>OY728120.1:931063194-933463194 GCA_963277665.1 Viscum album | reverse complement strand
GACATAATATTTTTTTTATTTTTAAAAAATTATATTCACCAAATAGGAAAATGGATGTATGATATTTTTAAAATTTAATCCCTTATCCATTTATAAGTAAATTTTTACTTAATAAGTAAAATGATAACTCTTTAAGGGCTAAATAAGACATTAACGCTTTTAATGTTAACTTAGGTAAACTAAGGTGTTAATCTTGTAAGATAAGTTCTAAAAGACTATATAAAACAGTCCAATTTTTATTAGTTATTGATATTTCATCCATATCTTAATTTATCTTCAAATATATGGCCAATTTGAATAATTTTTCTTGATAGTGACATAGTTATATTTTAATCATTTTAATATTTTGAAGTGTCTCCATTCCCTTATAAAATATAAAACATTCCTTCAATTATTTACATTATATTGGGAAGGTAGTCATGACCAATACCTCACCATTTCTATTATAAACATCATTTCTCATTTATTTTGCATCTTATCTCTCTAGAAGACTAACCCTAACTATTTTAAGAAGAGATTTGAATGAGTTCCTTGAAAGAAATTGTAATCACCTTAACATATGACTTTATTTTTAATTCATATTTTACATACCACAAATCTATGTTATTTATAATAAATAAATTTAAGTATTACCATTATAATAAAATATTATTTTGATTGTTAAAACACTATTATCCACCCTCTTTCCCATAAAATGGGACGTTAGAGGATAACTCATGCATGTGTTTGACTTACTGTCTCCCAACACTGATACAGTCCATTTATCATAACCTTCATTTTGGAATGGATATTATGATTTGTATAATGCTTATATATTATATATAGGACATAATTATTATCATTTAATGGTTAAAAATATTTACCTTTCTTTCATTCCATACATCAAAACGTGATAACATCATGCATGCGTACAAACGACCTGCCTTCTCTATGAACTATGTAACTCATTTTTAATGTTTTATTATTTAATTATTATTATAAATATATATATAACTAACATATATTATATTAATATCATTATTAACATTATGTAAATGATGGAACAATGTTCATGGAATAAGGGATAAAACTACCGATCCAAAACATATATTAAAAATTAATAAGTTATTACTTGGAAAAATTATTTTAATAATGAATTATTAATAAATTCATGATAAAAGTTTTTAAATAATAATATATGGTATGATGTATATGATTTGGGTTCTATAATATATATATAATAAATATATATTTATTATATATGAGGTTTGGACACATATGAGGGAAGTCAGACTTGAGGTAATGTTTTATTTCAAAATCTCAACATTATTCGGGATTTTTTATGTCTTAGTATTTTTTGAGAGAATTATTTTTTTTCCATATTGAACAAAATTTGCATACTTATCCTATGTTGATTATTTTTAATTCATAGGTTTTCTATTAATTTTAGTCTCTAAGAACACAAGATATTGAATGAATGTTTTTCAGTAAAATGGGATTTATTTCTATCCCAAACGAAAATACCATTTACTTCCAAATTAATATTTTAAAAAATAATTTCTTAAGAATATTATCACTATTATTATATACTTTTAACGTAATGTTTATATATTTTTTATTTTTTATGGTTTTTTTAAAAAGAATATAATAATATTTTTTGGAACATGGTACTTTTTAACCTTTTGAAAACGTTTGGGTGGTATATTTTCTTATCTTATATGGAATGAATGATATTTCCCTCCATCATGATTTATCATTAGTTTGAATCTTACTTTATAATTTTACCAGGTTATTTTCCAAGAAAATATTTTCTTCAATACTTTAGGGAATTTTTATATAATTGGTTTAAATGTGAAAAAGGGTATTATTCTCAAAAATATTTCTACAGATATTTTGAAATTATTTTCATATATCTTAATATCCATGGTATAATAATTATATTTTCTATGGTGATACTCTATTGATACCTTAAAAAATGTCTCTTTGGATTGTATATAATTAGTTTGATCTGGGGAAGTATTGATATTTTTTATGTTATTTCATCTAATACAAACAAGAATTTCTATTTAAGTCATGTTTATTGAGTTGGGTTTCTATTCTAATGATGAATGAATTAGACTTATTATGTGATGGGTGGGGCCTAGAACTAAAATTACCTTTGATTCATCAGTAAGTGTGAGCAGATAACCTAAATTAGGTTTTTGGCTGAGGCTTTGCAAATTTATTCGTGATATCTTAACATGATGCCTTAATGGTATGCTTAAGTTATCATGGCATGAGACCTCAAAGGAATATTAAAAATGTTTAAAATTATACATTACATCATTATAAAAATAATTTTTCTAGTCCATGTAATTATTTGAATTGTGTTTTTATCCACTGATTTGTTTTTAGATCATGTGATTATTTTATGATTCATTATAGGAATATCATTTATTTTATTAAAAATTATTGATGCCTTATTAGCTTTCACTATACACATACCGTTAATGAGAAAATTATCACACAAATTTATTATCTTTCCTTTCCCCAAGATACCATAAAGTGTTTTATGATTGAAATTTTGGGATATTATAAAGGGAATAATGGTTTTATCAAATAAAATAATGTGGTTTCAAATATAATGTGAAATTTATGTATGCATATTTCCTTCCAAGAATATAAAAATATTCAGTTCTTAGAGACGTGATTCCATGTATTGAGTGGTAGTGTAATCATGAAACAACCATCTTTGAGCTATTACGATTGAGTTATTTACGAATTCATACTTATTGAAACTATATTTATTTCTTAACATTGTTATCTACAATCATACCTAATTATATTTTAGGATATTGAGTAATACTCACTTTGAATATTGGTTGACATTATATTTTACCTTTTAAGATTCAAGACCTCTCAGTCCAAAACATGCTCTAAATAGCATCCCATAAACTATATTATTTTATAAAATCATGTTAAGTCACACAAAACGATTTCTGTTTTGTAAATAACACTCATTTTATAGGAGTGGGAATTTATTACAAATAAAAAATTAATCACTATATCTTATACAATATTATATATATTTAGTTTTTTTAAGTTATATCATTTTATCATTAAAAATACTCTACTAATGGTAGTGGAATCTCAATTATTCACATTTTAACAAATAATATTGATAAACCCTTTTATCCCAAATTAAAAAAAAATAAACTATCAACTTCTCAAAAATATTATCAAATATTATCTAATTATAAGCATGTGTATAGCCTACATATGATATTGTTCATAATAACTCATTTTTATGACACCCATTCTCTTTTCACATAATAGAAATGAAATAAGTATACACATCAGGTATATAAATCTATTTCACCTCAATATATATCATTTTATCAAAATACTAGCTCTGCAAACCATTTACTGGTCATTTAAATTAATATTATAAGATATACTAATTATTTCCTTGTTCATAACTCCTAAATATTTACTATGTTTTTAATGTATATATTTTGTAACATAAAATCGTCTAAATCAATGAATTCATTTACATAACACTAATACAGAAAATGTACCTTCCTAAAACACTTCAGTGATTCTGAATGATAAAATCACATCCAATTATAATCTTTACTTCTTGAAATAACATTTAGTTTTGAATTACCTTGATTTTATATATGAAGAAATATTATTTAACGGTCTCACTAACTTTTATTTTTTGAGTTTGAACTTTTATCCACTAATAAATTCAATATTGAACTAGAATTTTGAAATAACTGTCCCATTTTATCCATTCTCATCATTATAATAATATCATTTAAACATTTCAAGAACTAATCTACATGTTTTTTAATATTTAAAATGAATATTCTAGAAATAATTAAAATAAATTAAAAATAATTATAATAAATAATAATTCTATATAACCAGGAAAATAACCAAATTTATATATTATTTGAGTGTAACTTAAAATTATTTAGGTTACATTATTTATAATAATTTTTAATCATTGATTTAAACATTACTCACTTATAATAATACTATAGATTATTCTATTGAACAAAATGAATAATTATTTTTTCAAAATGAGATATATCTTAGAGCTATATATTTTCTCTCTTTCATAAGAACAATTATCAAGATAGCAGTCTAAAAAATTTATTTCTTTATGATTCAAATTTATATGTATTGATCTCAATGTTATGGAAGATCAATATTATTTTTTTAATATTATTCCACAGATTTTGTTATATTAAATTGAGACTGACCCCAGTAGTGCAGATCCAGTGTCTTAATTTATTACAATGGCATCAGATACAGGGAAACACATCCTGAAGGAAGAAATAATTTAGTAGTCTTAATGAACAGGATACATATTGGATTCCCGCAATATATTTGAGAACAAAAATTATAATGTAATTATTTTGAGTATATCATTGCCTAAAATTAATAGTTCAAATCCTAGATTCATAGTAAAGGAAACAAAATAAGGGTGAGCTCAGATGATCAGTAAGGGTTACATATAGAATAAGCTATCATGAATAAATAATCATAATTAACATAGAAAAATAGAAAACTAAACACACATTTCATTTAGATAACTCAAAAATTATGATTTGGTAAGGATTAAATCAATATAAAAGGGAAAATAACAGATCACACATGCCATTTAGATTAATGGACTATCATGATAAAATAAAGAACAAATCGGTAAGCAAAATTAAACAATTGAGCACATAAAAAATTTAGAAAACATGATTAACATTACTAAATAAGGAATAATCAATATAGTATAGTAAATAACATAAAATAAATTCCATTTAATCAATACATTAGAGTGAAATTTTTTCAAACCTAATATCATCGCAAAAATATATTGGATAATAATTACGGAATTTTCATTGAACAAAAATATTAATTATTAAAAGGCATGTTCATAGTCAGATGATACCACTACCATCAATATCATTCATAAGATAATACAAAACTATAGGTAGAAACCTATCTAATTTTATCTTATTAGATCACTTCATGATACAACTAATGCTTAGAGGGGCTATATTATTTCAAAACCCACCCATCACTACATTTTCAAAGCAGTCCTCATATATTGAATAATTTATTTAATTATTAATCAATTTTCCTTATCATGAAATATTAATATTGAATGGGTAATACATATTTATCAACATTTTCCTAGATAAACAAATGACATTAAAAATAGAAAAATATATATAGGAATGATATATGGATTACTAAATAACAAAACCATGATAAATAATATATATATTTAGGGGATATATAATGTTTATTTATTATGTGAGGGTGAATAATTCTGGGGGATGTTACTAACTAAAAAAATAATCAAGAATATGAATTCAAATACATTAATTTTAAATATAATCATAAAATTTAGAATGAGAATATAATTTTTATATCTATACAAAATATATATACTAGATAATAAGTACAATAATCTTTAGTTGTCGTTGATGAATAGAAATACCATAAAAAGGAAATTAAAAACTATCTTAAAGATGATAACCTTTTTTTATAGTGAAAATAATTCTAAATCTCAAATCTAAAGAAATATATAAAATAAATTTCATAGATAATAACATTTTAATGGTATTAAAAAATTTTATGAACATTGAATGGTCATTATTTAATGAAATTTTATACATGTTATATATATTAAAACAATTATTCATTTCCCATTTTCTATAAAAATCCTTATTTTTAGAACGACATAAAGATTCATTTAATGTTTTAAGCATCAAAATGAAGATAAATATATTTAATAATTTATTTTGAAAGTGTTAAATATATTATGGATAGAATTTTTATAAAAATTGTTTTGGAAGAAATAAGATTTCCAATTGAATGGGGAAATAAAGAACAATTTCTCAAAAAACATTTCTCAAATATTTGAAGATAAAAAAATGTAAAAATTATATTATCAATTTAAAATATATTTAATAAATATATTATAATAAAATTAAAAGGTTTTCTTAGATAACTATCAAATAATTTCCTTCAATTTAATCTAATGTATAAACAGTCCTGATTAATATGAGATTGTGAAATAAACCATAACAAATATAACAATATTGATGTGAGGGTTAATTAGTTAATTTATTATGTGAATAAAATATAAATATACAAAAAAACGTTGATATTTAAATTAATACAATCAATATTATTTACACAATAAATAATAAAATATAAAATACTATGAGGAAGTAATATAACCCAATGAAAATAAATTGAGTTTTGACATTATTTACCACATGGTAGCATTAATTAAAAAAATCACATTAGATAAAATAAATTAAAATGAAAAAATAATGATTAATTAATATTGAATCATTATATTATATATAAATGGGAAATAATATACAACCTATAAAATAAATTTTTTGCATCACATTTATATTTTCCAAAAGGAAGTGAAATTGAGGCAAAGTCTCTTACCTCACACTTAATTTTAGTTGAACATATTTTAATCTCATGTATAATTCTTTAAAGAATTTTATTATTTTATACCATGTCTAGCTTCAAATTTATAATATTATATATAATCATATTATGACATTTTACATACCATTTTCTAATAATATTTCATTATTTTCAATGTTTCGGGTGTTAATTACGTTATTTTTACATGTATGTTTTGATATGAATGATTTCGTTATTTCACATAGGATATAGATCCACCATATATTGAATTATATTAATTTTATGAATATCATATTTACCCATTATACATTTTTATAATTATTCATCAATGCTATACAAGGAAAATGATTCACGTCACTCTATGGAGATGGTAGGTCATATTTATGCATGAGGAAAGATATCATTCCACTAATTGGTGAAAGGGTAAGTGGGTTCTATTAAAATTTTATAGAATCATCATAATTTCATATATATTACATATATTAATTTAAATTAACCCTATTTACTTCCATGTGAATAATTAATGAAAAATGAATCACATCACTTCACGAGGTCATAGACCTCCGTGCACACGAGCGACATTATCATAATTTTATCAACATGGAAAGTATGAATATATATATATATATATATATGATATTGTAATTATATAAATATAATAATATAATAAATATAATTTAAATGTATGAATTCCAAAATTATATCCATCCTTTTAAGATAGTGATGGAAAATAAATTTCATTGGTTCATGAGGCGGTTATTTTATGTACACACGATCAACGATTTCGTTTCCCATTTCATGGATAATGAGATGGAAAAATATTATTACACAATCATAATAATATCTAATAATGTTTCATATACAGGTGTTATTATATTTTAAATGTTTATAAATTATTTAATGTGTAAAAAGAATAACGACAATGAAATACCATTGTTAAGATAATTACCATCTCTGAGAGAGACCTCATTTGGATCTCCTTTTAGAGGCCCTAGATCGGGTGATTTCGGAAGACTAGAAGCTATAAAACATTTATATGTATTTTGGGGATGTATTTATTTAGGTATTCTCCAGTCCAATTTTTTGAGATATGTTTATAGGTAAAGGGAGCGAGTGCCCTTTTTTAAGTTGGGAAAGGCAACACTCTTGGAAATCTCTTAGAAATTTATCAAATGAATAAAAAATGATAAACTCAGTCAAATTAAAAAACCATCCAAAAAAGATTTGGTTCTATTTTTTTGGATATTATTATGTTTAAATATGGACAAAAAATAATATTTTGTAATTTTTTTGGTAATATAACCCTTATCTTTGTAGTGTAACCGCACGATAAAACCATATTTACGTTTAGAATAGTAATTTTCTTTTTCAGTATTCGTTTTGGTAAAACATTATGTTGAAATTACTATATAATAAAAATTATTCTATTAAAAATATCAAATAAATTTTTCTAAATGAAATTGACATTCATGTTAGAATTTTGTTTAGAATTACAATGGTTGATGTGAAGAAAAAGCAACATTTTAAAGAGAAAACTATCATAAGTATATAAGGTTTTAATATCAAAATTCAATATCAAATAGTTTTTAATGGAATAAAATAGATAAATTTTAATATAATTGATATAATTTTACTTGTAAACATATATTAAAAAATTACCTTAGAAATATTTGAAATGAGAATATAGTTTTGAAATAAAATTCAATAATTTCCACTATTCATAAAAAAAATTATACCTTTCAGAATGATGAAAAATATTCACCATAAAATAATATTGATATTTTTATTTCTAAAATTAGGTTAATTTTATTAGAAAAATATTTTAAATTTTACATAAATTTCTTATAGTTTTTATGCGTAAAGTGCGACTAAATGGATTTTTAGAAAAAATAATGTTTTTTAGAAAACATGTCTTTTCTAGTTAAGTAATTATTATTTTATTTATAATAAATATATAACTGTAATTTTATAATTTGGATATTATTATTCATAAAATCCATTTTAATATCTTATTTTTAATGGTATACTATATTATAGACCACTTAATTTTTGGGGTTCATGTTCCATAAGCTTTCAATGTGATTAAATTTAAAGTAATAAATTTCATTGTTTTTTATGCTCGGTGTTCTGTGCAATATATTGTGTCAAATAAAATTTTATTCCATTACAATTTCAGGTTGTTCCATTCTCCCCAACATAAATAAATTTATCCCACACAATTTTATCTTTCACTCGGAAATCAAGGCATCGATATTTAAAAATTCCCTTATTGAACACATACAACCTAAAAAGGGGTTAATAAAACATCATAATAATAAAACGTACATGGATGTAAAAATTTTCACATGTATAAAAACATAATTATGTATCTATGTTCAAAAATATTGGTGGAATGTGAAAATATGGACATAGAAACAAAAGTTTAAATAATTATAAAAAGTGATAGAGGTCATTGGTAATAGGAATGTGAACAATCATATGAATGTTAAGGACCTAAAAACCCAAAATAATTGATGATTTAATAGATAGTTGAATTTATCATATATGAAGTTAATATGATTTTTTTCAATATCATTGTCATATAGCTGAGGAATTATTTTAGTGTGTATGAATATAATGAAATATAAATACTCTATATGTTCCTGTTTAATAATCATAATTTCATCCTTTTCTTATGCTTCGATAAATTGGATATTCTCAACATACACCTAGAAATTAGTATCCAAAAAATTAATTTCTTTTGTATGAAGCTATAAAATTTACATTTAATGGATTTTAAGAAATATAAAATAGTGATAAGTATTTTTGTCTATAATTAACTATTTTACCAAACTAATATTTTTACCATAAGATATCTAATATAATAAAATAATATCTAAACATAAGAAATAAAACCACTAGTTCATGATTAATATTTTTTCATAAAATCATCTAGATAAAATAATGAAATATTCACTAGGATATCACATAGGCCATGATAGGTGCGAAACTCTAATCATCCTTTATTTATGGGATCATGACACATTTCCTTTTTGGACATGGTAGGTTTTCACCCAATATATGGGTTTTCCTTTTTAGAAACATTAATATAATTCCTATAATATTCACAAATTGAGATTCCCCATCATTATTACGACCTAAAAGATAAGTTAAACTATAAAGGATACAAATACCTATAATCCAATGTATATAAAATAATAATACATTCTTCCAAAAATAACTGTTTCATATACTAAAACAATAGGTTGTTTTCCTGTAAACGTTTATAAAAAATATCCATATTCATTATATACACCAGTCAGATAAATCCTAAAAGGGGAGTTTAATAATTTATACTAATTATAAAACTTAAACTCATAACCCATGATGGTATCCCTTAATCATATGTTAATAATGAAATATATGCTTTTAAAATTTTACATTGTCCTTAGATGTTTCATGATTATTATATCCAAAATGACATTGGTAAAAATAATTCAATAATATAATTCTGGAATTCTAGTAAATACATCAATATTTTTATTTCAACATTTATTGTTACATGGCATAATAACTAACATTTATAAGTGGTAATTGACTCATATAATTCCTATGATCCTCGAATTTAAAATAAAGAGCTATAAATAGACCCATAGGTTATGATTTATTTACATTCATCATATGATTAATTTTCCCTATGTATTTTTTTTATTCACTTATATCTAACACATAAATCATTTCACCATTCCATTCAGGAATAATCTTGGGTTTTCAGTTTTTTCATATTTCATACATGATGGAAATTGATCATTCTTTCCTCTATGGTCTCCACAACTCGAGCTCTTAGAGAACTCTATTCACTATTTCATTGGTGAGTTTGAGAGTTGGTTATGTTATATGTTGTTAATAATATTTATGGATAACTAACTATATAAAATCATAATATATTTAACTCATGCCATCATCCCATTTGCTTTCTCATAGTCACTTAATTTTCATTCATTTTAATTTTTTACACGATTTTTTCACTTTCCATCCACTTATTAAAACCAAAAAGTATACTTTGACAAAATATTATCATAATAGAAAAATCATATAATCTTTTATAGAATGTGTAAATTAGGACACCATATTTTCAATATAATATCCAATAGGTTTAAACTATATTATTAATTTGCATCATCTATTAGAATGTTTCATAATATATTGTAAAGAAAATGTTAATATTAAAAATCATACCCCTCAAGTGCCTCAAATCTTATGCCTAGAAAATCATATGCTCATGAACTGGATGATGATTGGGTCATGACCAAGAAGTCATTTTTGGTGTTATTATCCAAAGGTACATCTATCACAAAATAAAATCCACATTTAGTATCAAAATAGTGATTTATTTCAACAAAAAAACCACTTAATTTATTCCTTACCAAAATATTTAGATGTTCATTTATTCTAATTTTCAAAGCCTATCATTGGTTTATGTTCCCTAGTCTATGTTTTCCTAAATAGAGTTCTTAAGGTTTATAATAAAATTACTCTTAACCCAATAGTATTGAGTGCAACACTAGAATCATAGAGTCGGTGTATTAATTTGTTACACTTGAATCATTTATAATGAAATACATAGTAATGGACACCATTGTTTAGTAATTTTTGTAAACAAGATTTATACATCATTCCCATATTACAAATGGACACACAATTTAAAACATAAATTTTTCTTGAATATCATTATTACCCTATAACATCATTACATAACACTCATCATACAATCCTTCTATTGTTGGGAAAAGAATACAAATAATGGTGAGATCAATTTCCCATTATGGGTTATGTATAACAGAAGATATCATGAAACAAAAAAAGTCCAATGGAATTATAAAAAATGGAACAAACATTAGATTCAATTATCATGGCTATTATTATATGGTAAGGAATATATAATAATGTAAAGGTAAACAAATAAAGACACATGATATTTAGATAACCTGGCTATCTTGATAAGTGGATGAATAAAACAAGATGGAAATGTAATTAACAGAACACACATGATGTTTAGATAACCCATGTATTATAAATGGATAATGATTAATCAACATGGGAAGGTAAATAATTGAAAAAAAAATCCATTTCTCATTAAACGGAGAGTGAAATTGATACAAAGATAATATCATTTTGAAATTCTGATGTATAGTATTAACAAAATTCATGATGAAGGAAATAAATAATTATTAGATGATATGTTATCAGGAACAAGAAACATCTAATGTGTAAAAAAATCCTAATACTGATTACATCTATAGGTATAAAACAAATTAATTATAGATTACTAATTCACCTTATGATACTACCAATTCATTGAGAGGAAATATAAATTCGGACCCCACCCATCACTGTGTGTCCAAAGAATACCTTAAATATAAAAAAATTTATTTATTTCTAAAACAATGTTGTTTACAATAAAATATCCATATTGAGTAATGATTATAGATTTATTAATAGTTTCCCTAATAAATAAATATTAAATTTAAATTATTGTATGTAGAAATGATATAATGTTTACGAAAAAACATATCTATGATAAAAAAAATATGGACATTAAGGGGAAATTTAATTTCAATTGTTTAAATAGAGGTGAATAATTCAACAGAATGTTAATGACTAAAAATCCAATGAAATAATATAGATAATATCGGTATATTATTTCCCCACGGGATAAAAGTATATTTAAGGGTATATGATATTGATCAATAGAAATACCATAAAATGAAATTAAAATAATTATATAGGGAAATACCATTTTTAATACAATGAGTAGAATTTTCAAACATAATTTTCACAATATATTTTAAAACAAATTCACTTAATATAACATTTAAAACATTTAATGAATTTTTTAAAATCATTTATGGGTTATTAAAGTTTGAAATTTCATACATGGCGTGTATGTTAAAACAATGATTCCTTTAACATTTTTTATAAAAAACCAAACGTGGAATGTTTTGAAAAATAAATAAATATTCCTATGAATATTTTTCTAAAATTAAAAAGGGTACAAGATTATTTGATAAATAATTTATAAAATTATAAAATCATTTTTGAAAAAATTATTTGAAAACATGGTTTTTAATGAAAATTAATTTCAAACCACACATATAAATAAAGTCATATTTTCATAATAATATTTTCATAATAATTTTATGTACAAAAATGTAGTAATATTATACTATTAAATGTAAAAATCATTAATAATAACATGAAAAATAAAAAAGGGCTTATTTTACAGTTATCAGATAAATTATTTTTGTGTAAATTCAAGTATAGAAAATTCTGATTAAAATAGGATTATGAAATAAACTCATACAAATATCATAACATTAAAGTGGGGATTAATCATTTAATAGATTTGTAATATCATGTTCAAATCGATATAAAAATTGGAAATAAAACATAATATAATAAAACTTATTTACAAACATAATCTTAGAATATCAAAGACAACAAAGAACTAATATAACCTACTAAAAATGAAATTTTGTTATGAAATTCTTTACCACATGGTAGATTTTAAGTCGAAATACATTTGGAAGAAATAATTAAAATTTATATTTATAATATAATTATTTATTAAGTATTTTCTATATTAAATGTGAAAGGGAATTTATATACACCACATAAAATATATTGGGAGTCTCACATTACAATTTCCCTCAATGAAAAGAAATTGAAGCCAAGTCCCATACCTCATGCAACTTTTTATGGAAATTGATATAAATAATTTTATTACGGTTTTAATAATGTTATAAATTTATAAAAGAACCATATTAATATTCATAATATCATATATGATCATATTATAATATTTTATAACCCATTTTCTAATAATATTTCATTATTTCCCTTTTTCAGATGTTAATCGCATTGTTTTATCTTGCATGTTTTTTCATGAAACATCTAGTTATTGTTTATAGGGTATAAATAAATAATATATGTAATTTTATTAATTTAATAAATTTATTTCTGAATCATTTATGATTTTTTAGAGTTTTTCTGCAAGTTTAGACAAGGAAAATGAATTATATCGCTTCGTGTAGATGGTAAGCCGTATGTACATATGAGCAGTGATGCTATACAATTAACAATTAAAAGTGTAAAGATGTATGTCATACAATAATTCTAAGGAATCAATATCATGTCATATATATCATATATATTCATTAAATTTATCCATATTACCTTCTATTCAAATCATAACTGAAAAATGGATCATATCGCTTCGTAAGGTTGTAGTTTACTGTACACATGAGGAAATTTATCGTAATTTAAATGGAATGGAAACTCAGAATTTAAATGATATATTATAATTTAAAAAGTAAAAAAATATCATAAATATAATATACATGTGTTAAATCCATCATTAAATCCAATCATTAATGGTTGTGATGGAAAATGAATTACATTAGTTTGCAAGGTGGTAGTCTACAATACACACGATTGATGATTTTGTTTCCCATTTAACGGAGGAGGAGTTGATGGACAAATATTATTACATAATCATAATAACAAATAATTATATGATTTACATAGATTCTATTATATTTTATGTTTTAATACATAATCTATGGTGTAAAATGAGGAAATAATGTGAAAGATCCTTATTAAAACAATTATCGTCGCTAAGAGAAACGCCCTATGTATCTCCTCTTAAGTGCCATAAGGATGAAATTTTGGGAAGACAAAAAGCTCTAAAATTGTTTAAAATATGTTGGGGAGTTATTTTTTAGGGTCATATTGATACTTTTTTCTTCATATGTGTGGATATGTGAATTTAGTGACTTTCCTTTTATAAGTTGTGAAAGAAAACCCTCTTGAAATTACCTGGATATGTCCCAAAAAAATCCAAAATCAGAAATTTATTCACATGAAAAAATATTTTAGATAACTATAATATATAATTTTGGATAGTATAATGTGGAAATATATCCCTAAAATAGGAGTTTTACTAGTTAGAAGGTCATTTTAGCCCCCATATTCTTACATTAACACCATGGCAAACCCATTTATACATTAATTTGGTTAATTAATATTTACTATTTCACTATTAATTTTGGTCAAAAAAATAATTTGACCTGTTTAGATATTATAAATTATTATGATTAATAATATTAAATCATTTTTTAAAAATTAAATTCATTGAAGTGGTATAATTCCTTTTACAAATATACCTACAGACATAATAAAAAATTGGGGTTTCAAAGAAACAAATCTCATATGCACTAAGGGTTTAATATAAAAATTCAATATTAAATTTATTTTAATAAAATAAATAAGTTAATTTTCATTATCATTTTACCAATTTTAATTAAAAAATTAATATATAATTTATGTTTGTCAAAATTTTAAACAAAAGGGAATTTTTAAATTAAAACTCTGTATTATTTCAATATATCACGAAAAATGAAAATTTTCAAAAAAAAAGATAAACAATTAACCCCTATTTAATATTGATATAATTATTTTAAATTTTAATTTAATTAAATGAATAAAATTAGAATAAAATTATTTTTAAAATATGTGCACAATGTGTGACTAAACAATCTTACAAAAAATATTTCAGACAACAATTATTTTTATATTGTGTGATTCATTATTTATTTATAATAAATATAAAACCATAATATTCATTATCTATCCAGTAATTTTTTACCTTCTATATTTTCTACAATGTTATAAAAATGTATAATATTACAGTTCATTTAGACTTCAGGTTGCACATTCAGCAAGCTATTGAAGAGATTTAATTTAATAAAATATATTACATATGTTGTTCAAGCAGGGTGTTTCTTGACTTATATTCCTTAAAATAAAATGTTATTTTTTATAATTTTAGGGTTTTATATATATTATTATTATTATGTTTTATATATATTTAGAAAGAATATTTATAGAATGCATTCCCATTAAAATGATAACCCATTTTAAAACCATCAAATCTATATTATAGAGGAGATCTATATTTCAGTTTTCAAAAATACTAAGTCTCTATTAATCACCACCCATATAAATTTATGTAATACATCATATCAATAAAATAAAATATTACTCTTGTATGTATGGACATGAAACACTTTTCCCCATCTATAATATTGATGAAATCAACAAAAATGTTCTCTTATCCATCCTAAGGGTTTTATAGATATGTGTAACAAAAATATCATTAATGATTTTTTCCTAACTCTTAAGGTTATCTATTTCCACTATTCCTTATAGTTGATAATCCCTGGGAACCCTTCATTGGATGATCCTACCCATATGAATGATCGGGGTCTTGACATGTGTTTCATTGGAAGGAATATAACAAATTGTATTGTTTAAATGATAATTAATCCTACCAAAATTATCTCATATATTATATTTAAATTTATTCATGATATTAATGGTTTTGTTTGTTAAGCTATTCAATATACCAACACTATATGTTGAAATGATATTAATATGTAAAACTTTATATAAATCATATATTTTTGTTAACCAAATATTAAAGTTACCTATACTCATACATATATAAATTCATCCTATTTGTAAGGAGGGAAAAAATGTAGTCTCATGGATATCTATATCTTAGAGGTAATATGTTTAACAATTTCATCTATTCTTATTCCCATCTTCTAGTGAGATTCAAAAAAAGTTTGGTTCCATTATTCTAGGATATTTCAAATAGCTATTAGTGGGCATTATCATGTTGGAGTGATTTTCTAACATGATTCCAAATATATTCCTTATATTTCCTATAAAGGTCAATAAATGAGTCTTATACCATTATTCACTATCCCAATATTTATTTTTAGGGTCACTATGATTATTTTCATCGATCCCAACGTCATTACTAGCTTTCATCCTTTCTTAATGGTGTAGTCATCCTCATATGGATTTTGGTTGCTGATCTACCTAGATTGATACCATCTGGATTTGGTCCTACTCTGCCATTTTGTCATATAACTCAGTGGAGAACCCCACTTATTCTGGTGCATCGGTTTCCATGGTGGATTGGGATGGTAGTGGTGGGCTCGAACATTGGTTTTCCCCTCTCTTAGAGTATCAATATTTCCTTAATTATTAGTGATTACCATCAACTAACACATTGTGTTTGGGGACAATATCATTTATTCCAAGAATATAAAGGTGATCTTGATGGTGTACCATATTTCATAGAGTTAGTGGTGTCATACTTAAGGTGTTTAATTCATTGTAGTTTCCCTTCCCAATATTCATGAAGAGATTGAGCCCCATCAGTTCCCCATAGTGTCTGTCTATGTGCCTCCCCTAGATGGTACCATAATTTGGGGGAGATCTTGAAAATAATGTCTGTTAGTGTTTATTATAGGTTTTATATTTCTCAGGTGACAATGGTATTGTGTAACATGGTGTGGAGATGGGATGTGACATAGTAAGTGTCATACACGACATCTGATGAGATCCTTAAGTGGTTCCACCTAGGGATCTATTGTGTCCGGGATCTGGACTTGGTTTTCATCCAAAACCACCATTAACATTGAAATTTTATTCTTATGGGTTCATTTTTTTAGGTGTTATAAAAAATTCCACTAAAATAGGGGGTCCATGCCTGTTCCTTTTCAATATTCGGAAGGTTTTTTTTCATTGAAAATATAAAAAACCAATTATGAAATCCTATGTATAATGTGTCAAAAACTCTTTTATGTAAGTGAATAAAAAAAGTAAGTTCAAAATCACCAAAGGAGTATTCTAAAAATGATAGATATCCAACTCCAACATTTCTAGGAAATTCATTAGACCCCCAAACAATATTCCATTTGACTAAAATACCCTTTGCATAGAGATACTTTTCTCATGAGTGATTCTATTCCCATAAAAATTATAACACCTAATATGTATAAATCATTGATAAAATATTAATTTAATCTCATAACCTAATAAAATAAAATTTAATGGTTGAAGAAAATTACAACAATTATCACACATATCATGTAACTCCACATATGCATGGGTACAAATTTATAAGTACTTAAACAATTAAAACTATAAAATATAATATAATTTATAAAATAAAACATCATATTAGTGAATAATTTCGTGAATGTATTAATAATTTAAAAATTAATATATCAAATAATGAGATATTAAATTTATGATCAATTCATAATTAAATTAAAAAAATAAGAAAATGTACACATGGATAAACTTAAACAATCCACATTAATCTAATATTAACCTTTCATATTATCATTTACATGGTTTGCATATGAACTACCAAAATATTGAATTATAAATTTATTTATGAAAAAAATTATTATTTAATAATAAACATTGTATATTATATGTACCAATTTACATAAATTTAATTTCTCTTTTTTATTCTTATTTCATCCACTAATCAAATAAATATACATGAATAATTTGAGAATGACCAAATTTTTGTAAATAAGGCCACGATATAATCATTTTATATTCTTATTGATGAACTATTCATAAAATAATTTAAACACATTCTTATTTTACCTTATTTAACTTTTAAACACATTATCAATTATTTAACATGATACCCACATTGTACATAGATCAAATGTTCTTGGAATTTTTTTGCCTACTTTAATGTATCCCGTGTCAGTGATGGATTTCATAATTCTTCCAAAAAGTATAAATTTTCCTTAAAATTATACGAAAAACAAGTAACAAAATGTTTTTGTATTTCCAATTATGGAAACTGATTCCTTGTGGAGGACAATACTGTTTTGTGGGAAATTTGTTTTTGGAATTATAGAGAGGGTCAATGATTTAGGCAATGTATGAGTAAACCTACACTCTTGTTACCATCAAATATTTTAGACAATCAATAAATTTAAACCATTGAAAAAATAAATCTATAATAGTAATACCAATTTTTGTATGACATCATAATTTAGAAATATAATACTCTATGTCATTGTGATTTCTTATATTGGAGCTTGACCGTGATATGGAATCCCCTAATACCATGATATAGAGAGTCATCCCATGATGAATTATTTTTATATAATTTTTTCCAACAAATAAAATCTTCATTTCTCTAGAACCATTCATTCTATATCATCTTCAATAACTGAAAGAAGTATTTCTAGTCATAACATTTCATGTTCTTGAATTTTCATGAATACAAATGATTTTTTTGAATTAAAAAATGTCATGTCAACCGGAAAACCATTTATTGAGGATTTATATTTATTTTTTTTTACAAAAATCCAAATAATGATATTTTTTTTGTGTTTCAAGTAAATGGGTTGGGAGGGATATCTAAAATCCTAATCATAGAGGAAGAATACCTATAAAATACTTATAATCTCATAATCTATCTTTATGTCTAGAATGCATAATAAAAAAGAACAAGAATAGAGCACCTTTTAACAATTGATCTAAAATATCAATGATTCAAATAGGTTATTCATTAAGATCACGAAGAAGTAGCTAAAATATCAGTTCAACCATGTTCCATCCATGTCTAGGTATTTCATCTTGGTCGACCATTTTTCATAGCATTCATGAAATTAAATTATAAGAATGAAGGTCATGATTCTTGGAATCATTGGTGCAAATCTATTCCTATAAAATTCAATTTTCATGTTTGGAATATTTATCAGCATTACCTTCTTATGGATAGTGAGGAGAAAAGAAGGGTGCCCAATATGAATATTTTTATAGATGATTCTCTTATTTTTGGGATGAAACAATTTCTCAAAAATTTCTCTATGGAGAATGGGTGGGCTTTATGCGGGACATTCTAGGTATATTAGTAGATGTGACCTATAGGAAGATAATTTGAAATGTTTTTTTGGATAAGTGGATACATGATAGTGGTGGAATTAGAGGCTTAAATTTATGTTGTATTTTTTCAAACTGTGGGGTTATTGGTTATTTGGGAAAAATTAAATAATTCCATGTTTTACGGTCATCCTTTTTCTCTTCTTGATATGAAGGTTAGATAAATATGCCTCATAGAAGAGCGTGGTGGTCTATTTATGGGGAAATATATGTCTCATATTCTGAAAATACCTAATTATCAGTCATATTACTACATGTACTCATGGATGATACATCTATTGGGTGTGTTGGAAAATTCAAGTATATGGTTGGAAACACATTACAAATGGATCATAGGTCTAGGAAATCGTGATAAGTGGGGGTTTAGTTAGGAATTACTATGGATCTTTTAAGGAAGCCTTTAATTAATTTTGAAGACATGGTATATCTCTTATGGATAAGGTTAATCCCTTCATAGTGTGATCCTTATTTGTAGGGATTATAATACCAGAATTCATGAAGTTGAAATGGATTATACTTTTTACATGGATTTCTCACCAGCTAGTCTCCACCACAATGGTTCATTGTTTATCAAATGAGATCATTTAAGGCCATTTTGCATTATAGTGTGGATATCAACCATACATAGCATGAGGAAAATAGAGAGGGATATGTTTTGTCCCCTCATAGAAATTATCCAGACACTGTTTTAATTTATTTTTTAACAAGGTATTTTCCCGAAGACATCATCTATATTTTAAGAGATGATGCTCTACGTCTCCAAAATTTTAGGCCTCCCTAATTTTCCTTGGTTCCAAGGATCCTTTATTAAAAATTATTATTTTTTGTGCGAGTCAGAAAGTAAGAGTGAGTTGGGAACTATGATTGATCTCTATTTCTAATATTTCGCCATATAATTTTGATATTATGGAGTCAAACACCACTTATAAACAATGAACCATATATATTGACATGTAAGAAATAAAATCATTCAACCAATATTGAATCCATATTTAATAAAATGAATTAAAGGTTCAAAATTCATAAAGTCTGGATAGAATCATCTTGATGAATGGTTATATTATAAAAATTAATTCTAAATGATCAAACACAACATAATCAACATCAAATTATCGTTATTACAAAAAATGTTATATAACGATGATGATAGAGTTCAAACCAAGGCTTATTTGACAACACAATAATCCCATTGAATTTCCACCACGTCATAGTGTTTCAGACTATAATGGGGTTCACATATGGTTAGACCATGTAATATTTTAATCCACCACACTACAGTTATCTTTATAGTGCACATATAAAACAATAATTTCATTACTACACATTGTGAAATTTATACAGAAATGTTTTAGTATAGAATTACATGTTATGTTGTGTGAGGTAAATAATAATGTTTTTTACTGATGTGAACACTCAATTACCATAATAACCATACCTTGTATCTATTTTTTATGTAAAATATGATTATAATTACATGACATGGTCTATACTGGAGTAAACATCATTTTAGTGCTTCATACATACATGAAATTTTCATAAATTTATGAGTCAATTAGTTTGAAACCATATTGAATGATAAAGGTAGTACATTACCAGTGGGAATAATTGACATGTATGTTAATGGATATGTTAGTACATTCCTAGGTTGTAGAATTCGGTATTTTAGTAGTTAATTATGAGATTATTTTCATATAGAGTATTATGGTATAAATCTCACAGTAAATATAGACCATTTTCAGAGAGTATTTAGAAGTTTGTACTCCATAACATCATGGAGATTGATATGGGGAGTTAAAAATATATATTATAAAAAACTAGAGTTATTATCCCCCATCGAGGCACCTTGATAAAATGGTTCCGGTTTGCAATTGACTTAGTACAGTATTTAATCCTCCTTCAAGATTGGGAATGGGTCTAACAATCCATATTGATAATACACCATAATTCATGATTCATTACATAAACATAAAAAAATACCAAAATATTTTGATGCCAATTGTATTTGGGTAACTAGATAACTAGAATAATTATATTAAATATGGATACAAAAAAATTATTTAAAAACACTACAACATTTCCTTAAAGTCCATCGATCTTCTAATACTGTAAAGGATAACCTAGGGATATGCATAAGATGGGGTGATATATGAAGCCTAGTATGGAAATAATCATAGAATAATTCGATGAAAGTAATAAATTTTAATCAAGATTAATATCAATCTAGAATTAAAAATGTGATAATCCTAAACATGAACATAAAATAGTGATATAAGATGATTACATCAAAGCAACAAATGAATGAGAATACAGCATAAAACATGACATCGTAATACTAATTTAAGGGTTACCACTAATTTCTTTATCATATTGTTTTTACAATAACTTCCTTTGAACCATATATGGGATCTCATGTGATAATAAGATGATAATTAATGGGAAGACTATATAATACGAGGCCCTTCTTTCATATAAATATCATGTACAAGAATTTTTGTGCCATACAGATCATACACCATAAGAATGCATTTTATCACATTTAATACAATGAATAAAAAGTATAGTCTATATTTATTTTAGTCCCAAATGAATTATGGAGAGTTCAATCCTGGGGACTACCCTTAGGAGAAAAAATTAATGGGTATTCACTATTCAAATGTTTTTCATGGAAATATCATAGTATAATTTCCACAACATAACATGTGCACAAAATGGATAAAGTGAAGGTTTAAAGAGAGTGATAGGTGTATCTAATTACATAAAAATAAATGTATATAAATAGGTATGTTTCAAAAGATATTCCAACATGATTAATTGAAAATAAGAAGGGTGTAATAAAAATAATGTTCGTGAATATAGAGGAAGAGGAGAGGATACCTTACATTAAGAAGGATCTTTTAAAGGGATGAGAGGTGATTATAATGATCATAGAAAAATATTTGGAGGAATATTTATGGAGAGAGGGATAGGGAGAGTTATTTTTTCTCAATGGGTTTTGAGTGAATGGGAGTGGGGCGATGGGTGGGCGTTTATATCAAAAGAGATGGGATTTATTTATTAATTTCTAAACATTGGTTTTAGAATTTATATGATAAAATAATCAAAACCAAAATCTTAAAAATGGGTTTTTTTCAATTTTTTATGAGAATGTGGAGTGATTTTATATATTTTTTGATGGAATGATCTAAACTGCTTAACATAAAACCCATGGCAATGTGGAAGTGAGTATTATTTAAAAATAACAGACTTTGAAACCATAATATATAATACCAGTTTTGGAGGATTGATTAAGAGTTTAAGAAATTTTAAGAAAATAACAAAAAAAATATTTTATTATGGAAAAAATTTCATAGTATTCCATTTGAAATAATTATTATATCACTTTTTTCTATTATGATGTTATAATACATATGGCATATTTGTACGTTATTGAAATTTTACCCAAAAATTGGATTGTCTCTGAATAGTTTGAAAAACTAAATATGGATAGTTTTTCTTCTATAATTTAAAAAATAATAATTATTTCAAAAAATCAATTCACTAAATAATAAATATTACACTTTTTTATAAAAATTCATATTCATTGAAAAATACTAATTTTTACGACAAAAATAGTTTTCCAATTCTTATAAAGATTATATTTGACTCATCTAAATTATTTTATCATTTAAATTTATATGAGTATTACATATTATGATCATTTTTACATATTATTTATTTGAAAAAATATTATATTCATTAAAATATTTTCATAATTGGTAACATATATGTTCCAAAAATAATATTTTGATTTCTTCCCTTCCAAATATAATTTTTTTCAATGTCATTATAAAAAAATTTATAATGTAATAATAAATAAGGATATATGTAATAATTATTTCATTAAAAAGACAATTTTAAAAATAAAAATATAATTTTTAGACACATAATTCCTTATTACAATAGAGTACCCCATAAGGGTAAGGTGTGGGATAGTGGTATGTTATTTAGGTGGTTCATCAATCTTGGTTTGAGAAATGATCTCAATAAATTAGAAGTTCTCCAATAATTTGTTTAGTTTAGGATTATTTGTTGAATTTAATCATGTACATTTCCATGTGAGAATACTAGGGATAATATCTCCCTTAGAAGCTCTGTTAAATAGCCATCATTCGGTTTGATCCTACTAGTCGTGGATATAAATATTTCCATTTATAAAAATTAGAATATATCATAACTATCAATATATACTAATCGTAGTGGCCACATTAAAATTTATATTTTATAAATGGTTAAAATTTATAACATAATTATAAATCTGGCATTATAAATTTTAAAATTAGTCCAAAATTACAAAAATAGTACATGTATTTTTAATAATTAGAATAGTTAATATGAATTTTTTTATATTAAAAAGTGAATTTATTAATAAATATTTAGGTCATTACATTAATCCCCATTAATAAATTTAACACAGAAAATTTCATTTCATTGACTAAAATAGATGAGGCTACATCCCTGTCCTTCCCTCTTTTGGTTCCCATTTTTATTCCTCTCTCTTTTTATTCATCCACAACACTTTGATCAGGTGAGTATTAATGTTTCATAGAACATTTACAATACGATATAATATATTCACAATCATCTCCTTATACAATGTATCATTCTCTAAGGGTATGAAATCTAGATTCATTATATTTTAGGGGTCCTCTAGTTAATTCATTTATATAGATACATGGAACACATCACGTACATAAGATTTGTCTGGTGGGAGTTCCATTCAATAGGCCAAAACTTTTATATGATCAAAGATTTAAAAGGGATGATGTATCAGGGATTGATAGTTACCTTCGTCCAAAATCTCATGAATTTATTCCATGATGATATATGGAGGAACACCTTTTCACTAACCTCAATATCCAGGTCTCATTATTCAATTGACTACATGATGTTACTATCAATTTTTCAAGGATTTCATATTATAGTAATGGTTTGAACCTTATCTGTCATCTCTATGATTAGATTAGGTTCTATCAACTTCTAATATCCAATATCATCCTATCAATTAGTATTCAAACCCCTCCTTCTATAAAGTGCCTCAAAAGGTTCCATTTTAATTCTATATTGTTAATATTGGTTATATGAGTACTAAACAAGAGGAAGGTAGTGATACCATCATTTTTAGAAACCCATTGGATATTATCTCAGCATATCCAGTATGGTTTGATTAGTTTTTTTAGTCTAACCATCTATATAAGGTTGATTAATAGAACTAAAAATCATCTCAAAATTTAATTTTGGTTGATGGATTCACTAGAAAATTAATGTAAACCTCATATGTTTATTAGATATAATAATATGTGGTACATTATGTTGTCTTAAAACTTCCCTAATTTATAACATAGTGTGTTGTTGAAGATATAAATCTTCCTTAATAGAAATTAAATACACTGACTTTTTCAGCTGATTTAAGACCACCCATATTATATTATTACCTTTAGATTACCAGGGGAGTCTAATAAGTAAATCCATGGTTATGTTTTCTCATTTATATAATAGTATATAAAATTGTTCTACTATGTTGATAAAATTCTCTCATTCAGCAATTACTCAGAGTCATTCAAAGATTCATGATAAATTATACAATTTCTAACAGCATATTAATCAACAAGATGTTTTTCTTAAAAAAATATATATATTTAGTACTTCTGAGATGGATAAAGAAGGATGATCTATAAAAATCATCCAAAAGTACCCTCTTCAATTCCAGATTTAATGGGACACATTTATGAGTTCCAGAACTCATAACTTAATATTTTTCAATGATTATGTTTCGAATATTCACTAGATTTTTCTATAGCTCAAAATTACCTTTTTTGTACTCTTTGATCCTCTAGTGAATGGATGTTTGAGAATATATATGAACAAGTAACGATGAATGTCGTTTTATTATTCCCTTGTACATCAATTGAATGACTAAGAAGATTGGATCCATTTAAATCACCATCATCATATGGGTTGTATGAAACATTCTACATAGAAAATTTACTAAATTATATTCCATCCCTAGATGGAAATGAGTTAAAAAATCATAATCATTGATATTTTGTAACAACCTCTGTTGGATCATATATAGTGCTTATTTTTTGAATATATATATGACTGTTTTATGGAATGTATTTATGTCACACTTATCACTATAGAGATAATGTCACCAAACCTCTAATGATTTTATCAATGTATCTAATTCAAGATAAAGTGATGGGTAGTTTTAATATGTATCTTTTTTAGTGATAGTTATATTATATTACTTTGTGAACATGCATGAGTACACGAACCAATATATTTTTGGATGCATCTTTAAAGATCCAAAATAATTCCCCACTAGTGGGTAATGTTATCAGAGGTGAAGTGGTTATACTCTTCCATAACTCGTTAATTCTATCCTTAAATTAATTATTCAAAAATGAATTCACTCCCATTCCATTTATCAGTAATATTTGGATTTAAATTTGTGATAATTTTCCCAAAAAATTAATGATAGTACATAATTGATCCCATGAAAATATGGATATTTGTCACATATATTGATATGGACAATTCATAAAATGACACTATTTATATGTATCTACATATATCCCCTTTTCAGTTAAAACACTCCCCATGAATTTTATATTCTCCATAAAAAACATATTTTTACAATAATTTGTATATAGTTTTTTATTTTTGCAAGGTCTCCAGTATCATATTAAAAATTTCCACTAGTTCCCCTTTACTTTTAGAGTTGATAATAATATATTTTATAATGGAAAAAAATAATTTATTGTATTAATCCCTATAGACTCAATTAATTAAGTCTATGAAGATAGTTTGATAATTAGTAAGTCCAATAAGATTAAATATGAACTTTTAGTTCCCATACTATTCATGAAACAAGGTCTAAAAGATATCCTCCTTTTTTACCTTTATATTATAATATAATTCCCAGATTTCTACCATATAGGATTTCTTACCTCAATATATCTGATCAAACTAGTCATCAATCCAATGTAGATGATAATTTTTCATTATCTTGGTCATGTTAGGATCACAAAAATCAAAGAACAGAAGTATAGACCCATATATATTTAGGAAAAAATTAGACTGGTACACAACATGGTGATGAACATGGGTGTATAAATCCTTTATCCTAATTCTTATATAGTTACATATTAAACTCTTCATGTTAAATATTGTTCATTATATAGGGAATCTTGGATCATAAAAAAACATCTGAGTATAATATTGATTGAGAAGTCAACCACATGGCTTGGAGGAGGATTATGAAATTCCACTTAAAAATCATAAATATAACTCCTTATAATGGGAAAGTCATTAAGGATTATATTTTCTTTTGTATCAAAGATTGTTTCAAGATATAATTGGTTATATGGAAATAAAAACCATTATCAAGATGATGATACTAAAAGAGAATCATCCTCTGTTGGGATGATTCCTTACTTGTCAAGGGGGCTCTTAGGCTCTCAGCTTGACATCTTCCTCTTTAAGGGTTTCCTCTCTTCCCTACGGCGATGGATATTCTTCCCTCCACTTAGCTTGATAGACTTTTCTCTCTCCAGGTTCTCTCCCTCCTCTATCTCACTGGTTCTTGGTCTTCTCTCCCAGCTCTACCTCCACTGGCTCCGTGACACTTTTCTCCGGCTGCCTCACTGCGCTCTAGCCTCGTCTTCCACCTCTCCAGTCTAGGTTGGAAATGGAGTGATGTTCACAACATGACTTTGGGATTGCTATTTGGCGGTTGTAGGTCCTCTCAGAACCTCTTTTCATCTTATTTTAGGGTTTCATCCCCCGATTATTTTTAGGGTTCCATTCTCGTTTATTGTTCATCGCTCGTAGTCAGGGGTTCATTCCCGGCCATCAAGTTTTTCCTCGTTTCCTTTACCCCATTTTGGATCTTTTTTCTCAGTTGTGGTTATTATTTTTGTTGGTGGTATTTTTTCTGTCACTGGTATTTGGGGCGTGAAGCTGTGTTTGTATCCCTGTTGATGGTGTTTCTGGTGTATTGGATTCGATTCTATTGTTTTCGTAGATGGTATTTTTTGGACGTTGATTTTATCTAAATGACGGTGATGCTCATATGGATGCAAAGATGGAGAAGGTGAAGCAATGGTGCATAGATGTGGTTGCTCCGACGTTTTATCCTGCCTCTGTCTTCTCGTTATCTACTCTAGTTCAAGGTTACCTCCAATCTATCTGAGGCGGAGCATTGCGGAGGTCCCCATGGTACTTTGGGACGTGAGTTCTAGCAACCAGATTCAGGTTGTTTGTCACTGATGCTTACTATTTTGGCGTCGAAGGTGTTTGGTTCAGAGTGGTCAGCGATGATGAGGCATGAAGTTTGAAGACTATGTTTATGTGTTGACGTGCAGACATTGTGAATTCTTGGCTTGCGACGAGAGGATGGCAGTGAAGTTTGGTCCTCGGTGGTTGGTGTCTCGTGTAGAGTGAGGCGCGTGGTGTGTCAGCCTTTTGTTGTTGTCTGTATTTAGAAGTTGGTTTCTAAGAGTTTTTGAATTTTGAATTGGGTGGAACATGCAGCTACTTTTGGATTTCGGTTTATGTGTGAACTGTTCTTGAGGGAGTTATCTGGGATAATTTCCTTTTATGTTTTGTACTAGTTGGACTTTTCTTTGGTTCACACTTTTCCTTCAAAGCTGTCATTTGAAAATAAAAATATGGATTGTGTGGTCAAAGGAGAATCATCCTCCAACTTGTAGTTGAATAGATTCGGTGAAGATTCATGATATAGTGTATGAATTCCTTCAATTGATAATTTATATAGACTCAATATAATGAAAGCCAATTGATATCCAAAACATCAACGAATTAAAAATTATTTAGTATCACATGGTTTTATTGGATGTTTGTCACACACATATAAACATGGGAATGTTTATATACTTGGGATCAAATAGTTTACCAATTTTTAATCTGGACATATATCTCAACATTAATGTTTTCTTGTAGTGTTTGAATAGTTATACTAATCTGGTAGAATATGAAATAATGCATAAAACTAGAGTCAAAGAATATGTTTTTTATTCATGAATTATTAAGTAGTGTACATTTGACAAAATCGTTGTCAGGATCAACCTGAATAGTTGTGATGGAAGAAGATATCCCTTTCTCTCTAGGAGTTGTTAGTTTTTATCATCAATTATCATCAACAACATTAGGCTTAGTGAATTCATTCAAATTGTGTCCTTATTATTTTCTATTGAAACATTGAATAATAAGCTAAGGTTTTAATGGAGAATTCCATTCATCCATATCATTAGTGGGTTTATCACATTATTATTATCTATCTAGGAGCCCTACCCGTATATAAATAATTTCATTGAAATGATTATGATATTTATGGGATTCTATTTTCAACACATTGGACATGTGGGATATTAGAATTTCTTACGCCCATTAGATTTCACGATCACACCTCTAGAGATAAAATCCATTCCCCAATTTCAATATACAGACCTGTGAGTCCGTTGAGATTCACTAATATCCTCTTTAACTTTGATGTAACATCCTACAATATCCTCATATCTATGATCGTCTTGAATTGACAATTCTTTCCATAGACATGGATTTATCCCACTAAAGTAGTAGCCAAACTCAATTTTAGGGGAAATGAAAAATCCAAAGGTGTATCAACAATGTATTATGATTTTCTCCTCATATCAAACAATGGTTTCATCAACATTTTTCTCAATTATTTGTAAATCCCTCTCTTTTATAATACAATGCGTGAGGAAAATATTAATCAAATTTTTTTGGTATTCATTTCATTCACATTAATCGATATATTCCACATGATTATTATTTCTGATCAATGTAAAACATAGATCATATTCTCCATAAAAACAATAAAAATCCAATATGGAACTCTCTTCTTTAGAGCATTGAAGGAAGTATAATATCATTATAATGGTATTGATCAATTATTCTATGATTAATGGATCATAATATCATCAGATAGTTGGATGCCATTTCTACAAAATCTCCAATTGAAATTTATTCCATGTAGGGGAATGTGGGGTTTCACAAATTTATGTATTAGATCAAAAATTTAGTTAATTGATAATTAATTTTCCTGATGTTCTCAACTGATTTTCCTATCATTTTGGGAATCTTATTTGGAAAATAGTTATATTTCTCATCACATTCGTTTTTGAATCAGTTTCTTGAATTCTCATCCATTCACTAAAATAAATGGAATATTAGGGAAGATTATTTTCAAACTACTAGACACATAAAAATAGAAACATTAAAAACTGAACAGATGTCTAATAAATGGAATACTTTTCATAAACTCAGAAATTCATGGTTTTAATTTAATATATACATGATGTATTTCTCTCACATAAAATATTATAGTAATTTTTTTAATTAATAAGTTTTTGTAGTGACATTGTGAATGTTCCAAAGCATGAACCCCATTCCTTTCAATATATGTTTGAAATAAGGACTCTCTAGCATACACTAGGTGCCAATCGTGTCAAAGCCGAATACCCCCTTTTTGAAATTATTACACATATAAAAAACAATGGTAGATCCACATCCACTTGTTGAATCTAGATAGAGATTTTGTTTGTTGGAATCCACTTTCTATATAAATTTAGATAATTTATGATTGTTTTATTATTTCTAGACATATCCCTAACACTTGGATAATTTTTTCAATTCTAAATCCCCAAAAATTACATTAACTTTATATGATACCAACTAGTAAACCCCATTTCCATAATAGACATTAATTAATGATTTTTTATGTACTGTTACACATAATATAATCCCAAAATATTATTATATCATGACCCATCCCCCAGGGACAATGTCATGACAACCCCAAGCCCTACATCCAAAGGTCGGGTGTTATTGACTAGAACCGAAAAAAAAATTTCACAAAAATTGGAAGGCATTGCCAAAAACCTGTACACACACACACATATGTGCAAGTGAAACACAATTGATGAGTAAGCTAAAACCACCCTAGACACCACAACTGAGTGTAAGAATATGTACTGAAAGTAAAGGGGCATGAATACAAGCCCAACTGAATGGTATAACTACAACTGAAAAATAGAAAATATCTACTAGAATCATCCCCTGAGGATCCTACCAGAAGGGTTGGTACAACACGTCTCTAATACTCTCCACGTCAGCCAATATCTACTGTTTACTACCTAGTCCTTACTACCTCAAGTCTCAGCCAACCTGCTCGTCGTCTGTACAACAGACAACATGGTGCGGGCGAAGCCCGTGTAGGGTTGAGTATAACATACCCATTAGGGACCTTGAGACCCCATAATTTCTCTCAGAATTCTACAAGGGAAAACCAAAAATCAAGATCTCAATTACAAAGCACAAAGGAACAGACACAACTCAAACAAAATATACGTAAATAACAAAAGTACAGATGATTAGTCGAGAAGCTATATCATCTCATTCTATCGAGAGGCACTACTACTGACCATACAAAGTATGACCCACATTGTATCGATAGGTAATAATCCCTGCTGACCCACACAGGTTTTGACCCACACCAGATCGATATGCACTGACCGACACCAGATTGCTGAGCGCTGACCCACACAGGATCTGACCCGCAAATGATCGATAGGTTCTAAACTACACATGATCGCTCAGTACTAACCTCTGTATGATCTGTCTCTAACCTCCACCTCACAGCTAACTACTGGATCCCCACTCATATTATTCTTGATTATGGGAGAACCACTCCTCAATCCATCAGTCATATTTTAACTGGCATGAAGTCTAATGAAGAAGTAACCTGATGATCCTTTGAATCAAAAGGATTCCAATGCAATAGACAGCATGTCCACCGAACACTAGGTCTGCAATTTATAGCCATTTTTGTGTCGATGGCCTGGTTGGATTCAGGTTCGATCCAACCCATTCATACTCCAACATTATCTCATACCTAATTAGATTATTTCAAAAGGACTATCTCACTCTATGGATCCCCGTGTAGTAGATGATTTGGCAAAAGGACGTCTGGTTTGCAAGATACAATCACATAAGAGTAATTGGGATTGAGAGGGGTCCGGGTCCGGTCTGACATGGTAGGATGAACCTAGTTATGGTCGACCCGATCCTATTTGGGTCTAACTTGGCCCGGCCTAAAAAGGCCTGGGCCAGCCCGGTTGGTCTTGTCCACAGACCGACCCTACCCACCCCGGCTGGGTTGGGCCATGGTGGCTTAGCCCACCGGCTAGCACGAACCACGAGGGTCACAAGGTCCGCCTGCTGAATGACTCAAATGTGCCCTTCGACTCCTGGATTAACATTGCTAGGTGGGACTACCTCATCACCTGAGGAACCCTTAAGGATCGGGTCCAGACATTCACCACTACCATGGCTTCAAAGCCGCGACCCTTCAACAAGGCGCATGATGACGTGCCACCTCCGCCTCTGTGGTCGGTCACCTTCAGTAGCTACCACGACATGATGTCACGGCTCCCCTCCGTGGTGCATGACAGTGCACCACCTACTGCCATCGCAGCTTGCTGATGTCAGACACCACCTTATCCCTATAGTGACTGTCACCGGTGGATCTTCCACGGGGCTCTGACGATGCTCCATAGCTCTGTTTCCACTCCCGTATATGCCTACGGGCATCCCGGACTACCATTGTCCTATTGTAACCCTCTGTCTCACGTTTTCATCAAATTGGGAAAACTGTCCATGAAGAATGGAACATCAAACGAAGCAGTAGAGAGTTCAGGCCTTATTCGTTTGGCCCGTTTCCTCCACGTTTACATGATAACAAGAGGAGAAGACTTTATCAAAGATAATATTTATTAAAAAATAAATCCCCCAACCTCGAGATCCTATGGAGTTGTCACGGTTGCAGCGATAGGAGCATCTATGTTGGATGGATTTGTTAGCGTTCGTCAATCCCAGATAATTTACACCCGTGCATCTGTCCCCCATCAGTGGATGTTGCCATAGGACTTCACTAGAGTTTTCAAACATGAAGAATCCGTGCCCAAACCCCTCCCCGAGATCCATTTAAATAAGATGGTAAATGGTGGGTAACACATTGAGGAATTAACGAGGTTTGTTAAATTACTTAATGATCCTCTTTTAATTCACAACGATGGAGTTACAAAGTTAATGAGTCAATCCATTAAATGGATTTACAAGTCACCGGCCCCACCACCGCTGCTAATCTTTTGGAGAAAAAGAAAATATAAAAAAATCATGTTATTTTACATTTCATTAAAAGTTAAAAAACTAGATTTTTATTCTAAGCTAATACAATCAATGTGACGCTTCCCCTAAGTGAATCCATGCACTATAGATGCAATGGCTTTCTCACATTTTTAATTTGAGCACCATTTCAATAGTTAGAAAATTCCACATGCGCGTTTACTGAACGTATCTTTAAAAAGATCATAAAATTCATTCTCGGCACACTGGGCATCAGAATCATGTGCCATCAATTTTCAAAGACTCTTAATAATCCCAAATAATTAAAAAAATTACATGGAATTTTCAGGACTTTAAATTCTCCACACCTTAGTGATTTTCATCCACAAAATCAACAACAAATCTATACAAAGAAATGGGGGTACTAAGAATTCAACTGATCATCCCACTCTCATGTGATCTCCTGGTGATTCCCATGCTACCAACGAACTCTAACCAGATGAATAAACCACCCATGAAGGACCTACTTCTGTCGATCATAAATCTCCACCGAGAACTCTGCAAAGGTCTAACCATCGTCAATGTGCATCTCACCCCTTTTGATAACATGTGATGTATCAGACACGTATCTCCTCAGCTACGACACGTGGAAAGAAATATGAACCCAATGCATCTATGGGGGAAGATATAGATGGTACGCTACCTCTCCTAATCTGTTGAGGATATGGAAAGGTCTGATGAACCTCATATATATCTTGTCACCCTGGCTAAACCTTTGTAATCCCTGTCGGGTGAGTCCCTTATCAAGACATTGTCTCCCTCCTAAAACTCCAAGGGTATTCATCTCCTCTCAGCATAAGACTTCTTCTAGATCAATAAAATCTTCCCCCACTCCTGGATGATGTTCACCTTTTATGTGGTAGCCTATACCAACTCTGGACCCATAAGTGCTGACTCCCCTAGGTCTGTCCAACAATGAGGTGATCTGCATGGTCACTCATACAAGTCCTCAAATGGTGTCATGCTAATGGAGGAGTGTTAATAGTTATTGTATAAAAACATCACCAATGGTAGGTGGTCCTTCCAACTACAACCAAAATCGAGGACACAATAACAAAGCAAGTCCTCAATTGTCTCAATGGTCTGCTCCATCTTACCATCTGTCTGAGGGTGAATGGTGGAGCTCATGTATAGAAATGTTCTGAATGCCACCTACGATCCATTCCACACGATTGATGAAATACTTGTATCACGATACGAGATGACCATTGACGGAACTCTGTGAAGTCACACTATCTTTTTCATGTAGTGTATTCCTAAGCTCTCTACTGATCCCTACTCTTAGATGGGTAAGAAGTGGGATGACTTAGTTTTTCGGTCAACAATCACCCAGATGGAAATTGGGGCCCCTGTATCTACATGGTATCCCTGTCATTAAATCAATGGATATACCATCCCACTACCACTCTGGTACCTCAAGTTGCTAAGATATTCCTACTGGTACCTGATGCTTAGCACTCATTTGCTGACAAGTGATGCATCAAGATATAAACTCTGCTCCTGTTTTCTTTTTCGATGGCCATCAGTACTGACACTAGTGCTCCTAGTACATCTCTGCTACTCCTAGATGTACCACCAATGGGTATTTGTGAAACTCCCTCCACACATCCCCTCAAAGCGTCACTGGTACCATAGTGCATCCTCTAAAGAGGACAACATTCTCCCCACCTTCAGAAAATCCTTCAGGAGACTGTCCAAAGGTTATTTGAGCACGTCGGCCCTTGCAGTCAACATCCCTATGTAGTGCCTCCAAAGTTGTTGAAGAAGTGGGGTAGTGACGGTCATAGACATGAGATAAGATGCTCCATCACTATCCACGAAGGATATCTGTAATGCAGCTAGCTGCTCAATTTCCTCAATCAACAACTATAGGCCAAGACCCTTGTTGAGTCTTCCTACTACTATGTTCCCCTTCCTCAAAGTACAGACTATCTCAACATCATAGTCCAAGAGGAACTCTATCCATCACCAATGTCTCAAGTTTAGGTCCATATAAGAGAAGATATACTTGATTCTCTAATGATCATAGTGGATTGTAATATGTTCACCCATCAAGTAGTGTCGCCACATATTCAGTGAAAAAGACCACTACTGCTAACTCCAGATCATGATAAGGGTAATTTTGCTCGTGTTGTTTCATCTTCCAGGAGACATAGGCTATCACCGCATTCTCCTGCATCAGAACACAACCTAGTCCAGTCCTTGATACATAACTATAGACAACATACCCAACTCCCTATTCTGATAGCCCCAAAATGGTAGCACTTGTCAGTCTCTGCCTTAGCTCCTAGAAACTCTTTAGGTACGTCCCTATCCACAAGAAAGGTTGCCCCTTATTTTTCGACCATAAAAAGGGATCTGATACCCTGGAGTAGTCAGGTACCATTCTTCGGTAGTACCCATCCAATCCCATGAAACCCCGCACTTCGGACACACTCTTGGGTGGTACCCCACAAGCACTGCCTCTATCATTGCTGATTCCACTATGACTCAAACCCCTGAGATAGCGTGCCACAGAAAGTTTAATTAACCTATCTAGAACAAGAAATTCTAGAAACTCCCATAAAGCTAGTGCTCTTGGATTGTATGCAGAACTATCTGCAGGTGCATGGCATGCTCATCCTCCGACGCCGAGTATACCAAGATGTCGTTTATGAAGACCACCATAATGCAATCGAGGTATGGTTGAAAGATCCTATTGACGAGCCCCATGAACTCTTCTAGAGAATTTTTCATGATAAAAGGCATCACCAATAACTCGAAATGCCCATACCGACATCTTACAGCTATTTTCAGTATGTCCTCATCCTGTACTCTGAGTTGATGATAGCATGGTCAGAGGTCTATCTTCGAAAACCATCGAGATCAGTTCATATTATCGATGACATCATCAATCCTTTGGAGTGTATACTTTTTTTCCCAGTCACCTATTTCCAGCAATGATAGTCAACACAAAGCAACAAAATCCCATCCTCCTTCTAGGAGAACAGGATCAGGGATGACTATAGAGAAACACTAGACCTTATAAACCCCTTTCTATGCATGTCCTCTAGTTGTACATGTAACTCTTGAAGCTCTATGGGAGCCTTCCAATATGTTGGTGTAGATATCGATGTCATCTTATAGTACTTGTCGATTTATAAGTCTACCTTTCTATGTTGAGGTAGTCTCGTTTCATCGTTAGGAAAGATAACAACATACTAGTCCACCACAATAAGATAACTCAGACTCCTCACATCAACTGCTCTGAGGGTGAGTCTAGCCAACTAATGAGTAATTAGATGCACCCTCCTCTGAGATAGTCTATCCTATGTTGCAAAGGTTTCCTTCCCACTAGTGAGGGTAAACTTGATCCCATCCTTGTATACACACCCCACTTTGAGCCTAAAATAGTATATCTGAGAATGGACATTGGATAGCCAGTCCATACCCATGATGACGTTGTAAGCCCTTGGTGCTAATATTAAGAGTTTCCTGCAAAAGCTCTTGACTCCTAGAGTGATATCACACTACCTTCATTAGTGTTTGATCATTGAATCTTCTCCTGTATGAGAATTTAATAGGAAGGATTGAGACAACAACTCGATTAGAATATCCGAGAACCGAATGAGTGTTGTGGAAATGAAAGAGGGATATGAACTTGTGTCTATATGTACTGAAACTAGGGTCGAATATACACATATCGTACATCTAATCATATCTGGAGCATCGTGGACGTAGGAATCTACTTCCCGTAGCTGTGCTTTCCCCGTTCCACCTGCTCCCTGTGGTCGGGGTGGACATCCGGGTGGTGGTGGTGGTAGAACCTCAAATCGTCGCCCATCGACTACTGTATGGACTGCTCATCTACCTCATCCACCGCCCTATGGACCTCTTTGATCAAATCGTGGCCTCTAACTCGCTGGTCCCTCGAAGATGTACTGATAATCGGTATGAAATGTCTGGAAGTTGCGAGCCATGTGGCCCTACCCGCCACACATGAATCACAGTATACCTCCCACCTGACATTCTCTACCTCGCGCATTCCAATCCTCCAACCCTGCATCCCAGGGCCATCCAACGGTGGGTCTGGCCCGCTTGGAGCTCAGCGTCATCTATCTACTACCTCCTATTGAAGACTCATCTACATGTCATCTGATGGTGGCTGTCACCATCGAAGCCTGCACAACTATGAATCTCTCCACCAATAGTTCTTGCTCGAGCACTCCCACCTACATTGGGATATTCAGCGATATCGTCGATTCTCAGATCTCTCGCAGGAGACCCTTATCAACGATCCCAGACATGAAGATTGTGTCTCGTATCGTTTTGGTGGAGTAGCGCGAGAGGTCAGTGAATCTAGCCATGTTCTGGGCCACTGATAAGCTACCCTGCTGTAAGTGCAGCCGCTCCTGGATACGCACTATGTGTAGTCATGCTAAAAAAAACATCACCCTGAAGAGGATCTCAAGGTCTGTCTAGGTGAGGGTCGCCTATTCATGTTTTTAGAGCATCATGATCCACTATCTCCCTATTTTTCCCTTGAAAAGGCAAGTAGCTAGGATAACCATCTGCTCAACTCCTGTCTCCTCCAATAGAAAAGCTCTAGCCACAGCCTCTAGCTAGTCCTGGGCTGCCTGGGGATCTGTCTCTCCTCGATACCATAGATGCCTCTATCTCTATAACTGATGAAAAGTGCTCTATCGACGTTCTTGTTCTACTGGTGGGGCTGGTGGAATCTACTTCCCAATGGGTTGTGGAGTTACTAGTGAACCACCCGAAGGTTCTACCATAGTAAGAGGGACTTACACCGAATCCTCATCGCTCGGTGGGCTTTCATCGTATACTCTCTCAGGAATCAGGGATGGATATCTATACACCAACTTCTTGAAAATAAATAGGTTTTCCACAGTCAATAAGTTATACCCAATAATATGAATCAAAAGAGATCAAAATAATGAAATTTCCAAAACACATGCAATCATAATTTTCATGAATTGAGTCAGAAATTATAAAACAGGGTCCTAGTGTATGGATATGTCGGCCGCCACACCAACACTAGACTTCCCAAAATGAAACCCACACTCAAAACACTTAAACCTACAGTTCTGTCAAAAGATCAGAGTCCTAGTACTTTGGTAGAATCGACTCATCTGATATAACTTTGTCACGACCCATCCCTTGGGGCTTGTGCTATGATTTCCCAAAGCCCTCCTTCCAAAGTCCAAGGCTTTGCGAATAGCACTAGAAAGGAATTTCCATAAAATGGGAATCCATTGCCTCAAACCATTACACACACACATGTTTAAGTGAAACACAACAGAAATGTAAGGTGCAACCAAACTAGATACCAAAATTGAGTGTATGGAAAATTACCTAATGTGAATGGGCTGCAATACAAGCCCAACTGAAAAGTATTACTACAAATGAAAAATTGAGAAATGATCTTGGAATCATCCATTGATAATCCTACCTGAAGGGTAGCTGCATCTCATCTACACTGCTCTCCACATCGGCCCATCTCTACCATGTACCGCCTGGTCCTGGATCACTCATGTATTAGCCATGCTGCTTGTTGTATGCACAAGACACACCAAGGTGGAGGTGAATCCCCCATGTAGGGTTTAATATATCAATACACAGTAGGGACCCCGAGACCCCAGAAGGCCTCTTTGAATTTCACAAATGAAAACCAAAAAGAATGATCTCTATCACAATGCACAAAGCAATAAACACCGCTAAAACTACATATAATTAAAGAAAGAAAGTAAAAATTATTAGTAGAGAAGCTATATCATCTCATTATGTCAAGAGTAACTACTTCTAATAAAACAAAATCTGACCCACACCAGATCGATAGGTTCTAACCCTCAATGAACCACAAAGGATCTGACCCGTTTAGGATCAATAGGTAATAACCCCCACTGACCGACACCTGATTTGACCGACAAAAGATCAGTATGTGGAAACCCACACAGGATTGCTGAGTGTTGTCCCACATAGGATATGACCGACATAGGATCAGTATGCACTGACCCACAGAGGATCGATGTGCGCTGACCCACACAGGATCTGACCCACATATGTTCAAAAGGTTCTGACCCACACTGGATAGCTTTGTACCAACATCCATATGATTGGTCTCCAACCTCCGCCTAACATCCAGCCACTAGATTTCAGCTCATATTACGCTTGATTCTAGTAGAGAAACACCTCAAGAATTAGGTTTTATTTCAATAGGCATGATGTCCCACAAATAGGTATCCCGATGATTCGTCAAGTCAAAAGGGTTCCAATGCAATAGATTGCAAGTCTACTAGATGCTCGGTCTGTATGTTATTGGCATTTTAGTACTGATCGACCGATTGGATTCGGGTACGATCCAATCTGGCCATACTATGACTTTACCCAAAACCAGTGTAAAGTTTTTCAAAAGTACCATCTCACTCCAAGGATCCCACCCCGAGCTCCATTTAAATTTGATTGGGAATGGTGAGTAGCACATTGAGGAATAAATGAGGTTTATTAAATGAATTAATGAACCACTTTTAATTCACATTGGTGGAGTTACCAAGTTGATGAGTCAAGCCATTAAATGGCTTGGAAAGTCACCAACCTACCACCTCCACTCATTGGTGGGAGAAAAAGAAAATAAAAAAACAATTTCATTTTATTTTACGTTTATTTAAAAAGTCCAAAAAATATCTTTTTCTCCCGACCTACTACGATCATTGTGATGCTTTTGATAAGAGAATCACAACACTACGGATTCAACGGTATCCTCATATTTTTAGTTAGAGCACCGGTTCAAAATATAGAAAACTCTGCTCACGCGTTTACTGAAAGTACATTTAAAAAGTAAAAAAAATTCATTCAGGGCACATCGGGCCTCAGAATCACGCTCCTTCAATTTTCACAAACTCTTAAAAATGACTAATAAATTTAAATACAAATATACATGGAATTTTCAGGTCATTACATATAAGGCCTAGTTTATATTGTTAATTATATATTCATAATAATGAAATAAAATATGTATGGAATAAAATTATTTATAAATTACACAAGATTTCCAAAAAATTCACCATTCTTCTGATGTTTCATGGGATAACATGGGGACATGCATAAGAAGGGGTGAGCTATAAAGACCTTTATATGAATAGTAAATGAGTAATATAATGAAATTAATACATTTTTAAGAGACATATCACGGTGACATAAAAGGGTTCATAATAAGGAGAATTAATAAGAAGACATGTGTTAAAAGTATAACATTAAGGTAATGTAGTAATTTTGAAATAACATAAAACATGAGATCATAAGAATATTTAAATGATAATTGAAAAAACAACATAACATGATTTTCATAGGATAAAACGTGTGAACCATACATGGTTTCTCATTCGCTAAAAATTTTACCCAATTCGGTGGATGGATATAAAATTTTTGTCATATCCATCGCATTAATATCATGTACATGAATTTGTGTTCCATATTGATCATACAACATAAAGACACATTTAATCACTTTTAATCCATAAATATGAATTATTATTTAAATTAATGTGATTCCAAAATCAAATAATGATTTGTAAATATAGGTGAAAACACATGAGTCCAAATGTATAGGGGTATTAATTACACAAATATTTCACATGGGAAAATCATAAGACAATTTAAACCACAAAAAAAGTGCACATAATGGTTTCAGGGAGGGTTTAATGAGCATGAAAATGTACATCTGATTATATATAAATAACCATGAATATATGAGAGATGTGTAAAAATATATTAAAGAAGAATATTTGGAAACCAAAATGGAATAATAAATATAATTTTCTTGAATAAAGGCGAGGAGAGGGCCTCTAAAATCGAGAGGAAACTTATAAATATATTGGGAGGAGATTATTAAGAGCATGGGAACACCATGGGAGGGATTTAGAGTTGTATAAAGAGTGTAACTTCATTAATAATGGAGTTTTAGTGAAGGTTAGTGGGTTGATGTATAAGTATTCATAGAATAATGGACAATATTTCATTATTAATTTTAAAACATTGGTTTTGGACAATATATCATTAAATAATCAAAACCAAAATCCATAACATGGGTTTACCCATGGTTTCTATCGAATAGTGGTGGTTTCAAATATTTTATTAGGATAAAAACAAAAAATCATTAAAATAATACCCTTGGTGATGTGGAAGTGACTCATGTTTATAAAGAATTAATTTTAAAACCATAAAATATAATATATGTTTGGGAGGATTTTTTAGGGTTTATTAATTTTATCAAATGACTTCAAAAACACGTTATATTAAAGGGGAAACATGTTTTTAGGTCATGTATTTAATTTATACCTTATATTACGCTGATTTCAGTATATTATGATTTCTTAATAGAAAGCATTTATTTATATTTTATTTAATTTCAACACAAGAATTCAACACATAGAAAATTGAGAAACATTGAGAAATAGATAATTTCATTGTGATTATTTCAAAAAAATATAAATTATTATATCATAATAAGTCCCTTAATATTTTAGTTTCAACTTTTAAATCAAAATACACATTTATTAAGAATATTGATTTATTTTTGACAATAATAGTTTTTTATCCCTTATAATGATAATATTTTAATTTTATAAATGATATTATACTATATATTTAAATTATTATTATATAACAATAATAGTTTATTAAAAAAAGTTATTTAAAAAATTCATGTACTTATGAAATTTCTATCTTAAGTGAAAGTTTATATTTCACAAAAATACATTATTGATTTCATTATGTTAAAACCTAAATTTTGATGAATCATTATATATAATCATTGATAAATCAATTACCAATGGGGATAAATATATTCATTATTTCATTAAAAATAATATAAAAAATATCATATTACTAGGGTCTAGAATGATTCACCCTTATTACACTAGTGTAGACTCTAATAGTAAGGGATACGATGGTGGTGCTTTCATGGGGTGGTTTAAAGAACATTGTTTGTGATGTTTTCTCAATATGATTGACCATATCCTGAAGATTATTTTTCTCAGGCTTTAGTTATTTAATTAATTCCTAGTTCTAGTCAAGGGAAAAACCTAATAATTCAATATCCCTTAAATTATACAATAAATGGGATTTATATCACATGATCTAACAAGTTGAGGCCAATTATTCTTATTTCTTTGAAAATTAGACATTATCAAAACCATTAATATCAACTAATCTTATCTATCAATATAAAACAACTATTTTATCAATATTTAATATGCCTACAATTTTTTAATTCCAAGAGTCTATATTTTATAATTATTGAAAAATAACCAAAGTACATCATGCGTTTTCAATAATTAAATTACTTAATAAGGAATTTTTTCATTCAAAATTTGAATTTCATTTAAAAAGGTTAATGTTGTTATGTTGTTATCCCACATATATAGTAGGAAATCATATAAGATGATGCATATTAAACATGATAATGTGTAAGACTTCCATAGATTTCAGTGCCACATTTACTATTTTACACTTAATCATGCTGGATAGTCCAATAAAATGTAGTTAAAGAGTATGAATGGATGATTTGAAGATGAGTAGATGATGTTTAAGTACTCCCTTATGCAATTAGGTTTACAAAATAATTGGTAGGGTAAATTATTTCACATGAATTGTGGTAAAACTCTATATAAGAGATTATATGGCTAGAATTGATATACCATCCATTGAAAAGGTTTCATTATATCCATTGGGTTTTGAGTGGTGATATGAAAATTATATAGTGAAACTTTTTTCAAACATCAAAGTTTCTTTAATATTCTTAGAATCCATTTGGCATTTGAAATTAATAGAGCTTCACTATATTAATTTGTAGAATCTTCTTATACAAAAAATATCAATCAATTTGTATCTTACAACTGGGTTATCTAATTCTTGTATTTTTTATATTCTTTTAGATGCATGGAATCTAAATCTTCATACGAGATAAGATCTGTTATGATGCTAAACAATGGATATTTGGATTCTTCTAATATTTATAGATGTCTTAACTATAAATATAATGAAATATCATTGGGTTTATTCCTATTACCACTTAGTCTTTGTAACACCCCATGTTTTTATGAATACTTTTTTCTATAATATGTTAAATTTAATTGATATCTTTCATCTCATGCACTATCATGTTTTTCCTTCCCTACACAAAACACCACGCCAACGTTTTTTATATACAAGGGTGAGTTTTAACAAAACCACTATATATTATAAATGTAGATATTTTAAATGATTGTTATAACCTAAACGTTAAACATAGAAATATGAAAAATTCTAAATAATTTTTAAATATTAAATATAATTCGTTTATACAAATAAATCATACTGATAAAATGTAACTTATTTTTTTAAAAAAGTCATTATACGTTTCAAAAATAATATTTTCTAAAAAAAATGGATTTTTTAATATTTTTGTGCATAATAATAAACTAATTTTTTTTTGTTTTTATCAACATACTTTAATAATATAAAAATAATTTTTAAAATCATTGTATAAAAATTAGATTATGGTTATCTATTTGGTTTTTATATAAAAATAAACTTTTATTTGATGAATAGGGAAAAATATTGAATTTTAATAATAAACTACCGCTTAATTTAATTTATATATAAATTAAAATTAATATTTAATTGGGTTTTATGTAAAATTAGTTAAAAGATATATAAATTAATCCAATTTAGTTCATTTTATTCAATTTCATAATGAATTTCTATATTATAGCTTTGTATCCTTTGGAACATTTTGTTTTTTAAAAACCTGCTTTATCATCCCGTTTGTGAGATTAATTTTAAATTACAATTTTAAAATTATATGAATGGAATTTAAAAAAAAGTTTTCCATTTTTATATTTATACTAATTTATATTATATAATATGGTCGAATAGAATTTCGACCATATTGAATAATGAAAATATTAAAAATTATTTACCACTGTTAAGGTAAAAATTGGTCTACTATGGGTTAAACTAAAATGAAAATGTATAATATAACCCAAAAAATTACCTAAAATATATTTTATTAAATTATTTATATCATATAACTTCTTTTATTTATAATTTTCAATTATTGGATCTATGTGACATGAAAAAAACATAGGTACAATTATTTCTTCACAAAAATTACAAGTGTCCCACTCACCTCACATATAAAAGACCACCCCTTATTCTCTATTATTAATCAAACTCTTATTGTTTAGATAATAAATTAAATAATAAATTCCTTAATTGCGTCATCTAATCATATAATCCTTATTTTTTACATAAATCCTAACAAGGATGGGTTTTTGAAAACCTTAGAATGATACCTGAAGAAGAGAGAACTCTCATCAATGAGCGTGTTTGTATTCTTTATTCTTCCAGATCATTCAATTGTTACTATATCTTGATGATATAAAAAAATTATATCCCACATGCATAAATATTTTTATGTAATATTAATGAACTTAAATAATTTCCACTTCCATCAAATGGGTTATGAAACCATCGTTCATGGGTAGGGCGAACTATGACCTCATGAACCAATATCATTCATTTTTTCATTTTCACCTATTACAGTTGGGTATGATAATTAATTATATATATGATATTTCTGATATAAATATACCACTCGATAAATTATATGATATATACCTTTTTTACCACCATTACATCGAGGATATGATAACATCAATAAAGTTTACGGAGGACGACCACCACAAGAAGCGATGTGATTCATTTTCACTAACAGTTTACATGGATGATAATAAGGTCAATGTCAATAAATATATAATATATATATTAGAAAATCAATATAATAATGACTTATATATCATTATTAAAGAGAAATATATCATTTTATTTCATACCTTTTAACTCATCTAAAGACGATAACATCATTCGTGTATGTGTGGACCACAACTTTCACGAAGCGGTGAGACTCTATTTTCATCACAAAACCATAGGTATGATATGGAATCCTACATTTTAATTACATAACTTTTCATTACATTTTACATTCAGATAATCTTTAAAGACTAGTGTCATAGAAATCAAGAACATAATACATGAAAACAACATAAAAAATCCTTCTAGAAAACTTATAATTCTTCTTAATAGGTTCATCCTAAGTAAAATTAATGTATCTTATAACCTGGAGACATACAACAATGTAAAGGGTGAGTATAAGGTCCAGTAAGGAAAACAAGGGAATTAGTTTACTTGTGAAATCAGCTAGAACTTCCTAAAAACATATATGCATGACCAATTGAAGCAGAGGCATTTCATAATTAAAATATCTTGAACCATAACATGATTATGTGGCCACAACATATAATTTAGACATTCATGAACATATCACCATGATTCATCTCCAAGGGGTCATAAAATTTACCAACGTTATTCACCAAGGTATCGTGAAACTTGTCATCTTCAGAGATTAAATTCTTTACCCAATGCATTGGAGCACTATTAGGGCGCACCCTTAATATGTCATTATTTTCATGTTAGTCATATAGATCATAATAGTAAATTTCATAAATAACCCATAGAGTGTAAAATTAATGGGTTTGACTTCAAAATCAAGACATTTTAAATGTTCTTAAAAATAAGATCATTTTGTCATTTATCACCCATGGAAAGGAAGTGAGGCTTATATGTATGTAAATTCCAAAAATAAATAGATAAATGTTATGTCTTGATGAATACCCATATAAATTAATTTGGTTTGGGTATTCACAAAAATAAAATAAGATAATTTTTTAGAATAACAAAGAGATTTTGAATCAAAAATTTTACAGCAAAACGACTATATAACTTGGTTTTAGAAAACAGTAAAAAGAGATGGTACAAGGGTAAAACACTAATAAATTACATATAATAGAGTATAAATACTAAATAAAATTTATATAATAATATGGTATGGAAGTTTTAAGGATATACCACATGAAAAGGAAACCTGAAAGGAAAGAGAAGATGCGATTTCTTATACAAATATTTATGCAGCCTAACAACGTCACTTAAAATTCATAAAATAAATTGATGAGAGTGGAAAGGGTATCCCTTAATTTTTACATGTAATTTAATTTATCAGGGATATATAAGAACAAACCCCCATATAAAAAAATAAAAACTAGAAGATATAACATAAAGGAAGTCACGACTTAAAAGAAGAGGGTGAAAGGTTCCCTTATATTGATGTGTCAATTCGAACACATGAAGCTAGGGAACTTTGGAGGCTTGAGGGATCCTTGGGAGGACACATTTTGAGGCAAGGAGGCTAGAACATAGTTGAGGGGGATTTTGGAATGGAATTAATGAGGAAATGTCTTGGTATTTATAGGAAAAGTAAAGGGAATAAATTATTAAATTCCAAGGGACACCTCATCGGTGGTATTTACAAAACCATGGGCCTTACCATGGTATTTTATCATGGTATTGGACACTTGGGACACCTCATAACAAATCTTACTATTCAAAAGTCGACCAGATTATTTGCATCATGATTACATGATCAATGATGCTATTAAATAGCTGAAACTCAAAACTGTATTTTTACCATTAACCGAAAAATAAACTATTTCAAAAAAATCCCAGAACATCACCCTACCCTAATATCGATGCTGTAAATTAAAAATGAACTCCATTTTATGAAAATTATTTTCTATATATTTTTAATTTAATTTTTAAATAAAATTTTAATTTATTCCAAATATACAACATTAATATTATAACTCATTTTGTAACACATTAAAAAAGGAATCATGCTCCCATAAAATTATCGTATAACCATTAGAAAATGAAGAATAAATTTATGGTTAAGTTTTATGAAAATACATATCCATTTTAAATTATTAAATTAATTAAAAAATTCTAAATAAAATATTAATGACATACAAAATTACCAAAACATAAACAATGATAGTTTTTTCACTTTTAAGATGTCTAAAATGTATTTATACATTCATGGATGATGTTTCTATTTTTTGGTCAATTTATTATTCACTAATATTCAATTCTATTCATAAGGGTATTTTACTATTCATAAAAAAACTTATTTTGATCTTATTGAACAACATTTTTTACGCTGATTCAACCATGAATGATGGATTTTTGAAAATCATTTCACATAAAAAATTATTTATTAATAAAATATTTTCTTACTACTCATCAAAATAAAAATATTCATCAAGAAAACACTATTCATCCAACAATATCCATTAATTAAAATAATATTTATCAAAAAAATTATGCTTCTTAGAAAACTTCTAAAAAACCAACCTATATGAATTTTGACATTTGAAATTCCAAAATGATGTTTATTTAAACATAAAAAACATATAAGTACCAGAAATTTAACTTTATAATATAGAGATTAATAGTTATTATAAATAATATCCGATAGAAAATGAATAGTGAAACTTTTTAGTGAAATTTCTGACACAAAAGAAATTAAAATTAATTTATCATTTAAATTTAAATAGGGGAGTTTTAATAATACTATTTAATTAAAATAATCATTATTCCATGTACCTTAATTTTTTATAATAATTATATAATTTTTGGAAACAACAATTTGGGTCTGAAGAATTTCGTTGTGCTTCTATTGTAAAACATAATAAAAAGTTTTAGGAGGGAAGAGATCCAAAAATAATAGAAGTTCATTTTTTGGTTCGTTACATTCTTCCCCCCTTAAATAAATTTCTTCCTCAGAAATTTATCTTATTTGAAATTTATTACTACAAGGAAAATAATCATTATAAATTAATTTCATGTTTTAAATAAATATTATTTTTTAACAACAATTACATTTTCTTTGAATCCTTCATAGCGATTCATAAAAATCTTATGATTAACCAAACATATCCCCCCGTACTGTTGCAACCAAGAGTGAAACAAGGACCATTTTCGTGTACCAGGACACCCCGGGTCATGCTCGAAACTCTTTGTCAGAGTTTTCACTCTTAAGTACCTCTGTTCCATAGCTGCCTTTACCAGCTTGTATCCAAATAGGGTTGTATTTTCTTGATAAACCACTTACTCAACACTCACCCAAATACAAGTATGTTTTCCTATATTTAAAATTTTATATAGGAAACTTACTAAATTTTTATATCATAATTTTCAAAAATATCTAGACCTCCCTCTGATACCAATTATGGCATCCTGCCTTTTTATTACATAACTTTTCATTACATTTTAAATACATAGGATCTTTAAATTCTAGTGTCGTAGAAATCAGGAACATTATACATGAAAACAACAAAAAGAATCCTTCTAAAACACTTGTAAGGATTAATAATAGGTACATCATATGTTCAATTACTGTATCTCATAACCTAGATACATACATCAAAGGAAAGGGTGAGTAGAAGACCAAGTAAAGAAAACAATGTAATCATTTCACTTGTGAAATAAATAAGAATTTGAAAAAAAACATAAAGACATGAGCAATGGAAGTAGAGATACTTCATAATGTAAATAAAATTATCCATAACATGAATATGTGGATACAACATTTAATTTATAAATTCATGAACATATCACCAAGGACCATCCCCAAGCTGTCATAAACATTACCAATGCTATTCACCAAGGTATCGTGAAACTTATCACCTCTAGAGATTAAATCCATTACCCAATTAATTGGAGAAAAATCAGTGTCAACCCTTAATATGTATCTATTTTAATGTGAGCCACATAGATCATAATAATAAATTACATAAATAACCCATAGAGTGTAAAATTAATGCGTTTCACTTCAAAATCGTGACGATTTAAATGTTCTTAAAAATAAGATCATTTGGTCATTTATGACCCATGGAAAGGAAGTGTGGGTTATATGTATTTCAATTCTAGAATAAAATAGATCAATATTATGTCGTGATTAATACCCATAAAAATGATATAGGATTGGGTATTCAAAAAAATAAAATATGATAATTTTTTACAATAAAAGATAGATTTTGAAACGAAAATTCTGCAGCACAACGACTTTATTACATGGTTTTAGAAGACAATAAAAATAGAGAGTAAAAGGTTAAAACACTAATAAATAAATTATAATATAGTATAAAGACTGAATAACATGGAGATAAAAACATGTTATGGAAATTTTAATGACATACCACATGAAAAGAAAAATAGAGATGAAAGAGAAGATGGAATTTCTTTTACCAAAATTTCGTCAGCCAAACAACGTCACATAAAAATTCAGAAAAAAATTTTATGAGAGTGGAAATTATCTCCATTAATTTAGAAATAAAATTTAATGTAGGAGGGATATATAAGAAAAAACCCCCGTATAATAAAATGGAAATTAGAGGACATAACATATAGGAAGTCATGAATTAAAAGAAGAGGGTGGATGGTTCCCTTACCTTGAAGAGTAACATTGAAAGCATGAAGTTTGAGACCCTCGGATTCTTTAGGGAACTTTTGGAGGACTATTTCGTAGATAAGGAGACCATAAATCCTTCGAGGAGGATTTTTAAATTAATTGAATGATGAAATGGCTTCGTATTTATTGGAAAAGTGATGGAATAAATTATTAATTTCCAAGGGACACCTCATTGATGGAATTTGAAAAACCATAGGCTTTCCCATGATATTGGCCACTTGGGACAACTTATAACATATATTACTATTCACATGTCATCCTGATTATTTACATCAAGATTATATCATCAATGATGTCATTAAACACCTGAAACTCAAAACTGTATTTTTACTATTTACCAAAAAAATCAATTGTTATAGAAAAATACCAAAACATCAACCTAACCTGATATACATGATATGAATTAAAAAATGAACTCCATTTTATTAAAATATTTTTTTAAATATTATTAATTTAATTTTTAAATAAAATCATTATTTATTCCAAAAATACAACTTTAAATCTATAACTCATTTTGTAACACCATAAAAAAGTAGTCAAGGTCCCATTAAATTATCATATAACCATAAGAAAATTAAGTAAAAATTTATGATTAACTTTTATGAAAATAAATTTCCATTTTAAATTATTAAATTAATTGTAAAATTGTATATAAAATATTTATGACATATAAAAATACCAAAACATAAACTATGATCATTTTTTCACTTTTAAGATGTATAAAATGCATTTATACATTCATGGGTGATGTTTCTATTTTTTTATTTAATATTAATTAAAATTAATTACTATTCATAAGGGTATGTTACTATAAAACAAAAAAAAAATTAGATCTGATTGAACCATATTTTTCACACTGATTACAACCAAGTATGACAGATTTTTGAAAATCATTTCACAGAAATAGTTCTTAAATAATAAAATATTTTCTCACTATTCATCAAAATAAAACTATTCATCAAGAAAAAACTATTCATCTAACACTATTCATTAAATAAAATATTTTTTATCAAAAATTTGATGTTTCATAGAAAACTTCTAAAAATTATTCCTTTATTAAATTTAACATTTATAATTCAAAAATGATGCTTATTTAACTATAATAATTCTATAAGTATTATAAATTTAACTTTTTAATATAAAAATCCAAAGTAATAAAAAATAATAGTAGATAAAAAATGAATATTGAAACTGTTTAGTGAAATTTATGACACAAAAAAAGTAAAATTATTTTATCATTAAAATTTTAAAAAAGTGAGTTTTAATCAAAGTATTTAATTAAAATACTCATTATTATATATGCCTTTTTTATAATAAATATATAAAATTTTTAAACTATAATTTCGGACTAAAGTAATTTGTTGTGCTTCTATTGAAAAATATAATAAAAAGTTATTTGGATGAAAGAGATCCATAAATAATAGAAGTTCATTTTTTTCGGGTCATTATATATGATATGTATAATTATATGTAAAGAAGATATATCTTATTTATGATATTATTATAATTATGGAATGATAATATATTATGTACCTCCTTTCCATAATGATTATTGGAAAATGGAATCATTACTCAGGCATAAGTATGGCCTACCATCTCCATTATTATAACTTACATAATTTCTCAAAACCATCTTTCAATATTGGTATAAAGTGTAAAATTTATGTATTAATATTATAATTATTTATTTACTATTATTATAAAGATAATGTAACCATGGTGAATGTAATGGGACCTAAAATAAAAAATGAAAACGTATACAAAATAATAATATGATTATTACCTAAAACATGACATTAACATGAAATTATAAATAAATAGGTAATAAAAGGGAATAATAAAATCATATAATGTATGATATATATATGTATTTTTGTCTAATATATGTTTAATAAAATTATTTTTATAATACAATATGTTAAAACTCATATGATGGAAGTCGAGACTTGAAGTAATGGATTTCTAGTCTCTCTTAGATTTTTGGGAGACAAATAAAAATCCAAAACTCTTTTATTTTTTAGGGTGTATATAGCTTCATAATGAAACATTATATCACTAATATCCTAATTTTAATTATATTTAAATTTAAATTTGATTATATTATTTATTGTGTCTTACGATTCAAAATGTTAATACATCGGTATGGGATTTTTGTCTCAATTTTCCTAATTTGAGTCATATGTTATGTTATGAACCAATATTATTTCAGTATGTATATATAAATCCCATTATACATTTAATATCATGAATATATTTGTTATCATGAAAATATTTTTTTCATTTAATGTTATTCTTTTAGGGAGATTATAATTTAATGTTATTTCTATAGAATATATATTTTCCCTTCATATTCCTCTCTTTATATAATCAATAGTACAAAATAAATTTTTTAGAAAAAAAATATTTTAATTTGAAAAACATTCTTATAAAACCATGTTTTATAAAAATGATAACAATTTGTTTTAAATTTTTTCTAAAATGATTAATTAAATACATTTTTACTAATGTTTTCCTTTTTATAAATTGTTTCCAAAAGAATAATCTTGTAATTTTCTGAAATATTTCCCATTTTGATTTTAACAAAAATGTGAAAGGAATATTGTTTTTAACATTAATAGAATTAAAAAATTTCTAGCAGCTATGATCATTATTTCATTTAAATCTTCATTTATATATTATAAATGTTGTTTCTAATAGAACAGATTTCTAGAATTTTTTATCTTCTAAAAAAATTAATATAGGAATGGATTTTTTCATCAAGGGTTGTTTTAAAAGATATTTGTATATTAAATTGTTTGTAATTGATGTTATTTTCAAAGAAAAGTTCTTTGAAAAGATTTAATTATTTAGAAATTTATTTTCAAAGATTGGTTTTTTTATTAAGAATATTTCCAAGTGAAATTTAAAAATACTTCTCCTTATAAGATGGTATACTTTTATGTAACTTATTCTATGATAAGGATGTGAACCAAGGAAAACATTATTATTTTTAATTGAATGGTTTATCATAATTTTTTTTATAAAATTGATTAATCATCAACGTGTTATACCATGATCAAATTATTATGAAACCCATTTCTCTTTCATAGGTACAAAATTACACATTGATGAGTTGATTATGAAACATGTCAAGTTTCCATATGTTATGATGTGATTTAATTTACAAGAAAACGATTTCCTTTAATGGGATATTATGTGACAAATGTTTTATGATATTGTGGGACACATATGTAGGATTTTCATTATGTGATATATCCCTTCAATGCATTGGGTAATGATTATTGTTATATTATCTCAATGGGTAAGTAGGAGGTTATCCCTGGCCTGAATGAAGGTATATGAGAGGTTATGCTTAGGTGGAAAGAGGGTACATGGAATTTCATCCCAAGACTAAAGTAGGGAAATTTTTGGTTAGGTCAAGCTGTACATTTTATTAATGTCATGTTGGGTAGACATGACATAATATTTTATATATCCATTTTTATAAAAAAAAATAGGTCTCTTTATAATTCTATTATCTCAAGGATAATGTTATTTTATTACCCTATGATTCTTGTTCTTTAAAATACCAATCATTATATCAGGACTCAAAGACTATGATATTGGATTTGTAAGGATTGGGTTTAAATTGTCATGCTCATGTTCTCATGTCATTATTATAATGTTAAAACTAGGTTTATCCCATTTTTACCCTTACTGAGAATCTAAACTCACACATACTTATGTTTCCTTTCCCTATTTTATGAAGAATGATTTTAATTAGGATCTCTAAAGGGGAAGGTAATTATAGGAGATAATAAAGATTTATTTTGAACTACAATGACTGTGTTCCATGTTCCAGAGGCACTAAATAGTTATGGTCCACCGTTATGTATCTATGTAATGTAATAAATATTCATAAAAAATGTATTATCCATGTATGAGAAGCCTTATTTTATATATTTGGTATCATAGGAATGGTTTAGTTAACCTTTGGATCCTTGGATGTGAAAACATTAGTCAAATCCATTGGTATATTTCTAAGGATTTGTATAGGGATTTCTCTATGGATAATTCAAAAGATTACTCAATGGATTGGGAAATGTATTAAAATTTGCGTAATGAATAGAGAAAGTGATTTCAATGAAATTAAATCCCTCTTTCGATTCAACAAATAGAGGTGGATCTATAATATATATAACAAGGTGTAATAACTAAAAAGGACATATATAACTGGAATTCATCATTACACGGTGCATGATAATATAACTTATTGAACGTGTAGTTTCACACTCCGTAAGCATATTATTTGGAAATTTGAAAACATATATGATCCACCATGAATGATTGAAATATATGATGACTTTGAATGACCTTGTTTAGCCTAATGTTGTCACAATTTTTAAAGGATTTCATCATTATTTAAGAATAAATTATGTTAATTTGCAAGATTATATGGGGTTTCACTGTGATTAGTGATTCCTATTATCATATTTTAGGTTTTTTCAAATATATGGAACCCAAAAGAAATCATGTTAATGTGGAGTGAGATAAGAAATATAATGCTTATCCTCTCGGGAATCCAAACATTATTAATATGTATTGAAAAATTTCATTTCTATACTCACATTAAGATCTCAATCTACGAATCATGATAGACTACCAAACAAACAATGGGAGGAATACCATTATTTTATATCCTTCAAGACGAAATGTCCACCTTCTTTTAGTGGGAATTATAATCCAATAGTTCTTAAATAGTAGATCAACCCCAATAAAATGATATTTTCCATTCTCTACTATTTAGAACATGAATAATACTTTTTGGATATCTACCATTTGGAAGACGAGGTAGATCAATGGTGGAATTTTATCAAGAATACAATGAAATAGGAATAAATTGACTCCATGGAATGGAATGAGTTCAATATAATATTTTACAACAAGTACATTCATTGTATTCTTTTTATGAATATGTAGATAGAGTTTCTTAAGATACAAGAGAAGGATGATTAATCCATTGTAACATATGAGGAAGATTTTATAAGACTTTTGAGGTACGCTTCAGGTGTTGTCTTCTAACATAAAAGAAAGGTTGATCATTTATTTAGTGGCTTAAAAACATGTTTCTGAATGTTTTTTGACATAAGATACAATAGTATCTATGATGATATTATTTGATGTTTTATCATGATGAAGATATATGTTGGTGTTATGTATCAATCTCATGGTTCTGATAGTAAAATAAAAAATCTAATTAAAAGGTAAATTTTAGAATAATAGAGGTAAGAAGTTAAGTTTTCATTACTGCTCAATGTGCGGGAATAAGCATGGACGAAATTTTGTGAAGTTGAATACAAATTTTTTATGTGTGTAATGAAGGTTATTTGGTGAATAAATGTTAATGTAATGGAAAAAAGATAGATAATTAAGATAAATCTCCATATAATAAAACTCCCAAACATTACTATTTCAAATGAAATAATTTTGGGAATTATTATTAGAAGTTCCAAAATCAGAAGGGTAGTAACATTGATCAATTCAAATAACCTCATAAGAAACAAAAAAGGGATATTTTATGTGACCGTGATGGTATAAGTGAATCGTGATAAATAGGTCACACAAATAACCCCTCCTAGGATAATAATTTAATGTTTTAGTTTGTACAAATTATCTGTCTGAAGAAATTATTACTTAAACTTCAGGGAAATTTCATTTGGTTATCACCCTATTCATTAATTCTTGTATAATGAAATCGAATTTTATAATCTCTCGATAAAATGTTAAACCCATGATTCAAAGGGAAATATTTTTGAATAATATATGGGACTATTTGAGGAATGATGGGTGATTTAATTTTTGTAAGCACATATATCTCCATGTAAGATTAAAAAAAATTATGGATACCATCCCGAGTTTTTGAGTTTAAGGTTGATCATGTGTTCAATGTTAAAGAAACCTTTTTTTGTGATTTTTTAATGGGAGTATATCAAGATTAATGAAATTTTAAGATACATTTATGGAAATGAAACCCTTTGGTTTTATAAGTAGTGATAGTGTTATTTGAGGATGAATTCCTTTATTAATTAGGGGAATTTGATTACAGGTACTTGTTACCTAACGGTTTTATCATATCTTTGATGTTGAGATGATTACAAGTTACAATCAATCACCTAAGAATGCCATCACAGTTAGTTAATTTTTAAAAATGGTTCGCATTGGATATGTTTTATAGAATATAAATTAAGGAAGTGGTAAGGATTCATATGGTACAATATCTAATTGTTTTTTTATCAAAATCCAATGTATACCAAGATGTATTATTGATGTATTTAGAATGTTCTTGATTAATAGTTTAATTTCATCAATATGTATCATCCCAAGATAGATGTTCATTTTGAGAGATTAATTCAAACCTGAATGGATTCTTTAGGATCTTATAATATGTATTTCAAATGTGGTTGATATTGAAATATTATTGAAGTGTAGTTTTCATAAAATAATATCTTTTACTTGAGAATTCATATGGATACTTATAAATCTCTCTATGGAAATAATCATAGTTGTCTAACATGTTATAATGATATTGGAGAAAGAATGCTAATGGGACCTAATATAACTGAATAATTGGAAGAGAAGGTAAGATCCATTCAACAACACAACAAGGTATATCATATTTAGTTGAAACAAAATTTAAAAAAACATGATTGTGATCTAGAATTGGATGTTGGTGACTAGCTGTTTCAATGAATAACTTCTCAGTAGAAGGTTATTTGATTCAGAAAGAAATAGAATCTAATATATTGGTATATCAATCCCTTTGAAATTAATGATCAAATCAAGATGATATCCAATCATTTGGAACTACCCCCAAACCCTTATAATATCCATGATGTGTTCCATGTATCTCATGGGGAAGTACATACGTAACCATTCACATGTACTGAACACATTTGACATACAACTTGATAATGTTATTTTTTATGAGGATAAACGAATTGAAATTATAGATCATATAGAGAATGTTTTATGAAATTGGAACACTCACATGGTCATCGTTTTTGGGAAGACCACCACTTTAAAGATGCTATGTTTGAACATTAGGATATTATAAGAAATTAGTATCCTCAAGTTTTAATACCCTAGTAATGAATTTTAAGGGAAAAAATCATTTTAAAGTGGGTAGAATATAAAACACCATGTATTTATGAATACTTTTTTAGAATAAATTATATTACTTATATATATTTTGTTACAAGAAACACCATTCTATTTTATAACTACATGAAACTCTATGTTATATTGCATTATATGTGACACTCAGTTTTAACAAAACCACAATTTGTAATTAATATAGTTATTTAAACAAAAAAATAAAACATAAAAATTAAAAAAAATTATTATTAATAGTAAAAAAAACATTTATAAATATAATGTATAATTTTTTTATTCATGTAAATCGTTTAGTAAAAACTGTACATAACTTTTAAAAAAGTCAAAAGATGCTTTAAAAATTCTATTCTCTCAAAAAAATTATTTCTATTTAATTTTTTCTCAATAAAATAAATTTTCACACTTTTATAAAATTAAATTTAGAAAATAAATTCTTTATTGAAAAAATAATGTCAAAATTATCATATGGTGAATTTTCTGAATTTGTTTGAAATGTTTTATTTTTTGATGAATTTTGAAAAATACTGAATTTTGATCTCAAAATGAAATTTCAATTAATTTATTTATAAAGATAAAATATATTTCATAAAATATTTTTAAGGAATAATAGTTTCATAATAAATCAATTAATCTAATTTATTTCATTTTAATCCTATTATTTTTTTATTTGGATATACAAACTCTATAATCTTTTGAACATTTTCTATTTAATGACTCACTTTCCCGTTACGTCGGCCAGATCAATTTCAAATTAATATTTTCAAATTATTTGAAAGGAATTTTTAAAAATGGATTATATAATTAGAATCATGATAATTTATATTATATAATATGTTCAACATAATTTTCCCACAATATTAACAGTAAAAGCAGTAATAATTATTAACCACAGTTATGGTAAAAATGAGTTTATAGGGGTTTAAACTTAAAAATAATAGTTAAAATGATATAAAACTTTTATAAAAAATTTAATTTCCATTTTTTATATAATACCTTATTGGATCTATAATGGTCAATTATTTGAACATTTTTAGATGATGGAAACATGTGTGAAATTCTTTCTTTCAAAAAGTTCTTAGTGTTCCACTCACCTCACATATACATGGCTTCCACCTCTCTTCTCTTATTCACACCATAATAACATTTTTCTTCATAAAAAACCAACCTAGTTAACTTAAAAACAACTCTAATCCCACAAAATTTTCCTTTTGTGGATATAAATCCAAACATTGAAGGATTTTGGAGAAAACCTAAGGAGGACCCCTGATGAAAAAGTAACACTCATCAATGAGTATATTTTATTTATTCCTACACCTCCTTAAATTTTTATTATACCAATATGGTATAAAAAAATTAGTATATTTCATATACTAATATTTTTTAATGTTAGTGTAATGACTTAAAACCATATACAGTTCCATTAAATGGGTTACAAAATAATCATTCAGGTGTATGGAGAATTACCGCATCATGATCTGATGTCATTTGTTTTTTCCATTACCACCAATCACTATTAGGTACGATTATGTTTATAAAGAAAACCTATATATGATATTTAAAATATTATTATACCAATTTAGTCATTATATCTGTCGTAACATCACAATTTTTATTCCTTGGTGGAAACAATAGAAATTATCATGTGTACGATGAACTACTACCTCACAAAGTGATGTGAATCATTTTTAATAAGGATTACACGGAAGTAATTAAGTGTAAAGATAATAAATATATATTATCTAAAAGATATAATGATTATATTAATTAATTATTTATTCTTTTTTAATTGTAATATATAATGTTATTTCATTCCATTTCACTCACTAAAAGATGATAACATCATTCATGTATGTGTGGACTACCGCCTTCACAATGAAATACAATTCTCTATTTTCAATACCACACCACATGGATGATATGTATAAGTAAATTTAGATTAAAATTTTTTAGGATAATATTACAATTATGTAAATATAATATATTAATTACCACTTTTTAATAATGATAATTCAGATAAAGAAAATTTAGTCATGCCAACATATGGTTTATCATCTTCATGACAATAAAATATATAATTCTCCAAAACCATAATTAATTTTAGGTATTAAGAGTATAATAGATGTATAGATTCTATAATTATTTAATTATTTTTTTCTAGATAAAATTGAACCATGATCAAGGTAATAGGACCACAAATAATAAATCAAAACCCATACGAAAAACAGAGAAATTATTATATAGAGCGTTACTTTAACAAGAAATTATTGACAGATGGTTAATGAATGAAAATATGTGATTCATATATGGTTTTATATAAATAATTATGGTTCTATATTATATTTATAATAAAATTTAATTTATTATATAGGAGTATTTAATGTGTATGAATGAATTCGAGACATAAGGTAATGGATTTATGGTCTCTCTTTTATTATTGGGGGACATATGAAAATATTCCACTCATTTCAATTGTGTGGTGTATACAGTAACCATATGTCATTATATATCATGAAAATTATAATTTTAATGATTTATACTCATTTATTTAATGTTCTTCCTTTTAATATCTTAAGATTCAAAATATTCCAAAAATGGTAATGGTTTTTTACCTCAATATTCCTTTTTGAGACATATGTTGTATTACGATGTTCTATTCATTTATTAGGTGTATATAATGTTCCATTAACTTATAATATCATTAATTAATTTTTTTAAATGATATTATAAGATTCATTTAATTTTATTCTTGGGTTGAGTTTATGTAACACCCCAAGCTTCCACGGTACGCTTCTCTTTGAATAATACAGTTGTGTGTGTTGTACGCAACATCATGTTCTAACACACACCAAAACCAATCAAACTCGCCGTTATGAATAGTAATACCCACTTTCTGAAATTTTATCAATTTAAAATTTTAAAATGGACTTCATTTTTTGATTCGGAATATCGAAATTATCCTAGGTTGATGTTTTGGTATTTTTTAGAAATCATTCAATTTTTGATGAATAGTGAAAAATACTAAACATTAATTAAAAACATCTAATTTAATCTAAGTAATTTATAGTGATAAATTATTCTATTGAGTTTTTTTAATGTATAATTAAAATATATTTTTTCCATTTAATCAAATGTTGGCAATTGGTCATAATTTCACATTTAAACTAGACATAAACAAGTGTCAATCTTTTGATAGTTATTATCTCTTAAAAAACACGCTCTTTGTTTTGACAACGTGAATTAATTTTAAATTAATTTCTGCAACTTCTATGTTATAAATTTAGAAACATGGATTCCAAATTTAGAATCAAGAGGTCCAATTTTTGTAAATAGTTAACATTTATTATTAGACATTTTGAATTATTACATCAGTAAATATTTTATTTACCATGGTTAAAGGGTAAATCTGATAAATAATGGTACAAAATTATATTATAATAATATTAAATTACTCTAAAACCTATATTTACCCTATTTGATGATACTTTTATGACAAAGGGAATATTTTTCACGACTTTGGGACCACATGGAGGCACTAGTAAGTGATAATGACACTTTATATTAATTAAGTTAAAGTTAATACGAAAATTACATAAGTATATATCTTTTAGAAAAAAAATTACCTACTGTTATAGAGGTTATATTATCAACTATAAATAATAATTAGAAGGCTAAAACTATTTCTTACATAATGGTATTTTATTTATAATTTTTACACATTAAATAATTTAATTTATTTGTGACAAAAAGTTGATGAAGTACTTACATAATTAATGAAATATTAAAATAATTGATATTATAAATATTCAAATAAATGTAATTTGAAACTTTTTATGAGATAAACTAATTTTATAGGTTAACATGACATATTAAAGTTGGTTTGATGAAAATTTTTCTATGTAATAATGCTTTTATGAATTTAGAAAAAACAAAATACCAAATAGTGAAAAAATTGACATAAAAGAGTTTTTAAAACAAATATTATATTTGTGTCAATAATGAATCACTTGGGGTTTTCGTGTATGTATGTTGTAATTTTAATAACCATTTAATATAAAAATACAAAGAGTCATGGTAAATGTCAAACTATTTCACTAAGAGTTAAATATAAAAGATAAAGTTAATATAGTTTCCCAAACCTTTCTAAAACCTATTGGTTGAGTGTTTCTCAACCCATCCTAACCTTAGAATTTAAATAATCCATTTTAGAGCCATTATAAACTGAAAATCATTTTATTAAAAAATAATATTTCTAGATTTTCCTTAGGTGCCCCTCACCCCTCTTATAAAAGGGCACTCCCCCTTATCTCTAATTCACACAATCAAAGCCTTTTGTATCTACCAATCCCTGCCCAAATATCATCTTAACTTCAGTAAATTTATATTAGAATCCTTACTTTATTCATAAATTAAACTTAAGGAGATCTTTTGATCAAATAAAAAAGAAGAACCTGAAGTAGAGGTAATAATTTCACCACCCTCTTCCAAGTTCATTCCTTTTTCCACTTCTTCTTTCTTTGTTATTTAAATTCTAAAATAATAACTACGGTATATTCTATATATTGTGATGTTATTGTAAATATGGTACAGCCATATTCATTATTCTATCAATCATTTGAATGACATGTCACCATACGTGCGTACTTACAGATTACCATCTCCACGTCATGGTGTAATTGTTATTCAATACATTATTATTTGGATGGTTATAAACATGCTGTGTAATTCATGTAAATAATAAATGTAACATGATAATGAATCTATATGTATGATATAACATCCAATTATATATTATTTTAATATCAATATAATGATAGTGTCTCTCGTGCGTACATACGGATTACCGTCTCCACATAGCGATGAGATTCTTTCCCCATCGTATCCATTCAAGACTGATTTTCATTTGATGATTACAAATAATGTTCTAAAGACTTTATATCATTCTGGATACGAATATGATACATCTCATCCATAACAAATATGACTCATATAACAAATAATATAAAGGAAAACAAATCCATTAACACCCAAAACGACGATTATACAATGATATTATTAACAAAACAATATTAAAAGATCATATTAGATATCATATTAATGTATATGATTATTTTATAATTTAAAACAATTATTTAACCATTATACATGAGGTTAATCAACCATATAACAAGGACAAGTACAAGTTAAGGGTTAATTTCACAATCTCTTTATTATTCGAGGTTGTTTTTACGTAAGTATCTACTTGGACCTCTTTATCATCCACATCCACGTTTCTTAATAATGTATTTCAAAACATTCTTAAAATTTTATAGACTATGGGTTAAATTCATTTATACCCTTTTTTGACATTTTATAATATGTTTATAAAGTAATATTTCCGTCGTTTTCCAAACAAGGTCCTTTTTTAGATTTCCGACTGAATTAAGGTAAGAATGTATTTTTTAATCATATACAGCGGGTGTGGCTATTTCCCACCATTATAAAATCATTGAAGCTTCTCTTAAAATATTATAAGAATATTTTCAATGTAAATTTTTTTCTTTTATAATTATGTTACTCTTAAATGATTTCAAAAAAAGAGATATTTCTCTCAAATAGTTTTGATTTCATCTTTGTCAACATCTTTTGATGGATTTTAATCTTATTTGAAGTTTATTTATTATGATACAAAACATCCATATTTTATTGAAGGTTTTGTGATATGTTTGACTATGGGTGTGTTATTTTTATACCACTCAGGTTTTATGGAGAATGTATTGACATTTCGTATGCTAGTTCTAAAACGAATGATTATGTTATTTTTAAACCCTTTCATATGAGGAGTGCATTGGACTTCATAAGTGACAGATAATGCCTGATAAACCTCCTAGATGCATCGATAGTTCTCATGAGGAAAACTAGTGTCTTGGCACAAGTCTTTGAAAAAATATCATTTGTAGTCCTGGCACAAGACCGTGACAATGTGGTTATGATAGTATTTCATTATGCATTCCGTCATTATGAAAGTGGATATTGATATTGCATGTGATAATTCAACTAGTAGAATATCCATGTTAATATGTAAATGTCATTATATCATTTTATTTTTTCCATATTATGCTGATGTTCAAGTTTAAAAAGCTTTTGTTTTAGTTATACATTGCCTTAAATGTTTATGCTTATTTATGAATGTTTCTACTATATTGTTATTGCTACTGAGCATCTGAGCTCACCCCTTTCTATGTTTTATTTTTACCAGTATGTGAAGAAGTATTTTATGACTGACCAGCAGGGGTAGTCTGAGGGGATATGAGTGTGGACTATGGAGACTATTTTGTTTTAGTTTTTCACTTTATGATATAAATGTAAGACATATGAATGTATCTAGTGTTTCCAAGGCTACTAACTTAATCGGTCTTTCGAGACATGATCTTTTGTGATCATGCCAATGTTATATAATAATACATCCACTCTGGGGAACAGGGGTCGGGGTGTTACAATAGGTATCATAGGAAGTTTAGTACAAACCTTGGATGCTAGATTTAGATAAACTCTGATTAGAACACGTATAACTAAGATGAACTTTGAGGACTAGTATAGAATATCTTCCTAGAATTTTGGTGTTGTAGAGATTTTATGAGTTTTCTGAGAAATACTTCCCTGTCTGGATACGAGAAGGTAGAGGCGGTTCTGGCATATATGTACATAGGGGTAAAACCTGAAAACACCACATTGAGCTAGACTCGAACAAGAACTAGTGCACAACAACGATCCTTGCTACACCCTTGGTTATGACACTCCCGGGGGATATGATTAGGATAATTCTCATTTTATTTACAAAACATTATGAAGGGTTTATGAGTATATACTTCCTCAGAGAATTTTTTTTTATGATTATGGATTATATCCAAAAACTGTTCAATTTATGTTAAGTGTTTTACATGTTTGGATATATGTATTGCGATTCAAAAACTAATCTAGTGTATTACATTGTATAGAAATGGCACCTAGGTGATGGAATGGAAACTGTATCAATGCACGCACTCCATTTAGGGATTTACCTCCTGCTCAAGATAATTATAGTGGAGATGGTGATGCAACTGGTGCTGATCTGCTAATCACCATAATGGGACAACTCACTCAGGTTATGAATAATAACCTTACCTGTATGAAGCACCCAGATCTGTAGTGTGGACGATCAATTTTAGATTGCTTCATGAGGAAACAACCACCAACATTCAATGGGAGTAAAAATACACTAGTAGCTGAGCAATGAATAAATGCCATAGAGAAAATATTCCATGCCTTGGGGAGTGGCGAAAGGGAGAATTTATCATGGAATTTTACCGCCTCACTAGAGATGTTGATCAGTGGTGGTCATGTATTCAAAACACGAAGGAAGATGATGATGTATAAAATATGGAATGGAGGGAGTTTAAAGAGATTATCTTAGAAAAATACTTTCCTCATGACCATCGAGCGGCTATGGAATGAACATTTCTGAGTCGGAGGCACAAGGGGGATGAGAATGTTGAAAAGTATGAGTCTAACGTTACAAGGTTAGCAAAGCATGTTGCAGATTATATACGTTACCCAAGAAGTAAGATTGATCGTTTCTTTGATGGGTTAAAACTGTTTCTCTGTCGAGCATTAGTCTCACAATCCTTCTCGTCATATGATGATATTGTCTCATCTGATATCAAGACAGAAAAGGAATTCTCTATGTATTACGACTTTAAAGCAAATTAAGAGAATAAGAGATCTTCTAATCACTCTATAAATTAAAATAAGGTAAAGAAGGGAAAAGTTGAATATCCATCCTGTTATAAATGTGGGTGGAAACACCCTGGTACTTTCCTGAATGGAATGAGAGTCTGTTAAATGTGTGGTGATAAAGGCCACCAATATTGTGATTGCAAGGGGAAGAAAGAAGCTACCAATGTTTAACGCTACAATTGCAAGGAGATGAGACATTATGCAAATGAATGTCCTAAGCGTCTGGGGAACATATCTATGAAAAGGACAAGGGATCAAGGCCATGCTTACGCTATCACTATTGCAGAGGAAGAAGCTCCAAAAGATGGGGTGGGAGGTAATTTAATGGTTTCCTCAAGTTAGGAAATGCTTTATTTGATTCTGTATATTCGTATTGATTAATATCTTCCCAGTTTTCGAGGAAAATTAGATATTTCCAATTTGATTTAATAAGGGAGTTTTCAGTCAGAACACCTTAGGGAATTGTCATTGATACAAAGTTCTGGAAATTAGTTCCCATTAGGGCATATAAATGTTCTTTATCCACTGATCTCATCGTCATACCCATGATTGACTTTGATATAATCCTCGGTATGGATTCACTTTCAGACCATGATACAAAAATTTTATATAAGAAGATGGAGGTTACTATTTTTGATGATGATGATAAAGAAAACCTTATCTTTAGAGCAGAATCATCACCACCTAATTATTATCTAGATCCACTCCCTGTAGCTCAACTAAATTTAATTATTGGGGAGGAAGAGAATGAAATAACTATGGGTGAGGAAAGGAATGTTCAAATAGAGTATTTACCTATTGTGAAAGAATATGTTGATGTGTTTCCAGAAGATTTACCTGGGCATCCTCCAGAATCAGAAATTGAGTTCTACATTGATTTAATTGATAGATCAATGCCCAAATCGAAGACCCCTTATAGAATGGAAAATGTGGAATTAGTGGAACTAAAGAAACAACTAGTGGAATTGAGTAATAAGGGATTTATCCACCCTATTGTTTCTCCATGAGGATCCATTGTCCTTTTTTTAAGAAGAAAGATGGATCTATGAGGTAATGCATCGACTACAGGGAGATCAATGCTATAACAATAAAAAAACAAGTATCCCCTACATCACATTGATGATTTATTTGTCCAACTACATGGAGCTCAATAATTTTCAAATATTGACCTTCGATCTGGATACCATCATTTTTGTGTGAATAATGAAGACATTTTGAAGATTGTTTTTCAATCTAGGTATGGGCATTATGAGTTCACAGTAATTCCTTTTGGGCTGACTACTGTACCCTCTATTTTCATGGATCTAATGAACTGAGTTTTGAAGGAATATCTTGATGACTTTATAGTGGTATTTATTGATGATATCTTGATATACACCAAAATCAATGAAGATCATGAAAATCACTTGTGCATTATCCTGAAGAATTTGTGAAGACATGAATTATATGGGATGTTTAGCAAGTGTGAATTCTAGCTTCAAGAGATTTCTTTTCAAGGGAATATTATCTCTAAGGGTGGAATCTCGATTGATCCTACTAAGAAAAGAGTAATCCAAGAATGGCCAGCACCGACGAGTATAAATGAGGTACATAGTTTTATTGGTTTAGCTAGTTATTATCCACGTTTCGTCCAGAATTTTGCCTGGTTGGCTAACCTATTAACAAATCTCACTCGTAATGGGGTTAAATTTTCTTGGACAATATATTGTGATTTTTTTTTCAAAAAATGAATATAAGATTAGTCAATTCTCCTATATTGACTCTACCATCGGGGAATAATGGGTTTATTATTTATAGTGATGCTTCAATGAATGGACTTGGTTGTGTCCTTATGCAGAATGATAGGGTTATTTCATATGCCTCATGACAGCTAAAAATTCATGAGAAAAACTATCCTAATCATGATCTTGAGTAAGCAGCTGTAATATTTTCATTCATGATATGGAGACATTATATCTATAGTGAAAAATGGGAGATATATACCGATCACAAGAGTTTGAAGTATATTTTCATACATAAAGAACTCAACATGAGGCAAAGACGATGGCTTGAACTAATGAGGGGTTATGATTTCATGATACACTACCACTAGGGGAGGGAAAATAAGGTGGAAGATTCTTTTATTAATAAGAATCATGGAGTTTTGAAGAAGATGAGAGTTGAAAGGGATCCTATTTTCAGTGATCTATTGAAAATGGACATGAGAAAAACCATGGAAGGTGAAACATCAATAATTTTTCAAATGGTTTCAAAACCATCTTTACAAGAAAGTATAATGAGTTCTTAGACTGATGGTGAAGAATTTCAAAAGATGATTAAAGTAGTGAATGATGGGAGATTGAGTGACCTCATAAATGAAGATGGAATTTTGAATTTTGGGAAGATACTTTGTGTTCCCAATATACCAGATCTAAAAATTGAATTCTTTGATGATTCTCATAGTTCAAATTTCTCTATACACCATGGGAGCACCAAAATATATTAATATTTGAAGGAACATATTTGGTGGGACAACAGGAAGAGGGAGATTGTTGATTCTGTGTCAAGATGTATGCATTGTCAACAATTGAAAGCAAGAAGACAACAGCCTGGATGAATCATGCAACATCTTCCCATACTAGAGTGGAAATGGGATAATATTACGATGGACTTTGTCATGGGACTACCAAATACTCCTAGAAGGAATGAGGCATTATGGGTAATTGTTGATCATCTAAAAAAGTCAGCAAATTTTCTTGATATATGATATTATTTTCCTCTTGAATGTCTAGGAAAACTATATATTAATGAATTAGTGATACTTCATGCAGTACTTGTATTTATTTTTTCTAATCATGATCCACATTTTACATCATGAATATGGAAAATTCTTCAGAAATACCTAGATACTGAGCTTCGTTTGGGCACCGCTTACCACCCCCAAATTGATGGACAATCAGAACGGACTATTAAAACCATAGAAGACATGTTGAGATAATGCTCATGTAATTTTCAAGGTATTTCAGATCAATATTTACCTCTGGTTGAATTTTCCTATAATAATATCTTCCATTCAAGTATTAGGATGACACCATATAAAGAATTATACGGAATGATCTGTCGCACACCAACCTATTGGGATGATGATAGTAAAAGAAAACTCATAGGCCCAGAACTGGTGGATGAAATGATGGAAAATATGAAGGCAATTAAAAACCACATCGAAGCAGCTCAAATTAGGCAGAAGATCTATGTCGATAACCGAAGAAAGGATTTGAAATTTCAGGTAGGAGATCATGTTTTCATGAAGGTATCTCCATGGATGGGAGTTATACATTTCGGTAAGAAAGGTAAATTGAGTCACAGGAATATAGGACCTTAATAAATTCTAGAATGAATTGGGTCGTAACTTATTGTTTGGAAATGTCGCCAAGTCTCTCCAAAGTTCACGATATGTTCCACGTATCACTGTTGAGAAAATACATGCCTGACCCAGTGCATGTACTCACCTATAAAGAATCAGAACTGGAACCTGATCTATCTTATTGCGAAGAGCCTGTCAAGATTTTTGATACATGAGAACAAGTGCCGAGAAACTGGATGACTCATCTGGTAAAAGTTCTATGGTGAAACGATAAGATGGAAGATGCAACATGGGAACCCAAGGAACTTATGCTGAAGAACAAACCGAGTATTTTTATGCAGAAATATTCTAGAATGTTTGAGGTTGAAATTATGTTAAGGAGGGGAGAATGTAACCCCCCAATAATCAGTGGTACGTTTCTCTTTGAATAATATAGTAGCGTGTGTTGTACGCAACTTCGAGTTCTAACACACAACACAACCAATCAAACAACCATTATGAATAGTAATACCCACTTTTTGAAATTTTATAAATTTTATCATTCCTAATGGACTTCATTTTTTGATCCGGAATATCGAAATTATCCTAGGGTGAATTTTTGGTATTTTTTCGAAAACATTCAATTTTTTGATGAATAGTGAAAAATACTGAAGATTAATTAGAAACAACTTTTTTAATCCAAATAATTTATAGTGATAAATTATTCTATTGAGTGGTTTTAAAGTATATTTAGAATATACTTTTACCATTTAATCCAATTTTGGTAATTGGACATAATTTCACATTTAAACTTGAGATAAAAAAGTGTAAATCTTTTTATAGTTTTTCTCTTAAAAAACACGCTCTTTGTTTTGACAACTGGAATTAATTTTAAATTCATTTCTGCCACTTCTGTGTGTTGAATTTATTAAAACGGATTCCATATTCAGAATCATGAGGTCCAAATTTTGTATATTTGTAACATTTATTTTTAGTCATTTTGAATAATTACTTCAGTAAATATTTTATTTACAATGGTTAAAGGGTAAATCTGGAAAATAAGGGAAAAATAAAATTATAATAATATTAAATTACATTAATACGTGTCCTAACCTTATTTTATGGTACATTTCCAACCATGGGAATATTTGTGTCGAATTTGGGACCCCATAGATTCAATTTTATGTGATAATGACACTTTATATTAATTACGTTAATGTAAATACAAAAATGACACAAGCACATTTCTTTTAGAAATTTTTTTTACATAGGGTTATATATGTTATCGTTTTGAATATAAATATTCATTTTAAATATAAAAATATTTCCTACATAATTTTATTTGATTTATAATTTTTAGACATTAAATAATTTAATTTATTTATGACACAATGGTGATTCAGTAATTACCTAATTAAAGAAATATTAATTTAATTGATATTATAAATATCCAAATAAATGTAATTTGAGACATTTTATGATTTAAATTGATTTTATAGGTTACTATGACATATTAGGGTTGGTTAGATGAATTTTTTTTAAAAGTAATAATGCTGTTATAACTTTTTCAAAAACAAAATACCAAATATTGTCCAAATTGATATATTAGAGTTTTTAAAATAAATATTATATTATTAATTCATATTCTATTCCTAAAAATCTGAGGCTCGACCAAAGGACATAAATAATGATAGGTGTATCATTAATGAACCACTTGGGGTTTTCTTGTAAGTATATAGTATGTTTATTAACCATATTATATAAAAATACAAAGAGACATGGTAAATGTCAAACTATTTAACTAAGTGATAAATCTAAAAGATAAAGTTAATATATTAACCCAAACCTATATCAAACTTATTTGTTAAGTGATTTTCGACCCATACCTACCATATTATTTAAATAATCCATTTTGGAGCCATTAGACACCGAAAATGATTTTATTATAGAATAATATTTCGAGATTTTCTTAAGGAAACCCTCACCCCTCTTATAAAAGGGCACACCCCCTTCACTATAATTCACACCATAAAAGCCTTTTGACTCGGCCAAAACCTTCCCACATATCCTTTCAACTTCCCTAACTTCATCCTAGAGGCATTACATTAGTCAGAAAGCCAAATTAAGGAGACCTTTTGATCAAATCAAAAGGAATAACATGAAGAAGAGGTAATAATTTCACCACCCTCTTTCAAGTTTATTTCTTTTTTCAATTCTTCTTTATTTGTTATATCCATTCCAAAATAATAACTCCAGTATATTCTATATACTGATATGTTATTATAAATATGGTACATCCATATTAATTATTCTGTCCATCCTTTGAATGCCATGTCACCTTACGTGCGTACGTACGAATTACCGTACCCACGTCGTGGTGTAATTGTTATTCAATACATTATTATTTGGATGGGTATAATAATGATGTGTAATTCATGTAAATAATAAATATAAAATTATAATGATTTTGTATATATGATATACCATCCAAATATAGATTATTTTAATATCAATAGAATGATATTTTCACTCATGCGTACGTACGGACTACCGTCTCTATATAACGATGAAATTCATTCCCCATTGTATCCATTCAAGAATAATTTTCATTTGATGATTAAAAATAATTTGTAAATACTTTATATCATTCTGAATACGAATATGATACATCCCATCCATAAAAATATGGCTCATATAACAAATAATATAAAGGAAAATGAATCCGTTAACACCTGAAACGACGATAATACAAAGATATTATTAACAAAACAATTTTAAGGGATCATATATGATATCATATTAATGTATATAATTCTACTATAATTTAATAACAATTATTTTAACCATTATACAGGAGTTTAACCTACCCTCGACCAAGGAAAAGTAGAAGGTAAGGGTTAATTTCACAATCTCTTTATTATCCAAGAATGTTTTTACTAATTATCTATTGGGACCTCTTTATCGTCCACATCCTTTATTGTTAAAAATGTTTTACAAAACTTTCATAATATTGTATAGACTATGGGTTAATTTCATTTATAACCTTTTTTTTTACTTTTTATAAGATTATTATAAAGGAATATTTCCATCGTTTTTCAAACAAGGTCCTTTTTAACATTTTCGACTGAATTAAGGTAAGAATGTCTTTTTAAACTTATAAGGTTGGTGCTGCTATTTTTCACCATTATAAAATCGTTGATGCTTCCCTTACAATATTATAAGAATATTTTTAGTTTAATATTTTTCTTTTATAACTATTGTACTTTTAAATTATTTCAAAAAAGAGATATTTCTCTTAAATAGTTTTGATTTCATCTATACCGGCATCCTTTGATGGATTTTAAGCTTATTTGAAGTTGATTTATTATGATACATAACTACTATATTATATTTATTGTTTTGTGATATGTTTCACTGTGGATGTGTTATTTTTATACAATTCATGGTTTATGGAGAAATTATTGACATTTCGTATGCTAGTTTTTAATACGAATGTTTATGTTCTGTTTAAACCTGTGCATATGGGGAATGCATTGGACTTAGTATGTAACGGGTGGAGACCACTATAGCTCCTAGATGCATTGGTAGGTCTCATGAGACAATCTAGTTACTTGGCACAAGGCCTTGACAAAATCTTTTTTGTAGTCTTGGTATAAGGCCTTGACTATGTGGTTATGATAGTCTGGCATTATGCATTCCATCATTATGAAAGTGGTTATTGATATTGAATGTGATTATTTGACTAGTAGAATATCCATGTGAATATGTAAATGGAATTATTTCATATTATTTTTTCTATATTATGTGGATGTTCAAGTGTAAAAGGCTTTTGTTTTAGTGATACATTGCCTTAAATGTTTATTCGTATTTATGAATGTTTCCGCTAAATTGTTTTCCTTAGAGAGCATCTATGGTCACCCCTTTCTATGTTTTATTTTTCCCATGATGTGAAGAATTATTTTATAACTGACGTATAGGGATATTCTGAAGGGATATGAGTGTGGACTATGGAGACTATATTGTTGTAGTTTTTCACTTTATGATGTAATTTAAGACATATTAATGTATCTAGTGTTTCCAAGGATACTAAACTAATCAGTGTTTCGAGACATGATCTTTTGTGATCATTTCAATGTTATGTAATAATGCACCGACTCAGGGTAACTGGGTTCATGGCATTACAGTTTACAATTAAATGATACCAAGTGGATGTGGTTTTATGATAAAATCTCGTCATTTATCAGGATTATTTATATTTATGTTTACGATGATAAAATATTATTTTCCATCTCTCAACAAACTAATTTATTTTATTATCCTCTTGTAAGTTATTAGAATATTTTCCCCTTAATTTTTCTCTCATTTTGTACTTAAGAGTTAAAAAATAATGTTTTTAATAGAAATCCTTTTTTCAGTCCTAATCCATTTTTCTTCCAATGTCATGTTTTAAAAAATCAAAATTTTTAAATTTCTTTAAAAATATTTGTTAATTAAATTATTATCTAGGTTTCAGTTTTATTAAATTTATTTGAAGGGAATCTCCATATAATTTTCAAAAATAATTCCCATTTGCATTCTTTTGAAAATGTGAATGGAATATTTGTTTTAATGTTTCTGATAGAAACAGAATTTCCCACCTTCATGGAAATTATTTTCATTGATGATTACATTTTATGTTATGAGGGTTATTATAAAAATGTTTTATGTTTTAAAAATGGGGTTTATAAATTGGAAATGGTATTTTACTAAAGAAATAATTTAAATTATTTTTTAATATTCCTTTATATTTTTTCAATGCTTCTTTAAAATATAATGATTTTAAAATTTTTAATGTTTATAAAGTGATTTTTAAATAATTGTTGTTTTCCATAAAAAATGATCCATGTGATATTTCAAAACATTATCCATCTATGATGATATAATATAATATAACTTATTATTTTTAAGGGATGTTAACTATGGTTAATATTCTTATTCACTCACTAAATGTGTTCTCATGAAAATATATTTATGAAACATGTTTATATTCCATGGGTTATTCCTTGTTTAAATTATTATGAAAAATTATTCTTTTTTATAGGTTATGCCATGTTGAAATGAAGAAATGATTATGAAACCCATCTCTCTTCTATAGGATAGGATGTGATGAAATGTTTATAAAACCAATTGGATTTAATGGGTTATGATGTAATGAGGGGTTTATGATATTTTGGAGAACATATGTATGATATTCATTATGTGATGAGTGGGACCCATATCTCCCTAAAATTCATTGGTTAATGATTATTTTATATGATCTCAAACAGTATACATGAGGTTATCCCATGAATTACAGATGATATAAGGGAGGTTATCCCAAGTTCAAAATAAGGTACATGGGTGGTCATTCCAATCCTGAAGCAAGTACATTGGTGGTTATCCTCAGAATAACATTTCATGAGTTTCCAAGTGGGTATCCATTAGATAATATTTATATGCCTACCTGTATGAAAAATATATATATGATGCTACTATAACTCTCACATGGATTATGTTTTTTTATTGTATTATTATTCATTACATATGGACTAAAAATCATTATAACATGTCTTAAGATTATGATCATTGATTTTTATGGTGTGGGTTTTAAATATGATCCTTATGTTATAATACCCTTATTCTCATCTTATGCTTATGTATCTCCATTTTTTTATCATTACAACACACATGAGTTCACCGTTTCTAATGTTTCCTTTACATAGGTTAAAAATAATTGTTTTAAGTATGAGTACTAAAGGGGATTATATTTATTGGATACATTGAATATATTTTATGAATTGGTAATATTGTGTTCGATGTTCCCAAATGAAATAAACTATTATTTTCCTGAGGTATGCATTTGTGTAATATAAAAAATATTCATCTAATAAGATAAAATATACTTTTTTGTGTCAGATGGTTTGCAATAGTAATTTTTTGTGATGACTTGTGTTCTATTAATTTGATTTTAGGTGTATCTAATTAGGTTATATTATAATCCACACTTCATAGTATTTGTTAAGCCATTTATTTCTTTTCAGACACTACAAAGGTTGGCACAGATAATGGTATTCATGGAGATGAAAAAGATTATTTAAATCATTCATATTGGAAGGAATAGGTACATTGTTGGTGATAGTTAATGAAATAATTTTTCCCAAGACACTATGTAGCTAGGTATTGTATTCTCTTTTCCTGGTGTTATTTTCCCCTAGTGATTTTTATTTTTATTCCCCAATCGAGTTTACAGACCATGACACTACACTTTTCATTAATTTATTATTCTTTTATTTTATATAGTTTGTTTTATTATTTATATTATGTTGGTGTTACTGATTATTCCACTTTGTTAGATATAATTTTTTTGTAGTAGGTTCATATTGTTTGAGGACTCCCATTCAATTTTTTTCTAGGTAATTCTAGACTTTAGACCCTAACCTATTAAACATAGAAACATAGTAAAACACAAAACATTCAATCATCATCCATATGGTATCTAAGGATCGTTTTATGTGAGAATGATATTAATGATGTTTATGATTTATGGATGGGGTATGATGTTAGTTTTCTTATTAGGATATGTTTAGGAATTTAGAGAAACAATTCCAGGTAGTATAAATATAAATAATCATAACTGGGTGATGAACATAGGAGTGGTTTCTATCGTATTACTTTTCTTGGACACTGATAACCTATTATAAAACATTCAACTATAAAGAATCATTATCACAATATTATTATATTTCTACATTCATCAAACAAATATCAGTTATAATTTCTATCACTTTTGTGGGTCATTTCTACGAGAAAAGATCATGTTACCATGGTTTTATACAATCTAATAGAGTATATTACCCATAGATAAATATATTATATTCTTAGGAAGAGCTATGAAATTCTCATTCTAATTCGTAATCCTTTTCCATTATTAAATTAATAAACTAGTAATTGATTTAGATATATTTCGGTGTGTATCTTTTCCCCACTAGTAGAGAGAATATGCCCCACTGATTGTTCATGTTTCATATCATCCAAATAAAGATGTTGTTAACCACTATTAAGTTAGACATGAATCCCTATAGACATAACTTTTATTATATATTCTACAAATATATGACACATGAATTTTTAGGTGATTCATATCTTCAAATGATAAATGATTTTTTAGATTATGAGTCTCATTTTATTCATCTATTTCTAACATCCTCTAATCAAATACTAGTTATCGCATTTAATTTTCCATTCATAGTGCTATTATTAATTGGTGGATGATTATCTGAACTCATGATATTATGTATCTTACATGGATGGTGTTTGAGGTCATTTATAAGTGTTTTCATTTGAATATTTCAAGGATGGTAAAATTATAATTGTGTTGGAAAAACATATAAGAATCATAATGGTTACTGGGTTTTTTGTCAAGACTTATAGATTATGTGACCCTTGGTCACAATTAAAAATAGTATCTATTAAATTTTAGGGAGTTCATGGAAGTCACCTAGTGATTGATTCATGTTGGTATTATTCCATTTTTAATCCCATAACCATGATAAAGACCTAGAGAGTTTTTTTTCAATCATGATGTTTTCATGATATTAATATAATTTTGTTTGGGAAAAGGATAATACGAAAAAATTATTATGTAGTGAAATTTATTGAATCAGCCATGACATTAAAGATAGTTTGTATATTATAATCCTTCTTGTTATAGGTTATGTAACCTTTCAAGAGGTTGTATACGTAGAAGATCTTGTGGTGTAGTGGTATTTAGTTATGTGGGATACTTTGGACCTTCCCCAGCACCACCATTTTGCGGTCTCTATAAAACATGAAAACTTGATGGTAAGACTATTCGTGATGGCATATAGTTGATTACATAGACCGGGTAGTACCAGATTTTATATGAGATACGATAATGAATTATTAACTAACACTTATACTCATTAATGACTGTGATATCCATCCATTTCATTCTATGGTGTAGTTCAAGGTTCGTATAATTCATTGGAGATCGTATATATACTATATCAAATAGAGTACCATATTCATTATGGGATTTGTTTTTTCAAAGTGGTTGAACATTATAGATTTCCCTCCTTTGGGGAAGATATATCACGTTACACAATAATGTTATGATATTAATTTGCATCATAATCCATGGATTGGAGTAAATTCCGAACAAACATTTCAACCTATGCAAAGAGAGAGAGGTTTTGGTCATGCAGATCCACTAATAGAGGGTGATAATTTGGATTTATTTTCAGGGAAAATATTTCATGGATTTATACTGATTATCAGTTAGGTAAAAACATATATTTGAGTTCCAAGGATAATATTTATGATATTTTGACCCACATTACTTGATTAATATATGAATATTTATAGGGTTTTTGAATAGTTTCACTCATTGTGGTATTTACATTGATATTAGATTTCATTAGAGGCTGGAGAAATATATTCTATAGTTTATCAAATAGATCGACCATGTTTAAGGATTTAATATAATTATTAGTAGTCCTATTTTATAATGTTTTCAGTTGGACGTAATATAATCTATATAACGTTTATATAGGAATAAATGGATTTCTATTTGATGATCATAGGTCTATTTGGTATCATCAAAAAATTTTATGGAGGAAATGAAAAAGGGTATATTAAAAAATTCCTATGAAAAACCTGAAATTTAAGGGATTAGATTTAGTAAAATTAACACCATGATTTTTTTTCATACTTAAGGACAATATTTTATTGTCTCCAATGCTACCACCCTCATTTGAGTTTAAAAATTTTATGAGAATCCTTGGTGTTTGGATGTTTTTTATTGATTAATTTGAGGGAACTTGTTGGGTATTGGGCATTTAAGGTGTGAGTTTTGAATACATTATATCCATTCCTTCATCATGATAGTAATTGTGGTGGAATAGTGGTATGATTATAATGAAAATGATTTCATGATGGATTATGTGATTATAGTAGAAAACATTATAGTGGTAGTTGAAAAACCATGTAAGAATTTTTTTTATATTCAATAAAGGATATGTTTGACTTGTTAAAAATTGTGGGATTAATTTTTTAAGGGTAAAATGGTTTATGGTTTTCAAATGATCCATTTAATTATAGATTATTAATTTCATAGGATGTTTACTTTTTAGGACCTCATGCATTGGATGTTCCATGAATCAAGATTCATATTAGGGATCTTAATTGGGTGGCCCTACAAATAAATTTAATGTATAATTAATGGTAACATTGTGAAAAAATGGGTGGTATAATGTGCTATCCCATGGCCAGGGTGGGGCATTGTACTTATTGAAGGGTTATCCCATGGAGTTTACTTTTGAAGAAAACCCCATAATGCATTATGGGGGATATGATGTGGAGGGGCCTAGGAGGTAGGGATTCCTCCCGATGAATGTTTTTTTGAAGAATAAAAAGACACATGATATCATTTTCCTAGTAATAAAAGGATTAAGATTTTCATAGATGGTCCACTACATAAGAGTGGATTGTAGGGGTCATCTCATATGATGGTGGGGTGTCACTTATATCGTTGCTTGTAGGGCTATTCCACATAGTAGCCGAGGTGGGGGGGGGGGGGTTCTAATTGGGTAATCACTATAGATTCATTGTGGTTTGGGATAATGTAAATTTTTAGGTGTTATTTCATAATTTATAGGTATTCTAATTTGGAACCACCTCTAGTTTTTTAGAATCCAATTGTCTGATAAGAGGGGGAGAGCCATATTGGCACACCTTTTTTTCCACCATGGTTCACCTTTGATCTTGAAAATTTGGGATGGTTTCATCCCATATATTTTAGGTATGATATATCCATATCTATCCCTTATTACTCTTTTTATTTGACTCCTATATTATGTCTTTCATCTATTGTTTTGGTAGAATATTTCCCCAGATCATTTTGAAATCACCTTGTATATTGATATTTCAAATGTACCAAGTCGAGGAGGTCCTGATTGGAAACTTTCAATCCATAATTCATCATTTATCTTGAATTATATTTCAGTATTATTTTCATTATTTTTTGGTGATTTTGGATAAAATAACCAACAATTTGTGAATTTTTTTTGGGTATTAGGACCAAATGTGTATTAGTTGTTGACTACACCTTATTTATCATGGAGTCAATGACATGAGGTCATCTGGTGAGTTTAGAATTTATTATTATAATTTTATTTTATTATTTTAAATATTTGGTTTATTAATGTGATTTTTTTTACTGATGATATATGTATTTGTGGACATGGGGGATGTGGGTATGAGTTTGGGATGGATTTATAGATCAATGGATGAAGTAGGTATCCTTTTTCTAATTTGAGTCTCTTTATAATTTTTTGAGTTTTTATTTTTCTACCATACTTATTATTATTGTTTGTTTATTGCAAGACCTATGTGATTATTCCATATATTTGGATTAACATGCGATAACTCAATAGTGAACATGGACCACATTTCATTCTAAATAGTTTGATGGTTATTCCTTGGTTTAATGTGTTTTGGTGTAAAAACATTTGATTTTCCAGGAGGTTCCTTTTGAATTTCCAAGTGAAAATACATTACCTTTTTAAATTGTGTTTCAATAGGGGTTTGACTCAAATTTAATTTTAGGGATAATTTGTAATTTATGAAATTAGTTTAAAATTGTATTTCAAAAAAGGATGGTTTCCCAAAAATACATGTTGAGGGTGTTTTTACAAATTTACATGAATGGGAAGGTTGATATAATGTTCCATTTCCATATTATTTATAAATATTATTTTTTGGGGTTTATAAAGGAAATCCCAGGAGGCTTGGATAATTTTTTTAAGTAAATTTTCCCTTATAAGGGTGATATCGTACATTACAATTCTTGTTTTATTATAGTTATACCTGGTTGTGATTGATTTATTTTTAAATTTATATATGATAATGGATGTTATATTTTTTATAATGGGATGTTTTCCTGAGGTGATAAGGTGATCGGTTGGTCTAGATAAGTGTGACAAACATATTTAAGATTGAGATGAATATTAATATGTGGTTGAGGAATGAGTTTTAGTCCTAAGAGAATAGATCCCCAGGTATGGTTTGGTTCGATTCGAGATTATATTAGTCCCTTGATTATTTTTTCATTCATATACTGACTTTAAACTTGTTTTGAATGATGGAACCAATTGTGGGAGATGTATCCCACAACCTGACACACCATGAGTCAGATATGGAAAGTTGTACTATCGTGGGAGAGATGGTGTCTTATTTTTGTTTGATGTCTGGCCCAACCTTGGGTGGTAATGCAATTCTTTAGACTAGTTGTGAGGTATCCCTTGGATTAAAAGGGGTTTTTGGGTATTTCATGTTCACAATCCATTGTTTGATAATCAATGACCTAGATAATTAGAATACGAATTCCCATGAAATATAAGGGACGGGTTGGTGTTTTTGAATGATTCCTTCCCCGAAATCTTCAAGTATGAGTGGTGAACATTGTTAGACCCCTAAAAATAGTCTCAGGTGTAGGTTTGGTTTTGGTATGTGGTGACATTACTCCTTTTGAAATTGAGCTGAGAAAGTAGCATCTAGTGTCATGGTGGCTTAGTCGAAACATGTTGACTTGACTTATAATTTTATTTGAGCCTAGTGTTCTATGTATCCATACAGGTTTTATAAAACATAAAAATTTAACTTATTATATGTATTTCATGATCATCTACTTGATCATAGATGCACTCAATTTGGTTGGGTAATTTCTGATTCCTAATGGGTCATTGGACTCTCCCATACTCATGTACATGACTTGGTTTTAATATAACTATGGATTCCATTATGTTTTCTCTATACGAACTCATAAAACACATATATAAAATTGTAGTGAATGTATGGTTGTATTTTGGGGTTGAGGATTCAGTTTTTTTATTATGTGTGTTGGATTTGGGGTTTTTTAGTTATTTTTTATACGTGCTCTAGCATGGGTTCCACTTATTTATACATGATTTCTATTTTATTTGTTATCTAAAATTATTAATATGTTTTTCACTACATCATATAAATGACTTAATATATTCAATTATTAAGAGTGGGGACCACTTTTATCCTTGTTATATATATATATATATATGTTTTATGGATTTTGATTAAATTGTTGTGCCATCCATAATTTTCCATATATTTTGGCCTAGTAAATGAGACTTTTTTTAGAGGGAATAAACATACCAAAACTATTTCTGGTTCCCTCTACTATTTTGGATCCTCTAGTATATAGGGTGGCATTAAAGGGGTCCATTAGAATTCCCACTATAGTTTCCATTGTTAAATATGGTCTAGGGTATCCCAAAATGGAATCAAATCATAATTTTGATTGGGGTTGCTCAGTTAAAGTGGGAGATATGTTTTCAAGACTCAGGAGGTAGACCAAGTGCATTTTCGGACATTATGACACAATTTGAATCCTTAGTTTATAGTGGATTTATATTTTAATGAATAGGAAATATATTATTTCGACGGTGTTGGTTTGGACTGAAAATCCCAATTTGGGATGGATTAGTCTTGTGATGAATCATAGGTCTTGGTTGGGGATCTAGTCATTTGTTCATGCATCAGGGTAGATTCTTTCTTCTGGCAAGATACATTAACCTATATGAGGTGTGGAATTATATATTGTGTTATAAAAAGTAATTATTAATAGAAGAAACATATAATATAATTTATTCTTTCCCAATTACATTATAAGTGGGCATTAGAATAATATGGATTTGAAGGGTTTATTTGATTAGTTTTTTTGTGATTGTTTCGAATCAATAGGGAATGATTATTAATATGGTTTGTTTTGAAAGAATAAATTTCTAAAAAAATCCTATTATGTAATATAAAAATATTGTTTGGTTGAATGGGGTGGGTGTGAAATGGTTTTATAAAATAGTTTTATGTGAAATGGCCCATTGAACCATGTATTTTTAATTAATTGGTATTTTAGTGTCATGAAAAATTCTATGATAATGATTTCTATAGTTAGATTATAAATGGTATTTGAATTGGGATTGGTTGTAAATTTTTGATAAAGGAATAGTTTTTGAAAAAATGACCTACTATGATATAAAATTTGGTTAATTTTTGTTTTTGGTGGAAACTGAGGCCTACTAATGGGTGTTTTGAAAAATAATGCAAATCGGGGTGGTTGGATTTTTTAATTTTTTTAGGGATGACTCATTTTCATGGACTTTGATCTAGTCTTGTGTGTCTAATTTTAATGGAATTGACATGGGATCTTGGATGGTTTGGAACTAATTATGTCAGATTACAAAAAAAAACTAGTGCTTGTGTACACCAGGTTATCATGGTTTTAGTTGTTGACTATGAATGACTCTAGGTATTTATCTCAAGTATTATTATGATGTACTATAGTTGTTAAATGATTTACACTAGTATGGGAAACATGAGATGGATGTAGGATTCCTAAATTAAGTAGAAGAATTTTATTTTTTAAGGGTTTGTGGTTGGGATATTTCTATGGTGGCGATCATCATTTGTTATGATCATCCTTTGGTAGTGGGGTATTATAGTGGGGAGAACCATAATTTTTAACTTGAATCATTTTTAATTTTTCTATGTCATATTGTTGATAATTGTTTTTGAGAACTATATTTAGGTTTATATATCAATATTTCATGTAGGAAGATAGGTATAGGTGTGTAGGATGGCTATTTTTATTAGATTTTGTGTGGGATAAGACATGGGTACTTAAGATTATGCATTTTGGTAGGAATGTGATGATATGTTTATTCCTATAGACATGATAATCCAATAATTTAGAGTGTGTGAACCTTGATATAGAAAGGTCATGGATTAAGGATAACTGATAAGTGGAGGGTTAAGGTGGTATTGGGATTCAGGTGAGTTCGTAGACTGGATTTTCTAATTGGAGTGTAATTCTAGAAAAAGTATAGCTATTCGAAGCCAACTAAGGATAGAGTTAGTGTTATCAATGAGTAATTAAGATCAGTTGTGTCTTAATGATTTTTGGTAGAGTGAGACTATTATTTTGGGTTTGTTAAAGATCCTATAATAGAATTATAAAAATATTGATTCATACATTAATATCGGTGTTTATAGGGGTTAGCGGCGCCACCTACTATTACAAAATCATGATAATGTTCCCTAGAGATGTGGTTTTGTATCAACTGGTGAGGATATGTGTTTTTAGGAGTAGTCAACATGGGAAGGAATGACTGGGTCCTTGTAATTAAAATTAATGTGATAAAATAGAGAACATATTAGAAGCATATTACTGGGCATAATAGGAAGGTTTCAGGGGATTCGACTGAGAATTTAAATAAAATATTTCATATCTCTGTGTAGTTATTGGAGTTTAAATATGGAATAGTTTTTTATTATTGATGATTATTCACATATAGTTAGAGGGAGTTGAATATTTATGAAGATCCGGTTATTGTGTAAGAACTACCATGGATTCCCATGTATACAAATAACAAGGTTTTGGATTTTGAAATGACTCAGGTCCTTACGAGTATTGAATTTAAATGGATGTCCATATTTTTGGTCACATAGAAGGGTTTTTCAATGAAACAATATAAGGATTTATAATACAAGAATTATAAATTCTTGAGGTGATGTTTCTTTACATGTAATTTGGATTATTTAGTTGTTTGGATTCTCGAGTGATTGTTGGAATTTGATCTGTTGTACTAGAAATGAAATTCTCAATTGCATGTAAGGAACCATGGTGTAAGAGTGGGGTGATGAAGCTGGATGTACATTAACAATGGGTACATTATATTGTGTAAATTATTATACAAAATAGTTATATATGGGGAAATCCCCATATCACATCATGTAGGATGCACTGTTGAAGGACCATTGGAGTTTGGGAGCATGGATTACCTCCATGAGGTACACTATTCCATCGAATTAAAGTACATAATTTTGTGAGTACCTTATAAAAGAAGTTAGTGGTGCATCCCTATGGATCCATTCCTTAGGGGTGGGTTATGGGGGATTCCAACTCTACCAGTTGGGATCTATCTGCTACCAAATCCGAAAGGTGATTCCATATTGCAGCATGATGGTGGAGAATAATGTCACAACCACTATGGTTTCAAAATAGTTTAGGATGCTGATAAATTTTTAGGTACTCATTATTCTTAACACGGGGTTCCTATTTATAATTCCCATGAAATTCATGGCCAATAGTTTTGCGAGGGGATGGGTTTCCTTCTCGGATCTTCCTTTTCTCCCCCTTCATTCCCAATTGATGCAACAAATTTGGGAAGGTTTGATCAATCTAATTTGAGGAAATATTTATAAATCCTTTACTATTGATTTAAATCATCATTTACCATTGATTTTAGGTTGTAAATATAGTTTTTAAAGATATTAAGTCACATGCTATAGGTGAAATCACCCCAATTGATGGGGATTTATTTTGAGGTTAGTATGGGTGTTCCCAAGATGACATGATTAATATTTTTTATCTTTAAAAATGTGGAATGGTTTTCCATTAATTTATTTACTATTTTTAATTATTCTGGATCATATTTACCATCAATTGAGGGTTATATTTTACGATTATCGTGTGTCCTAGGTTTGGTTGTGTATTTTGAGTGGATAGAACAATGTTTCTCATTCTTTTGGTGCAGTGAGGTCACTTAATTATTTTTTTTATAAATTACCACATTTTCATTATTAGTATTCAAATGTTCAATTCATAAATTTTATGTTCTTCAATGATGATAATTTTTCTCCTAGTCTTTAAGAAGTTCTGTAAGAGCTTCAAATGGATTTATGTATAGCCTGTTGAGTTATGGGGCCATGAATTTTTTTTAGTATCATACTAATTTTTTTATTTTATATATATATATATATATTTTTTTTTCTACATGATTTGGGAGTTTTATAATTCTTCCATAGAATGATATATATTAAAATTAGCCTAATTTCAATATGGGGTATATATCATTATATATTATTCAACGGTGGTTCCATTATTGAAACAGTGTTAGTGGCCATATTTTTGGTTTTGCTAATGGTGTGTGTTGGATTTCAATGTGAAAATATATTTCCGTAATCGAATATGATTCAAAATGGTTTAACTGAAATGGAATATCAAGGAGAAGTGGTGATTTTTGAAATGGGATTGAAATTGTATTACAAAAAAAGGTGGGGTTTTCAAAGTATCATGTTGAGGGGTTTTTGAAAAATATAATCAATTGTGTAACACAACACATGCTTCCATTACAAAATTAATTGTAATATAGATTTTAAGGAGTTTAAAAATCAAATTCCTGAGGGTTGAATGTGTTTTTTTATTCTAGTATACCTTGTGATGGAGATTCCCTATTTTTTAATGATTTTATGCCTATTGTGACTGTTGATTGTTTTTATTGATGTGTTACTTACTCAATGGCGATTAATGTTATATATGTTGCATAATGGAGTTTTCATGTGGTATGAAAATTACTGGTTATTCAGTATGGCTTTGAAAGACGTCTTGGATGGTTGAGATTGGTATTAGGATGTGTTTGAGGCATGGATCTAGGGCTAAGGGGAATAAAGCCCAGGTTATGAGTGGGTTTGTTTTGATATGGGATATGTTTTTTCTTGTTACTGCATGTTTTTATTGAATGTGATCCTTTTCTAGGAGACATGTTACATTATTATATATGGATATTATATCGAGACATCTCCATGAGTGAAATAGTGATGTTATGACTATTGTGGGAGAGATGGGGTCTTATTTGCATGTGATGATTAGGCTAACCCAGAGTGAATAGGTGTGGCTTCATATGGGATATACATCCCCCCCATTACTGAGAAGGGATTCCAAAGTAATTCAGCTATTCTATACCTTGAGTTAGAAAGCATGTCCTAGATATTTAGTATATGTCCTCCATTGAGTTTAATGAGATTGGTTACTATTTTTACTTGATGACTTATCTTATATATTCCTGTATGATTTGATGAAATCTCTAGAAAAAATCCCCAAGATTTGTAGTTTTGGGATGAGTTGAGGTATGATGTGACGTTCTTCCCTCCAGAATGAATATAAATTATGTAGGATCAAATTTTTTGGTTTCCATGTTAGCACGTGATGGCCTAAATTTTAATTAAGTATACGTAATTTTTTTTAATATTTATAATTTTTTATGTTGTATGAACATGACCACACATATAAGATTTATTTCATTGACATACCTTTGATCACAAAAACACTGAATATGGTTGTGCTTTTCGAGATTCATGTATGGAAAATAAACTAATCTCATACCCACATATAAGGAATGATTTCAAATTTCCATGGGTAGGGTATCATGTTTTATCTCTAGGAAGAGGCGCTTATCGAATATAGATATGTAACAATGGTTTAGTCAGATATGAGGTCCAGTGATTTAGAAGGATATTTATGTGAGCTGGGTAGGAGTCTAGGGTATTTTAATTTCTATTATTATTATCATCTGTACTGGATTATGTAGTTTAAATTTATATATGATTATGGTTTTATTTGTTATCTTCATTTTCTACACTGTTTTTTTTGTTTCATTATATATATTACTTTTTACATACTATTATAGATAGTGGTTGGTCATCTGACACCCCATTTTATATCTACATGTGTATACGATGTCTATAATATAGAAAGGCCATGTTAAATTATTAATAGATTTGGTCAAGGACCTGAAGCATTATTTTAGAGGTAATAGTCTACCAACAACCATTTCAATCCATCACAATGATATCGAAAGTCATTCTTTGATAAGGTGTAATATTTTTTAATCTATTGTAACAACAATCACATATCAAGGATAGAGTGAGGGATAGTATGGAATTATCAGTTATGGTGTCATCTGTGCACAATTATTTTTAGGTACTTTACATGAAGGATTAACCAAAATATATTTATTAATTAATATTTAATAATATTTATATTGTGGTGATTTCATTTTGATCATCATGGGTATTGTGATGTTAGGATTTTACTATGGTCACCCAATGTAGTGTTGAACTGTGATGTTGTTGGTATATCTATGAGCTAGTGTCATTATGTGGATTCCATAGAAATTAGGAGAAGGATATTTTACATAGGGTTTGAGTTTTAAATAAATATGATTGGAAGGTTTTATCCTAAAGAATGGGGTCAAAGGTTTATATTTTTTTAATAGTCCAGACTATTTACATCCTATTATCACAGAATGGGTTAATGATAAGATAAGGGTTACCCTCACAGTATTTTGTGACCGGTGGTAGAATTTCCTGTGGATATTGTTAGATTATTTTTCAAAGAGTGATCGAAACCTGACTAATAAGTCATTCATTTTAGATATAATTGTATTTAGAGAAGGTGGGGTGGTGATTTTGTTAACATATTTGACATAAGAGAAGTTAGCGATTGGGACCATTGATGTCCAAGTGATATATTTAGGTGATATTATTACTTATTCCCATATATTATAGAAATTATAATATAAAGTAAAACATCAAGGAGTCTCACCAAATGAGATATTCTGTTTTTAATGTGATATATTTAATTATATAATCCTATGAATGGATTTTATGTGTATTTTTGATTCTCTATGGTAGTAAAGTATTTTCCATAAACAGTTGTGAGCATAGCACGGACAATGTTTGTTCCCCTAATAATGAAAATTTTAATGGTTAATGTTGTAAGATTATGGTTCTTCTATATGACTAAAATATTAGATCCCTAATATTGGTTGGGACTTTAGTTTAGATACTTGTAATAAAATGTTTAATGAAATATTTCTCTCTCATTAACACTTTTCCTAAATGGAAATGAGATGATCCAACCTTATGATGTATTTGATGTATATGGATGATAATAAGGATTAATTTGGTAGTAATATAGGATGGAAATATATTGGTTGTGTACCATTTTATTTTAGATCATTTTCATTCAGTGGTAGATTAAATATATTTGAAAATTGGATGTTTCTTCAAATGAGGTTGGTTTGTGGGATTATTAGTTTGTTCACTCATGTTATTTCCTTTTTGTTGATAAAGGCCTCATTTTTTAGAGGATCTTGTGACCTAAATGTTTCCACATGTTAGATTTAACTCTTATCTATTTCACTATGTTTTGGTTCCCCTAATGCGGTATAATTAAAAATATATTGTCAGATCCTATGTTTTTATATAAGGTACGAAGATTTTTATTTTTAGTTTAAATGATTTTTTATGAACTATTAAAGATGCATTATTTGGTCATGAGGGTATTAGGGTGTCCTTGGATTTTTTTAGAGCCTAGAACTCTGATTATTTAATGAAAAGGAAGGACACTCGATTAGTAGAAACCATGTGTGGTAGGTCACATCATTTGTCAAAGAGTGTGAGGCCTGTAAGAGCCCACACAGTTTTTGGAAAACATATTGATCATGGTGAACTCTAAGGTAGAATATTATAGATATTAGACAACATTGTATGAAAAAATTTCATATGGTTATTCAAATGATGCACATGAACCATGAGAGTTTCCCCAGTGAAATAGTGGAGGGTGCATGGTTGCCACAAGATTTGGCCAACCATGTGGCCAAATCGCACAACCAAGATTTTTTTAGACAAAATTACCAAATTTAATTTAAAATCTATTAAACCCAGAATATAATTTCATTATCTATCCTCATATAACATCACAAATGAGGGAGATCCTCCTTGAAACACTTTGAAGGAATTTGAAATCTTTTATCCTTACAAACAATGAATCTAATATCATTGGTCTTGTTAGATTCACCCTAGTGAGTTATTAAAACCTTTTGTGTCATTATTCATTTTAAATATTATTGATGGAGTTATTTAGGTGTAATCCAAAATTCCATATTTCTATGTTTTTTATCCATTCTTTGTATTTTCTGATCTAGATCAAATCTGAATATAATATCATAATATCAATCTATTATGGACCTATACTTGGTGGTCTATACCATTACCTTGTATTTTAAAGATTTATAGAGCTAGTTGTTATATTGTAATGAAACCGACATTAATGAGTCCCCCCTTTAATTAATTTTGTGGTGGAATTTAATGATTACAACCCCTTTAGGTCTCCCATGAGTGAATATATGTTTTTTTAAAGTTTTTTTTCAAAACCTAGGCCACAGAAGGTTGTTCATTTTCTTTTTCCTAACATTATACCACCCATGGGGTGCGTGTGAAGTTTCCACATTATAGAAAGCTGTAAAAATTTGGAGAAATGAAATTCAATTGTATTGGAGATAGATTTTTCCTCTATTTCATGTCATTACATTTGATCGACTGTTTATATAGAATTTTTATATGAGTGGGTAAACTCAGGAAATGTGAATTGAATGGAATGAATGATTAATTTAATTTTTAGTGTATACTTTGGTTGGCACACCATGGACCATAATTCTATTATATTACACAAACATTTTTCCCAAGGATCATGATTACGGTATTGGATCCCATGGAAGAGATAACACTTTAGGTATTAGTTTTGATGGATTCCTTTTCCCTTGCAGCCCCTTAGACCCATCATTCTTGTACTCACTTTGGACTTGTGATAATAACATTCTCCTTGGACACCACATAGGTCTGCACTAAGTTGCTGCTGAGATTCTCTTTGTGCTCGAGGAGGTTTCAATGGTTTTCATCAACATAGTTCTATCCACTCAAGGATTGAATGTTTGGATTATATAGCATGGAGGCAATAGATAGTTTACACTTTATGGTGTGGCTAGGGTTGATATTGTACTCTTGGTTGTATTATATGGTGTGGATTACTTAATAGACATTTTTGTATATATATTCCATGGTGGTTATTTCTGTTTATTTTATAGATGCTTTGTTGGAGGATCTTGACCCTTATTTTTTAGGAAGCCTTATTGGAATGATAGTTTAGCTTACTTGTATCACTTTTACAGTGATAATTTAGCTTTTTATTACTATTATAACTCTAATATAATTGTACATTTCAATATTACATATTGAATAGAGAAGAATTTGTTAAAGAAAAAATTGGTGGTAGATTACAAGGTGTTATCTCACACCCTATTCAGGATAACATTGGGTACCTGAACAAACTATATGGATGAAGGTTGAGACTGGGGAATGCACCCACAATTCAATGGTAGTATTTGTACTATGTTTAGGATTATTGGAGAACAAGATCGATTTGAGGCTCATGATTCTATCTTCAAAAGTCATGTGTCCTTCTTATTATTTTTATACCTATATTACACTGAATACATATATGTCTATTTTGGATACATTTTAGATACATTACATGATCATCTTTATATAAGAGATTACTTTTGGAATTTTTATATTTCTATATTGGATATTTATATTTTTGTGATCGAATTTAATGACTCCACTATTGAAATATATGTTTACTACCATTGTGATATACAATAACATGAGGGAATAATATTTTCATAGACACCCATAGGTCCCTTGTTGTTAGTCATCAACCTCTGGAATTTGGGAAGATGCACTCGAGGCCACGTAACCCACTACATTGGGGCACCGCTGAGTGTCATCCGGGTCAGGATGCACTGAAAGTTGTATCAAGGAAATATCTTTTCTGTTTCTCGTACTATTTTGAGACACTAGACATCGATTAGTGTGAATTGGAATTCAGTAAAGAGTTGTTCATAGGAGTAACTAACCCATTCTCATAAAAGAGCTAAATTTCATGGAACATAAATTTCTATTTTTTCTATATTTTTTCTATTATATTTGATTTGATTCCACTATTGGTTGATTCACATGAATTGTAAATTTATTATTGATATTATTAATTTTTCTATTTTACTATTACCCTATGAGATAAGGGCATTCATCTCAAGCATAATTTTAGGCACTTACTATATTTCACATGCCATGAATTATTCAATAACAAATAGGATGTATTCCATAACATCAGGAATTTTTGATATGTTCTTTTTTTGATATACCAATTTTCGTGATAGATTATTTTTTTTGTAAATTGGGAAACATGGTTGGTACATTGAGTGCCTTCAATAACCTAAATTGTATTTTCTTAATAAGGCCTCATAAGACACCATATGTTGTCAACCGAGGCATGTTGAGTCATTGAAAATTGATTAAATGGACTAGAAAGTGTTATTGTATAGATTAAATGGAAACTATATTTTTATTCATGAAGTGTAAGGGCCCTTATTGATCAAAAGTAGAGAATAATTTGATTCATATATTTAATGAGGATTGTGAAAATTTTGTGAATTAAAATGGAAATAAAATATATGACATAGAGGACTCGAACTAGACCTGACATTAGAGTGGTCATTAGGCAGTGTCTAAGGGGATATTACGAACGTTCCTTCTTATCCAAACCAAGATTTTGGAGTATGAAGAGGGTTGTGACCATTTGATAATATGTTTTTGACGTATCCTACGATTTTTGTGATAATATATGGTTATCTGTCTTTTCATGGAATGTGTTTGGAATTGTAGAGGAATTCCACCAGGAAGAACACTAGTCATAAACTAAGAGGGTGGAGATGAACATGAAATAGTGGTGGTGGTAAATGGGATAACAGTAGATCCTCTTGTATTACAAGATGAGGCATTAGTTTTTTTACCAGACATAGGTGATTAGAAAAATTTCCATGATGGGTTCTTATAGTATATATAGACATTCCACGGACTAATAAAGGTTACCTTGTTTATAGAAGAGCGAAAATATATGTTCCATAAAAATAATCCCCCAATGTATTCATGGGATGAAGGTCCATAAACTATTGGCCTATTGTTTGAGAGTAGGTTTTAAATCATCGAGCATATGGGAAAACCTCCCCATAGGAGAGTGAATATCATGACTTATGTACTATGAGTAGAAGCAAAGTGTTGGTGGGATGTTATCAACTAGGATGAGAGGCTATGATACATGGGTTGGGGTTATTTCTAAACTAGATATTAGGGCTACTTTTACCCATGACTCTGTAGGCATATCATGCTACTGATTTCATGCATTTAGTGTTGGGAATGATGATAATTAAGGAATATTCATCACTATTCATAGATCTATTATAAAGACCCAAACCCACATGCCTATATCAACTTACTTACCCTAGAACATTGGAATGATTACAAGAAATTTTTATCCCAATTGAATGAATTTTTTAATAGGTTTGGAAACAAGATAAATATATATGTTCAACATTACATTATCAAATTAAAAAAACACTAAATTATTCCAAAAGAGATATCCATGCCTCCTAGATTATGCCTGCAAGTAACTCATAACTTACTTCTTCATATCGTGGGAATATGAAAAAATAGAATGTGGTGAGATCTAATGATCAGTAAGAGTAAGAAATACAATGGAAGATAACATAAAAATAAACATTAGGCATGGAGAATAATTGAAAACAAATGCCTTTACAAATAATGAACATGAACATATTGTTTTTGGAATATGAGCAGAGTAAATAATTCCAAAATAAAAGATAATCATGGGTATTCTACTTGATGAATAACCACATGAAAAATCCATTAATTGCTTTATAATGAGTTAAGTGCATATGATAGACATTATGAACCATACTATCAATGCTTTGGCCAAGAGGTCTAAAAATGATGAAGGCCTCGGCCAAAACCATATCTCAAAATGTGCAAGGCCTCACCCAAGTTCACGTTTATTTTTCTCACGAGATATAACAATGCATCAAGGTGCCAGAGAAGGTCCCACATGTCATATAATAAGTCCAATTAATTCATCATATGAGTGGGGATATACATAAACAACATATACATCCTTATTGAAACTAACATATGAAATATAAATAACATTCCATTAACATTAAGCTTAAACACTAACCATTCAGAGTTAATTTGGTGAATGCTTTAGGATAAAACATAAAAAATCAAACTATTCATTAAACATAAAATAAAATAATGTAGATGAAATCATAAATTATTAAACCCAATAATACATAATATTCTACAAGAGTGTTGAAACAGAAGAAAATACATTTATAAAATCATTAAGTTAGATAAATAAACATTTATTTTGAAAATAAGAGTTCTATTGGAAAAGTCTTTATATAAAACCCGAAATAAATTAAGATAGTATTTTAAAAATAAAATTAGTGATTTGAGGAATATAATGGTTGTTAAAAATATATTATATAGTTCACTGGAAAAGAGGTAAAAATTTGAGAAAATCACATGATTTGGGATTGTATTTTAGAATTAATATTTAAACATAATCTTAAAACAAGTAACTCCACATAAAATAAGGAAAGATTATTGTTGGGACAAAAATATAGAACGTTAATACTGAATTTATTAAGAGTAAATATTTTTGAATAAGAATTTAATTGAGGTAAGTATATAATGAAAGTAATTGGAATGAAAATGGAGGTTCAGGTGAAAACTTCTTACCTTAAGTCTGAATGTGTTCCACTCATGAACTAGAAGTCCTAGAATATGAATTTATACATATTAATACCTTAATTAAGAACCAATTATACATGTATCTAGTTTATCATGATTTTATTAAGATCATTGTGTTCATATTGATTAGTTATAAGATTCAATTCTGTTGTTCCGGAGTGTTCACTTTCGTGATTTTCATAATTGGTTCACTTGTTTTTATATAACGGTGTTCATGTGGAATGGATGTAAATATCCATAATTGAATTTAAATATTATTTATGAACATAAATTGGTGTTGATTCTTATTTATATAATTTATTAATATTGAATGAGTATGAATCATTAGATGAAATATTAATGACATTCGCTTAGATTATTTTAGCGGAATTTTGATTATTAAAACTAGCTTGGTCTTATGAATTAATAAAAAGTATGTATACTAGTTCATGAATATTAAATAGGATCAAATAAAAATATTATATTCTGTTTCATCGATAAAAATTGTTTCATTACTAGTAATTAAGGATAAATTGATGAACGAAACATCATCGTCCATGAAGGTTGAAAATTGAAACCTCAAAAACGATGATTTCGTTTATAAAATAAAAGGGAGAGAGTAAGAATGTTGAGGTTGGTTCTTCCATTGCCATGATATAATTATAATATATAGATTATAATGGATTTATCAATGTCTTTTGTGTAGAGGAGGTCAGGATAGGCTAACAATAGAGAGGAACATTAAATGAAAAGGAAATAAATAAAATGTGAATTTACCTCTTCAATCCATTTAATTGAGAATATCATTATGGGAGAGGGTATTAGTCATCTAGAAATACCTAGAGCTTCTTGTACGCGTGGAGTGAATTTGGGGGGGTGGTATCTGGGAAGAATATTTAGGAGCTTCATGGCACAAAGGAGTGATGAGAAGAGGGAGTGAGGGGGTTATTATAGGTTAGGAAAGTAAATTTTGAATATTTTATTCATTATATTATTAATTCCGTTAATAAAACCAATAATGTATTTAATAGTGATCCTAAAAAGTAATAAGTACTTTTGATTTCGAACCAATTTTCCTTACATAACTGATGATGTCATAAATTTCATATTTATCTGAAAATTTTTATATACAGTATTTTACCGTATTTCACTATTCCTCAAAACAATTCTTGTATATTAGAAAAATACCAAAATTTCACTCTTACCATTATTCGACATGTCGAATTTAATAATGAACTCCATTTTTTAAAATATTTTTCTATATATTATTAATTAAATTTTGAAATAAAATCATATTTTTTTCAAAAAATAACAATTTTAAAACGATCATTCATTTTATATCACATTGAAAAAATAATCATGACCTCATTATCCTATAAACATATGAAAATAAAATAAAAATATTATTTACTATTAATAGGGGTCATATTACAATTCATATGGGTATGTTACTATTCCCCAAAAATCAACCAGGTTCTATCAGACTCGAAATGACATACTGATCACAACTCTAGATAACAATTTTTCAAAATTAAAAACATATTATTGGAAAATTATGTTTAATTGATAGAATAAAAAATATTTTTTTGTGTAGGTACTCAGTGTTTCATGAATTCAATATTTATTTTTTCAAACTTTATAGTGTTACATTCTCTCCTCAATAAAATTTCATCCTAAAAATTCACAAAATGTTACCTCACAAAAAGAGTTGGGACCGTCTTAATCCTCATCTATTCAGCCACCCTTGTTGCCTCTTCGATTTTATGATTTATCCTATGTATCTTCAGTAGAAGTGTCATCTGACACCTCAAAACTTGTTCTTTTGTGTCTAGAAGATTCATAAGCTCTTCATAGTATGATAGATCAGATTCTGATTCTATACCTTTAGAAGTACGAACATGCATTGGGTCAGGCATGTGATTTTTCAGAAATGTGACATGGAACACATTGTGCACTTTGGAAAGGCTGGGTGGAATAGCCAAATGATACGCAACAACACCAATTCTCTTCAAATTTTCAAAATGGTGGATGTACCTAGGTCTCTATTTCCCTTTCATGCTAACTCTAATAATACCCTACAATGGATATACTTTTAAGAAAATGTGATCACACACTTGAAATTCTAGACCCTTCCTTCAATGATCAGCATAACTCTTTTGTATGCATTGAGCTATTTTCAAATTGCCTTGAATATTCATTACCTTTTCAATTTATTTCTCCACAAAAGTATTACCCACAAGCCTCCTTTCTCCAACTTCATCCCAACATGTTGGTGTATGAAATATCTTTCAATACAATGCTTCATATGGCTCCATTTGAATACTTGAACAGAAACTATTATTGTAATAGAACTCTGCAAAAGGTATGTATTGATCCCATATACTTATGAAGTCAGGTGAACATGATATCAACAAGTTGCCTCTGGTTTGGATCATCCTTTCTGATTTCCCATCTGTTTGAGGGTGATCTGTAGTAAACAATATAATCTCAATATCCAAATATTTCTAAATAATTTTCTTTAATTTCGATGTAAATTGTGGGTCATGATCAAACATAATTAAGAGAGGTGCTCCATGAATTCTCACAACATCAGTGATATAGAGTTCTGCAAGGCGCTCCAGTGGAAAAATCTCCCTTATAGTGAGGAAATGAGCAGATTTCATAAGTTGATCTATAATTAACAATATATCATTATTCTTTCATGGAGTTTTAAGTAATCCTATGACAAAATCCATGTTGATGTCATCCAATTTCCATGTGGGAGTAGGTAGAGGTTAGATGGATCCTCTAGGATGTTGTCATTCAGCCTTAACTTGTTGACAGACTAAACATCCTGATACATAATCCACAATTTCCTTCATCATGTTATCCAACCAGAAATGTCCCTTAAATTATCTATATATCTTAGTGCTACCCAGATGTATAGAGAAATTCAAACTCTGTTAATCATCCAATAACTACATTTCAAGCCTGGGTATAGTAGAAACACAAAGCCATTTCCCAAATTTCAAAACACCATCTTCACACACAAAGTCAAACATCTTACATTCTTTCACAACATTAATTTTCTTTTGAAGTTTTTCATCCTCAGGAAATGAAATTTTAATCATTTCTAATAAAGATAGCTGGGAAACCAAATGAAAAACTAATGACATTTCATATTCTTTAAAAATTACCATATCCATCTTTAATAGATCCATGTAAAAACGATCCATGTCAATCCTGATTTTTTTGAGAACTCCATGATCCTTCCTTCTGAATGCATTAGCTGCCTTGTTATTCTTTCTTAGATGGTAGTGTATTGTACAATCATAATCAATGAGTAGTTCGAGCCATAACCATTATTTCATGTTGATTTCTTTCCATGAGAAAATATACTTCAAAATATTTTGATCTGTATATATTTCACATTTTTCTCCATAGAGATAAATTATCCGTATATTCTGATCAATGATTACCGCTACTAATTCTGTATCATAAGTGGGATAGTTTTGTTCATGAATTTCTAACTGCCTTGATGCATAGGCAATAACTCTATCACTCTGCATAAGGACACATCCAAGTCCTTTCATTGATGCCTCGCTAAAGATAATAAAACCACGATTCCCTGAGGGTAGGGTTAGGATCGGGGCATTCCATAATCTCCTCTTAAATTCTTCAAAAAATTCCTCACATTATTTTTTCCAAATGAGAATAACCCCTTTATGAGTATGATTGGACATTGGGTTGGATAAACAGGTGATGTTCTAAATAAAATTCTAATAATAACCTTCTGAACCCATAAAACTACGTACCTCAGTTATGTTCATTGGAGTATGCCATTCATTCCAAACCTTTGGCTTTTTTGGGTCAACATATATTCCATCTTTAGAGACAAAGTGGCCTAGAAAAGTAACTGATTGTAGCCAATATTAAAATTTTATTAACATCCCATATAATGCATTTATTGTTAGAGTATTTAGAATAGCACACTTGTGATTTTCATGATCTTCATATCTTTAAGAGTATACTAAGATATCATAAATAAATACCAGTATAATTTCATCAAGATATTCCTTGAAAACCTTATTCATTAGATCCATGAAAACAAAGGGCACATTAGTCTGTCCAACATTCATTACTGTAAACTCATAATTCTCATACGAAGTTCGAAATGCTGTTTTCAGAATGTCTTCTTTCCTTATAAGAAACTGACGACATCTAGATCGATGTTCAATCTCTTGAAAAATATGGATCTTGACGAAGTTTAACAAATGAATCATCGATGTGAGGTAGGGAATATTTGTTCTTTATTATTATAGCATTGATCTCTGTGTATTCAATAAACAACCTCATAGATACTTGTTTCCTCTTAAGTAATATAATAGGGGAACCCCATGGGGAAACACATGGGTGAAAAATACATTTTCACTCAATTATTCTAGTTGTTTCTTCAGTTCAACTAATTCCAGAGTGTCCATTTTATATGGGGTATTTTTTATGGGCATTGATCCAGGAATTAAGTCAGTGGAAAAACTCAAATTACCACTCTCAAGGATGTCCACGTAAATCCTCTTGAAAGACATCAACATATCAATGAACAAAAGGTACATAACCTATTAAAACTATTCATTTCTCACCCATAGTGATTGAAATACCTTTCTCCCCAATAATTGAATTTAGTAGAGAAACAAGGTATTTCTCTAGATGAGAATCAGTTTTTGACATTTATTCCTTAAAAATAAGGGACTCCACCTCATTCTAAAAAACTGTATCCTCCTTCTTCTTGAATTTTTTTTCATCATGGTTTGAAATCCAATCCATCCTATGGATTATATCAAATTAAATCATGGATATGACAATAAAATAATCAGATAAAGTGCGTTTATATTCCATAATGGGGGATTCTTGACCCAAATGTTTTTTAATGATACTTCCCTTATGATTTTTGACTGGCAACTCCCATAATAAATAAAATTGGAAATATCAAATTTTCAGGGGAAATTATGAAGATATGAAATAATTAGATGATCCATAATCAGATAAATCATTGGCCAAGTTGGTGGAAATGATTAAAGTACCTACCACCACATCATTAGGAACATCTATATCAGTGGTTGTGATCACATAAGCATGTCCCTACTCCGATGGACTATTTTGTGGCATGTTTCCTTGACACTTTGGATAATAATTAGCATAGTGTTTCCTCTCCCAAAAATTATAGCATTGAAAAATAAAAACTTCATTCAAACCCTTAAAATCACCAGTAATATGACCTTTTATCCATTTTAGTAGCATACTCCTTTTCTAAATATGTATGAAGCATGTTGTTTCCTTCCACATTTATCACAGGGTAGAAATTCAACTCATCCGTTCTTCCCCATTTTCTTATTTTCTTTTCCATAGTTTTTAGTAAACCTATTCTTCACTTATTTTACCTTAATTTTATAATACACAATGAATTACTTTTCTCTCTTGATAACACATGAGACAATATCCTCATACGATGAAAAACATTGGGAGATAAGTTCCCATCGGATTAATGGATTTAGGCCATCGAAAAATCGATCAATTTTTCTCCAATGATTACGTTTGTAGTTCACATCATGCCTAGATTACCTTCTGATGTTAGAATTATACTTTGAAACACTCTCATCTTCCTTTTCTCTCATGTACAAAAACTTCCTTTCCATATCCTCTCGATGTTGAGGAGGATAATGTTTCTCTTGGAAGGTTTACATAATTTCTCTTAAATCCTTCTCTTATCTCTCTTCACCCTCCTTTGTGTATTGGATTGACGACCACCACTGATCTACATATTTTGATAGATGATAAACTGCCATGAGAACCTTTTCTCTTTTGTTACATCCAAAATTGAGAAATATCATCTCCAGGGAACTTATCCACTACTCAGCTACAAATGGTTTTATAGTCCCATTAAAAGATATAGGATGTTGTCACAAAAGCTATATAAAAAATATCCTACACATTGTGGATCCAGATGCTCCATACAGCTAAGGTTATTGTTCACAACTCGAGTATGTTTTCCTAGTATATTTATAAGTTTATCCTCACCAGTTGTAGCTCCATAAACAAAATCATTATCTTGCATCTGATGGAAATCCCTACATGGGATACACGTGTTCATTTGGTTTCTATTTCATTCTCTAGGAACCATTTATAGATAATGGAATAAAATATATTAGGTTATGAATCATAAAATATAATATGGAATTATGAAAATACTTAGTATAAATTGAAATCCAATTCATAGAAAATCCCATAATCACAAACAAGGTTTCCTTGTGAAAAAATTTACATTTAAATACTTCATAATATCTAGTAAGGAAAATGAGAATAATCTTTAGCATATCCCACGGGATTGTAAAACTAGGTTTTTAGTAAGGCCCATTAACATTTAACAAGGTACCCTGGGTGAATCCCGAAACTATTTGTCGTAGTTTTCACTCTTATATACATATGTTCCCAAACCACGTCCACTTACTATATCCAGATTGGGATTTAATTTATAGAATGATCCACATAATCTATTACTAACCAAAATACCAGGATGTTATTATATTTTTATCTCAAAAGAATATCTTAGTGATTTGTTCCATTATCTATGTTTTATAAATATATTTATTATGTATTCTACTAAAAATCATTTGATACCAAATGTAAAGACCCCACCCCAGTTTCCTAAAGCCAGTTCCATATTACATTACATTGGCTTGATTACTGGAAAGTAGTATCTCCATGGAACAAATAGTTTAGTCTATTTGAAAACAAGATACATATATAAGTTCAACATTTCATAATGAAATGAAAAAAACACAAAATTATTCCATTAGAAACATCCATTTCTGCATGCTTATTCCTACAATTCAATCGTAACGTACATTTTCATATCCTGGGAAAATGAAACATAAGAAAGGGATTAGCTCAAATGACTAGTAAGAGTAATAAATAATGTGAATGATAACATAAACATAAACATTATGTATGGTGAGTAATTAAAAAAAATTCCTTTACAAATAATAAACTATATCACATTATGGCGGGAATATGAGTTGAGTAAATAATTCCATAATAAATCCGATTCATCGGGGTTATACTAGAAGAATTACCATATAAACATTCAATTACTAGATTAATAACGAGTTAAGTGATTATGTTGGAAATTCTGAACCATAATGTGAAGGCCTTGACCAAGACATCTAAAAATTATTAAAGCCTCGATGAAAACCATATCTCAAAATGGGCAACGCCTCAGCCAAGTCCGCATCTATTCGTCTCATGAGACCTACAGATTCATCAAGGGGCTATAGAGGGCCACACTCATCACATAATAAGTCCAATGGATTCCTCAAATTAGCGGGGATAAACATAAAAAACATATAAATCCATATTGAAACTAACATATGAAATGTAAATAACTATCCCTGGATATTAAGCTTAAACACTAACCATTCATAGTAAATTTAGTGAATGGTTTTAGGATATAACATACACAATAAAAATAGACATAAACCATACAATCAAATAGGATTGATGACATAAAAAAATATTAAACCCAATAATACATAATAATCAACAAGATTTTTGAAATAGATGAAGATACTCTTATAAATTCATTAAGTAATTCATGAGATAAATACTCTTTTATAATGAAAAGAATAGTTCTTTTGGAGAAGTATTTTTATAAAACCTATGATATAGTAAGATAGTATTTTCATAATAAAATCACTGATTATATAATGATAATGTTTTCTAAAAATATATCATAGGGTTCTCTGGAAAATAGGTAAAATTTTGAAATATTCTCTTGAACAGGGCTTGCATTTCAGAAATAATTTTGAATGTTCCTCTTATAATATGTGACCCCGTATAAAATACCAAAGGATTATGGTTGGGAAATAAATATATATCATTAAAATAGATATTATATGGAGTAAATATAAATTAATAATAGTTTAATTGAGGTAATTAGATAATAAAAGTAACCCGAATGAAAGTGTAGGTTCGGGTGAAAACCCATAACTTAAGTCCGAATGTGTTCGTCTCTTGAACATTAGGTCATAGAATATAAAATTAGAAATATTAATAACTTAATTGACAACTTAATAGAGATATATTATGTTTATCATGATTTTTTACGTTCATTATGTCCTTATTGATTAGTTATATGATTGAATTCTGTCATTCCTGAGTGTACATTTTCTTGATTTTCAATGCTGGTTGACTATTTTTTATGTAATAGAGTTCATGTGGAATGGATGAAAATATCAATAATTCAATTTAAATATTATTAATGAACATAAATAGGTGATAATGGCCATTTATATTATCTAGTTACATGTCATGAGGGTGAATAATTAGATGAAATATTAATTTCATTCACTTTAATTATTTCAGTTGAATTTTGATTATTTGGAACTTGGTTGGTCATAGGATTTATTAATATGTACATATACTAGTTCATGAATATTAAATAGGTTATATTACAAATATAATAGTCTGGTTAAACCATGAAATGGTATAATGACTAGTAATGAAGTACAAATTGAAGAATAAAATTTTGTCGTCCACGATGGTAGTAAATTGAAACCTCAAAGATGATGATTTCGTTTATAAAATAAAAGTGAGAGAGTAAGAATATTGAAAATGGTTCCTCCATTAACATTATATAAATCAAGTATATAGATTTTACTGGAGTTTTCATGGTCATTTGGATATATTATTTGAGGATAGGATAACAATATAAAGGAACTTGAAAAGAAAATGAGAGTAATAAAATATGAATTTACCTCTTGAATCCTCCTCCTTAAGAATTTATTTAAGGGGAGTGGTATAGGTATTTTGGAATGACCAAGAGATTGGTGGATGTGGCTAATGACTAGTGAAGTTTATTTGGGTTGAAATTTAGGAGATTAAAGTATTAAATGAGTGAGGATAAGAGGTATTTAGGGGGGGGGGGTTTATAGTTGAGGAGAGGAGTGAATTTTGAATAGATTATTCATTATTTTAATAATTACCTCAAGAAAACCAATAGTGTTGTTTCATGTGACCCGTAATAGTATTTAGTTCATTTGTGTTCAAATCAAGTTTCCTTACATCACTCATGATGTCATAAATATTGTATTTAAATTCTAATTTGTATATACGGTATTTTACCGTATTTCACTGTTCATAAAAAATTCATGTATTTTAGAAAAATAAAGAAAATTAACCCTTACCATTATTTGACATGTAGAAAGAAAATATGAACTAAATTTTATGAAAATAATTTTCTAAATATTATTAATATAATTTCTAAATAAAATCATTTTTTATTCGAAAATTATCGATTTTAAAACTATCATTCAATTTATGTCACATAGAAAAATTAATCAAGATCTCAATATCATGTAACCTAAAAAATAAAATAATGTTATTATTTATAATTAATAAGGGTCATATTACTATTCATATAACTATTAATAAGGGTATGTTACAATTCTCTAAAATTCAATTTGGATCTATCATACTCCAAATGACTTGTTGATCTAAAATCTAGTTGACCATTTTTCTAAATTCAAAACATAGTAGAGGAAAAGACGTGTTTAACGGCTAGATTATATAATGTTTTGTTTTTTAAGGACATAGAGTTTCATGGATTCAATATTTATTTTTCAAAACCGTGGGGTATTATAGCTGTAGTGATTTTTGCTGATATATTAGGCTGATGCGGCATTGAGTGAGAGCCTCTTTGAGGATGATCACAAATATGTCATTCAATATTTGGTCATGTTATTCAAATTGAAATCTATTAGTGATATAATTAAACAAGGGTTGATTACATATTCTATACTGAGAGAATACTGTGGTGAATTGAAACATATTTTAGTCTCATGACCCATTGGTTCAACATCTAGTGGTAGGAAGTGATGTTTTGAGGAATCTCGGGAGATAAGTACCAAATTGGATGTGAGTTTTGGTGGTTTATTTTTCTTTCACTGGTGTGATAGATGGGGGGACATGAGGAATAAATGTGATCATGACTCATTTGAGTTCTAATTTTAGGAAATTATGGGCCATTTATAGTGTTCCTTCATAACCATCACCAAATTAATAAGTGTAAGGTTATTACAACAACCCTTCTTTTTTATTTCACACTTAAACCGGTTTATTAAATAAAATTCCCTTGATAAAACATTGAAGATCGATATGACTAGTGTCTATTTGGATTTGGAACATTACATAACAACTTAGGACACAAAAAAACCCAACATCTTTGTTGAAATCTTCTTTCACATAACCACGACTTTCGTTCATATTTAGTATTTCATGGGATAACATGAGGACATACATGTGAAAGGGGTGAGCTATAAAGCCCGGTAAGGGAGTGAAAAAGGAAGAACATGAAAAATTAAAAACATGTTAGGTTATAGGAATATCAATGGAGCATAAAAGAACATGAACATAAAGGTGTGATATAGCATGATTATCATAACATGGAAATGTGGAAACAACACTTAACATAGAATTAGCATGAGCCAAGGCTCATTGCACATGGAGAACGATTAAACCCTCCTTCCACATGGATCACGAGTAAAAACTCATTTCACATGAATTAGAATGAGTAAACACCCATTTCACATGAAATATCATAATATAATACTATACCCAACGCATTGGAGTGCTATTAGGGAACAACCTTCTTAAACATTTCATTTCATGCATCAGTGTGCCACATGAATTATACAACATGGAATCACTAATATCATAATTTATTCCAAGATAAAGGAATTTTGAATTCTAAAATTAAACTCAATAACCAATAGTTAAATGTGCATTGAGGTGAATACCATTGATAGATAAATTGGCATGGTATTCACTACACAATGATTTTGGATTGGAAAATGACGGTGTAATTTTGGCATGATAACTACGTGACATATGACTTCATAAAAAAGATGATGATAGTGAAAGGGTGTATCTTATTATTTACATGAAATGTATTGTTAGGGGGTCATATATATATATGATCTAACATATGTATTGGAATTTGGATTCATAATGCAAAATAATTTCTTGAATGTTTATTAGGAGGGAGAAATTCCTTACGGAATTCCTGCATGTTAACATGTGTACATGGGAGTAATTATTGAGAGAGAAATGGGTCTCTAATAATTAAAAAATCAATAGGTAAGTATGGGGGAATATTGAAGTAATACCCCAACATTTGTAATTGAAAATTAAAGGGAATAACAATATTAAGAAATAGGGAAAAATGAGAAAGGAATGAATCCCTTACTTGGATGTGTGATACCATAGTCTTTGGAGAGGCTTGATAGAGGCTTCATGGGAGCATAAAGATCCTTGGGAGAATTCTTGAGAGATGAGGGACAAATTTGGGTGAACTCCAAAGGCTTTGAGTGAAGAGAATGTGGGAGGTTGGGTTGGTTTTATAGGAAATGAGAGGGAGTTTTTCATTATTTATGTTTCAGCGACCACACAATAAACTAATCAATACAAAAAACTAGCCCATTGTTTAATCCAATGTTTTTTAAAAACGTTGAGTGGAAAAAATATTTTATAAGGCCAATTGGATAAATTCTAAAATAATTTGGTTTTTTATGTGAAGGTGAGTCACACTCTCAAGTAAATCAATTTAAAAAGCTAAAATGTTTTATATGTCTAGGGGGGTCCACTAAGGCTTTCTAAAATAAAGAAAACAAATCGAAAATAACATAAATTTAATGTTAAAACATATATTGGATGAACATAATTTTTATAGTATTTTTGACAACACTATTGCGTCATTATTATGTCATAAAACACATTATATATTTAATCGATATTTAATTTTTACCCAAAAATTCTACCATCTTAAAAAATTATGAAAAATTCACCATTGGATAATTTAGTCATCGTGATTCAAAAAATAATATTTATTCTATCCAAATAATTTTATAAATATTTTAATTTTCACTTTATAAATAAAAAATGACATTTATTAAAAATTCACGGGTTTTGACAAAAACTTCTTTCAATCCATAATAATAATTACAATTATATTCAAAAAATTTATTGGATCATTTATAATTAATAAAAAGTAATATAATAATAATAATATTTTATTAAAATATTATTTAATACCAAAATAAATAAATTTATCAAAAATATATTTCTTCAACGAATATTAAAAAAATTACTATTTGTGCTTTAAAAACTATTTACAAAGTAACAACAATAATAAAAATAATGAATATTCATTATTATATATAAAAATATTTCACATAATCATAGTGCTAAGGTATTATTACATAACCACTTATGAAACCCGCATATGGCTGAAGGGAAAGGTGTATGATGGTGATAGACTCTTGGTGTTGCTTAGATAACATCTCTCGGGTGGTAATATCTATTTACTTCCATTTCTCCAAATGGTGGTTCCGCTCGAGCTTAACATGATGATGCTCAGCATGGGATAGTTCAAGAGAGAATCCCAATGATGCCACATCATTTCCAAGCTCTGAGAAATGGGATTCGTATGGGGAAATTCAACTGGATGAGGCCATAACTTCCTTTGTCTGAGTAAATTGGATTTCTTAAAGCTCTATATTTATACAAATCAAGTGATCACTTTTCAACGACTATATTAGCAATGGTTACAATTTATATCATAGTTTCAGAAATCTAAAAACGTAACACTAAATAAGTTCAAATTTTATATTACCATTTTTTTATAATAAGATATTTAATTAGTTCAAGTGAAATTTTCGGTGATAAATGTTTGGGTTGTTACAATATTCCCCCCTTAAAACATTCCTCCCTCAAAAATTCATTTTCCCACAATAAAATAGATGTCGGTAGCTTTGCTTCATCACTTCCTCCAATTCCCATGTTCCTTCTTCAAACTTGTGGTTTCTCCATAACACCTTGATGAATTTCGTTGTCTTATTTCATAGAAAATTTTATCTACAATCTATGATCTTCACTGGTTTCTCCTCATAAGAAATATTATACTCTAACTGTACTACCTCTGAAGAGAGTACATGTGAAGGGTTAGGTATGTAGTTCCTTAAGAGGGATACATAAATGACATCATATAAATTGGTCATAGTAGGTGGAAGTTCTAGTCGATTGGCCACAACTCTGACACGATAAAGAATTTCGGAGGGGTCGTTGTACCTAGGACTTATCTTAATTTTCATTCCAAACCTCATGACCTTATTGCATGAAGATATTCGTAGAAATACCATGTCTCCAACTTTGTACCCAATGTACATTCAATGGTAGTCTGCATAACTTTTCTATCAACTTTGGGATACCTTGATATGCTTCTAAATGGTTTTCACCTTCTCCACCATTTCATCGTCCATTTCAGGCCCTAGAAGCATACGCTCAATGACTTAATCCAAACATACCGGTGTTCTTCACCTTTTCCCATAAAGATCATCATATGGTGCCATTTAGATGCACGATTGGAAATAGTTACTCCAGTATAATTAAACTAGTGGATGATGTTGGTCCCATCCTCATTTAAAGTACATACAACATGATCTTAACTTATATTATAGTGTCAGAATAGTTTGCTCAGATTGGCCAGCAATTTGAGGATGATAGGCCATACTAAAGTTCAGTTTAGTGCTTAGATAATGTTGAAGACTTTTCTAGAACTTTGAGGTGAATCTAGGATCATTATCGTATACAACAGATAGTGGTACTCCCCGTAGCCTTACCACTTCATTGATGTAAATCAGAGCAAGTTGATCCATTGAGAAGTCTTTGTGAATCGTGATAAAGTGGGATGTCTTTGTAAGACGATCCACAAAAACCGTTATAATGTTTTTTCCTATGGATGTCCTAGGATGTACAGTGATAATTTCCATAGTAATGTTGCTCAACTTCCATGATAGTATGGGAAGTGTTTGACTCGTCCATTTAAATTTTGGCCTCTAAATGTTCACTTGCTGACATACCGGGAACTTTGATGTCTATTCAACAATCTCCCTTTTCATTTTGTCCCACTAAAAGTCTTCTTGGAGATCTCGATACATCTTTTTGATCCACATGTTAATAGAGAAGGTTGATCTATGTCCATCATTCAAAAGATCCTTCTTTATCTCTGAATTGGATGGTACACATAATCATGAACCAAATCTCACAATTTCATCTTTTTCAACCATAATATCTTCGGATTTCCCATTTATAGTAGCTTCCACCCTTTTCAGAATTTCAAAATCCATTCTTTGAACATCATTTAACATTTCCAAAAGAGATAGTTGAGCAATACTTTGTGAATGGATTGATTATGTTCCATTCTTTATGATCCCCATGTCCATATTCATCACATCTAAAAAGATTGGATCCTTCTCAATTCTAATAAATGGAAGAATAACTGGTTCCTTTCTACATATAGAATCTACGACCTTGTTCTCATTCCTTGGGTGGTAATGGTTTGATCAGTCATAATATTTGATCAGATCTAACCATCTCCATTGGCACATATTCAACTCTTTCTATGTGAATATATACTTGAGGATTTTGTGATCCGTGTATATTTCAAAATTCTCCCCAAAGAGATAATTTCCCCAAATTTTTAAAGCAAATATCACCGTAGACAACTCTATATCATGTGTTGTATAATTTTTCTCATGAAGTTTCAATTTCCATGAATCATAGGCAAAGACTTTGTCATTCTGCATCAACACACAACCTAGGCCATTCTTCAAAGAATCACTATATACCACAAAACGTTTACCACTTGTGGGTAATGTGAGGACGAGTGCAGTGATAAGCCTCCTTTTCAACTCCTTGAAACATTCACCACATTCAACACTCTAGGAAAGCATTACTCCCATCCGAGTTAGCTTGGTAAGAGGGTTGGACAATCATGAGAAATTAATCAGAAATCATCAATAATATCTAGCTGACCCCAAGAAGATATGGATATCAGTTACCAATGATGGCCTCAACCATTCCTCAATTATAGCTGTCTGGTAAGGATCCACAAATATCCCATTTCTTGTGATGATTTGTCCCAAGAATGATACCTCCTTCATCTCTAACTCACACTTGTTGTACATTGTATAGATCATCTCCTAATGTATGGTCTATAGTATAGTTCATAGATACTCCTCATGATCCTCCATATTTTTTTGAGTATATTAGAATATCATCTATAAAAAATACCACAAATTTTTTGAGATAATCTCTAAGGACTCTTTTCATCATGTCCATAATGATTTCTGGTGAATTAGTGAGTCATAAAATCATTACTATGAATTCATGGTTCCTATATCTTGTATGAAAAGATGTCCTGGGGATATCTTCCTTCCCCACCATTTCATGATAATATCCCATCTGCAAGTCCAAATTAGAGATGTATTGTTCTCCACACAACTTGTCAAAAAAGTCATCAATTTTTGGTAGAGGATAGATGTTGTTTATTGTGATTTTGTTGTGCTCATTATAATCAATGAAAAGGTGCATTGACCCATCATTCTTCTTGATAAAGAGGATTAGTTCCCCCCATGGTGACGCACTTGGTCTTATAAACCCTTTATCTAGATTCTTCTATAGTTGTTTCTCCAACTCCCCAATCTCCACAACAAGAATTCTATATATAGTATTGGATATTGGAAACTCCATAGGTGTAAGGTCAATTCAGAATTCAACATCTCTTATAGGAGGAAGACCGAGCTGTTACATGGGAAACACTTCATTTAATTCCATCACTATAGGAATGTCTTCAATGATGGATTCCTCCTCATACTATGTCATCATATCTAGATACACGCGCTCCTTGGGTAGTAATACCCACGCTTGAGATGATGGTGCTAAAGAAGATTCATCTTCCTCCAAGAACTTGTATAGAATGGGGAGTATATTCTCCATATGGAGAGTGATTTCCCTCTCATGTAAATTTATGTTGGCTCCATATAAAGAAATACAATTCATGTGGAGAATTGCATTAAATTCCACCAGAGGGAGAATGACGGGGTTTTCCATGAAGTTCAATCAAAAAAATTTGATAGGGGAGGAGTTATATTCATGGGAAGATATGATTGACCCGTTTTCCATTAGCACTAAAATATTTACTTCCAAGATTTTTGGTGGTGTATGGAGTGTTTTTCTAAACTTTTGGGATATAAATGAATGCATAAAACTATGGATGAAAACAATATATTTCACTTTTTGATTCTGGTTCTAATTATTTACTTCATCCAAAACAACTTATGGAAGATAATTATTAGACAAATAAAGGGAATTCCAAGGACTATAATATATGACTTATAAATAACATTTATTTCCATAACATATGGATCTAAAAGATTCAATATATGTTATCCATGATCTACTTTCAAACACATAATCTTAGGGGAATTTTATTAATTCCCATAATAATGGTTTAAACTATGCTTGTGAATTTACCAAATCATATCCCATAGGAGTGTCATAACCAATATTACAGAAAGGCTCGTGGTGGTGTACCCGGATACCCTGGGTCAAGCCTGAAACTCCTTTTCAGAGTTTTCACTCCTAGGTACATCTGTGCCAGAGTTCCTCTACCTGATCGTATCTAGATATTGATGTATTTTCATGTTAAACTACTTTCGCAATACTCGCCAACACATAGAAATGTTTTTATTATACTTAGAATTATCCATAAGGATTTCACTTGGATTTTCTAAGCCTAATCCAAAAAATAACAATACCTATTCGTTGATACCAACTAAAATAACCCTACTTTTTATCACACAATAAAACTATTTTATTATAAAATATTAACATGATAAAACCTAGAATATTGAGAGATCTAGTGTCTTTTTGGAATAGGAACATTACATAACAACTTAGGATATAAAACATAGAACATATTTTTTGAAATTTCTTTTACCTAACCTTGAAATTCCCTCGTACATAACATTTCATGGGATATCCTGATGACATACATGTGTAAGGGGTGAGCTATAAAGCCCAATAAGGGAGTAAACAAGGAATAACCAGAATAATACAATAAATTTTAAGAAATAGTCATATCAGTGGAGCATAAATGAACATGAACATAATGGCAGGATATAGCATGATTATCATAACATAGAAATGGGGCAACAACACTTAACATGGAATTATCACGATCCAAGGCACATTGCACATAGAGCAAGAGTAAACCATCCTTGCACATGAAGCACGAGTAAAACCTCATTGAATAAGAATTAGAATGAGCATACACCCTTTTCACATGACATATCATGATATAATACCATACCAGATGCATTGGAGCGCTATAAGGGTACACCCTTCTTAAACATTTCATTTCATGCATAAGTGTGCCACATGGATCATACAACATGGAATCATTAAAGATCATCATTTATTCCACGACAAAAGAATACGGAATTCATAAATAAAACTCAATAACCAATAAGTAAATCTTCGTAAAGGATAATAACCTTGATAGATAAATGGGCATGGTATTCACTACACAATGATTTTGGCTTGGAAACTAGCGGTGTAATTTCGGCAGCATAATGATTTGACATAAGAATTCATAAAAAATGATTATGAGAGAGAATAGGCTGTCTCATTATATGTACATGAAATGGAAAGTAAGGGGTCAAATAGATACATGTCCAAACATATGTAATTTAATTTTGATTCATAATAAAAATGAATTTCTTGAATGAAAATGAGGGGGTAGAAATTCCTTATGGAATTTTGGCATGGTAATAGGTGTAAATGGGAGGAATTATTTAGAGGGAAAGGGTTTTCTCATCAATAAAACATAAATACGATAGTATGGAAGAGGTTTGAAAACATACCAGTACATTTTTAATTGAAAAATAAATGTGCATAACAATTTTATGAAACTTGGTTAAAATGAAAAAGGAAGGAATCCCATACACGGATGTGTGATCCCAAAGGCATGAGAGAGGCTTGGGAGAGGATTATTGGGATCTTGTGGAACCTTGAGAGGATTATAGAGAGAGGAGGGATGAATTTGGATGAACTTAAAAGGATTTTAGTGAAGAGGATGTGGGATACTGGAAGGGATTATATTGGAAAGGAGAGGGAATTCTTTATTATTTAGGTTTGGTGCACAACATATTAGACAAATCAAAAACAAAAACCAGCCCATGGTTTTTTCCAATGAAGAGTGGGAAAAAAATATTTCATAAGGAAAATAGATGATCTTCTTAATACAATATGGTTTCTTATTTGGAGGTGAGTCACACCTTCAAAGGATATCAATTTAAAAAGCTAAAATGTTATATAAGTTTTGGAGGGTCCACTGAGGCTCTGTAAAATAAAATATGCAACCCTAATCTCACATTATTTTAATGGTAAAACATATATTGGCCTAAAGTAATGTTTATATAATTTTATTACAACACAATTAGGTAATTATGATGTCATAAATCTCATTATATATTTACACAGTATTTAATTTTTACCCAAAATTTAATTATCTCTGAAAATTAAAAAAAATTCACCGTTAAATAATTTCTACGTCTTGATTCCAAAAATATTTTTTATTTTATCCAAATTATTTTATAAATATCTGAATTTACAATTTTATAATAAAAAATGACATTTATCGAAAATTCATGGGTTTAGACAAAAACAGCTTTCAAACATTAATAAAAATTACAATTGTATTTATAAAAAGTACATTAATAATAATAATATTTTTAAAAAAGATTATTTATTTAAAAAATCCATTTATTTATCAAAATATATTTATTAGTTGAATATTAACAAAAAATACTATTGTGTTTTAAAAACTATTTACAATGTAACAACAATAAAAAATGGATGTATATTTTTATAATATGAAAAAATAATGCACAAAATCAGAGTGCTAAGTTATTGTTACATATCCCCATATAACACCTGCATAAGACTGGAGGGTATGGTGTGCGATGGTGACAGACACTTGGGGTGGATCAAATAACATAACTCGGGTGGTAATCACTATTAACTTCTACTTCTCTCAGGGAAATTTCCGCATGAGCTTAGTGTGTTGAAGTTAAGTTTGGCTTGGTTAAGAGAGAATCCCAATAATTCTACCATCTTTCTAAGATCCAACAAATGGGATTTGTATGAGGAACGTATACTGGATGGGGCCATTTCTTCCTTTGTCTGAGTAAATTGGATTTGTAAAAGCCCTATATTTATACTAATCATGTGATCACTATTCAACACCTATATTACCAACAGTCACAATTCATAACTGTATTTTAAAAATACAAAAACATAAAAACAATGATGTGAATACTTTATATAACCATTTTTTATAATAATACATTTAATTAGATCAAGAGTAATTATAGTTGATAAAATATTGAGTCATTATTGTGATCGACTCTGAATCCCATTTAGGGAGTAGGGTTCAAAGCTCCACGTTATGCTGAGAGCTATAGTAGTGCTGGTAATTCATGTTGATGAGGTGGTTGTGTATGCGGGTTCCATACAACATATATACATAAAAAACAGAGTGGGATTGCTTTAGGTAGTGAGGTGGTGTCCCCATGCCATGGTTCAGGCTAGATATATTGTCTATATCCTACACCAGAGTAATAGAGAATCGATCCATATACAGTGAGAGGTAAAATATTAGTAGCCTCTATTATAGTATCAATTCATTTTGACATTGATGGATAACTTAGTTTCATATTATTACATATTTTTGAGATCCATCGGCTCATGATTGCTTTTTTGATGGTTTATAATGCATGAAACTCCATTGGGAATCATAATAGAGAGTGAGAACTAGTGAATGGAGTGACCACTTTAGATTGGTGTCTGTCACATAATGTTGGATCATTTTCCCTTGAGATTACATGGTTTGACATCATACTCAAGATGGACTAGCTATTTTATTATCGAGCACATGTTGATTGATATCATCGAAGGGTGAATTTTATATCACAAGAGGGAAGATATTTTTTATTCACATGGTAATTAGATTTCCAAGAATGTATATATGGAAAACAACATCATGGGATAGGTGGGATGATATCCCTTATTATATATATATATATATATATATTCTTCGAGAGTGTGTCCTGGGGAATTTCTTCCAGTGGATGATCATTTTAGGAATTTTTTTCTCGAAGACTTTTTAGTTTACCTCTTCAGAGAGAGCATTTATTTTCTATAGAGTATTTTATAGGAACTACACCAGTATCCATTCCTCCTTATAGGATGGATACACCAGAGTTACAGGAAGACTAGAGGATTCTAGAATATAGGGAGGAAAATGGATTTATATGAAATAGTTCTTATTTTCTAGGTTCATCATTCCTTTTTGTGAGAAAGGCTGATAATACCCTTAGAATGTGCATGAATTATCATAAATTGAACCACTTGACGACTAAGAACCGTTATCACCTTCCAAAATTAGTTGAATATTTTTTAGATCTGTGGAGCTATGGTGTTCTGAAAAATTTATTTGAGATCATGTTACCATTAGATGTGTGTTATGCCAAAACACATTGCTTTTTAAAACTTTTGGTATTAGGTATGTTCTATACAATATTTTGGTTATTTCATTTTGTTTCACAAATAGGCCATGAGATTTCATAGTGATGATGACCCAAGTCCTATATCATTATTTGGATTCATTTTTTGAGTGTTATTATGGACGATATCTTGGTGTATTCCCACAATTGATTATTCCATTACAAACATCTTTTGATCATTTTTCATAAAATGATTGAGCATTAACTATAATATGAGATCAAAAAGTGCCACTTATGGATGGATAATATTCACTTAATTGGTCATACAATCTTAGAGAAAAGAGAGTCAGTTAACCAAAAAAATGTGATAGTTTAATTCCCATGGATCAGTTTACGAAAATCATTGATACATAGATTTTGGTGTCTATTTACATATTATAGGAATTTCATATAGAAATTATGTATCTTTTTATCACCTTTTACAGTCCTAACAATGAATGGTGTGATGTTTATATGGGAAGATACCTATGAGATAGCCTTTCAGAAGCCAGAAGGGAGACTGACTTCAGCACCGGTCCTAGATTTGTTGGAGTAGTGTAGGAGCTACATTGTTTATAGTGATATGTAATTTAATACACTAGGAGATGTTGTTGTACACGAAGATAGATTTGTGGCATATGGATATCATCAGTGAGGGACTCATTAGAGGAATTACATGATTCACTATCTAGAGATGGCTGCAGTTGTTCTTGATTTTCACCATGGGAGACATTTCTTATTGGGAGAGAATTTTGTGTCATTCACAAACCACAAAACCATCAAGTACATATTATCATAGAATGATCTAAATTTTAGTCAGTGAATATGGGGTAAATACATAATATATTTTGACATCAAGCTTGCCTAATTACCTAGAATGGGAAGTGGAGTTTCTAATGTATTGAGAATAAGGACTCAGTTACTGGAAGTCTAGGAGGCCAGTAGCGAGTGGAAGATTGTGTACTTGTTTTCAGAGATGCACTTGTAGGGGAATAATATCCAAGGGATGAGATTTCATTCATCATTATCAATGAGATACACCCTTCTCGATAGAGTGAGAATGAGATAACAATTTTATGATTAGGGACTAGTCCTATGGGAGAGTATCGAAAGTGAGGACTCATAACGGTACTTTATGATGGGTGTGGATAAGATCCTACATATCCCCAGTTGTTTTGGGGTTACAATGGATATATGCATGGAGTTCAGGAATGATTTTCATGCCTCAGTTTGGGAAGTACACCCTAGTTTCACAAAGATGCATCCGAACTTACACAGTCAGTTCTGGTGTCTAGGTAAGAATCATGAGGTAGGAAGTTTTTATGAGGCATACCACTTCTGAGAACATAAAGGCAGAACAAAGGATAATTTCCAAGATATTATAGAACATACCTATTCCCAAGTGGAAATGGAATGATTTCACGATGGATATCATGGCCGTAAGTACAAGGTCTCATCGAGTTAGTGTTGTTCTGTGGGTTCTTGTGTCTAGGCTCTTGAAGGTTTCTCCTTCACTACTGATCATGGAGACCTTCTCAGTGGATTATCTTGGGTTGTTTTACAATTGTGAGATAATATTACTTACGACATTCCACATACCATTTTATCAAATAGGTAATCATGGTTTACATCTCATTTTTGGAGGATTATAGAGAGGTATATCGATACATAAGTGATTTAAGGTAAAACATACCACACTCGGACTGATGTCTAATAATTGTATATAATATATGTAATTGAGGACATTCTGGGAGCATGATTTCTATATTTTTGGGGCTCTTGGGATTGGCATATACCCCTAGTGGAGTTATCAAAAAATAATAGTTATCATGCATCTATACAAATGGAACATTATGAGGATTTTTATAGTAGGCCATGACGATTTCCCAAATTCAGTATAGAGGTAGACATGTAAGCCTTACTAGGACGGGATCTCATGTAGTATACTTCTCAAAAGGCCCAATTTGATTATAATGTTTCTGGCTACTCCATAGTCTCGATAGAAATATTATGTCGACTGTCGTATTTGAACTCTTGTGTTCAACAATGGTTATGAGGTCTCTTAACAAGTCTTCTCAAGACAAGTACACATACAAAGTAGGAGATAAGGTAATATTTCAACACGATATGTCGGTCCATTCAAGATTATGGAGAGAGTCAATATTACAACCTATCTGGTTAAAGTTACATCATAGTTACCAGGTCGTGCATGAAGTCTTCCATGTATCTTAGTTGGGTTGTTATTACCAAAACCATCTCAAAAACTACATCAATGTGAGTAAGATTAACAGTTTAATGATTCCAATGAGGATCATCCCATTCCAATCATTGACAAGAAAAATAATTTCCTTCAAGGTTGGTCAGTTCTTCTAGTATGAGTTCTTTGGGAGGATGTCCATTTATTGGATGAGACCTAAGAGAGGGTGGAAAATATAGATACTCAATGGATAGAGTAATTCTTCGGAAATTCATGACCACCCATGAGATGGAAATTTGGGGGAAAATTGATTGATAGGGGAATGTTTTAAGTCCCAGTTTTCTATACACACAAATCATTTTTTCAAGTTTTAATGCTTTTTTGTAACATAGTAAAAAACCCTAATGAGGTCATTCATCTATCGGGTGTGTATATGGATTATTTAGAGACAGGAAACATTATCTTTGGAAAAACTAGGCTCGCCACATGGTTAGTAGAAACCATGTGGTGAAAGCTGTATAGATTGTCTAACCATGTGAGGCTTCGATAGAGTGATGGATGAGATCACATGGTTTGAGGAAACCCTTTGTATCTGGGGTGCATTCCCATGTGATATGATGTAGACTGGGGATAATGTTTCCGTCAAGGTTTTCACATGGTTATTCAACACATGTGCATGAACCATTCAAGGAGACCCTTTTAGGTAGAGGAGGGTGAAATGCTGGGGCATAGTTTGGCCCAATATGCATCCAAACCACACAAATATAATATTTTGGAAAAATTGAGAAACTTTACACTAAAATATATTAAAACATATATCTAATTTCATTTTCCTCAGTTGGATGGAAGCTCAAGCATGTTATCTCCTCTTTGAATATATTTTATTTACATTGACCCTATTTCTCAATTTGAACATTGAATCAATCACCATCAGTATTGATTGATTCACGACACTAATTTATTTAATCTATTTGTGCCATTATTTATTTGACTAATTATCAATGAACTTATTTAGGTGCAAGATGATTTCCCATATTTCAAGGTTGTTCATTTTTCATCGGACTTGGATCGAATCAAAAGATGATATTAGATAAGAAATATACTATGGACTTACAAAAGGTGTTCAATACCTTTACCTCATGGTTTAGTTCTTTATAGATCTACTTTCTATTCTTATCTGAGCATTAGAATATTGTGTATCCTATATAATTAATTTAGTGGTTTAATTGAATGATTTGGAACTTGTTTTGGTTTCCCTAGAGTACTTTTATGTTTTTTGTAGGTTGTTTCCCCAACCTAGGCTACCAAGGGGATGTGTATTTGATTTTGGATATTTTTATACGACCTGTGGTGTGCGTGTGAGTTTTATTGTTTAGAGGCAGCATTATAAATTTATTAAAAGTAATTGAATAGAATATGATATGGATGTATCCTCCATTTAAGGTTATTTGTTTGGATGATTATTTATTTGGAATTGTTATATGAGTGGGTATACTCCTAAACTGCAAATTGAATGAAATAAATGATGAATTGAAGTGGTAGTGGATTCCTTGGTTGGTACACCATTGATCCTGATTCCATTTGATTCCATGGGAGTTTCCCCCATGGATATTGATTGTGATAGTGGATTCTAGGAATGAGATTTATCCCTTGGTCATGATTCGATATGATTTCTTTGGACATTCTACCCCATTGATCAAGATTTTGTGGACTCGAATTGGACATGTTCTATTGACATGCTCCGTGGACTCCACCCAAGACATGATTGAGTTTCCAGTGAGATACTCTTGGGAAACAATGAGGATACCTTATTATTCTATACCTTGGATATGGCCACATGGGGTAGAAAACATTGGATTATAGGGAATGTCTCTAATGGATTGTTTACACAATACGACATGGATATAGTTCATATGATACTATTGATTGAAAAAAATGATCATGGTTGGCTTGAAACACATGGTTGTACAACATTGTCATGGTGGTTATTTCTGGTTTTCTTTGCATCCTCCTTGTTGGAGGAGCTTTACCCTTTTTCTTCATGAATCCTTATTGAATTGGCAACTTCACATAACTGTATAACTTTTCCTGTGGGAATTTCACTTATATTAATTCAATACTTATCATATACTTCCACATATTCTTTATCTTGTATTTCCCAATATGGATTTTTTATAGACCCCATTGGTGGTGGCCTACCAATTCCTTTTTCACACCCTAGTCGGGCCACCATTGGGTACCTAGAAAGACTATATGGATGCAGGTTGGGATTGGGGAAATCACTCATAGTTCAAGGATTAACTTTATTCAAGGCATAGGAATAGGGGAGCATATGATCATGAAAAGGCTCATAATTCTAACTGGGAAGGATTTTTTTATTGTCTTTTGGGAATTTGGATACATATACTATACTAGATATAGGTATACTTGTTTTGGATTATTTATAGAGACATGAAATGATTGTTATTGTAGATGATAATCTTTTTCGAATTGTTATATATTACTGTATTGGATATTTATCTACATTGGACTAATTATACTACTTGTGCTGTTGACCTCTATGATAACTGCCGCTATTCTAAACTCTAACATGAGGGAATAGTCTCCCCATAGACACACCCCTAACAATCGTTTCTTGTTGGAATACTTTTGTATTTGTGGAAATTCTCTTGAGTCCACATAACTCAACATATTAGGGTAATATTCCATGGAATCTAGGTCAGGATGTTACATATATCATGGTGATTGATAAACAATTGATGGTTTCAGTGAATTTGTGAAGTAGTGTTTAGACAAGTGATTTTTTTAGAATTTTGAGTATGTTGAATTTTAAGGGATATTTAATATTTATTCCATGCATGAGATTATTTTATATTTTATAAAAGTATGAATTATAATAATTAAAACACAAATTTCCTGTTTGGGTTGTGGTCTTTAATTAGGAGTGGTATAATTTGTGTGTTTGAGATGTTGAACCTAGAAAATGATGTGTTTGTTTTTTAAATTATTTATGTAGACTGACATAAATATTATTATTAATATTCATGTTATATTATTTTCATAGGATTATAAATTATAACAACATACGAAACCTTGATGGTCATTGGAGTTAGAGTGGTGATCAATCTTTGAGACCGAGTCATCATCAGATATGGAGGTGGATTGTTGAGGAATTAAATAAAGAACTTCATGAAAATGAAGAAGGAATTAAAGTAATTATTTTATCTATATAAGTTACATATTTTAATGTTTTTATTAACCTTACAATAATGGAATCCTTGATTCACATGTAAAATAATTAATAATTCTTGAAATTTATTATGATTTAAAAATCTCATTTTTTCATTTGAGGATTTTATAAGTTTTTGTATATGGCATGTTATTTCTAGAATATCTTAAGAAAACCAATTTATAGTATTATAAAATAGACATTATCATTTATTCATAATTAGTTTATTGAGTTAATTAATGTAGTGTATTGTATTAAATTTTTATGATCTATGTTCAATGACCCTTTATCAAGAGCCTATGAGAAACATTTTTCCTTTTCTTTTTCACATCACATTTCTCCAAAAAAACTCAAATTTATGATCCAATTTTCTTAAAGGATGTTCCATATCACACATTCTTTTACGAATAGGAATTGATTTATATTCATTGTTTTAAACTCTTCCACCCATTTCTCCCATTCCTAACCCTCTCATACACAGTGAAATTTCACTGTTAATATTTACATTTGCCAGTAGTTTAGTAAAGGGAGACTGTTATAGAGACATGAAAAACAACTGACATAGATAGATCCTGCATGAAAATATAGTGATGATGTAGTTAATTTAAGGCATAGAAGAAAGTGGTACCTAATAGGAGAAAGAAGGGGAGTGTGTGGTAAATAGATAAATGAATCATTGGCCTAAAATCAATTCTAAAAATTAGGGACAACAACGATGTCTATCGATGTCATGGAATTTGGGACAAAATGAATCAAGTGAATCTTTGTGTGTTACTTTTGGATAAAAATTATAGATTTAGTTCTATAAATTAGAGAATGTGAATAATTTTATTTTTTTGGACTACTTAGACTATATAGTTCTTAGTTTCCCAGTGTGTACTATTCCATTATGATGACTATTGTTTTATCAAGAAAAAAATATTAATTGAAATGTTACCTTGATATGTATGTCATGTATGGTTGTTGGTGGTGGACATGGAAAACATTGGGGAGTAAAATATTACATAATAAATTTTCTAAAACTGCACGTCATGTAGGGATAGGTCACATAAGATGGTTTCTACCAGAGTATATTCATATTGAACCCATTTAAAGTTCTTGATATTTATGTTAGATGTACATAATGTGTACTATTACATGGAATATTGATTAAATTATTAAAATATTGGTTTTCCTGTAAGACATACATAATAGTTTCATTAATGTATATTTCATTTATTTTGACACCACATGGAATGATGGTTACTGTACATGTTATGAGGAACAACATTACATGTACATAAAAATATGTTTCTTGTACTATGTTCTTATGTGTTTTTTTATATCTCCCAACCAAAGAACCCAAATTGGACAATGGAGCAGCATGTTTTATATTTACTCCATTTAGAAAATGATATAATGATCGTCTTGGTCATCCATGTATATTTATGAGTAGTTTTAGGTAGTTCATTTTCATTATATTTTTGGATGTGGGGATAGGTTCTGAGTGAGACACATAAAGGAGAAAAAAGGTCTGTAACCCCTTCAGTGTCAGATTGATATAAGAATATAGGACCATTGTACTCTGTAGTGTAGGTTACCCCCCAAATGGATGCGGTTGGAGTCTTCCACTTCTTTAGTAGGTAACCCCCTTAGATGAGAAACATTACACATGATGAGGTTTGGATCCTCTATAGTAATTTAAAAAACCTGTACTATATTACACTCTCATATGAGGGAATGCTACCCAACTATTGTTAGTGAGTTAGAATAGAAGGATGACAGCTGATTGGAAGTGGTTCATGCACTCCCATATGTAATAGGTTATGATCATCTCTATGTGATGTTATTTTTTCCTTGGTAATGGGGTGAGTTTCCATATAGGGTTTTCTATTACATTTATTGACATATATTCCATCAATAAAGTATAGTTCCACTCTTTCAGTTTTGGAGAAGAGAAATAGGAATTAGGGGGATCTTAGTTGTTCAAAATAATTTTTTTAAGATATTCACTAATTTTTTTCAATATGAGAACATAATGGAGACATACTATAGTGATTTGTTTATTCTTAATACACCCACGACATCTAATAAGGTGGAACATACAATTGGGTAGTGGGATTTGAGACTATATGAGATATATCCATATTTAAGTTATATATAGAATATTTTGAGACTTGGCCCTTAATAATTATAATATATAAATATTAGGATTCATATTATATCCATGGGTTTCTTGACTATATATAATATCCTCTATCATTAGGGTTTTTTAGTTTCCTCCCAGTATTGGTATTGAGATTACATTGGTTCTATTACCTTTTAATTTGTGGGAATCCTATTAGGTGTAATTACACTCACCCATGCATGAGATCTGTACCCAATATTTTTGGGATTCTAAATAAATTTTATGGTCCTACGTTGAGAGTGGTTATCCTAGATCTATTGGAGCTAGTTTGAATGATGTGGAGTAAATGTTGATATTATAAGGTGGGTAAATTTTTTTAATAGAGTTTATACCTAAATACCATAGAGAGAGATTCTTTTCACCCAAAAATGGAATTATATAGATAGGGTAATTTTTTTCTACATTTGTATTACCATATATGTGGTTTCCTATGTGAAAATATACATATTTATGATCTTTTTTTGTTGTGCATAATTTATTTTATTTTATGTATTACTCATGTTGTTGGTTATTTTTTTATTAGATATTAATTTATGTTATAAGTTGATATAGGATATGGATATCCATTTTTATTAGGCTTCATTTGGGCTAGTTTCTATACCATAGACTATTTGAGGTGTGATTGGAGTGGAAAACAAGACTTACCGCTAGCTTAGGTGTGGTCATAATCTGACAGGTGATTTTATAGTTAATATTATTTAGTATACATGATTGGGGTACTATGGACACATAGTTATCCATCTCAAGATGATAAACCATTACATGGGTAGAGGCATTATAATTTTTTTTTAAAAACTAGTTGGGAAATAATTCCATTTTTTAATCATGTAGATACTTTCTCAACTATTCAGATCATGAGTCATACACCAACATTGTTCATTACAGATAATTATTTGATTGATGAAAAGTCACTATCATTATGAAATTTATGTTAATAATAATTATTATTTATATTATGATATATATTCATGTATAGTGTTTTGAGATGAGATTGTAATTTAATGTTTTAATCTCATATAGTTAAATGTGAATGTGTGTCCATGCATCATATTAGGAATTCAAATATCCTAGACACATTTCTAACAACTTGAGCGTGAAATTATTTTCAAGAAGAAAATAATTTTTGGAAGTAAATATTGTTATGATATCAAAAGTGAATTAATTAGAAGATTGTTTTTAATAATAAAAACCTGATTAATATGTTAATTTTTGTTTTCCGGAAGAAACTGTTAGTTGGATATTAATATATTGAAACTTAGTTGGCGATATTTTGTGTTATGTTATTTGATATCTAACATATACTCATGCCTGTATGGTGGATTATAACCCTTTATCTGGTTTTTCATGTATTATATTACCTTTGGTCTACGGTAAGAGATTAATGTCAATATTGGGGTTTGGCCATTTAATGAGATGTTTAATTCGATTATAGATACTATAGTGGGGTATTATTATATATTGTTTTCCATGTATGTGATATGTGACAATATCTCTAGAGTGAAAGGATTTAATTTTTTTCCTTGTTCTTTTTGGTTCAAGTCCTATAAATCCTTATTTAATTAAAATGGTTTCCAAATTTTGGGGCAGCTATTGGAGGATAAGGGTTCAAAAAAGATTAATTTTATAACACGAAGAGGTCCATGGTGCAATGTGAGGTGTAAAAACATAGTGAGGTGCCTTTTATTATTAGATTAAGAGAGTCTTGGAAGATTATCTCATGAATGGGTAAGTTTTGTTGGGATATAGATCATTGTGGATTGTGGTATAAGGTATCACTATAATGGGGATCTATGATGTTTCAGTCCCTCATGAAAAATTATAGTCATTGTTCCATGTGGTGGACATATAAGACACAAGATGACCCTAGATGTGGGAATTTTTCCTTGAATATAATGGATTGTAGTAATCAACCCTTAGGTTGAAATTTTTGAGTTTTGTGGTTCTTTTTTATGGAAGGTGAGTTTTTTTGTTCACACTATATTCATTGGGTAATATTCCTTATACTAGTTAGCTAAATCCATTATGGTATAATAGTGTTAGTTTTGAGATATCCAAATTTTTTCAAAGTAAATAGAGAATTATTACATATGATGTAATAATCCATGCTTGAAGTGGATTACTATTTTAGTATTATTGGTATGGGGTGTAAAGATCATGTACTAATTTGAGGGCATGTTTTCATAGGATGATGTTGAGAACAAGTTCATATTTATAATACCAAATAGAGATGGAGATGTGTTATATGAAATCCAACAATTTATTGGAATTTATCATTAGTTAATATATATTGTTAGTACTTGGGTTCTTTCACCCAGGCATTACTCTAGTAGAAATAAAATCTATTCAAGCTATAATTGAGCTTAAAAATAAAAACGACAAATTATTTTATGGTGAAATGCGGTCACATGATGTTGGAAACTGAATATATAATATTTAGTTTTATTTTGGAGAGTTTTGAATCCTCTAAGATGGTGTGGGTGCAGTTGTTAGTGTCCAAATACCATGATAAGGGTTCTAAATGTTAAAATTACACTATTCGTAGAACAATGAATTTATTTCATTGATCTAGTTTCATTCCCTTTTAAATGAGAGATGTTTCATATAGTTAAAACCTAATGGAATGTTTTTTGAAATCAATGATATTTAGCAGAGTGGGAATTTTGTAGAATGTTACACCAATGAATTTGAATATGAGTTTCCTATAAGATTAGTGTAGACACCAGAGGGTGGAGGGGTGAAAAATGTGTTGAATAGTTTTTTCAATTTCATATTCTCAATTAAATCATTAATCCCATTATGGAATGTAGCTATTATTACTAGTTAGTTAAAATGTATATTTTAATCTTTTTAATAATAATATAATACCTAAATGTATTGTATTATATAATGTAATAGCAAAATAAATGACTTAAATGGTTTGATACAAAGACACACTCTTTGTAATTCTTGGGTGCCCAAGTCATTAATTCCAAACAATAACATTATCGTCAATAAAAGTTGAGTTTCATATGTATTATCTTAGAACCAATACCACAATATTTGAAAGTTCAATGGTATTGTATTATACGTGATATCAAGATTTCATCCCACTAATTTATTTATACACATATCTCACCATGTTCCCTTTAATACATTATTAACTTCATGAAGTAAATCACATGAATATATATGGATGTATATATTTCTATAAATACAGATATCCTTCATCTCATTGAAACTTATTTTTCCTACTAGTTTTTCCAAAATATCTAATATTTTGTCTCTAATATATAATAACTTTATGGATCATATTTTGAAACTAGTCACCTCAATTTGTAACCACTAAATAAATGAATAACCTGACACAATTGAATAATACAATTGCACACCATATTGGCGATTCCATTATACTTCTTTCTTCTCATAGCATCATAACTCATGTTATGATCTCATAATGATAGTAATCTTGTTATTCTACATTTATATTCGATTCAAAAAATAATATTATACTTTATCTTAGAATCAACATGATCAAATTATTTTCTCAATGGTTTTTTGAAATATTCACACAACCCAACTCTCAATTTTCATATAACTTTTTAACTGACAAACAATAATTCTCACTCCTTAATTTTCATTTTATATATAGTTTACCAAATTAGATATCATTTTTGGAATAAATAAAGTCCCGATATAAATTTTTTCACAAAATAATTAATAATTTTCTCACACATTTTATAAGTGACGTTCCTCCATCATACAAATATTAAATTTAATTTACAAATGGATGTCTCATGGTACGTTCTAAAAGTACCCTTGTATTTCCTTTTTATTTATTTCTCATTTACGCAACAAAATTATATATATTTGATCCCCTCTAAATGTATCAAGATCTTTTTATTTCTTCCATATTGATAGCTTATAAAAATCATTCCATTCTCTCTCACTAAACCATATGAAGATATTTATTTTCAACCTATTGAAATAATCAATTCTATATACCTTCATAGATATTTTAAATTCATATACATTTGGATCAATATATTAATAAAATTACCTAATGATAAACTAAATTTACCAAATTATATAATTATTATCCATAATTTAATATACAACTTGGTACTTTATCTAGTATCAAGGGAGATACATTAAATAACCGTGACGACCTTGAAGTAATATTCATATTCTAATAATAACTCAGTTTCATCATAGATTACCCGATGATGATCCTTGATGAATAAGAAAACTCTATATGATGTTCTAATCTCTTCATATCATGAAATTAATATTCATATTAAAATATCATCTTTAGACACCAAAATTTCATTTTCATATATTCTATTTGTAAACCATTATATAATGAACATCGATGTTTTATCACATCTTTATGATAAAATCTATCATAAATCAGGCTTGGATCATATATCTCATATTATTCAGGATGCTTTGATCAATTAGTATTTTCCCAAGAATCAATATAAATTATTTTTATTTAATATAGATTTTCATAGTTTATATTCATTCAAAATGTCTACATTTCCCCATTCTCCAATATTCCTTAAATATAGTTTTCTCTAATTTCTCTTTCACAAATTAACATCCCATTTTGGTCTCTTATGATATTTAAATCCTTGAATAATAGTTATATAGTCACCACATTTGAATTCATATTCAAAATAAACTCTTTTAGAAATACTTCATCTTTCACCTAGTAGAAACAAACAAATTTCCAAACTACAAAAGTTTTCATTGTTCATGGGGGTGAATCTCCCTATGAGAAATAAATTCTTCCAAATCCTATCACACTTATTTTCAGGATAAAATAATTAAAATCACACTCAAATACTTATTATACTAAAAATTAATTACATTATGCCACAAAAAGAATTATTTTTATATCTAAAATAGTTATACTCAATTACATTTTCATTTTAATTGGGGATTAAAAATGTATATGGTCTAGCCATCAGATGAAACATGATCACAACCAAAATCTTGTATTCTTCCCAAGATTCCAAAACATCATCAATCTCGATCTAGACTACTTTTGAATAATATCATGAAATATCAAGAAATATTAAAAAATCAATAGAAAATCCTTAAAACAAATATCACAATAGATTTGAGCCTCATATTATATTGGATTGTTTATTTAATTAATACATTTAAACCATCTCTAAATTATGAATACAATAGATCATTAAATTTGTTCATTTTAGCTAGACACATTACTTTTATAGGAATAATATAGAAAACACTTGGATAAATAATACATATATTTCACGTGAGGTCCAAATAATTTAATCATCATTTGTATTGGGGATACTGTTAGAACCTATCCATTCAGATGTTCTATGGAATTTATATTTCAGAATTATCTTTTTCAACATGTGAGACTCCCATTGTATTTCACATGGAATAAATTAAACATTTTATCCATTTCTCATTAAGTGTGAACATCATATCCAATATTCATATTAGTGGACAATTAAATTCGTCACCCATTACCTCACCTATTAGTTATAAAATTGACAAAGGTGATAAGACTCATTAAAAATGATAACATATTCCACCCAAGGGAACTTCAATCTCCACATTTTCATTTGTTCTCAATTCAAAATTAACTCCAATAGTCAATGGAACTATTCTCCTCCTAATTTATGATTAATGGAAATGGTAAATATTTTTCCTCGATAATGTATGGGTTCTCTCATAAACAAAAAATACCAATAACTTCTACCATGAGGTCTTATACTATTTTTAGACAAGGAATGGCACTATAGGTAAAATAAAAATTACCCTTAAGTAAATCTACTACAATTCTCCCAATACTATACCATTATATAATAAAAGAGTAATTTTACAATGTACCGATTTGATATATATATTTCATCATATAGTGAAAACCTAGTTTATAAAACATTAGGGGATGTAAAACGGTATTTAAAAATACAATATGTGAATATACACTCACCATTGAAATATTTTTAGCGACCATCACATTATAAACAATGACATTAATTTTTTTTTATCAAATTAATATACCTTATACAAATAGAAACCCAAAGACCTTAGTTGGTATAGTGCCTTTTGGAAATGTGGAAACAGAAAAACTGGTACATAAGTGAGCTACATCATCTCCCACTAGGTTCTTCTTAACTGCCACCCTTCTTAGACATATAAAATATGTTACATATAATTGTAAACTAGGGGATAAGAAACATTAAGTGGGTGAGATAAAATTCTCAGAAAGGGTAAAAAAGGAGACATGTAAGCATAAACAGAAGTATAAGGGTATGAGAATGTGATCCTGTAAATATAATATCATACCCTGCATATCAAAGATCATATCCAAAACAATTTTCTTGAGGATTGGATGTTCATAAGCCATGAATGATATGAAATAATGAACCAAATAAATGTAAACATAAAATGGGAATAATCCACTGAATTGTGGAAAAATATAATCATATAATGACTTCCATAATATCCAAGTACATAATTTCAAGACAATCATATTGGAAAATGGAATTTGTTGAGCTGTGTAACTCCCATTCTAGCATTGTATTACTGGACTCTATGATCCTCGTTCCTACCCTATGTTATTGAAATAAGTAACCCTCATTCCATCCTTGAATTAATAAACCAAATACACCTCATTCTAGACCTATTTTATCTCATGATATATAAATCTTACCCAAATAATTGGAAGGAGATATAGGTCCCACCCATCACAAAATTATATCATGCAAACATGATTCACAAGTTCATAAATAATCATACCATAACCCATGAAGTGAAATGGGTATGATTAAAAATTTGACATTTCAAATCTTATGAAAATAGACAAGTTTCATAATCATTTTATTATAACCCATGAAAATAATTGGTTCTCAAAAGAATATATCATGTGAAAGAGAAACGATCTTCCAAAAAAATAGTGCCATAAAAAATAATACATTCGAAGAAATAATCTGAATGGAAACATTAAATAATTTACCTATAAGTTCATGAGTAACACCAATACATTTAATCAGAAATGGAATTTTTTTTGATATATCCTCCAAAATAACTACTTGATGAAATTATTCTTTCATTATTGAAAAAATATTTTTTCCCGTAAAACCATTTGGAAATAATTTAATTAGAAGATACCATGAAACTTATGAAATTATTTTGAAAACCTTTTTCCATGAAAACATATAAAATAAATTTCAAATCTATTAAAAAAATTATTTGAAAACACATTGAATACTTATATGAGGATTTTGAAAATTTTTTGAAATTCATTTTACATGGAAATATATAAAATTATCTTGACAAAAAATGCAAAACTATTTTTCTTGATAACATATCAAAGAAGATTGAAAATGTTTTGAAAACTACTCCTTTAAATATAATTTCAAACATATAAATATATCATGAAAATATATTAAAACCCATTTTCATGAAAAAAATATATAATTTTTTTTCTTAAAGATGATGTTTTAAATTTTAAAAAAAAATTAAAGGAATGACGACGATTATATCGATACATTCCGTATGAGGTCTAAAGAACATTCCTTTTTCATGGTAAAAAATGGTACAATAATTCTTTTTTCGGAAAGTATAAACAAGTTTTAGATGAATAGATTGGTAAAAGAAAAAAATGGGAAAAATGTTCTCTCATAGAATATTTTTTAATGATGTAATATTATTGGAAACCCATTTAAGAAAATATATATTTCAGACTGAAGATATGGTAATGTCGGGCTTTCTTAAAAATGCATTCTTAAATATATTATGTAAACAAGAGTAAAATATGGTACCAATACATGAATATATAATTAAATAACAAAGTATAACGAAACTAATTAAAATTTTTGAGATATGGATTACAATATTTCATCAAGGTAATCATAAATATAAATAATCTCATAAATCATTTAGATTTGTCTCAATAAACTCTTATAAATCTGTAACTATGGATCATACTATCCATGTAAGAAAAGTAAATTACATGAAACATAAAATACCCTTAGAATAATTGGATTCATTATATAACATGTTAAATTGATGTATATACACCTCAATGAAGATGTTAGGTGCATAACAAAACATAAATATCAATGAAAGCAAATTGATACGAAACTGTTTTACCGATTTGGTAACTTTGGAATGTTAAACCCCATGAATGATTGATTGTAAAATAGAAATGTTAATACACATTATTTAATTATATGATACATATAATAAAATCTTGGGAAGTAAATACCCCACACCAAGGGAAATAGTGGTTAACATAACATGTATCTCATGGATATTAAAAGTGAGATGAAATCCCCTAACCTTGTGTCTTGACTCTCTCCATACTAATAAAATCTTCATATATAATAAATATAAGTTTGTTATAAATAGTTTATAGAAGAATATTAATATATATATTATTATATATGGTTTTATTATTACCTTATATTTCCTTCTTTTTAACAATCCTATGTTATGTTTTCACTTTGGGTAATATTTTCATTTATCTTCGTGTGTGTCTAAATTTGTAATATCATTGTTCCATATACGTATTTCATGATTCTAGAATTTTAACCACAATATAAATATAAGGTAAATAATTTATATGTGTATTTTAATAATTAATATAATACATAAGTACAAAATGGAATTCACCATTCATGGAGATGGTAAGCCGTACGTATGCATGCAAACTGTTTTTGTTTTTATTATCGTTTGAAATAATGAATGTAAATGAAATATGTATATAAATGTATCTATGTATAAAAATATATAATTATTCCAGTATAAATAATATATAATATATATTTTACATGTTTATTTAACCCATCATTAATACATTCCATGTGGTTTGTGAATGAATCACATTACTTTGAGGGGGTGGTAGTCTATACATCCTCAAACGAGATAGTCATATTTACACCAAATGGAAAGTAATGATATTATTATTGTAAAAGGAATACACAAGCTTAAATACATTGTACATATAATATATTAAATTTAAAAATATATTTTCAATCATAATGGCCACCATTATTTGTGGTGAGGGGAAATGAACAATCATTGTTTCAGGAGGCAATCGTTCTCCATACATAGAAACAGTATGATCAACATCCATCGGATGGAGGATTGTGTAAGTGTAGGCCAATACATTTTCATAAAAACATCCTAGTATATTTATGATAATTTTGTTTACAAGTAATAATTTAATAAAGATATTTCATGGGGCGGGCAAGGAAAATAAACAAAAGGAGTTTGAGAGAAGACATTGCCTCTAAATCTGGTAAGTCCTTTTGGATTGTGCAAAAAGGTTTCCATGAGAAGCTTTCAACCCAAAGGGAGGAATCAATTTATAAGGGCGGATTTTTTGGATTCTACAAGAGAAGATATGTTATGAACTTATATGTTTTGATAGGTTTGAGGAATGGGTATATGCTGTTTCATTTTATAGGGAAGGAAAATGGCTCATTTAGAATTTTTAGAAACATGTTAGGTGTGGAAATGTTATTAGCAAAAAAAGTCATAACAAACCATGAAAACTCAACAATGGATGGTTTAATGACTTTATATGGACATACAATGGGTGTTGAAAAATTTTCTAGGTCATCTGGGCCATTAATTTTAAGGTTGAATCCCAAATTAATCATAATTTGTCCTTAACTACTGAGATGAATTTTAATCACATTAATAATAAATTTTTCAAAAAATAGACATGGACTTATTATAATCAAAATATTAGACTGAATATAATTTTTTATTTTGGATTTTTGAAATTCAATTAACAGAAGTATCCAAATTAAGAATGCTTCTATTCCCATTGACGGGACAAAATAACATGGTTTTAAAGAATGAAAAAGGTAAAAAGTTTGTTAAGATTATATATTCAGTTTCGAAGGGAAATTTATTTTAATGAACTAAATTGTATTAATAAATTTAATATTCGTGTAATGTGACCTCTAAAAATATTTATAATATCATTTATCATTAACTATTAATTAGAGGAAAAAGACATTTTAAACAAAAAAATTTTATTTTTCACCATTCATTAAAAATGAATTTTCTCAAAAAAATCCAAAATATCCACCCTTGGATAATTTCGATGTTCTGAATTTGAAAATATATTTTATTTTACGAAATTAAATTTCTACATGTGTATAAAATTCCATTCATTACTAAAAGAGGTTTATTTGAGAAAAAATTGTTCTTAATCATATAAGGACTTTACTAAAAAACATATCTTTCATTATCAATATGTTTTATTTAATTAAAAAAATTATAAAAAATATTTTTAAAGTAGCTATTAATATTCCAATATCAATTTTTAATCATTAGGAAAAGTTATCTCATTTAATTAAATATATATATATAAATATGTTTCATAGAAACTCAGGGTTTCGTGCATCGTACGCCATGTCAGTGTTGCCTGTAGTGAAACCCAATTTAGTATTGCATGTAGCATATGAGAAGTTGGTATTGCACGAGAAAGGAATGTTTGAATTATTTTTTTAATATATATATATACAACTATTTCTTGTATCATGTGATATGAAAAACATTGAAAAGATAAATTTATTCAAAAAATAGTTCTCAAAATCACACGGTGTTACATTCTACCTCCTTTAAATGAATTTCACCCTTGGAATTCATCTAGGATATCAAAAGTTTTATACATGAATGATTCATTCATCGAAACCCATATCATAAAAATTGAAACTAATTAATCTATTAAAAATGGAAATTTGGATCCATAACGTTTACCCAAAGTAAAAAATAATTGGGTTTCCATTATTGAAAACAAAGTATGGTTGTGAGGAATGGACATTATAAAAAATTTCAATATTTATAAGAAATGATTGAGTTTAACATTCAAAAACAAGTGAATGGTCAATGTTAATTTGAGAGCCACAAATTCATAAATATGTGATGATTTAAAAGTCCATTAAGTCATTGAAAATTAAGGTATTATGGAAAAAAATTTATAACTTTAAGAATATATAGTAGTTCTTGATAAATTTATATAAACAATGTTTCATTCATGCATTGTACTTTGAAAAATTTATAATACATCCATTACCTCATGTAATTAATTTATAGAAATTAAATTTCATGAATACAACATTAAAATATGCATTTAATAGATCTTTAGGCCCATAAAATATTAAAAACGTTTAAATATTTGTATCGTAAAATAACATGAATTAATATATAAAAATAAAATTCAACACTAATAGTTCATCATAAATATTTACTCAATAAAAATAAATATACATTAAGCAAGACAGTGTGTAGGCCAGTGGTAGGCGTGAAACCCTTATCATCCATCGGTCATGGGTTCAATACCCAAGGCCTTGCCGGAATTGATTGGTTGTCACCTAACATACATGATGTAATTTTTCAAAACCACCCAAATATCATATAAAAGATGAAAATCCTTGAAATAATTTTAATCACTAATTATCCTTTTACCATGTTTTTCAACTCAAACATAGTGCATAAATACTTCCACTGATGATTAACATAAAATTTTCAAGAACTATTAACCTTATAACCCATCTAAAAGATTAAAAATACATAACACTTGAAGATGATTCCTAAATTATATTTACAGTGATTCCCCTTCGAAAATAAAATTATCTCTTGGTTTTCACATTCTAAGAATTTGAATACCCTCTTAATACATTCTCTGGAAACATGGTAACTACCCGGATTACCATAAATCCTTTTGGAAAATATGCATGATTACTCATTCCTATGTGTATTGGATCTATTATTGAAATCCAAAATTGTGAAAAGTTCATTAAAGGTATCATAAAGCACCTATAAAAATTCCTTACATAGTTATAGGGTAATCAATACTGTCAATTTTAATTATTCATATCCCATATTCTTTTTCCATAAAACATTATCTTATCATAAATTACATATTAAGGGTTACATTACCTTATAAAAAATATCATAGTGTCATTAAATAACCTCAATAGTCCATAGGGAACATTCCACATAAATTTTTAAATACTGAATGAAAACAATAGTAAAAAAATCCATTTATATTTAATCATTTGTAACATTAGAATCTGAATGAATAAATATTTCAATTACATCAACCTTAATAAATTATTAATAATACATATTTACTTTCACATTTCACCTATAGTTTCATCACAATCCAAAATGTACCCATTACACACACCACCCAACTAATTATCTTCGGGAACATTAGAATTTGGAAATTTTGTTGTATAATGACCATTTTCATCACTCTTAAAATACTTAACATATGATGATGACTTAGAGAGGTCAAAATTCACATCCATTTCATTAACAAAATTCTATATTTTTCTCTTGAAGTAACTATCATTCGGTATTTCTTTTCCCAATTTAAACCCCTTCCATGTTCCTCTAATACATTTACATTATTGGTTCCTTCCACATTCTTGACATAATGGAAACCAAGGGTTCTTTTAATAATGATCCCCATTTCCTGAACTCTCAATGAACTCCTTTATTCTCTTATTTGGTGATTCCGAGAGTTAGTTAAGGTAAACATTTCTAATAATGTTCCATGAAAACTAAATAGGCAAGATCACTAAATCTTCCACCCCATTGATCATCCCACTTTAATTCTCTTTAAGAAATCAACCATCACATTAAACATTAATGCAATTCCTTTCATTGACTAAAACATAAAGAATAGTGTGAGCATTACATATCATAACAGAAAACCACATTTCCATGAAAATAATTTTTTATATGATTTATAAATGATGTCACCTTACATAATCTATTACACCTTAGGTTTATCCTAGATTATTTATTAATAACATATATCTAAATCCATCATGATGGTTTGTGAAGTGTTTGTAAATTCATAAAGCATATCCCCCATGAGGGTCAAACAAGGTGTACAACATGGTTCATTGTCATGTACCAGATTACCCCAAGTCAAGACAAGAACATCATCAAGGAGTTATTCCCCATAGGTATATTTATGCCAGAGCCACATACACTTGTAGTATAAAGACGTGGATGTATTTATGAGGGATCACGAACTATATCCTTCACCATAATTCTAGTACATTTTCATATACTTTAGCATAACCCTATACTTATCCCTAGACATATCCTTACAGTTCTCACCAATGTTTTCTCATCTTAATTTCCAAATAATAACTATACCTTTGATTTGATACCAATGTTAGAGACCATCTATTTAAAAAAATTTACATTACAAAACTATTGTGGAATAAATAGACATTATACAAATAGATTCCGAAAGAACATAGTTGATATAGTGCCTCTAGAAACATGGAAACATAAATATTGAAACACAAGTGAGATACATCACCTCCCTATAAGTTATTATTGACTAGAACCCTTTGTAGACATATCAAACATAGTACACATCATCATAACCAGGGGGAAGAAAATATAAAAGGGGTGAGATCAAATGATCAGAATGGGTAAACATGGGAGGTATGTATGCATATACATGAGTATAAACATATGATAACATGATCCTATAAATATAATATCATACTGATCACATAAAATATCATTATTTAAATCATGTAATGAAGATTGGTAGTTCATAAGTCATCAATCATATGAAATAAAGAGCATAATACATTAATTCATAACATAGGAAAAAGAAATTGAATTGTGGAAAACACATAAACATATAATTTTTTCTTTAGGAGCCATGACATCACTTACAAGACCATATTAGTGGAAAAAGTCCTTTACTAAATCTTGAAACCCTTATTCCACCCCTATATTACTGGACCAAGTGACCCTCATTTTATGCCTATATTACTGAACTCAGTATCCCACATTCCAACCCTATATTACTGAACTGTGTAACCCTAATTCTATCCCAATTTTATCCCATGAGATATAAACAATTACCCATTTTATTATAGGTAAATATAGGTACCACCCATAAAATTTGGAAATCATACAAACATGTGAAATATGATCAGAAAAAATCATACCATAACCCATTAAATGAAATTGGTATCATAATCTTGTAAACATACCATAACCAGTAGAACGATACAGGTTTCATAATCATTTCATTATAACTCGGGAAACTATGTGGGTTTCAAAACCATATAACCAAAGAAAGAGAAACATGATTAATTAAACATCATGTCCTCATAACATTATCCATTCAGGAAATTAATATGAATGGAATCATTGAATAATTTCCTCATAAAGGCATGAGTAATATTAATAGATGTCATCTTAGATGGAAAATCATTTTAAAATATCCTCGAAAACCATGTTAGGAGAAAACATCCATTCATGTTTGAAAAATGTTTTTTATCACATAAAACTATTTGAAAAAAAATTTCATTGAAAGTACATTGAATTATGAAATCTTTTTGAAAATATTTTTCCTTGAAAACTAATTACATAATCTTCAACAAATTCTCAAAACCTTTTTCATTGGAAATAATTTAAAATATTATACAAAGATCTAGAAATATTTTTAAAAACCAATTTAGTTGAAATCATATAAAATAAGCTCTAAAAAATTTTGAAACCCATTTTTTCTAAAAAAAAATAAATGAATCTTGAAAATTTATTAAATCCCACTTCTTTGAAAATACTTTGAAAAATTATAATTATATCTTTAAAAAGTTTGGAAAACCATTTTCCTTGGAAAATAATTTAAATTTTTTTCTTAAAGATGGTCCTTTAAAAAATTCAATGTATTCTTCAATGGAATGATGACTAGTAAATTCATACATGTCATATGAGGTAAAAAGTACATTTCTTTTGCACGGTAAAAAAAGTTAGAAAAGTTCCTTATTCATAAATAGATAATAATATTCCATTGAATAGATTGGTAAAAGGAAAAAACGGGTACAAATTTATTTCCTATATTATAGGATAATTGTATAACATTATTGGAAACCGTTTTTTGAAGACGTCGATTCCAGATAGAAGAAAGGGGAAAGTAGGGCTTTCCTAAAAGCACTTTCGTATCTATATTTTTTACAAAAGAGTAGAATATGATACCAATACATGAATATATAATGAAATATAATAGTATAAGGAAACTCATGAATACTTTTGAGAGAGGGATAATAATATTTCATCGTGGAAAACAAAAATATAAACAATCCCTGAAAGAAATAAGATTATCTTAATAAATTCTTATAACTCCGTAATATGGGAACTTACTATCCATGTCTGAAAAGTTAATTACATGAAGATTAATATATAATTAAAATAAGGAGATTCAGGTTATAACAAGTAAAATGGGATTATATACACCTTGAGGGAGAGTTGTGGTTCATAACAAAACATGAATCTCAAATAATGCAAACTGAAACACAATTATTTTACCAATTTGGTATCTTTTGAAAGTTAAAACCCATGAATGACGGATCATAAAACAGAAATGTGAATACCCATAATGTTCGTATAGTAGGAATATAATACAATCATGCTTGGTAAATACACACGACCAAAGGATGGAATGGTAAACATAACATGTATCTCATGGAAATTAAAAGTGATATGAAATCCCATTACCTTGTGTCTTGACTCTCTCTATAGTCGTGCAATCTTCCTATATAATAAATATATGTTTATTATAAATATTTTATAGAATAATATTTTTATATATATTACCATATGTGTTTTTATTATGATATTATATTATCCTCTAATTTGGGATCCATTTTTATGCTTTTATTTCGAGTAATATTCGCTTTTTTCTTCACATGTGTCTTAATTTGATATATCGTAGGTCCTTACACTTATATCATTATTATAGAATGTAAAAAAAAATATAAATATCAGTTATATCTATTATATGTTTATTATAATAATCTACATAATATAGGATTATGAAATGGAATACACAGTTCATTGACACGGTAATCCGTATGTATGCATAAAGATTGTTTTTGTATTTATTGTTGTGTTGAATGAAAGTATGTAAATGATATATGTTTATATAAGTATGTATATAAATATATAATTATTATAGTATAATTAATATATCATATATATCATATAAGTTCATTAAACCCACCCTTAAAACATTCCATGTGGAGTGTGAATAAATCAATTCACTTTGCAGGGGTAGTAGTCCACACTTTCTAAAACCGGATTATCATATTACCACCAAATAGAAAGTAAAGAGATGTGTGTTGTAAAAGGAATGATAAAGAATAAACATTTATTAAATACAATATATGAAAAATATAAAAATATTTTCTACCACAATGGATATAATGATTGGTGGTAAAGGAGAAATGGAAAATTATTACTTCGGTAAATAGTAGTTCTGCGTACACATAAACAGTATGTTCAACATCAATTAGATGGAGGTGTGAGTAGGATAAGGTCTTAAATTTGAATAAAAACGTAATATTATATATATGATACTAGTTTTTTCACACAATAATGGAATAAATAGAGTGAAGTGGGTGGAAAAGGGAAAAAAATGGAAGGATCTTGAGAGAAGATGTTAACTTTAAATGAGGTAACTCCTTTTGGTTTGTGCCAAAAGGAGTCCTTGAGAAGGTTTCTACAAAAGGGAAGGATTCAATGTCTATGGGGGTCATGAGTCTAGTAGGTGAGATCTAGGACTAACGTGAATGGTTTGAGAGAAGCGAGGAATGGGTAGAGGTGGTGGCCCTTTATAGGGTATCAAAAGTACTCACTTTGATTTTTTTGAAACAAGCACTACGGGAAAAATGGCTATTTGCGACGGGTTATTTGTGACGGGAATAAATCCCGTCGCAAATAGTCTCATTAGAAACTTATTTGCGACGGGGGAATTCCCCCGTCGCAAATAACTACTTATTTGCGACGGGTTAGCTTACCCCGTCACAAAAGGACTGGCGCAGTTTGCGCGCCAAATCGTGGGAAACTTATTTGCAACGGGCGGTTACCGCCCGTCGCAAATAACCGGCGGTGGTAAAAGCTAATTGCGACGGGAATATACCCCCGTCGCAAATACCGGCGGCGGTAAAAGTTATTTGCGACGGGAATATACCCCCGTCGCAAATAGTATGTTGGCAGGTTATTATTTGCGACGGGACCCATCGCAAATAACTATTTAACCGTTGACCGTAATAAATGATGGCTAAAGCATTTGCGACGGGTACCGTCGCAAATAATATTATTTTCGACGGGATACCCGTCGCAAATGGACCCGTCGCAAATAATCTAACCTATAATTACCCCCATCCGTTTTTTTCAATTCATTCTGAAACTCCATTTTCTCATTCTCTCAAAATTCTATTTCTAGAGTTCGGCGTTTCTTAAGTTTAATTTTTTTCTCTGGAGTTGATATTGAAGTTTTCCAGAACGATCAGAGATCAACCTCATATAAATTTTAAAGGTATTTATGTTCATTTTAATTTAATTTTTATTTTAATTTTTTTATTAGTTTCAATTATTCTTAATTAGTTGTAATTTAATTATGTTTACATTGTTTTGTTACTTAATAAATTTAAATTATTATTATTGTTCATAGTTAATGGTAATTAGGAATAATTAGTAATAATTTTCAATAATTAAGAATAAATGCTAATAATTAGTAATAATTACCAATAATTAGGAATAATTACATAATTACATTATTAGTATATTTTATTATTAATATTAAAATAATATAATTTTTTATATTATATACAATTCTCCTTTCATCAGTGTGTTTTCTGTCTCCACATATAATATTTGAATGTGGAGACAGAAAACACACAGACGAAAGGAGAATTGTATATAATATAGAAAAATATATGATTTTAATATTAATAATAAAATATACTAATAATGTTATTATTCCTAGTTATTGATAATTATTCCTAATTATTGGTAATTATATGAATAATTACCAATAATTAGCAATAATTAGGAATAATTAGTAATAATTAGTAATAATTACCAATAATTAGTAATAATTACCAATAATTAGTAATAATTACCAATAATTAGTAATAATTACCAATAATTAGTAATAATTAGTAATAATTATCAATAATTATCAATAATTAGTAATAATTAGTAATAATTAGTAATAATTAGTAATAATTACTAATAATTACCAATAATTAGTAATAATTAATAATAATTATAAATAATTACTGATAATTAGTAATAATTAGTAATAATTAGTAATAATTAGGAATAATTAGTAATAATTACCAATAATTAGTAACAATTACCAATAATTAGTAATAATTAACAATAATTATCAATAATTACCGATAATTACCAATAATTAGGAATAATTACCAATATTTAGGAATAATTACCAATAATTAGGAATATTTACCAATAATTAGTAATAATTAGTAATAATTAGGAATAATTACCAATAATTAGTAATAATTAGTAATAATTACCAATAATTAGTAATAATTAGTAATAATTAGTAATAATTAGTAATAATTTCCAATAATTCGTAATAATTAATAATAATTAGTAATAACTACCAATAATTAGTAATAATTAGAAATAATTAGTAATAATTACCAATAATTAGTAATAATTAGTAATAATTAGTAATAATTACCAATAATTAGTAATAATTACCAATAATTAGTAATAATTACTAATAATTAGGAATAATTACCAATAATTAGTAATAATTAGTAATAATTAGGAATAATTACCAATAATTAGCAATAATTAGTAATAATTACCAATAATTCGTAATAATTAACAATAATTAGTAATAATTAGTAATAATTAGTAATAATTACCAATAATTACCAATAATTACGGATAATTACCAATAATTAGGAATAATTACCAATAATTAGTAATAATAAGTAATAATTACCAATAATTAGTAATAATTACCAATAATTACCAATAATTACCAATAATTACCAATAATTACCGATAATTAGTAATAATTAGTAATAATTAGGAATAATTACCAATAATTAGTAATAATTAGGAATAATTACCAATAATTAGTAATAATTAGTAATAATTACCAATAATTACCAATAATTAACAATAATTACCGATAATTACCTATAATTAGGAATAATTACCAATAATTAGGAATAATTACCAATAATTACCAATAATTAGTAATAATTACCAATAATTAGTAATAATTACCAATAATTACCAATAATTACCAATAATTAGTAATAATTACCGATAATTAGGAATAATTACCAATAATTAGTAATAATTACCAATAATTAGTAATAATTACCACTAATTAGTAATAATTACCAATAATTAGTAATAATTACAAATAATTACCAATAATTATAAATAATTACCAATAATTAGGAATAATTACCAATAATTAGGAATAATTACAAATAATTAGGAATAATTACCAATAATTACCAATAATTAGTAATAATTACCAATAATTACCAATAATTACTGATAATTAGTAATAATTAGTAATAATTAGGAATAATTACCAATAATTAGTAATATTTACCAATAATTAGTAATAATTACCAATAATTATCAATAATTACCGATAATTACCAATAATTAGGAATAATTACCAATAATTACCAATAATTAGGAATAATTACCAATAATTAGGAATAATTACCAATAATTAGGTATAATTACCAATAATTAGGAATAATTACCAATAATTAGTAATAATTAGTAATAATTAGGAATAATTACTAATAATTAGAAATAATTATGAATAATTACCAATAATTTGTAATAATTAGTAATAATTAGTAATAATTACCAATAATTAGTAATAATTAGTAATAATTAGTAATAATTACCGATAATTAGTAATAATTAGTAATAATTAGTAATAATTACCGATAATTAGTAATAATTAGTAATAATTAGTAATAATTACCAATAATTAGTAATAATTACCAATAATTAGTAATAATTACCAATAATTAGGAATAATTACCAATAATTAGTAATAATTACCAATAATTAGGAATAATTACCAATAATTACCAATAATTACCGATAATTAGTAATAATTAGTAATAATTAGGAATAATTACCAATAATTAGTAATAATTAGTAATAATTACCAATAATTAGTAATAATTACCAATAATTAGTAATAATTAGTAATAATTAGTAATAATTACCAATAATTAGTAATAATTACCAATAATTAGTAATAATTACCAATATTTACCAATAATTACCGATAATTACCAATAATTGGGAATAATTATCATTAATTAGGAAGAATTACCAATAATTAGGAATAATTACCAATAATATTAGTACTATGAAAATAATAAAAAATATATATAATATTAAAATTATCAATATTTATAACAGGTTTTTCTTTATTCTCAACATATTCAATTCTTAAAGGGTCAATTTTTTAGTCTATCTCAATAAAAAGTTTGCGTCAGTCGTGTATGATGTAAAATCTATAATTATCCTTGCTTGAGTGTTTTTTCTAACAAATTATTCAAAACCAGTAATGCTTTTATATTTTATAGAAAATTATGGAACAACGAGGTCGTCAACAATCATTATTAGGTGACCGCATATGGATAAATCAACGTAGAAATCCAAACGGTTCTGGTTTAAATCCAATATATGTAGAGGGTGTGGAGACTTTTTTATCATTTGCGGCATCAAATCAAGAATTTGTTTGAGAAGGCAAAATAAAATGCCCTTGTAGAAAATGTGCATTGAGAACGTTTGACACGTTTGACAAAGTGTGGGGAAATCTCTTGCGTTTTGGTTTTCAACCAGATTATGTTTTTTGGTATCAACACGGTGAAGCCAGTTCCAGAGCAGGTGATACCAACTTGATTCCAGATCCATCCCGGTTTCATGATTTAGTACATGATGTTGCAGGTTCATCTGTTCAACATATAGAAACTCCGGCTGATATAGCTTCAAATACTGAGTTGGCACCGTCTGAATTTTATGAGTTGTTGAGGTCTGCTGAGGATGCATTATATCCTGGATGCAAGGTGAGAAAATTAGAAGTAGTTGCAAAATTTATGGCTATCAAATCATATAACGGAATTTCAAACACCTGTTTTGACCAGATATTTTCTTTGCTTAAAACACTATTACCCGAAAGAAATGTTTTTTCGGCAAATTACTATGAGAGTAAGAGGCTGGTTCGAAATTTGGGACTTACATGTCAGAAGATTCATGCATGTTCAAATGACAGCATTTTGTATTCTGGGGAAAATTAGTCGTTGGATAGTTGTCCCACATGTGGGAAACTGAGATATAAAGAAGGACAACATGGGAAGTCTGGTTTGATTCCTGTAAAACAGTTGAGATATTTTCCGCTTACATACAGACTTCAGCGTTTATTCATGTCTAAGAATACAGCGACAATGATGTCATGCATCAAGAGAATATTTCAACCGATAAAAGCTTGAATCATCTAGCCGATGGTGATTCATGGAAACCTTTTGATAGAGTGCATCCATCCTTTGCTTTAGAAGCTAGAAATGTTCGACTGGGCCTTTCCACTAATGGTTTCTGTCCGTTCGGATCTTATGGTAGTCAATATTCATGTTGGCCTATTTTTTTAACTCCGTACAATTTACCTCCATGGGTGTTGATGAAGGAGCCATATATCTTTTTGAATTTACTAATTCCAGGACATCCGAAGAAAAATATTGATGTTTATTTGAAACCATTGATTATTGAATTTAGTTTATTGTGGAGTACTGGTGTCAGTACATATGATGTTGCAACGAAACAGAATTTCATACTGAGAGAAGCATTGATGTGGACAATTAGTGACTTCCCGGCTTATGGGATGTTATCTGGATAGAGTACACATGGTCAGAAATCATGTTCTTACTATATGGGAGAGAATAAATAATTTATGCTCATTCATGGAAAGAAACCTTGTTATTTTGAATGTCATCGCATATTTCTTCCAGCTGATCATCCTTTTCGCAGAAACAGATCTCATTTCAGAAAAGGAACAGTTGAAAGGGATGGACCTCCAAAAATGCTATCAGGTTCGGAGTTAAAATCAGTTGTATTTTCATTACCTCCCATCACTTTTGGTCCCACAATAAACCAACAGAAAATTTTTGGTTTTGGGAAAGAACACAATTGGATTAAACGTTGCATATTTTGGGATTTTCCATATTGGTCTGATTTGTTGGTCCAACACATGTTAGATGTCATGCACATTGAGAAGAACTGTTTTGATAATTTGTTTCATACAGTTTTGGATATGCCAGGAAAGAGCAAAGACAATGTAAATGCACGTTTAGATTTTGCCCAAATTTGCTGGCATCCAGAACTGGAACTGTTTGAGAATGTCAGAATAGAAAGGTTACTGAAACAAAAAGCTTCTTATACACTGTCTAATGAAAACCATTTATTATTTTGTCAGTGGATTGCATATTTGAGACTTCCAGATGGCTGTGCTTCCAATTTGGGTAGATGTGTAAATAATGGTCATATTACTGGATTAAAAAGTCATAATTGTCATGTTATAATGGAAAGTCTTCTATCCATTGGATTAAGAGGTCTGTTGAATTCTGTGATTTGGGATTCCATAACAGACATGACTCATTTTTTTCGGGAAATTTGTTCGGCTACAGCAGATTATGATGCTCTATGCAAACTTGAAGAAGATGTTGTAATTATATGTAAACTGGAAAAAATATATTTGTCGTCTTTCTTCGAGTCAATGGAACATTTGATGTTACATTTTCTATATAAAGCCAAATGTGGTGGTCCAGTACAGTTTCGATGGATGTACCCATTTGAAAGATGCATGCAAAAATTGAAAAGAAAAGTACGTAACAAAGCATCTGTTGAAGGATCTATTGCAGAAGCTTATTTGCAAGAGGAAATATCGTTTCTCTGATCCCATTATTTTGAATCTGAGTATCCTTCAAAACACAACCGAATGGGATGGAACGAGAGGAATATTGATGAAATAAACAACAATTATCTATTTTCAACCAGCCAGAGCTTGGTTTTGGTGGAGTTTATGAACGCTGGCTTTCGGATGATGAACATCACAGAGCTCATACGTATGTTCTGCTCAACTGTGAATAGATGACATCAGTTGTACTATATGTGTTTATATCACTTATTCTATCATTTATGTTATAGTAAATAACTTTGGTTTTTGTAGGTTGTATGATAATCATATCAAGAAACAAATTCCACAAATTACAGCAGCTGCTCTCGAAGAACGCCGACTGAAAAATTTCTCTCAGTGGTTTCAAAAACTGGTAACATAAATTCTTTATCTTGTAGAAACTCATTCAATGTATAGTTTACTATATTGATAATTATTTCACAACTTTTCAGGTGTCTCGACATGCTGATAAAATTGACAAACAGCTGTGTATATTGAGTAACCCACCTTCCAAATTTGGTAAAACTTATAATGCATTTGTGGTGAATGGATTTCGATTTCACACACATGCATATGGGGAATAGAAAAAAACAATGAACAGTGGAGTTATCTTGAGAGGATCTCATCTTCGAGAAAATGGAGTTGACTTTTATAGCATACTAGATGAAATCATTGAACTCTGTTATCTTGGAAAACATTACATAACCATGTTCAAATGTCGGTGGTTGGATACAGAGAGAGCCGTGCGTGTTCATCCGACTCATGGAATCATCGATATTAAATGTAAAAGTGTTCTCGCAGTAAATGAACCATTCTTATTGGCTCAACAGGCACATCATGTTTATTACGCAAAGTACTGTGCTACATCCAGAGACTTGACTGATTGGTGGAGTGTAATAAAAATCAAAATTCGAGATAATCAGTTTAGTCAAAGTGAATGTGCTTTCACTGATGTGCAATGAATTGATGTTTTTCAAGAGAGTCATCAAAATCAATCTTTTTTACAAAGAGACATGAGTATCGATGACGACACCCCACATTTAAGAGTCGGTGATGACTATGATGTTAATGATGTCACATATGAATTTGAAATGGTAAGAGATGAAGCAATTGGAACTCGAATGGATATCGATGATGTTAAGGAGGAATATGAAGATGACATTGACATATATGAAGATGATGATGAAGATGAACACTGATATAATTCCATGGTAGTTATATACAATCATAATATATATATATATATAATAGTAATTATCAATTATTTTCTAACAAAATTAACATTTTTTGTTTCAGATGGAAGACGAGACATTTCGTGAGTTGGCAGATGCTGACCTGCATTTCGATGCGGATGAGTTGCTGGCAGATGACCCTCAGCCTGTAGGTGCTCCAGGGAGTACGCGGAGGGGGCGCGATCTTGCACGATTGATGATTCCTGACCCCGTCCCCGAGCGACATCCACGTCTTGGGTTTGATCCACGCACACGGAGGTGTGACAACCTGTGTGATAATCTGTGGATTTGACTAAGATTTCATTAATCTATTCACATAATAAATGTTTATTATTTTTACAGTTTTCCACATATAGCAGTCGGACAGGACAACGCTATTTTGCGCAACTATTTCTCTCAGTCGTGGACCACATGGGAGCAGATTCCCATTGATGTGCAGCAAGCCATGTTCGGCCCTTGGTTGGTACGTACGTAAATAAATAATTTTTATTTTGAAAATCATTTCATTTCTAACTTGATATTTTGATTTATTTGTAGGGTTTATGGTATCCGATCCAGGATACCATGTGTGACGCCATCCACAAGGCCTGGGAGGTGGCCATGTGTGATCGCTTGCATCAATTTTTGCACAATTTAAGAAAAGCTGCCATGAAGAAAGCAGGAGTGTCAGATTTTGACGAGTCATGTAGAGCACACCGACCAGAGTACATTTCATCCCATGTATAGGATAAATTATGTGTGCACTGGTTGAGTGGTGCCTTTCAAAGGATCTCATCAGTGGGGAGGCAGAATCGGGGGAGACCGGAGGTGACTCATCGAGCCGGGAGTCATTCTTTCAGTACTCATAGACAGCATCTGGTACGTACATTATTTATAAATATTTTATATAACTATAAATATTAACCGTTTATTTTTTATTCTTATAGGCTGTCGAGCACCCCGACATTACGGAGTACAACGTATATCAGAGGATGTATAGTGATCCTGCTACTGGGGAGCTCAGAGGTGATCGTCAGCATCACATCGTGGTCGGTATTATTTGTTTTCAAGTTTAAAAATTAACTGCATATAATATATTCAAAATTTTAATTTTAAATTGCAACTACAAGTGTCATATATGGCCGCAGCGTCACAGACCCGGCCTGAGAGTCAGGCCGAGTCATCAGATCAGACCACTGGCCGTCAGTTTGATGAGGCGGCATGGATGCAGGCCACCCAATTTGCCTTCGAGAAGGGCCGGGTAGTTGGTATTAGCTCTCGACTGACTCCCTGAGATTATTATGGCAGTGCTGCGATGTCGACATCGAGCCTGAGAGGAGCTCATGCATCTTCATCTGCTACACAGTATGAGGATCAGTTGCGATCTCAGACTGCATTGATAGAGAGTCTCTGAAAGGAGCATGAGCAGATGCGTCAGCAGCAGCAACAACATGAGGAGGAGCGTCGACGCCAGCAGCAGTTGTACGAGGAGCAGATGAGTCGATGGCAGCAACAGCACTAGGAGCAGATGAAGTCCATGCGCCAACTCACTCATGCTTTAGGGATGGAGTTTCCTCCACCAGCATCTGCAGATCCCCCCCTCCCCCTCTCCCCCTCCTTCAGATTAGAGTTTGTTTTTATGTTATAAAGTTTGTTAAATCAAAATATGAATTTTTTTCTATTCGTAGTTTCTGTCTCATTATAAAATATTAATAATATTATATTTTGAAATAACAATATTAATATGAATAATAATATTATTTATATTTTATAATATTAAATATTATATATATATTAAAATTTTATAATATTAAAATTTAATTATATTTATTTGTAATATTTGAATTATTTTAATATTTGAATGTAAAATAATTCTATTATTTTTATATTAATTAAAATAACTTATTAATATTTTTTTTATTTATGAATTATAATTCTAATATTATTATATTAATTAAATCATTTATTAATATTCTATTATTTTTTATTTTTGAATTATAATTCTATTATTATTATATAAATTAAAAAAATTTATTAATAATTTATTATTTTTATTTGTGAATTATAATTCTATTATTATATTAATTAATCATTTATTAATATTTTATAATTTTTTATTTTTGAATTATAATTGGATTATTATTATATTAATTAAAATAAATTTTTAATAATTTTTTTTATTTCTTTTATAGTATTTGCGACGGGATACTATGCTTGTCACAAATAGTATTATTATTATATCCATTAAAATAATTTAATAATAGTTTTTATTTTTATTTTTAAAAAGCAATTGGGACGGGCCCGTCGCAATTACTTTGTTTAAAAGCTTTTACAAATATACGGAGTATTATTTGTGACAGGAAGGATCCCTATCGCAAATAATAGCTTCAGCGACGGGCCCGTCGCAAATAATTGTTGTTATGATGGGATCCCGTCGCAAATGACCCATCGTAAATACCCATTTTTCCCGTCGTGAAGTTAGTTGTGCAACTGTTCCAACCTAACAATAGTTATAAAAAACCAAGAAAACTAAATAATAGAAGTGTTATGGCTGTAATATTTACATAAAGTTGGTTTTGTAAAAGTTTATTGGTCATCTGGGCCATTAATATTAAGGTTTGGTCCCTAATTAAGCTTAAGTTGGCCTTACCCTTTGTGAAAAATTTTAATCCCTTTTACAAATCATTTTTGTCAAAAATTAACTTGAAAATATTAGAATCTACATATTAATCTAAATACGATGGTTTATGATTGAATTTTTAAATTAAATTCACTGAATTTTCAAGATTTAGAATACTGATAATCCCATAAAGAAGAGGAAATAACAGGGTTTTAAAGTAGGAAAAATCTGAAAAGTTTGTTAATATATTATATTTAGTTTCATAGTGAAATTGATTCTAATGAATAAAATTGTTTTAATATATTTAATATTTATCTAATTATACTTTAAAAAATATTTATAATATCATTTATTATTCCTATTTAATTAGATAAAAAGGTTGTTTTTTTTACTAAAATGTAGTAATCTTAACTATTCATCAAAACATGACGTTACATATAAGAAACACAAAAATATAACATAGTATAATATCAATGTAATGAATTCAAAAATTAATACTATTTTATAAAACTAATTTTCTAATTGTTTTTAAAATAACACTATTTATAGTATGTGTTTTATTTGAGAAAATAGTGTTTTTAAACATAGTAGGACTTTAACAAAAAGCATATCTTTCATTATATATACGTTTAATTTATATAAAAAATGTATAAAAAATATTCTGAAATTATTTATTAATATTACTATAAATTTTTTCAATGGTTAGGTAATAATTATCTCATTTGATTAGTTACATATAAAAATAGATGTTTTTATAGATACTCAGTTTTGTGAGCATTGTATGCTAAGTCAGTGGTGCTTATATTGGATTCCAATTTGGTATTTCCTGTAGAAAAAGATAAGTTGTAATTTCATGTTAAGGAATGGTTGGATTACTGTTTTAAGATATATATATATATATATAGAATTATTTCGACTGTCATGTTAAATAAAAAATATTGAAAGATATATTAATTCAAAATAATTAATTATCAAAATCATCGGGTGTTGCAATATTGATCATAAATTTTAGATGAATGTTGGATTTATTCCAAATAATGATAGAAAAACAATACCACTTTATGATTATTATACACAATAATTATTATATGAATAATACACTATCTATAATACATGAGGAATCAAAATTTATATCATCTATCTAGATTCTAGATTTATATCTAAATCATATTAATCTAGAGATCATTAGTTGTTTGATCGATTCTCAAAAAGGGATCCCTTATAAACTAATTCACTTTAAATCCCCACCATTTTTTCAATAGTGATGAGGTTCAGAAACACCATTATTGAGAAAGTAATTTGAGATCAAATGAAAATAGAATGGGTTAAGAAAAGTCTCCCTCCCTCATTCAAATATGGAAAATACAAGAAAAGAAAACATCAAATGTCATAGTATAACTAATTAAATAATCTAAATAATGATCCAAATCCAAAATAGGTCATTGGAACCTCTGATATATAGATATAATGAGTGCATTAAACAAAATTAATTTTTCCTGGTCTGGATTTTTGTTGATTAAATGATTTAAAGCATTCCATAAAAATAAAAACATTCTCCCCCTTTGATAATGTATTTTTATAATCAAAATTGATCAGGGACTCATCTTCAATGTCACCCAATAATCATTAACATCATTGTTCTTCCTAAAATTGTTAATTATATTTATATAATAGAAAATACAAGATTAATTCAATTCCTAGGTTCTAGTTGTCATCTTACCTTTAGGATTCTCAAAATAATAATTTAAATCAGTATTTCGTTAACCATATACTAAAATATTATCATTAAACACTTGTAAGTTATCCCCACCTTTTCAATCTAAAAAATATGTGTGAAGTACAATGAATACACTTAGAGCTTATCAGTATGAGGAACATCTATATGATAGAAATTATAAAACTAGAAAATCATTAGTGGTATAAATTTTCATGAAATCTTTATGCTAAATTTAACATTTATTTTACAAATCTAAACATTACATGGAAATATGAACTTCACTCCTTTTTCAACATTTTTTCTTAGTAGGAATAAGCATACTCACCAAGGTGTCGGTCATATCTGATCATTTTCATCATTCTCTAATATTATATTTATATCATACTATTTAGTACACATGATCGATATATAATTATGAACATTCACTTAATTCTTTTATTGTGTGGATGAATTTATTTTATAATAATTTTTCTAATATAAACTTACGGGTTACTTCCATTATGATATCATTAATTATTTTTATTATCGAATTCATTTCAGACATTTGTATATATCAAAACTAGACTACATGAAACAAATTTAAAATGATCTACTTTCTATTTAGATAACCATTTCAGAAGACTTTTATATTTATTATAACTATTATATTTAACTATACCAACATGCTTGTATCAATCCTAAATTGATTCCCTTTATGATTTTAGTTTACACATTTGATTATTGATTTTCATAGCCATATTATAGTAATACATGATGCAGAATATAATTATAAAAAATAATAATCACATTATATCTTTCATGAAAACCTGATCCACATTCTTCACTCAAATCTTGAGAAATTTTGATCCCATAATCTTATTCAAATATTTATTCCCCACAATTGACTTAATTTTGTGTATACATTACCAATTTATCAGTTTATGGTTGTTCCTTTTATTCATTAGTATATGAATTATACTAGTAAGGATTTTACCTCTATTAATTATGAAAATAACCACCATTGTTTCATAATGTACAAAAACTCTTAATGGACTCAAATATATTAATCATTGATATATTTCTATATTTTTATACTGTCTACTTCACCTAATAATTTTTTTATTTTTTCCAGTCCACCCCCTTATGTAAAATATAATAAAACATGGATTTACTAAGATTTTGTTCTATAAATTTAGGTAATTGTTCCTGAATCTACAATAAAATGGACACCTTTCAATAAAATTTATTTATATTATTTAACCTGCAGTCATTTAAACATCGCATGCCTGCTATTTTTGGATTGAAACAATACCTATTTGGGTTTCATTTTGGGTAGATTAATTTCATTGAAATGATCACCTCCATTCATTTAATGTTGGTTAGTATAAAAAAATTTATAGTCCTCTACAGTTGTAATGAATTTATACTTTCCAATATATATATAGAATCATTTTCATAGAACTATGATAATTAATTAGAAAATATGTAATTATTTTACTAAGAGTATATAGTATTATTTTTCATATTATTTGAAACTCTTCTTATCACCATTAAGATTCCCATTTGAAGTTATAGACTCATCAAAGATCTATGTTGCACAACCTTATTCTTTATAATATATTATTATATTTTAGCTGGTGTAGTTTATAAATTTTGAAACATTAATTCTAGTTTAGGGAACATTATTGTGATGTTTTAGATCACATTATATTATTATTGAATCCTCCCATACCGAACATTATTAAACTTTTTAATTTAATATTCATGGATTTTTATTGTCTCAAGTAGATAATTGTCTATCTCTTTCACAAATTTAATTTTTATTCAGGAATTGTGGACTTAACATCCTTGGGGACATTATAATACTTATGAAATCATCGAACATTTCATTGACAACCTTCAAAAAAACATCCTTTTCATGTTAATCACATTAAATATCTCTATTATTTGTTGATATTATTTATATGAAAAGACTGTTAGTTTCTTCTTGGAACATTACTGTCTTTGTGAGTGTTCTATAACTGGTCAACATATTTTATAAATCATATTCCATTCCATCATCATCTACTTCAATATTTGATATTTCATAATCACGTACCTTTATAAATGTGAAGATATAGTTCACTAAATCAATAGTAATATTCTTCAGATATTCTTTGAAAACATGATACATATCCTAGAAAGATTAAATAAAATAATTATCATAGATTGACGTTTCTTCATTGTAGGAATACTTATAAGCATTTTTTAGAGATATATGTTGAAAATTTATATTATCATTAGCTTAAGATGTCTCATATTCCTTATTTTATATTATTATCTGTTTCCTTTTATATATGCTCTTATTATTTTTAAGGCTATTTATGAGACCTCCATGTTGATCTTGGAAGGTATAGAAACTAGATTGTCCATATGAGGTTATTTATCAACCATTTAAATTATATAATTAATATATAAAAAAGATAACAACTTGGTAAAAATATTATCACTTATTAGAGGAAGTTAGATACCTAATTAAAAATTTATTATAATTCTAGATCCATTTTAGAGGTATCCTAGTATCAGATAGAAATTGGGATGCACAATATACTGGTGAAAGCATCAAAGAGGGGGTGAGATCGGGGTTGAAAAGTTTTCACCATTTCCAAATTATTCATTAGAGCTTTTACCCATTATGTAATTTAACCATAGTACATGTCAGGGGAAACAAATATTTTAATCTTTAAAAATGAAATTAATTACAATATACAATGTAGTATGGAATGTAAAGGTAAAACCAATGATTAACAAGGAGTTTTATAATGTCTTAATCTTTACCATTCATTGGATTTCTTTTTCATATAATCCCCACTATAATAATAATAAATACTTGTTGAGTTTCATTTAATTTCACTAAAATAGGGTAAATCATATTATAATGCATGGGATCAATATATTACAAATGTGATCAATGAAACATCATACTATATTTCATTATATTAGTGTTTGGCCAGTTAATATTTTACAATTTCTTCTCCTATTGATGTATGTCATAGATCAATCCTGAGATCTTTCTATATTTATTAATAGTGATCTCATTCCACAAAATGTTTCTTCAAAATCCATATATTCTTCAAAAAAATATCTACATAATTATCCTTATAATATCAATACATTAAAAAATTTCATTATAAAATTCTCACGCCCCTTTCTTAATACTCAATAACTAAAATAATCAACACATGTTTAGAATATACATGCCCAATAACATAGTCATCCCATTGTAATTGTTTGATCTCATAGCTTTAAAACACATAATTTGATCTATGTTTAATGTTCGGATTCTTCTTCAACATTCATCTTCAATAACACTATGATATTTTTATCTAGTATAGTCATTTAAATATACTCTTCTTATAGAATTATTCAAAATATTCACAAATAACTGTGCTCAGATTCTATGTAACATTCAAAATAACCAAAATATATATTCTCTAATTCCATACCATTTTTAATGCATGTCGCTATAATACTTGATATCCATTTCAGAATATATAAAATCCTTATATAATTTGTTCACAAAGATACTTGATAATTTCCTATCCGTTTTTAATACTTGGGAATACAACATGATATCTCAATTCTATTTTCCCCCACATTTTTCTCTATAGGGAAATTCTAGGAGTCACATTTATTTTGTCTTATTCATCTCCATCAAATTTTACATTAGTTGAATTAATCTATTATTGGTTTGACTAGTAGTATCATCCTCATCATCATTACTCTCTATTTGATACCCAAAAAATACTCATTACATTTTCTCTTTTTGAACCACCGTGATCTATTATTCTTCAACCTATATAAATTTTCAATTCTTAAAAACATTATTGAAATTTGACAATATTAAAAAGCTATAAAATTATTAAAAAATAGATACTAACTGAACATCAATCACTCTATCAGTATAATGATCATAATGACTTTCATTTCATTATTGGATTATCTTCAAATAGATTTAGAAATTCAAGAAATACAACTGTAGACATTTAAATGATCTGAAAATTCTAATTGAAGCTCATATTATTATCAACATATTCAGTCATCATTCAACATGAACCACACGACTCTTTGTAATGTTTGGAAAACATTATATTAGCACCTGAATCATTATATTAAAATATCATCTCTAATAAAAAAAATTTGATTTTAAAATAATCTATTCAAAAATGATATTAAAAATATTAGGGAAATTATAAAATATCCCTATCATTAAATCAATCATAGTTTATTCCTATATCATGTATCATAGAGGAATAATGAGTTTTGAATCAAATAGGTACATATTATGAATGTATGTTAATCATTTCTCATTTAATCTTTTTTTTATTCATATATATTCATTCAATATGTTCCAGAATTATTCCTACTTTTATCATTCTTTATGATTAGATTATATGATATTTATTTCATGAATTGAAAACCCATTATGGGTGATTTTAACATTCAAATTATTTAATAATAGTTTGAGAAACATCCCACTTTATTTCATCTTAATAATAAAATGTTTTGGAAATAATTTGTTTTTCACCGCATTGGAACCCAAAATCTTACTACGTACAGAATAATTACGCACTTTCAATTTGTGACTCAACATATGGAAAATACATATTGTCATAATTCTAAACGGATTAAATATGGGCTTGAAAACATATAAAAAACACAAAATACTTACATTCTAGAACAAATTATTACATTGAGCTTTAAAAAGCCATACATTTTTCACTAAAAGGGTAACATTCAAAGCCTTTTCCATTTCTGTTTGGATTGAAAAGAGTTATTGACTATAGATTAAAAGAAATATGATCATAGTAAAATTCATATATTCTTCATTGGATTTTATTACATCATAAAATTTGATCCATATTTTCTTTAACTCATCTCTGACTTTTTAAACGTTTTTAAAAACATTATAAAAAATCCATTAAAATTGATCTCAACGGTTTGTAACCACATGTTCCTTTTGTTTTTTCTATAGTTCATCTCTCTATTTATGGCAGCCCTAAACTCTAAAACAAATATATCTTGTAAGATGATAATTTTATCCATCAACATCACTTCTTGTAAGACTAATATAGATATTCCTTGGATAAATAATACATGTATTTTAATATAGGCCAAGATCATTCAATATTAGGATTTCTAGGGGATTTATTTATACAATTTCCCCCCCAATATTGTAAGGTGGAAATATTTTAGAAATATATTTTACAATATCTGATAATCTCTTTGAATATCTAGTGGAAGTAACTCAACATTATTTTCCACTAACCAATAAGTATGCCAATCATCTCCAATCATCGTATGGGTGCGTATAACAATCTATCACCCATAACCTAAACTTTTCCTTAGGAAAATGTAAATTAAAACAACAGTCAATAAAAATGAAAACAACATCAACACAAGGGCACTATAGAGTTGTTTTTTCATTTCAGGTTAGCATTGAAATGTGATGAGTTCATAAAGGTGGGTTACTTTGAGAATTGTATTAAATAATCAACAAGAATTATAGTGTCCACATATTTCATAAATACCTATCTTGAGGTTGTCTAGAATTTTTGAATGGCTACCATAGAGTGTTCTATATTATAGGAGGCTATATGAATCCATGTCTAGTCCTAGAATGAATTGAGGTCAGAGAAAGAGCTATATGGTCTTATTAGTGGATATGGAGAGTAGGTTAGTCCATCACCTCAAAAGAGAAAAAATAAATTCACCATAGTGATTTTTATTGATGGGTGAATATGAATCCCCCTTATATTAAAATTTTTCAAAGAGGTGATTTGAAAATAAAAACATGGAGAATTATTAGGAATTTGTTAACCATGACATGAAAGACTGGTGAATTGGGTTTAGTATTTTCTATTAAATAATGGTTTTTTTAATATGTTCTTATGGAATGAAGATCATTTTTTGGATCCATTTATATAGTGACCCTTTTTGTGATATATAATCCTGGAATGTTATTAATTAATGTTGGATTCATGATATGATTCAATATGGGTTCATTTATAGTTAACCAAATGTGTTATATAGTGTATAGGGTGTATGTATATCGTTGATGATTGTCTGGATACTATGAATTATAGTGATCATCCTACTAGAATATAGTTTAGTTCTTATTATATCAGGGGATGGTGATCAATATTACGGTTTTAGAAATGACCAACTTAGCCAATGTGCATATGGAACCAGTTTTTGTCCATAGTTGGAGATCAAGTGAATTATATAAGCTCATAAGGCCATAAAATTTCTACAACTTTCCCAATAATAGCTTGCATAGTTAGTGTAATTAGAGAATAAAAAGGAGTATTATTTGATAATGGACATTGTAGATCTATTATTATACATGAAATTATTCAATTTATCGGGTCTGTGTAATATAATGAGTCGATATCATGGATGGACAGTGTTAGAATTGAGGAAATTCATTTTTTTAGAGTTATAACTGATAAATTTTGAATTATTCTGATATGTTGAGATATTTCTTGTATGTGATACATAATTTCGGAGATATCTAGAAAATTTGGTTGATCAGACTATGTTTTTAAAATGAAAACCAACATATGTTAGATCGATCCTAGTATTTAATTGTTTAGATCTAGTTATATAAGTTGTGAAAATTGTTAATTAAGAGACACTTTTATAATTTTATATTTTATAAACCATTATCATTATACTTGTAGAGACCTGAAGCTTGACGTACATGGACATTACATTACTTATGCGGAATACTTAATACATATCTAAAATAGACACACAAGGAATGTAATAGTTTAGTGTCTTTGGAAAATCGGAAAAATAATCTTCTAATTGTGGTGAAAGATCTTCAACATCTCTCATAAAGATCTTCCCCTCTTTGCTTCTTTACCTAAATTCTTTCTTTTAATCCTGCGGGAAATGAAAACATATAAAGGGTGATCTCAAATTCTCATTAAGGGTAAGCATGGAGAAAATAAAACAGACCATATACATTTTAACATATAAACATGAAAATAATATTTAAACATTGAAATCTTGAGCAATGACATAAAACATGGAAGTACGTAAGGAATAAATCATAATAGAACATCAATCATGATAAAATATCTTGGGAATAAATTTTTTAATTGTGGGAAAACATTAATCACATGATATGAATTCCATTGTAGACAAGGCATTGCTTCCAAGATCATCTTAGTGGACAAAGTCCCTTTCGGAATTGAGTTCACTCCTAGTTTCAGTCAAATAACACTGAACTGGATTAACATACCATTCCAGCCATGTCTATCTCATGAGATATAAATCTTTACCCAATGCATTCGAGGGAGATATAGGTCCCACCCATCTCATAATGAAATCATTCTTACTTGTGCCACAAAATAAACATACATCATTCATAAAACCCTAATAAATAAAATGGGTTTCATAAAAATCATCCCATCATCACATAATCCATATAAAAGAAATGGATACCATTTCATAATAAGAAAAGTGAAACCATGTAAATCATAGAGATATTATACATGAAACATACACATATGAAATAATGTCATCTTAGATGAAAAATGGTTTTGATAAAACAATTGAAATGAATTCTTGAGGAAAATATCCTTTCTTCTTTAAAATCCTTTTCTTTTCACAAAATGTCATGCAATTTTAAAAGAAAATGAGTTTGTTGAAAATAGTCAGGAAATATTTTTGAGGAAGATTCATGAAAATAAGGCTTTATAAAACCGTAAAAATCCGTTCAATCCGTATAAGTTAAAAATAATATTTTTCTCGTACTTTTGTCGGAAAAGTCAAAAAGTACCTCGTATGGTTAAATAAATAAAGATTGATTACATTCCATGTATTAAAAGTCAAAAATATTTAAAATGGAATTTAAACATAAATGAATCCATTTTTAGGAATCATCGACATGTATGATAACAATAAACCCAGTAAATACTTATGAATAAACAATCTCGGATAAGAACTAGATTGGAATAATTATCCCTTACCTTAGTTCTGATATGCTTCGTATGTATCTGAACCTCCTCTTCTTTGAAGTGCCTCTTCTTAACCTCCTCTTAGGGCACTAAATATGGTCTTTGAAGAAGACTAAGACCTCTAGGATGTTTCTAGGGAAGTGGAGACGATAAATTGGCAGGGGTTGGCCGAGCATCAAGGCTCAAAATGGTTTGAAGAGAAGAGGGAAGGTGTGCCCTTTTATAAGGGAGGAGAGGGTCACCTTTGGAAAAACCAAAAATATTATTTTATTATAAAGTCATATTCGATTTGTAATAGCTCGAGGTTGATTTATTTCGAATCTATGGTGGGTATGGGTCGAAATCCTCTCATCCAATAGAATTTATACAAGTTTAGGTTTCTATTTTAACCTTATCATTTAGATTTAACTTCAATTTAAATAATTTTTCTCTTACCATGTCTTCTTGTTTTCTTACACTATACAGTTAATAAACATACTAAAACAAGCCAAACTAACCCCAATTTGTTTATTAGTAATATATATAACCTTATCTAAGTAATTTGGCCGATCCATATATTTTTAGGAATTTAATAACAATTAATAATATAATATTTGTTTTAAAAACTATTTTTTGTCAATTTTGACACTATTTGGTAAATGATATTTTTGAAAATCATAACAGCATGATTATTTAGAAAAAAATTAATTAAACCAATAATAACATGTAATATTAACCTAGAAAATTAGTGGAATTTATAAAAAGTCTCAAATTACATTTATTTGGGTATTTATAATATCAATTATTTTAATATTTCATTATTTAGGTAATTGTTGCATCACCATTGTATCATAAATAACATAACTTATTTAATGTCTAAAAATTATAAATAAAATACCATTAGGTAGGAAATATTTTTAGAATTATAATGAATATTTATAGTCAAATTTATCTTATGTATAACCCTATATTAAAAATTATTTAGTTATTAAACATTGATTTTAACTATTATAACACTTCTTTAAATAAATTAATAATAAATGTCCTAATCTAATCCATGCGGACCTAAATTGTCATATTTTATTTTTAAGGTTTTTTTGGTTCTAATTACTCTTATCCAATAGAATTAGGACATGTGTTAGGGTAATAATAATATCATTTTTACCCTTAATTATCCTATTTACTTTTAACTGTGGTAAATAAAAGTAAAAAGTTACTATTCACCAAAAAAATTCATCTCATTGAACCACATTTTAGTCCTTGATATTAACTATGTCCCTTGGATTTTCGAATTTCAATTCACACAAGTTTTAACATTTCATTTAAATGAAAAATTTAGTTTTTTATCTACCACTAAGTGGTTTCACTATTCATCGAAAATTGAAGTTTTTCAGAAAAATACCAAAAATTCAGCCTAAGAATTATTTTATATTACAAATTCAAAATTGATGTATATTTTGAGAAATTCAAAACATAGAAGTGACATTAATTAATTTTAAAATAAATTCCCGCTATCAAAACAAATAACGTGTTTTTAAGAAACAATAAATATCAAAAGATTGATACTTGTTTATGTCCAATTTTAAAATAAAATTACTTCTAATGACCAAAATTGGATTAAATGGTAAAAATATATTCTAATTACACTTTAAAACCAATTAAAAAGATAATCTAACCACATAAATTTTTGCGATGAAAAAAGTTGTTTTTAATTAAAATATAGCGTGTTTTTACTATTCATTAAAATATGAAAGTTATCAGAATAATATGAAAAATTTAACCAAAGTAAATTTTTATATCCTGATTCCAAAGAAGAATTTTATTTTTTCAAATTGAACTTATAGACATGTCAAAACATGATTTAAAGTGGGTGCGCCATCAAAAGGCGGTAAAACTACATATTTTGAAAAATAATTATTTTATCCAAAAGCTTAATTTTGTTCTCATACCATGTTCTAGAAAATATGTAAGATGAATAATAATGTTTTAAAATTAAAAATGTAGTTAATACTATTCATAATGGCTTGTCCATAATATTATAAAAATATATCGTTGTTTAGTGAAACCTGATATTGCGTACAACACACGCTATCGAGGAAGGTTGTGATTGCGTGTAATGGAAGCCAAGTCAGGGTTGCGTGTTGTTCAAGACCCCTTTGTTGTTTTGTATAACATAATCCAACCATATTTCATTTATACGTTGAATATATATATACATATACTCTCAATGTTTCATATAATGACTACTATCAAACGAACTTGAAATTGTGGGTAACACAATCCAAGAAAAGTGTTGCGTATACTGCAATCTAATACGGTGTTTCATATAGCACAAGATAATCTTGGTGTAGCATAAAACACATGACATCAAATAAATTAAAAATAATAATTTTCATAAAATCTCAGGTTGTTACATTCTACCCCCCTTAAAATGAATTTATCCATCAAAATTCTTCGGGGTTATACATGGTTTTCTTCTTGAATGTTTCATTAATTGAAACCCACATCGTAAAATGAAATACCAAAACTTATCTTTAAAAACTAAAGTATTAAACGTAAAGGTTACCCAAATTAACTAATCACTTAGTTTCCACATAGGAGAACATAGGTGAAAATATGGATATGGAAGAAAAACCTAACCATCATGTTCTGATGGAGAGTGGTAGAGGACATGGGTTTGAAAAATCCAACAATCACAAATCCATAAATTTGTGATGATCTAAGGTACCATCTTATTCATCGGATATAAGTGCACAAGGAAAACATTTTTGGTTTTTAGGATCATTTCCCAAAGGTTGAAGAATTTTCGAATCAAAAGAAATACTTACTTGATTTTGGTTCAACATCACCGTTGTTCATGCCTTGAACAATTTCCACTTCATCTCTTAAAGAAATGAAGTTGAATTTGTCATTCGTGAAGTGTTAGCAGATAATGTGATAGAATGATGTGTCATTACATCTATTTCAAACAAAAGGTTAGAAAAAGTTATCAAAAATACATAAGTCCATCTATGGTGTGGTTAATCGTATATGATTCCAAAAATGGACTTATACTTCATCTATCATACTACATAATAAAATGAAACTAGTTTCTACTAACCAGGGACTTCTTGTAGGCCAGTGGTATACAATAAAGGCCTGTCGCACTTCGGTTGTGGGTTCGATTCCCACAGCCTTGTCCGACGCGACTGGTTTTCGCTCGTCCTGCAGGTTGTCCATTTTTCTAAAAATACATTATTATAACATTCCATCAATAATATCGAAAAAGTTCTAGCCTTAAACAATACTAACTTATGTCCAACATAATCATTTTCAATCTTTAGGCTTATTCAAAATACTATTGTCTAATCCCATATTATAGTGAAAACAATTACCAGAGAGTTTATATAACAAGCATGTTAATACCATCGTTGATCCCCATATATCATAACATATGTCTTGATGGTCACATTCCTAACATTATAATTCCCTAATCATGTATTATCATGAAAAATGTATACACATTGAACCATATTGAAAACATGAGTGCTGTCAAAAGTTAACACTATCCACATACCAAAATCTCAATGTTTTGATATACTCAAACCACAGTATCACTTTGTCCTTATATTAGTCATGAGCTCATGAATACTATCAATCATTTAATTTTCTCTTTATTATTCATATCATCTGCTTTCCAAAAATATTTCATTCACTTTTCATGGTTACCAATGCCATATTCTTATGGAAAACCAAAATGGACCAATACATAGATATTCCAATATACCATAAAAGTTCCTCAAAAAAATTATTCTTGAATACCAATACAAAACACTTCAATAAATCCTCTTCAATGATTGTCATGGAATAAGTCCTTCCTTGATTTAGAAGTAACTTCTTAGGTCAGGGCATTGAGTTGGGTAATGCCCATGTTCTCCGCAGATAAGACATTGGACTCCATAACAGTCTGTCACTCTATGACCCTTTTCTCTAAAGAGATAACTTCTTCCCCTCCATTTGAGGTATTCTTCAAGGTTCTTCTTACCTTATTTAGAAATATCAATATTCCTTTTTCTATGCTCCTCACTATGCGAACATGCATAAAATTCCATCTTCCACTTATTTGATGACTTAGGATTACAACTAAAGTTCACATTGTGAATCATATATCGAGATGACAGATTCGGAATAATCACGATATTTTTCTCTCCAGGCGTTACATAATTTTGTTGATTATAGTCACCAATTTGTCCATTGTAATCAATGTTAATCGAATTCCTTCTCGTTCCCTCCATTGACAAAGACCAGAAAGCATAGTGTAGGAAATAGTTAAAATAACGAGGAACCACATAATCATAAAAAGTCACTTATTGGATCTATAAATTATCAAAAAATTATTTAATCCATGACACCTTAGGTTTACCATAGGTTATTCATGATAGGAAAAATAATTTATTGGACTCTAACCTATACATATACTTAACCATAGGGACATACCTTGATATACCTTAGAAATATCTCTAGGGATTTCACTAATGTTTTTCGCATACTAGTTTCCAAAAGTTGAGTAAACCTTTCCACTCATACCAACTGTAGAGACCTGAAGCATGATGTACATGGACATTACATTACTTTTGCAGAATACTTAATACATAACGAAAAAAGACACACAAGGACCGTAATAGTTTAATGTATTTGGAAACTTGGAAAAATAATCTTCTAATTGTGGTCAAAGATCTTCAACATCTCCCATAAAGAACTTCCCATTTTTGTTTCTTTACCTAAATTCTTTCTTTTAATCCTGGGGGAAAATAAAACATTTAAAGGGTGAGCTCAAATGCTCAGTAAGGGTAAGCATGGAGAAAATAAAACAAACCATATACATTTGAACATAAAAACATGAACATAATGTTTAAACATTGAAATCTTGAGCAATGAAAAAAAACATGGAAAGACGTAAGGCATTGATCATAATATAACATCAATCATGATAAAATAGCTTTGGAATAAAACTTTTAATTATGGGAAAACATTAAGCACATGATATGATTTCCATGGTAGCCAAGGCATTGTTGCCAAGACCATCTTAGTGGACAATGACCCTTTCTGAATCGAGTTCACTCCTCATTTCAGTCCTATAACACTGAACCAGATTAACTTACCATTCCATCCATGTCTATCTCATGAGATATAAATCGTTACCCAATGAATTGGAGGGAGATATTGGTCCCACCCATCTCATAATGAAATCATCTTACTTGTGGCACAAAATAAACATACATCATTCATAAAAACCAAATAAATAAAATGGGTTTCATAAACATCATCCCATCATCACATAATCCATATAAAAGAAATGGATATCATTTCATAATAAGAAAATTGAAACCCTGTAAATCATAGAGACATTATACATGAAACATACACATATGAAATAATGTCATCTTAGATGAAAAATGGTTTTGATAAAACACTTGAAATGATTTTTTGAGGAAAATATCCTTTCTTCTTCAAAATCATTTTCTTTTCACAAAATGTCATGCAATTTTAAAAGAAAATGACATTGTTGAAAATAACCATGAAATATTTTTGAGGAAGCTTCATGAAAATAAGGCTTTATAAAACCGTAAAAATCCGTTCATTCCATATAAGTTAAAAATAACATTCTTCTCGTACTTTTGTCGGGAAAGTCAAAAAGTACCTTGTATGGTGAAAAAAAGAAATATTGCTTACATACAATGTATTAAAAGTCAAAAATGGTTAAAAGGACCTTAAACATACATGAAACCATTTTTTGGAAACATGGACATGGATGATAACAATAACCCCAGTAAATACTTACGAATAAACAATCTCGGATTAGAATGAGATTGGAATAGGTATCCCTTACCTTAGGTACGATATGCTTCGTATGTATCCAAACCTCCCCTTCTTTGAAGCACCTCTTCTTAACCTCCACTCAGGGCACTAAAGATTGTCATTTAAGAAGACCAGGACCTCTAGGATGTTTCTAGGGAAGTGGAGAAGAGAAATTTTCAGGGTTTGGCCGAGCATCAAGGCTCAAAATGGTGTGAAGAGAAGAGGGAATGGGTGCCCTTTTATAAGGGAGGAGAGGGGCACCTTTGAAAAAACTAAAAATATTATTTTATTATAAAGTCATATTCGGTTTTTAATAGCTCCAAATTCATTTATTTAAACGTTAATGTAGGGGATGGGTCTAAATCATCTCATCCCATAGAATTTAGACATGTTTAGGTTTCTATTTTAACCTTATCATTTATATTTATCTTTAAGTTAAATAATTTTACTTTTACCGTGTCTTCTTGTTTTCTTATACTATATGGTTAATAAACTTACTATAACAAGCCAAACGAACCACAAGTTGTTTATTATTGATATATATAACCTTATCTAAGTCATTTGTCCTAACATTATATTTTTAGGAATAAAAAACAATTAATAATATAATATTTTTTTAAAAAAACTAACTTATGTCAATTTTGAAACTATTTGGTAATTGATTTTTGTTAAAATCATAACAGAATGATTAGTTCGAAAAAAGTTAATTAAATCACTAATATCATCTCATATTAACTTATGAGGTTAGTGGAATTCATAAAAAGTCTCATATTACATTTATTTGGGTATTTATAATAATAATTATTTTAATATTTCATTATTTAGGTAATTACTGCATCACCATTGTGTCATAAATAACATAAAATATTTAATCTCTAAAAATTATAAATAAAATACCATTAGTTAGAAAATATTTTTATCTTTCTAATGGATATTTATAGTCGAATTTAACTTATGTATGACCCTATATTAAAATGATTTAGTTATTAAACTTTGATTCTAACTATTTTAACACTTCTTTAAATAAATTAATAATATATGTCCTAATCTAATCCAAGTTGACCTAAATGGTCATATTTTATTCCTAAGGTTGTTTTTTGTCTAATTACACTTATCCAATAGAATTAAGTCATGTTTTAGGGTAATAATAATATCATTTTATCCTTAATTATCCTATTTACTTTTAACCGTGGTAAATAAAAGAAAAAAGTTACAATTCACCAAAAAATATTTTCATCTCATTGAACCACATTTTAGTCCTTGATATTAACAGTGTCTCTCAGATTTAAGAAATTCAATTCACAGAAGAGCTAAAATTTAATTTAAATGAAAAATTCTGTTTTTTATCTACCACTAAGTGGTTTCACTATTCATCGAAAATTGATGTTTTTTGGAAAAATACCAAACATTCAGCCTGAGCATTATTTGATATTACGAATTCAAAATTTATGTCTATTTTTCCACATTCAAATCATATAAGTGGAATTAATTAATTTTAAAATTAATTTCTGCTTTCAAAATAAATAGCGTGTTTTTAAAAAACAATAACTATCAAAAGATTGATACTTGTTTATATCCAATTTCATAGTGAAATTAATTCCAATAACCAACATTGGATTAAATGGTAAAAATATATTGTAATTACACTTTAAAACCAATTAAAAAGCTAAACTAACCATATAAATTATTGCGGTGAAAAAATTTGTTTTTAATTAAAATAAAGCGTGTTTTTACTATTCATTAAAATATCAAAGTTATCAGAATAATATGAAATTTTTTTCCAAAGTAAATTTTTATATCCTGATTCCAAAGAAGAATTTTATTTTGAAAAATTGAACTTATAGACATTTCAAAACAAGATTTAAAGTGGGTGCGCCATCAAAAGGCGACAAAACTGCATTTTTTTTAAAAATATTTATTTCATCCGAAAAATTTATTTTGATCTCATACCATGTTCTAGAAAATATGTAAGATGAAGAATAATGTTATAAAATTTAAAATTTAGTTAATAATATTCATAATGTCTTGTCCATAATATTATAACAATATATCGTTGTTTTGTGAAACCTGATATTGCGTACAACACACGCTATCGAGGGAGGTCGCGATTGCGTGTAATGCAAGCCACGTCAGGGTTGCGTGTTGTGTAAGACTCCTTTGTTGTTTCATATAACAGAATCCAACCATATTTCATTTATACGTTGAATATATATATACATATACTCTCAATGTTGTGTAGAATGACTACTATGAAACGAACTTGAAATTGTGTGTAACATAATCCAAGAATAGTGTTGCGTATACTGCATGCTAATACAGTGTTGCGTATAACACAATATAATCTTGGTGTAACATAAAAAACATGACATAAAATAAATTAAAAAGAATAATTATCATAAAATCTCGGGTTGTTACAATAACGTTAAATATTTATGAAATATTCTTGTGTATCCAAACATAAAAAAATATTCAATAAATTAAAATATACAAGAAACAATAAATTTTTAAAATTTTCATCCTCTTAGAGAAATAAATCTACTATATTTGATTGTTTAGTTTCACCAATCAAAATTTTTTACACTATAAACATTGGTATTTATTATTCATTATCTCACACCATCATCAAACTATTTCCTAATAGGTTTTCTAGAATTGCATAAGATGATAATTATGCTACATCACAATGACCTTAAAACTCAAATTTGGTGTGGTGTACTACCGATGTTAATATTCTCACAATTTATTAAAATGGATTATTTCAAAAACATATTAGTATAACATTACCACCATTCATTATTTGTATTTTAGCACATCAACATTTTTATTTTCCTCAATATACATTATCATATTACTTATCATCAGCAACATAAAATTATTTTCAGTAACCTACTCCATCATCGATACATTGTATTAGTATATATGTAATAAGATCGTTTCTTTGATACAAATTTTCTATTCCCTCATCTAGGTTCAATATTTGGTTCTCTATAAATCTTATCTCATTTTTTCTTTATCTCCAAATTTTTTTATTTTCACACTTTTTTGAATATGTTTTCTTATATATAGATTTTGGATTATAATTGAAATTTTTTAGTGGTATTTTAATTTAAACTTTATTATAAATGTTGTTGGAAATATCATTTAAATCATTTTTTAATCCTTAGTCAATATATATATATTATTCCCTGAGAAGTCTGAGACAACTTCTATCTTCAAAACAACCAAAAATATATGGCTCTATTTTTATTCACAATGTTTCTATGAAAGCTTATGATATATCCTAATGATGTTGAAATATGATTTCATAGAGTGGAATACATTATTATCCTCACATTGTATATAAAATTATTCCATAATGAAAAGTTTTCATCCATTGATCTCAAAATATGGAAATAAATATCTATATAAATTTGATATTGATAACCATAATGTTATTGAAACAACATTATCTGATTTAATTTCTGAAGAATCCATTAATTCTATAATACACACTATTTAATGATATTATACAATGTCAATGAGACTTTCAATGTTTCTTTATCTGTAGTTTACAAGACATTTTCTCAATTATCAACTACATTAACATCAAAAAGTTAGGGTCACCATATATTTATCTTAGTAAGAACACTCTTCACGATTTGAATGTAAATCTATTGTTATCATATACCACAATACACATATTAAAATGCGTCTTATACTTCATTTTAAAACACCTTATAATTTCATGGGTCACTTAATATTCTTCTATGCTCACCTTACAATGCACTGGGATGACAGAATGTTACATTTATGGACATTATCATGAACCATGTGATGTTTCAAGGACATTTCTATATTTACTATAATCTTCATATAATTTATTCTTATGACATTATGTTTTCAATTCTGTGGTTTATTTTAATTATTAGGAATAATTTATCCTTATTAGCTTTGTATTTTTTGAGAAATAATCATTGTGAAATCTATTAATCCATAAAAAATTTGCATAATCCTTCTATTGTTCATAATTATCCTTAAAACTCATGTGATGATATTATGAAATTTAGATTCACCCTTAAAAAATTAAATGATACTTATGAACATAGCTTCCATATATATAGAGTTTGAATTCATCTGTACATTATTTATTCATTTTTTATTTTCTCATATACTTTCCATAGAAATCCTCATAAACGTTCCCTTTTCATTTATATCTACAATCAGTACAATGAATTCATAAAATAAATAAAATTAGAACCTATTTAAATATTCATATGTATTTCATAAATACTTTGAATGAATTCATAAAAATATTCCCACATAATTTTCTATAATATTTACTAACATTTAATATTAGGAAGTTATTTGATGTTTTTCCACGCTTGAAATTAACATTTCTTCTTTGATGATTATTCTTCAATATTTCATTTATCCCACATCCATAACACTCATTAAAAACTATAGTAAATAATTTCACTTAATCTAACAACACCTATATTTGACGATTAAAAACCCACCCTCAATAAATATAAATTAGTTTTTACCTTCTAGAACAATTCCTAAAAAATGTTCAAATAAGAAGTATTATTTTACTTTTACTAATTATTCATGGGAAAAATATTATTTTATTCATATATTTCTCGACACATATAGAAAACATCTCTTCATAATGGTACCCTTTTTACTAAAAGTAAACAAAAATACAATTTTTGATCATTCGGTATGATGGTCCCATACTCAATTCGAAATATAAAATGAGCTATGACATCTGATCTTGAATATTGAAATGGGTAATAGGTAATTTTTTTGGACATACCTTTTGGATTAGTATCTCCATAGTGGGGAGTATTTATAAAATTACTATATATTTAATCAATGAATTTTGATAGATTTTAATTATTTATTCTTAGAGATGGTTGTGTTTTGAGATTCAAGATCATAAGTGGTATTCTATGTGTTGGGAAATCTCCAAGAGAGATTTATATGCACGTGTGAGTGTTCTAGTGGTTTTATTGGTTGTGTGGTAATTTTTAAAATAGCTAATATTGGTTAAGAATGTGAATTTCTTTATAGGTAGAACAACAAGATATAGAAAATGATGTTATTCCATGATGGTTTCTCATAGGGGTGGGTTGTGTCATGAAACACCCAACTATACTATTGAATGTGATAAAAAATCCGAAGTATTTCCCAAAAAATTATAATTGTGTACTGAACCTTGTGGTCAAACTAGAATTCATCCCTCTTACTGGAATTTTATTATGAACCTTTAGATCACACCATGATGAGCCTCTATTTTTAAAAATATGGAATTTGTTTAATATATTAAAAATCAATTCCTTTTTTCTATTTATCTTATCAACCAATATAAAAAAACCCCACTCCATTAGAACTTTACACTACCCAAATTCAATTATTGAGAATAATATTTCTGTTTATTGGTAGTTTGAGATATCATATGTTGTATGAATCTCCACTTATTGTGAATAAGATAGTCCTTAGGTCCTTTATAACAATTTATATCATTTCATCATTTTATTAACATATGCATTTCATATCCAATTTATCTAATTTTTATTTGAAATATGGGGAAAATTATTCAATAAATTTATATTTGTTAATACTTAGAAGATCTATGATTTTTATTTCAATAATTATTTAACATATATGTATGTTTGTATTCTATATACATGTGCATGATTTGGGTTTCGAGATAGTGATTTATTTGAATGGGTTATGTGAGTCTCGAGATGTGTGATGGGATTAGTTAATGATTATGTGGTTTGAAATATGTGTTCCACATATAGTTGATGATTTTGTATTGGACTTGTGGATAGGAAGCCAATTGTAATGGCCTCTTAATATGAAATTTTGATCTAATTTTGGAATCTCACAAAAGATGCGTTATTTTTCCAATAGGGTTATCATTGATGAGGGAAATAATGGCCTTCATTAGTGATTTTTCTCTCATGTAGATTTTCTAGGGAGTTATAATCTATCATAATTTCATTGAATGTGTTTTGGTGTTTCTTTTGAATTTCACAACCTTCTAATTACGAGTGGATATATAGTCTTATGAATATTGTTCGTTGAGGCTTTTATTAATTAGAGAGTTGCATATTATAATGAATGGTCCTTAGTATGTTGTATTTAATTGTCTTTATAAATGTTTAAATTAGCCATAACGGAGTAGTTATAATGTAGGATATTATTTCTGGTGGTTTTGATACATCTAGATGTAATGATGTGAGGTTTTATGGCCCTATGTGTAGTGTAATACATATATGAGGGGTTATATATTATTTTAGCCTAATGTGACCATTTAACTAGTTTATGTTTTTTGATATCTCCCATTGGAATTAGAAAAATAAAATCATATTGATACGATATAGCTTAGAATTTATATTTCTGGGTTATTTAAAATTTTCAAGGAAAACAATGTTTGGAGTTTTGTGTTACCCTTTTTTAGAGTGCAACATGCTGTTTAGTGGATAACAGGTCACCCGTTGATGGTTTCTATATTACATGTTATTAATGATTACTATATCCAATATATAAATGTATTGTTATAATTAGGGGAGGATAGGAGACCACAGTATTGGAGTGTAGAGTTACACAAACAAGGATCCCATTTATTCCAATTTTTTTGGAGGATCATCGGTAAATTGATATGATCCCTAGTTACTCCACTATAAGAATATAGTTGTGATCCATTTTTTCCAATGATTATATTCCCTAATGGTTCTATAAATATATTTTTTATTATTTCATAATAATGGATGGAATGGGACCATTGGATTGGGGTTTAGAGATTGAATTTCTCAGATTCTGATTTTCTGATGGGTTTGGTGGATCACATGATAGATGGATGTTTCCCAGTTATATTGTTATGTGGTTTTGGAATTTATTCACCCTTCCCATGATGTAAATAATTTGTTTTATTTTTATTATGATGGGTTATATTAACTAGTGTATTTACATAATACGTTGTAATTAGGTAATGGATTTAACCAAACTCTAGTGGTTATAATTCTAGAACATTTTTCTGATGATTTTAGCATGAGAGGATATTTAGTTGCTCACAATTTTAGAGTCTTGTTATGGGTTTTAAACGGTTATGTGTTTCCTATATGATCAGCATTTTGATCCATTTCTTTATTTATACTAATTGGATTCTAATTGTAAATAATTTTATTAAATCAGTATACCAACATTTGGAATTTTAGTTAGGTCTTGGTGTTACAGTGTCATGGTTAAATCATATTAACCAGAGAACTATGAATGTTTTATTATTATTATTTTTTCCAATGAAAGCACAATCTATTAGTTATGAAACATATTTTGAACCATATTTTATGTTCTATACTATTATTGTTTCAAAAACTCTTCATGGGAAACATGGTGAATAAGAAGATCCTCTTTGTATTATTTTTATATATTAGGTTATGTTAGGGATATGCCTATAGTAACATAGTAGATATTCAGATAAATGTTAGAGGAATGACTCAAGGATTTATAGTAATGCTTCATGTTATGATTTTCATTATGTATATTTTGTGTTTGACCAGCACAGTAGGCATTTCTCTAATATATTTGGAAGTTTTGGTCGAGTTATATTATAACGACCCATAATTTACATACATTGTTATTACATCAGAATTGAACCATACTTATTACAACATATAACAAAACCACGAAAGGACCGTATAGGTATAGTGTCTTTAGAAACTGGGAAACATAAACAACTGGTTCATAAAACATCTACATTGTCTATCATTTATTTCATCATATCTATAGTCCCTTTAGGCATATATTACTTAATAACCTTCTTCCTGACCTGGGGGAAATAAAACATACAAAAGAGTTAGCTCAAATGCTCAGTAAGGGTAAACAAAACAAAAATCAATCACATCATATTCATACGAACATATCATTTTGGAAATCATAACCTGCAAAATAAATCATAATTTCATAACATGGGATAAATCATGGCTGTGAAATGTAATCACAATAATCCTAACTTAAAACATGAAACTTTGTGGCATACACACATAATCCTAGGGAATCATTTCTTATTAGTCAAGACTCATTGCCAAGACTATCTTAGAGGACAAAGTCCCTTTCTGTACCGAGTTTATTCCTCGTTTCAGACCTGTTTCACTGAACCGGTATAACCTACCGTTCCAGCCATGTCTATTTCATGAGATATAAAATCTTTACCCAATGTATTGGATGGAGATACAGGTCCCAACCATCTCATAATGACACCATTCTTATGTGTTCCACAAAATCATAATCCATACATCATAGCATAACCCATGTAAAAAAATGGAAATCTTAAACATCGTGACATCATAAAAAAATTCATATAAGATAAAGGAATTCATAAAAATATTTCCATCACAACATAATCAAATCCATGTCTTAATAGGGATAGAAACAAAAATCTATATTATCTTAGATGGAAAATAATTTTGATAAAAGTCTTGAACTTCATTCTTGAGGAAAATATCCTTTCTTCTTCAAAAACATTTTTCCTTTCTTAACATGTCATAAAATATTAAACTAAAAGAAGTTGATTACAAATAAACTTGAAAACTTGTAAAGTAAGATTCTTGGAAATAATGTTTTAAAAATCCATTCATGTCGTATAAGTTAAAAAAACATTCTTCTCGTACTTTTGTCGGAAAAGTTAAAATGTACCTCGTATGAAAAACGACAAAAGATTCCTTTCATATCTTTTTCTAAAAACTCACCAAAGGGTAAAATAGGTTTTAAACGATTTTAGGGGGATGGAAATAATATTACATATTGAGGTAACATGGATGTGGATGATAAAATACACCCCAGTAAATACGAAAGTATAAACAATCTCAGATAAAAATGAGATTGTGATATTTCCCTTACCTTAGGTCCAATTTTCTTCGTATGTGGTCGAACCTCCTGTATAATGATTTAAATAATGTTATTGACTTATTCCAGAATCAAAATTATTTTTATGATATCATATATGGTCATATTCTTAGCTTCTTTTTAGTAATATTTCATTACTACTTGTTATTCGGGTGTTTATTACTTTTTTTGTTTTTATGCGTGTTTGTTGAATAAATTCTTATTCTTCTATTTAGGTTATAGATAAGTCATTTCCAGAATGGTATTAGTGTAATATATATCATATTAATTCATTAAATTCATTTATATAATCATTATTCAATAAAGATCATGTAGAACAAATCACATCACAGCGTGGAGACGGTATTCCGTACGTACGCACAAGCGAGGATATCGTTCCCATGATCGTGGAATTGTATTGGAGTGTATTATTCTATTTCAGAATCAATAACACTTTACAATAATTATATATATTCATTACTTTCACCCTTATACCCATCCAAGTAAGGTGGTGGTGGAAAATAGATTACACCACGGCGTGGAGACAGTATTCCGTACGTACGCACGCGCGGTGATTTCATTTTCCGTATGATGGATAAGAGGTGAAATAGGGTTGTTTTATATTTATAATAACATATCAGTATATAAGTGATACTGATGTTATTACCTCATAATGAAACAACTAAATAAGAGGTAGTAGAAGAAGAATGGAACTTGAAGAAAATGGTAGAAGGTATTACCTCTTTCTCGAAGTGCCTCCACTAAACATTCTCTTAAGGCACTAGAGTTGGTCTTTTGATAAGACCAGTACCTATAGTAGGTTTCTAAGGAAGTGGGGAAGTGAAATGGGCAGGGTTTGGCCGAGCTTGAAGGCTCAAATTGGTGTGAGGAATAGAGGGAGGAGGTTCCATTTTATAAGGGAGCAGAGGGGCATCTTTGGAAATATAAGAAATATTAGTTTATATTAAATCCCAAACCCACTTAAAAACATCCAAAATGACTCATATCCGAATATTAGATGAGATAGTGTTGTAATATCATCAACCAATAAAATTTATACATGTTAGGAATTTATTTTAAACATTATCAACATGATTTATCCTTATTTATCAATTTAATTTTATTTGTGGTAATAATACTCTAAATTTTATATTATTATAAATAATTACATATGTGTTGTGAATTTTCCATACTTTGACACGTTATGACATTTTAGACCATATAAATTTTAATTTATAATTTTTAATTATTTTTGTGATTTTTAAACAATTTTATAATATGTTATTTTTATAAAATAACAATAGTGTCAATTTTTACACTATTCATTTATTAGAATTTAAATAAAATATATACACAATATATGTTAGAACTAAAAGCTTTACTAGATTCATAAAATGTCATATGTATCTATAAAATTAGTGTAGAACATTAAATAGTTCATATAATATTTATTCTAATATTTTTAAAACAATTCATTTGATATTTTAATTAATAAAATAATTTCAAAATCACTATTGTGTCATAATTAATGATAATTATTTAATCCCTAAAAATTCTAAATAAATTCCTATGATGTAGATAATTGTATTAGATTTCTGGATACCATTCATGTTCGAAGTTTCGTTAAGGTTATCATCAAATTAAAATTATTATACTTATAAGATTTAAGAAAGTGACATGTTGTCACATTCCTTGGTTTTAATAATAATTAAATTATTTTCATGGAAAAAAGTCCATTAAATTAATCTAATACGACCCTTAGGTGATATGGGTATACTTTTAGTCGTCCAATAGGATTTTGGCAGGTGTTAGGGTAATTTTATAATCTTATATTTACCCTTAATTAACCGATTTACCTTTAACTACGGTAAATTTTATTTACCGTAGTTAATATTCATAATGCCCAAAAATAAAAAATAGTATATTAAAATAATTTGGACCCAATGATTCTGAATATGGAATCCATTTTTCAAAATTAAAAACATATAAGTTCCATTAATTAATTTAAAATAAACCCCGTTGTTAAGAAAATGGGTTTTATAAGTTAAAACATTGCCAAAGATTGAAATGTTTTTACCTATGAATTCAATGTAAAATTACTGCTAATGGAATACATTATATTAAATGGTAAAAATATATTCTATTTATACTTTAAAGACATCCAATATTATAATTTATCCATATAAATTATCTCAATGAAATTTTTTTTAATTAAAAATTAGCGTATTTTTACTATTCATCAAAATATGAAAGTTATTAGAAAAATATCAAAAATTTATCCAAAGTAAATTTTTATACCCTAATTCAAAAGAAGAATTTTATTTTGTCAAATTGAACTTATAAACATGTCAAAAACTAGATTTAATGTGGGTGCGCCATCAAAAGGCGGCAAAACTGTATTTTTTGAAAAATATTTCTTTTATCCAAAATAAAACTGATTTTGCTTTTATACCTCATTCTAGAAAATGTATAAGTTGAATTAAAATGTTATAAAATTTAAAATTCAGTTATTACTATTCATAACGGCTAGTTTTAATAATATTTTAATATCATATCGTTGTTTAGTGAAACTCAGTATTGCGTACGACGCAAGCTATCGAGGAAGGTCACGGTTGCGTGTCAAGAAGGCCAAGCAAGTGTTGTGTGTAGTGAAAGATTCCTTTGATGATTTATATAACATAAAAACAAAATATTTCTCATAAAAGTCTTAGGCGTTACATTCTACCCCCCTTAAAATGAATTTCGCCCTTGAAATTCGTCACTTTGTAACAAACAGATGAGGATACCTCTCCCTCATCATATCCTCAAGCTCCCATGTAGCTTCTTATAATTGGTTGTTCCTCCATAAAAATTTCACCAAGAGAGTGGTCTTGTTTCGTAGGAATTTTTCGCTACGAACCAGAATCTCTATCGGCTGTTCTTCATAAGAAAGATCTTGCTCCAGCGGTACAACTTCTGAGCTAAGTACATGTGAAGGATCATGTATGTACTTTCTCAAGAGAGATACATAGAACACATCATGTACTTGAGAGAGATTCGGTGGAAGCGCCAATCGATAAGCTACCTTCCCGACACGATCTAGTATTTCTAAAGGACCGATATATCTAGGGCTCAACTTCCCCTTCTTTCCAAAACTCATGACCCTCTTTCAGGGAGATATTTGTAAGAACACTTTATCACCCACTTCAAACTCTAGGTCTTTTCTCCGATTGTCGGCATAACTTTTCTGTCGACTCTAAGCTGCTCTTATGTGTTGTTGAATAGATCGGACCTTTTCTTCCATTTCATCAATGATATCAGGTCCTAATTGCTTTCTTTCCCCAACTTCATCCCAGCAAGTTGGAGTCCTTCATTTCTTTCCATAGAGAGCTTCATAAGTAGCCATCTGAATACTGGAGTGAAAGCTATTATTATATGAAAATTCCACCAAAGGTAGGTGTTTATCCCAACCACCTTTGAAATCCATAGAGCAAGCTCTCTACATATCTTCTAGAGTTTGAATTGTTCTCTCAGACAGACCGTCTGTCTGAGGATGATAAGCAGTGCTGAAACTCAACTCTGTATACAGAGTATGCTGAAGACTTCGCCAGAAAATCGAGGTAAATCTCGGATCCCGATCAGATATAATAGAAAGTGGTACTCCATGCAATCTTACCACTTCCTTTACATATATCCTAGCAAGCTGATCCAGAGAGAAATCCTCTCTAATAGGAATGAAGTGTGCAGACTTCGTAAGACGATCAACTATGACCCAGATAGCATTATTTCCTTTGGATGTTTTATGATGTCCTGTGACAAAGTCCATAGTGATGTTTTTACCATTTCCATTTGGGTATGGGTAATGGTTTTAACATCCCCTTAGACTTCTGTCCCTCAGCTTTAACTTGCTGACAAACCATGCATCGAGAGACATATTCAGCAACATCTCTTTTTATGCCATCCCACCAAAAGTACTCTTTCAGGTCCCTATACATCTTCTTGCTTCCAGGATGAATAGAGAATGAAGAACTACGAGCCTCATCCAGCAGCTCCTTTAATTCGGGGATGGGAGAAATACAAAACTGATTCCTGAACTTTATTATCCCATCACAATCAAGGTTGAATTCAGGAACATTTCTCACCTTCTTTTGTAACTCTACATCTTCTTTCTGTGCCTCTTTAATCTTCACATATATCGATGGTTGAACATTCATTTGAGAAAGATATGATTTTCCCCCTTCCATTATAATTCCAAGATCCATCCTTTATAAATCCATAAATATTAGATCTTTTGTGATCCACATCATGGATAAAATGGCACCGTCTTGTTGACTTAATGCATCTTCCACCTTGTTTGCTTTCCCAGGGTGGTAATGAATTGAGCAGTCGTAATCTTTAATCAGCTCCAACCATCTTCTTTGGCGCATATTAAGATCCTTTTGTTTGAAAATATACTTTAAACTTTTATGATCAGTATAAATGTCACACCTTTCTCCATAAAGATAATGCCTCCAAATCTTTAATGCAAAGATTACCGCAGCTAACTCCAAATCATATGCTGGGTAATTTTTCTCATGGATTTTCAACTGTCATGAGGCATAATCTATCACCATATCATTTTGCATAAGAACACACCCCAGCCCCTTCTTGGATGCATCACTGTAGATCACAAACCTTTCTCCACTACAAGGCAGTGTGAGCACAGGTGCACTGGATATCCTTCTTTTCAACTCCTTGAAATTCTCTTCAAATTCCTTTGCCCAAACAAACTTAACTCCTTTCCGAGTCAACCTGGTGATTGGATTAGATAATCGTGAAAAATCTTTCACAAAACGTTGATAATATCCAGCCAAACAAAGAAAACTTCGGATCTCAGTTACTGTTGTTGGTCTCGACCATCTTTCGATAACCTCTGTTTTTGATGGATCCACAGATATCCCCTCTTTTGAGATTATGTGACCCAAAAATGCAACTTTTTGAAGCCAAAATTCACACTTTGTAAATTTGGCATAAAGCTTCTCCTATCTCAGGGTATTCAATATAATTCTCAAGTGATCTTCATGTTCTTCCTTGCTCTTTGAATAGACAAGAATATCGTCTATAAAGACTACCAGAAATTGATCAAGGTAGTCTCTAAAGACTCTATTCATCAGATCCATGAAGATAGAAGGGGAATTAGTAAGACCAAATGGCATCACTATAAATTCATAGTGTCCATACCTTGTACAGAAAGCTCTCTTTGGTATATCCTCCCTTTTGACCCTTAATTGATGATACCCTGAAGGATGATCAATCTTGGAAAAGTATTGAGCTCTGCGTAGTTGGTCAAATAAGTCATCAATGCATGGGATAGGATATTTGTTCTTGATAGTGATCTTGTTAAGTTCTCGATAATTAATGCAGAGTCTCATTGATCCATCTTTCTTCTTAAAAAACAGAACAGGTGCTCCCAAAGGTGACGCACTAGGGAGTATGAATCCCTTATCAAGATTCTCTTGGAGTTTCTTCTTCAATTCCTGCAACTCAATTGGGGCCATTCTATAAGGTGTCTTTGAAATAGTAAAAGCACCTGGTACGAGTTCTATTGAAAACTCAACTTCACGATTTGGTGGAAGACCCAGCAATTCCTCCGTAAAGACATCATCAAACTCCCGTACAATGGGTATATTATTAATCGTGAGTTTCTCACCAACCATTTGAGATAAATAACCCTCATTTAGTGGAATGAAGACCCAAATGATGGAAGAAATTTCCACTGGAAGGTTATGTTCATCCTTGCATCGATAGACGATCATAGATTGATATGGAATATGAAATGTGACTTCCCTTCTTTGAAAATTGATATGAGCTTCATATAAAGAAATCCAATCCATGCCAAGAATCACATCAAATTCCATTGTAGGAAGGATCACAAGATTCGCAGGAAGCACTTTCCCACAAACTTTAATCGGGGAAGAATTATAAACTTTTGATGCGACTGTTGTGCCATTAGGTGTTGTCACAGCTAACTCAACATCTAATTATTGAGGTAATACAGTGATAATCTTAGAAAATTCTTCAGAAATAAAAGAGTGGGTGGATCCAGAATCAAATAAAACATTTTCTACTTTAGAGTGGATGGTAAGTATACCTTTCACCACATCGTTATCGTACTCCACATCGCTGATAGAAATTTCATGTGACTTTCATTTGTCATTAGCCTTAAGAGTTTGTTGACGTCGACCATCATCATCACCCCTTGGATTAGGGCATTTATTGGAATAACGTCCCATCTCCTTGCACTTGAAACATTGAAGTGTAGTAGATTCATTCTGTGTATCCCTTCCTTTGATTGAATCATTAGACATCTTCATCCCACCATCGCAGCATTCAAATGCCTGATGACCTTCCTTTCCACATTTGAAACATTTACTTGTCCCTTTAAGACAACTCCCTCTATGTTTCTTTCCACACTTTGAGCATAAGGGAAAGCTCATCTTCTTTTCAGTGTGCTCTTTAGATTTTCCTTTGAATTCCATTTTCCTCTTCTTATCAAACCCATATGACTGGTGGGTTACTCCAATCTCCATCTCGACTTTGAGAGCATATCGAGCGATTTCCTCGTAGCTATTGAAGTCCCTTATGGATAACGCCCTTCGAAAACTTGGTTTATTGCCACTAAAGAATCGATCGATCTTACTCTCAGGTTGGATAATAATACCCGAAGCATACCTTGCAAGTCTTGTAAAATTTGCTTTATAGGTACCAACAGATTCATCATCCTTTTGCTTCAGTTCAAGAAACTATTTCTCCATCTTTTTTCGGAGAATACGATGGAAGTACTTATTGAAAAATATGTTCTTGAACTTATCCCATTCCATGAACTAAATTTCATCCCTTTGCCTCGTATTCTTAATAAGATTCCACCATTTATCAGCATCACCTTCCAAACGATACACTACTAAGATGACTTTATCATGATCATAACATTGAAGAACTTAAAATATCTTTTCAGTAGTACTAATCCATTGTTCAGAAACTAATGGATCAGTAGACCCGCTGAATGAAGGTGGACGCTGTCTCATGAAGGATTCAACAGAATGTTGATCCTTCCTTTGCTCGTTTGGAAGTCCTGCATGATTCATAGCTTGAGAAAGTCGTGTGAGCATGGCTACAAGATTTTGCATTCCAGCTCACATAACGTTTGGTTGCTCAGGGGGACAATCATTGCATTGCCCGTCGCATTCCGCATTAACACGGTTCCTTCGGGTTCCAGCCATTGACTAAAACCAAGAAGAATAGTGTGAGAAACACTAATTATAATAGGAAGACCACCTAATCAAGAATAAAATTTCACACTTAACGTCTTATCCTAGGTTATTCATGGCCATTTCTAAAACACTAAGATTGTGTTCTATGCTTAGAATTATCCTTAGGGTTCTTACTAAGGCTTTCACATCCTAGTTTCCAAAGGTTGACTATACCTTTCCTCTGATACCAACTATAACGACCCATAATTTACATACATTGTTATTACATCAGAATTGAAGCATTCTTATTACAACATATAACAAAACCACGAAAGGACCGTATAGGTATAGTGTCTTTAGAAACTGGGAAACATAAACAACTGGTTCATAAAACATCTACATTGTCTCCCATTTATTTCATCCTATCTATAGTCCATTTTGTCATATCTTACTTAATAACCTTCTTCCTGACCTGGGGGAAAGAAAACATACAAAAGGGTGAGCTCAAATTCTTAGTAAGGGTAAACAAAACAATAATCAATCACATCATATTCATACGAACATAACATTTTGGAAATCTTAACCTGCAAAAGAAATCATAATTTCATAACATGGGATAAATCATGGCAGTGAAATGTAATCACAATAATCATAACATAATACATGAAACTTTATGGCCTACAGACATAATTATAGAGAATCATTTATTATTAGTCAAAAATCATTTCCAAGACTATCTTAGTGGACGAAGTCCCTTTCTGAACCGAGTTCATTCCTCGTTTCAGTCCTGTTTCACTGATCCGGTATAACCTACCGTTCCAGCCATGTCTATCTCATGAGATATAAAATATTTACCCAATGCATTGGAGGGAGATATAGGTCCCACCCATCTCATAATGATACCATTCTTCTGTGTGCCACAAAATCATAAACCATACATCATTGCATAACCCATGTAATAAAAATGGGAATCTTAAACATCGTGACATCATAAAAAAATTAATATAAGATAAAGGAATTCATAAAAATATTTCCATCACAAAATAATCAAATCCATGTCTTAATAGGGATAGAAACAAAACCCTATATTATCTTAGATGGAAAATAATTTTGATAAAAGTCTTGAACTTCATTCTTGATGAATATATCCTTTCTTCTTCAAAAACATTTTTCCTTTCTTAACATGTCATACAATTTTAAACTAAAAGAAGTTGATTACAAATAAAAATTAAAACTTGTAAAGGAATCTTCTTGGAAATAATGTTTTAAAAATCCATTCATGCCGTATAAGTTATAAAAACATTCTTCTCGTACTTTTGTCGGAAAAGTAAAAAAGTACCTCGTACGAAAAACGACAAAAGATTTCATTCATATCTTTTACTAAAAACTCACCAAAGGGTAAAATAGGCTTTAAACAATTGTAGGTGGATGGAAATAATATTACATATAGGGGTAACATGGATGTGGATGATAAAATGCACCCCAGTAAATACCAAAGTATAAACAATCTCGGATAAAAATGAGATTGTGATATTTCCATTACCTTAGGTCCAATTTGCTTCGTATGTGTCCGAACCTCCTGTATAATGATTTAAATAATTTTATTGACTTATTTCATAATTATAATTATTTTTATGATATCATATATGGTCATATTCTTAGAATCTTTTTAGTAATATTTCATTACTACTTGTTATTCGGGTGTTTATTACTTTTTTTTTGTTTTTATGCGTGTTTGTCAAATAAATTCTTATTCTTCTCTTTAGGTTATAGATACCTCATTTCTAGAATGGTATTAGTGTAATATATATCATATTCATTCATTCAATTCATTTATATAATCATTATGTAATGAATATCATGTAGAACGAATCACATCGCATCGTGGAGACTGTATTCCGTACGTACGCACGAGCGATGATATCATTCCCATGATCATGAAATTGTATTGGAATGTATATATACTATTTCAGAATCAATAACACTTTACAATAATCATATATATTCATTACTTTCACCCTTATACCTATCCAAGTAAGGTGGTGGTGGAAAATAGATTACACCACGACGTGGAGACGGTATTCCGTACGTACGCACGCGCGGTGATTTCGTTTTCCGTAGGATGGATAAGAGGTGAAATAGGGTTGTTTTATATTTATAATAACATATCAGTATATAAGTGATATTGATGTTATTACCTCATAATGAAACAACTAATGAAGAGGTAGTAGAAGAAGAATGGAACTTGAAGAAAATTGTAGAAGGTATTACCTCTTTCTCGAAGTGCCTCCTCTAAACTTTCTCTTAAGGCACTAGAGTTGGTCTTTCGATAAGACCAGTTCCTCTAGTAGGTTTCTAAGGAAGTGGGGAAGTGAAATGGGTAGGGTTTGGCCGAGCTTGAATGTTCAAATTGGTGTGAGGAAGAGAGGGAGGAGGTGCCCTTTTATAAGGGAGGAGAGGGGCACCTTTGGAAATATAAGAAATATTAGTTTATATTAAATCCCAAACCCACATAAAAACTTCCAAAATGACTCATATCCGAAGTTTAGATGGGATAGGGTTGTAATATCGTCAACCAATAAAATTTAGACATGTTAGGAATTTATTTTAAACATTATCAACTTGATTTATCCTTATTTTCAATTTAATTTTATTTGTGGTAATAATATTCTAAATTTTAAATTATTATAAATAATTACATATGGGTTTTTAATTTTCCATAATTTGACACTTTATTACATTTTAGAGCAAAAAAATTTAATTTATATTTTTTAAATATTTTTGTGATTTTTAAACAATTTTATAATATGTTATTTTTATTAAATAACAATAGTGTCAATTTTTACACTATTAATTTATTTGAATTTAAATAAAATATATACAGAAGATATGTTCAAACTAAAAGTTTTATTAGATTCATAAAATGTCATATGTATATGTAAAATTAGTTTATCACATTAAATAGTTCATATAATATTTATTATAATATTTTTAAAACAATTCATTTGATATTTTAATTAATAAAATAATTTCAACATCACTATTGTGTCATAATTAATGATAATTATTTAATCCCTAAAAATTATAAATAAATTCCTATGATTTAAATAATTGTATTAGCTTTCTGTACAATATTCATGTTCGATTTTTCATTAAGGTTATCACCAAATTAAAATTATTATACTTATATGATTTAAGAAAGTGACATGTTGTCACATTCCTTGGTTTTAATAATAATTAAATTATTTTCATGGAAAAAAGTCCATTAAATGAATCTAATATGACCCTTAGGTGATATGGGTCGACTTTTAGTCATCCAATAGGATTTTGGCAGGTGTTAGGGTAATTTTATAATCTTATATTTACCCTTAATTAACCGATTTACCTTTAACTACGGTAAATAAAATTTACCGTAGTTACTATTCATAATGCACAAAAATAAAAAGTAGTCTATTAACATAATTTGGACCCACTTATTCTGAATATGGAATCCATTTTTCAAAATTAAAAACATATAAGTTTCAGTAATTAATTTAAAATAAATCTCATTTGTTAAGAAAACGGGTTTTAGGAGTTAAAACATTGCCAAAGATTGAAATGTTTTTACCTATGAATTCAATGTAAAATTAATGCTAATGAAATACATTATATTAAATGGTAAAAATATATTTTATTTATACTTTAAAACCATTCAATATTATAATTTATCCATATAAATTATCTCAATGAAAAAAGATGTTTTTAATTAAAAATTAGCGTATTTTTACTATTCATCAAAATATAAAATTTATCAGAAAAATATCAAAAATTTATCCAAAGTAAATTTTTATACCCTAATTCAAAAGAAGAATTTTATTTTGTCAAATTTAACTTATAAACATGTCAAAAACTAGATTTAATGTGGGTGTTCCATCAAAAGGAGGCAAAACTGTATTTTTTGAAAAATATTTCTTTTATAAAAAAAACTGATTTTACTTTTATACCTCATTCTAGAAAATGTATAAGTTGAATTAAAATGTTATAAAATTAAAAATTCAGTTATTACTATTCATAACGGCTAGTTTTAATAATATTTTAATAGCATATCGTTGTTTAGTGAAACTCGGTATTGCGTACGACGCAAGCTATCGAGAAAGGTCGCGATTGCGGGTAAAGCAAGCCAAGCTAGTGTTGTGTGTAGTGAAAGATTACTTTGATGATTTATATAACATAAAAAAAAATATTTCTCATAAAAGTCTCGGGTGTTACATATATTCTCAAGGAATATGTTCATATATATATATATTGGTGAGGGTAATATTTATTTTCTGATTAATTTTTATTACTAGAATATTTATTGTGATCTAGCAATTTATATGTTATTGAATATGATTAAACATATCATAGTGTCTTCCCATGTTCATTATAGACTATTAGTTCCTGTTTGTCGGATTTTATATAGAATAAGGTATTCCTGATGTCACAAGATTCTCTGACTCAGGCCTATAGATGGTTACCTGGGACAAGGTGTTATATATATTTTTTATTTATATTAATTATACTATAATGGCATATACAATTAAATTTTCACACATTTAATTTTTTTATTCTCTATATATGTTGTGAATTTACTACTCATATACCCAATCCTATCATCTGATCTGCACAAGCTTATTATAAATAAAATTATTATTTCAATACTTCATGTGAAACTCTTTAACCACCAAAGATATATTTTCAATATCACATAAATGGGATAAATTTTCTCTAAGAGTAATTATCAATAAATGAGATAATATACTTATCTACATACCATAACGTTTACTTCATCACTTCATTAATATAAATGTGACTCAACTCATATATTTTAGACTTTTGAATCTATATAATTTTAATGGAACAATTAATATTCTACATTTAATGAAATATAGAAAAGATCTATCTCTTATCAATATTTTAATATCATTTGAATCCTTTTCAATCGAAATTTTTTTCATTTATTTTAAACCAATGGTAAAATGTTTATAATCCAACATACAAAATTATTCCATAAAACTCAAATAAAATTAACATTCAAAATATATCACAAGAAAAATATAAATATTTCTAGCTATTACAATGATAAAAGAAAAAAATACTTAAACTAATTCATCTCGAATTATTTAATTATAATTATCATTAATTTTATTCATTAAATAGTTAAGAAACACTATGTATGTTGTGTTATAAAATTTTAATAAATTATATATTCTTTAAATTAAAATTTATATAACCAATATTAATTGAAAATAAACCTTTTAGATTGAGACAAACCATATTTGAAATTGTAACAAAATCCTATTTTACACTTTTAAAACTCTTCAAATATTTTATACCACATATCACATGACATAAATAGCCATTATTCAATGCTTGAGGTTAATCATTCTTTTCAATCCTTTGGAATATATTCCCCAATAGATTCCATGTTTATATATTTCATATTATTTCTAATAATATTAGAGCATTTTTATACATTTATTGGTTGGGATATTACATTGAGATAATCCTCCACACAATAACCTAATTGATCACACCTACTAAATAATTTACACAACAATGGAAATTTAGTTAAAACATCCCGTAATTATGTATTAGAATACATTTAGACATGTTATCAATTAGTGGGTTCCAATCCCATAAATTCTAGACATCTATATATTCAAAAATCATTCACAATATTCCATTAAACTGGAAATTTGATTTAATGTTACTAAAACCAAAGAAACACCAACAATAGCTACATAATTACTACATTATGGAAGATAACATCTTCATCTATTCTAATATAATTATTGTCGATCATTTGATTATATATTATTATTATCTATATCGGTAATTACCCCGCCTTAATTACTGGGTTTCAGTAAAATTTCCCCATGGAGTCCTAACGTATCCCCACACTCAGAAGGTTTTAAACTATCAATGAGGGCATGAATTATGTCAGTGGGGAGACTATACCCTCAGTATCCAAAATAAAAAATATATAAACATAATATGTATGTAAATTGTAAAATAAATAAATATTTCTATAAATAATGGAATGTCATATATATCATGTCACTTCGAGCAATAAACCAAATACCCCAAGTGTGGTAGGTAAAACCAAGTATCATGAAAATAAAAGTAAATAAATGAAAATAAACTACTTTTGGCTATTCCCTAATATCACAAATGAATAAATGACTGAATCTCCCCAGCTCCGAATCATTGGTCCAATTCCCTTCACTGGATCCATCGTCAGAAAATTTACGCACACATCGAAATATGGTTGTAGGGTGTGACTATATCCCATTAGGACACCACCAATATTTTCATAACCTGAGTTCATGTGTATAATAGTGTATATCATTTTAATAAATATTATTGTAATAAAAATCATACATACACATACCATGAATTCATGAACTATCAAAACCACCACAATCCCAAGGTCGTACATGCTTTAACTTCATGCGTGATGGACGATCATAACAGATGTCTTTAACTAGATTCAGAGACCAGTCATAAAGGTTTTTTGATATAATCCACATGAATAATGGTTCTTTTGATTTGATTTGGGATCTTAAATCCACATCTATATCAAATTTAAATTTTCAAGATATTCATGCCCTACCACCACCACAATTCAAGACACAAGGTCAACATATCCTGAAATTGTGTATTGGGTCATGTTACGAAAGAACAATGTTCCCCATTATCTCCTATTATGTTAGATAACTAGATACCATCACTCCCATAGTTCAGGATACATATCTCCATCATTCCCAATCATCAATGTTGGACTTGTAATCATTTTACATGAACCATGTGGACACACTCCCCCTCAAGTTTAACTAATCCATGATGGTTCTACCTCTCCCTTTGATACAACACATATAATAAATTAATATAAAATAAACAAAATACCTCACAAGGAAACATTAAATATAATAAAAAATCACAATAAAGAATATCATCATGAGAATCTTTATGAAAAAACAAGTCTATGTGATCAAAATCAAACGTGGCCTAATAAGCTATATACGAATACTCATGGAATAGAGATTCAAGTATGGGTCTCACAAGTCTCACACACACATGCCATCACAATCATGATTAGTTAAAGAATATTCTATAATGAAAGTATCATATAAATTAAATAAGAGTATACAAGGACCCCTGATGGTTAAAAAAATACCACCTCAACAATTTTAATGTCATTGTCGTGATTTTCCATGAACTTATTCTCAAATCACGCCTACAAACCAAGTGAATCAATCCATCACTCCAAGGATCATAAATAAATATCAATTCTTGAAAAAAGTGATTCTAGATCATGATAAGAGAAATAGATAGAAACATAGGCTTAGAAATTATATTCACCCGATGATAAGGGAGGAAATCCATGTATAGTGGGAGAAAAAACTCACCAAGATTCATCAAGAGTTACTCATCCATTGTCAGGAATGAGGAATAATACCTAGGGGATAAAATATACCATATTGGTTACCAAGATTCACCCTAGTTCTAAATGAAATTTTGATATAGGTATATTTTATAACGTATTGGAGATTTTAGAGACACTTTAGAAAAATAGGCATCATGGTGCAGCCTATAGGACTACACCTCAATGTATCCCATACTAGTAATGTCTACAAGGCAAGTCAGTTCCCTGTGAAGAATTTATTTCTATTACAAACAACTTCTGGATATATATATCATAAATTCCATTGTTAGTAGAATAAATTTATAAAAATTGGCTAAGCAATATGATTTAATGGAAATCAGCACAATATAACATCTACGTATTAATAAGAACAATACCCCCCAACTAATGCTCCAAGAAATAGTGACCCTAGAATTAGATTAATAGACCCAACTCTAATAGCTATTTCACATTCAATAATTTTAACTCAAAACCATTGTTATGTCAAAACTTCAGAAAACATCATTGTTGACAAATACAACACAGTACCATAACCACTTAACAGAAATACCATCCTTATTGTAAAATATAATCCATGTAATAAAATCTAGTTCTACATAAGAATAAAAAACACAACCTCTATATTATTTCTCTTGATCCAACCATAAGATAGTATATATAGTCTGATTATGTTACAATTATCCCCTTCTAACAACTTCTCATCCTTGAGTATTGTTTATGGTATTCATTCTCAAATAACTCAGGCCATCAGACTGAAAAAACATACTCATAATCAGATGTGTAATCATGGAATAGTCCATTCTACCAAAATAAGAGATTAAGTAGAACCATAAACCATTGTAACACTTTCTCACTCCAGCCTATGATCCACATAGTCCACTCATCAAATGATGTTCCAAGCTCTATCTCAACATCCTTGTAGTCAATTACATTCAAGGGATTACGAATTTACCTCGGAAGTTTCATAACAAGAAAAAATTACATATACATTGGTATCATGTTGGATGGACAAAATGGTACAACAATTCTAAATACACTTAGAATTATCAGATAGATAAACAAACCATGGTGATATCTTCATTGGATTCCACATATGTGTATTACCCAACCGAGGTGACACTCCCGTGAAAACCAAGTCACTAATAGAAAGCTCCAAAAATAATATCCTATGATCTACATATGTTCATTTCAAGATAAATATGTAACCATGTAGAGACCTAGTCTTCTCATAAAAATGCATTACATATTCATAGATGAATATTCCTTAAATTAAACAAAAACACACATGAGAATCGTAATGGTTTATTAACATCCAAGACTAGGTACAAAATATTATTATTTAGTGAAATACTTTCAATGTTTTAACCAAATATATTATATCTTCTTAATCTTACATGACATAATATACATAATAAATATTTTTATAACCACTGGAAAGGAAACATAAGAATTGTTGATCATAGATTCACAGTAAGGGTAAAAATAGTAAAATACATAAACATAAATTGAGAAAAGGGGTATTTTGTTTTGTGAATTACATATGAAAATTGTACCATAAATATCAAAGTTAAAAATCACGAGTCATTGAATAAAATTTTACATTTCAAAAGGCATGGATAATAAGAAAATCAAAGAACATGAGACATGACAGAATAAAATTGACCCAAGACATGGAATTTGGTAAAAACCATATGCATAGAAAATCAGTTCCACTATAGTTAAGGATCACAAATAATGATTCTATAGTGGAATGGTTTCACTCCTAAAACCATCATAGTAATTAAGGGTTACTCCCAAGACCATCATAAAAAATTTGTTCCCTTACTGAACTTAGTTTACTCCCCATTCTATTAATTTCAATCTCATGAGATATAATTATTTACACAATTCATTAGAGGTAGATCTATGTCCCACCCAACACATAATGAGAATAAAATGTCTGGGTAACCAAATATAATAAATCATTTCTAATATCACAATCCCTAAAATAAAATGGGTTTAATAAAATTTCATCATATCATAACCTATGGAAAGGGGGAATTTTTTTAAATCACTTCCTTATTCCATCAAAAAAATACCACTTGGAAAGAAGTAGATTTCATAAGTATTTCCATGTGGTATAACCAGTATAATAAAAATTGGGTTCATAAAAATTATTCAATCTTAACATATTCCATTTATGGAAAGAATAATAATATTATCCCTGTATCATATCACCACTAACTCATAAGTTAAATCAAAGTATATTATCTTAGATAGAAAGTGATATTCAAATATTACCTAGAACATTTCATGAGGAAAATAGTCATTCAACTTTAAAAATCACATTCCAAAGAATAGAAAACTTTCAAAATACATTTCTATTGAAAATGTTCATGTAAACTTATAAATAATGATTTAAAAATCATTTAAAACATTTCTTGAGGAATATATCAATTTTTTCTTGAAAAAAACATTGAAAAACATAACATTATCTTAAAATCCTTTTCATTAAAATATAATCTTTGAAACTTATAAAAGAATATTGAAAATTAATTTAAATCATGTCTTGAGTAATATTTATGTCATGACCCGTCCTCAGGACCCACGCCGTGACTACCCCAAGCTCGCCTTCCATAGGTCAGGGGCTGCCGACTAGCACCAATGGCGTAAATCCCGATAATTGGGAATGAATTGCCTTTATAAAAGTAAACAAGACACCACAGAGTACAAGCGGAAGCAAAACACTAAGTACAAAAGATAGTTATGAAAAGTAAATGGGCCAGAATACAAACCCAACTGAAAGTGCAGCTACAACTAAACAAAAGTAAAATAGAAAAAGGCAAACAACTGGAAGAAGGAAGCAACTCATGGGTCGTCCTCCCCGGATCCTACCTGAAGGGTTGGTACAGATAACCTCCTCAACGCTCTCGCCCGCCAACCTCATCCATGTGTCGTCTCACCGTGAAGTCCTCCTCTAGATACTGACTCGTCGTTTAGTCCACCTCCGGGTACTGACTCGTCGTGTAGTCCACCTCCGGGTACCGTCCAGTCCTTGAACACTCGGCCTCTGTCAGCACTGTCCGTCGTCTGCAGCCAACACAATGAGGTGCGGGCATAGCCCGTGTAGGGGTGAGTATAACAATACTCAATAGGAACCCCGAGACCCTCAAGGTCTCACTAAAACCATCAAGGATAACCACAAAGAAGATCTCAATAGATAACCTCTACTTAGGTATATTCCCATACATATACCTAAGTTATCAAGTAACCCATCTCATTCATGAGGTAACACAACGATTATAAAATCAACGGATAACCACTACCCAGGTATATGCCCATACATATACCTAAGTTATCAAGTGACCCATCTCAATCATGAGGTAAACACAAAGGTCAAAAGTCTCATCTCAAACCAGGATTTTCATTATCGAAACGTAACTGCTGAAGAGCCACATCTCTGGAGTGTACAGTGGTCCTGTCACGTCTTCGATGTAATGATCACTAACCTAAGACTGCTGAGGTACTCCTCTTGTCGAGTACTGCAGGTTTGCGGCCAACTACCGGGCGCTCTGTCCGCTGTGGGTCAATCACCAAATACCGGGCGCTCCCCCTAATAGCCTACAGAGGTACTCGTCCTGTTGAGTACCGCGGGTTTGCGGCCAACTACCAGGTGCTACGTCCGCCATGGGTCTGTCGCCAAATACCGAGCGCTCCTCCCACTGGGCTAGTCGACTCAATCCAAGTCGAGTCAGCCAAGCAGTCGTCAGGTCTCAGCCAGCTACACGGTCTCCGTACTCCGTACGCTCGTCTTCGGGAGGGTCTGCTCCACATGCTATAGGTCGATACTCCAAGTATCACCAAGGCCCACAAAGAATTATCTCAAAGGACCGCCTCATCATAGGGGTCTCAACGCAACAGACGGCGCGTCAATCGGACGCCCGGTCTATGGGTTATTTGCCTTTTCGTCCCAGGGGCCCGGTTGGTTTCATGTGCAAACCAATCCGGCCGTAACTCAACTATACCCTGAACACTCATAGGGTATACTCATATGGACCGTTTCTCAACGTGATCACCAACGCCGCTGACGGTTCATCAAACGGACGTCTGGTCTGAAAGATATCAGCTTTTCCGTTCCAGGGGCCCAGTTGGATTTCGGTTACAATCCAACCCAGCCACTATCCAACATCAACCAAAACTTGGGAGATGTATGCCAAACGTTCCGTCTCATCAAAAGGAAAACAATGAGAGAGACGGCGCGTCAATCAGACGCCCGGTCTGTGAGTTATTGGCTTTTTCATTCGAGGGGCCCGGTTGGTTTCGTGAGCGAACCAACCTGACCGCACTCCGACGGCATCGAAACCTCGAGCGGAGTAAGCCAATAGATCCGTCTCACTTAGAGAAATCCAAAAAAGTTGACGGCATGTCAATCGGACGTCCGGAGCTCAAGATACGAGCGTTTCTGCTCCCAGGGCCCGGTTGGTTTCGTATCCGAACCAACCCGGTCGGACCCAAAGTATTCCGAAACCTTGAGTGCGATATACTGAAATGAAGGTCTGGTCCCAAGGATTTCTACGCAACTGACGATGCGTCGATCGGAGGTCCGTAGACCATGATATGGGCATTTGAACCAACTCAGTCCGAAAATAGGGGGTCTGGGCCCGGCCCGGCCGGACCTAGTACCCCCCTAGATTGGCCGAACCGAGTCGACCCGGCCCAAGCGGCGACCCGACCCGACGAACCGGCCCGGCTCGGAATTCCAGCCAGGCTGGCGGCGCGATGGTAAGGCGGTGCGGGCCAGCGCGGCCTGGGCGCCGCATGTGCGCCGCGCGCGGGGGTGCAAATTCCCCCCCCCCCTTGGTTTCAAAACGGCGCGGCATGAGGGAAACGGCCCCCCACATGGGGGCCCGCTGCTTGGACGCCGCACGGGCGGGCAAGCCCCTCCCGATTTTAGTAACCGCATCCCCGTAATTGGGGCTGATTGAAGTGCATCCAGGGGAAATAAATTCCCCCGGCTCCCCCTTGTCCGACCGGCCCGACCTGGCCGGCCTGTTTCTGCACAACGGGACCGGCGATGGTCGGTCCCCTTCCAGCTCCGTTGCCGGCGGCCCGGTACCGGCCGCCGGTCACCCTGCTCCGCCGCGGCCCAGAACCGGCCACGACCCTTGTCGTCCGGCGCGGTGCGACGACACCGCGCCCCTTCGCCGCGACCCTGCTCCAGCCATGTTGTCTTCGGTTTTCTTCGACGCGGCGCGACAACGTCGCGTTCTTAAACTTCTTTCCACGGCTCGGCGCGACGGCGCCACGCATTTCATTCCACATGAATCTCTGTGGTGTGACGGTGCCACGTTCTCCCGTACCAACCACAAGGAACCAACACCGAAAAATAAGGAGGAGGGTCGGCCGTGTTTGTGCGGTCCGACCCCCCTCACGTTATTCGATGACAAAAGGTTTAAATCCACAAAGTTCATCATGATGGTATTCACGAACAAATAAAATAAATAAAACCCCTACCTTGGTTTCAATAATGGTGTACATCAACGAGCTGCGGAAGGCGAGCGTCGCGGAGGTCGGGCGTCGCGGAAAAAGAACGTCGACGTCGCGAAGCAAGGATTCGAAGTCGTTGACGGAGATTTTGTCACGGAAAACTGTCGCGGAAGAGACGACGCTGAATAAGAACGTCGCGTCGCGGATATGGCGTCGCGGAAGAACTGTTGCGGAAAGAGATGTAGCGTCGTGGGTCGATGTCACGGAGAACGAACGTTGATTCCGTTGTCGTCGAGGTGCGTCCGAAGAGGAAACGTCGCGGAAGAAGTTCTCCGCGTTCTTCGGTGGAGATGTTCTTCATTGAAGAAGAAGATATTCTTCCCAAAACCTCTCAACGACAAACTCTAACAACCCAAATATAATAAGATACTTTCTTATTTTGTTAACACAACAACTCATTTGAATTTCAAGAGTTTGAAATTCAATAACCACACACAACTCACCTCATTAAACTTATTACATTAAAGTCATAAGTTATAACTTAAGTTAAAAAAATTAAAGTGGGAGTTGAGGGGGGGTTTAGAGAATATGAAGGGGTGGGGTTTGTGTGGGCCCCACCACCCTAATAACCTCCCAAGGGAGGTTGGGTGGTTACCCAACTTCCATCAAGAACTAAACACTTAGTGTAAAAATAATAAAAATTGTAGAGTAATTATAAAATAATCTTCCACAATTTTTACCATCAACACTCATGTAAACACTTCTCCGGAACAGGAGTTCCTAAGAAATTACCGGCACTGCGGTTCCATCGGTGCCCTCGGAATTCGATTCCGGGCACTGGTTCAAAAGTTAGAAATTTCCGCTCGTTCGTTCACTGAACGTAACCGAGCTAAACTTCTGATAAAAATTCTGGGTACCCGGGCCTCGGAAACGGGCGCCGTCAAAAACTGCGTTCTTGTAAAATCCCAAAGAAAATTTAGAAAAAATTTCCCTTGAATTTTACGAGTCTTTACATTACTCCCGCCTCAGGGCTTTACGTCCTCATAATGCTTTAACACAAACTAGGGTTACAATTGCGGTACAGAGCACGCATCTGAGCCTTCCGCTCCCATGTGCTCACCCGGAGGTTCCCGTACTTCCAGAGAAAGTTCACCCGAGGAATCGATCGTCCCCGTAGGATCCGCTCCTGTCTATCCATGGATGTAACCCCATCTCCATTGTCCTGCTCCTCATGGTTGAGCATGTATCTCCTCAGTTGAGATACCTGGAAAACGTTGTGCACCTAGTGCAACTGAGGTGGATGGGTCAAGCGGTAAACCACATCGCCTACCCAGATAAGGACCTAGAATGTTCCGTTGAACCTTGGAGATAACTTGCCTCCATGGCCACATCTCCGTAAACCTCGTCGAGGTGAGACTCGTCTAAGGACGTGATCGTCATCCTCGAACTCTAGAGGCCTCCATGTCCTGTCAGCATAAGGATTCTGTTGACCCTATGCTGTCCTCATCTGCTCTTGGATGACCTGGAACTTCTCTAGTCTCACAAGAACTGCTATGATTTCTTCTTTGTCGATAAGATAAATCTGGTATCATCCCCTGGATGAACCACATTCATTGCCTATAGGGTCAATCCTAACATGAATGATGCATTCATGTCATGGATGACGTCGTAAGGACTCGACGTAACTACCAAGAGATCCAACTGTCACTCTTTCCTCCAAGGGTCGAGTCACACTGTCGGCATTAGTGTGAGGTCACTAGGTCTCCTCTAGTAGATATCTCAAAAGTGAGGGTCAAGTCACTAGTCTTAACCGGGACCACTCAGTATCAACCAAACAAAAAGGACAGGAAAGAAAACTTTACAAAGATAAGTGTCTTTTCATTATTGCAGCTCATAGTACAAAGACACAAATAAACTACAGACAAACATCAACAAAACTAGAAGCAACAGGATCAATAGCCTCCAGGTCGGAAGCTAGTCCCACTCCTGTCCATCTGCTTCCGGAGCTCCATGATTGTAGGCCTCAGCTGCCTGAAGCTGAGATCTCCCATGTCCTCCTGTCCCCTTCGGTCGGGGTGGGCCTCCTGGTGGTGGTGGGGAAGCACCCCGAAGCGTCGTCCACCTCTAGATGCACGACCATCTCCTCTTCCCTGGCCGCCTGCTCCTTGCAGTCTGCCCTGATCGAACCTCTGCCTCGGGCTGGGAGGTTCTTCATTTTACTGCTGGTCATCTGCATGGCGGGTTGGAAAGTCACATGCCATGTGTCCAATCCCACCGTAGGAGTAACACTGACCACTCTCGGCACGACTGGATCTGACACCACCCCGGTTCCCCCACAGAACTGAACCTGAGTCGTGCAGTCGGCCACTGGTAGGTCTGGTCCTCTTGGACCTATGCGTCATCTATCTACTGTCTGCTGCATAAGACTCTGCCGCAAGCCGGCTAGTGGTGGGTCGTGCTGCTGGAGACTGCTCAGCAAGGAAACTCTCCACTAAGAGGGCTCTCTCCAACACCACTTTCTGGGTTGGAAAGATGTGAGAAAAAATAGAAGATATAATCTCCCGCCTGATCCCCTGCTTGAAGGTTCGACCCCTGAAGAACGGGTCCCGTACCATATCTGTGGAGTAGCGCGAGAGGTCTGTGAACCTCGCTGAATACTGTGCCACTGTCTTGCTACCCTGTCGCAGCTGAAGTAGCTCATGAATATGCACCGCTCGAAGGGTGGCTGGTACAAACTCTACCCGGAACAGGCTCTCAAAGTCTGCCCAAAGAAGTGTCACCTCGGCATGCATCTGGAGAATCAGGCTCCACCATCTGCCTGCTGCTGCCTGAAGAAGGCTGGCAGCAAGGATCACCATGAAGTCTTTCGGCTTCCCCACTAGCCTGAAGACTCTCACCACAGCCTCCAGCCAATCCTCAGCCGCCTTCGGGTCCATCCCTCCCTGGAACCTGGGTGGCCTCTGGTGCTGGAACTCGTGCAGTGCACTCAAGCGACGTGCACCCTCTGCTGCTGGGGCTGGTGGCATCGGTGGCCCAACGGGTAGTAGTACCGCTGGTGCCTCCGTTGGTGGCTCAACTGGAAAAGGTCCATGTACTGAGGCCACGTCGCTCGACGGGCTGTCTGTACGAACCACTCTCAGGGCTCTAGCTGGTCGTTCATGGGGAGGCATCCTGAAATGAACCACGTGACACAGTCAAATGATTTATACCTGGTGAGCTGACCTGGTTTGAGCTGATATTTAAATAAAACTTCTGGAAACACACACGCAATCAGTTTTTTTGTGTACAAAGTCAGAAATCAGTTGTCAGGGTCCTAGTGTATGGATACGTCAGCCGCCCGCACCAACACAGACCTCCCTGAACTGAAAACCACACTCGGTACTCTTAACACTATTGCTTCACAGAAAGAAAACATCAGAGTTATAAGTTCTACTGTAGAACTGACTCCTCTGATACCAATTTGTCACGACCCGTCCTCGGGACCCGTGCCATGACTTTCTCAAGCCTGCCTTCCATAGGCCAGGGGCTGGCGACTAGCACCAAAGGCGTAAATCCCAATAACTGGGAAGGAATTGCCTTTATAAAAGTAAACAAAACACCACAGAGTACAAGCGGAAGCAAAACACTAAGTACACAAGATAGTGCTGAAAAGTAAATGGGCCAGATTACAAACCCAACTGGAAGTGCAGCTACAACTAAACGAAAGTACAACAGAAAAAGGCAAATAGCTGGAAGAAGGATGCAGCTCCTGGGATGTCCTCCTCGGATCCTACCTAAATGGTAGGTACAGATAGCCTCCTCAACGCTCTCGCCCGTCAACCTCCTCCGTGTGTCGTCTCGCCGTGAAGTCCTCCTCCAGATAATGGCTCGTCGTGTAGTCCACCTCTGGGTACTGACTCGTCATGTAGTCCACCTCCGGGTACCGTCCATTCCTCGAACACTCGGCCTCTGTCAGCACTGCCCGTCGTCTGCAGCCAACACAACGAGGTGCGGGCATAGCCCCTGCAGGGGTGAGTATAACGATACTCAGTAGGAACCCCGTGACCCTCAAGGTCTCACTAAAACCAACAAGGATAACCACAAAGAAGTCTCAATAGATAACCTCTACTTAGGTATATGCTCATACATATACCTATGTTATCAAGTAACCCATCTCAATCATGAGGTAACAAAAAGATTATGAAATCAACGGATAACCACTGCCCGGGTATATGCCCATACATATACCTAAGTTATGAAGTGACCCATCTCAATCATGTGGTAAACACAAAGGTCAAATGTCTCAGCTCAAACCAGGATTTTCATTATCCAAATGTAACTGCTGAAGAGCCCCATCTCTGGAGTGTACTATGGTCCTGTCACGTCTCCGAGGTACTGATCACTAACCTAAGACTGCTGAGGTACTCCTCCTGTCGAGTACTGCGGGTTTGCGGCCAACTACCGGGCGCTCCGTCCGCTGTGGGTCAATCGCCAAATACCGGGCGCTCCCCCTAATAGCCTACAGAGGTACTCTTCCTGTCGAGTACCGCGAGTCTGTGGCCAACTATCAGGCGCTCCGTCTGCCGTGGGTCTATCGCCAAATTCCGGGCGCTCCGCCCACTGGGCTAGTCGACTCACTCCAAGTCGAGTCAGCCAAGCAGTCGTCAGGTCTCAGCCGGCTCCACGGTCTCTTACTCCATATGCTCGTCTCTGGGAGGGTCCGCTCCACGAGCTATAGGTCGATACTCGAAGTATCACAAAGTCCCACGAAGAATTATCTCAAAGTACCGCCTCGTCATAGGGGTCTCAACGCAACAGAAGGCGCGTCAATCGGACGCCCGGTCTGTGGGTTATTAGCATTTTCGTCCCAGGGGCCCGGTTAGTTTCATGTGCGAACCAATCCGGCCGTAACTCAACTATACCCCAAACACTCATAGGGTATACTCATAAGTACCGTTTCTCAACGTGATCACCAACGCCACTGACGGTTCATCAAACAGACGTCTGGTCTGAAAGATATCAGCTTTTCCGTTCCAGGGGCCCGGTTGGATTTCGGGTACAATCCAACCCAGCCACTATCCAACAGCAACCAAAACTCGGGTGAAGTATGCCAAAAGTTCCGTCTCATCAAGAGGAAAACAACGAGACAGACGGTGCGTCAATCGGATGCCCGGTCTAAGAGTTAATGGCTTTTTCGTTCCAGGGGTCCGGTTGGTTTCGTGAGCGAACCAACCCGACCGCACTCCGACGGCATCCAAACCTCGAGCGGAGTAAGCCAAAAGATCTATCTCACTAAGAGGAATCCAACAAAGTCGACGGCACGTCAAGCGGACGTCCGGAGCTCAAGTTACGAGTGTTTCCGCTCTGAGGGCCCGGTTGGTTTCGTATCCGAACCAACCCGGACGAACCCAAAGTATTCCGAAACCTTGAGTGCGATATACTGAAACGACCGTCTCGTCCCAAGGATTTCTACGCAACTGACGGTGCGTCGATCAGATGTCCTTAGACCATGATATGGGTGTTTGAACCAACTCAGTCAGAAAATAGGGGGTCTGGGCCCGGCCCGGCCCGACCCAGTACCCCCCTGGATCAGCCGAATCGGGTCGACCCGGCCCGGGCGGCGACCCGGCCCTACGACCCTACCCGGCTCGGAATTCTGGCCTGGCCAGCGGCGTGGTGGCATGGGCCGGCGTGGCGGCGCGGCCTGGGCGCCGCATGTGCGCCGCGCGCAGGGGGGCAAATTTCTCCCCCCCTTGGTTTCAAAATGGCGCGGCATTATGCCGCGCCTTGAGGGAAACGCCCCCCCCCCCCCCCCCCACATGGGGGCCTGCTGCTTGGACACCGCACTTGGGGGAAAGCCCCTCCCGATTTTAGTAACCGCGGCCCCTTAATTGGGGCAGCTTGAAGTCTGGCCGGGGGAAATAAATTCCCCCTGCTCCCCCTTGTCTGGCCAGCCCGACCTGGCTGGCCGGTTTCTGCTCAACGGGGCCGACAATGGCCGGTCCCCTTCCAGATCCATTGCCGATGGACCGGTACTAGCCGCCGGTCCCCCTGCTCCGCCGCGGCCCAGAACCGGCCATGGCCCTTGTCGTCCGGCGCGGTGCGAGGACACCGCTCCCCTCCACCGCGGCCCCGCTCTGGCCGCGGCATCTTCGGTTTTCTTCGACGCGGCGCGACGACGTCGCGTTCTTAAACATATTTCCAAGGCGCGGCGCGACGACGCCACACATTTCATTCCACATGAATCCGTGTGGTGCGATGACACCACGTTCTCCTGTACCAACCACAAGGAACCAACACAGAAAAATAAGGATGAGGGTCAGCCGTGTTTGTGCAGTCCGACCCCCCTCACGTTATTCGATAACAAAAGGTTTAAATCCAAAAAGTTCGTCAAGTTGGTATTCACGAACAAATAAAATAAATAAAACCCCTAGCTCGGTTTCAAGAACGTTGTACTTTAACGAGCCACGGAAGGCGAGCGTTGCGGAGGTCGGGCGTCGCGGAAAAAGAACGTCGACGTCGCGAAGCGAAGATTTGAAGTTGTTGATGGAGATTTCATCGCGGAAAACCGTCGTGGAAGAGATGATGCGGAAGAAGAACGTCGCGTCGCGGATACGGCGTCGCGGAAAAACCGTTGCGGAAAGAGACGTCGTGTCGCGGGTCGAGGACGCGGAGAACGAACGTTGATTCCGTTGTCATCAAGGTGCATCCAAAGAGGAAACGTCGCGGAAGAAGCTCTCTGCGTTCTTCGGCGGAGATGTTCTTTGTTGAAGAAGAAGAAGTTCTTCCCAAAACCTCTCAAAGACAAACTCTAACAACCCAAATAAAATAATTTCCTTTCTTATTTTATTAACACAACAACTCTTTTGAATTTCAAAAGTTTGAAATTCAATAACCACACACAACTCACCTCATTAAACATATTACATTAAAGTCATAAGTTATAACTTATGTTAACAAAATTAAAGTGGGAGTTGAGGGGGGTTTTAGAGAATATGAAGGGGTGGGGTTCGCGTGGGCCCCACCACCCTCATAACCTCCCAAGGGAGGTTGGTTGGTTACCCAACTTCCATTAAGAACTAAACACTTAGAGTAAAAATAATAAAAATGTAGAGTAATTATAAAATAATCTTCCACAATTTTTATCATCAACACTCGTGTAAACGCATCTCCGGAACAAGGGTTCATAAGCAATTACCGGCGCTGCCGTTCCATTAGTGCCCTCGGAATTCGATTCCGGGCACCGGTTCAAAAGTTAGAAGTTCCCTCTCGTTCGTTCACTGGACGTACCCGAGCTAAACTTAGGATAAAAATTCTGGGTTCACCGGGTCTCAGAAATGGGCCCCGTCAAAAACTGTGTTCTTGTAAAATCCCAAAGAAAATTTAGAAAAAATTTCCCTGGAATTTTACGGGTCTTTACAATTTACTTTTGGATTTGAAAATAACTTTTTAAAACATATTTATTTTCAAAATGTTTTTCATTGAAAATAACCATGAAAATTAAAAAATGATTCTTTAAAAAAAATTAAAACATTTATTTAGAAAAATATCAATTCTATATTGAAATGATATTTTTATAATATAATACATTATCAGAATAATATTCATTGGAAAAAACTTGGAAACTTATATATTATGCTTTAGAAATTATTTAAATAATTTATTGAGGAAAATATCTTTTTTGCAATGAAAAAACATTCTATAACATAAAAATTTTGAAAGTCCTTTTTTTTAATTAACATGGAAAAATATAATGTAGTTTTTAAAATAATGAATTTATATGAAGATATAATTTTTTTTCATGATGTATGCTTTAAAACAATGAATCCTTGATCATATTTAGTAAATGATAAATGGGTATTTATTATAAAAAGATAAGATGATTCATTTTAAAAAATGTATACAAATTAAAACAAGGGTTAAAAATTCACTAATAAATAACTCTCACAATTTTATATCCATTATCTAAAACATTTTTAGGAAGAAATATTTTGGATAAAAAAATATTTTGAACCGAATAGAGAAATAAAGTCACTTTTCATTAAAAACATCATTTTAAATTCTTGATTAGATAAATAGAAGGAATTGAAAGGAAAACATGTATTGCCATGACATAAACCTAGGAGAATAAAAATCAGGAGTTTTTTGAGAGATAGATAAACATATTTTATGAATTTATTCATAATCATAAATAATGCCAAATAATTATGGGATTGTAACCCAAAACTATTACCATATCGGTAACATGGATTTTTATACCACATAAAAGAACAATATTAAATGAAATATATAATATCATGAGAAAAAATAAATTCATGATATTAAATTTAAAATTGTATTTATATACCCCTTGTATACACTTATAACTACGACAATACATGTCTCAAAGATGAAAAATTGGGACAAAAATTCATTACAACTTTGGTAACATTTTATCAATAAACCCCATGAATGATAGATTGTCAAATGGTGTTTTAAATAACTATAATTGTCCAGATAAGAATTGGAAAATACATTCATAGTTTTTATATAAAACACATAATTGAAATAGGTGTTGAAAATGGCTTATGTAACATTGAAGTAAAAGAGTTTGATGAAAATCCCTTACCTTATGTTTTTTACATCATTAAAACGGGATCTAACATACTTTATGATAAATATAACTTTACTATAAATCGATTACATAACTATTAAAAAATATATCATATAATATATGATTTAGTAACTGTAATGAACCTAACAAAGCATCCTGGAGCCGGTGTTTGTATTATTATATTGGCATAGATACAAGGCATCAAATCCTAATGGATTGATTAGTTTTTCAGTTTTAGAAAACTATAAATGTTAATGATTCCCATTATACATTGGGAAAAGAAAATAAATAATAAACAAGTAAAATATATACATCCTTTGAACTTATTCTAGAAATTAATTTTCATATCTTCGTTAAAGGAAATAAAATAAGGGAGAGCTCAAATAATTAGAAAGGGTTAAGGATGATAGATGTTTCCATGAATCAATAAGAATAATATATATAGAATGATTGATAAAAAACACAATTTATTTTTATGTAACTCAACTATCAAGATGAGACAAGGATGAATCATAATGGAAAGTTTAATAATATAAAACACAAACAATTTAATTAATAAACTAATAATTAAAGGCATCCATAGATAATATCATAGAGAATATATCATTGATAAAAGTAAAAAATGAATTATAAATGGAATAAATTCATAATATCTACAATTAATTATTTCTAAAAACGTTATTCCATTACTACTAAGAGCATTCATAAGGTAGTTGGAAACATAATGGGTGAAAACCCATCTGATTTGGCTGACTGGTTCATCTCCAAAGACTACTGATGCATCGAGATGCTATCTATAACTCAGTACAAATCATTTCATGTGTGTACATGTAATTCATAATATATAAAATAACTAATTAATTTCATAATATCATTCCATATCACAATGTATCCAAAATGAGTAATGGATACAAATTTATCAATATTTCCACACATAATCATATTACAGTTCGATGTAAACACCAAATATAATAATGTTGTACAGTTTATGAAAGTGTATTATACATCATAAAATAATATGGATATTTATTTTAAATGTACTTTACAATGAAAATTGTTACAATAATGTGATTATTTCAAGATAATGTATATAATAACAAAAAAAGTGAGATTTCATAATAACTTTTACAAATTGATAATTTTAATGTCAAATCCTCTCAGATGAGATAATTCATAGTGAAACCAAAAAACCCTTAATTATAAATTATTTTCGATAAAAATTTTCAAAGGGTTATCATATACACCACATAAAATTTAATTGGTGAATAACAATAAATATGACTTAATGGAATATAAATTGATACAATATCCCTTACAGTAAGAATTCTTTGGGTTCAATGTCATTTGTAATCCTATATAGTGGTTTTACAAAATAAAAAAGATTAAAAATGACCATATTAATATTTATAACATCATATATGATACTATTATATCATATTATCACCCGTTCATTATTAATCATTCATTATTTTCATTATTTCAAGTGCCAATTTAATAATTTTCTCATTTGTTCTTTGTCCTGAATGTTCTGGTTCTTATACATATTATATATATATCATTTTAAGAGAACTAATCATGAAATAATTATCTTATTATTTAATTTAATATATTTGTATATATCAACAATATTGTGTGGTTATGAAAGAGACTCATATCCCTTCCCGAAGGGTATAGTCCGTACATACCTGAATGATGTTAATATTTTTATATGTTTTAAAGGGAATGAAATAAAACGATCTGTATTATTCTTATATAATTATAAATATGCATTTAATATCATAATTATGACATTTATATGAAATATTATATATAAGAATATCCTTATCAGCTTCCTTGTAAAGCGTTACTGAAAGATGAATCATTTCACTTTAAAAGTCTTTAGTCCTCCTAACACATGAGCGATGATATGATATCTAAAACAGAGTGGAAAGTGAAAAATTATATATGATATAATAAATTAATAGGTATATGTAAATTATAAATGACATATATATAATTTAAACCCATCATCATAACCAACTAAAAGAGTTGGTAATCGGAAAAATGAATGACAACAATTTGAAAAGTGGTCCTCCACCATACACATGAATGATGATTTTGTAAACAATTTGATTGAAAATAGGAGGGATATACATCAATAAATTATTATAAAAAAATGATATTATTTGGAATATATTCATCATAATATATAATGATGGGTTAATAATAAATTATTAAGGTGAATATAGAAATATTGTAAAAACACTCATTAAAGAACCTTAACTCTTCTTTGGGAATCATCATTTGGTATTCTCAAAAATAATTCCAAGGTTGGATTTCATCCAAAAAAAGACTTTTATGATTATATATTTTCAATTTGGAAGTTATAAATTATAGAATTGGCTAAATATGAAGGATTTGAATGTTTAATTATTATATGGGAGGGGGTGGCCTTGTATATGTGGGGGGACGACACACATGGTAATTTTCAAGAATAAAAAAGTGATTCCAAATTTTTCATATGCCAAAATGGTTGAAAACAGGCCATTAAAAAATAATTATTGTGGAAGGGTCGAAATATTTCCCTAAAAATGTTTTTATAAAATTATATAGTAAAATTTAGACATTATCTATTTAGATTAAGCCCCTCGTAAATAAATTTTTTTGCATTAACTGGAAAAATTAATTTTTAACATTTTCACTATTCATTTGGAAAAAATTTAATTTGATCATTTTTAATAAAAAATCATAATTTTTATTACAGATATGAAGTTCATTTTTTAAAATTCAATCAACATAATTGGAATCATAAAATATAAAATTAGTCCTATCGATGTGATGAGAAATCCAGTTTTAATTTGAAAATGTTCAAAAGATTACAAAATTTACAAATCTAAATTAAATATGAATTTGATTTAAATGTCATTAATAGTAATAATTTATATAAAACTTATTTAATTTTTCTCTAAAACGAATTAAAAATATTATTTAACATTTTAATTTATTTGAAGTAAAAGGCAGTTTTCAAATAAAATTCAGTATTTTTCACTATTTATCCAAAAAATCAAATTTCTCCAAAAAATAAAAAAATAAAATTAAGATAATTTTGATATTTTATTATAAAAACGAGGTTTATATTTTCAATTAAATTATATAATAGTGTTAATTTTATGTTTTAAATTATGAGTGAAATGAATGAAAAAGAGGTCCATTTTACACCAAATGTTGTGTGCATAAAAAAAAATTTATTTTAAAAAATATAAATTGTAATGATTTGAGGTGTTACACTCTTCCCTACTACAAACAAATTTACGATGAAATTTTATTTATAATTACTTATAAAGAGATGTCAGTTTTTATTCATTATAATATTCTCATGTTCCCATGTTCCTTCCACCATTTTGTGATTTCTATAATGTTTCTTTTCAAGGAAAGTATTTAGATTCCTAAATACTTTCTATCTAGAATCAATAAATTAAATGGGTTCTTCATAGTAAGATAAATCCGGTTCCAGTTATATTTCATCATAGTTGAACACATGAGTTGGTTCTGGAATTTAATTTCATAACAATGATATGTGGAACACTTCATGTACTTTTGATAAACACAGTGTCATTTCCAAACATTAAGAAACAAATCCAATTATTTAATGGATTTAAAATTATTCGATGTACAAGGGGCTCAACATAAATTTCTTAACAAACCTTATTACACCCTTTTATGGAGATAAATTTAATATTACATGATATCCCACTATGAATTTCAAATCGGTCATCTGATTATCAACATAAAACTTTTTCCTACTTTGGGATACTTTAATGTGAGCATAAATAGCATTTACCTATGTTTTTTCGTCTTCACCATATTCTCGGCCTATGAGAATCCTTTCACTATCATCATCTCAACAAGTTGGAGTATGAAACTTTTATCCATATATTTGATCATCCGATACCATTTCAATAGTTGGATGGAAAATATTTTTATAGAAATCCATTAACAAGGGTAAATACAAATCCCACATACCATGAATGTCATGTGATAATTACCTGAAAGTTTCTTCCATTTTTTGAATAGTTCTATGGAATTGTTTATAATTTTGAGGATGGTGGAAATTTCTCAAACAAATATTAGTATCAAGATCCTTCAGAATACTATTCTGGAATTTTGATGTAAAACAAGGATCATGATCGGAAACAATTGAATGAGGTGTTCTATGAGGCCTTAAAATACAATAATATATAGTCTTTTGAGGAACTCTAGTGGTAGAACATAAATAATGGAATGTAAATGTGATTAGTTGTTTATGAAATCAATGATAATTAAAATTACATAATTCTCTCTAGGTTTATCTAGTAGTCATATGAAAAAGTCCATAGTAATGTGATATTATTAACATAGAAGAATATGAAGAGGTTTCATGACCCCTTTTGGATGCTAATAAATAAATTTAACTTTTTTATAGTCCTAACATATGGACACATAATATGTTATTCTCAATTTCATGTTATTTCACAAAAAATGTTTCCCTCAAATCCATATACATATTTTTACTACCGTGGTTTATAGAAAAATTTGAGCTATGAGTTTCATTCAATAATTCCATTTTTAGATCAGGTGTAAATGGACCACATAATCTATTTCTAAATTAAAAAATACCCACTTCACAAATATTTTCACCTAATTTCCAATCATTTACAGCCATATTTTTTTTCTGAATGTTTACATAATTCGATTGATAAAATTTTATATTTACTAATAATGATGGTTTTACAATAATTTGAAATTTCAGGGATGTCTTTCCTTTTTAATAATTACCATATCGATATTAAATAGTATTATAAACCTATGATCCCTATAAATCCTCATTTGGGTCATAAATCCATGTTCTTTAATACATAAATCATATAATACCTTATTTTATTTCCAAAGATAGTATTATACATAGAGATCATAGTTGTTTAGTAGCTCGAACCACCACCATTTCCCCATATTGAGATATTTCTATGAAATGATGAATTTTAGAATCCATAGTGATAATGAATCCAAATAATCAAATAAATATTACAGCTACCAACTCAAGATCATGGGTTGTTTAGTTCTATACATGATTCTTCAATTTATTTGATGCATATGTAATAAGATTATCATTTTTCATTAGGGAAAAACCACATCCCTTTTTTGATGCGTCACTATATATATCTCAAACCCATCACTTCCATACATTAGAGTAAAAATCAAATCATTAACTAATCTCATCATTCATTCATCAAAGAATTCATCACTTTCTATTTTCAAAACTATCATAATCCATCTATGTGTTGGATTTGTTAATGGGTTAGAATATTTGGAATAATAAGAAATGAATCAAATACTATAACCTTAAAAACAAATGATACTATATACCACAATTATGTTCACATTTAAATTCCATTCTCTGACATCCATGACCTTTTCTGGATCAACTAATATTCCATCATTGGAGACAATATAGCCAAAAAACAACCCTCTTGATGCTAGAAATCTCACTTACTAAATTTCAAATATAACTATTTACTTCTAGGAGTCTAAAGAATTATCTTTATGTTATTTTTATGAAAAATATATATATTATAATACAACAAAATAAAATAAATTTACCCCACAACAAAATAATAAGCATATTTATTGAATACACTATTAGTTAGATCCATAATCATTTTGGAATAATTTGTTAATCCGGATAGTATTAATGATAAATTGTAATGTTGAAAATTCATTATAAAATTTTATTTAAAATTTATTCCTTCCTTAATAAAAATTTATTATACCTATAATGAAGGTAAATATTTGAAAAATATTGATCCTGTGAAGTTGAGCGAATAAGTTATCAATTCAAGGAAGATGATACTTTCTCATTATCGCAAAAATATTTATCTACCTATAATCAATGTGTAACATCAAGGGTCCATTTTTATTCTTACCAAAGAGAACATGGGATCACCATATTGGAAAACTAGGGTTAATAAATTACTTATCGCCCAACTCCTGTAGTTGTTTCACAAACACAACTAATTACACAGTGGCCATTCTAAAGGGATTCTTTGGTATTGGTCGTGCGTCAGAGATTAAATAAACGGAAAACACGCCTTGATTTTCTGATGGATGCCTCTTAAAATCCAAAGGAAATACATTAATGTATTCTTGTGGAATATGTTGATCCTCAATTTGATGATTACTATCTCCATCCCTATATGATATTTTCTCCTTTTCCCAAAGAATCTCATTCACTAAAAATAATGGGGGTTGATCTAGATATCAATTAGATTATTATATATATTCTCTAAAGATAAGAAATTTTATATATTTCTCTCAAATGGTATCTTCGTTTTTCATTCAATAAATTTTTGCATCATATTTTAATATCTAGTACAATAAAAGATTATATCAATGTCTAAAATAGGTATGAAAAATAATGTAAAAAAGTAGAGCATATTTGAATTTCAAAATGGGGACTGTCATACACATCCTTATTGAATGAGAGTTCCCATATGTTGTTTTAATTAAAAATCCATTCATAATTTAAAAAAAATATAATTATTTCATGAAATATTATGTAGATATAATGGATCATAACGACATAGAATCAAATTGTTAATTAACAAAATTTTATGATAGGATTATTGTAACTACAGCTACATTATTATGTACTTCCACATCAGCTGTAGTGATCATATTTTATTGGCCTTCGTTCTATGGCCTCTTCCATTGGAGACTACTTTGATATTAAGTGAATTTTATTAATGTTGAGATTCATATCCTTATAGTTGTAAAAATGAATAGAAGTGTTTTCTTTCTCCCCATTTCTTTATTCACCTTGAAGACCAATTCATACACACATATAACAAAATTTTATGTCGTTATATATTTTTCCTAGGTGATTCTTTCCATAGTTTACAGATGGTGGAAATTACATTATCATCTTCTTATAATTTTACAAATTCAATTTTCTATGGTTCTCATTAGAAATATTATTTATGTGGTTTCTCTTAGAAATGTAGGAACTTAAGAATTACATCCCCCTTTTTACGTAATATAAAACTACTTCATCATATGATGAGAAATATTGATAGACCAACACCATTTAGAGACATATCTTAAGGCCTTAAATGAAATAGTCAATTCTGCACTCTATATTGCGTATATAATCTGCACTACACTTAGATAACCTTATAAAGGTATTATCATAATCAAAAACAAATTATTATTATTATTTCCATAAGCCATGTAACGTTATTTTATTTTAATTTATTCATAATGAGGGGAATATCTGTTGAATAATATATCCGTAAATGATTTCTATTCCATGAGTTATATTTCCTCTTCCTCCTTAGAATTCTAGAGCAATGACCACCATTGATCAACATATCATTTTAGTTAATACACTAAAAGTGTTACATCTTCCTTTTAACTACACCCTAACACCATAAATATATTCTAAAAAGACTTAATTTGCTTATAAACATCAATTGGATTAGTAGTTCCACTAAATGATTGAGCCTTCTTTTATATAATGTGATCCAACATATGATAATATCTCCATGGAATAAATTTCTCTATCAAGAAATGTTTATTAATCCCGACATGATTATGATTCCCTAATATATCCCTAATTCTCTCAGTTCCAATACCAAATGTATTGTCTTCATCGACAAGGAAATAAATACATTTTCCACGAGTATTGACATCCTAATTCTTTATAGGCTTTATAAGCAAACAATGTTATTTACTGAAGTATCGCATAAAATTCTGAATTTTAAATCACAATTTATAAATCCAAATATTTTATAATGTATATAAATGAAGTGAATAAGTGTTTCATTTCTTTCCAATATGGATTTAAGTGCATAAGAGATTCATTTGATGTCAATGAGAAGTCAATGTGTGAATGGAAAGTGTTGAGGAAGAAGTTGGTGAAGCCTTAGAGAACTTTTTTCCATTAAATGACTTGAATGCTACAATTGACCAAATCTCAAAGAGGATAAATTGGATGATTTTTTAACTGGTCCTAAGTTTGAATACTTGTATCAAGTTGATACATTGTTTCAAAACATAAATAAGTCCATGCAATACTCAGTTTTATGTGGAGAGAATTAAAGATCCATCCACTGAATCTAAATGGATGAAGATTAAAGTATCATATGATAGGTTGACCAAGTCCTCAATGTCCAAGAAATGTGTTAATGGAAAACACATCCCTCACACAAGGAGATTCCACGAATTATTCCATAATGCATGAGGAATGAAGAAATAATCCATGCGTCAACCATGATTGAATTAAAGTAATTTTGAAGAATTCGATTTTTTATTCCAAAAAGAACATAAAGATAATGTTTAAAGATGAATAATAAAAGAGGACATGATTATTGTGGACGTTACAAAGTGTATTGCCCATGCATGGAGTTTGAATGATGTTGGTGGCCATGAATTCTCGTTGTACAAGACAGTAGGTTTTTAATCAATTGTATGGCCTTCCTTACACAAAACATTTTCCAACAATGGAGGGCCAGCTGCGGTCCTCACCTAAAGCCCATGTGGGACATAGGGGTCAAATGTTCATGAGGGAAGCCCTCAAGGCCCGCCCCACATGAGGCAGGGCGTGTGGGCAATGTGTAAGCCTGCAGAGCATGCTCATTGATCAAATCGTGCGCACTAGGATGCATAGTGGGCATTAGGTGTACCCATGAGCAGTTGAGTGGGCACTAAAAGCACACCCATAGGGTTAACCCTGTACGGTGAGGTACTATGGAGGGAGGAGGAGTAATCAGAGCCGAATCCACTATGGATTAGTATTTAAACTTTGAGAAACCCGCAACCCATCTTGATATGGGATTAAATTTTAAAGATACAGATGCAATTTGATACATTAATCTGATCCCATGTCTGATCTTAGCCGCATGATCCATCTCACATCCCATTTTATAATATCCATAGTCTGTGATTGATCCAAGACAATACAATGGCAGAGGAAAGACCCTGAGGTTATATTCAACCTTCCAGCCATCCAGACCCCACTGCTCACCGCATATGAAGCTGATCCACTGAGATAGAGCTCTCGACCACTATTGAAGCCATATCTAAGTGCCTGATGATCGTTTGGATGAACTGAACACATGCATGCATTAAAATATTCATGCATGCGACTGAAATTATAAATCTACATAGGGTGAGATCAAACGAAGTTTCCATGGCCAGGTCATTAGACGTACAAGGATAATATTTTCATGCATTCAAAAGCACATTCATGTGAGTATTTATACACGAAATAATGAATTAAGGTGAAATATAAGAAACCAAGATCTGCGATGTATCTCATATCCATGTTTGAAATACTCAAAATGAATATAATGGGTATTTAATGAATTGAATACCATGGAATCTCACGTGGATTTTAACATGCATCCCATTCCTATAAAAGGAGGTTCAATAAGAAAAAAATGATTCACTACTATTCTTGAAGAAATGTGCTCATATTTCTCCAAGAAAACAGAGAAACTATGAACCCCTCTAGTTCACGAACGACCGATGGATTCCATGAAGCCTTGCTACAAGAAGAAGGGTTTCTGTACATCTCTTGTGAAAAGGATTCCTGTGCATCCCTTGTGCAGAGGAGAAGAGTGAACCCCTTGGTTCGTAAAATATGTTGTACATCCCTTGCATGAAGAGAAGAACCGTAGTCACACTGGTTCGAGAATGAACACACACACCCTGTGAAAATTTCCAACAATAAAATTATAGTTTAATTGAACCCACACCATGTCATTGTGTGCAGTAGCCCACGAGTAAAACAACTGGTGCACTTGTACCCTTCTTTTGCACTTATGAAGACAGAACCACAAACCTCTCAGGTTCTGCGATGGAAACTCTCATGCACCCTAATAGTGGAAGAGGGAGAACTCATGCCTCCTATTATTCATGAAGATTAAGGGCGTGATGCCTTGTGTTTTCATGGAACTGAACCCTTGCATGAGTCAAAGGATTTGATAACTTCTTGAGAAGAAAAACTCACACATACACCATCCACATACATATATGGGTTGTGTGTGAATGAAGATGAAAAATAATCATGAATGTGATGTTGAAATCATGTGCATGAAAACATAAGAACAATGTGTGTGTGCACATGTGAATGAGAATGGAATAAAAAGACACACACTTTGTACCGAAATTGAAAAGAAAAAGTGTGTGTGTCCTAAGACCCAAAAGAAGAGAAATGGAAAAGGAGAAAGGGAAGAGTTTGTTGTTGTGTGCTCAAAGGTTTGTATCCTTAGAGTTTTTCACACAAAGAATAATAGGATTGTGCATCCATGAATTCATGCATGCATATTCACACGTGAAGATACTTAAAGAAGAATCAAAATTGTTAGTGCACATGTGTAAACTAGATTAGGTAACAGCATGTAACTCATGCATGAAGCATAATCATGTTAGATGAAGCCAAGTGAGGTGATCTTCAAGGTTTTATTAATCACATAAGTGTATGAAATTATATCTATGAAAAAAAGGAGATGTTTTATGGTATTTAATATTTTCACTAAAGAATAATAAATGGAGATATCAAAATACCAGAGGTATTGGATCCCATGAAATCCTTACCAAATGTGAATGAGAATTGAGATAGATTCCAAACATATTTAAAGATGATATTTTATTTTAGTCTACAGTATTTTATAATCCAAGAAGAGAGACAATGCTGATATTATGCAAGAACACTCTTGAATTCATGAACAAGATGTTGGCACCACTATTACACATCATTGTGAGGCTTCGTCTTCATCAAAATATGAATGAATTTCCTAATATTTTTTGAGTCTGAGAACTGATCAACTCAAGCGATCAGAAATTCTATGCAAGGCCAACAAACCATACCAAAAGATATTGAGGTTTCATGAAGAGATTCAAAGGAAAGTGTGATTCGGCAAGAAGGTTTGGGAAGATGAGATTATTGTCTACAGTGAGTCATATAATAACATGAATAAAAAAACTACTTGTGTGACTCGAGAGCAAAATGATCCCCAATGAGATTCACGGGGTATAAAAAGTCTTCAAAGGTACTTTGAATCATGCTAGGGTGTCTCTAGTAACACTGTTGGAAGTTGTATAAAGAACCTCATGTGGGACATAGAAGATACATGGTGGGACTCTTTATCAACCATTGTAATTAATAATAGAATTATAGTGTAGAATCCTTGTTAGGGCGAAGAACCAACACAACAAACAGAAGGACTTTGAACAGGACATTGTAAATACTTGTGAACAGTTCCTTCACATTTACAACATAATTTTAGGTAAGGATGAATGACACAAGAAGAGTGGATTGAGGCTTCAACAAACCATAGAGGATTAATAGAAAATAATCAATTAGTAAAATTATTTAAAAGGATCACTGATTCACCCCTCCACCTCTCAGTGATTCACACCGTTAGGGCACTTCAATTGGTATCAGAGGAAAGTTACCTCCAAAATATCCATGGGATTCTTTATGAATTTCATATTTGAATAGATTAATGAGAATCATCATATGGATATTTCTACCAATACACTGAAAAATTGAATGAAGAAAAAATCAAGGAAGATGAAGAAGAATCTTTCTAATAATGGAGATAACCCTTATACTGAAGGCAATCTGAAAATAACAACTATTATAATACTTAATATTCTTCTAATGAAACCTTCTCAAGATGTGATGATAATAGATAAATTAGTGATCTTCAAACATCACTCAAAGATCATATGATGAAATTCCCCAAATAAGTGGCAAGAAAAATTACTACAATACTTAGTTCTCTTCATGATGAAAAATTAATGCTAGAGGAAGAAGCTAATTCCCTGGAAGAAACGCTGGTTAAAGGGGTTGGTAAATCCAACACTCTCACAAATCTAGTGATGACAAAGGATGAATCAATTTATCTTTGAAATAAAATACATGCTCAAGTTACATAAGAATTTTAGGGATGTATTTTTGAGAAATAATTATTTGAGATTGTATTTGTAGAATATTTCCATGCATTTAAAAATTTGGAAAATGTTTTTATGGTTTTCAAAGCTGATTAAATTGAAGACAATGAAAACTAGCTAAATGATCATGAAAGATCATTTAAAAAATTATGAAATGTGCATTATAAACAAATAAAAACACAAAAGGGGAATTAAGAATGTAAGATGAGATCAGTTGAGGATGAGAAGAACTCTCTTAACATGAAGTGTTTAGAGATGGAAGTGAAATTGAAGAATCAACAATCCCTCCAACCTAGAACATCCCAAATAGATAAAATAATAGATGATTACAATCATGATTGCATTGAGGAATATAATTCCAAAAGGAACATATAATCATCCTATAATCCAATTGAAACATCCTCTAAGATGTTTGTATCCCATAACCTAGTTATTTCTATATCTACTGATATAGTTTCATCTGAAAGTATAGGTTCTAAACCAAAAGTTGGGAAGATATGGATTGATAAAAATGATGATACATCCATAAAAACTTCAAAAGTGGGTACTAGAATGATTATGAATAGAAACACCGAGAAGGTTTCTCAAAGAAATAAAGACTATTCCAATATCAAAAAATAAACTAAATATAAATTGATTTATTCCATAAGAAAAAGAAAGAGATTTATTGGGTAGTATTGGTGTTTTTTTGATGTTTGGGTATCAAGACAATGATTGATGGCATAATATGTTAGCATAATAAAACTATGGAAGGAATAAATTTGGGGAAAGTATATGTGTAGAAATGAAGCATCCTACAAAGAAAAGTAAGAAAACTCAGATGCAAAATAATCAGTCTATCTAGAATAGATTTGAATATCTTGAATACTTATGTGATAATTGAAATAGAAGTGGTCAGAGTCCTGATCAGTGCTGGTTTATTCCTACCATTCCTCAGGCATATGTTTATAAGAAGTATAGTCCACAAAAAATCTAAGATAAAGAAAAAGGAGTTAAAAAGCCTTCCATTGGGAATATGCAATACAATGTATTCATGAAACCAGTGAAATAAATTATTCCCAATAATTAGTTTAAGATGGGTTCCAATAATGTCATATAAACCATGAAAAGTTGTTTCTAATATGAAAATAAAGGTCATACCATTGATCACAACAAAAAAACCATGGAAATGAATGGAATAAAGCGGAAAATAAAAGGAGAATCAATCTAGAATAAATTGGGATTGAATGAAGACATTCCTAATGATAATATAAATAAGATTCCTAAGAAAGGAAACTTGAAGATGATGATGAAACCATGTGGAATATCCAGATAAATAAATGGAATGAAGGAGTTTTTTAGTTATTTGGCATAATCATTCAAAAGTTTTTAGAGAACTACAATGATCATAAGATGAAATATTATTTGAAGCTAAGGAAAAGGTAAAACATGTTATTCCACATGAAGGGGAATTCAAATTTCATGAGAGGTTATCAACACATGATAACCCATGTGTCTCAAATATACTGTGTGGAATGTGCAACAAAGATGTATATCAGGAAAACAAATGTTTAAATGTTTTACTAGAACAAATGGAGAAAATTGAACTACATGCACAAAAAGATATTTCACTACTGACAGAAGTGAAGAAAAACAATACACACAAGTAGAAGGTGGGTGGAATTAAAGAATCCAAGGTGAAAATGCAAGATAAAATACCAAATGAAGAGGATACATCAGCATGTTGAGTACCATACACATTAGAGCTTCATGGAAAGGAGGTATTGGGATGAGAAAAAATTCATAGCCCCAGTGCTTCTATTTAGAATCGAACAAGTGTGCCATCTTATTTCCTTAAACTATTGTTATACATGTGTGATAAAATTGATGGAAATTGAAGATAAAGGTTATTCTTAAAATGATAATTGAATAAGCAATGTGGATAATAACAAGTTGGACTCATTATTCATGATTGGAAAATAACTTGAATTGTTCCTCATTGGAAGACAATCAACATGCATGTCTTCATGCTTATCTAATGATATTATCCACCATGATAAATCAAAGTTTGTGCACCCATTGAGGGGGAGAAAACATGAAAGAGATGAAATCAAGGATTATTTCCTAACAAACCTTGAAAATCATATCATCTCAAGAAGCTGAAACTGAGGCATTATAGTCACAATTTCATCCCTTGTTCTTAATTTCATTCATCATGTCAAATAAGGGGCGGTGCATTATTAATGGCACGATGGGATGAAAGGGGATTATTTATCTTTCCACTTGAAATTTTTAATATTTTTTGGGAATTATGTTCAATAATTTAGCATTTCATTGATAAATATGACTATTTCCATCCACTAAGACAAGTTTTGATACATTCTGAGCATGATTTCACATGTATGGTTGTTTATAGACAACACTATAACCCTTAGTCATATATCTATTGTTTTTTAAAATGGTTTATCTCATGTAGACATAGAGTTGTTTAATTAAATTCTCATTGATAAGTGAACTATGTGACATAGTCCCTCCCTCAGAAACAATCCAAAAGATATTATTCAAAGGGAGGAAGGCATGTTTTTGAAGAGACCCCACTGACACCTTTTCATTTGGTTTCAAATAAGGGGGATAAAATTTGGCACACATAGTGACCCATCAGTGTTTGCTTAAGTGATATTGACAAAAAAATACAAAGCGGGAGATTGAAGTGCAAAAAAGTTGAATTTTTTGAAAATATGGACAGAAGTGCGTAAGATATTCATTTGTTTTCAATTAGAAGACAATATGGGTTTTAAATGTATTGAGGGATAAGATGGTGAATCCTTATAGAATTGTTGTTGATTCAAATCATTGAATGCAATAATTGGTCAATTCTTTAAGAGGATAAATTTGACAATTGTTGAACTGGTACAATGTTCAAATACTTCTATCAATGTGGTACACTGTTACAACACATGGAATAGTATGTGAAATACACTGTTGCATGAGGAGGGAATTAAAGATTCATTCATTAAATCTAAATAGATGGAGTTTACAATATCAGATGATTGTTTGAGCTAGTCCTCAAAGTCGAGGACATGTGTTAATGGAAAACACCACCCACTGATCAACGAGATTCCAAGAATTATGACTTAATTCCTAAGGAATGAAGAAATAATCCATGAATCTCCCATGATTGGATTAAATGAATTTTTAAGATCATAGATTTGTTATTCCAAACGAAAAAGAATGATGATGTTTGAATATGAAGAAGAAAGGAGGATGGGTTTCATGTGGAAGCTACTGAGTGTATAACCCATGCATGGTGTTTTAATGATGAAGGTGTTCATAAATTCTCAATGTACTAGACACTTGGTTTTTAACCATGTATAGACCCTACATACATAATAAAAATGGGCCAACCATGGAGGGCTAGTTGTTGTCCTCACCTAAAGAACATGTGGGACTCAAGGGTCAAATGTGCTTTAGGGAAGCCCTCAAGGCCAATCCTGCATGAGGAAGTGTGTACGTGATGTGTGTAAGCCTGTAGTGCACACACGTTGATCAACTTGTGTGCACTAGGATGCAACGTGGGCGCAATGTGCACGCTTGAGGAGTAGAGTGGTAACTATCAGCACACCCGTAGGGTGAACATGGTATGAGGAGGTACCATGGAGGGATGAGGAGTAATCTGAGCTGAAGGTTCAGCAGATTGATATTTAAACTACAAGAATACCACAACCCATTTAGATGTGGTAAGGAATTTTAAAAACATATATGTGATATGAGTTATTCATATGATCCTACTTCTGATATGAGACACATGTTCTATCTTGCATCCAGTGTTATAATATCGTCCACCAGTGATCGATCCATGTCAATCTAATAACTGAGTAGATATCCTAAGGTCTTATACACCCACTAGCCATCTTGACCCAGATGATCACCGCATATGAAGTTGATCCACAGAGATCAAGCTCTTGACCACTGTTGAAGCTCAAGCTATGTGCATGGTGATCATCTGGACGAACCAAGCTATCACATGTATAAAACTTTTCATGCATGTGACTGAAATGAGAAATCCACATTGGACGAGAGAAAACTATGTTTCTCATGCTATGTAATTCTATGTACAATGATTAGATTTTCATGCATTAAAAAATTCATGCACTTGAAGATTGTCACGGGAAATTTGGAAATCAACATGAACAGAAAGAAACGTAGATATGCAGAAGATCCCTAGTGCGATTTAGGGAGGATAAGAAGTCTTCAGTGGGACTATGAAGTAGGCCAGTGGGAATCATGTCACACTATGGGAGGCCGTATAAATAACCTCCTGTGGGACTCAGGAGAGATATTGTGGGACTCTTTATCGACCATTCGAATTACTAATTGAATTATAGTGGATAATCTGTGATGGTGAGAATAACGAACATTGATTATCCACTATAATTCGATTAGAGTAAGGATTAGGTCTTTGAAATGAACCTTATAAATCCTAATGTTCAGTTATTTTACATTTACAATATCATTTGATGTTGGGCTGAGAGACACTAGAAGAGTGGATCGAGGGTTTAACCAGCCATATAGGTTTAATTGAAATGAATCAATTAGTAAAAAGATTTAATGGGATCACCTATTCACCCCTCCCCCTCTTAGTGATTCACTATGATTTGGGCACATCAAACATAAATTAATTTTTTTTAAAATGTCTATTATCAGAATTAGAATCTTTTCTTTTTTGGGATACAATTACCTTAAAATCACTCTTAATTATTTTGACTGAAAATGTGAATTATCTAAAGTATATCCTTTGGATGTGTCAAACCAAGGGTGAATTATGGCTCATTTTCTTATACTAGGTAATTCTATAATCAAACCCGACATGCATTTTGTGGATTTATTACACTAATGTACATTGGTTCCTGAAGCACTCAAACATATATCACCTAGAAATGAATATATTTATTAAAAGGCACCATATAATATCTTCCTCATGAAAACATAAGGATGTTGTTATTGACATCTCCTCAAAGTATATCATATGGTTATGTTTCATAATTTTGGTTTTTCTTAATATAGTTCCCTAGGTTTCTACTATAATTCCTTTAATTCCAAATATAACAACCCAACCCCTAGTTGGACAAGGCCGGTTTCTTAATTTATCACATTGAGAAAGATACAGGGAAAAATTTATTGAAGGATTTATTAGTTTAGTAGTTTTGGATTACAAGTTACATACATGATGCAAATTTTACAATGGGAAAAGAAAGTAAAGCATAAATTTTTTGAAAGATCATCATCCTTGAAACTCATTCCAAGAATTAATCTTCATATCACGGGGAAAGGAATCCAAATAAGGTTGATCTCAAATTCTCAGTAGGGATTATGTAAAACGGAATATATCATGAATCAATAATGATAATAAATATGTAATGTAATATAACTATACCAAATTCACATTTAAATAACTTGGCTATCTTGGAGAGATAAGGAAGAATTAACATGGCATGGAAAATTACCAAACCACATTCCATTTAATCAATAAATTGAAAATTAAATGATTCAATTGAAAAATTAATTGAAAAAATCTCATATATAATAATTATAACTTATTTCTCAATTAATTAAATGATTCATTACCAGACATCATGATTCTCAAGAAGTAGATTCCTTTACCGTCAAGACATTTCATAGGAGAAATTAAAACATACTCGGTAAAAACCCATATAAGTCGGCCAAGTAATTATGCTCATGAGACTAACGATGCATTTTGGGGATATATGTAACTATCTCCCACCCCAATCAGGTATTTATAAATTATACATCATATATCATATAATAAGTATAATTCATAATATTATTATTAATAATTAATTTTCGATATTGAGTAAATGATAATAATTTATGAACTTTTTCACATTTAATAAAATAAAATTTCAAAGTAGACACCATATATAAAAATGTTATATTGTTTTAGAAATAATATTTTCCATACAAAAATAATATTTATATTAATGATAATTTTTTTCCAATGAAAATTTTTTATAATAAATTGGTGGTTTCATGATAATGATATTAGTCACAAATGAAAGTGAGATTTCAAGAGAAATTTTACCAGATGATAATTTTCATGAAAAATTAAATTGGACAAGATAATTCAAATTAAAACATAAAATACAATTTTTCATTAAGATAATGTGAAATTACATGTCATTGGGGAAGCATATACACCACATACAAGTGACTTGGTGTATAATAATATTTAGTCTCTATTGAATATAAATTAACATCAAATCCATTACCTCATTATTCCATTTTATTTAATATGATTTATCCTCTTATATAGTGATATTATGAATGTATTTAACTTATAACCTAAAGATATTAGTATTTGTGATTTCATATACGATCCATTTAAAACAATTTATAACATGTTTTCATTCATTATTTTTAATGAATGTTATGGTTGTTGCAAATATTATATAGCTATATTATCTCCAGCATAATAATATTAATGACTAAATTATCATATTATATCTTTATATATAATTATATATATCATCCATATGGGTTGGTGAAGAAAGAGACTCACATTAATTAATGAAGGAAATAGTCCACACTTATACGAATGATGTTATCATCTTCACGTAACAGAAAATGAATGAAGGAAAATGATCTATATTATCATTAAATAATGACAAAAAAGATATTAATAACATAATTATATCAATAATATAACATATACTCATTAACCATATTCTTCTCACTTTCAATGTTAAGCGTTAGTGAAAGAAGAGTCTCATCGCTCTGTGAGGCGGTAGTCCACTGAACACGCAAGTGATGTTATGGTATCTCTTATGGAATGGAAATTGAAATGTTAAATATGTTTTAATGAATCCATAGGTATAATTATATTTTTTATATCATATATATATATACCTTATATATATCATAATAACTAACATTGATATGTTCTATTGGAAAAATTAATGATAATGATTTGTAAGGTGATATGACACAAAACACATGGTCAATGATTTTGTAATTCATTTCATGGATGTGGGGAGAGATATAGGTCATTAAATTTTTATAATTACATACTGATGTATGTAATATACTAATTTTACTATTTCATCATAGGTTAATAATAATTTAGTGAGGTATCGAAGGGATTAATGTAAAAATGCTCATTGAAAAAATTACCTCCTTTTCTAGTATCTTCCATTGGTTTTCAGCAAATGTCTCCCAATGATAGATTTTTCCGAAATTAATGGTTCAGGTAAGGGCTAAGGGAAGTTTGGATGTGATTTGTGTTGGGATGGGAAGAACCAAAATGGAGTGATTGTGTGAATGTGAGAGGAAATTGGGTGGCCTTTTATAAATGTGGGAGAGGACACACAAAATATGTTTGAAACGAAATAAGTTCTTCCATATTTTCTATATGACACAGGGGTGAAATAATTTCCATTATCTAACCAAATAGGTTTAATGGTTGAAATATTTATAAGAAATAGTTTTTACAGAACTCTATAGGTAAATTTAACCATTGAAATTTTATTTTGACCTATGGAATATCCATTTTATCCTAAACCAAAATAATTATTTTTTACTATTTTTTCTATTCATTTTATTGGAAAATTATGTTGAAAAACTTGTAAATTATAAAGTCTGATGAATAAAAATATGGAATACTTTTTTTAAATTCCATTATCATTATTGAAAATAATAAAATCAAAAGTATACTCATAAATGTGATTAGAATGTGGGTTTTTAATGTGAATATTTTCAAAATATTATGATGTTTTTCTATTTAAATTTAGTTGAAAAATGATTCTAATGACCTAAACTAGATTAATTGATATAAATATGATGAAATTTTACTTTAGAAACAATTCAAAATATAATTTACCAGTATAAATTATTTAAAAAAAAACAGTTATCATTTAAAATTTATTTTTTTATACTATTCATATTTTTTTTTTGAAAATTAACTAAAATTAACAAAAATATAAACTTGATATTATTATTTCATAAATAATGTTTATTTTTTTCAAATAAATTTTCTAAATGTGTTAAAATTTTATTTTCAATTATGTATGAAAATCTTAACTAAAAAATGTTTTATTTAAACCTAATGTTTCATGAATAGAAATCTATTAAAATTATTATACATGAAATATATTTAATTTTTTTTCTATTACACTTATGACCTTTTGTTACCCATTTTTTAAGAATTCTATTATAATGTCAAATTTTTTAAATAATTAATTTTTATGTATTTGTTTTAATTTTTTATTTTTGTACCTCTTAAATTTTTCATGGTTCTATAAAATATAGAATTTAAATCATGATATAAATTTCATATATATTCATTATATATGTATTTCTTTAAATATATTAATGATAAATATAGAAAATTTAAAACACTACCTATATTGGAGGAAGGTCGTATGTATGTATGAACGTTGTTTCCATTTTCTTGACAGGTAGAATGAATGAAAGGAAAATAATATATTACCATTATAGAATAATTTTATTTCATATATATAAATTTTTTTCATTAATAAAATCATTATTACTGTATTATTAAATACTTAATGAATCAGATCACTTTGTAAAGTGGAAATCCACTGTACAAACAAGCAATGTTATCGTATTTTAATAGAAAGGAACGCATGATGATATATGTGATATAATAATTAAAGAAGTATAATAATTTCATTAATATAAATATAACTATTGTATCCATAATTATATCTATTTTTTCGAGATTTTTATGGTAAATGAATAACATTGGTTCGAGAGGAAGTAGTCCTCCATACACATATATAATGATTTAGTATACCATTTTATAGAAGAGGAGATAGTTGAAGGCAATTAATGTATCATAAACACAGATCATTACATTTATCTTAATTAGTTTTTTATATAATCATTATTTAATAAGACTTGTAGAGGTGGATGAATAAAAAAATAAAATTTTTGGTTAGGGATATTCGGTCTTTTTATGACAACATCTTTTGGTTAGCACCAGCTTGATTTGTTGGTAGGATTTATGACAAAATAATACATCTAGTATTTTATTATGGAATTAGGGAATTTATTTAGGTAGGTATTTTATGAAACAATGGGGATTATATTTATAAAGAATAGAGGAGATGGGTGTCCTTTAATAAGTGGGGTCAGTGGAAAATTTAACATTTTTTTAAAAAGTTCTAACGAATATTTTCACAACTACAAAAGGTACAAAATATAAAATTATCAATAAAATTATAAATTTTTTTGACATCTGTACATGAAATTGGTTTTTTATAAATGTTATGGTTCATTTTTAACACATATCATCATAGTTTAACCCTCGGGTAAACACATGTATACATTAACCGTGGTAAATAATTTCTATAATTGTTTATATTCATTATATTAAAATCATAATTTGATCATATTAAGTAGTATAAATTATTATTTCTACAAATATAGAATCCATTTTTAAAAACACCATTCATATAATCAGAAAATTATAATTTAAAATTAATCATGTATTTATGACGAGAAACATGTTTCCAAAGGGAAAATGTTCAAAAGATTAAACTGTTTTTATATAAAAATTGATTCCAATGAAAAAATGGATTTATAGATATATAATTTATCTAATTTTACATCTTAAATGATCTTAAAATTGTTTTTTTGGTTATAATATCTTGAAAATAAAAAACAATTATTAATAAAACTTATTATTATTATCTATTAATCATAAAAAATATCATTTCACAAAATTATAAAAAATTCTCCGCAAGTTAATTATGGAATGATGATTTCCAGAATCTAGTTTTTTTAAAAATAGATTTTAAAATATTAGTAAAATGTAATTTTATAAAAAATGTACAAAAAGAAAAAAAACATTTCAGAGAAATAATGTTTTTATGTGAAAATTTTGAGTAATTCTTATCTATTGAGTAGAAAATCATAAGTTAAAGTTTAAAAATTTTATTTAATATATTACATATATATATAATTAAAATTTAACTACAAAATTTATTTAGTTAATTTATTAATTTTAAAAAAACTTTTAAGAATAAATATAGTTTTTTAGAAAGCATTTCCGTTATTTTGAAATGGTTCTAATTTTTTATTTCTAATTAATTGTTCACTAAAGATATATTTTTATATACATATTTAAACTATATATTTTCATAATTTAGTTAATCATATGAATACCCTTAATTCCAATTACAAGTTGGTGACTATCATATTAAATAATAATATTTTAATAGTATGTATCTTTTCATTGAAATTTGGTGTTACATGTTACAAAAGATAAATTATATTTTGCATATAATGAAAATTATCAAAAATATAAAATTTATTTGAAAAATATATATTTCATTAAATCTTGGGGTGATATATTCTATCCCCTTCAGAAAAATTGTATACTCTCAATTTTTTCTTGGGCATGGTAATCAATGGTTTCACTTTTATAAATCCATTAATGGGATGAACACATCTTGAAATGGGTAAATAAAAAAACATATTGAAAGTAGAGAAAATGATGTGTGTTTGTTATCTGGAATAACATATACTTGGTTTCCAATTAGAAAAACATTTGTGGGAATTGATGATTTGGACATGGAAGTGAAATATAATGTCTTAATAATGACAGATATAGAGATATATCATTGATCACAAGGAAGTGAATGATCTTTTGAAAATCAAACCCCAAAAAAGCATTCACCAAAGATGAGTGAAAATATTCATTAATATCATTAAAATGATGATGACATGATAATATTTTATTTCAATATCCATTTCAAAATGTTTTGGAATTTTCAAAGGATGATATAGACACTTTATTTTATTTTGTTTCATGTTTACAATACCATTAATTTATTGTGAAATATTCAATTTCCACTTCATATCATACTCAAGTAGATGTATATTTCATGTATGAAATACTAATAGATAATAAGATTAATAAAATGATGATAATTTAATCCTTTTATCTCAAGTGATTATCAAAAACAATATTGTTAGTTTAAGTTATCCAATATTAATAAATATTCCAATGGTGAAATTATTTTTTAAAACCCCATCCAATGTTTAATATAAAAAATTCCATAAATGGGTAACCTTATAAGCCTTCTTAAATTGCAAATTATTATTGAATCGCAAAAAAAATTAATCCCCCAAATATAAAAAATTATCTCTTGCTTCTAACATATTTTTTTTGAATACCTTAGTCGTATATTTTCTTGAATCATAGTAATAACCAAAATTACCATAAAACCATAATTAAAACAAACATAATTCATCATTTCCAAAATAAAACAATATATTATTGAATATATCCCACAAATAGAATAATGTTGTAATCTCTATCAATGATAACAAAAACCACTTTTTTCCAAAAATCATTTATAATTTTTGAGGTCATCAATACTACCCAATTTACAGTATTCATATAAACCATATATTTATCCCAACATTATTATCTATACATCAATATATTATTAAGGGTTATCTTCCCTTAATCATTTTTTTATATAAAATGTTTCTTTTCCAATAAATCTCTTTTCTAGGTCATTAGTACCATTAATCTAAATCTTGAAAATAGTTAGAAAAAATTATATGATGAATAACCCTTCAATATTTCATAATTTATATAAAATAAATCATAAATTAAAACATATAAATACTCCAATCATTCCACTTTATTCCTAAAACATTAACAATAATTAATTTTCTAATTTATTGACACATAATTGATTATATATATCATTTTTAGTCTCTTCTTTCTCATTAATATAACAATTATGTGTAATACCTTGCAAATGATCTTTTTTATATTTTACCTTAGGACATCGATGTTCATAATTCCTATACATTACACATTTAAAAAATTCAATATCGATTGATATTGTTGGAAGAACATTATTGTCATCCAATGTTTTAACCAATCTTTTAAATTTTCCTCTACAATTACTGGCTCTGGGCCCTTCTTCTCAACTAATAAAAAATATTATCATTTCATTACAGAATTCTATTACGTGATTTTTTCCACATTTTTGAAATATAGAATAATAAATTCTCTTTCTTATCTGAGATCCACTACACTAACTGTCAATGAAGTATATCTTTGTATTCTTTGGTGAGTTCTAGAGTTTATTAAGGTTATTGTTGTTAATTTTATATCAAGATAAATAATTGGGCATAGTAATTAAATATTTCACTCAATGAATCATCCCAATCATGTTTTCATGACATGTTTAATATCATATTCAACATTAATATAGTTTCATTAATTTATTTCCAATTACTAAATCCATAAATGTACAATTTGAGTAACAACATGTAATCTGCCAGTGCAAGTGAACGAGATTATTAAAATATCATTCAAATCATTTGGAAGTACATAATTCAAAAAATTGTAATGTCATTATAGTTGATATAATGTATAGAATGATGAAATGACAATGATGTGAGTGGGGTACTTGTAACACATCTAAATAGAGTTATGACTAATGTTAACGGATTCAAAACATGATGGAATGTGAGAGGCCGATATCAGAGAAAAAGATAAAATTGGAGATGGGGGTAGGGGTGGAGATGGAGTAAAGTGGAGAGATTGAGTTAAACGATGGAATGAAAGCTAGAGTGATTTTAATTGTGTTTAGATTTTGTCTAGAGTCTGTGGGCTTTTAATAATGCATGTGTGAGAATTAGTTGGAAACATGATCACATTTTTTTTGTTTTCATTAAAAGATAATCAGTATCTGAAGAGAAAAATGGATATGAGGATTCATCAATATGGAAGTTATTTTTATTCCCCTCAATAAAAATTTAGGTATCGGTCGAAAAAATCATATTGATGCGAATAGATGACTCAAAAATACTATAGTAATATTATTAAAAGGCCTTCAATCTCCGTGAAAGAAGCTACCTTGGTCGGTTCATCCAAACCATATATATATATATATATATTCCATTTCCATTCCAATGACCCACACATTGACTCTCAAATTTAGTTACATAAGAGATATAAAGTTTACATATGAAAAAATGGTAAAAATTTTAAAATGGATATAGGGGCAGAATCAATGAAGGATTCACACTTCCTTCAAAAGCTACAACAGCCGGAGCTTTCTCTATAGAATCATAATGCAGTGAAATTTCCACATCATCAAAATGTCTAACTTCTTCTGTCAATTTCAAAAGATTTGGGGTGTGGGTTTTAGAGATTTCTTGAATAGAGACCAATCATTTGTATGTATAGCCTTCAACAGCTTTTTAAGAACATACCACATGAAATCGAATAATAAAGTAGATTTATATATATAGAATCTTGATATGGAATGAGAATAAATATCCCTATTCTATATAAAATTTATGAATTATAAATAAAAAGTGAATATAGAATATGAAAACACATAAGTGCATATTGATTCCAGAAAGAAAAAGTTTCCATCATATGTTGGTGCTAATAACATTTCCATCATCAGTGATTTTTTCTAATGGATGATCTGCAGTGTTGAGCTGAATCATGTGAAGACCCAAATGATAAGTCCAGTCGAACTTTCTTATCCAATGAGACGAAACATTTCTTTGATGATCAACAAAAAATCATGAATGAATTGAAGGGTAATAGAATATTGATTACATATGTTTATATTAACAACAAATCTGTTTTCATTGTGAATGGAGACAACTAAATCGTAGTGAGAAACAGAAATTGAAATAAATTTAATATCATGAAATATAATATTAATATATTAAATTTTTTCCTAACAATTATGTTCTCCGAGTATGAAACAACATAAAACTCCATCAAGAAGACCTGGGAGAATGATTCAATTCTAATTAAAAAAGGTAGAAAATTATATTGATATACACTATACTAAAATTATCATGTTATATCTAAATAGATTCAGATATTTCTGGTTGAATAATTGTAGAATCCTTATCTTATAGAATAGTTTTAGTCATTATATATGTAATGGAATATAAATTCAATAAAATGGTAACATAATGTAATGTTTTATAAAGGGACCATCAAATTTAAACACTCTTATTAAACAACTATGGGAACATATAAAAAATTATAAAATAAATTAAGCTAAAATTAAATGAATTTTCATTTTTGTGTCTGCAATGGTTCCTGAAATAATATTATACAATAATCATTGTAGTTTATCATTAAAATAAATATGTTAATTATAAAAACACCCTTGGTAAAGGATATGGGACTGAAATTTCTTAATCTCATTAATTATAGGGTAGTCTTATCATATATTTGAAGTGGATGTTAGTTTATGATAATAAGAAGATAATGTAGTTGAGGTAATACATTAACCTGTAATGTGTGTGATTAATTAAATAAAAAATATTTCATGTAGACAGGAACAAGAAATAAAATTAAAAAAATTAATATATATACCTTGAGATATGAATAATACTTTTTGTAGCATATAGTGCATGCATCTTTCTATATTGTTAGAAGGTGTGTATGACATTTATGTAATCATATGACAATATATTCAATAATAATTATTTTCATAGTTAATTATCTAAAACTAAAAATTATCAGTTTTAAAATATCATATTTTGAATTAGAAATTATTGTTAGAGGGATGATGTATTAATTAAATATAATATTAGTGATATAAACATAAAAAAACATATACTGATGAATGTGTAGTTAAAATAAATAGAAATTTAGAATCAATTTCAAAGAAAATACATCTTTGTAGAATAGAAATAAATTAAAATCTATTCTTTATTGATGGGAAAATGGAAGCCATAATGCCTCGACGTTGGGATATCAGGGTGTCTGATGAGATAAGATGGTATTGTCTCTAAGGTATATGCATTTCTGAACTCTATGACCATGGGATGAAGAATTATAATGGTGACAGTCATAGAGCATAACCACCATAGAAAAAATCATAAAACCCCTATAGAAATGAACACCAAGAACATTTTATAACAACCAGTGTTGGGAAATAGATCACCGAAAACATAAAATCCATAATGAAGGCTACACATTTGATAAAAGGAAATGGAGTGAAGCCTATTGGTTATGGGTATTGAAAATTATGGAATGAAACTTGTAGATTTGTTGTTCTCAGAATTCAACACAACTATAGAACAAATAAATTATATTTGAATAGTAATGATATGTTATTCGTAACAAATTGAAATAGTAAACATGAAGTAACATGCATTTCAAATAAGAAAAGGTCTTAGAATCAATGTAACATGCAAATTGGAAACACCATTTTAATAGAGGAGTTCATGTTTCTGAAGAACAAAATAGAACTGTATGCTTTCACATATGGTTACATATGCAAAGATGTGGGTTTAAAATATAACAATAACTAATGTTTTTAATAGAAATCAGTGTCCCCTTTGGAGTCAACTATCCATATCATGCTATTTTGGTTATATCCTCCCACAAATGGATTGATCTATTTATATAGAGGTCCAGCACTGCATGATGTTGGCTGAGTGTAATATGGTTTCCTATAGTGTATAACATTATTGATAAATAATAAAATAGAGAGATGATAAATTATTATAATATATAGTTATTTGTTTTTCACAATCAAATGAGATTAATACTAAAAACCCATTATCCATTTATTGATAATGGAAATAATGGAATTTGTGTTTTTCATTGGGTGATGTCAGTTGGCATGACTAGTTTAGCTACAGAATAACATTGATCTATTATTTTTCATGTAATAGTGACATTATTGTAATAAAATATATTTTTAGATAGAGGGAGGTTAGTTTTAGAAATTTTTAATAAAAATATTTTTTTAATAAAATAAAATGAATGAAATGGATACTGTCATTAAATTATCCTTAACTGGTTATAGGTGACAATGGGGTGCATGCTCATATCATCATGCATCCTGTGGTTGTTATATATTTTTCTGTAGGAAAATTTTTATGAAATCTAGAACCTGTGATAGTATAATTCATGTAAATATGTATGCAAGATGAATGATAAATAATATATTTTTTTATGGTGTTCATAATTCAAATAAGATAACCTATTTGTCATTACTTGAAAAGTAATATTCTTTGAAACCCCACCACATTACATGTCGATGGTGATTGAATTTTTTTTATTGTCTATATTTTTATATAATAGTCATGAAATTGAACATAATAATGTACTGAAATACATTAAATATTACATATCTTATAAACCAATGTTATTATTATAATGTTCATGAAAGCATTGAATGGTATGGAGATATTAATGAAATTTATATTTAATTACACCAATAACAGTGGATGAAATCTATATTGAATATAATGGGTTCAACTTATTAGAATAAGTACAAGACATTGGGGAAATAATGAAATCAATAAAAAATCTCCTAAAAATCATTTTTGATGAAACACTAGCAGAGCTGATTAATGGTACGGGGAGATAGAGTATTAGAATAGAAGAACTATAGTAATACTTTCTCATTAAACTGGGATTAACTAAAAATAAAGCATGATGGACTGAAGGGAGATAATGTTTTTTATATTAGGATAATATACTTTTTGTGGTACTTTTGATCTATAGGATTTTTGAATAATATGTCGTTGATGGAAAGGGATTTAGACTGAACATGCTGGGATTCATCCACATTAGTGGATGGTGATGCCGAAAGTTGAACAGATTTAGCTAAGGAAACCAAAGGAGAAGGAAACCATAATGTCGAGTTTTTTGGAGTTCTGATTGTAGTAGAGAATAACTATAGGCAGAAGAAAATTACCTTTGCCGAGAATAATTACAGGAAGGAGTGGACCCTCACCTTAAACTGGAGACTCATGGTAGAAATATATGATGATGGAGGTAGAATATTTATATTCTTCCCTTGACGATGATACTCTAGTCAAATATCAACTGGAACTCGACATCAGTATTCGAAAGTGTAGGCCATGGTGGGGAAATATGATGCTCTAGTCATAGACCATTTCATAGGAATCAAAATTTAGAGATAACCTGACCTCATTAGTAGAGCGAATGGAAGCAGGTGGCTGATGAACAAGAATGAATTAGAGGAAAATCTAGAATCCAGATTTAGTTGGAACACTAGTTTAGACAAAGGGAAGCCCCCGAGTCGGTGATGGAATGAGGGAGACCATGTTTAGTCACAAAAATATATTTTAAATGGCTGATAATTGTAGAGGGAGTGAAAAGTGTACAAGAAACTACCCAAATAAGGCATAGAAATAAATTTTATCAACTAAAGGCTAATAATTCAAAAGTAAAATAGGGTGGTTCTCATTGCAACTTTATCTTAGAAAAAGATTTTTTTGGGTCTATATCAATAGTAATTCTTTTTAAAAAATTTCATTCAGGAACATTTCCAACTAGGAGGCCTAACATTAGCATATGTCAACTCATTATGCCTTAAAAATTCATAGGACCTCCATCACCTGCTCCCTGCTCTTCACCTGCATCAATTCCATGACCATTTGGAATCATATAGATGATAGGATTCATTAAAATATAAATTAAAATGGTGAAAATAATAAAAATAAGATAAAAATAAAGAAACAAAAGTATTATATAAATATATAATAATATACAATGAACAATAAAATGGAAGAACAAAAGATGAATTGTGCTAGTTTAACCTATGTTGGATGACCTAGTACACCAACTTGTATATGTTCCATCACTGTATGAAGCCCCCTGCTTCATCCACTATGTAAAAAACATTTGGGCATTGGAAAAACACGAAATTAGTCAGAATTTTATCCCATGGTGAACAAATTTTCGAGCAAACTATATACCGGAAACTTTTTCTAATGAATAGACTCTTATTGGGATCTAATTTATACTAGTTTATAAAGAGTAGTTTGGAATGTCTTATAAAAAGCCTCAAACAACATGCATCATAAAATATAAGTACTCAAATTTCTATATATTTATCTTTTAAGAATGAAAGTGAATGAAATAGATGAAAAATTTAGATTCTGTAGTTGGTTTAGGGTGAAGAAATTCCTACACCGATTGCGGGGAATCGTGATAACAACATTACCGATTTAAGGGTTACTGTATCTAGAGAAAACTAAAATCATGAGTATGAGGAGGTTTTGCGGTGCATCTAGGGTAAGATAGTGTAATTACATGGTCACCAAATATATGTGTGATGGAAGTAATGGATTTAATTAATTTGAAAAGAGGTATGCTTGACTGAATCCTTCAGTGTAGACAATAAGAGCATGAGGTGAAGTAGCTAGAGATATTTACAGTGGGAGCCGGAGAACCCGGAGGTAGAGGATCCATAATAGGAAGAGTCAGAGGTAGAGGTAGAGTAATGATATAAAGAAGAGATGAAGGAGGAAAAGCATGCTGAGGTGATGGAGGAAGAGGTTGAGGTCTCAGAGGTGGAGTATCATAAGCAGAGGAGCCAGAGGAAGATAGGGTTATCAAGGGAGAGGGAGGTGATCATGAGGAAGATAACCTATGAGGTGGGGAGGGAAAATGAGAACTTAATTATTGGATGGATATGGTGAGCTATGTTTTTAGGTGAATTTTGAGTGAGGAGTTCATTTAAGAGCTGACATTGAAGCATACATGGGTGACATGTGAGCGAGAAATAAACAATCATTAGAATATATATATATATATTAATTGTTGTAAAACAAATAATTTTTAACATTACTTGTATTACGTTTAAATCATGAATACCACTTTTCCATATATAACTCTATAATTTTAACCTAGTACATTCATAGTCATCATCTATTTAGATGATTTATTATGGTCTATAATGAGATTGTGAATTTATAAATGTTATCCCCATGGAGTTTCAAACTTGGTGTGTCGTAATGCCCATTATCATGCACCGAGTGACAATCAAGTCCATCTAAATTCACCATTTTTATATTAATTACCCCAAGGTAATCCTTTCCAGATCCACATCCACATTTTTTTATCCAAATAGGGTTATAATTTCTTATAAGCCAGATTCTATATCCTTTACAAAAAATCCAGAATATTTTACTATACTTAGAATAATCATTATACTTATCCTGTAACATTTACATAGGGATATCACAAATGATTTATCATCCTAGTTTCCAAAGGAAATCAAATAATTTCTTCTATAATACCAAATTTGGAGAACCAAACTTCTCATACAAAGATATTACATATCATATAGGAATATTCATCACACGACAACCACATATTCCTAATGATTGTATTGGTTTAGTTACTTTGGATATTGGTTACACAATCTTCATATTGTGTGAATGATCTTCAATGTTTCCAAAAAATATCTTCCATATTAGTAATCCTCATAGACATGACCTATATAAAACCATTATTGAAAACCAATGTGAAGGAATCACAATAAAGGGTGATCTCAGATGATCAATAATGGTAAAAAGGGAAAATATATGAGCATTATTTGAGAATAATGGTATGAGGATGTGGAGAAAACATATGCAAACCAAACCCTTCATGGGATAGATAAAAATATTGATTCATTCTATAATGATTTATAATTCTTAAGAATTTGATAATCCAAAAATAAATGAACACGAAACATGAGATCATAAAAATGATATAGGACATGGGATTTTGGAATACACATAAGCATGAAAAATAATTTACATTGTAGTTATGTATCACTTCGTAGTCTATCATAGTGGAAGTGATTAACTCCAAAAACTACCATAGTAGTAATGTTTCACTCCCAAGACGATCATAGTAGAAAAATTCCCTTATTAACATTGATTAATCCCCGTTTTATTAATATCTATCTCATTATATATAAATCACTAACCAATGAATTAGAGGTAGATATAGGACCCACCAATCACAAAATGAAAATTATATTTTTTTGTTCCCTAAGATCTTAAAAAATTCATTATATCATAACTCATTAAAGTAAATTTATTTTATAATCATTTCATCATATCATAAGATGTGGAAAAGTGATACGTTTCTTAATAATTTCACTATTCAGTCATAGCATCACCCATTAAAATAAGTGGTTTTCATTAGAATTCACTCACTGTATAACTCACGAAAGAGATACATGTTTAATTTACATCATTCAATTATAAACATAAAATATTAAGAGAATGAACAATAATTTTATCATTGGATTATATCCCTAGAAAACCATCAGTTACATCAATTATTTTCAACCTAAATGGAAAACTATTTTGAAAGGTTACGTCGAACATTTCTTGATAGAAATCATATTTCAACGTTAAAAATCAATTTTCAAAAAATAAATCATTTTAAAAATAATTTTTATATAAAATAATAGTGTAAACATATAAAGGAAGATTTTAAATAATTTCAAACATTTCTTGAGGAAAATATCTTATTAAATTATTAAAAAGGCATTTCAAAGAATAAACATTTTTCATAACAAATTTCATTTATAACAAACTTTTAATCTTATAAATGAATCATTAAAAATAATATAAAATATTTATTGAAGAAAATATTACCTTTTAGTTGAAATATAACTTTTTATAATATAAAATATTATAAAATAATTTCCTTTTAAAATAATGTTGTTTTCTTATGATGAAATTTTTAAAAATAAATTAATACTTTTCTTAAAAAAATAAATTTCTTATTTTAAAAACAATTTTCAAATATAAAAAAACATTCAATATCATTTTCTTTGAAAATAACCATGGAGACAACAATATAATATTTAAAATTGTTTATAAAATTTTTTGAGTAAAATATAATTACTAATTTAAAAAATAATTTTTAAACATAAAATATTTTCAAAAAACATTTATTTGAAAATAAAAGTAATAAATTTTAAATGAAGCTTAAAAAGAATTAATGGTCATGACATCATAAATTAAAATTCATCAAATATTTAGTAAAAGAAAAATTATAGATATTTGGAAAAATACATGAAGATTCCTTTAATTGTTTTAAAAAGTAAAATGTGGGTAAAAATCCCATTTATAAATAATTTGTAAATGGTTGAAATATTTTTTAATAATAATTTTAATAAACATGATTTAGTAAAAAAAGGATTTTTGAATGAAGAGATGAATACTTTTACTTTTTATTAAAAAAATCATTTGATATATTGAGTAATTAAAGAGTAGTTAATGAAGGGAAAACATTTATTCCCATTGCATACCATTAGGAGAATAAAATTCATAAGTTTACTGAGATATAGATTATAAGAGTACATCATTGAAATCATTACTATTAAGAATCCTGATAAACGGTGACATTATAACATATAACTCACACAACTATTGTAACATGAAATATTAAGCTCCTTGAAAGAATAATATTATAGGAAACAAAAAATATCATGAGAATACATAAATTAATGATAATACATGTCAAATGATAGTATATAAACGTTATAAAACCAGATAGGTTTATAATACAATGTTTGTCACAATCTAAACAAATTAAGACAAATGTGTCTTACTACTCTAGTAATATATGAACCATAAAACCCTTGAGAGAGAGATCCTAAAATGGATATTGGAATCCCAAATAATTAAATTAGACTAATATTAAAATAAATTATTTGTATGTATCTATACCATATAAAAGAAAAATGGTGTGAATATGATATGTTCCTTAAAGTAGTAAACATTGATACGGAAAAACCTTTCCACAAGTATCAACACCCTTACATGTTCATACCACCTATATAATAAATATAAGCTTATTATACGTATATTATATAGGATTACATATATATATATATATCATAGCATATAATTCTTACTTATGACATTTTATTAATCATTTATTAACAACTATTTGTTAATGTCATGTTATATGTAATAATTGGTTATTCGTGTATGTATTTATTTGTTGTTTTATTCCTCTAAATTTTACAATGGTTCCATAATCTATATAATTTTAATGATGATATAAATATAATATATAATTTTTGTACATTTATTTAATGTAATATATTAATGTTAGAGTTAAAAATGAAACACATTGTTCAAGGAGACAGTTGGACGTATATATACATGAACCTTGTTTCCATTTTATCAAAGGGAAGAATGAAATAAAGGTAACATATATAATAAATTTATAGAATCATTTTTATGAAATATATTTCATATATTTTCATTATAATAATCCTTATTATCTTCCTTGTAATGTGTGAATGATTCACATCGCTTCATGAGGTGGAAGTCCATGGTACACAAGAGCGATGTCATCATATTCATAGATAATGGAATTTATGAATGTATATATGATATAATAATTAAATATGTATAATAATATCATAAATATAATATATATTCATTTAATCCATCATCATATCAAGCTGTGAGAGGTGTTTTTGGAAAACGAATAACATCATTACGCAAGATGTTAATCTATCACACTCATGTTTGATATTTTCCAATCCCATTTATTGGAAGAGGAGATGGTTTTAGGTAATTTACATAACCAAAAAACATATATGTATATTTACAATACTTAATTTTCTATATCATAATTTTTTAATAAGAATCAAATGATATGGAGGATGAAATAATATTAAACACTCATTTAGTGGTGTTACCTCTTCTCCAGAAAACTTCTTTTATATTGGAGAAAAAATATTCTTAAATTGCCTGTCAAAACAGAATAAGGATTATACTATGGGATAAATGAATTAAGTTCATGATTTTTGAACTCCTTAGTTGATCCAATGTGTTTTAGAAGTGTGAAAAGAAGATGAGTGTGGGTTGAATTTTATTGGTGAGTTGAGTGGCACATTTGATATTTTTGAAAAGAAAATGTGTACCCACGTTTTTAACATACAGTAATGCTCCCAAATGTCCTATTATAGATTCTAGATGACATATGTTCTATATATTTATATCCAATGGTAAATGAACTAGTTTTGGGTTATTTTTTACCCATATCATTTATGATTAATGCCATGGAAATCAAATTTTTACATTAACCACAATAAACTATTTTTAATGTTTTTAATACTCTTTATGGTTAAAAATTAAATTAACCATATTAGATAATACATATTATTCTAATTAGAAATTTTAATCCAATTTTTTAGGATCCATTAATAGAATATTGAAATTGTAAATATTAATGTAATCAAAGTGTTCAAACGAGAAAGCCGTTTACCAAAGAGAATATGTTCAAAAGTTTAAAATGTTTTGTATAATAATTAAATTATAAATTGATTACAAGGACATAAATTGGTTCATTAAAAATATAATTGAACTAATATTACCTTATAAAACATATTGATATTAATGTTATGTTTATAATTTTTTTAAATTAAATGAATATTAGTAATTTAAAATAGTAATTTTCACTCTTGATCAAAATAAGTATCTTTTCTAAAACATTATATTATTATCTCCAAGATAATTTTGAAATAATATTTTCAAAATTTCTGCATTTTTATTGATTTAATTCTCTATTATTTGAATGAAAAATATTTTTAAAATAAATACAAATACTGTGACAGAACAATTTTTTAGAAAATAAAAATTTTTTAGAGAAAAAATGGACTAATTATTAGATGTTGTCTAGAAAACAAATAAAATGAATGTTAAACATTTATTTGAATATATAAATGGTAAAAATAATTAAAATAATTGATTTCTAGTTATTTTTTTATTTATTTATATAACATACACTTTAGTGCATTCAAAGGTTGTTTTTTTGAAATGATTTCCTCTATTTTCCAATGGTTTTTATTTTAATTTATAATAATTGGTCACTAAAGTGATAATTTTATATACATTTGTAAACTATATATTTTAAATATTTATTTAATAATATAAATACCCTCAATTAAAATTACTATTGATAACTACCATATATAATAATAATAATTTTAGGGTATGTATTGTTTTCTTTAAACACGGTGTTGTGTGTAACAGAAGCTAAACTCTGTCTTTAATAGAACACAAAATATTTAAAACATTATTTTTATTTGAATTTTGTTTTCACAAAATTATAAGGCATGAAAAATAAACACTTCTCGATCAACATATATCTCTAAATGGTCACTTATGCAATACTCGACCCAACATTTCTTACATCACCTAAATTGTACCTTTACGATGTTGAATGGCACAACTATCCATAGGGAGCCAAAAATTTTCTCTTATAATTGAATCATGGAAACTGTTATTGTAAGAATACCTTAACAAGGATATTTTCTCATCTCAAATTTTACCAACGTCCAGAATGAATGCATGAATAATATCCTCAAGGACCTGAATCATCATCCCTGACTGTCCATTGGTATGAGGTTGATATGTTGAACTTTTTGTTAAGAGAGCCCCCAAAACATTATGCATGCCATTATAAAAATGTGGCGTGAATATGTAATATATAATTCTTGATTTAACATCATTAAATTAGGTAATCACCAATTTATAAAACATATAAATCTCATAAACCTAAAAGGTATCACTAATTTGAATGGAAGGAGCCACATATATTAGTCGATTGACTACTATCCAAACTATATCCCATCTCCTTGGGGTCCTGGACGACCCTGTCATGAATTCCTTCATCACATTCTCATACTCAACATAGGATTTGGATGTGGTTAAATTATATCACCAAGAAAAATAATTATTCGTATTTAACCTCGGGAATGTATGGAATTGTGAAACAAATTGATAACATCGCTCTTCATACCGAGCCACTAAAACTGACATCAAATGTCATGGTACATATTTATTGATCTAGGATTAACTATCTATTCTAATTCACGACATCCTCTCATTTGATCCAATATATTGGATTTTTTCATAGTAAACCTGCCATGGGAGTAAATCATATATTCATCATAGATGGACCATCCTAGAACAAGATATTATCATGAAATGAACTCCCATAGCACCACACACTTCTGGTATGACCCTAGGGTCACATTCATAAGGTCCGCCAATGATGATGTGATCTCTATGGTTTTACATGTTATTACATAATGATCATGTGATACATATACTAGACACTTTTCCATAAAACCAATCAAACTTCGCTCCTCGTATAACATCATATGATTTTATGATATATTCCTATTAATGTTTTTTAAAATTTCATTGATATATTATGATTCCAACCCCAAGTTTAAAAGAATTTTAATATAGTATATCATAATAAAAAAGTTTATAAATTGGAGTAGTGAATATATGTAATAACTTATTGAAAAAAAATCCAAAAATTGATATATTGATAAATAATTACTCAATATTAACTGATGTCCTTATATGATTTAAAAATACATGTTTCCCTAAAAGGGGGTGGTTATAAATTTTTGTGAGAAAAATAATATAATAAATTTATACCACTATTGATATGTGTATTGGAAAAAATGAATGATATTTTTTAATTCATGAGGTAAATATTATCTTAGAGATAATTATTGAAAATATTCTGAATATATTGATTTTTGATGAATATGGAAAATGATGATTATTATTGATAATTATAATTTCATTTAAAGAATTTAAATTTTTTCACTTTAATTAAGAATTTTTTTTGAAATAAAATTATGTCATTTATTTTATTTATAGTCAAATATAATTCAATATAACTAATTTTAGTAAGTATTTTCGAATAATGATTTATATACCTTAAAAAACGTTTTTCTGATAAATAGTTCTTTATCACATTTGATCGGTATAATGTTAAATTAAATTCTAAAGTTCATCAATATAATATTCAATAATTGAAACCTAATTTTCAATTATGAGGATAATGTTTGGAAAATATGGGCGTTTTTTCATTAATGATAGTAACCTTGTTAAATATTTTTCACATTGGTATTGGTAAAACTCCAAAAATAATATTAAATTTCTTTGCATAAGACTTAAAAATTCATCTTAAATATAAATTTATCATATTTTATGAATTTTCATCAACCATTTTTATCCGTTTAGTTTTATTTTTCTTCAGTTATGAATTTTTTTTTATTTTATGAAATGAATATATACCAAATTTCTCTCTCATAACATCAATATCTATAATATTTTTACATGAGGATAAAAAGATGTTATATTCTGTTATAAATGTTAATCCGACGTATAAACTAATTTTAATATCACAAATTTTGATCCCTATACCTCACAAAATATGGACCATAATACATTTTTATAATCCTTACTCATATCAAAGAGCTTATTTTATTGCTATAAGTCCATCCATTCAAGTATTCAGGCGAAACCTAAAAGGGGTTTCTCAATGAAGAGGTATAACTCTTAACATAGCATTTTCAATTTTATCTCTTCTTATATCACCTATAATCCTATTTTATCCATTCTAAATGAAATTAATAATTTTATTAAATTAACATTATTTTTATTATAATTATGGAAAAACCATTATCTATTTACTTCCAATCTATTGGAAAATATAATGTCGGTCTTGTGTATATGTGGATTACCACCTCTATGAAAGTATGTGATTCATTATTCATTTCATATTTACATGAATGTAAATAAGGATAATTTTAATGAATATGTATGATATATATTATATAACAATGATTTTTTAAATGTGAAATTTTATTTACCTTTACATCATTCCATCCATCAAAAAATCAAATAAGTGTTCATTTGTATGTATGGATTGTTGTCTCAATGAATTTTTTAATTAATTTTTCTCTCTCAATACTTTATCTAATAATATATCTCAATATATATAATTAATATGAATTTTATTTATATCATTATTAAGTGTATTTAGGTGATTTAATCTTGGTAATTTTAAATTGATCTAATTTGCTGGACTAAAAATCTAATAAAAATGAAACAGTTAACAGCTAAAAATATACATTTTAACAAGGTATCATTAATAAAATGGAATTTAAATTATATAGGTTGATAATATATGATATTATAATTGTTTAAATGATTTTATTTTTAAAAATATAATACATTCTTTATATTATATAAGAGTTTAATGGTTTTTATATGCCATTATAACTTGAGATAATAGATTTCACATCCAACATTTATTTTTGAGTGACATGCTCCACATTCACAAAATTTTTATTTTTCGTAGTGAATATACTGAAACATTGATATTATTTTCAAGGAATATCCTTTATTTATTGATATTTAATGTTTTATTTGGTGAAATTCTTTCATTGGGACTACGAAGTGGTAAGAACATTATGTTTCAATCCAATTATAAATAGGATTCTTTATTCGTTAATTTCAATTGGGGAAAGTTTATAATCCTTATATTATAATTCAATTAATTCTTATTATAACATTTTTATTTATTTTAGGTTTATATTTATTTACCATTTCCATTATTTGATAATCTAAATGGTTCATAAAATGGTTTCAATAAAATTGGAACTTATTTAACCTCTTTGGTTACAAATATTATGATTCCCTGTCCCCATATAAATTAAGTTGTTTTCATGAATGTTTTCATATTACCATATGAATTTTTAAATTCATTTATTTGACATGATTTAATTTTTATAAGCTTACTTTAAAAAAATATTCATTTCATTTTCTGAGAAAGGTACATCTAATTTTTTTCAAAAAATGTGAAAGGAATAGTTGTCTTCACATATATGGAATGAAAAAAATTCACACCATAATGACTACTCAATGATTAATGACTCTTTTATAATATTCCAGTTTTTATTCTATATTGTTTTCAATTATATTTTTGAAATATTTGGTTTCTAAATAAGTGGTTTCATAATGAATAGGGAATTTTTCTCAAGAAATATTCCATGGGATCTTTTATATTATTTTTCTTCTATAATGGAATCCTTTGATGTTACTTATGTTTCACCTGGGATATGATTCTATGATACCTTCCTTATTCATTCTATAGATGGTTTATTTTTGCAATGATAAGATTTTTATAAAACACATTTTGTTTTCCATGGGTTATGTTATGATTAAATGTTTAATTTTTTCACGATCCTGGGGAATATTTATAAATTTAATATGATTATGTGATGACTGGGTATATTATAGCACTCTAATGATTAATGTAAATATGGATATCTCACGATATAATAAAGAATGAAATGGGTATTGAACCCAGTTTAGTAAGGGATTTCATCCACTGTGATAATCCTAAGAGTGAAAATTGAATAATGATATGATGGAATGGGGTGAGAACCCAATCCACTGTAATAGTCTTTGAAAGGATCCTTGAATAAGGATATGATTTGATATGAGTATGATATACCAAATACTTATTTCATATTACCATATTATTCAATCCTATATTATTTAATTTTATTCCATAATGATTCATGTATTGTGAAATAAAATTCATTTTGACATGAAATAATACTATGATATATGACATGTATATATTGTTTTCAAATATTTAGCTATTGTTCATATACTCTTATGATCATGTTATAATTTAGTGATTATTTTTTTATCCCTTTTACCCTTAATATTAATTTCATCTCATCCTTTGTTATTTTTTATTTCCAATAGTTATGAAGGAAGGATTTAAGTATGATATATCTAAGAAGGGTGTTAGTTATGTAGAAAATAGTTGGAGAGGTTGTATATCTCTTCTAAAAATGTTTTGTATGTGTCCATGTTTCCAAATACACTATACTTATATGATTTTAGGATGAATCCCATAGTTATATAATTAATATTATCCTAAATTTATCTAATATATATATATATATATATATATATATATATATGAAAATTATGGGTCTCTATATCACATTTGAATAATCCTCTGTAAGATCCTGCATCATTGGAGTCTTCATGTTAAGAGATTGAAAATAATATTTCTTCCATTTCAGCATAACTCATATTAATGTTTATTATCAATAGATACTCCACCAAAATGTCTCTCCCTCAAGTTCAAATCCCACTGAGATAAGATGTATTGAATGACATTATGGTCCTTGTAAGTAAAAAAAATCACACTGAAGAGATAATATCTCCACGACATCATGGTGGGGACCATAACTACCAAAGATATGTCATATGTATGGTATTTCTCCTCATGGATTCATATCTGACATGATTGAGAAGTAACTATGTAATCCCAATAATAAATACAACTCCCAACCCAACTCTCGTGGAATCGTAATACACTATGTATCTAATACTATTCAATGGAATGGATTCAAAATTCAAACCATTAGTCATAACCACATTCATAAATTCTCATTTCTGATAAAAGTATTAAATAAAAATTCTATGTTAGACATCCAACTAAGGGAAACTCGTGATCTAAAAAAAAATTCTATGGGAAATATCATGATGTTACTGCTTCCATATTATATGGACCCTCTATGAATATTTACTCTAATAACAAATAGTCATTAAAAAATTTCTCTTAAATAATTATGTTACACTATGAAATCTTGTAAAAAAATATGACATTCCTAGAATTTTATACATTGAATTTTCTGGTGTGTAGTGTTCATAACTAGGGTCCACGAGTATATGAGATTATCACCCACAAGAACAAAAACTAAGGAGTTGAGATATGGATGGAAGATCAAGTTCAAGAGGCACATAAACACTGTAGGTTCGTTTTTAAAATAAAAAAGAATGAAGAGGTACTAATAAAATCCATATGTACTCTTAAACACCATCATAGAAATATCTTTTTCTCTATACCACAAAAGATAGTAACCAAAACAATTATAAATATTTGGAAAGTAAATATCTCCGTATAGCTAATCAAATAGATCATCTATCCATCGTTATGAATAAATTTTCATCACCATCACTTGGGGCATATTCCTATAGTCTATACAAAACTAAAGAAAATATTTTTCCTTCATAGAGAATAATTACAAGGAATTATAGGTAGATGTGTCTAGTATTATAAATAATTTCTCCTTAAAATCCTTAAAAGTACTCCTTGAGCTCCATTAAATTAATAAAAATTATAGGATATGGTGGAATCGATATAGGTTGTGTGCATGTATTATGTTTGATCTCCAAATTATCCCATATACCAGGAGGAAGTCAATAGAAATCATCCATGAATATATTTTAGAATAGGTAAACTACATGAGGAAATTAAGAGGATACTGTTGGAAACCTCCCAACACCAAAAACTACTACATATTTCATTATAGCCATAATCATGATTAGGTCTCATCTAATTCTATCTACTCCAGCAGATAATTGATCGGTCATCACTAATATCATCATCTTATTTGAAATAATGAATTCCCACCTCTGATAATAGTCGATGTGAGATAGAAAGCTTTTCAATCATTCCATGCTAATGAAAAAAATAAAATATTATAATTTCATGGATTACTAAATCCAAATTATTTCTATACACGACAATAACATCAAAACTTTTGAGGAATCTAGAGAAGATCACCATTCATTCCTAAGGGAGTGTCTATAAAAAATAACTCATGAAAATATGAACAATAAGTCAAAAAAACTATTTTTCAAAATATGAATGAATAAGAAGAACAAATGTCAAATAAATTTGTATAAAGAGTAGTTGTGATCTTGGCCATAGCTAGAATTATTGATGTACCTTCTCTAAAATTAAAAGTCCATGGTCCACTTAATACTCTTCTCCAACCTCATCTCCATAAAATTTTCCTTAATATGCGTGAATTAGGAAGTTATAATCATTTATGCAGTTTGAACCTGTTGTTGAGGACATTGGACAATACCATAGCTCAATTCCTATGTCCAACTCAATATCCTGTGAGACATGGTTTAAACACTTTCTTTTGTAAAGGATATAGATTCCAATTCTTATAGCATTATTGTCACATGATCTATAGCCTTTAAAATAAATTATTGAAATTCCCACTCTATCCACTATTAAAACACTTTGGAAATCTATTACTAATAGAAAATAATGAATAACCACTACTCTTATCAAGATGTCTGTGTGCACACTTTTGTGAATACACTTACTTCTTAAAGTAACTACCTGGCGTATCTCTAGGAATTACACTGATCATATTAATGAGACCTACATCCATGACTTCTTTGAGACCCTATTTTATCACTAGGGTCTTGGGAAACACACAAATATATATATATATATATATATAAATATATATATCATCAGGATGATATTGGGGATATGGTATGATTGATCCTAATAGAATCTTTCCTCGAATTTCAAGGAAAATTTCACCACATTCATTACTAATAGGGGATCAAGGCAAAATAACTCTAGAAAGCATACTATGTATAATGACACAATCCTTATACTATGATAATACTTCATTGACTCCTGAGTGTGAACCGGTTTTCGCTCACATTGAAATAACTCCTCAAGTAAAAGGTTTTTCCAGATCATACAATCAAGAACATCATGTATCCCAACCTAGTCCATGACACCCCACCACCTCCTAGAGGATCCCTAAAGAATAGATATTTCTATCCATAGACATTGATCCTCTGGAATCATTACTATATCAAATAAACCATCAATGAAATGAGTCACGTCCTTAGTATCAAAAGGACCTTTGTTGCATTTGATGGATTTATGGTGTTAGATACTAATGTCCTAAGAATATTACAAAATATTATTATAAATTTTTCCATCATGAAATGTAACAAAGTTGAAGACTCTCGTCTTAAGAGGAATATCCTATTGATCAACTACAATGGGTGCTTGATAATTATTTTTCATGTAAGGTGGTAGATTTGTAACATCATACCTTGTTGGAGAATTAATTAATTTTATAATATATAGACTCATAAAATTATGCCGATAAAAAATCATCATGAATACCCACATATTCCTAGAAGATATATCATAACATAAGATAACATATATTAATCACTAAATATTATGGGGAAAATGAGGAATTTCAATAACTTACTAATATAAACCACAAAAAGGATAATATATATTTCATGAGATTCTATGTTACTAATGAATCACGAGCACACCCAAATCCCATTAAAATGTAAGAAAAATACCATTATCAGAAACTCATAGGTTTGTTACACATGAACTGGTCAGGGACACCAAAAAATCCCCTACCTAAGTTCCACACAACCTAACTCCTCTAAAACATGACAAAATTATATTAATGAAAAAGTTAAAGGGAAACCTCCTTTGATATAACTTTGTAATTCTGTAGAATAAATCACGTGTTTTAATATTGAGTGTCACATGGCCACAAGTGTGTCCCCCTGTATGGATGAGGTTTCCAACTTGTAGCAATGTTATGAATCCCAATAGTTTGATACAATATCACAAATATCAATAAATTTAACCATAAATGAATAAAAAATATAACATAGTGACATAATATCAATGTTTAAAAAAAATATAATGATAGATATATCATGTCACATAATGTAATAATCTATGTAGCCCCTAGTGTAGTGGTTCAAACCAAATATCACTAACGGAAATGTAAAAAACATAGTTTTAATAGTCTAGGGTATGTCCCATCATTTCCACTGACTCAAATCCTCAATCTCCTCATCTGTCCAATATAGGGCCCCTGTTTATTACTAGATCTGTAGACATGAAATATGCACACACATCGAGATTCCCATGTACGATATTAGTATAAAATTGTATTACACCATAAATTCATCCTTAACATGAGTTAACCTGAATATGAGTTTATTTCATGATAATAAATAATTGTGGAAAAACATCATACAACTATGTACCAGGTGGCTGTGAGATAACCAGGCCACCACAAACCCCAGACCATATATACTTCAACAACATCCATAAAGAATTATCATAATAAGCTTATGAACTATTTTGACAACATGTGACCACATGAATTAAATATGACCCACAAGGTTAATGATTTTTAGGATATGAAAAAATGTTACAAATCCCTATTTCATTCATGGGTCCAGCCAAAAGGCCATTGTTCCGTAAAACCCCCTCAGGTCAAGCCACAATGACATTGTATCCCATCACCATGTCATGGGTTTAGTCACCAAAGACCATCCCACCCCACTTTCACCTCACTCTCCAAATCAATGAAGAACATCATGCCCAAATGTTTGAATATACAAGGTTATCAAGCATCATTTTCTATGTTTGTCCTTTCATCATGTAAGATATATCATCCCAAGATACACCCCTCTGTCTTTCTCAATCCATGATGGGTCTAACTATATATTTGGTACCATGCTTGGAACAAAAAAATATAGGATATTCATCATACTTCACATGGGAACAATTTATATAATACATATCCATAACGTAGAAACAGTAACAACGAATCCTTACTTATGATCATTATAAAACATGAACTAACTTGTTATATAGAAATATATTTGGAATCCAGCATCACATATGGGTTTCACGTGTTATAAACAAACATAAAAACAAATTTGATAACTATAAAAATTTTTTATATAATCCTTTATAATGAATTATTCATGTTAAAGAATCTAGAGTACACAAGGCCCCAAGAAATTAATGAACATTATTTTTTAAGCTTGTTAACATCGACATTAATATTTTTGAATAAACAATTATAAATTCAAACCCACACACCAACATGATATATCCTACCATAAAATAATCCTGTAACCAATATCATTTCGTCCCAAAATTTATTTTATAAATACATCCTAGAATGATATCGGGACATTAGTGTGGATACATGATTAGACTATAGTGAGGGGAGAAATACCATGTATAATAGGAGGTAAAGTCACATTGAATAATTAATATTTAATTATCCAATTTAAATAATAAGGCCAAGAGAATGGGTGATAGAAGATCCCTAGAGAATCCATAAAGTAACCCAAGCTTCACGAGGAAAGTAAAAGAGAGGGATTGTTTTGAGGGTCCATGAGAATTTATAGACATTATGAAAAAATAGATTTCATGACACATCCTATAAGACAATGTTACAATGCATCCAATAATGATAATTAATATGGAACAATGTAGTTGGACATTCTACAGTTATGCCTGGTCCAAATCTTGTCTATATTTAATATTGTTTGCAATTTCCAAATAATATAGCCCAATGTAAATAACAGTGATGTAATGTCTAACTCCATACTAAATCCTCCGAGGTATTCTTGAGAATGCTACACTAAAAACACCACTCCATGTTGTTATGACCATGGAATTGGTCTAACCACAAAACTCCCCCATATAGTCTCCATGACACAACCAAAGATACATCACAATTCTATGTCAAAATATGAAAAACCATAAAATCTGACTAATATGTTATAGTTCCGTAACCATGATGTATATATACCATCAATTGTGACAAATATTATGCATACCATAATATCAATTAATAATTAAAAGAAAAACTCAACATACATATTTCTCTTCAAAAAAACATAGGGAATTTCATAAAAATTAGGGCTGAGGCACTATTAATGGATCAGAATTATAAGAGGATATACATTTATCATAGTACTATTTAAACAATTATCACATATCTTTTATTTACCATCTAATGAAGACATTAAATTCAACATAATATTTCAAGAACTAATATCTTATTTGGTGTTTTGTTTTTAATATCCAAACTACATATTTTTTTATCATTAATTGATATTTATAACAAACCATATTAAACTGAAGCTTTTTGATTCCATTAATTGATGCATATGATGATTTTTGGGACTAAAAGATTATTTTTATAGGTTATCACACTATACTATAAAAAGGACTATATTTCATAAATATTTTAAATCTCGGATAAACATAATTAAATGATTTTAATATTAAAATAGCATTTGAAATGTAACATCAAGATACATTATATTTATTGTATTTTGTCCTCTCATGTATAAATTATTTTTATTTTATCATCAAGTTAGAAATTTAAGAATTCAAACTTTATTTCCAATAATGACCCCTTTTAATCCTGAACATTATCAACCTAATTTAATGAATAATGTACCTCCAAATATTTCATATTCTATTTCACCAATTTTTATATAATCAATAGAAATATAATAATTTCAAATATCATAATGATTTCTTTGTTTTCACTTTTTTATCCTCCACAAGACAACTATTCATTTCTTTTATTAGTCAAATATTTTTTATTAGGATCAATGTGTGACATACCATCATCAAATTAACTATCATTAATCTCTTATCTAAAATTTTTTGATAAAATATTCATTTTTATTAGTTATAAGGGCCTCATTAATTTTCTATGTCAAATAATATTTTAGGTTTTTCTTTTTCTTACCCCAAAACATCCTTGAATACTCAGTATCATCATTATCATTATCTATATTCAAATTAGGAAAATTAGTTACAATGTAATGAAATGGAAACACATCACCCCATTTTCCCTTTCATTTTGAATCTTTATTTTATAGTGGTGATATAATTATATAAAAAGTTATCACAATGGATTTTTCTAAAAAAATAAATATATTCTTCTTTCATTAAATTAATTCAAGCTATCTTATTCATAATATATTTGAAATAAATTTTATTCACACCCATAATTATAATTTATAATTAATATATCATCAGATTATTAATCATGATTACTAAATTTTCCAAGTCATTGGGAGGGAATCAATTAAAAACTAAACTTTTATGTGATGAATCATTTTCATCAAAACTTCCTTCATGTTAAAAATATGCTTATCATAGACATATAATCTCCAAGAATTTATATAAAATTCATATATAACTCACTACTTCATTTTTTCAAGTCAAAAAATATTTATTCTTTTATTCTTCACAAATGAGATTATATTTAAACTATGCTTGATGGATTTCACAATTTTCACTACTCTAAATTTCTCATCATAGATATTTTACATCTTGTCCCAAAAACCATTATTATATTTATCCCAAAGAATTTTATGAATTCCTATTCTGAATGTTATGATCGAAAATAGTTTCATAAATAATAGCTATTCTGAATAATAATTCATGAAATCACTTTCATCATAACACATATAGGAGTGAAACCATTACTAATAATATAACAACTCATTCCTTAAATGTGTTGAATATCCTTATGGAAAATAAAAAATTTCACCAAAAATCTGGTAGTACATTTGGTATGATCCATTATTGAAATCAAATTCAAATATAAACATACCTTCAGCCGAAGATAAAACACTACAATAGTATAAACTTATCATTTAAAGGTGAACTAGACTACAATAATTTGATTCATATTGGATGTAATTATTGAGATAATGCATAGATTCATTGAGAGGGGTGACTTAAGGAATTATAATATCATTTTTATATTTTAAATATCTATTGAACCATTTTTAATATATTATATTAACATCCCACAATTGTTATCACAAATGAAAAATTCATGAAAATAAAACAACAAGATGGAAATAAACATTTTTTATGTTTTTTGGTCAGACTATAATAAATATAACCATGGAATGATTGACAAACAACGATCCCTACTTAATTCATAAGGAATATATATGGAGTAAAAACAATTATAATATATTCATCCTCCAATTAAAAATAATTAATTATTACTTTTTCAAGTTATTCCAAACATATAAAATGAAATTATGGATTAAATTAGTGTAGAATAAATTCAATGATCATATTTTCGTCTCTAAAAATTCGAACCATTTAAAATATTTTTCAATTCCATAATCAATATCCAAAATAGAACATGTAGTAGGATTCAAAAACAAAAAAAAGCATTATATTTTTTTATATACAAAATAGAAATCATTCAACATTAATTTATAATTTAAAAACACTATATGATTTCATTTGTATTTAATAATTGTTACAATGTTGTTATAATGATGAAATATTCTCTTCATCCGTTATACGGGTTGGGTCACTTCCTATTAGTAACAAAAAACCTTCAACACCCTTCTCTCTTATTATTTTCTATACAATTCATGTGAATATTTAAAAATATATAGGAATTACAAAACAAAATTTAACATATCAAAAATTATAGTTTTATTCTAATGGTTTCAAAATAGTTAAACCTAAAATCTCAAAAATTTGAATCCACATTAAAAAATATATTACATCAAAGAAAAAATAATTAAGATATAATTTCATCATCTTTTTTACTACACATTGTAAAAAGAATAATTATCATGTCATTTACAAATAACTAAAAAAATATTTTATCACACTATTGTATTACAATATATTAATTATTTTTTTTTCTAATATATACTATTCAAAATCATGTCATTAATACCTCGAGAAAATCACATTATTGTAATTACCAATAATTCCCTACTAAAAACTATGACATACTAAAAAAACAAGATCTACAAGTTTTATTAACCATCTAAAATATCATAATTTCTCAAAAATGAAATCATACAATAACAGTATATACTATGTAATTATTTTCTATATACTAATTATATTTATCCTCATCATTAAAGAAAATATGTGATACTTGTTGTCATGAAATGATTACTTTTTAAAAATTTCAATCATTAATTATTTCATTATTATCCATTTCAAATCATCCCCAACTTATAATATAAATTATTTTTTAATGATATATGTCACATAGGTTTCTAAAATAACATACATTTTTTATTTGTTGTTAAATGTTTTAAGGAAATTCATGAGTTATTACAATGTAGTTTAAATTAATGAATGTGGGGGGTTTTGGTGGTAATGTGGAACCAAGTAGATAATGATAACTGAATAAGTACCTAATATACCTATGGTGGAAGATCAGAATCCATTACCCCCCCACATGTTGGCTTGATATTTAGAAAAATATACATAAGTAAAATCAGGTGGCCAATAGTTTACCACTTTGTACATGGTATAATGAAGTGATGTTTTCAATTTTATTTGAAAACATTATTTTTATCTATTTTTATATATCATAAGCTTCACATATGTTTTTTCCTCCAGATAAATTGTTGGATCTCACATCCATAATATCTAATTATTCCTCTCTTTGTATAGGTAAGATCATTTTCCATCTTTTATTTGATTTAATTCCATGTAGCTACAAAACATATTTTAATGCATGTACAAGTAATTCCTTCAATATATGTCCTATATTTATAAACTGAATCTCATTATCTGTTGAAATCCCAATATGTTTGATTATTTTTAGTTTTCTTAATGTTTCCCTAATTGAAGGAATCTCTTCCCTCTAAATCATGGAAAATTAAATACTAAATTTTATAGAAGGTGACTCATCCTATATCATATATTTTCATAATAAATGTGATGGTACCATTATGGGTTTAAATGAGGAGTAATTGAAGGATGATTTTATAGGAAAAAATTATCAAACATGATTTCATTTAATTTTAACTTTATAAAATATTTATATTCAATGTAATGTGTTATAATATTGTAAATTTTAGTTTTTTAAATTTGGTTATTAATTTTTAATATTATTCTTGATATTGGTTTGGTTATGATATTTACACCAAAAAGGTATGATGTTTATTGTTATCATTACATATCATTTCTATTGGTTCCTAAGACATTGGATTTGGTGTCTACTCCTAAAAATTTAAAATTTAAAGGATATGTTATATAAATGATATATGTAATTTTAAAATAAATGAATGTTTGTATATGGTTTTTGTGTACTATTACATCATCATAATTATTTTAATAATTTATATATTTCCCTTTTCTCAGAAATTATATCCATTAACTGTGTTTTTGAAAATATTTTGGGTTTCCAATTTTTCTTGAGTCAAGTGAGTTTGGTTTTAATTATGGCATGGATAGCTGTGGTAACCGATACTAGAGGTAATTTTTAATTTTATTCATTGGTTTTATATGAGAAACTGAATATTGTTAGAGTTTTCTTGTCAATGTATTTTATTATTCAACTTTACATGCTTTTCATTTGGAATATTTAGTTGGGTAATGTGTTCAGAACCTATTGGGTATGATGTACTAACACTCAACACATTTCCTATAGAGTACCTACAACCATTATTTTTCATTTTTAAGTGACTCAATGCATAATGGATGGTTAGTATCAAAATTTTGGTTTTTGAAAAAGGATTAAATCTATGTATGATCTATATTATCATGAGATTTATAGGAGTTTTTTTGTTTTATTTTACATTGGTAAAATTATACACTAGTTAGGGTGTTGGTAATAAGTTCGGTTGTATAATTGGATATGATTGTAATTTTTGTAACTATTTTAAATTGTAGATATCCTATAATTTATTATTATAAGGAATTTATTATCTTTTATTATATAATTATAACAATTATTATGGATAAATCACTTTTCACATGTTATATTTTCTTTCTTAACATTTATATCTTCCTCCTGTGACTATAAATCACACATGATTTCTCACAATTATTTTTTAGACCTTGTTGTTTTAACAATGTCATTCTGAATAATAATAAAATTTTGTTTAGTGGTTATTTACTTACTTGAAAAGATAATATATTTTTCAAACTAAAAAAGTAAAATATAAACATTACTAGGAAACACAACTGTGGTGAAATAATCCAATATCAAGGGAGAATGAGGTTTTGTGATGTCAAAGATCCCTTGAGTGCAATTTCATGTTTTCAATTTATTTTATGTGAAGTGTATTTTATAATCACCTAAAAATAAATAAATGATTTAATAATATTTATTAGGCATGATTTTTTGGAATTAACTAAAAACTAAAAAATAAGTATACATGTTTTCCCAAATATATATTTTAGGATAGATAATAAATTTAAACATATATTTGTTTATTTTTAATCACCTTAGTTAATTATTTATTTTGTATTTTATTGATTTTTTAATTGATTAATTAAAGGATTTATTATATTTGACTAATTTTAAGGTGTATATAGTATAGTTTATTTTAATGAAAGATAAAAGTGTTAATCATTATGAAATTTTTATTAGGTTTTAGATTGTTTTTTCTAAGAATTTAATTCAGTTTTTATATCTGAAACATCACAAAAAATTATTTTTTGTTCGATGGGGTGATTTTATTGAATAATAATTATTATTTTTCAATTTAATAATGGAAATATTTAATTATATATAGGGAAAGTTTATTGAATTATTTTGATAACATGTAGGATTTTTAAGTTTTTAATCAAATAGTGCTTTAATATTATAATTATATCAACATGATATTAAAAATATTTTCAATTTTTATTTTAAAAAATAAATAAATTAAAATAATTTTTTAATTTATTTTTATACATATTGGGGATCTTATATCCTTGTAGTGATCTTGTGCAATTTGAAATATATTATGTATTGTATGGAATATGATTGTGTAATTATTTTGTTAAATATTTTTTTATTTTTTAAAATAATTTATGTTATTAAGCTATATTATTATTTATTTAATATAACAGTTTTTTAAAAAATTATTATTTTGCCTTAAAAATTATTTTAAAGGTCTTCTGGATATGTTGAATACATGAAATCATGTTATAGTATAATTGGTAATTGTTGAATTGGTTTGAGGTAATTGGAATTTTTTTAGAAAACTAATTATTAGAAAATGATGATATTTAAATGGATTTAATTCATAAAAAACACATTTGACTCTATTAGATTATCTTAACATTTCTTATATACATTGTGCTAAAAATAAATAGGATTTTATAGTATTATTTTAACTTTTTTCATATTTTATAATTTTTTTTGTTAGTGTTTGGAAATGATTTATGGTAATGGTATCAATTTTTTCAGTTTTTTAAAAATTTATTGGAAACATCTAACTTTTTTATTAAATAATTTTATAATAATTTGATAAATCCTTTTAAAAGAATAATTTTTTATTTTAATTGTGGTTCGGTTTGATGTAAAATTGATAATAATTTTGAAAGGTCAATATAAAAATGAAATATAGTAGTATTTAGATTAATGAAACCCATTTGGTGATATTTAAACTACGATTTATTGTAAATGAATTCATATTTTCATTAGAATGGATTAAAATTGATTTAAATAAAAAAATATAGATGATGTAATTTTAATCAAAATGTAGCTTATATAATTTTTTGGATTTCAATAATGTTTTTTGGAGATAATTCCATTATTTTTTATTACATAGTATTAATATTATTTTATATTACTGTGTATTCATTGGGAAATTATAGTTTTTTTTCAAAATGTTATATTTCTTGGTTAATATAATTTATGTGGGTTATATATAATTTTTATATATTTTGTGGTGTTAGGTAAATTAATATTACATATACGAGAGTCTAAGTATATAAGGGATTTTTTTTCTAAATGGTTTATAATTTTTAATTATAGAATATGTATATTTTTTAATGTTAATTCCATTATCACATGTATTATGGAAATTTACTATAATAATATGTTTTATACTAATTTAATTAACATATATGTTCATGATAATGTTGGTTTAACATAAGGAATGATCTTAGGTAACATACTAGTAATTTTTTTGAGTAGTATAAAAAATAGATGTTGAACTAAATTGAATTAAGAATAATTTTTCCTAAATTTTTAATAAATGGTTGATATTATTTTTTGTGTGATATGAATTTATTCAACACTAATATTTACATTTATTACATAAAACTCTATGAATAGTTTCTGAAAATTAATAGAGATGTAAAATAAATAAGTATGATCTTTTTTATTTTATAATGATCTCGGTATGGGCTATTTTGTTTTTCATCCAAAAAAAATGTAAATGAGTTTTTATTAATTTATAATATGCGATGATTCTATGTTCCATGAGTTGGATAAATAATTAATGTAATTGGTTATTTATATAAATTGTTATGTGGTAAGGTCTGAAAGAAATTTTTATATTGTGGGTAATTAGTTTTAATTTCCTACCATATTTATTTATTGTTTTATTATAAAATATATATTTGAAAATTATATAATATAAAATATTAAAATGACATAATATTAGTTTTTATTTTGATAATAATTTTTTTTGAATTTAAATGTTATATTATGTGTGTGTGTGTGTGAAATTAAATTATTGGAATTAAGATATTCTTTATTATGATAATACCATATTGATTTTATAAACTATTTTTATTTTCATGTAATGAATTTTAAAATGATGTTATGTTGAGGATATAAATTTTAAGTTATCAATATTCTATAAGGAATTGATTTCAACATGAAATGGTATAATGGAATCATTATTCATCTAGTACATAGTAAATTTAATATACAATTTCCTACAATAAAATGGTTATATCATAAATTATGGACTGAAGGATGTGTTAAGATTATTTGTTTTTATAGTTTTCCATTTAAATTTTAAATGTTATCTCTTGATAAGGTAAGTGGGAAACAATTTTTTCAGTTTTAATTTCATAATATAATGAGTAATATATTTTTAATTATATACTTTATGTATGTTGGAAATTTTATTATATTTTTTTTAGAATTTTATTTTTATTCAGGATTGTTTATTAAAATATTAGTTTTGTAGTAAAACCATTCATATTTTTACATGATCTAAAAATCATTATTTATTATTATTTTTAAATTTTCGATATTTGAAAAGTAATTTTTTTATAATTTCATTATTTCATTATAACATAACATGATTTATTTTCTGTGTTTTAACATTAATTTCAAGCTTTGATTGAGTTTTACATAGACACTATAAAAAATTATATACATTACTATATTGTAATTAATTGAATTAATACAGTAGTTGAATAAGGTATGAAATTCATTTAACTATCAATTATTCAATTATAAAAATAAAATCAAGAAAATAATTAAGATTTATTTATATATCCTTATGCATTAAAGTAGTGAATTTTAGTCCCTATAACAGAACTGAGTAAAATATCCTTAAAATACCATTTAACAGTAGTTAAAAGTAACATTAGGTGTATGTTATTGTCTAATTCATATGTTCATATGTGTAGAACTCATTAAATTTATTTTAAAAGAATCATAAGCATGATATATAACTTAACATGCAACATCATGATTTAATTGGATTAGTTTATATAATAAATGTATGATTTCTTAATGTGGCTATTAAAGCCCCAACATTGAATTTTTAGTTATAAATTATAGATAATAAATTATTAAAAATAAATATAGGTGTACTTATCAATAAAAAATTCCTTGATTAATTCGTCAAAAATAACTACTCGATTTTTAGTGAAGTCAATTTCAGCATAAAAAAACTTTCCTTTAAAATTTATTTTTTAATTTTTTTGTGGAAAATATTATATTAAAATTTTAAAATTTAATAAATAATATTTTATAAAATTGTTTTTAAGTCATCATTTAAAAATTAAGAACTTATTAAATTTATGCATTTTTTGAAAATTATTTATTCTTTATTGAATAGTGAAAAACTAATTTTCAAATACTACCATTTCATTAAATTAAATGATTTCATTTCAAATTATAATTATATTTTGTATTGTGAATTATTTTAATATATGATTTACTTGATTTATAATAATCTAATAAATTATATTTTAATTATCATTATTCATGAATATAATATAAGTGAGTCTTAGGCTTAAATATGCATTTTTGAATGATTGTTATTTTACTGAATTTAGAGAATTTATATTAAAATTAATTTTTCCACTTATAGAAACTGAATCATATATAATAGAATATATAATTCAAATCATAGGTATTTATTTTATTAAAAATTTTCATTTTATTTTATTTATTATGAATATAAACAATGCTAAATATTTTTCATTTTGTTAAGGTTTAAAAAAAGTAAAATATGGTTTAACATATATGATAAGACATTAATATAGTCCTTAAAATTAATTTCATGTATCAGATGACTGTTTAATGGATATAATCATCCAATATTATATGTTATTAAAAAAAATTCCATTTTTATTTGATAATTAATTGTATATTATTTCAAGAAAATAATAATATAAAATGTCCCTATATTTTCTTAAATAAGATAATATATTATAATGTGGATAAAAATAGGTTATGGTTAGATATAAATGATTATTTAAGATATTATCAAATTATAATAATAATAATAATTTATTTCTTATTTCTTATAATTGTATTATAACATTAAATTATTACACAATGTCGACATGGTGCTTTTAAAAGAAGTAGAAAAATTTACATCTTAAGTTTAAAAATCATAAAAAATAAATTATCTCTGAATTAGGGTGTGTAGAATATTTTTGGGTAATTAAAATGTATAAGGTATAATAAATGGTTCTGTATTCTATATAAATATTTTTCTTCATTTTAAATAAAATTAAATGAGTAGTCCCAAAATGATAATATTGATATTTTTCTTATATAATAATTTATTAAATGATTTAAAACCCAAAAAACATTGAAATTGGAAAATTGAAATGTGATATTTTGAAAATCTTCACCGCTTTTCTGAGTTTATCTAATGTTTCCCTTAAAATTAAATTTATAACCCTTAATTACTGAAAAATGAGTTACTATATATGAGGATAATAAGTTTAAACAGGGGTGAATCTGTTGAAATAGTATTTAAAATGACCTAAAAACTTTTATAAATATTATTTTATAACTTTATTTTTATCGTATATCATCTTGAATTATAAATTTTTATAATACGGGATTAACTAAACCATAATGTGAAATTATAATATTTAATGTTTTGAAAAATTACATGATTTTCGATTAGCTTAATTATAAATGGACACACCTCTTCCCTCTCAGTTAGACATATTTTAGCCCCCCATATTGACCAAAACCCTCTCAATTGTCTTCTTAACATCCATATATTTGAATTAGTGGTGATAGAATTACGAATATACCATTCCATGGTTACTTAATCATGTATTTCAATGAGTTATATTGAAAAATATGTAATCATAATGCCCTACCACAATATACTTATTTCTTCTTCTACCACCTCTAAATTTTTTGAATTAATCATGAATTAATAAATTATGTATAATTAATTAAATGCAATTTCATTATGATTTTGTAATCACAATTATCAACCATGTTTTCTAATAAATGGTAAATGAAAGTGTTACCCGTGTGTACGTGTGGACCACCACCTCCATATAAAGATATGATTCATTTTCTATAACATTAATAATTTTTTGGTTATTATGATAGTTTTAATGTTTTTAAATGATATTTATGAAATAATTAATCTTCGATAATTTAAATATATAAAATTTATTTGTAAATTTCTATCCATTTAAAAAAGATAATGTCAGTCATTGGTATCTGTAGACTACCACCTCTAAGAAGCGGTGTGATTATTTTATCATTTTATAATTACATTGATTATAATGAGGAACATTTAATTTGTAAATATGATATATATGATAAAATAATGGCTATTAAAAATTGAATTGTTTGTTAAATTTCTTTTGATCTAATTGTCGATAGATAGAAGCAACACTCTGGTGTATGTACAAACTGTCATCTCTACAAAGTGATGTATATAATTTTTCGTCACTGCATTATAAAAATGAATTTAAAATTGTATATTATGAATAAATATGATCTTTAATTATTGATTGTGTGTATATATATAATAAAAATATGACTATGTGGAATGTACCAAAACGATTTAGCTAAAATGTACATGAAAAACAATGCAGTTATCACATGAAATAATGATTATATAAATGAATTGTTAATAAATAGGTGATAAGTTATTATATGTATTCTATATCTGGTGAGATATGTATTATTAAGGATCTATATCATATTAAAAATAAATATATATTTATTATATAGGTTATTTTTATTTATTTGAAGTTAAAAAATCCTTCAGGTAATGGATTTATCTTCCAATCCCATTTTAAATAGGATTTTATATGTTTGATTTTACATTGAGGATATCATATGATCCTTAACATATAAACCCATATAATTTTTATTATCTTCTACATATTTCATTATTTTGATATTTAGTACATTTTTTTCTCATTTGTACTCAAAATTGTTCCAAAAATCTCTTTAAGAGAAGCTGACCTTATTTCTCATCTTTTTGTTGGAAATATTTTTCTTCCATTTCCTTATTTTCAAAGTTTTTTACATTATTTTCATAACTATTAAATAATTATTTTTTAAAGTCAAAATTTCCCTTTTTTATTTTTTTAAACAAAATTGTTCTTTTTCTCTTGAAAAGTACTTTTTATCGAAGGAGGGAACATGATCCTTATTTTCCCAGTTATAACACAAAAAGAATTACCCAGTGTCATGACTAATAATTGATTGGATGATTCATATAAAACAGTAACTGATTATTTAAAATAATATATTTCCATTATATTTTGTGTTTTTATTTATTTTAAATAATATATTACAAATTGAAATTGTATATTTCATAAGAAATATTTATGTTATATTTTAACAGAATTTCACATATATGATAACATCCTTTGATGTTAATTATAAATTTTTTGGATATGATCCAATGATATCATTTTTTTTATTTAACTATATAACTTAATATTATTATTGTGGGATTGTTACGATTACCACTTCTTTTATATGGGTTATGATGTTACAAAATGATGAACTATATTTGAAAAAAATTTCTTCTCCAAGGGTTATAATATGATGATATGATGAATTTTTTAGGATATTTTGAAAAAAATTGGTTTTTAATTATATTAAAAGTTGGCCTTGAAATATATATCCCTAAAATTATTCATATAAAGATGAATATCTCATGAGATTATAAAACTAGAATTGGCAGTAAACCTAGTTCAGTAATGGACTTTGTTCAAAATAATAGTCTTAGATCACACTTATTTATTTTATTTCCCCATTTTATGAAGAGTAATCCATTGAATTAGTTTTAAGGATTCCATTTATTTTATTTTATTATGTATCATGTCTGTATTTTCAACATCCTAATGTATTATGGGTTTCATGTATGTAATATGGATTTCTGAGACTGCAAAAATGATTAGTCTTCTGGGGTTTCATTCCTTGTAGTCATGCCAATTAAAAAAATAATTCACCAACTCATGAATTCTGGGGTAAGGATGTTATATTGGTGGACTATTTGGTGAACATAGGGAAATTAAATATATCCTGGTTGAAATTTTGGTTCAGTAGATAACTAGTATTATAAATAAATATGATGTGGTTGTATTCGCTGTTTGATGATGTTTTTTGGAAACATATAATGGTTTGGGAGATAATTTCATGGTTTTTTTAAATATATTCTTTCAAAAATAAACTAGCATGAAGTATTTTAGATCTATAATGACTAGATTAAATATTATTGTAGTTTAGGGAAACAAATTTCGGGTTTTCCACAGTAATTTAAATTTAAATTTGTAAATTCCCATTTCTCAAATTTTGTTCTCAAATATCTCTTCTGGCACTAGATGTATTTGTGGTTCCCATTAGTTATTTTGATCACTCATTGGGGATTCTCTTGGAACATAACATCATGAAATTAATAAATTTTTTCTAATGCATACTTTCTCTCTCTTCCATCATTCCCTCAAGAATATTCTATCTAAATAATTATAAAATAATTTTTTTTCTTAATATGGTGGATTATTTTAATATGGATGTTGAAATCATGTTTTATAGCTGATATATATGTGGATATGGAATTTGTTTAATCAAAATTCGTTTTTGCATTGGTCTCATGACTGTTAAATCATATATTCCAGTTCGATGATTCTAAATATTCCCATTTTTATCAATGTTTTTGTGATTTTTTCACATGCTTTATGTCATTTATATATGTTTTGTTGATTTTACTAATTATATATGAAAATATATTTTTTTGAGTTTTTTAAAAATTGTGTTTTAGTATAAGTGATATAATTTTTAAATTTATTTTATTATTGGATGATTATGCCATTATTTCTTCTAATAACAAAAGGAAGTGGTTTTTAACAAGTGGAAATAATATAAGGAAACGTTATATAACTAGAATTGTTTTGATTATTTTTGTAGTAATTTCCTATTTTTAAGATCATTTTTTATTTCAATAATTTAATGAAAATTGTAATAGGATAGAATTTAGAGAATTTTATTTGATATAGTGATACAACAAGGGTAGTTTAGATAGTGTATAAATATTTCATGGAATATAGAAATATAATGTGATTGATGAATGAAAATAATAAGAGTAATGGTGATGTGGTTTTGTTTCTAATTCCATGACTGAATAATGATTCTTTTTAATTGCTTTATTATGGGAAATTTAATTATATGTGGTAAATGGAATTGAATGATATTAATTTATAAGACAGATTGGTTATGTAGGAAGTTTCTAGGTGATTATATTAAATGGATAATTTCTATAGTTAATATTTAATATATCAAAATAGAGACAATGTAATATACCCAGTAACAAATAATGTGGGATTGTTAAATAATTAAGAAATGTTTAAGTTAGATATGGAAATTATTTTATTTTATATAGTTGTTCTGTTTTATTACATTAATGATATAGGTGAAATATTCTATAATACGGTGGAATTTATTTATTCCACATGATGTGGTTATATAGTTTTTTTATAGGAATTTGACACTTGGATAAGATTTAGTTCAATTAGATATAAATGTATATTTTGATTTTTCTTATAGACCAACACCTATGGTAGGTAACCTAACAAGTTCCCACATAATATTTTGGCTATAATGTGAACCCCCTATATCTAAGATATGCGAGATATTGATAGACACCAACTCCCCCTCTCTAACATTTTCTTCCATCTATGGTGCATTAATGTTGAAATATTGATGATTATAGCGTAAATTTTACATGAAAAGGGTGTGGTGTTTAATTACAATATTGTGGAAGATAGATATATATTATGGTTTTGGTTTAAGGATATGGGATGTGATGGGAGTACCATGATACATGTTGTTTGGATGTGTGGGGTACACTATCAATGGGGAAGAGAGTGTGGAATGCCTATATTAATATATATACATCGTTATAAATATAAATGTAGAATTGATTTAGAGAGTGAGATTGTAGTGAGAGAGATTGTAGTTGATCTAGGATGGGATATATTTTTGTTTTTTTATTATTCTTTGATGATTTCTTATAATTTTCCCAGTTTTTCATAATAGTTTCTAGGGAGGAACCTATCTTGTATACATATTTGGATACCCCATTTATATTTTTTTTTAAAGATAAATTATGTTTAATTAAAAATTGAGAGATACCATACTATCCAGTAATGTGGTGATTGGATAAAAATTGTGCATTTTATCTATTATATGAGTCACTTTATTTCATGCAATTTCCTTAGAGATGTATTTTTTTAATTCATATGACATTCTAAAAATTCAAATATATTATTATTCAGATTTTTTGATTACTCCTTCATTGGATATGATATTGATGAAAATATTTTTCGTTTATCCATTGATTGAATGGTTTAAGTCCACCTATAGTGTGTGTTATATATTCTATGTATTGGTCCCCAGCATATGGAAGATTTTATCTGTGCATCGAGTGATATAATCAACAAACCTACCAACCCATTAGTGTTTTCTTAGGGTGGGATATTATAATAGAGTGGTATTTTCTCAATTGTATCATATAATATAATGTTTTGGAGTAGTTTATCATGATGATAGAATATGTTTGGAAGTGAAATACATCATTTGACCTTAGTATATGAAGAATGACTCAGATATCAGGTAGGGAATAAATGTTCAACATGATCTAATAAAAGTACATTAATGGTACACTAAACATGATTAAGAAGGAGTGTGTTTGTTATGTGGTAGAGACCTAAGTGTGCTACATGAATAATTTTTATTTCATCCATTTATTTGAAATGGAGAATTTATCTGTGAAATTAAAATTAATTTAATATTTTTTAATTTAAATGAATATTCTAAGATATGGTTTTTTTTCATTTTTAAACATGTCAATGGGATTATGGACTAATTATATTCATGTTAGGGAATTATAAATTGACAAACTATCAAATAATATATTGGTATATCTTTAGAATGATGATACATATTATAACACCTTAGAATATTTTTAAAGTCATAGTCTATCAAGTTATGAGATTTCTAATTTTTATCAGAATATTCATAGGCGACTATTGGACATTGAGATCAATTTTACCACAATCCATGAATGTTTGGATCATTAGATTCCTCTACCGAATATATTATTTTTAGGCATAGATGGAATGTTATGGGAGGTTTATATTGGGTTCTATGAAGTGTTATTGGTCACATTTATGAAATTTTAATGGAACTTATAAATCTAGTTCACATATTTTATACTATTGGAGGTGTATAAAATATAGTTACCCATTATCATAATTTTAGTTTCACTTTATGGTAATTTTGAATTATATTCATGAACTACCTCCATAATTAATCTTATCATTTAGTATATTTTGAGGACATGGTGTGGCATATATAAATGAATTTCCACATGTTGATTCAACTTATAGTTAGTCATTTAATATAAAAAAACATATATATTTACACATACCAAAGATGATTCTATAAATTAGACTATTGAAAGAATATTTTTTCTGTGAGAATGAATGCATTAAAAAATTTATAAGTGTGGATAATTGAAAATGGGAACTCAATTTCAGCGGATGTCATGGTTCTATAATACGTTCAGTCACCCTCAAAATTAATTATCTTATTTCTCTAATCATTTTAGTTATTCCATAACTAATGGGAACATTGTCATAATTTTTTTTGGAGGTTTTAAATATCAGTAGTACTCATTTTTATTATTTATTATCCATAAATCTAGTACAATATTAGTGGAAGTGGATTATCCTTAGCAATTTCCAATATAGCCTTTAGATTACAGTACACCTAGAACATGTCATAAATAACCCAATCATTATAATAATAGATTTTCATTTTGGGATGGGCAATGAGGTGGAATACCTTGAGATACTCACTATCTTTGAGGTCCTTTGATTTAGTGTTTACATGGTGGTGGATGATAATATGGGCATCGTCGAATAAGTTTATGACATGAATTGATTCATGAAATGAATATTCCAACACAAAGAGGTCCCATAATTGTCCAAATTACTATTTTTATCTATTATAAAATATTTTATACATTCATTAATTGTGGATAATTTCACTCTTTTTTTATAACTTCAATAATCAAAATCATAATCCTTTAGTATGATAAACTTCTCCTTCTGTTGGTGTTTTCTTTTCTAGCTATTGATCTGTCAAGTTGGACATAGGTATGATGTTGGAATGAGATAATTAAAGGGACACATAAATTTATTGTAAATATTTTCTAATTATAGATCAAATAGTATGATGTAATTATTAACATGGATTGTATATATTATATTCATTATACGCTATATTTTTATCATAGATGTTTGACCATCTCTGGTGTAGGTGGTGGGAATTAAAAAATTGTTGGTGGGTGAGGTCATGGGATAGACTGTATGCCACTAGAGAATATAACAATAAAATAATATGGATTAATATTGTTATCAATATATCTATATGTTGGAGTATTAATAATAATTATATATTTGGAATATTTCAAATTAATAAAATTTGAAAACTGTTCATTATATATATGAAGATCAAAGAAATGAAGAACATATAAATATTAAACCTGATTTAATTAACATCATATGATAGAAAATCTAAATCTATCTCATGATCACTTATGATTACCCAATATATTAAAATACCCCAAATTAAAAAAAAATAAGAAAAATATTCTATAGTGATATAGTTTTTTCAGTGATAGATTACAATATTGAAAATAAATTACAATATATTTATCATAATTATTTTCTCTCAGAAAATGTTCTAAACAGACAACCATTACTCCAAGGTATTATGGATTGTATACCAACACAAGAAATTAATAATCTCTTGGGGAAATTACAAATTTTTTACAGATATTTTTTCTAAAAATAGTAAGTCTGTTTTCCTTCTATGAAATATTAATTGTTCACATATGTATGACTAAAAAATATATTTTATATAACATTTCATTAAATATACATTTAACTATTATAAAAAAAATCATATTCCAATTTTTTGTAGACATTTTATTAAAAATATCTTACTTCATTTATTAAAAAAATCAGGTCACTACATCCCCACTAAATTAATGGAATTTCCCCTAAAAAAATTAATTTTCATAAATGTTCCGGGTAATTAATATGTAAATAATTATTAAATTCCCATGATAAAACATTGATATTCTCTTGTTAACACAATAAATACAACAATTCATTCATTGAACCAAGGGTGATCTTCTTCGGATGATAATTGATAACAACTAAGTATTTAATAAATTATATTTTCCCTCAAAATTCATCTCTCTCAAGTCAATAAATTTTTAGGGAATTTCCACATTCCTCCTATTCTATGCCAAATAGAAGATGGTTTTCACCAATTATATGTTAATGATAACTGAAAAAAGATAAAATAATTCACCTACACAATATCGAAATTTTAATTATCAAACGAATATTATGGAAAGCATAATCCCCCACCCAAATCTCATCAAAAATCATCATGGAGATACCATCAAAAATTCATGGTCTACCTCCTCAAACTCTTTTAGTATCCGTCGTTTTTACACATAGGAATTACGATTTCTCAATCCAATGTACATATTCTCTTAGATCACCTAAAAAACCCCAATCTTCAACCAAACTATTCATACCATATAAATGTTCACTCACGAATCTAAATCCAATAAATAGGTGACCTAAATAGTATTTTATATAGGGACACAAAACATGCAATTCAAATAATGGATCTATATTTTTTATTCTAGAAAAAATACACCAGAGGTAGGCGATCATCCAAAACTCTTCCAAAATCAAACACAAAATCCTACTATATATCCTCATGAACCAAAATGGTCCTCCCATATTGTCCATCTATCTAGCGGTTTAATGTCATAATCTAACAAATCATAGTCCTGAATTCTTCAATAAGGCTTATCAATAATTGGTATATGAATAATAAATCATGGTAAAAGAAAAAAATCGATGGAATCTAATGAATATATATATTCTCAAATGTGTAAAGGTGTTCTATTCACTCCACCAAAACATTGTCCCATATAGATGAGAAATAATTTTTAATTTTCTTATCCAGTAAATAATAACCCAAATATTGTCATATACCATCATCAATCAACTGAGTATAGTCACTAAAACCATCAACAAAAAATCCAACTTAAACTATAGAATTTTAATAGAAGGAATTAAATTTTAGGGAAACATATTCATAGAATACACCAACTGATAGATGATGCATCATTGTATAAAATAAGAAACCCTAAGTTTAATAATGATCCATAAAAATAAGCACATAAGTTAGTTGTATATATTATTAAATCAAGTATTTATAGTCAATAACAAAATGTGAAACACACTCAGCCCTACCTTATACAAACGAGTCGAAACCAAAATTTACAAATATAATAGAATTATTTTCTTCCCACCTTCAATAATCTATAGATAAAATATCTTTATGATATTAGTACTTGACAAATCTCATAATTCATATCGACGATACAGGGATTTCTCAGTCGATGAAGATCTGTCGGGGCACCCTGAAGGGATATATATTTCCTAAACCCATATAGATATATGTATATATATATATATTTATATATGTATGTATAATATTTCTATAATTTCATACACATTTTTTTCCATGCATATTGAGGTACATTATTTTAACTTATTTGTATTGGAAGTATTTAATTGATACTAGAGCCTTCTACAAACTATGTTTTCATTTACTGAGAAAGTGATTCATAAGATGAAACATATAATTGGTTTTATATTCATACAATGAATTTATATTTTGGAAATATCATTTATTCATACAATTTAATAAATTAATAAATGAGACAAGAATTAAAGTGTATCATTATTTACAAAAATAAACCTATTCCATGTGATGGTAGAATAATATAGGTTGATACACGGTCAAACCATTCTTGAACATGAATATTTTATCATATTATTCTATTAAACATATGTCCATATCCATCCATGTATAATAATAATATCTCACTAGACCATTAAACAAATCTAATTATCCCAATAATACAATGGTGTGGTGGAATATTTTTTTTCCACTTTAGTGTCTTATATCAATCATAAAAACCTATGAACAAAGGGGGAAGAGGAATCTTCGGTTCATGGTGTCACACCCCGAACCATGCATTTATTTTATTTTATGATTTCTTTGGCTTTAAATTATTTTTTCAGTGGTTCACGTTCAGTCTCGGATGAAAGTTTTGAGTTTTGATAAAAAGTACGCATCTTGGGTTCGACGTTGTCAGACGCGCGGGCGGAGCGCAACACTGCGTGGCTTCGCCCATGCAACTGTGTGGCCTTTTCGGCTTAGAGGAATTAAAATAAATTAAAAAATGTCAATTTAGATTGTCTTAATATTTTTATGGCTATTAATAATTATTTTTATTATTTAAGACGAAATGAATATTTTTATCATTTGTATTTTTATCACTATGATTATTATTATCATTAATATTTTTATCATTATGTTATAAATAAATAATTAATGAAATTGTTAATGTTGCAGATAATAGTATAATCGTTATTAAATATGCTTTGTTATTAATCTTTATTATTGTTATTATTATTATTGTAATTTATTATTATTATTATTTTGATTTGTTTTATTTAATTTTATTTTTCTTTTATCCTTTCTTATCTTTTTCTTCTAACCCTAGCGGGCCGCCCCTCTGTTTTTTTACCGCTCCATTCACTCTCGGCCGCCACCCCCATCTCTCTCTCTCTTTTCTTCTCTTCTTCGTTCCCCCTGGTCTGCCTCGCGCTGATCGCGTCCAGCCGCGTAGTAGCGGCCCTCCACCTCCTTCCTCTTGTCCTTCCGCAACAACAACAACCACTTCCCCTCCTCCAGCGCTCAACCCGGCGCCTCAGCTCCCAGCCCCTGCTTCCGCCAAGAAGCACCTCCCCTCGTCTGCAGCACCGGCCTCGCCCCCTTCACGATAACCTTATGCCACGCCTCCGGCCTGCCCTCCTGCAGCCTGCAACCCCCCGACCAGACCGCTCCCTCCCAGCAACCCCACACCCATCCCGGCATCCCTGCCCTGCACCGGCGATCCAACAGGCTCCCTCCATCCTCGATCCAACTCCCTCCGGCTCTTCGATTGTTTCTGGTGCCCTCTCCTGCCTCCGCCTTCTGCCATCACGCACCCGACGCACCCGACGCACATGTTTCCCTCTGTTCCATGGAAGCGGTCGCCCCTGCCCTGCTTGCTCCAACCCGCACAACCTTTCCCCCCAGCTAGGTTTTCTTTTTTTATTTTATTTATTTATTTTGTTTTGTCTTATTAATATTATGATTCTAAATTTTAATGTTATTATTATTATTATTATTCATATTATTATTATTATTATTAATGTTATTATTATTAATTTTTATTGTTACAATTATCATTATTATTATTATTATTCATATTATTATTATTGTTCTTATCATTCATTTTATTATTGTCATTAATAATAATAATAATAATAATAATAATAATAATATTATTATTATTTTGTAGTAGTTGTTATTATTATTATTATTATTGTATTGTTGTTGTTGTTATTATTATTATTATTATTATTATTCTTATTATTACTATTATTTTTTTTATTATTATTATTACTATTCTTATTATTATTATTATTATTAGTATTATTATTATTATTATTATTATCTTTATTTTTATTATTATCATCTTACTCTTGTTGGATTTTGGGTTTTAATTGATGGTGAGTTTTTATTTGTTGGTTTAGGATTTTTAGGACCCACGCAGGGCATTTTTGAGTGAGCGCCATCGCCGCTCCTTGTTTCCGAGGTTCCGTCGTCGTCGCGCTTCAGCCTCGAGGTGAGCGTTTCTTCCCGCCGCTTGGTTTTGAATGCTCTGGTGAGTTTTTGGATGTGTCTGAGTCCTTGATATTGATTATGCGGAGTGTTAGACTTTGTCACATGGTTTCGGACACACGTTGTGTCATCACACCTTGCTTCCGAAGTCGTTTTGCCACCGCGCTTGGATCTTGAGGTAGGTTCCCTTTGCACTGCCTTTAAAATTTAAGTAATATTATTTCATGCTATTTTCACACCCTAATTGTTCAAAATAAATATTTTATTTATTTCAATAAATAAAAGATAATATACGATAATTAATTTTTAATATAAGATAGTTATTTTTTAAATGGTTATTTAGTGTAAAATGGAGCCGTTTATTTTATACACGACACATGAAACATCCTTTTGACGAGCATACACCCAATAATGAAAGAATGCCCATGTGGATTTTAAACATAATTTACGAAATACAATATAGAGTTATGGTTTAATGAGAAATGATTTCTTTTGAAGCGTGAACAAGTACTTTGGTTCTTTTAAAAAGTTGTCTGGTTGGATTTTAAAGGTTATTTGGAAAAATAAAAATGTTTTGTTTTGGGTTTGGTTTATAAAAATATTGTCAGCCTGTGACGTAGTGTTTTTGGGGTACTTTAAATGGTTTTAAACTGGGTTTTGTCTCATAAAGAAGTTGTATTTTTCGTTGAGTGGTGTTTGTGAAATGTATTAAATGCCCGTTTGGCACTTTATGGAAAGAGATGAAAATGTTTTGATAAAAACCCTCTTAGGACAACTCTCATGCCTTGGTTCCAATTGATTGTTTGGGAGGCCGTACATAGTGGCTCCCTGGTATGTGAGTTGTTTAAAGGCATGAGGTTGTTCCACGGAGTGGCTCGGGGTGATGCATGTTGTGCTTTATATATATATATGTATATGATTGGATGCTCGGTTGGCATCAGTTGGCTCACCCCTTTTTCAAACACTTGAGACATGGGAATCTGGAATATTGGGAGAATATTCTAAGAATGATTGTTGCAATGGTAGGTTATGGTACTGACCAGTGGCCCATAGTAGGTGGATATATTGGGTTTATTACTATGGGATTTTCCCCCGACCTGCCTGAGAGAGGATGGTTGAGCGTTTTGTGTGTTTTGATTACATCGTGACATGTCAATAAGGATGATTTCTCATGTATTGGTGTCTTCTGGTTTATTCTCGATCTCTTAGGTTCACCCATGTCTATTCAGCTTTTTTTGCTGGCAGTAGCGATTATGATGCTCACATGTATACCTACATTGCCCTTGCTGTGTGTTTTAATTTGTGCATTCTGGTGTATTGTTTTCCTTCGAAAGTGATAAATTGCATTTGATTAGGTTTCTAAAAATGGTTTTCAAATGAAAGTGCTTAATCCCCTTTTTTACAAATTTGAAAATTTAAACATCACTTTCCCTTTTACGGAAATGTCAATGACACTCATGAAATGAACCAGAATTTTGGAAATGGTAAAGGGAAATGGTTCGTACTTTGTTTTTAAGTAGAATAATTAGAAAAACATACTTTTATAAATTGTAGTTCAAACTTGAAATGATGTTTCTTTTATTTTAAAGGTAGTGCATTGGGAATAGATATCGGGCTTGCCTACTAAGTTTTAATACTCACGCCTGTAGTTCTTTTCTGTTTTTAGTGTTTGTTTGGGCTATAGCTTGAGTGCGCTCGCATAGGGCAACGCTGGATCATTGAGTCGAAGAGCGACCCGCGAGGTCGCACGGAGTTTGTTCGGGCATTGTGTTTGGTCAGTTTGATTTCTGTTTGTTCTCGTTTAGTCACTTTATTTGGTTTTTCTTTTCTGCACTTCTTTGTATTCTTTTCGCTGTCTTATTTATTTATATTGGGCGAAATCGTTCTCACAGCCTCTATTGATGCTCTGGCGCTTGTCGCCAGCCCGGGAGGATCGGGAACGCCTCTCGGGCCATGTCGCAGACCGGCTCGGGTGACCGGTTCAGGGTCGACCCGGGTTGGTTCGTGACAAAATGGTATCAGAGGAAGGTTTGCTCTTAGCAGACCTCACTTTTCCAAGCACCCTTTTTATTTGGGATGTCAAGGTAGATGGGGTGGGATTGTTGGGACTTGAGGGTTAGGTTCGAGAAGAGCATCACGAACTCTTGCCCGTACCGATCCTCAGGTTTCCAGGGGAAGTCTATTTTAATTTGCTTATTTGGGTTTTTATGAAAAGGTTTTGTGATTGGGATACGACAAAGGGAGTTTGGGACATTAGTCCTCCTAACCCGCACGGCCTGGCAAGCCACACAGAGCTAGGGGCATGGTCCAAGAAGGCTCCCTGTGTCAGTGACATATTTGGCATATGGCCGCCAACCATATGGTCAAGCCACCCACTGACACTAGTCCCCTGTTTGAGTTGTTTTGGGTTCCCCTTGAATTATGAAAGTGGTTTGAATTAGAAAAGTTGGTTTTGAAAAAAAAATGTTGTTTGAAATGACATGTTTAATTTGTAGATTGTTTTAAAAGAAGTGGTATGAATAAATTGTTTTTGAAAAAAATGAAGTTCTTTGTTTTGACCTTGGTGTTCCTATGAGTGCTCACATGCATAGTGGTATGTTGGAAATGTGGACGGATTTATGGTATGGTGGATGGATGGCCCGGGGTGGCACATATACATGCATGTGAGTGAGACTCGAAAGAATACCAATGTCGAGGGTTTAACCCACTAAGCTTGTATTAAATTAAATATGTTTTCAAAGAGAAAAGTTTTGATGTTATGATAACTTTCTTCCTTGTGTTGTGAACTTATCACCTATGTAGTGTTTAATTTTGATGTTTTTATTCATTCATTGAGTTGGCCTTGATTGGGTTTTTGACCTTTCCTTGTCCAGCGGTTATCCTTTTGAATCTTCTATGGGTGATCGTAGTGCGGTTGATAAATCTATGGATTTTATGCTTGAGTTTCGGAAGTTGGATCCACCTCTCTTTTATGGTCAAGCAGAAACTTCTGTGGCAGAGGAGTGGATGCAGACGATTGAAAGGGAATTTAACCTCATTGAGTTGCCCGAGTCATTGAAGGTCAAGTTTGCGACCTTTATTCTTGAAGGTTCACCATGGATGTGGTGGAAGTCGGTGTCTCGGAACAAGCCCCGTCAAGAGATTACTTGGGAGTTCTTCAAGTCTTTGTTCATTCACCAATATTTCTCTGAGGAAGAAAGCGTGAGAAATGGGATGGAAATGTGCTGTCTGCAGCAGGGCGACGGACCCGTGTTGGAATATTTCCAACACTTTGTGGAGCTAGTACCTTATGATTCAGGGTATGCCAAAAATGACCCCATGAAGGCTCAACACTTCGAAGCGGGTCTCTGCCCTGATTTACAGTCGAAAATATCAGAGTCCAACCTAACTTCTTTTGTCGGGGTGGCGAGACAAGCTTTTCATGTCGAAGCTGCGATGGCAGGAGTGCTCGAAGTAGTTCTCCCTCCATCGATCCCTATGAGCAGTGGTGAAGATTCTGGAAAGGAGATGTGTAAGCAAATGAAAGTGGATGGAGCAGGTCGTGGAATCAAGAGGCCTCAGGATCTTTCATCAACCTCTTCAGAGCGAGAGATTATTGTGTGTTATCAGTGTGGAAAGTGGGGTCACAAGAAGTCATCATGCCCAAGCACTCCGAATCCTTGCCAGGCATGTGGACGCTTAGGTCACTTGCGACGATTTTGTCGGGGCGTTGCAAGGATGCGTCGTAGAGGAAGTTCTCGGAAGTAATGTGATATAGGGTTTTTGTTCAAAGTTTCCGGTGTAAGTTTCCTTTATGTTTAAGTGATCTATTGTCGTGGCCTTTGTATGGGTGTCGTTTTAGGTTTGAAATGTATGGGAACTTTATGGGTCTTTTGACAAACCTCGGCTTTCAATGATGGTATGTTTTTAAATTTTAAAATCTTTTCCTTTCTTTTTGTTAAATCAAAAGATGTATGTATCTCATTGGGATTATCAGAACCTGACTGCGAGGCAGAAGATGCTTCATCCATCAGAGCTCCATCCAAAAGGTCTCGGAGTGAAGCCGACGTGTAGTCAGGAACCACCGGGGGAAATTTTAAGGAGTCTGGTTAAAGTTGTGCCTCTACCGTGTGGTGAGATAATTCCGGTGTTGCTGCTCTGGTTTCTCTATCTTTGCGGTTTTTCTCTTGTTGCAAAGCGCGCGATGGAATTATCCCTCGCGTAGTGTCGGGAGTCATGCCTCTTGGATGTAAGTTGCTGATCAGTGACTTTTCATGGGCCACTGATGTAAATCAGTTGCCACCCTGGTTTGTGTCTATCCTGAAGTGATGGGTCGTGAGTAGTCGTATGCCATAGTTTCAGTGATTTGATCCTTGGGCCCACCCTCCCCACCCATGGGGTTAGGGTTTACAGTTCGTATGGAGTTTTGATTCATTTCTTATCCCATTTAGAATGGAGTGAATGTTTTAAATGTTCTTATTGTGCTCTTGCTAGCTTTGGTAAGGCCTAATGCAGGTCTAAGTTGGTATTCATGTTGGGCACTCGTAGGTTAGTTCTTTATGGCGGGGAGACCCACCATGAGTCTCTTTGGGTTTTCTCTTAAGTCGTTATCAGGTGGTAGTGGAGTCCTTATGGTGGGGAGTTCATTCAGGTCTCCCCTCTACTGTTGGTCTGTTTCGGAAAATGAGGTGGAGTCCCATAGATGGTTGATGAAATGTCCTTTGGTTAAGAGGATGGATCTTGTTAATATAGAATCTTTAGGCGTTGATCGATCGGCTGGGCAATGTTGTGGATTTACGGGGGCAGAAAGCGTTATGGTGGGGAGAATTGTCACACCCTGAACCATGCATTTATATTATTTTATGATTTCGTTGGCTTTAAATTATTTTGGCTGTCGTTCACGTTCAGTCTCAGATGAAAGTTTTGTGTTTTGATAAAAAGTACGCATCTTGGTTTCGTTGTCGTTGGACGCGCGGGAGGAGCGCGACACCGCGCGGCTTCGCCCATGCAACTGTGTGGCCTTTTCGGCTTAGAGGAATTAAAATAAATTAGAAAATGTCAATTTAGATTGTCTTAATATTTTTATGGCTATTAATAATTATTTTTATTATTTAAGACGAAATGAATATTTTTATCATTTGTATTTTTATCACTATGATTATTATTATCATTATTATTTTAATCATTATGTTATAAATAAATAATTAATGAAATTGTTAATGTTTGGGATAATAGTATAATCGTTATTAAATATGCTTTTTCATTAATCTTTATTATTTTTATTTATTATTACTATGATTATGATTTGTTTTATTTAATTTTATTTTTCTTTTATCCTTTCTTTTCTTTTTCTTTTAACCCTAGCGGGCCACCCCTATGTTTTTTTACCCCTCCCTTCACTCTCGGCCGCCACCCCCCATCTCTCTCTCTCTCTCTCTCTCTTTTTTCTTCTCTTCTTTTTTCCCCCTGGTATGCCTCGCGCTGATCGCGTCCAGCCGCATAGCAGCGGCCCTCCGCCACCTTCCTCTTGTCCTTCCGCAACAACAGCAACCACTTCCCCTCTTCCCGCGCTCAACCATGTGCCTCGGCTCCCAACCCCTGCTTCCGCCAGGTAGCACCTCCCCTCTTCTGCAGCACCGGCCTCGCCCCCATCACGGCAACCTTCCGTCGCGCCTCCGGCCTGCCCTCCTGCAGCCTGCAACCCCTCGACCAGACCGCTCCCTTCCAGCAACCCCACACCCATCCCGGCTTCCCTGCCCTGCACCGGCGATCCAGACTGCTCCCTCCATCCTCGATCCAACTCCCTCCGGCTCTTCGGTTGTTTTCAGCACCCTCTCCTGCCTCCGCCTTCTGCCATCACGCACCCGACGCACCCGACACACATGTTTCCCCCTGCTCCACGGAAGCGGTCGCCCCTGCCCTGCTTGCTCTAGCCCACAAAACCTTTCCCCCCAGCTAGGTTTCCCTTTTTTTCTTTTATTTATTTATTTTGTTTTATCTTATTAATATTATGATTATTAATGTTAATGTTATTATTATTATAATTATTATTCATATTATTATTATTATTATCATTAATGTTATTATTATTAATTTTTATTGTTACTATTATTATTATTATTCATATTATTATTATTGTTCTTATCATTCATATTATTATTGACATTATCATTATTAATATTATTATTATTATTATTAATATTATTATTATTTTTTTGTTATTATTATTATTATTAATATATTGTTGTTATTATTATTATTATTATTATTATTATTATTATTATTATTATTATTATTACTACTACTATTATTTTTATTATTATTTTTATTACTATTCTTATTATTATTATTATTATTATTATTATTATTATTATTATTATTTTATTTATTTTTATTATTATCATCGTACTCTTGTTGGATTTTGGGTTTTAATTGATGATGAGTTTTTATTTGTTGGTTTAGGATTTTTAGGACCTGCGCAGGGCGTTTCTGAGTGAGCGCCATCGCCGCTCCTTGTTTCTGAGGTTCCACCGTCGTCGCGCTTCAGTCTCAAGGTGAGCGTTTCTTCCCGCCGCTTGGTTTTGAATGCTCTGGTGAGTTTTTGGATGTGTATGAGTCCTTGATATTGATTATGCAGAGTGTTAGACTTTGTCACATGGTTTCGGACACACGTTGTGTCATCGCGCCTTGCTTCCAAAGTCGTTTTGCCGCCGTGCTTGGATCTTGAGGTATGTTCCATTTGCACTGCCTTTAAAATTTAAGTTATATTATTTCATTCAGTTTGCGCACCCTAATTGTTCAAAATAAATATTTTATTAATTTCAATAAATAAGAGACAATACACGATAATTAATTTTTAATATAAGAAAGTTTATTTTTAAATGGTTATTTAGTGTAAAAAGGATCCGTTTATGTCATACACGACACATGAAACATCCTTTTGACGTGCGGACACCCAATAATGAATGAATTCCCATTTGGATTTTAATCATAATTTACGGAATATAAAATAGAGTTCTGGTTTAATGAGAAATGATTTTTTTGAAGCGTGAACAAGTACTTTGGTTATTTTAAAAAGTTGTCTAGTTGGATTTAAAGGGTTATTTGGAAAAATAAAAATGTTTTGTATTGGGTTTGGTTTATAAAAATATTGTCAGCCTGTGACGTAGTGTTTTTGGGGTTCTTTAAATGGTTTTAAACTGGGTTTTGTCTCATAAAGAAGTTGTACGTTTCGTTGAGTGGTGTTTGTGAAATGTATTAAATGCCCATTTGGCACTTTATGGAAAGAGATGAAAATGTTTTGATAAAAACCCTCTTAGGACAACTCTCATGCCTTGGTTCCAATTGATTGTTTGGGAGGCCGCGCTTAGTGGCTCCCAGGTACGTGAGTAGATTAAAGGCATGTGGTTGTTCCACGGAGTGGCTCGGGGTGATTCTTGTTGTGATTTATATATATATGTATATGATTGGATGCTCGGTTGGTATCAGTTGGCTCACCCCTTTTTCAAACACTTGAGACATGGGAATCTGGCATATTGAGGGAATATTCTAAGAATGATTGCTGCACTGGTAGGTTACGGTACTGACCAGTGGCCCATATTAGGTGGATATATTGGGTTTATTACTATGGGATTTGCCCTCGACCTGCCTGAGAGAGGAGGGTTGAGCGTTTTGTGTGTTTTGATTTCATCGTGACATGTTGATAAGGATGATTTCTCATGTATTGGGGTCTTCTAGTTTATTCTCGATCTCTTAGGTTCACCCATGTCTATTCAGCTTTTGTTGCTGGCAGTAGTGATTATGATGCTCACATGTATACCTACATTTCCCTTGCTGTGTGTTTTACTTTGTGCATTCTTGTGTATTTTTTCCTTGGAAAGTGATAAATTGCTTTTGATTAGGTTTCTAAAAATGGTTTTCAAATGAAAGTGTTTAATCCCCTTTTTTACAAATTTGAAAATTTAAACATCACTTTCCCTTTTCATGAAATTTCAAGGACACTGATGAAATGAACCCGAATTTTGGAAATGGTAAAGGGCAATGGTTCGTACATTGTTTTTAAGTAGAATACTTAGAAAAACATACCTTTATAAATTTTATTTCAAATTTGAAATGATGTTTCTTTTATTTTAAAGGTAGTGCATTGGGAATGGATATCGGGCTAGCCTACTAATTTTTAATACTCACGCCTATAGTTCTTTTCTGTTTTAGTGTTTTTGTAGGATATAGCTTGAGTGCGCTCGCCTAGGGCGATGCTGGATCATTGAGTTGGAGATCGACCCATGAGGTCGCATGGATTTTGTTCGGGCGTCGTGTTTGGTCAGTTTGATTTCTGTTTGTTCCCGTTTAGTCACTTTATTTGGTTTGTCTTTTCTGCGCTGCTTTGTATTCTTTTCGCTGTCTTATTTATTTATATTGGGAGAAATCATTCCCATAGCCTATATTGATGCTCGGGTGCTTGTCGCCAGCCCGGGAGGATCGGGAACGCCCCTCGGGCTATGTCGCGGACCGGCTCGGGTGACCGGTTCAGGGTCGACCCGGTTTGGTTCGTGACACATGGTATCTGTATATTATATTTCTTCATTTTGGATTTATATAGAGTATCATAACATCATGTCTGGAGATCCTTAGAAAAGGGTTTTTAAAATCCTCTACATCATTTGATAATCGTTACTAATCTCTATAAAAACCAATCTGTGGTATTATAGGTAAACAATGTATATATATTATCAAATTATGTTAGGGAAATGAGGAAGAAAAGAAAATAGTATATCATTACCCATGTCTTTGTATAATAAAGAAGAATAGTTTACCATTATATAAAAGGGCTACTTAAGTTTAACTAAGGCATCACCTTTATGGTGAATGGTGGAATACATGTAACTATTGTGTTACATATAAGTGACATTCAACAAAAAATTAAAAGACATTTTCTTTAGCCTATGAAAAGTTGATATTGGGATTACATTTATGGGAAGGATTTCATGAAATGAAATTATCATATTTCAATGGAATGTGTAAATGTATTCCCCTTGTAACCTTTATGTGATGTGGTTTACCATTACGTAAAGGAGTTCATGTATGGGTAATCGATGTTTTACCTTTTTGTGAATGGTTCAAGTAATGGAATGTTCATCGTACACTTACACTATATACACTGTGTATGGGCCAAGCCAAAATACCAAAATGTATATTTTCAATGTAAGGGAAGAGGGAGCATACCATTACACAAAATATGTATTATGCATATGGGTAAATAATATTTCTTTTTAAGAAATTAATTATAAAATTCAGAAACAATTATAGTTCATTATAAATTGTTAATAAATAATTCTGATGTTATAATTAGAATATTTAAAATATAAGAAATTTAAAAGTAAATTATTTTTTAAAAAAATGGTATGTAATTAATTATATAAATGGTTATGAAATATTTATTTTCATCTAATATTAAATTAAAATATTAAAAATTCATTTTATCATATTATAGGGGATGTATTATAATATAGAAATAAGTTTTTTTCATTAGGAATCAAATGAAATGAATTATATATGAGTATATTTTTGACTGGTGTCCACAATATAAAAGGATTATATTTAAAATATCATTATTTTTAAATACTTATTTTGAATTGTTAAAATTAATGGGTATTTACATTGATACTAATTTTACCACAAAAAAAGTGTTGTTATGAATGATATAATCGTGGTTTTAATAATATTAAGTATATGATATTTTGATTATATAAAATGTTTAAATAATTGATATTGGATTTCAAAAGGGTTATAATTCATATAAAATCAAATTTATAAAAATAATATTCTATATAATAATGAATAAAAATGAATTTGTATAGATAATAATATAAATATTTATGGAGAATTCATATTTTCAAAGATGTAATAATAAAATGGTTTATAGTTATCTTGCATTTATGAAATTTTCTTAAATGTTTATATCATGTTTATACATTTCAATTATTCATTTAAATAATTATTATTCATATATATATTTTGGTTTATTATATTGGTTATGAAATGTGAATATTGAGTATTATTTAGATTAAAAGGTTAAACAACTTTTAGATAGAGAATTACATTACATGTTAGGTATGATAATGAGATTAGTATTTCATCTACCTTGACCTTGGTTTATAATTTATGTCATGAAATGGAGTATATTTATTGAATACCGATCATTCATATTATGTTTTTGAGTTATGTTGAATATAATTCTCTTTTAATAAAATAATATTTGGGTAGAGATATTAGATGTTGGACTACCTACCAAGTATGACGATGATGCTTTTTTTGGTTGGTGAATTGTGTTAGGTATTTTTTTCTATTATCTTACTCATGTGGTGATTTTTAGAATCAAATATCTCTTTTACTTTATATTATGTTTTCATGTACCTTATTAAAATGATTCATTCAAATAAATTTTAATATGCTTGAGCCTGTTGAGCAACAAAAATATATTGGTTGTGTAAAGTGTTACACATCAATATGATTTGAACATATTGATTTTGCAGAGGGAATGGGACTAAAAACTAATATAACTAGATTAAATAATTCATAAATGGGAGAACATGAGATAAGATAGTGATATTTAATCACCTTTCAAATAGACTGTGTACGATTCTTTCAAAATAGGCACTTGTTAAGACCTCAATCATCAAACTAGGTAGTTTCATGCCAAAGCAAGTGCCATTAGATTATGTTGTTCTAGTAAAATAATAAATTGGTAACACTACATCACCCTTTGGTAATTTACCACCAAATAAGGGTGAAACATTATTATCTTTTTATGAACTTTTTTATATGTTTTATTTGTGTAAAAATATCTTGGAAACCATAAGTGTTGGGATACCTGAGTGGTAGAGTTATGTATTATCCATATGATATATTAATAAAGGAGTTACAAACTCAACTATACAATAGTCATATAATATTTTATTTGGATGATAACCTACATAAATAACTATGTTTTTAGTTTCAATACAAGTACTGTAATTACATTAGTGAAATATAGATCTTATCCACTAATGTTTTGGTGAATCTAATAGAAGAGGAAATCACTTTTAAAGGAAGACATTTTATAAATGTGTTTATTAAATGGTTAATAATACATAATACTCATTTTCTAAAATCATATGGTTTTGATAAATGACACCATAACTAAGAATTACATTAAAATAATTAATTATCAAAGAAAAACATAATGTTAGAAACTTCTTTTATTTTTATTGGAATTTTATAATCCCTCCCAAAAATGAAGTTAAATGATATTTGTTGGAACATCCACTTCCTATGAGACTAGCATGTGAATCCATTCAAAAAAAGTATTTACATGACATTGATAAACATCTAAAATATTCAAATAATGTCTATACAATCATGTTGGTTACAGTGGAGTCTAAATAATAAAAAAACAATTATATTCTTAATGCCTTTTAAATTATATATATCTTGAAAAGACTCTATGAAGATAAAGAAATTCTTGATTGATATGAAGTGTATAAATTGCTTTTCCATTTTAAGAGGATATAAGGATCTCTGTTCTTCACTCATGTACTCAATATGATTTGTTGTGTCAAATACTAAGAGTGTTTAGGTTCACTACTAAAGAAAGGGTTGGAAATAGATTTAATTTTATATTCACCGTTAGAATGGTTTTGACAGTTTTTCACGATTTATAATATTAATGAAGTCTAACATCATTAACATGATATCCTCAATATTATGAGTATTGTTGAATAATACACGAGAAGTCTATTCTTAAGTACTATAATGAATGTATTGAAGGATTTGGGTAATGTTTCAGGCCAAAAGTGCTGAAAATAGGTCATATAATGTCCACCCCACCTATAATACTATAAATGAAAAATGAATTAAAAATATTTTATTATATCTAAATTATTAATTATAGAATAAATTGACTAGATCAACTAAATGGTTATGAGAAACCCTAAGGATAATCTTCCTGTTGTTTGATTTTTTTTATAATTCCTTTCATTTGATGATTGGTATGCTATACCAATTGTATATTTTACAAATTTTGTGAATGCATTGGGAAAAAAATTAATGATAATGCTTTAATTTGATGTATAAGTGATATAGAAATGGTTTTTCTACATTGCAGACAGATATAGTTCTGGAAAGTAATAAAATTTTTTACAAAATTTTGTGTTTTATCATTTTACTTATTTGAAGATATTATAATCAATGGGGTTTTAAATAAAATTATAAGGGTTCCAATACATATTTTTGATGATTTATTGATTTATAAAAAAAATGTGTTGAAAATATGGATTAAAATGTTTTGTTCATGATGAATATATTCAACATAAAATGTACCATACACCTAGAATACAATATATGTAATGAAAATAATAGTAAATTTGTAAAATAGTCCTTCTAAAAAGGAAAAAATATTATTTATTATCACAAAATGGGTTTCATGTAATAGGAACATATTCTTAAATAAATTTAATGTATAATAGGATAGTGGGAGTATGTATGGAATTAATGTGGCTAAATGTTAAAAAATAAATTATTACACCAGTATTATGTTAAATGGATCTCCTCTAAAACCAAAATATAGTTTGAGATGTATTAGTTAACTATAACGTGAGTTGTAATATTATTTCTGGGAAGAATATGGTGTAATTAAATTCCAATGGTGGTGAGGAGGGACACTAAAAGATTATAATTATAAAATTGAAGGTGAAATCATTATATTTGATGTTGTGATTCTAAATGTTTAAATATGTTGAAAGGGATAAACGGTGTGAAATATGATTAATAAATCTACCGATTATTCAAACTATATTACTTTATTGATGCTTTCATTATAAATATTTTAGTATGAGAGTTTTATTAGATGTAAAAAAAGGATGTGATAGAAATTAAATATAATTTAATGGTTAAACAAATCCAAGAAATTGTAACAAACATAAGTCTAATAAATTAGTTTTTTATATATGATACATTAAAATGTTGGTGATTTTGGATTTTTAAATACTCATAAAATGATTTAATAATATAAGATATATTTTAATTAAAATTAAATATGTACTTCATCATTATTTCATGTTGGTTTCATAAATGTAATATGGATATTCCTTTCATGATGTGTAATGATAATTTTCCTATAAAAGTTTGGCTTTGAGTTATCCTTAATTGATCACTTTCTTGGAGTATTATATGTTATAATTAAATTTAAAGTTTATAGATACTATGATTATAGTAGATAGGTACAAAATATGATCAAGATTCTTGTAAAATTAATAATATTATTTTGGAGTGTTGGATAGATTACTTTTTATTCAACATAGAGTACAATATAGATGTATTTTGTATATTTGGGAAGAATGGATCATATTTGATTACCCATTACCTTATGATAGAGAGATACCTAGCATGATAACTTTATACATTGATACCCTACTTAACTAAGTCTACATATTATCATAGACAATATAGGGGTGGATGGGAATGCTGATGATCATGTTATTGGTTAGATCTTATAAATTATGGGACTTTTTCCTCTCATATGGAAAGTGTAACATAAGGGACCTCAATTGAGATAGATTTCAAGAGTTTGTTTTGAAACCTATATATTTATTATCTATCTAGATAAGGAAAATTTTATGTGTATATCCATTAGGATAAATGACATGTAATGTTTCTATCGATCAAATCAACAAACTTTATAATAATCAAGAACATACAACTTTTCTATATGAGATTTACATATACTATTTCCCATGATCACACTATGTCATATATAAAGGTAATATATGAGAATTCACAATTACATATTAGGAATAAATGAGGATATGAGTACAAAGATATATGTGTTTAACGTAAATAATTCCAGATCACCTTAGAGATGGAATAAAATTTATGATTCCTAGTGGATACAAATTGTTTATATATTTGAATCTAGATATTCATAATTCTTTCAATGCTATAATGTTCAACAGAGAAAAATTATTTGGTTGACTGATGGTGGATTTATTTTTTCTAAGCTAGATACTTTAAAAGAGTTTTATATTTAATCCAAAATTTAATCAGATGAGTATTCACAAGGTATTGCATACGATGAGAAAATGGTTGATTTTAATGATATATTTCTAAAAGTGATTTGGAATATATCCAAAATGTGTTTTGGATATGGTTTCAAAAGTTATTATATATTATATATTATATGGTTAAATGCCACAATTTTTATTATAATTTAGAATAATTGTGGTATTTATGTGGATATATACTGTAATTTATAATATATATATATATATATGATATTGGCTCTTTCATGAATGTTGTGATTTTCATTCATATTGATGAATAAGATTTTATACAATCTATATATTGACTTGATACTTAAGCCTTCATCCCCCTACGATATCATTTATTCAGAAACTTTTTCATTATGTGAAATGTATACGAGTTTTTTTATTCATATGATGAATATATATGTTTTCCATATCAATTATTTATATGTTTTAACGTATCAATAATAGGGAAAAAATATGTACCGTCTTTATTTTATTTAATAAACCACTATTATCAGATTCCAACAATATACCAGTTAATACATAGTTGAAATAATCTTTAACCAAGAGATCTTTCCATCTTATTCCCCTTCAACTGATACTTTAGTAGGCCAGAAAGTATGATATGATCATTCTTGAATATCGTGAAATTGATATCATCCCATGGATACACTTTAGAGGTGGGATTATTTTATTTTTAACCTTAGTGGTCTATATCAAACATATCAATCAAACAACAAAGTATTTGAAGGAAACATTGGTGAATGGTAAGTATTTAAAATATATTTTTTAGTTTAGTTTTATATGAATTTTTATATTATCTTAAATGAATATACTTGGTAACTTTTTTTTATTTTCATTCAAATCAACTAAAAATCATTATTAGGATCTAAAAACCCCATTAATTTTAGCATTGTTAAATTCATGTGGAAACCCCTTACCTAGTAAAAAAATCACATTGATGATAACTAACAAGAAACCTACTCTATCAGATGTGAATGATATTTCCTACCAAAGTATTTGACCACCAAGTGACCTTTTACATTATATATTGATTGTCAAAGTAGAAATATCTTATTATAATAGTTACTATCATTTCTCCCAATGAATGTGATATATCTAAAAAAACATATATCTATGTATCTCATGTTCTGGATTGAACACATAACATTTACTATGAATATAGTATATTTTCATCCCTATAGTAAAGAATGAATCTATATTAGTATTTTCATTGGTTTCATAATTCTATTAATGTCGTAACATCTCATGTTTTTGAACTGTATTAATTTTAATGGAAATTGAAATTTTCATTTGGTGGACAGGACAAATCCTAAATTGAGTCTCTAAAAAATTATTATAGTTGGAGAACATAAACGTTTGTATTGATATTGTTTAAGGATCAAGTGGTTTCTCAGAATTAGTACGATCATCAGGATAGTTGGTATCTGGAATCTCACTTTCCAAGGGAAACTAATAGGGAACACGATTTTATTAAACCATGTGAAACCTCATGAGAAATATTGGGTCTCTTTGTGGGGTGTCTCATTGTTTTGTTAACCATTAACATCAGTTTTCATGACAATGCCTAATTTATTTACCAAACTGTACAGTTAGGTTCACGACTACACAAAAGTTTCCAAACTATTTGGTTTTCTTCAAGGTTATTTCCACATAACATGTTTCTCTACAATGTTGGTAGAGAGATATCCTAAACCATATGATGAAACCATGCGAGGTATGGATCTTGGATAATAATAGTTTTATGTAGTGTTCATAATTGGAAAATCATTTTCTAAATACCATGCTCTATATTAATAAGGGGTGATATAAACCTTTCACCTTTATCCTTATTTATCATCATCATCCTATTTATTCCTCATTTACCTCACACATTGGACACTCATTATCCCTCATTTGGGATCCTCTTGGATTTCTCGAACCATTAAATTATATTTTTAGACCATGACATAAACATGTTATCACAACCCTAGACAAGGTTGGAGGATATTAACTGCAAATTGTACCACCCTTGAGGTGGGAATATATATTGACTAGTTTTACTCAAATTGTGGAGTCTATGGCGATCAACACAAATTAATTGGAGGGAAATATAAATTAAGTAAATTTATAATAGTTGAGAACTTTTTTTAGAACATTTTCATTTATAAATGAAATGATAAATGAAATGGATTTAATTGGATACAATTAATGAAATGGAAAACCCCTAGAATTGTTTTAGTAATATAGTTATTTAATAATGAAAAATTCCTAAGAACATAGAACTCCTTCACATATCCTGTTTTTTAATTTAAATTAAGAATTTAATGTGATAAATTAAATTTACTTGGGAATGGACACTAATATGGTCCATTGAATCATTGCATGTATTATTCTAAATGGGATTACATTGTATGAAACTAGTGTGACATATTGTGGGATGGAACTAATGAAACAATGACATATTATTAAAATTATATGACTTGAAGTATAACCTTTGATCCATAATTTTTGGACATCCTCATGCATTATCATTAGATTCCACTTAATTAATTTCCATGTTTTCTGTACATGAGCTCCACAGACTCGAAGAGGACACCCTTGTCAAAAGTATTTGTTCCTATCCCATAAAGGTCTACACTTTAATCATCTCATTAAGTATGATCTCAATGGAATCGAAGAGGACACCATGGTTAATGATGCTCGGTCCTATCCCACATTGTTTTGAAACATGATACACCTAGAAAATGTTATAGTTGATAATTTACTCTTGATTATATTTTCCCTTATTTTATAGACATCTTGAAATAGTACATTCATGTATATATTTTTGGTAGAACATTACCATTAACAAAACTTATCATCTTATACATTCAAAACACTAAATCATGTTTTCGTGGAATATATTTTTTATAAACACCCCTGGTGGTTTTCTAACATGTATATCTCACACCTAGTTTTGGCCATCGATTGGAACCCGGACATATCTCATGTTTATCAGTTTAGGACATGGATTGTGATTTATTATGATTATCTTACTTAGATATGATGGATTGTGGGGGAATAAGAATGATCCTTTTCTCATGATTCTATAAGATATGTAAATTTTTCCTTTTATTTATTTAATTATATTGTTAGAAATTCTATGTACAATATATACCTTCCTATATTTTTTTCAAAAATAACTATGCATGAATAATTTCCTGTTTTTATGGTATTTTTTTATTATATTATGATGATCTTATTTATTAATGTTTTTTAAATATTTAAATATAATCTAATGGGTATGGTCTCCCCAACATAACCCCATTTAGACGGTGTCTTCAATCTAGCTGTCATTGGTGTACGAGGAGGCTTGCTTGAGGACTAGTGTCTAACTAGATCGAGGAACCGTTTTAGTGTATCTCAGGCTGAGACACTAAATACACTATTAGATATGTTTATCTTCATTTTATTTTAATATTTTTGGATGGTATATAAGATATTAATAATGTTTCGACACATAGTAATTAATTATTGTATGGGTCTGATAGTTAAAAGCATAGTGGATGGAACATATTTCCATGGATGAGTTTAACAAACATTGTATTTATTAAACATTAATTACTAATTTATTACAAAATAATAAAATAAATAAAATCCATATGATCATAAATTATAGTGTCTTTGGGTAATTAGTTGCATCATAAACAAATTAAAATAGGGGTACATCCGAATTATTTATAACGTCCTTACAATGATATAAGTTTCTATAGCTTCTTATCCTATATGTGATAAACTGGGTATATACATAAAAAAGGGGATATATTTAAATCCCAATAAGGTAAAAAAACAACGGTAACAAGAATAAATTATTACATGTCAAAAACATGACTTTCATTGGGACCTAAAATAAGGATGAGAATCATAAAAATGAAGAAACATGCATGGTATAACATGATAACATAAAGGAATGATAATAATTTCATAACAACTATAAACATGACCTCCAAAAAAAAGGTCAAGAATAACAACCTTGGCATCAAGAAAAGGTGTATAAGGTCATGTGTGGGATTATTTCCACTCCATAATATATTTCATGAAATTTTAGTAGACTAAAACATTACCCAATGCATTGGAGTGCTATATAATTCTGGGAACACATGTCACATTTATATCATGTAAATGAAAAAGTGTGCCACATAGATAACACAATATAAGAATTTATTTCATCAATTTCAACAATATAATCAATGATTTTAAAATAAATAAATAAAATTTAACAATATATAAAGGATAATTACACATAGGTTAATAACATTGAGTTGTATTGGGGGTGGATATTCACGATATAATCATTGAGCATGGGAAATAATAGTGAAATTTTTGTAGCATAACTATAGTATATAAAGACTCAAAAGATGTTTCAATGAGAATGAAAGAGGTATCTTGTTATTTTTATATCAAAATTAATGTATGTGGGATGTTGAAAAAAATATCCCAACATTAGGAATTTTATATCAAAATGCATAATATAAAGAAGAATCTTGAATAAAGAATAAAAGTAGAGGATCCCTTACAAAATTATGACAGAGAAATGGAATTGGTAAATACTATAATGATATTGGATAAATGATATCTCATTACTTGGAAATAATTATTATATTATACTTATATTTATATATTCATTAAAAAATTACCAATATATAATCAAAAGTCTAATTATAATGAATGTTCATGAATAGAAAAGAAGATAGGGATGACCAATACCTTGAGAAGGTGATTCCAAAATATTGGGGAGAGCATTCAGAGTTCGTAGGATTAATTGGGAGGAATAAAGATATTTGGTTAATATTAAGGAAGTTATCCAAGGGTTTTGAGTGAAGATGAATCAGATATTGGGTGGGTTTATATAGGGAAAGAGATGGGAGTTCTTTATTATTTCTCAAAAACAGGTTTTGGAATCTAAATAATAATTTAATCAAAACCACACACATTCCCCTGGTTTTTGACCATTGTGTATTCTAAATATGTGTTTTTTATTTTTCTTATGAGTACATGGGCTTAACTAATTGAAAAAGTTTCCTTGGTGATGTGAAAGTCAGTTATGTTGATAATTAATTGATTTATAAACCATAATATATAGTATATGTTTTCAAGGATTCATAAAAATATTATAATATTAATCTAATAACCTGAAAACATTATTATAAATACAAAACATATATTTCATCATGATTAAAATTCATCAATTTTATTACACAACTTTTGGATCCTTATGAAGTCATAATATACAACATACTTTTATATGGTGTTTATTTTTATTATGAAAATTTGAATGTGTCAAAAAATTATAAAAAATAACTATTTTATAATTTCCAAATTATGATTCTAAAATTAATATTAATTATATCAAAATAGATTACAATATATATTTTTTAAACATTTAGAACAAGAATAGACATTTTTGAGATATGTTGACTTTTTTGTTGTTGAAATTAGCAGATTTCAAACCATTATAAAAAGTACATTTTACTTCATAGAAATTATATTATTATTTATACTAACTAAAAATTTGTCATTAATAATATTTAATTAAACTATCATTTATTTAAAAAATATATTAATTCATCTGATGGAATTTTTTAATTGAAAATTCATATTACCCCAAAAAATAGTGTGTGGTTTTTCGTATCAAAACCAAAATAATTTATAAATTAACAAACATAAGTACTAAATTTAACCCTTATTATATTATGAATTAAATATATATATATTCATTTTTTAGGGTTTTTATAAATATCACTTTATTACTCCAGCCAATACCCTAAGGGTGAGGTGCGCAATGGTTAAATTTTCTTGGGGTGGTTCATCAAACATGGTTTGGGGCATGATATCAATGTGGTTGAATATATCTCTTAAAAGGATTCAATTATGATTTAGTTATTAGATATAATTTTGGGATTTGTTAATAGAAAATCAATGGTATTCAATCTCCCTTATAATCATTAATAAATGGGATTTATGGAGTAAGATCCTATTTTTTGAGGCCATTAATTATTTTTTCTATGGCAATAGGATTTATTAAAATAGAGTATTTATACTAAACTTTTGATCATTTTGAAATGGATATATTACCAATAGTTTTTATTATTATTGAAATTTTAAATTTTATTCGATATTAGAAAACATAATAATTGTATTTTTTTTCAATAAGCATAACAATGCATTTAATTTAATCATCAATGATATTTTAATAACAAATTTATGGTCGTTACAATTTTCCCTATTATCGAAATTTACCCCTCAAAAATTTAATTTCACACACTCAAATAAATGAGGGTACTTCTATTTCATTACCACCTATGGTCCCCACATCACCTCTTCAAACATGTGGTTTGTCCATTGTACTTTGATCCAGACCATTGCCTTTATTTAATAAATGTTTTTCTCTATGATATATGATCATCCTTGGATGATCCTTATATGAAAGATGAATCTCTAATAGAACAATCTATATATTTTTATCATGTGTGAGGTTTTACATGTACTTCATCAAGAGGGATACATATCACACATAATGTACTTAAGATAGGTTATGTGGTTGTGCTAGTCGATTAGCCACCACTTTGATGTGATCACGGATCTCAATGAGATGGATGTATCTTGGACTAAGATTTCCCCTCTTACCAAATATATTTAATTTCATCCATGTAGATATGGATTGGTATATCATATCTCTAACATAAAATTCTAGGACTAATCAGTGGTTATAATAAGTTCTCTAATATCAACTTTGAGTTTACATGATGTGCTACCGAATAGTCTTGACTATTTCATCCATTTCCATGACCATTTTAATACCTAGTAGTTTGCGTTAAAAAAATTCATCCTACCATATAGTTTTTCTTTATCTCTACCCATTAAGGGATTCACAGAGATCTATTTGGATGCTATAGTGGAAACAATCATTTTATGAGAACTCAAATATAGGTATATGTTGATCCCATCTTCCTTGGATGTCCATCAAGAATACACTCAAAATGTCCTTAATATTTTTGATTGTGTGATCAAATTAGACATTAGCTCAAGGGTGATAAGTCTTTCTGATGTTAAACATAACATTTAGCAAATATTAGAGAATCTTCCCAAATATGTAGGTCAATCTTGGTTATTGATCATATAAAATCTATTGTAGTGTTCCATGATGCCTCCCCACTTCTATAATGTATATCCTTGCTGGTTGATCAGTTGAAAATGCCACCTTAATTGCAATGAGATAAACAATCTTTGTATGATGATTTTCCAAAACTTATATATCATTATTTACTCTTTATTCATTCAGAAGATCAGTGATAAAGTTCATGGTTATGTTTTCCAATATCTATGCAGGTATGAGTATTGGTTCCATCATCCCCATGGGCAACTTCTTTTAAACCATATCATATTTCAATACAAGACACCTAGATTTATATTCCACAATAACCTTATAGATGTTGTACCACCCATAAATTTCATGTAGATCTAAATACATCTTTATTTTCCCTGGATAAATTTGGAAGGTCATGAAATGTCCATCATGCAATATCTCATACCAAAACTCATGTTTTATTTGTATACATAGTTTTGAAACAAATCTTTCAACTCATTCATCATTAATGACTAACTCCAAGGATTTCCATTTTCATATAAATTCCACATTCTTCTGAATTTTTAAATTGTCTCGTTGAGAATCTATAATTTTATTCACAAGGGATGGTTTAGGAATCAATTGTTGAAGTATTGATGATGTACCTTCCTTTGTAATTATCAAGTCCATTATTTTTATGTATAATATGATCAAATCATTCTAAAATCTCAAAAAATAATTTTTTTGATCCACTATAATTAGAGAATATAAGATAATATTTTCATTCCCAATATGGCAGTGGATTGAGAAGTAATAGTCCTTGATTATCTCCCACCATATCGGCTAGCGCATATTTACCTCATTCTATATAAATATATACTTGAGGGTCTTATGATACTTATATACTTCAAGTTTCTCTCCAAATAAAAAAATTCCACTAGTACATCAACACACAAATTACTAAAATGACCTCCAAATCAAGCATTGGATAGTTATGCTCATGAAAATTCAATTTCCTTCGAGTGTATGCTGTCACATTTCCTTTCGTGATTATCTCACATCATAATCCCTTCTTCGAAGCATCACAGTATACCACTAAATGTCTCTACATATAGGTAGCATAAGTACATACATAACGATAAGCCTCATTTTCAACTCTTTGAATCTCCCTTCACATTAATAATTCCAAAAATCCATTACTCACTTTCAATTTATCATAGTTATTGGGTTAAAATCCTGAAAAACCTCTCACAAATTTCTTATAGTGACTATTTAATCCTAGGAAATTGTGTATTTATATTATAGTTTTATGTATTGACCATCCTTAGATTGAACATGATTTTTAAGTGCCCAAAATATCGCAGTCCTTGTGACAATATTCCTCAATAATGAGACTTCATTCAACCATAACTCACATTTGATCTTCTTTTCAAAATGATTATCATTTATTATTGTATTTAGCACTATTCATAGATACTCCTCATGCTCATAATTGTTTTTAGATTATATTTAAAATTATTATATAAAGACAACCAATTTCTTTAGGTACTCTCTGAAGAATATATTCATCAAGTACAAGAATATTTATGGACAATTAGTGAGTTGTATGGGATTTACTATGAAATCATTGTGACATTACATTATAATGAACATAGAATTGGGGATATCTTCATTATTCACCCTTACTTGATAATACCATGACCACAGATGCACCATGGAGATGTACTAGGATCCTCCTAGCTGATAAATCAAGTCATCAGTCAAGTTAATAATATACATGTTCTTTATCATGATTTTTTGATCGCATGGTAATCAATGAAATGGTGTGTTTCCCAATCCTTATTCTTGATGAAGAGGATTGGTTCACACATAGGTGAAACACTTGGTAATATAAATACTTTATCTTTATTATCATGTTGTTGCCTCTTTATCTCCACATGTTCCAAAATATCCATTCTATATTGAGTCTTGTATATTTTAAAATCCCACGATATATGTTTGATTGAAAATTCAACCTATCATATAGGAGGAAGACTGGACCATTCATTAAGAAACACATCAGTGTATTCCCTCACAATGGTAATTTTTTCAAGGATGATATTTTCAATATACAATATAATTTTATAAAGATTTTATTTTTCCTAGGTAAATTATAAACATTTTTGAGATGTTGGTGCTAAATAAGATTCATCATCCTCCTTACTATTGTACAGAATCATAGGATGATTCATTATATGGGGATTTATTTCCTTATTATGAAAATTTATGTTTGATCGATGTATTTAAATCATATAAATACAAAAAATAACACAAAATTACACTAAATAATGTATAACAGTGTTCTATATGGTGTTTAGACCCAATAGATTGATAGGAAAGGATTAAAAAACATGGGATGTAATAAATTCCCCATTGTAAGTCTATATTTATTGCTTTATGTTCATTTTTGTTGGTGGTATTAGAATTTTTAAAGTAAACTATCATGATTTATTGTAATGTGTATAACTAGAATCAAAAATTATTTTCACTATTCCTAAATGAATAACTACAGTATCTATCAGCAGATAACATTCAATATCCACCTTAGTAGTTGTGATGGCGTAGGTTTTCCTAAGATGGATTTGGGGTTTTTGGAGTTGATTTTCTCTAACCAACCATTGAAGAGTTGATTGGTTGTAAAATAGTTCTCATTCCATGAGTTTGGAAAAAAGAATGATTTGTTCTGGATTGAAAGGATCATTCCATTAGTCCATCACATTAGTGGGTTTATCTCATTATAAAATTCTATCTCGGTTCCTTTATTTCCCATATTAAAATCATTTCTATGCCCCCTTAATGAAATTTATAGGGTTCTTATTTACAACCATTTTACATCTGGGAGGTTTAAATTTATTACAACCTTTATATTTCCATATCCCACTTCTATAATTAAACTCAATATTCAATTTCTTATCCCCATCATACCATTAATATTTTTTGATCTCCATTTTTAATTTGAGGGAATATCAAACAATTTACTCATAACTACAAATGTTCTGAGACACAATAGATTTTCACAAATTAAATTTTATCAACCCAAAGAAGTGGTTAAAATTTTATTCATTAGTATTGAAATAGCCAAAGGAATATAGTGAAAGACTCGTGAATTTTTTCTTACACACCCTATGGATTCATCATCTTTCTTACATGTAGGATATGAAACACCTTTCTATTTTAATTATGGAGCATGATAAAAATATTTTTCAAAAATAAAGTATTATATAATTCCATCTTCCCCATCGATTGGATATCTTCCCCAAGATTTGAATTGTTAAAAAATTTCCAGCTCTAGTAATATTCTACCTATATATTCTAAAATACAAGTATAAAATTTTCTTGTTTATAATGTTAAATGATATATAATATATTATAAATGGTATTATATATTGTTTTTATTTTATTTTGTATAATAGTCTATTAAAATCAGAGGCCTTTTCACATAATTGAATCTATTACATCTTTTTATTTCTTTGAAGGATTTTGGAATTCTTCCTAATTTTGTTTTCTATTAAAAACATGTGACAAATAATAGATAATCATCAAAACATTCATGATTATTGATCCCATAAATTTAGGTATCTTGTTTGGTAAGTCATCGCATCTCCCTTCACATAGGTCATTTACTCAATTACTTTAATTTTTGGTCGTTATATAGAATAAATAAAAAATATGGTTGAGTGCATTTAAACTGTTAAACAAAAAAATGGAAATATAATAACACTAAATAGACAATTTATAAATGACATATATTTTATTAAAATATGAATTTCAAGGATTTAATATACTTTATAAATATTCTATTTTCTATCATAGACTCTTACATGAATTTTTTCCCTTAATAATAGTTCATAATAATTTAGGGAAATAATCAAAGAATGTCCCTTGGGTATGTCATACTAGGTGCATAGGAAAGACCATTTTCAATATCCTATACTTGATCCAGTCTAGCTCATTACAGTATTTTCAGGTGTTACCCCAAGATACATCTCTGTCCGATCTACAGGCTCTTTTAATATCCATATGGGGATATATTTTCTCGGAAACCACATACTCAATACATTAACAAAATTTAGGGATGTATTCTTATGTATAGTGTCATCCCTAGATTTGTTTTCAATAATTTTCTTTTTCTATCATAATCAATTAAATATCTAAAATTCGCATTGATACAAAATATGACAACCACTATTTTATTACAAATTAAATCCGGATTTATTACATATTAATACAAAAAACACAACCCAAGAGATATACAAGTATAGTGAATTTGGGTAATTAGGTACATTACATGAAAAATTTAAACAAGTTTATATAAAAATTATTTAAAACATCCCTAATATGATCATAATTTTACATTATTTCTCAAACTACAAGGGGTAACCTGGAAACATATATAAAAAAGGGGTGAGGTATAAACCCCCAAAATGGAATAAAAAAAGAATAATATGAATAATTAATTACATTTTAGAAAAAATTAATTTCAATGGGACATAAATTAATGGTGAGAATCATAAACAATAACCAAGTGACATGATGTAACATTATAAAATAATGGAAACATCGGAATGTGGAACAAATTTAAACAGGGCATCTTAAACATAGGTCAAGGCTAACTGCACAGAAAAAATAAAATGCAAGAAAAAAACCCCATGTTGGATTCGTTTCACTCCATTATCCATAAAATTACATCTCATGAGACTAAAATATCTCCCAATTCATTGGAGAATTATATAATTTTAGGCATTCCCATCACTTTCATATCATTTACATTCATAAGTGTGTTACATATATCATACAACATAAGGATATCATTAATATATTTGAACCCCATGACCAAGGAGAGTGGTTCGTACACATAGAATTACCCTATCAATTTTGGATAGGTATATCTATGCGAATGTCCTTGAGTCAGAATGGGGGTGGATATTTAAGAGACAATATATGGGCATGCAAAATCACTATAAAAATTTTGGCATCATAACAACAATGCATAAATATTCATAAAACATTTTATTAACATTGAAATGGGTATCTTATCATTTGGATATCAAAATAAATTTATGGGGGATGTTTAAAAAATATCTCAATATAATTTATATGATATCAACATTCATAAATCAAGAAAATTCTAGATTAAATATTCTATGGAGAAAATCTCGTAATATATTTTTGAGTAGTAAAAACTTTGGTATATTTTATAATGAGGTGGGATAAATTATGTATAATTATTATGAAATAAATTTTATAATAAATTTATCTTTATAATATCATGAAATAGTACAAAAATAAATTCAAAAGTCAAATTACCAAGAAAATTACTATTTGGAAAATTATGGAGGGAGGTCTCATACCTTGATTGGGTGATTCCAAAATATTGGGAGGAGATTCTTGAGAGCCAAGGGTCACATTATGTGGACTCAATAGAGGGTAGGGGCGAGTAATTACATGCTTAATTGTTTTTTGATGAGGAGTAATGGGTTTTTGTTTGGGTTTATATAGGAAAAGAGAGGGTATTTCTTTATTAATTCCAAAATAATCGATTTTGATGCCATTTTATAAGGTAAAAATATCACAAACCATCTCATTGTATCAACTAAATAGGAGTTTGTTTTCATTATTTTATATTCCTATGGTCATAAATCATTAAAATATTAACATTAGTTATGTTGAAGTGTCTCATGTCCCTAATCGAATTATTTCAGAACCTGAGTATATAATATTGGATTTGGAGGTTTTGAAAAGGCTTTATACAATTAAAAAAATAACCTAAAACAAAGTATTTTAATGGCTATAATAAATTTTATCAATGATACCACTTGTATCATTTATTACATTACTTTTGGGTAATTACGATATCTTAATAAAAAGTGTATATTTATACCATTTTTAATTTTTTACCCCAAAAATTCAAATATATTAGAAAATAATGAAAAATTATCCAATAGATAATTTCACCACCCATAATCTCCAAAATAATATTTACATTACCAAAACAAAATTTTAAATAAATTAATTTTTTTATTTTAAACCTGTGTCATCATTTATTGAGAAAGCTTGGGTTTTTTTATAGTAATATTTTTTAAACCCTAATAAAAATTAAATTACTTTCATAAAAAATATATTATCATTTATATTTAATAAAAAATATTTAATAATAATTTTTTATTGAAATATATTTTATTCAAGAAAACCATTAATTCATTAAAATTAATTTCATAATTTAAATTTTGATATTTCCAAAAAAAATAAATATTTTTTGTTTTGTTATATCAAAATAGGAATCATTGACAAACTTAAAAAAATAAGAATTAAAAATAGACATTATGTTATTGACCATATAATATACATATTCATTTTATTAGGGACTTGATATATATCCATATATTTTACCAAAAACTCAATGAGGGTAAGGTGCATGATGGTAGTATTATCATGGGGTGGTTCGACATACAATGTGAGATATATGATCTTCATGAGCATGACCTTACCACATAAATGATATCATTCATGCTTTAGTTGATGGATACTTGGTTAGAATTAGTTAATTGAAAGGCATAAAGATTTTACCTCCCACCAAATCTCTAATAGATGGGTTTCAAATTGTATGATCCTGTAGGTTGAGGCCATTTCTTTTTTTGGTCTTTAGGATTTATTATAAACCTATATTTTTATTTACCATATGTTCATTGTTCAATGTATATATTATCAATGGTTATTATACATAAAACATTTTAATATTTCATATTTTATATTAAATAAAAATAACTGAATGAGATTTCTATAACCATAATAGGGAATTTAATTTACTCACAAAGAGATGTTTTTTATAATGTTTGGGTCATTATAATGTTATTATCGGTCATTTTATGGGATATTACAATTTCTTATGATTTCTACTCGGGTGATTGTTGTAAAATTTTCGGTTATTTATTTACGTTTTATGAAAATTACAAGTTTCCAAGAATGGAAAGGAAGGGTTATTAAATTTATTATTATAGGCACATAGAATACAGGTTCGTTGCATATTCCATTCAATTTAGGATTCATCATATATTTCCTAGTGCATGTGGATTTTTAGACCCTGATTAGGTGATTATAAAACATGATTACATATAATAACCTCTTATGATATTACATACAATTGTTATTATCAAACATACTTCTATATTATTTCGTGATAGTAGATTTCCTAGTAACATTTTTGATTTTTGGTTGGTTAAGTATAGTGTCTACATCAACGTAAATGGTGTCTTCCGTTATAGGAAGACAGTTACATTAAATTTAACCATCCAATTATAATACATTTGATCCATGAACCATTTATCACATCAGATAAAACATTTGTATTTTAAATAAAATGGGGGCCAATCATATAATTTATGAAGAGTATGGGTGATCTATAAATTGGAGATGGTGGCCAATATATTCAAACCATATTTTATTGACATAATATATTCTAAAATACATTTTGGATTGTTTTTGTAATTAAACGTGCACCAATGGAAAATTGTATATAGTGTATGCTGATTTGTAAAAAAGATAATCATGACTATTGTAATTTAACAACATTATATAGACTGTTATATTATTGGTACAGAAATGGAAAACCTGGTTGTTGATACATGAATACCCATTATTACTTACAAAGGAAAGTAACTTTAGTATTTGGTTATGCTTATTCATCTTACACAAATTTGATTATCATATATATACCTAATTGAAATTTATAAATAATGTTGATTACATTATGATTTTTAATACATATATATTATTTATGCATGAATTCTTGTATTATTAAAATTCTAAATGCACAACTAGACCCAACTCAGTCAGTTGGGGAATAGTTCTTTTGAGATAAATCCATTAAGGGTGTTTTGAAATATATATAACTCAAATTTTTATGGGTTACATTTAAATGGGATTCAAATGTAAATTTATAGTGTGTTGAATATATAAATTAAGAATTGATTTACATATAATTTTACCAAGATTTCCTTGATGGGACCCTCATAAGTCACTTTATTCATTACATGCCCTGGTCAACAACACCATGACTGTATAATTATTCTAAACATATGATTATTTTAATTGTATGAAACCACATATATGGTTTTAGATATATAAATATGGTGGCCTCATACATGACATGTCACCTTAATTGAAAAATGTTTTTCTACCATTTTATATTTTTTTACAAGGTTTCATTTAATTAAAATGATAACTACAAACTAAAGACTGTTTTCCTTTATGGATTGAAAATTGAAATATTTTTTTGACTAGGACTAGGTGGGAAAACCTTATGGATTATTAAATATGGATAAATAATAATTATGAGATAATTTTTCCACAAATCTTCTTAGTAGAAACTAGATAACATACTATGTAAACGTTTTCATAAAAAATGACATGATATCCCTTGTATATGAACAATTTAAAATATTGAAATGAGTAATCATAAAAAAATAACCTAAAATTTAATATTATTGGGGTCCTTGTTGTAATGTACACAGAGTAGGGGTCAATTTTAAATATTTCTATGAGAGTTTCCTTAAATGGAAAAAATGGGTGTTATTGTGGAACAATGATAAAATTTTCTATGGTTACATTGGAAACTGTGGATAAGCAGTATGGCATATTTATCATTTCTGGTGTGACCTTATTATAAGGTTGAATCTAAGTGTAATTAATGGTATATACTAGATATTTTACTTCCTATCTTTTATAAGTCCTTGATAAATTATTTATTTATTTTTCGAATATGATGTGTCATTCTGGTACTATTTTTCTTGAGTACGTATCTGAATATTGAATCGACACCCCTAGGTAGTCGGGTGGTTTTCTGGTAAGTTTAACTATGATTGATTATTACCATATGATGATTCCAATAACTTTCAACTATTTTTTCATAATGTTATAATTTTAACATTTAACGATATTTCCCACTATCGGATGATTGAAAATAGTTAGGGCCTTGTATACTTATGTTCGAAAGGTGATTTTACTACACCAGGAAGATAAATTATGACCCTAGTAAGTCGTTGTTTCCTTATCAGTATCATTTTAAGCTATTATTAAAAATTGTTTTAAGGTATGATAGATTATGTGTAATAAATTCCTCTAAATGTTATAAGGGTCTCATGTTATATACCTTAGGATGAGATAGGATATCTAGAGGCCCATACTTTTACATAGTCTCTAGCAGGTCACGAGTTTGGTTTTTATTCATGGGAACCTATTAGAGAGTTTGGTCAGGGGATTATTTTCTCTATAGGATATAATTATGGTTATATAATATTTTATAGATTGATTCATGATAGGTACTTAATTTATTATATTCTGTCATCGAGATTCCTTCTCTTTTTTAAATTAATCAGAGTGATTCCACATCAAAACTGATTTCAATGGAAAAGATTGTTTTTTAACTAGGTCTAATTTACTAGTAGTGGTTTCATTGTTGACATGTTATCTAAAAAATGATTTAATGAGGTGAGAATAAATTTCATAAATCATGGAATAGATAAATTTTTTTATGAAGATTAGTTATAATAAAATTTCTAGATTAATGAATACATATTTTCCATGTAGTATGGTCAACATGACCTTATTGATAGTTGACTCACGATAGCGTGAGTCATGTTTGAATCAGGTGGTATGGGATATAATATAGTTTCACATGGTAATTTAACCTATCTCTTATAGTATGTGGTAAAACATCATAATTAAACATTAGTGAGAGTCTGATTAATGGTTGATGAACAAAATTTTCAGAAAAGATGCTTGTTGGAACGGTGACATGGAGTTTTATGTATGATTAAAATATAGTGACAGTGATTAGGGGTAATATGAAATGGGTTTAGTGACGTGATTCAATTGACCTATGTATAGACCATGACACGATGACTCAGAGGAAATTGTGTTATGTGATAAATTAAAGAATATATTGCCTGTATTGATATGATTATGACTGGGAGAGATAGGTACCCACCTGGAAATATAAAAAACTCAGTGTACTCCTTTTCTAGACGTGATCATGTGCCATACCTTGTTATATCTCGATGTACGTTAAGAGAGAGTATATTCTATATATCGGGATAAATATTTAAATAGAATATCAGTTTTTATAGATAGATTCTATATGATTTATTCTCAAGGATTAGTTTAAGGATGAACATGGTGGTGCAGAGTAAACCATTGTCCATTTGATAGTCATGATCCTTGTTTCAATTTGAATCTTAATGAATTTAACAAGGGTAATTTTTTAATGTATGAACATATGACGGTAGATATTTACTTTGGGTCCTATGTTTATGGGCCTTTTATCATTGCCATTGTTATGTAAATAAATGGGTAGGATTTGGGCTGTAGTTTTAGTTTTTCTTTCTATAAGAGAGATGATTATAAAGACGTTCAAATGTGGAGATCAGGAAATCATTCTATAGTTTCCACCCCTCTGGTGTGTAGGGTTTTGGGATATTAATACTAGTTGTTTGATGGTAATTTAGAAATCATAATCCATTCAATAGATCAAACAATGTGTGATGAAGTCATTGATAAATGATATGTATGGGTTAAATTAGGGATTTCCATGAAATCATGTTTTCTAGTTTGTGGTAAGTGTTTTAGAAAAAGTCTACATGAGGTAGTTCATATTTTTTTCACTAAATATATACATGTTGCTGGTGGGTAAATTTCAATGAACATTCCATCTAGATGAGGTGGGTGAAAATTAAAGTGTCAATTGGGGATTTTCATGCAAATGTTAGTGAAACTAGTTTAGGATTGGTCATTTAGAGTTCGACTATTTTGATCAGATTGGGGACCAGGGGTAGTTTCATTGCATTTATATTTATATATGTGTTGGGAGTTTCACCGAAGTTCTAGAGACAAGATTAGTAGAAAATTATGATGTTGGGAGTACTTCAACCAAGAATTGGGTCTTATAACTAGAACCTATAGTGGGTAAATTCCTTCGTCGTGTTGATGGATGAAGAAAATGATGTGGTCCTATCTTAGGGATTAATAACTCGTGCAACATCCATATTAATCTTATAATGGTAGTTTTGAGCATTAGATAACATTTCTATAACTTATGTCCAGTGTAATTTAGGTGATTCTTATAGGTTTGTTGGGAATTATAAATGTCATGAGACCATATGATGGTCCCTCACGTTCCATTTTTTTCATTAGATGTTTTCTTTATACCTCAAGACATCTTATGGATGTGATGTTCTATGTAGGGGATGGTTTAACATTTTAATGATCCTAAATTTTATCAACAAAAATACCCTTGTTATAATTATGTTATATAGTATAATCCATATAAAATTTCATTTATAATATAATAAATATTATATAACTAATGATTGGATGAAATAAGTGGTATTTCTATAAATCAATGAACCTACCCCGATATAATTATAACCCGAACATTCAAAGAGTAACATTACCATTAGGAATATTAATTTGGAAAATATAATAGTAACCACATGTATAAAAGTGTAAATAAATATATGCATCTAACAAATGATAATATGATATAATTATATCATGGTAGAAGTAAATAAATATACTAAAAATTAAACATAATGTGTTGGTATTTTTTTAAACCTAAATGTTCATTTATAAATTTTTAATCAGTTTAATTATTTAAAACAAAATTTATTTTCATAAAATTGATTAATAAATGAAAATTTTATTGACATATAATTATAAGATAATTTTATGTGACAATAATTAATTTCTTAAAGTGTTTGAAAATCAGTTAGAATTTTAAAATCTGTATTTTTCTTGTAAATGAAGATTTTAATTAAGAATTTAATTTCTCATATTTTGAAAATTATTTTAATCAATGGGTTTATTTTTTGAATTCTACATGTAAAAAATATTAGGGATAATTTTTGTGGTTTTTCTAAAATATTTGTATTTTTAGAGAATAGTGAAATATGATAATTTATAATAAAAGTTAAATACATGATTTTTTTTGTCTTGTTTTATATAAGGATGATTGAAGCATGAAATATAAAAATATGATTCATTATTTTAATATATTTAGTGACAAGGTTCAAAGATTTCACTATATTGGGAAAAATATAAACTAATAAAAAAATAATGATAAAACACCCCTCTCCCCCTATATATACCACCCTCACCACCACTTCTACTAACAAATTACAAGCCTTGAATACTTTCCAAGATCTAACTAGTAGTCTTCCCAATCACCGACCCCATGCCTTGAAGCCCTTGGTTTCATCAATTGAGTAGACCCTTTTATTTAAGGAGGTTCTCAAGAAGGATAAATTGAAGATGAAAAATCCTCTTTCTTTTTATTTTAATTTCTTTTCAATTTCATTTACTTTTGTATCCTCTCCTCACTTCCACTTATCCAAGTGGAATTATAAATCCATTATATTTATATAATAATTTTTTTTATGTTAATGGAATAATTCATCATTATATCATTTTCATTTTTATTTTATTCTAAAATTGAAAATATCATCCTCTCTGTGTCAATTTACCACCACAATGTGTGATGAATTATCATTCTTTACAACCACCATCAACAGTTTTTATAAAAACATTATAATGGTTGAAACAAATGTTAAATTGTATTTTATTACATTTTATATGTTTTGGAACTGACATATATACATAATATTAAATATTAAACAAAATGAGTTTATTGTGATTCAAAAACATCCACTTCTCTTCATTATAACTTATCATTATCAAACACTTTTAAGGGAATCAATAATGAAAAAATAAAATGAACACTCCCAAATGATGAAATTGAACCCCAAAACTCATCAAAATTGTCATAATATAACATAACAAATTATTTTTGAATCAAATAAATATAGAATAGATTATGTATTTATTAATTAATGAATGTAATTTGAATATTCTTAACATTAAAGTGATGAATGTAGTAAAATATATGGTAAGGGTATTTTAAAAATCTATTTCATTCCTTTAGGTTATTCCTATTTCATGAAAAAATTCATTGTGGATGTGAATTTAATGCTCCTAATATATAATTTCATTGTTCTTACCTTTTAATTTTTTGGGATTTTAATGTTTTTAATTTAGATTTACGTAAAATACATAATTGTTTCAAATGAACGCTTCTTACTAAAAATGAAACAGTAACTTCTCATTAAATTGTTTCTTCATCACTCAAAATTGTTAATTTCTATACTAATATGATATTCCATTATTGGAACCGAAAAGTATGTTCATGAATATTAGATATTATTAAATAAAATAATTTCATTTACATGTGTTATTTTATGTCAATGATTGTTATACACTCTATGTGGCTTGCATGATTTTTTAATGTTATGATGTGATGACTGTAACTAGAATTATATATTTCTCAAATGAATTAGGAAATGTTATTTATCAAATGAGTTAATTTTGATATACGTGTGAACACAATACTATATATATTTTATAATTATTATGTTATGATGATGAAAATATGTTATGCAAGAACATGAGGTTATCATTGTTCACAACTATGTACGGCAGTTAACCAATAAGACATGATGTTTCATTTTTATAAATTTCCACATTCCTGGTTTTTAAACAATACATCATATCTTGATTATTATGATGATACTTTTTCTTATATTATGATGATGATGTCTATTCTTACCCTTGTTTCATGTCTTTTTTTCATCCCTTTACTAGGCATTTATCTCACCACTTCTTTGGATGTATCTATATGGGTGAATACACATACTGAGGAGAAAAATAGGTCCAATAGAAATCTAGATAAGAAGTAATTATAAAATGATTATCCTTTATTATGTATATGTATTCATGTCTATAAATTTCCCAAGACAATAAACCATTAGATCAGAGTTGTATAGTTATTTTATATTATTTATCATTGAAATTATGTACTAATAATGTAAGAAAAGTAGGGTCATAATAGTTGTTTTTAAAAGACGATTTATTTAATTTTGGAATTATTATTCGATAAACTCTATGAAAATCCATAGAATGACTCTATGTATATGAAATCACCCATGAAGTTTTGTTTTTGAAAAAAGAGAATATATGGATAACAAAAGAACCGAATTTAAAGTTAATTTCACAAATTTTTTTTTTTTATTCATTAATGGATTACTTATGATTTTTCCAAACATTTTTAGTTTTGGAAGAAGTTGGGAACCAAGAAAAACTCAGCCAATAACCTATGTGATGGGCTATGGAATGATTTCTTAAATGAAATCCATGATTCTTTAGGAGGTGGAGTTCAAAATTTATTAGTGATGCTTACCCAACTGAATACGGCCATGGACAATAACCAAAATAACATGGAACACAACAATCACCTTAGAGGGATAAAATGGCTATCATGTCTTTTATAAGGAAATGAACACCGATATTTGGTGGATCTTCTGATCCACTAGTCATAGACTAGTGGGTCAAATCAAAAGGAGATGCTCTTTTCTGTGCTTGACTAATCATAGATTTAGAATACGAAATGGGACATTAAATTTTTATATGGAGAGGCTATTCAATTGTGGTAATTTATTAAGATCTACAATTTGAATAATTAAATTAAAGAGATTCAGTGGAAAGACATTAAGAAAGTATTTCTTAAAAAGTATTTCCCTCAAACACTTAGAACAAATATGGAGTGATAATTATTAGAGATAACAAAAAAGGAAGGTGAATTTTTAAAGGGATATGAATAAAATTTCACAATACCTGTAAGGTATGACTCTAATTATAATATCAATAATGATAGAAATATAGATAGACTCTTTACTGGTTATAAACCACACCTTCAAAACGATCTAGGAATTTGATAATTCCGGATTTATGAAGATGTTGTACAATGTTCTCTCCAATAGGAGATGGAATTTTCAAAATTTTCCCATGATTATTGAGATAGGGAATGAAATATGGATTTTCAAGGTAGAGGATCTAATGAAAAAGGTTGATGGAAATATCAAACACTCACATGTCAAAAATTTGGGGAGAAACCTCATGGGAATTTCCTCAATGGGGCGGGGAATTACTTTATGTGTGAGAGAGAGGGCCATCAATGTCATTAATTTGGAAGAGATTTGGGGACAATAAACAATGTGTTCGATGAAATAGTAGCACCGCATATAGATTAATGCTTCAACTGTAGGGAATAATTGCAGTATGCAATTCAGTGTACTAATCATTGTGTCCATTATGGTAATTAGCATTAGTAGCCACAAAAGGAAAATGAGAAAGGGAAAGCTTATTCCATCACTACTTCTTAGTTGGATCCCAACATTGATATATATTAATTTTTGATGGTTATTTATTTATTAATAGTTAAAATACAATTTGATTCTGATTCTACACATTCATTCATATAATGCATATTTATTAGAACTATTCAAACATTACCTCAAAATAAGGAGGTTGATTTATTTGCGAGAATAGTGAATGGGGAAATTACAACATCCAACATATAAAACTACTACCCAAATAATGTTTGTGGACTAAAACCCCCAAAAAAATATTTCCATACATCATTTAAGGGAGTTTTATGCTATATTGGGATGTATTTTCTATCTATATACAAAGACAGCATCAACTGTTGGGAAAGGGATATCACTCTTCACATCACAAGGCATCCTCTGATTTTGTAGAACTACAAAATGAGATCACTATGTGTTCCATCCAATCTAATGATAAAGAACGATCTTCTGAGTAATGAACATATCTCAACCTCCTCTATCCAACCAGAAATCATGAATATGAATTGATATCACCAAGATATATATTAGTGGGAAAATATGAAGATATAGATCACTTAATATGAATCAATGAGATCACTATGTCAGCATGTGAAGTTTAAAAAAATTATAAGGGGATGATGCAACTATTTCCCATACCAACAAGTAAATGGGAAAACATCATCATATACTTTTCACTGGACTTTGTAAGACATACAGAGGATACAATGATATATGGGTTTTTGTGGAACATCTCACAATGAAATCCCACATTATAGGAATATATGTGGATTTATTATTGGATAAATTTTCATAGTTATACATAAAGAACCACTATCAATTTTATCTATTTGAGATCCATTATTCATGTCAAGAACCAACCCAGGTCGACCCTGATCCGGTCACCCGAGTTGGCCCACAACATGGCCCGAGGGTCGTTCCTGATCCCCACGGGCATGAAACTAGTGCCGGGAATCAAAATTAAATATGTGGGATCGATTTGGCCCAAAATAAAATGAACCAAGAAGTGGAAAATAAATATAACAAAAGAAAATAAACAAAGAACAACCAACAACGCTACTAACCTGACCACAACCAAAACTCCACGTGACCCCATGGGTCACTTTCCAATAACACAACTAACGTCGCTCAAGGCGAAAAACTGAAGCTAGAACCTGCAACAGAACAAAAAACAAGAAAACACTATAGGCATGAGTATTAAAACTCAGTAGGCTACCCGATATCTATTCCCAATGCACTACCTTTAAAATAAAAGAAACACCATTTCAATTTTGAACTACAATATATAAAAGTTTGTTTTTCTAAATATTTTACTTAATAACAAAGTAAGACGCATTACCCTAAACCATTTCCAAACATGGGTTCATTTCATTAGTCTCAATGGATTTTTAGTAAGGGAATTTTATATTTACATTTTCAAATTTTTACAAATAGGATTAAACACTTTTATTTGGAAATCATTTTTAGAAACCTAATCAAAACAAATTTCACAATTTCTAAGGAAAACAATACACCAGAAATGCACCAACTAAAACACATAGTAAGGGTAATTTAGGTATACATATGAGAATCATAATCACTACAGCAAGAAACAAATGTCAAATAGACATGGATAAACCTAGGATATCGAGAATAAACTAGAAGACACCAATACATGCATAATAATCCTTGTTTACATGTCACAATGAAATCAAAATGCACAATATGGTCTACCATCCTCTCTCGGGCAGGTCGAGGGCAAATTCCATAGTAGTAAACCCAATATATCCACCTATTATGGGCCAGTGGTTAGTACCATAACCTACTATTGCAGCAATCATTCATAGAATATTCTCTCAATATACCAGATTACCATGTCTCAAATGTTTGTAAAGGGGGTGAGCCAACCGATGCCAACTGAGCATCCAATCAGATATATATATATAAAGGGAAACAAGCATCACCCCGAGTCACTCCATGGGACAACATATTGCCTTTAAACTACTCAGTACCCGTGAGCCTCTAAGCGTGACCTCCCAAATAGTCAATTGAAACCAATGAAGGAGAGTTATCGTAGGAGGGTTTTTATCAAAACATTTATATCATTTTCCATAAAGTGTTAAATGGGAATTAAATATATTTAACAATCACCACTTTAAAAAGAACCAAAACGCTAATTCAAGATTTAGAAGAAATCATTTATCATTAAAAAAAGAACTATAATTGAAATTCCATGAATTGTGTTTAAAATCCAAACGGGAATTCTTTCACTAACCCTAGCTCCCCCAAGTGTGTGCCGCAGGGCTCCCCTTTCCCCTCTCCCCATTTTCCCTTCCCTCTCCCTCATGCGGTGGTGCCCTTCAGACACTGCACCCCTGTGCCCAGGAGCCCACGGTCGCCATCTGCCTTTGCACATTCGCCCAGCCGCACCTCCGGCATGCCTCCATGGTCGACCCTCGGCCCCTCTCTCTCCATGCGGCACCCCCTTTTCTCCACTGGCACTCCGCACTTCCCCTCCTTAGCAAACCCCATCACTCGGGCGGCCTGACCTCCCTGTCTCCGCCTCACCCCTGCTTTGTCGTTCCCCTCCTGCCCGCACGACCGTCGGCATCCCCCGCTCCTGCACTAACCTCCTCAATAGCTTTCTCCGGCACGACCCCCCGATTACGACCATCTACCTTTGGTGCGCCACCCCGACTCACAGCCGGCACCCCTCTAGGGTGCAGCACTCCCTTCCCTGGTGACCAACAGGGTGACGCCCCCTGTCAGGTTGATTTTTCCCCTCTCTAGCTACCCCCAACAAAACCCAAAACCCCCTAACTCCTCCTACTTGAACCTACAACACCCTCCTATCTCGGCCTCGCCAGCCCGTTGTCTGCATGTCATATCGGCCGCACGTACCTCTGTACGGACTCCTTTCTGGCCTCCAAACGCATCTCCAGGCTAGCGCAACTCCGGCTCGGCAATACATTGCCCCGCAGACATGATTTACAGCCTCTCAGTCCCTGTGCGACCCCTTTGCCATTCCTCTGTCATTTCACAGTGCCCCGCGACCCCTCTGTTCAAGCGCATCTCCGCGTTGAGTTGAGGTTCACGATGTCCATGCTTGAGTATCATATATTTACTTTAATGTGTGTTATATTTAATTAAATCAGTGCGAGTTTAGGTTTTATTTAAATAATTGATTTTGTTTAATTATATTGACGAGACTTGAGTTTTTTAAGAATAATTGATTTGTGTTTGATACTTTGTGTCAAGTTTATGTGAAATAAAGTGTGTTTTTTGGCAACTAGTTTTGTGATGTTTAGTATCATTTTATAAAATTGTGTATTTAGTTTTTCTGACTTTGCATTTCATGCATTTTCTATTTTGGTATATTGGGGATGTGTGGTTGATTATAAAAGAGGTTTTTGAATGGTGTTTTTGGATGTGAAAAGCTATGAGATACTTGTTGAAAATTATTTCATAAATTTTAAAGTGGTTTTGTAAATAGGTTCGATGGTGCAAGTGGTGTTTTGAAAACGTGTCGAGGTGGTTATTTCACGTTGTTTGCTCATTTGGGTTGTTTTAAGTCTATGTTTGTGTAATTTTAGTTATTGGGCATTTATTTTAGCGCATTTGTGAGGTAATTCCACAATTCTGCGATCATCGGTTTGCGCGATTGTGTGCACCTGTGCAAGGCATATCGCGTTGCCGTGTTCGATCTGCGAGTTAAGGTAGGTCCCCCACTACACTTAACTTAAGATTTAGAATTTATTAATTTCTTTTTGTTTTATTAATATTTAATGAATGAGAAATAGTTTAAGATAATTAATTTCTAAATTATTAATTGGTGTAAAAGAGTCGTTTATTTTATACAAAAAACATGAAACATTTTCCTGATGAGAAGACACCCAGTATTGAAAGAATGCTCATTTGGCATTTAAAAATAATTCATAGAATATCAAATACAGCTCTAATTTTAAAGATAAATCATTTCTTCTAAACTAGTGTTTTGGGTTTTCTTGAGAAATGACGTTTTTCTTTAAAATTGATGAAGGCCTGTTTGGCACATTAATAAAATAAATTATTTTGGAAAACCCACTCAGGGGTGATCTATGTCATGCTTTGATTGCGTGAGCTGTATTGGTTGTTTGGGCATTGTGACTACTTGATTTTCATTATGCATGTACCCCTTTTTATTTCTTATATTAACATGTGAACATGGCATAATAAATGAATCTTCTGAGAACGATTTCTGTACTAGTTTAGATTATTCACTAGCTAGTGGTCCCTAGTACGGATGTCACTGTACTAGGGGAATGGGACCCTCGGTTTGGCCTTGTAGGGTAACACCAGTTTTTAGGGCGTTATGACATCATCGAGGGTAAGCATGCCTTCGGGATGAGTCACATGTATGGTATGTTCTGGATTGTTCACGATCTCTTAGGTTCGACCCATGTATCTTTTAGTGTTTATGTGTATGTGGAAGACGATTGAGTGGTCATGTTTGGTTGTGGGCCCTATGTGCCACTTTTTCCATTGCCCTTAGTGCGTGTTGTGTGTGGTTTTCTATATGACCAAAAACTAAAATGTGGATTTCTAAATTGTTCGCAAAAAGGTTTTAAAATGCAATGCACCTGTTTCTTTCAAACACTAAACTTGTTTTTATATTATAAAGGGAAATGGTCTGTTACTTTTTTAAAAATGAATGTTTGTGTGGAAATTAGTATTTCATATTATTTAGTTAAAACCTCAAATTGATATATTTTTTATTTAATGGTATGTGCATTGGGAATATAATTAGTCGGGCCTACCTACTGAGATTTAATACTCACACCTATAGTGTTTTCCTGTATTTATTTTTTCTATAGGTTTGGTTCGAACATTCTCATTGTGGGAGAGAGTTGGTTGTGGAATGGTGAGGGACTCTCGGAATCATAGGGATTTTTGGTCGGGACCAGGTGAGTGTACTTTGTTCGTTGTTTATTCTTTTCAGAGTCATTGATTTACTTTGTGTTATTCAACTTTTCTGCTTCTTTATTTATTTTTACTGGGAGAAATAGTTCCCATTCGTCCTCTACTGATGCCCTGGCGCTTGTCACCCACCCGAGAGGATTGGGAACGCCCCTTGGGACATGCCCCAGACTGGCTCGGGTGACCGGTTCAGGGTCGAACCTAGTAGGTTCGTGACAATTCACCTCCATGTTATTGAAAATTCTATAACATTCTCTTAATAATGAACCAAACTTTAGTATAGCTTATCATCCCCAAACTGATGGACAATATAATAAGACAATTTAGACATTGGAGGAAATGTAGATGACTTATTCTATGGTCTTAAAACGAGAATGGGACCAATTTCTACCTCTAGATGAGTAATATTAAAAAAATGTTTCCGCTCAAGCATCTAAATGACTCCCTATGCATCCATTTATGGGAAAAGATGCACAATACTGTCATTTTTGGATGAATTCAATGAGTGTAAGATAATAAAAACAAAAATGGTTGAATAAATGATGGAAAAAGTGAGAACCATTCAGAATCACAAAAAGGAAGCCCAAAATTGATAGAAGAGAAATGCATACAATCATTGATTATACATACAGTTTGAGTTAAGAGAAATGGTTTTCCTCTACATATCTCTTTGGAAGAGGATTATGAAATTTGGGAAGAATGGAAAGTTAATTCATAGTTACATCGACCCCTTAGAGATTCTTAATCATGACTTAGCAGTGGCCTATCAACGGGAACTTCCACCTACCATGTCTAAAGTACACAAAATATTCCATGTATCCCACTTGAGGAGGTACATACAAGATCCCTCACTTTTAATGAATCTAGAGGTGTTGTAGTTGTAAATTATCTCATTTATGAAGAGAATATAGTAAAGATATTGGACTACAGAGATACTATTCTATTAAATGAGACTAATCACATTGTTAAGGTACTATAAAGAAACCATAATTACTAATAGGTAATATGGGAACTGGATGAAGTAATAAAGTAGAAGCATCGTCACTGGTTTTCACCATATTAAGTAAAAAATCAAGTGGGAAATTTAATAAGGAGAGATGAATGTTACAACCCAAAATAGGATTAATGTGAATTCCCTTATTATAATTATATCATATTTTTTAAACCACATAAAATCACTTCAAGAACATAATAAAAAATTTAATAATGATGAATGAATGAAATAAGAGGTGTTTTTAGAAATTAATGAACCTATCCTGATAGAATTGTAACATGCCCCTTTGGATGGTAACATAAAAATTAAAAATACTAATTTTTGAAATAGAATCGTGAAAAATATATGAATGTATAAATAATATTTAGTCGTCTTATACATGATAGTATGATATAATTATATCATAGCATAAAAAATATATATTTTTAAAAATTTTATGTATGTGATCGTATTTTTCTAAAACATAAATGTATATTTAAAATGTTATAATTAATATAATTATTTAAACAATATTATTCTCATAAAATATTATAATAAATTAAAATTTATTTTTATTATGATTATAAAATAATTTTATGAGTGATTATTTAATTTTTTAAGTGTTTTAAAGTCATATGACATTTTAAATAAAGTGTTTTTCAAATAACTGATAATTTTAATTACGAATTAAATGTATCAAATTTATAAAATTAATTTAGATAAAAATGGTTCTTTTTTTAATTCTACATGTTAATAAATATTTAAGGTGATTTTTTGTGAGTTTTATAAAATTCATGAATTTTTGGGGAATAGTAAAAGACAATAATTTATGATAAAAACTAAATTCATGGTTTTTTGAGTCATTGTTGATGTAAGGATAATTGATTAAAAAAATAGAGAACACTAATTAATTATTTTTACCTATTTAACAATTAAGATCAAAATTTTTAGAGTCTTGAGGCAAAAATAAATAACTACTGAATAAAATAATTGGAAAACACCCCTCTCCTCCTCTATAAATACCACACCCCACCACTTCATCTCTACACACCTTCCAAACTATGAATGTAGTCCATGATCTACCAAATACTCCTTTACAACCTCTCTCCCATGCATAGTATCCCTTATTCACATCAAAAGAACAAATAATTTTTCCGAAGGAGTTACTAAAGGAGGAGAAAAATAAGCGGTAAAATCCTCTCTCATTTTCTTTTCATTTATTTTCAATTTCATTTCGTATCTTTTACTATAATCACCACCAATTATACAAGATATAAGATTTTTTCATTATATTATATATATATTAACTTTATTCTATTATTGGAATAATTCATCTTCAAATCTATTTCTATTTCCTATCATTATAATAATGTAGATATCATATGTGGTGTGTCGTTGTACTACCACAATGGATGATATTTTTTCATTATTCTCAAACACCGGGATGTTCAGTATAAAAAATTTTAAAATGATTGAAAATGATTTTAATAAATATTTTATAAACTATTTTGTGTTTTGGAACAAACTTATATACAGAACATTGAATAAAAAAACAATCCTAGTATATTGCGGTAAAAAGACCACCAAATTAATCTGAATGATTATCATTAGCATTTTACCTAATCAATCATCTTAATATTTGTAAAATATATATATTAACAACTAATATTATATATTTCCATTATTAATATATTATATTAATTCTATATAATTATTACTATTTTACATGATCATCTATACATGTATACAAGTGAACCGATCATTAAAACCAAGAAAATGAACACTCCTGAATTATGCAATTCCACCCCACAACCCATCAAAATGGAAGTAAAAATCCAAATAAAATAATAGTGAATAAAATACATATATAATAAGGTCTATATTTATTAATTAATAAATCTAATTTTATTATCTTGGACAATAAAATGAAGAAAGTATTTGGACTTAAAGAAAGAGGATTCTCGAACCCAATTTCCTTCCATTTATGTATTTCTATTTCATGACAAATTATAGTGTGGATGTGAATTAAAAACTACGAAAATATAATTTCATTTATCTTAAATTTTAATTTTCTAGATATACATATTTATAATCTAGTTTCATGAAAAATAAAATGTTTTTCCAAAAAAAATACTCTTATAAAACACAAAACATTAACATCTCTAGAGAATATTTCTTCTTTACTAAATATTAAAAATTCTTTTAGAAGTATTCAATTCCATTTTTTGAAGGCCAATGTTTTTTCATGAATATATTATTTATTAAATTAAATAAATTCCTTTCGATGGGTTATTTTATGTCTAAGATTGTTAAACATTAAATGTCCCATGCATGATTATGTAAATGCTATGATGTGACAACTGTGCCTGAAATTAAATAGAACTCTAATGCATTGGTTAATTTGATGTATCTCATGAAATCTGTAAAATATTCATGAACATGATGATATATTTATTCCCAATGATTATACAATGATGATAAACATATGTTATGTGGCTTTTGATCCTATCTTTGTTCACTACTATGTGTGGTTGCTAACCACTAAAACATGATTTTTCAATATTATCCATTTCCTAATTCCATACCATTAACAAATTTATCCTATCATGATTAAGATGATTATTCTTTTCATATGTTACAATGACTTTGTTTACGCTCACCCATGTTTCATGTCTTATATTCTTCCTCTTATTGGTCTATTAGATCACCCCTTATAATATTTTATATCCCCAGGTAAATACATGTACTAAAGATAACATGAAGGGAAATAAGAAGTTAGAGAAGAAGGAATTAAATAATATTTATACTTTAATAATTATATGATTTGTAGGGTCCTATTTTTACCAATAAACTATACATTTGGATCTAGGTTGTGTGTCTCTATTATGTTTTTTATCGTTAAAATGATCTAATAATCACATATGAAAATGCGTTTGTCTATGGAAAAACCATGTTTTTGAACCATCAAAAATTCAATGGAAATTTTTGTTTTTGTTTGGTGGATGGAACCAATCAAAATTGGATTATCTGAAGGAAATTTAAATATTTTGAACACATAAAATCATTTATTATGTTATTTAAGTACCAAGATATTTCGTGGATGTTTGGATTAGTTTGGCAAGAACATAGATCTAAAAGCTCCCTTTATAGGAGAAATAGAAAGGCCACATAGTTTATTAATCTATGTGGACCCTCAAGATAAATGGTATCTCAATAAGGTGTTTCAAATTGTTTTCTAAACCATGCAAAGTGGGGAAGAAGGCCATGTTGAACATATTTTAAAAACTTCACTAATGGGTGCATGAGCTACACATATTTTGGAAAACCATGTACCTTGTTACATGGTTAGTTCCATTAAACAAATATCACCATTTTGTTAGCACATAGTTATCCCAAACCATATGGACAGACTATATGTTGATAGGATATAATATAGTATGAATAATACAACTGGATCATGTTTATCCAAACAATGCAGACTAACCATGAACCTCATTGTAGATGGATGAAATGACCACTTTCCCCCTCCAGCATTATTTATTTCTTTCCTCCCATTTTAAAATAATTTATACCATTCATATACTAATAAATCACTCTTATTTATCATACTATATGATTCCATAGATATAACTCATATGAGCTTTCATTTAGGAAACATCATGTGTGTGGGAACCGTTTTAGTAATCTATATACTTCTCTTTTATAATTTTATATTTTTCGTGACCATATGGAATTATATGTAAATGTGGGATATTTCACTATATTTTTATTAACTTTTTATAATTATTCAATATCATTCATTATAGATCAAATAACATCCTTGCTATGGACTATGGATTATCTTAAGCATGATGTATGTGGTCCATATCTTTTAGTTAATCATTCTGGTGTTTTAACACTTGCGTCATCGTGATGCATGTCATATTTTCTATGTATTACTATTTAAATTAATAAATTATTAAATTAGATTTGTAGTCCATGATTTAAAAATTTTATTTTACCCATAAGTTGGTCTGGAGGTTTTCAACCCCATCTCAATCCACCATTTTGGTGGTATTATATATTGAAATTGTTTATGCCCACGATAATGTATGTTGAGATTTCCTTTTATTAATGTGATGAGAAAATAATTCAAATGAATTATTACCTTATTTAGAACATAGTAAATCAAATTATAATGGTGACATAAAATGGAAAAAATATGTGATGTCGAATGAAATTGATAATCCTTTAACTCATGCTAGTAATGTACTTATTTAATGAATCCCATGTAAATCAACATGGACCTCCTTCTTATCTCTTGTATTTAAATTCAAATTAATAATAATTTGAGACAAATAAAATTAATATAGCAGTGTACACTTATATGGTCCGTTCAATATTTTTTTGAATTATGATAAATTTGATTTCAGGGTATGACGTCAGAGTGACATAATGCGACATGGAACCAATGACCCACTTACATATATTTTACATTGTAGGAATTTGATTATGACCTTGGATCTATCTTGATTAGACTACCTCAGACTTTATGTTCCACTTAATTATTTATCGAGTTTTCAATGGATGAGCTCTATAGACAAAAATAAGACACAAAGGCTAATGGCCTTGACATTATATAAATACACTGATCCCAATATCCCGGAGATAATTCCTTTCATAATTATATTATCATAATAAACAAGGAACCCACATCCTGAAGGACTGAATACTTTAGTAGCTTTTGAATACAAGAATCAAATATAATTTTTACTATACATTTTGAATGAAAAATAATAATGGAAATCCTTTGGAAACCCAAATTAACTCATATATCATCCCTATAAGTAATTCATAATATAAATATTCTCATATTGGGTAAAAAGAAAACCTAATAAATTGGTGAGAATAGATGGTCAAAATGGATAAGAAATATAGTGGATGAAAACATAATTAATATGTTATGGGGAATGAATAACAAAATTACATAAGAATATAATCCTAAGAACAATATGGAGGGAATGAAAGAACAATAAATAATTCCATATAAATAATCAAATGAGAATGAACCATAACTGTGGATATTCTTCGAGAAAAATAATCACATGTCTTTCAAATTACTAAAATTTTAATAATGGAATATATAATGGAAATCATCATAAAGATACCATAAAGACATTGACCAAGAACTCTAAAAACATGTGTAATGACATGGACAAAACCAAGTCTAGTTTGTCTCATGAGACCTAGAGATGCGTCGAGGGACTATAGAGGGCTCCTCCCACCACTTACTATGTACAATTCATTCATAATATATAAAATAATTGATTTAGAAAGATATTTTTAAATCAAATTTTCCCGTAACTCTTTGAATTATTTTATTCATTATCATAAATTTAAATACTCTAATAAAATCATAGATAAATTCATGAGAAAAGATTCCATATACATTAAAAATAATAGAACTTTTTGGACACTAAAATTATGTTCCAGGTATAAATGATGTTCAACTAAAGTGAAAATAGGTGAAATTAGTTTTTATAAAATTTTATAAATTGACCATGTTTGTGTGTTTTATGGTAAAATATAAAATACTCATTACAATTGAAAAAGAAATATTTTTTTTGTATAAACCATGGAACGAGAAAAAGAATGTTTTTTCATGAAAAAATTGTTATTTTATAAAAAATGGTGTCTTAATATAGATTTTCTGTGGTACTTGAAAATGGATAAGAGATTGGGAAGTTCCCATTAATCAATATTTCTTAATTATATGAATTTAAAAGGAACCTTGTAAAGCACGTATATCACATCAATAAAAAATGAAATGACCTGGATACATGAGTTTGTAAAATATATATACAATTTCTAAAAATTATATAAAAATAATGTATAATTACACTACGTTAAAAAAGGGGAAGGCATAACTCGAATGAAAAATATAGGTTTGAAATGACACCCCTACAACTTTTCAAATAGATTAACCATATGTCCTATAAAATCAATTATAATAAAAAAATACCTTTAGTTTTATAATGATAAATATATTGATTATATAGTAGAAAATGGTCAATATACATACACTTAACACAATAATTAGTGGTGAATAATGTAAGGCCCAATAATTTGGACAGAATGGCCTAAGGTCCTTCATTTATTATTATTTTGATAATCCTCCTTTCTAAGGGTGAGGTGGAACCCTTACAGGGCACGAATTCATAGAGTCAATTACATGACCTAGAGGACATAGAGTGAATCACCTAAATAAGGAATCTTAGAATTGCTCCTACCCATCATATTTCATAATATCATCACTCCACCTTTGCAGGGATGGTTGGCTAACTATCTTATGTATAGTTTCACACGCTCGATATCGATGGAAAATTCATACCCTCTCATTATTCCAATTCTGGTTAGCTTTTCTCTAGTGAATTTGCATGCATTGATCATCATCTGAAGCCTTGTCCCTTGTAGCCTAACTGGAACATCTGCATCATTTGTCCCAATGTCCATGGCGGTGGTCTTAAGGCTTTAAGGTCACCCAAAGGCCTTGAGAAACAACTGCCCCAAAGGCCTTGGGTGGCACGAAAGCCTTGCAGGACCTGAGGACCATACCGGTGGCCTTGAGGCCCATATGGATGAATAGTTATGGCTACTATAGTACCAAACAAAGTTGTATACAGTGCCTGCTACAGTACAACTACAATACATACTACAACATGACTTTTCCATGATCCCATCCTTGACCCTATTCATCATTAAGACATGTAAAAAACATTTCAAAACTTGGGATGAGCATAAAAATCATAGTAATGGATACATAAGTAAGGAAAACATTTATTTTTTCAAAAAAACATGTAAACCATTATCATTTTTTAAAATGTAATACTTTTCACCTTAAAGAAGTAGAAAAAACCCATCACAAAATATTTGATCATTTTGTACCCTTTTTGAAACCAAAATATTTCCTTAAATCCCATAGAAAAGAACATATATCCTATAAAGGTATCCTGGCACATATACACACTTAAATAGAATAACAAAATGGTCGACTTCCACACATATCACTAAATGGAATATCCATACTACTGACTTCCATACCCAATGCATTGGTGGTTATAATGTAACCACCCTTCCTTTATTTATCATAGAGCATCCAATCATTTGGTTTATCACATTACAACCCTTCATTGGTTTATCACATAACCACATGTCAAATGTACAAGTACTATTACATAATCATAACACATAAAATATTTCAAATATCAACATTTCAGTAATGAAATTTAATTAGAAATCAAAAGATATAATTTCTATAATTTAAAATACTCAATCCATTTCCAAAAACATATTCAATTCCAAAACAAACTGAAAGGAAATATGGGATTTCTTTTTCTTTTTAAACATTAAGGTTTATAAAGAAAAAAAAAATGATTACAGCGGTAGAGAGGTTATTGTCACCGCATAGGTTAAAGATAATAATTTTCTTGTTAGTAAAATGCTACAAAGAAAAAATATTACATTTTAATGAAATTTAAAGTCAAATAGTTTTAATATACACCATATAAAATAGGGAGGTATATAGTATTGAAATATATGTCCATGAAAGGAGATTGAGACGATGTCTCTTACCTTGTTTCCGAATTGACTCGTTCATTATTTAATTTCTAGAATAATTATCTTATGTTAATTTTTACTTTTTTCAGTTCTATTTTAATGTTTATTGTTACGTTAATATCACTTATTAAAAAGTAAATAAAATTACATAATTATTTAAGTTAATATTTGTGATTTTGTTGATATTGGGTGATTGAGTCGAAAATAATCATGTTATAATTACAATTTTCCATGTGGTTAATGGTAAATTATCTCTAAAATAATATTCATATATATATATATATATATAATATATCCAGTATATTTTTATTCAGAATTTTTCATAACATTTGGAGATAATAAATGAAATGCACGGTTCATGGAGATGATAAGCTATACGTACGCATGAACTGTACATTCATTTCTACTTCATATTTTATGGAATGAAAACATAATGATAAATAAGTATATTATAATTATATTATTATATCATATTTCATATATGTTACATAATTTCATTAACACCATCCTTTATTCATTCCACGTATGGCATGAACAAGTCATATCACTTTGAGGGGGTGGTAGTCCGCCTTTCCTCAAATGAAATTATCATGTTTACACATCAGGAAAAGCATAAAGGTATGTTATAAATAATAATTAAAAAATCATCAATATAATATAGAAAAAAGATATATCATATAAATACGGTTCCCTCATAATGGCCACTATGAGAGGTAGTAGGATATAATTGAACAATCATTGTTTCGGGAGGTGATAGTTTGCTGTCCACATAAACAGTAAGTTTTAAGTCAATTTGAAGGGGGTTTTTGTAAGTGTAGTTAGAATAATTGTCATAAAATTATTCTATTATATTGAGAATTATTTTTTTTGTGCAATCAATGTATAAGAATATAATAGGGAGTTAAGAAGTATAATATAGGAAAGGAACTTCGAGGGGACAGAACCTCTAAAAATCGGTAACTCCCTTTGATATGAGCCCAAAGTATTTCTTGAATTGATTTATTCCAAAGGTAAGGCTTTTAGGAGAAATATAGAGATGTTGGTATATTTTTGGAGTAGAGGTTGTACTATCCAAGGGGCTTGAGAGGAGTGAGTAAGGGGTTCGAGTTAGCGGCCTTTTATAAGATGGAGGAGGTGTACTTTAGGAATGTCGTGATAGATTATTTTATTATAAACTGAATTTCGATTTTAAAAAGGTTCAATAGTCATTTAATTAGAAGATAATATGATTATTTTTTGAAATATTCTCAACCAATAGGTTTTAGAAAAGATATTTTTATAAATTTAACCTATTTATTTAGCTTTAACCCTTAGTTATGTAATTTAACTCTTACAATGACTTCTTGAATATTTATACTATATGGTTAATATCGTTTCCTTAAACTGACAATAGAACCTATAGTGGTTCATTAATGTCATTTTAAACATTATTTATGTTATATGGAGGAATTTTAGATTTTTAGGACTATTATATCATTTAATAAAATAGTTTTTGTTTTAAAAACACATTTATGTCAATTTTAATTATATTCATATCACGACTCTTTAAAAATCCACAACAACATGATTATTTCTATAAAAATCATAAATTAGAAGATAACAAGTCACAAAAATACCTAAAATTATTTTATTGAATAAAAAGTTTTAAAACAATTTTTTTTTAATATTTATAATCTCATTTATTTAAAAAGTTAATTAATAAGGTAATCATGACATCATTATAGTGCCATATATTTATATATTTATTTTAGGTATAAAATTTTTAAATAAAATAAAATTATATATGAAATATTTATATCCTATAATTAATATTTATAGTCAAAATTATAACTTATATAACCCCATATAAAAATTGTTTTACTAAAAGATACATGTTTAAGTTATATTTTCTTTTACATTAAATTATAAGTAATTGAATTTCATTTTCACACACATGTGGTTCCATGGGATCCTAAAATCAACCCAAGGATTCCTATGGTTGGACATATCTCATCCATTAGAATTATGACATGTTTTAGGGTTGTTTAATATTTTTATAATATTATTTTTTACCCCCATTTACCGAATTTACCCATTAACCATGGAAAATAAAATATTTACTGAAGTTACTATACATAATATATAAAACAAAAGCTATATTGTTTACACAATTTGGATCTCCTGATTCCAAATATGGAATCCATTTTTCTAAATTAAAAACAAAAAAGTTACATAAATTAATTTAAAATTAATTCTTCTTGTTAAAGCAAAAAAATCTTGTTTTTAGGAAGTAAAAACTAAGAAATGATTGACATGCATTTATGTCAAATTTCAAAGTAAAATTATATCGACTGTCCAAAAATATATTAAATGATAAAAATAAATTAAAATTAAACATTTAAACCAAATTAATGTATAATCTAACTATATATATAAATTATATTAAAAATATGTTTTGAATTAAAAGGCATTATGTTTCCCTATTAATTAAAAATGAACTTTAGCAGAAAAATATCTAAATTTCATCAAAAGTACATTTTTATGTTCCTATTATAAAGAAGAAGTTCATTTTTTCAAATAATACATACATAGGTGTAAAAAATATACTTAAAAAGGGTTCACCATCAAAAGGTGGTGAAACTAAATTTTCAGAAATATAAATCTTTTATTCAAAAAAATGTATTTATTCTTATATCATATCATGAAAACATATAAGATGAATTTAAAACCTTAAATCGAATATATATCATATATTTTCCATTAAAAAATAAATAAAGAGTGATATGAAAACAAAATTAATCACTTTTAAATTGGTTTTCATAAAAACACATCCAGTATATTCAATTTGTTTTTATTTCTATTTCAAATAAATTTTGTAATCAAGGGGTCATATTTTATAGTTTTTATACCATATTTCAATATTTAAATGATATTATCCATTCATGAAATTCCAATGTCAAGGAATTTACTATAATTTAAAATAATAATAATAATATTATATTAATTTTTAGTATAACTCAATGTTGGGTACAATATAAGATTTTGGGGAAGCCCATTGTTGTGTGTAAAGTATGCAATCTGAAAAAGACTCACCTTTAACATAATATTAATATCAAATTAATAAGTATATATATAAATGAATATGTATTATTCTACAAGTACATGGGTCATTACATCTTTCCCCCTTTTTGATAATTTCATCCTCTAAATCATAAAATTGGGCTCGAAAACTTCATTGAAAGTCCCAAATCAGAAAAATATTCACAAGAACTATCAATTTAAATGAAATAATAAGAAGTATAAGGGTTACCCATGATAAAACATAGAAGTATTACATGAAATCATAGATATGTAAGAGTAAACTAACCATCATGTTTGGATGGAGAGTGGCAGAAAACATGATATGGAGAATGTGAACCACCAGAAAACCACAAACATACGATAATTAAAATAGTATTTGATTCCATAGTAGGAAATGTAAATGTAAAACATGTTTTGTTTTAAGATCCCATTCATAATGTTGGATAATTTATTTAGTAGATTTAATAATAATATAAAGAAATATACTTACTTTCCAAGTATAGATTCACCCATCAATAAGTCTTTACAAAAAACTCTTCTTTTCTCTATATGATGAGTATTCAAGTTCACTAGGTCACACCTGAAGCGATAGAATAAACATCTAGCGAATAAAATTATCCAAAAGTGATTAACCATATATTTCCACTATATTTAGATATTAACGAAATCCAAAATGGTTAGTACATGATCAGATAATCCCCCAAAAGGTTTATCATTTATAAATAGAAATATGACTCTTAATCTCCAAAATTAAAAACATAATACCCAATGATCAAAAAACACAATTCAATGCACAATTTTCATTAAAATTATACAATATAACACAAAATCAGATTGAATCGAAAGATACAGAATGATTTGATCACATAGTCTGCCACAAAAAGTTTACCATTTTTCTCTAAATAACACTGGCTGCAAATAATGACTCATAATGAAGAGAAATTAACATAATCACATATTCACTTTGATAGAATAATAATTTACATAAATAAATCAAGTCCATATATGTCCAAAATAAAAATATTGATTATTCAAAAATAAAATTTCATCATTACTTCTCAATTGAAATCCAAAAGTATTCTATTTTCCTTAGTCATATAGTGTTCTCAAAATAGAAAACGTCTTCCAAAATAACCTTAATTACATAATCACCAAATCATTTTCCTATACTAAGGATATCAATTTTATAAAACATAAGATCACATATCAACTTAATATTTACCAATAAAATCATTTGACTAAATAGTATATGTCTTACTAACCAGGGACATTACGTGGGCCAGTGGTCGGCGATGTGCCCTTGTCTCCCTTTGGGTGTGGGTTCGATTCCCAGGGCCTTGCTATATATGATGGGTTGTCACCCATCTGGTGTGTGGTAATTTTTATAAAACCATATCATTTTATAAAATTAACGAACATAAAAAAACATCTTTAAAAATAAACATAACCAATTTTATCCTCAATGGTTATATAATAACTTTTATTTTGCATCGCAAAATGTAATAACCATTTATCACCTCCAAAATAATTGATGATATGAACCCCTAAGAATATAAATTATGTCCAAAAAATAAAATATAATGCTTTATTAAATTACATATTCCTATATCATGATTTAGTGTTAGACATACTAGAAAATGTCTTGCAATGTTATCCCATCATCAAAAGAGTCTTAATAATTTTAAGCATTTCATAATCCTAAAATCTACCCTAACTCTTGAATCCCTTATATGTAGACAACTTAATCATTCAACTTTCATCATGATGCATTGATAATTATTTTCAAACTTATAAGATAATTATTCATTCCGTCAACAAAAAGGTCATATCCTATGATTCAATAATATCAATTCAAAAATTAAGGAATAATCCATACCTTTCATTGGTCATTGTCAGTATTCTCATACATAATTGGAATAGAGTTATGTATGTCTAAACATATATTTTTATGGTCCTGCTATTACCATTCCAAAACTATCTTTGTAGGATATCTATTTGTATAATGACCATCCACAACATATTTAAAGAATTCAATTGATCCCTCAGAAAGAACATATTTCCCTTTCCTGTAGTCAATGGGAAAATACCTATTTCCAAGGAATGTTCTTGATTTATGACCTTAATTACCACATCTATAGATTCTTCCCATACCACTGAAGAATTTTACTAGGTGTTTTTTCCACATCCTTGACACATATGTTTTTGAATATATATATGTTTATGATTATTACCTTTACATTTGTAGGGATTTGTTTCTCACATATATGATACCTTATAAAAATCACCATGGTTCAGGTGGTCAATAATCATTTAAGATATTTGGTTGAGAATAACCATAGGTGTTCTCATTATATATCCCATTTCATTCGGTTTCTTATTCATCAAATCATCATAGTTTTCTTCACATCAGTTGTTACTTTGGCTCCTACTAGATCCAACCATTTACAAAAACCAAAAAAAGGGTAGTGTGAGTATACCAGTAAAATAATTATATATTATCTTATGAAGAGGGTGAATAATAAGATATACATATTAATGTTATCTTAAACTCTTTTAATTTATATAAAATTACTACGAATCATTCTAATATTCTAACCATTATCATTATATCACTTATGATTAAATAACACCCTAACCTCAAAATCTATCGAAACCGACCTATGATACCAACATTAAGGCCCTGACCTTAAACATTACATAATCTTGAATAGTGTTAATAATTCAAATTTATGATCTTTTAGGTTTTAGAGAATTATAGAATTTGGTCATAAAATATACATAAAAACTTGAATATTTCAACTAGAAACTTCTAATCACTATCCATTTTTCCTAAAATAAAAACTCTTAAAAAAAGAAATATTTATAGTTCCAGGTCTTATACATAATTATTTTTCCTTGATCACATGCTTGCCCCTTTCATCATTATATCCTGAAGAAAAAATTTCAATGCTTGGAATGAGCATAAAAAGCTCAGTAAGGGATACCTAATGAAGGAAAAGTGTTGGTTTTTCTAAACCACATGTAAACAAAAAATACATTATCATAAATTAATAATTTTCAAGTAAATGAATTATAAAAAACACATCACAAAATATAATCTCACAACTTAGTCTTTTATAAAGAAAATATTACCATAAATCCCAATGAAAACAACGTTTAGCACGTATAGGTATCTTCGAAAATAAACACACTTAAATGGAATAACCATATGACTGACATCCACACATATCACTAAATGGAATAGCCATACAACTGACTTCCATACCCAATGAATTAGAGGATATAATGTAAACACCCATCTATGGATTATCACGGAACCACCCATCATTTGGGTTTTCACGTAACAACCTATCATTGGTTTATCACATAACCACCAGTCAAATGTCCATGTTCCATTGCATAATCATAACATAATAAATATTCCAAATATTAAAATTTCAATAATTACGTTTAATTTTTAATCACAAGATATAATTAAATGATTTTAAAATATTTAATCCATTTCAGAAATCTGTTTCCATAACAAAAAATGAAAAAAATGAATAAGGGATTTCATTTTCTTTTAGAAGCATTAAGGCTTATTGAGGAAGAGAAATAACTAAAAAGGCAACGAAGAAGACAATGTTTCCACATAAGTTTAAAATAGTCCATTGGTAATTTATTAAAACACTTCACAAAAAAAATATTCCCATTGAATTAATGTAAAAGTCAAACGGTTTAATTATACACCATATTAAATAAGGAGTTATATATTATCAATCTATGCCTCAATGAATGGAGAATGAGATGAGGTCCCTTTCCTCATGTCCGAATTGAATCGTTCATTCTTTAATTTCATGAATAAATAACATAAGTTAATTTATAGTTGCATCATATCATTTTTCAGAATTTTTATTCCTTTTATATAACTTATTAATATGGTATAGAAATTACATAATTATTTAAGTTAATATCGGTCATTTTGTTGATATTGGGTACTTGAGTCAAAAATGATCTAGCTTTAATTTCAACTTGTCCAGGTTGTCAAAACTCCATAATATAAAAAATATTACTCATATATATATCATATATATGCAGTATATATGTATTGATAATATTCCATAACATTTGGAGATATGAAATGAAATGCATTGTTCATGGAGACGGTAAGTTGTACGTACTCATGAACGCTACATTCATTTCTATTTCATATTTAATGGAATGAATACATAATGATTGATAGATATATTATAATTCTAGTATAATTTCATATTTTATATTTTTACATATTTTCATTAACACCATCCTTTATACGTTCCATTTTTGTCATGAACAAGTCATATAACTTTAAGTGGGCGGTAGTCTGTGCTTCCTCAAATGAAATTATCATGTTTACGCATGATGAAATTCAAAAAGTTACATTTTAAATATAATTCACAGAAGAATAAAGTCAATATAAACATAATATATATCATATTAATACAGTTCCATCATTATGGACACCCTGAGAGGCGGTTAAAGATAATTGAGCAGTGATCATTTCGTGAGGTAATAGTTCACTGTCTATAAAAATAGCTTGTTCTAAATCAATTATATTAAGGTGTGAGTAAATATAGTAGTAATAAATCTTATAAAATCTTCCTAGATTATTGATGTTACATATGTTTAAACTTAATCAATGATTAATAGTATAATAGGGATTCAAAAAGAAGAATATTTGAAAGGAACTTTAGAGAAGATGTTACCTCTTAAAACTTGTAACTCCATTTGACTCGAGTAAAATGGATTTCTTGAATTGACCTCTTCTTAAGGTAAGGATTATATTAAGAAGATAGGGATGTTGGGAGCTTATTGGAGGTCAGTGTTTATGATCCAAGGGGATTTAGAGGAGTGAGTATGGGGTTATAGGTGGTGACCTTATATAAGATGGGGGAATGGTACTTTAGAAATGTCTTGACATATTTTTTATAATAAAAAAATATTGATTTTAAAGAGGTACACAACTCAGTTAATTAAAAGCTAATATGTGTATTTTTATAAATACACTCAAAAAATAGGTTTTAGAAAAGTTCTGTTTTTTAATTTAACCATATCATTTAGCGTTAACCCTTAGTTAACTAAATCAACTATTTCCATGTCGTCTTGTATATTCATAAAATATGGTTAATATAGTTACCATAAAATTCATATTGAACCCCAAGTGGTTCATTAATAAAATTATAAAAATTATTTAAGTAATTTTTCACGATAATATATTTTTAGGACTATTATATCATTTAAATAAATTATATTTGATTTAAAAACTCATTTATGTCAATTTTATACTATTCTAATCTTGACTTTTTAAAAATTCATTACAACTTGATTTTTTCAAAAATAACTTCATAAATGAAAATATAAATAGTCATAATCATCGATTAAATTCTTTTATAGATTAAAAACTTTCAAAATAAATTTATTTTAAATTGTATAATCTCATTTATTTAAATCATTCATTAATAATGCAATCACTACATCAACATAGTGTCATACATATATTTGTTTATTTGAGGAATTTATTTTTTAAATTAAATACAATGAGGTTGGAAATATTATTTCCTTTCTATAACAATTCATTTTCGAAATTATAACTTTTATAACCCCCTATAATAATTGTTTTACTAAAAGATGTGTGTTTAAGTTTTGTTGTCGTTAACATTAAATTACATGTAATTAAATGTAATTTTCACACATAAGTGGCTCCATTGGGTCCTCAAATCAATACTAGTATGACAATGGTGGGGAATATCTCATATAATAGCTTTAGGAAATTTTTATGTTAATTTAGTATTATTATAATATTATTTTTTACACTCACTTACCAGATTTCCCTTTTACCTGTGGTAAATAAAATATTTACTGAAGTTACTATTCATAATTTCTAAAAATAACCGTTACCTATTTAAAAAATATGAACATAAGGATTCAAAATATGGAATAAATTTTTTAAAATTTAAAACATAGAAGTTACAAAAATTAATGTAAAATTAATTCCCCATGTCAAAACCAAAAAGCCTATTTTTAATACCTAAAAACTAGAAAATGATTTACATGATTTTATGTCCAATTTCTATGTGAAATTACATAAAATGACCAAAATTAGATTAAAATATAAAAATATAATTCATTTATACTTTAAAATAGAATAAAATTATAATCTAACTATATAAATAAATTATATTAATAGGCAATTTTGAATTAAAATGTTGTGCTTTCACTATTCATTAAAAATGACATTTAGGAAAAAAATACCAAAATTTCATCCAATGTAAATATTTTTGTTATCCTTCTAAATAATAAGTTTATTTTTTCAAATAAAGCATATAATGTTGTAATAAACTATATTTAAAAAGGGTTCACTATCAAAAGGCAGTAAAACAACAATTTTAGAAAAATACTTATTTTATACAAAAAGTGAATTTATTCTTATATCGTATCGAGGAAACAATTAAGATTAATTTAAAACATTAAATTTAATATATTGAAAATATTTACAATTAATTAAAAATCCACAGAGAGTTATTTGAAAAGAAAATTACTCCCTTTTAAATTGGATTTCTAAAAAACACATCGATTATATTAAAATGGTGATTATTTCAATTATTAACTAATTTTGTTATCTATGAATCATAATTGAAACATTTGAAAACCATATTTCAAAATTCATTTTATACTATATATTCTCTCAATTCCATCATCTAATAGTTAACTAAAATTTAAAATAATAATATTATTATTGTATTATTATTCAGTATTACTCAATGTTGGGTGCAATGTAAAATTTCGAAGAAGCCCATTGTTGCGTACAAAGTACAATATCAGAAAAAGAGTCACCATTAAATTAAAATTAATATATAATTCATACGTATTAATAAAAATCAAAAGTTATTATTCTATAAATACATAGGTTGTTATAAATAATGTATATCGCAGAGAACTAAAAGTGAGATTCGAAAACACGTACCTTATTCCTGAAAGTGTTACGCACTTAATAATATTGCCCTGGATAATGAGATTAAATCCATTAATTAATTAATTACTAACATTCTATACATGAAATTTATTAATTTCATTTATGGCCTTGTTTATGAGATACAAAATAAAATTTTATCATTCAGGAGCATTCAGTTCCTCAGTTTTCATGATCAGTAACTTTTATACAAATATAGAAGATCATGTAAAAAGAAAATAGTTGTCTATAATTTAAATTATATGTTATTAATGATCTTAAATAATAATATATTTTTATATAATTTATTTGGTTATTTGGGGTTTGGATTAATCATTAAATAATATGTTATTGATATTCATTTATATTATTTTGGCGGTTTTGGATCATCACGTGCTAGTTCACTTCGATGAATTAATATTACGTATATATAATGGTTTCAAAACATTAAATATGATTAATTACACATATTAATGTATTTATTAACAATAAATAAGGCTTTATAACCATCCTTGAAGGAATAATTAATAAATAATAACATATCATCCATGAAAGTGGTAAATGAAAAGAAAAATAATATATCATGCATGTTTTTAAATAAGAGATGATTGGATTACAATAAATGAAAAGAAAAATAATATAATTTAAAAGGGATGGATTAAGGGTTTTTCTTATTGAAATATTCAACTTGAGAACCTACTTAATGAATATTGAAATAGTATTTGGGGTGGTAGAATCAAGAGCAGAATGTGGGATTGGGGATTTGGAGATTTAATAGATAAAAATTTGATACTCCTCCAGGCATTTGTGGTGTAAGGAGGAGAGGCAGCGATGAGTGGTATTTATAGTGGAGGAAATGGGTGTTTGTTGAGTATTTATTCTTAAGATTATTATATTTTGTAAAGACTACAATTATATTGATAATTATACATAAATATATTAAAATAATGAAGTTTAGTTTATGAATATTGTGATTATATCATTATTCTCTCAATAAATAGTGTATTAAACATTCCATTTATTTATACAATATATTATTGTATTTAACTATTCATCAAAAATTCATGTATCTAAAATAAATTCAATAAATTAACCCCATAAATTATTCATCATGTATAATTAAATAATGAAATCCATTTAATGAAAATAAATTTCCACATATGAGAAATTAATTTTTTAAGTAAAATAATTATTTACTCGAAAAATTCTAATTTTAATATTTCAACTATTTTGATGACACTTTGAAAATTTCCTTAGGGTATCCTGAAATAATCTAGTATTTGTGAGTGGATAAAAATATTAATTTATTAATTTATTTTATAGAAACAATTTTTTATTCATTATCTAACATATAAAATTGTATGTAAACATTTATGTTTCACAAAACTACCTACATTTAATTTATCAGTTTTAAAACATTTATTTACTTACTCTATTATATAAATAGAACATATTTTGATATATAAGACACCTCAATTTTATCTATAATTTAATAGGTGAATATATTGTTCTTATTCCTACATTAATATTATCAAAGGTCAAAATTTTATGTCAATGGTCACACTAATATTTATAAAATATGAAACTTATCAGAATAATACCAAAAAATAATAAAAAAAATTTAGTATTATTCCTAAAAAATAATTCTTATTTTTTCAAAAATAATTTATAAAATATTGAAAAAAATTATTTACAAAAATATGTTCTATATTAGAATGTTATAAAATTGTGATTGTAAAAATATAGATTTTGTGTGTGTAAAATTAGAGTTATTCATATATTAACACTCTAGAAATAGTTTTGATTAATGTAATAATATTTTACAGAATAAATAATGTATAAATTTCGTTAATATATTTCACTTTTAATATATAATTTAGTTTTTAACATAATATGTCATTTTAGGAATAAAAATAGTTTATATAAAAATATATTTTTTATTTTTAAATGGATTTCATTTCGAATTAATTGGTAATTAATTTCCAAATTTATTAAAAATGTGTAATCTATATTTTAATAACTTATATAATATTATTAATTATTACTATTCCAAAAATCTAAATGATTACCAAAATAATTAATTAATAATATATAATCATTTATAATCCCATAAGCTGTCAAAAAAGATAAATTAAATATAAGGCATGCCTTAACATATTTTGGGGTTACATTCATCCCTCCTTCAATAAATAGCATCCTAAAAATTTGAAATTGTACATAATATTAAAAGGTTGATACTTGAAAATCAAATTTTTTTAAACCCACATTATAAATATGGTTTTTTATATATCCTCTTTATATGAAGAAAAAGAAAATTGTGATGTTAACTACCAAAATATGATTTCAAGAAGGAAATAATTTGTGGAACGTGTTAACATGTACATGGAAGAGGAATATAACTATCATGTTCTATTGTATAGGGATAAAAAACATGATAACTAAAATGATAACCATAAAAATTCCCTAAATTTGAGATCGGTTAAAAGGCTATTAATTTCATAGAAATAATAGTTTACAAATTACATTTTAGTTCCAAAATATTTTTCCTACTGTTGAGGGAAAAAAATTTTAATCTAAAGAGAACATGAGAAAATAAGCTTACATGATTACTTTCAATATCATAAGCATAATATCATCATTTGGTAATGCATTGATCTATTTTCACTTCATCCCGTACAGCTGGAAATGAATGTTTATGATGAGTTTTTGATGATTGAAGCACATTTAATGAATCATATGGTTCTTGAGTCATTACATATCCTTTTAAATGTTTACTAAATCCATGAAGTTTAGTATATGTTATAGAAAAGTAATAATTTCAAATGTATATCTTAATCCACACTACGAGTAACTAATCTTTAGAATCGTTAAAAATATGTCTGTCTACATTCAATGGAAAATTTTGATGTACAGTCACTAAATTTCTAGAATCAACTTAACAAAAGATTCTCCAAATAATGTATCTCTTAATCCTTCATTAATAATATATGAATACACTGATCTCATTTAAACCATTATGAAATATGCATGCCTCCAAGAGTAAATTCTAATGTTTTCCGTTAATCTCAACATCTAATAATTCCACTATATCATAAACCATCAGATTACTATCCACCTTCATTGGGCCGAATACTATTCTATAAACATCTATTTAAAATTAAATCACAATAATGAAAATATTTAGGGTTATCTTTCCAAAGTCATGTATTTTAATGAAGATCAGCTTACAATATTATCACTTCTCTGGATTATTGGTGTTATTCATCACATGCTTCGAAATCCATAAAGAAGAAGTATCACAATACAATCCTTATATATCTCATGATTCTTATAACTAAATAATTACTTATAAAATACTAAAATATTATAATTATTTTAATCGAAACACATGAATATTAATAATTACTATTCATCTGAGGTAATAACATATGCTTGACCAGGAATCATTATATTATTTTGGGGTATATTCCTTCCTTGCTATAGATATTGATTTACATATGGTCCCACATGCTTATAGTTGAAGTAGTAGACAATGTAAAATTCAATCATTTCCTTAAAATCAGAAGCTAAATAGCATTTCTAACCCATTAAGAAAAAACCATTTCCTTTTTTTCTAATACCTGGGTTTTTCCATCCTCAATTATAACATGTGTTAAAATTCTTTTTTACCTTATTTCATTTTTCTAACAATTATTTCAGATTACTTATTCTTATATTCCTTATATTTTAAGCCATAACACATGGATAATTATATATATATATTGTTATAACATGATATTATTTCCTCATATGATGAGAATATTTGGGTGACTACATCTCCGAGAATGACTAACTTAAAAACATTGAAGAAGCGATCATTTTTACTCTTTGTATTATTTTCATTGATGTGGTTCTCATTCCTTCATCTAGGTTCCATTTCTAAATTTAGACATGGGCTGTATTAGATCATAACATTATGAAAAAAATTAATAATCCCTAACTAGGAAAATATTCAACATAAATTACAAAAAAGTATGTATATCCAACCTCAAAATCATAAACATGGTTTCTTTTAACTTATATTTACACTTGAATTCATCATTATGGTTTATTGAAAAGTGTGAATTATCATAACATATACCCTGGGACTATCAAAATAGGTACACGTTAAGGATCCCTGTCATGTACCATGTTACGCTGAGTCTGGCCAAACACACCATATTAAATATGTTACACCAATGTATGTCTTTTCTAGATCAAGATACACTTTTAGTATCCAAACATTGTTATATTGATAGAAAGTCCCTCAAAATCACTACCATAACAAAATTATAGGATGTTCTTCTATGCTTATCCTGAAATTAAATCATAGGTTTATATTCCCAAATATATGTTTCCTTACAAGTTTTATAATAATATTAATTTGATACCAACTGTAAAGACCAAACCCTTGTTTCCCGAAGTTAGTGCCTTTCTTAATTACATTTGTATAATAAAAAAGGAATCTTCAACCTGAAGGATTGAATGGTTTAGCATCTCTGGAAGATCATATATAAACAAAATTTTTTGAATAAAAATATAAAAAAATAAAAATAAAATAAATATGAAACACCAATATGAACCAAGATAATACTAGGAATTCATTCATAACACACATATTCCCTTAATAGGTACAAATAAACATAATAAATGGGTGAGCTCAGATGATTAGAAATTATAAAAATACATCGAACTGTAACATAGATAATAAGTCATTATGAATGAATAAAAACATATTCCAGTAGAACATAATCTTGAGAATAATATGGTAGGAATAATAGCAGAATAAATAATTCAATATATATAATCACAAGAGAATGAAACTTAACGATTGATATTTTACAAGTTGAATAATCACAATTATTATCAATTACTAAAATTTTAATGAGGGAGTGAATAATTATAGACATAATAAAAATACCATCAATGAATCCCCTAAAAAATGAATATAAATGAGTAATGCATTATCTAGAACCTAGCATAGTTTGTCTCATGAGTCCTACTGATGCATTGATGGGCTAAATTAGGCCCCAGCTATAACTCACAATGTCTAATGTATTCCACATATGTGAAATATTGAATTTGAAATTATATATTTAAATGAAAGTATCTCATAAAACTTTGATACATTTGAATCATAATCATTGTTAAAAATACTTCAATAAAATCATTTATAAATATATGTGGGAAATATACATTTTCTTTGAAATGAAGAATTTTTTTGGAATTTTTTTTTTATTTTTCATAAAATAATATTATAAACAAAAATTTCCAAGAAATAATTAGAAATGATATTGAAATTATGTTTTTGGTATAAATGATGTCCAACGGATGTCAAAACATGTAAATAATGTTTTTAAGAAACAAAAGAAATGTATAACTTCTATGTGGTTTAAGGGAAAATGTAGAAGAGTCTTCATAACAGAAATATCTATAATTTTTTGTACCAAATAAGGAATAAAAAATATAATATTTGATGACAAAAAGTGATATTTTATAATAATAATTATTTCATAAAATATATTATGGATTGTACTTGAAAATTGGTATGAAATTGTGAAGTTCCCTTTAATTTTCCTTTCTTATCAGGATGAATTGAAAATTGATCCCTTTAATCCATGAATTTAACCATAAAATAATGATGAAAATATATAGATAAATTAGTTAGGAAAATATATAATAAATTATGATAATTTTAATAAAATGAAATAATAATTACATTGGAATAATGATAGAGAAGGTGTATCACCGATGGAAAAAAGAGGATCGATAAAAAACGCTTACTATTTTGAAATAGTCTAACCATATGACCTATAAAATCAATGATCTTAAAATATGAAATATAATTACATTAAGATTAACTGATTAATGATATCATATATTAATGGGATGTATATATACACATAACACGTGAAATTGTTTTGAATAAGCTATATCTAATTTAAATAAAAGTCCGATTAGAAAACCCTTACCTTATGTATGAATGTGTTCCTCACTTGATCTTAATATATGGATAATATGATAAAATCCATTAAAAATAATTAATACCATTTACACTTGTATTTTATTTGTTATAATTTTATTAAGAAAAATTATGTCCTTTTTGATGAGTTTTAAAATACAATTTTATCATTTGGTAGTGTTCATTTCTTTGGTTTAATGATCATTTTACTTTTATTCACAAATGGATGATCATGTAAAATAAAAAAAGTTTTTCATTGTTTTAATTATATGTTAATGGTAAAATAAAAAATATATTAAAATTTTATATAAGTCATATAGATATTTTTGTGTGAGAGTGACTAATTAGATTAGACATTACTGATAACCAGTTCAATTATTTTTGATGTTTCTCGACTATCTGATGCTAGTTCTATGTTACAAATTAATAAGATGTATATATTTTGGTTCCAGAACATTAGTTAACTTGTGTTAAAAATATTTATTTCAGTTTTGACCATTAAATGGTTTTATGACCAGACTTCAAGGCTGAATTGAGAAATGAAAACATTTCATCCATGAAGGCATTAAATGAACACCTCACATATGATGTTTTCATCTTTAAAATAAATTGAAAATGAGACAAGACTTGTTGGTAGATTTTTCATTGAAAAAATAAAATTGTATTATATAAGATAATTTATTTATCATAAATTTTCTATAAAGGATGTCAGGGATGGATAATAAAAAAATAATAAAAATAATTTTAAATGAATAAGGGTTTTACTGCTTGAAATATTCTCCTTGAGAAAATCATTAATGAATGTTGATATGGTATCTTGGGTGATACAATCAAGATCATAACATGGTGTATATTATTGGTAGATTTTCTGTGTATAAATTTGACAATATTTAAGTATATTTTGGGGTGAAGAGAAGGTGTGGATAGGTGATGTATTTATACTGGAGGAGAGGTGTGTTTTTTGAATATATTAATAACTTGTTTATTATTTCTACTAATGAATACTAATAGTTTTATAATTACCAATAAATATATTAAAATAATAATGGGTAGTTAGACACTAGTGACTAAATCAATAATGAATCAAGATATAGAGTGTTTAACTTGTAATTTATTTATGTCGTAAATTACTATATTATAATATTCACAAACAATTCATGTATTTTAGAAAAGTAAAAAAAATATTCCAAACGATTTTCTTTTTGTTGAATTAATATATGAACATTAATTTTTGAAAATAATTTTCTAAATATGAGAATTTTAATTTTTAAATTAAATTATCAATTACATGAAAAATACTGATTGTAATATTAATAATGTTTTTACAACACATTTAAAAATTTGTCATGGTATCAAAAATTTATCTTATAATCAGAACACAAAAAAAATAATTTTTGAATTTATTTTATTAAAATAATTTTATTTTAAATCATTATATCAATTATTATATTTTAAAAAAATAAGTATGTTTCACAATAATACCAACACTTAGTTTATCATTTTTAAAACATTGATGCACTTTTTATAGGATATAAATATACCGTATATACATTTATAAGATAAAAAAATCATTTATACATTAACATGTGATGTTATTGTTCTATTGGAAAAATTATTATTCCTAACAGTCACATTATTATTATAAAGGTCACATTACTATCCACCAAGGATTAAACATATAACCAAAATACCAAAAATTTAACCAAAATAAATTTTCATTTTCAAATTGATAAATAATGTTCATTTTTTGTAATATAATTTATAAATGTTCCAGAAGTTATATATACAAAATTTTCACAATTAAAAGGTGGTAAAATTGTGTTTCAAAAAATATATCCTTTTTATGTGTAAAGTTGGATTAGTTATTTTCTTATGTCTCTAAAAATATTTTGGATGAATGAAACGTATTTTATGGAATATATAATATATAAATTTTGTTAATAGCTTTCAGTAATAGTGTTTAATTTAATTTAATAATATAAAATGCCATTACAGGAAAAAATAGTCTTTATAAAAATACATCCTTTATGTTCAATTGTTTTTCATTTTTAATGAATTACAAACAAATGTAATTATTTTATGAACTTGTGTCATCTATATTTTCATAATTTACATAATCTCATTCATTCCCACCATTCCAAAAATCTAAGTGATTATAATAATAATTAAATAATAATATTTCATCATATTTTAAGATCGTAAGGAATATAAGAAGTTTAATTTAAAACCCATATTGTAAAATCTTGAGGTGTTATAGGTGTTTTTGATGAAGGTTAACATTTAAAAAATTTCGATACGGATGATATCTATGTACTAAAATGGGACACCTTGGTCAATAGACATGGGTACTGGCACTCATTGGTAGAAAACTTGAAACACCTGGCATATGTCGTAGCTGATAATTTAATATGGAAAACCATTTTCCATTATGTATAGACAACTTGTTAAAATCCATACATGTTGGTTTATTTATAGAACATTGTCTTTTAAATCTTTTCTTATATTATGCTTTCACATCAGTACATCTTATATCCATATACACAATTTTTTTATAATCCAATGGTCGTGGCTACTAACTATATCTCACACATAATTTTGGTTATTGATTAGTACCAAGACATACCACATGTTTGAAGGGTCAAGATCATAGACAATGATTTCATGTGTAAATATTTTGGGGATATGATCTAGAATGGGGACAGAGGACTGAGCATGTTCTCGGGATTTTATTGTAGATGGTAAATGGGAATTTTATTTATTTACTTCTATTTTCAATGTATCTATATACAATGTATACATTACCGTGTTTATGTTAAAGAAAGTTCAAGCATGATTAAATTTGTATTTGTTATTCATGATCAGTTGTAATAATATTCCAATACTCTTATTTTTAAATATTTCCATTATATATAATTCTTAAATAGTGGATATATTACCCCAGTGTAACGCCTTTAGAACCTCACTCTTAGTTAGAAACCTCATGAATATGGGGAAGCATTCTTGAGGCCTAGTTCTCAACTAGCTAAGGGAATATTTTTTATGACTCTAGGATCGGTAAGCTATACATGTGTTCTCCATATCATGGTCCCATATTTAATTATATCTTATATCTTCATCCGTAAACAACCAAGGCAATACATGAATGAATCATAGTATACCTCATTGATATTGAATTCCTTTGTAAATTACAAAATTGGATCGCTGGTCAATATCTTCATCATCTCCATAAATCCCATACTATAAGGGAAATTTTTTTTAAAGGATACCCTTTATGTAATGATATTAATAGGGGATACAATATGAGATAAATATTTGAAAAATCAATTGTACTACCCAAACCATCCATGTAAAACATGAAACATTTGTTCCCAACCTTACATTGCCCTAGTATTCGAATGATTAGTTACAATCCCACCCTATGATATGAAAATATATAAGATATAACCTCTAGGTATAGAATATACACACTGAGATTTTTCCATAATGTTCATGTTCATAGATAATTCTAAGAAAATACTAATTCTACTAAAATATATTTTCTTAATTCAATTGCAAAGGAGTATTTCCATAATTAATTCAAATACGATATTATATACATATAGAAAGAAGACCTGGTTCATGGATACCATGATTAATATAGGTGTTTTTATCATACAATTTGGAATCATTGTAATATCAAAGAAACCATAGAGAAATCATAAAATCATCATTGTGATATCATACTCATGTACCCAATGATGTAGATATCCAAACCTAAGATCAGTATTTCAGAACTACTTTACTTTTATTAACTTGTAAAAGATATTTTCAATCCTTGGTAGAGGGTGTTTTTTGACTTCCACGATGTTCTGATAGTGATAGTCAAAAAATCCTAAATCTATTACCTGCCTTCCTATAATAAATAATAGGTTAATAAAATTGGGAAACACTAGGACACCTAATACAATAGAGGGCCTAGACATTTACACATATTATTACATTATTTTGGACATATATAGGAAATAAAAAACCATAGATTTATAGGCCTATTTTAATTGGAATACAGTGTGAATAAAACATCAACAGGAATATAAATATAAAAAAATAATTATTTTATAAACTATAGTATAAATTTAGATTCCATTTAGATTCTAAAAATACATATGATAAATCAGATAATACGTAACTATTGGGTGAGCTAAAACCCCATTAAAGGAATAATACATATAAAGGAGTATAACATATGTGTCAAATGGATTAACATTTTGTCATAATGGAAATGGTATATGAATGATCGCATTGTGGAATTCCATAAAAAAGATTTAATCATTGAATCATGGATTCATATAAATGTTATAACAATAAAAAAATGACATATGAATATGTCAAGGATGATTAACAAGACTATATAACGTGGTAGATATATTCCCATCATGTATTAGATGTACTTCACAATCCCATAAATATAATATAACAATATAAAACAATTACCTAATTCATTGGAGATCTATCGAGGCTCACTAATCATAACATGTACATGCGTATGTGTTCCACATAATAGAGTGTAATATAAGCAATATGCATAATAAATACCCATAGAGTTTAAATATTTAAATAATATTGCCTCAATCCATATTCAAGTGGTATTTCATAGTGATTATAAATATTGTATGGAATTAAATAGTTTAGGAATTAATAATTGAGCCAATAATGATAGACCTAGAATATGGAGTTAATTTAATGAATAATTCCTATGAATGTGTTGAGGATTGGGTATAGAATTGATCCTTTTAAAATAATGTTTTTAAATAATCAGTTAAAGTATTTTTTAGAATGATATAATATGGTTTTTCTTTAGAACAACAGTTGAAAAAAATGTTTAAAATAGAAATAGTTATTATTATTTGAAATCATGAATGGGTACAAGTATTTAACAATTTATTTCATCAGTGGATTAATAGCCACAAATGTTCCCTTTAATTCAGTTTTAATTTAATAAAGGCATTGAGAAATTAATGAAATGATTGTACAACCCCCTCAATGAAAGGTTTAATAATATAGTTATATATTTAAGACACATACATATATATATATAATTTAAAAAAATTTAATAACAATAAACTAGGAAAGAAATTGACGTATATAGAAAAAGTAATAACCCAAATAGAAGAGGGTGGTTTAGAGAGTTCCATTGAATGATATTTAATTTATTGTTAGTATTTCATTTTATTGTGTAGGGATATAATGGAGAAACTGTGTATATAATTTCTCTCAAAAGGACATTTGTTTCATTGTTTCAAAGTGATATAACATTAGAGGTAATTTTGAGGGTTTTATTTTATTGTTCCATAACTATATATATGGGATGAAATAGATTTAAGGAATTTATTGTATTGTTATTATTATCAATAATTATTCATATATAATCATGACATATAGGTTATATGTGTTATTTAATAACACATTGTTCATTTAGGTGGTTTTTTGACCACGATGAACTTGATGAGTTTCTTATATTATTATGGGTACATATCCAATCCAAAATCTGGTGGATATTATAATATAATAATTTAGATAATTATACAACAAAATAAGTAAATTTAAACCAGAAATATAGGTTGAAGTTGAAATTGAAGTTTTTTGTTAATTGGAGCAGGGGTCATATCATAATTTAAATTTTTTTTTGAATAAAATGTGGGGAGGGTGTAAAATTGAAAATCCATTAAAATACACATTTGAGATCGTTCATTATAATGATATTATTATACAGTAGTTGATAGATGTTCTGTGGTTGATGTATAAGATGAATATTACTTAAAGTGATAAGTTGAGAATATTAAATCATCGGATGTTGACTCTTAGAAAAAACAATAAATAACCTTAGGATGGTCTTCTAGTGAGACCTACAATAGAAAAATGTGGGGAGATCTATAGAAATCAAATAAAAAATAATGTTGAAATTTATTTAGGGAATAAAAGGTGTGAGAAAAAGGGGTGGTGAAGGGTCTAATTATATGTGTGGGAGATGAGTTTTTTGGAAGATAATATTCATTATCATATTATTGTGGATCAAAACAGCAAATAAATATGATTATTTTTACTAAATTAAGTAATTTTTTCATCTAAGGATATTAAAATGGTTTCAAACATTATCAATGAGTTAATTATTCATGTATTATACTTGTAATATCAAATATTATATATTTTTTGTATTTAAATATTCAATTAGAACCTAACTTTTTCCAAAACAAATCAATATATCATTCTAATGATTTTTCAAAATTTTGATTAATAAATGAAATCAATTTTTTTAAAAAGACTTTCTAATTATGTGGAAACCATTTTTAAAATAAAATCATTATTTATATTAAATTTATCAATTTTAATATTATAATTAGTATTCTAACCCTTTGAAAAACTACTTATAATCTCATAGAATAATGTTATAATTTTGATGAAAATTAATTTTATATTATAAAACATTTTTCTAAATAAACATCTATTTAAATTTTTTTATTTATCATAATAATTTAAATAATACATGCATGTTTATATAAATCCAAACACTTATTTTATCATTTTTAAAACATTTACCTATTTTTTTTGGATATAAATTTTATATAGTTTCATTTTATATGATAACAACCAATTATTATACAATTACATATGTGAGGTTACATTTTGAATGCTAAAGTTATTATTCCTCATAATCAAACTACAATTCCAATAGCTATATCACTATTCTAATGTACATATTTTTCATGGTTATATAGGTTTAAAAAATTCTATAAATACATCATGTTTAATTCATTACTCATCCAACTCAATTTTATTTCAAGTCTATATATTGTTTCACATTAAAATTTAATATTTGATTATTAATATTCTATTTTATTTATATAGTGTTCCTTTTGAGTAATATCTTTCAAGGTGATCGAGAAAGTCCATATTTTCATATTATAGTTGAAAAAGATTCTATTTTTTCTCCCACTATTACACGTTCAATTATTAGGTAAATATTTATTATCTATATATAAGGTTCAATTTAATATAATACTATGTCACTGGTTCTATCACGTGTTTCATTATAATTATATAATATTACATTACCAAATACAATACCCACACACACACACACACAGATATATATATATATATATATATATTCAAAAGTGAAATTCGATTGAAATAAATCTAGGTCACTAAATTTTTTCCCACCTATTGAATGTTTCCATCAAAATTTCATTTTTCCCACTCTGATGAAAATAGATAATGATACATCTATATAATTTATTCATTTGGTTCACAAGTCACCGCATCATTAAAATGGTTCATCCATTGTATGTTGACTAGGTGAGTATTCTTGTCGTGAAGAACATTATCTATATCGTCCATGATCTTTACTAGTTTCAAATCCTTAGAGAGATTGTGTCCAATTAACAACCACTAGATTTAGTATATGTGAAGGATTTGGGTTTTAGTTCCTCAAGAGGGATATGTGAAAGATATAATTAACCTGATATTGGCTTGGTCTGAATGGAAATCGATAAGCAGTACTTCCAATGATAACAATAATTTTAATGGGGTAAATGTATCTAGGAAATAACTTTTCCTCTTTCCAAAATGTCATGAATCTATACCATATAGAATTGTAGAGAAAAAATTATCGCTAACCTAAATATCTAGGTCTCATTGATGGTTATTAGTATAACTCTTCCTTAAACATTATGTTGACCTGATGTGATGTTGAATAGACATGAATTTTTCTACCATTTCATACCTGATTTTTGGTCCCAACAACTTTTGTCTACTAACTTCATCCTCGATTACATCTGTTTTACATCAATTCAAAAAAAATGACTCATATGGAGGCATTTATATAATTTTTAGTACAATTTATTATTTCAGGAGAACACAACCATATGAAAAAGATTATGATCCCATTATTCATTTAAGTCCCTCATGCATTATCTTAACATCTCCTCAAATGCCTAGATCATCCATTTGTATTATCCACCAGTTAATGGGTGATTGTAATATCTCATCTTATAGTCCACTAAAATGGTCCCATAAAATTGGTTTTCCAAAAAACCTATAGTGTCTATCATAATTTGCAAGGGGATTATGACTAGTAGTGGTGGAATAAGATAGAACTATGTGAATTATATACCACTATATCAAAGTGTACAACCCAAATTAAATTACTAGACATCATGTATATTAGAGTATGTGAAGAAAATAAATAAACTATAATAGAACCAGGATTTCAAATAATGAAAATCAATGAATTACCAATCAACCATTCTATACAAAGATAATCGATCACCCACTAATCCAATAAAATATACATATAAACAAAAAGAAATAAATACTTCATGGTTTACTGCCAACTATGAGGCATTCCACAAGCCTAGTCAGCAGAACCCTTTAAAGATGTGATATCTAATCACGAGACTCCACATGATCAACCTAATCAATCATGCAATCCTAGGAATATTCCCAATCCATTGTTGTTCAATGAACAATGAGAAGGATTTCATAAGGCATGCATGCACACTTCAGTGCATGTATAGGGGTGAGAAATAAACATCACTTGTCCTTTCTCAATTGTGAGCCAATATCCTACCTCCACAAGTTTATAATAATTAAATATGATCATCCATGACAAAATAGAACATAAATAATTAAAATAAAACCTTCTTCGATCCTTGAGTTTGTGACCACAATCGACCATGCCATCTTTTTCCATTGTCAATTTTCATTGATAATGTGTCGCGGACCGTACATACAAAATAACTTCTTGTGTCTTTAACCAATGTATCTCCAACCAAAATTCATAACATCATGTGTTATCTCAAACTCTGTACATTGACGCGTCAATCCTAGGAACTCATACTACAGCAACAAACTACCAAATACACATAGCATCAATCCGACATTTAACTCATATTTTGTAATCCATAGCTCATGGAGAATCAGTCAACCACCGAATATTACTATACCATCAGGGCCTATAACATTAGTCTAACACTTAAACCAGTTATCTAGATAATCCATATCACATCACACACCATACAGAATACATGGTACCTGGATCATTGATCTGAAACATAAACTATGAAGGAGGAAGACCATGTCCAACAGCCAATACCATCGATGAGGAATCAAATGCCGAGCTCTCTAAACTGTTGATGAGGAAGGCCTTTTCAATCACCCTAATCCATGGATGATGATCTACCGCAATATAATCCTAAATAAATAGATGTGGAACACCATGTACCTCACACATAATTGAATATATTGAATTCTTTGTCTACCAACCTCATCTGTCACTGTGGAATTCCATGTCTACTAGCTCAACTTTAACTAAAATCAAGATAACATTGACCCTTGATCCAGAAACCAAAAAATATATATTTAAAAATAAAATGAAAACTATCCAATATTATCGATCATGGATATGAAAATGGAAACTATAGCCCATCACGTGCAATATTGTCTGGAAAATTGTATACCTTATCCGTCAACCAAGCTCAAAAACTGTGACATCCCAACCTTATCACAATATCCCCATGATGTAAAACAAGTATCAACAATAAAATGGAATCATCCATCCTAATATACATAGAATTAGTATGATGGTGGGGGGGCATCCCATGTTGGATCTTATGTGTTTGAACATGGTTGGATATATCGCTCCCTTAATCCTTAGTGACAACCAACTCTATGGATAATTCCAATATCCTAGAGAAAACATCATGAAACCTAGTACCAAGAATTTCATAACCTCATAGGACTTAATAGAAGAAACCCTGACCAAAAACCACCTCTTAGACATACTCAAAACACCTCTAAGGTTCCACCAATGAGATCTATTAAAAAAACATAAAATAGACTCCTTTTGTGTCTCATTCAAAGAATGATGAAAAATCACCCATAAAACAATAACATATGTCATAGGGGTAGTACACTCTATGTACATTGAGTACACATTCTGTAATTCAAAACCTCTTTGAAGTCCATTTTCTCCCACACGACCTCAACCGCATGGGGTATGGAAATGTAAAACTACACAATCATAGAATACATGGGGTATTGGGAATGTACTTCCCACAATTCTATGTCAAACATGGGGATTGACTATATACTTTCACTAGAACATGTCCCCCTTATATGGAGTGACCAACCATGAATATGACTGCCCCACCATATCCTATTACATGTCGTGTACCTCAACAATGTGGTGTGTTGTCCCAAAATTACACCTTCTTAAGTACTCGACCACATGTATAAGCATCAATACAATGATTTTACCCCCATTAAATTGAATATAGCTCCACAAGTTTGTCTTCCTCAAGTGTAAAAACATGCAGGGTGTGTTCCTCAATGATATACTATGTGATTGGCTTATCCAATATGAAAATTCCTTTAAACCTCTTTGAACCCCCTTTTTTCATCATTATGAAATGATCTTCCACCAAGATTTTCATAGTAGTAATAAAAGTGATTTTAGAACATGAAAACATTATGGGTATTATATTATAAAATATTAAAACCAACCTACATTGTGCCATAAAAATTGATGCTTCAAGAGAAAATCTTCCCCAGAAGGTGCTCCGTCTTGGCCAGGTCCAGATCTCCACCATGGGTGAAGTATGGGGTTTTCAACCCCTTCACTGTCATTCTAGTTATATAATTGGAAATAATCTACCCCTACCCTCTTACCATGAATAGGAATCCCAAAAATTGGGGGTGTGGGTGTTCTACATATGTTGATTAATAGATTAATTAATTAAATAATTAAATTTTCATTTATGAACCATCCAAATTCTCCAAAGTAAAGAGGGTTAATACCTTACCTAAATAATACACCCCATTAATGACTCAATTAAAGTGTCATAATCTCATTCCAAATCCCCACTCAAATGATATAACCACCCAAACGCAGATGACTATTTTAATATTTGTATAATTTAACATTATATATTTATCGAAACTCGATTGACTTGGAATTCAACCAAACTATTCTCACAAATATAACCACCCAATTTTGGGACTAATGAATTGGTCAAAAAATTTATTTGAGATCCTCTAATAAGGGAAAATGATCATTTTATCCCTCATTAGAATCCATAATAAATGATTAAAACTTCCACAAAAGTACTATATTTGAGAAAACAATGGTCCTTAAAACCACTCCACCATAAAAAATATCATCCTAAAGAAGACTCACTATTCTTCCAAACAAACATCATGGCCAACCATGGACATAGAATCCTACTCATCTAATTGTGTTATAATTTTGGAAGAAAACCTAGTTCCTCTACAAAACTCTAACCCCTTAATATTTCAAGGCACATCTTTCCTCCATTGGTAACTACCAAGACAAAGAGTAATAGAACCCATACCCTATGAGTTGTTACATATTAACCCAAAACTAAATAGTGTGTTCATGGTGTTCCCCAATATAGAACTCATCCTAATGTGGATGATTCTAATCCATAAATCTTCCCAGTGTTGGAATCACCTATCAAAACACATTCTTAACAGTCCAGTGACCTCCTCTATGTGGTTATAATTGCATTATAATCCCTACCTACACATGGTTCACATAACAAAGGATGATCTACTACTCCCCACTGTAGTAGTTTCCTTATTATTATCTCACAACCAAAAACCATCACCCTGATGGATACCCCAATCATAGAATATACTCAAAATAGGACACGGTTTTCATGGTCCCACCAAAGTGAAAATGGAAATATAAACTATCCCCCATTCTAATAATCTTAGAGTGAAACCTATGGTATTATTTGAAAACTATTGTATCATAATGACCTCACTAAACAATAAATAATGGGGGCACTCCCATCATATGACATCACATACACAACCCTACGAGAAAAATATCCCATGAGTCCATTTATCAAAAAAGAAGAAATATATGTTTAGCTTGGATTAAACCTGAAAATATAACAGGATTATAAACATAATGTTATGATGATTGGTATGATATTATCCAAATGGATATTACAGTGATATTTAATATACGAATACAACCATGAACCCAACCATACCTGGAACATTACAATTCCATCACAAAGGCCTTAGGATACCATTCTTAAAATGCACTCATCAAATTCAGAATGGTTCTCTACCTACTCATGGATTTATTATCAACTCCATAATCATTGTAAACTATCTCTATACTATACAATCCACAAGAAAACAGTATATTGGATCACCAACACTCATTTTTATAAGGTTCCATCAATTCTTACTGCCACAAGATCTTGTAGAACCCAACCACATAACCTGATTCTAACTCTAATGAGTCACATATAATGAAATATCAACTCACAATCTATATCCCCATAATCTCCATCAAATCATGTCCTATTGAACTAGCTCATAACTGCAAGGAAAACATGTATGCACAACCACTACATGGGATAAGAACCTGAAAACTCCTTCCCTACTTGAAACAAAGTAAAAGTCTAATGAAATTGAGAACAAGGAATCCTTATAAAAAAGACATTCAATATATACAAATCTTACTCCAAGATTCTCCCAGTATGAAATAATTTCAAGACTCCAAAACATCCTTTGGTGCCTCACACACCATAAAAAACTCATACCTGGGATGAACCCTCTCATGATTCACCCTTGAAATAAATGTAGCATAAACCCACAAAATTGGAGTAACATGATGATGATGACTAGTATCTCACACCTAGCCCACTACATATGTCTCAGAATATGTCATTTGGTCTGACCTCCTAGGTTACTTCCATCTCATAGACGGCTACATCTCATGGGTTCCCAACATGTTCTCATCCCATTGTTACATAACATTAACATTCAAAAAACCCACATATCTATGGTATTATTTGGAAAATATGTAACATATAAAAGTAAAAACCCACAACCAATGAACATGTCCCCATAAAGTATCTAAATATTTGGCCACTCCCTCTAATAATAGGACACATAATCAACGTCCAACAAAAATGATAGAAAATGTTATGAAGATTATATACGCATACCATACTGACCCACTAGGGTCACTACATCAACTATGAATAGGGAAAAAATTAGCATCCAAAACAATAATCATCTCATTATTGATCCAAAGTACCATCTATTAAAAAATCCAAAAAATCTTAAACTAGAATGCATATAACCTGTGGATCCTATTTTCCAAACATAATGCATGAGACACCACTTTCCCATACAGTCTAAAAGTCAAAATCAAATCAATGGATTCTTTTAAATGGTCCATGATCAAGATATCCATCAAAAATTAGTAAATCCAAACCACATGTGGAAATCATATACCACAATAACATTGAATACCATGAACTTTAATTGTGTCACCTTGTTACCTATACTTCCTAAAAGAGTAGGTGTTTTTGACGCACCATTTGATATATATTATATGATCTGAAGCATTCCTATTTCTCTAATTTACTAAATGTGAAATAGTATATTAACATGATATAAATTCGTTTAATACATTTTTTTAAAAGATTGACCCAAATGTCGCTAAACCATTTCATCGATTCTGTTATTCAAAAGACCTCAAGCACATTGCCTCATAACCTAGTGACTCTTAATTACCCTGTCAGTACATAATAGAACAGTAAGGAGACTAAACCACAATATTGGATTGAAAAACTGGAAATAAATAACCAAACATCATGTGAATTAGTGTACATGAAAAAAAATAATCTAAAATAAATGACTATTTTAATAAAAATAAATATAGTAAAGGCCCCAACCACCATGATATACATAAAAAAAGATCACCCACTTGTCCAATCATGTATAAAAATAAAAACATTGGGAAACATATATCATTATATATATACAACTATAAGAAATGTCTCATTTCCAGACTCTGTTTCACTATCAAGTTGCTACATCCTGATCATCAGACTCCACACAACCATCCTTCTAAATAAAGCTATCCTAGGCCTTCATACCATCTATAACACATCCATTCTCAACCTGAAATCATACATATGGTCATCATTCACCCTAAGTATCATGTACATTAGGAATGAAGTAAATCTCATTTGGCCATCCCTAATAGTGATTTTATATCCTTCTTCCATATCTTCATACTCAAAAATAGGATCATCCTATAAAATTTATACTAAAATAAATACAAATAAAACTATCTTGGATATGGGGGTCTATGACCACGATTTATCGTACCATCTTCAACAAGTTCTAGCAAACATTAGGCAAGTCACATAGACCATGGATCCAAAAAATATTATATTATTTATAAAAAAAGAATGTCCCAATAATACTTCAAAGAATCATTTCTTATCCCATACATACCACAAGAAACATCTCTTAAAGACCCAAAGCATAAATTCATTGTCAATTTTTTTTTATAAGAAATAGTTTATAGAGAAATAGTCTATCACCCTATTATAAGTATTTTGTTGGCTCATTGAGAATCAGTCGGACACTTAAAAATTTTAAATATAGCTTCATTATGACATCCCAAACTATAAATATTTCTTTGTCCCAAGATCAAAAGTCTAACACCTAAACCATAGATGATGGACTCCATGTCCAACACCCTAAACTATATATGAGGAACACCATGATCTAAAACCTAAAACATGGATGAGGGTCACCATGTCTAGTACCCTATACTATAGATGTGGAATTCCTTGTCATGCCCCATAAATTTTTGATGAGGAACACCATTTCTTGCAACATAAACCATATATATTAAACTCCATTTCCACCAGAAATGACTATCACTATGGAAAACAATCTTCACTATCTCATACATATCTAAAATGAAATATACATGGAACCTCAATATTTCTCCCAAACCATGAACAAAACCAAAACTTCTGATACAAAGCATCCCCTCTAACATTATCAATCACTAATATACACAACGACACATGTGGGTCATCTTCTCCAGCCTTCTGTCAACAACCAAAGCCCATATAAGTAATCCAGACTCTAAAATGCTACAACCCGACCATATCATTGTTGAAAAGAATTTTAATCCATGTATCAACATAAAAATCGATGCATATGTCCACAGATCTTGAAAACATGTTCAATGGTAGAGGAATCCATCTTTGGATCCTCTGTGTCTGAAAATAAGTGGAGGCATCCCTCTCTCAGTCCATCATAATAACCAAATCTGAGGATAATTTCTGTGCCTTAGAGTAACAGAACATGCAACCCAGTCCTTATAATCTCACAACTTCACATGAATCAACATAAGAAAACATCTCAAGGGAGAATTCGAAAACACAACCCCTTCTAAACAAACTTAGGTCAGATCATACACCCCACCTATCTTCCACCTAAAATCCAAATCTTGTCATGCTAACTAGAAATAATCTCATCCCAATAAAAATGGAAGCCCCCAACGAACACATGATATGGAATCCAATATTTTTCTTGAAACTATGATGGGTATAATACCATGAAACAATCATAAGAGAACTCTTAACTCTATTTCACGAGGAAATTATATTCATTATAACTTACTCACCACAAACATCCTCTTAAAAGCCTTGAATACATCCCAATGGTTCCACTATTTCGGTATATCCTGATAACACTAAAAATAGGCTCCTCTTGCGTCTCATTCAGACTCTAAGGTGAAAAACCATCCAAACACCGCTAAAGGGTATCAAAGGAGTAGTACACAGTGTGAACTCCAAGTACACTATAACTTCTCTGAAACCACACACCATGCCAGGTACTCCCACATGACATAGGTCACAAGGGGTCTGACTGTGTACAAATACATGACCACATCATACAAATTTTGTGTCCATATAATATATAAATGTCCAAGACATACCTAGATTCTACCTATATACTTCCAAATGGATATTCCCCCTAACTTGGCTTGACTGCCCATGTACTGATCCACATGGCTAGGTCGCACAACCTGACGTGTACGTCGGCTACATGACGTGTAGCCTGAAAATTCCACCTCCCCAAGTACTAAATGACATTGACATGAACCACTATATTGTGTGTACCCCTATTAAATGTAATGTAGTTCAAAAATTTCATCTTCCTAAATATAAATACCACACTATTTGTGTTCTTGAACTATATGCCATGAGATTGGGATTTCTGATTGGAAAACCCCAAAAACATTCTTGAAACCACTGTTTGTTTCTAATTATGCATTGATATAACACTATGGGGTACTTATACATTTTAATCTAGATTTAAAACATATAAACACATCTATATTGTTTGGTTCAAAAAATTAAAAATTATTCTACATTGTGTTGTAATGGATGGAGCTTTGTGTATGAATCAGCTCTCGAAAGCCGAAAACCTCGATATGGACTCAATCTACAAGATATATGATTTCAAAATGAATATATTTACCCTTACCTATTTTCTTGGTTTCTGAAATATGGAGCTTATCCCCCTTATTATGTGTGTGAAACCATAAACTTGGTCTTGGATAAGTTAACTAATTAATTAATTAATTAAATGTCCATTTAAGACATATCCTGATTCATGAACCCTAATGAGGGTTTATACCTCAACTAAGAAATCCCCCTAGTATAGACTCAACCATGGTGTCCAAATATCCAAATGAAGATACATTTTAATGATATCAGAACCTAAACCCACATTAATTATTTACTATTAAATTAATTAAATATTAATTATTTTACAAAACAATGACGACTTAGAATTCCATAGAAATCCTTTCATATGGGAAAATCTGTATTCTAGGACCAACATAGTGGATAGAAAAATTATTTGAGATCATATTCAATGGAATAATTACTATTTTACCACTCATGAGTACTAGAAATAAAAATATAAATATCTTCTCAAATTCTATATCCAAAAAAACATGTTCCCTAATAGTTGTAATCCACTATGATGTTCAACTCAGTATTTAGAACATGTTGAAGTATTTTTAGAACATAACTATAAAACATGGATATCGATCAGCTACATTGGATATTGGGGTTCAATGTAACCCATACATATCTTACATATGGATATAAAAAAGAAATAAAAAATCTCATAATGGGGTTTCCCATTTCTATGTAGGTGTGTATAATTATTGCATTATCCCTAATGGATTAATTATTTAGACCATTGAATGTTGTCACATGGTGAACATTGATGTATATTCGACCACATTCTTCTTCATATATTAAAACGAATTTTTGTATTTTAGAAATTTTTATATCTCTGTACTCTTTAGGGGGATATTAAATTTTAAGATATGTGAGTTATTCAGCACCACCTCATCAATTTTCAGTTCAGGGGATTTATCTTTTCTTATAGATTCCACTTCCTTCATTGTCTCTGCATTAGGCATTTTATTATAATTTATCTTATATGAAGTTTATTGTTCAATAATAATTTCTATTAGGTCGTTTTTTAACATCAATTATGACATCCATGTCAATACTTTTCATGTCTAAGAATATTAGATCCATCTAAATTATCATAGTTGATGAGGTTTTAAGACCCTTTCTACATAGGGAATCTATCACATTATTTTCCTCCCCAAGATTTCATTAATTTAATATTAATAGAAATTTATTATATAAAACCATCCTTATTATCACATCTTATTCTCATTCTATGGTAGTATATACATGAGTATCTTATGATCATTATATATTTCATATTTAGCCCCAAATGGATTTTCCCCAATTATATTCAATGATAATATTACTATTTCTATATCCAAATCATTTTTTTGTAAAGTTCTTCAAATCAAATTTAAAATTCATTGAGGCACACATAATCACATTATCATTTTTCATCTGTAAATTACATAGTTCCTTATTTGAATAATCATTTTTTTGAAACAAAACATTATCCCACTTGAAGGGAGTAAATGTAATGGGGTATTAATAAGAAAACATTTCAATTCCATGAATCACTCTTCACATTCATTGGTTGATTAAAGATTCAATCCCATCAATGTTATCTAATTTAGTGGTTTTAAAAATTGTAAAATGTTTCTCAGAAAAAATAAATAACTCAAAACTATTCTAAAGAAACAATGAATTTCTACTAATGATATTGGTCCATGACACTTCTCAAACATATTTTTATTGGGATGATATAAATATATATATTTTCATTTGATAACATATCCTAATAATGATAACTCCTCAATAAAAAAAAGTTAAATTAACTATAATTTTTATGAATATTATCCTTTTTCAATATATTTTGTAGAATAATCAATCAAACCACCTATTACCCCATAATTTTAGAGTATTCTGGAGTATCTACTATAATGATGACCAAACATTCATCATGGTAATCCTCAAAGATTCTATTCATAAATTATATGATTTTTTTATAAAATTATTGGTTCTTAATGGACTAATAATAAACTCGTAGGTTTTAGACCTTGTTGTAATGAAAATCCTAAGAAAACATTCCACTCTCACCTTTAATTGGTGATATCATGAATGGAGGTGAACATAGGGAAGTATTGGCCACCACATTGGTGAAGAAAAAAGTCATAAATTCTATGTAGGGGATAATTTTTATTTATCCACATCTTTTTGTGTTTATAATAAACAATACTAGGAACATTTACACGTCATTCATTATAACTAAGAGAATAATTATACCCCATAGAGTAGTAGTCTCGAATATCATACCCTTTTTAGGATTCTCCTATAACTTATTGTTAGGTTCATCCAATTATATGATGTATAATACAATGCAATTACTAGATATGGATAGAGTTCTATTTATTATTTCAATAGGCAAATAAACCTCTCGACCTATAAGAAAACAATGAAATCCACTTAGGGAATATATTATTATGGTACCTTATAGTGTGAATTACTTCATGAATGATTATTTCATTTGATACAATCATTTCAGCTAGATATTGTTTCCTATAATGAAATAATATTCATTATTGAGTAAAATTTTAAAAATTAGAATCAACATCATCCTTAAACTATGTATAACTTGTGGATGTCTTATGATATGTGGAGTGATTTTCCCCTCGACACATTTGATGTTGTTTTTATATAAGGATAACCAATGTTATCCCAAAATAACATCAAATTAGAAAAATATAAGTGTCAAAATATTTTTCGGGGGGTTAGACCCACATACATTGACTGGAGTGGATTTATATACATCAGATGAAATAATTTCCTTATTTTTTCTTCTAAGGGTTAACTAAACCTCAATGTTTTGAGGGGTGTTTAAATATTTCTAGTAAAAATTCATGATATGAAACAATATTTATAACATTAATAATATAAGATATTTGATTTTTATTTATTTATATTCAAAATACCTCCCTATTTTTAATTCTAGGTATAACAAATTAGTAAAAAAAAATATGGTTAAAGAGAATATTTCACTAAAAAATAAGCATACAAAAGGGAAATTATAAATATATTACAGTTAAACCTCAAATAAAATGTATATACGAACCAATGAGTCTCTAATTTTTTGTCCAGATTTTGTATAGGGGTTTTACTATTAGTTTTTCTATCTGAATAATAAATTCATTTCTTTTATATAGGTTCATACAATGTCTATGAATTCACTAAGGAATCTACCTTAGGAGTTTCAAACTGGGTCCACAACAAGGACTATTTTTCATGAGCCAGGTAAATTTTTATTTAGAACCAAACAATACATTTAGAGATTATTACCGCTAAGTACATGTGTTAAATAATCACGTGATAGTTATTTGGTTACAATATAAGACATTCAATTAACATAATTCATGCCACAATGTGAATAAAACATAACATGGTGGATAATATAGAAACTCATCATTTTCAAACATGTATATTACATATTTGTAAATTAATATTAAATAAATTATGAAAAAACATGATGGGGGCCATAATATTTTTGTGTATATGGATACTAGGCACACAATATTGTAATTTTGTTAAATATCATCAATATAGAAAATAAATATTTTCTCAATTAGGACTCTTCACAAAAATACCCAACATAAAACATTATTCATTATCATTAGAAATGAAACATAAAAAATAGAGATCACATAAGCTCAGAAAGTGTAAAACATAGATATATGTATGCATAAAATTAACATATGTCTCTAAGAGCATGAGTATGAAATATGAAAATTGTACACTATATACTGAAGATTAGAATATTTAGTCATGGAATAATGATTATAATTTCATATGACATGAATCATTAAGAAATCAGTGAACCTCATAAATGAGTTAAAAACATTAGAAAAAGACATGGAGTTTTGGAATACACCTAGTAATATACATTATTATTTCAATCCAACCCACAAAGAGATTCATACAATTTTAGGCTCGGGCTAACCACCCATGTACTGGCTTTGGGTTTGGGATGGCCTTTTGTGTCCCTTTTCTGGATTCAGATAACTTACTATGTACCCTCTTTTGGGAGTGGCATTACCACATTTTCACCCTCTTTCCATCATTTGATAACCTCCCATGTACCCTATTTTAGGCATGAGATAACCTCTCTTGTACCCTCTTTCGATTTTGGTAATACCTCCTGTGTTTCCTTTTAGCCCTAATAAAATTAATCATTACCCAATACATTGGAGATAGATATAGGTCCAACCCATCACATAATAAAAATTGTGCATTTAAGTACCACAATATCATAGAAAATTCATAAAATTTGAACTGATGAAAAGAAATGGGTTTTGTAATACATTTAATTAATGAATAAATTATTGAAATAAGAATTTTTTCATCATAATTTTATTATCTATCCAAATAAAAAATTTAGGGAGAATTAAATGACTATCATAAGAAAATTTTCCTTATATAACATGTTAAAGAGAAAAAATTTCATAAACATATTTCCATCACAATCCATTTATTGATAAAATAATAATGGTTTCTTCAGTTCATATCCCTAATAAAATATAAGTTACATCATAGGATGTCATCCTATATGGAAAATAATTTTGAAAGATAAATCAGAAGGAACATTTATGGGGGAAGATAAAACTTCTTTGAAAATCACTTTTTAAAATCTAAAACATTTATTAAAACCTTTTCATATAAAATATCATAAAAATAATAAAATTTTACTTCAAATAAAATAAATGTAATAATGGATAGAAATTATGTTCATGTAGTAAAAACATTCCATTCAATTTTTTGATAAAACATAGATGGGAATTGTTTTTAAAAATGACTAAAATGTTTATTTTTGGTATTTTTTTAAAAAAATATAACTTTTTTAGTTTTTTATAATGGATAATTTTAACATAATGTTAATATGATTTTTGATTTTTTTAGATGATGATTTTGGATGAAAAATGTTTTTTGACTGAAAATATGATTTTTATAGAAATAATTATTTGTGATCTATTAATTAAAAAATAGGTAAAAATTAATGGAAAAACGTATTCTCTTTTAATAAACACAATAAATGAAATTTCATACTTTCTTGATATATATATATATAAATATCCTAATATTTAATCATTGGAAGCATAATCATGAACAATATAGATAAATAATTATATTGGAAAATATATGTTTTACCAATTTAGTAACATTCAATTGTAATCCTCGTGAAAGAATTAATGAAATGTATAATATAATGAAAATATTTATATTAATGATATAAAATGTAAATGGGGAAGTATATAAACCTCATACATGATGATTTGTGTATAAAATAAATTATATACCAAAGAAGGTAATTTGAGACATCAAATCCCTTGCCACATTGGTCACTTTTGAATCATAACTCAGTTGAAAGAGATATTATAAGATGTGTATTTATATAAATATAAATTTAATGATAAGAGAAATAATTTAAATTCATTAAAACTATATACACCATTTAAATGGAATAGGTTGTGAATATGGAAAATTTCTCATAGAAAATAAAAGTTAGGAAAAAAAATGCCACACAACTTTAGAAATGTATTGAATCATTAGACCCAATAATGAATAACATAAAATGAAACATTAAATATAATTTATAGAAGGTGTTTCATGATATAAAATGTCATAGGGGAAATATATACACCACAAAACATAAAATATTTTTTAATTATCATATGTCTCTCAAAAATAAAAGATATGATACAAATCTCTTACTGTAAGTCTCAACTCACTTCATACAAATTCAATCCTCATTTATTGTAAATATATTCTTATTATTAAAAAATTAGTGAAAAATAAATACATATATCATACCAAATATATGTTTTGATTCATTATTTTTTGTTATATTATTTTGATCATGGATAAATAATATCGTGGAGAATAATCATGAAATTATTATAATATTTAAGAATAAATCATTATTTTAGTACTAATATGGTAACATCTTTTTATGAAATGTTGTATTCTACAATAATGGAGATGAAAGGTTGTATGTACACATGAGTGACATTTCGATTATAAAAGATAATTATGGAAAAGAGGTAAGTAATATATATTCATTATATAATTATAATAATATAATAAATTCCATATTATTTCGTTCAATATATATATATATATATCATCAATTTGGTTTGGTGATAAAAATATAGAGTTAAATCGCTTCACGATGGCGTTAGTCCACAAGTAAATGAATGATTTTTTTCAGTTTTTAGTGAGTGAAAAAATAATAAAAATAATTATATATTATCTTTTCAGAATGATATATATTTCATGAATATAATAATTATTTTTCTTATCCCATATATTCATTAACACTATCCTTATTATATTCCATGTAGTGTGCTATTGAAAATGAATCACAACGTTTCACGAGGTGGTAGTCTGCCATACACGTGATCAACATTATTATATCACCTGTGGAATGAAACTTAAAAAGGAATCTAGTATTTAATAACTTAATAGGTATAATTATGTTATATATAATATATATAATATATATCCTTCAACATACCCAATAGCGAGAGGTGGTAATTGGAAAAATAAATGAAATTGGTTCATGAGGTGGTAGTCTCCCATACACACATATAATGTTTTAGTAACCCATTGGATTGAAATTGAGTTGTATGTAGATAATTACATTTTAAATAAAAAAGATAATTATATGGAATTTAAATAGGTTATTATATCATTAAATTTTAATAATAATTGATGTTGGTGAAGGGAAAAATGATTGTTGAAGAACGTTACTACTTATTTAGGTAACATCCTTAGGATTACAACAAAACCCTTCCCCAGTTAGGATTAATCCCAAAATAACGATTCTTGGATCACATTATAGACATTAGAAATTTATATGGGAAGGTATTGGAGGAATAAAAACGGTTTTAATGTTTTAATTTTATAGTATAGGTGTGGTCCTTTTATAATGATCTGAGTGGCACACATGTAATTTATTTAAAAGAAGAAGTTGTACCCTTTTTTTATCATTTCTATAGGATAAAAATTGATTATTATCGATCCTTATACATTATAAGGTCTCCTTGGTTCTATTAATTATATTTTATAAATGTTTATACATCATTTTTACTTGTATATTGTTAGTTTAAACTCATGTTAAAAACATTTTTACCCTGACCACTATAATTAATTTCTACTATTTCCACTACCCATTTATGCAAAAAATTAATTTTAACATATTATATAATATAAAATATTATGATAACAAATATAGAAATAAATTTTAAATATTAAATTTTAAAAATTAGAAAATTTTGATTTTAAATTAATAATACAGATATGATGAGAAAGAGAGATTTAAATTTGAAAATACTCAAAAGATCATAAGGTTTTTTGTTCGATTTTCAATATAAAATTGATTATAATGACCTAAATTGTAATAATAGAAATATAACTAAACCATGTTTATTTTATTAAAATATTTATATATAATTTAACTTTATAAATAATTTAAACAAAAATATTGGTTAAAATTATAATACATTACTATTCACTATTCATTATAAAAATATTATATTTATATATTTATAAAAAAGTGACACTAAGATAATTTTTATATCATGATTTCAAAAATTAATTATATTTTTAAAAAATAAATTTTCTAAAATTTATAGATAATAGTTTTACCATAAGTACAAAAAATACCAATAAAACCTTTTTTTTGAAAAATAAAGGATTTGAGAATAAAATTAGATTTATTATCATTAATTATATTCAAAGAGTATATGGATTTTAAAAAATTTATCAAAATATTATATATTAATTACATTACATTCAATAAAAATAATTGTTTTTAATTTATTGAGTTTAAATTTTTTTGTTTTCTAAAAGACGCATTAAAAAAGAATTTCATTCTTTTCCAATAATTCTGAATTTAAATTTCAATTAATTGATAACCAAATAAATAATTAAATATAAATGACTAAGCCATATATTGTTATAATTTAATTTAATATATTCATACCTGTCATTCCAATGGCTAGGTGATAAATATCATAATAAATAGTAATATTTTTATAATAAGAATTGTTTCATTTAAACATAGTGTTGTATGTAACACATGCCGAAATGGGTGTTGTGTGACATGAAAAATAAAATCTATGTTCTGGGTAATCTATAATATAGAAAATATAAAAGTTACTTGAAAATAATTTTTTTAAAATATTTAAGTGTTTTATTCTACCCCGCATAAAATGTATTTTACACTCAAAATTCATTACTATGGTACAAACATCTAGGATAATTATGCCTCATTACATCATTAGGTTTAGACATAACATACTCTTGCAAGTGGTTTTCCCATAAAACATTGTACCAGTGAATGGAATTGTTTTATAGTACATTATCTATTTGATCCAAAACCTCTAAAATTTGTTCCTAATAAAAAATATCATTCTCGTCATGAAAACTACGAGTTCATAATATTTGACAGATCAAGTATAAACATCCTCAATAGTGATACATGGAACAAATTTTAATCCAAATGTAGGTTCAGTAGATGCACCAAATTACAACTTACTATCCCGATATGATCAAGTATTTTATTTGGAAATATTTATCTAGGGATTAATTTTCCCTTATTTCAGCTATGTTGAAATTATTATAATAACATTCTCACCAACTTAGTTTTCTATATCTCATTAATTATTATCAATATACAATTTCTATAAAATTTTTATAGCTTTATTATGTTTTTGAACAGATCTATCCTTCAATATCATATCATCGACAAGATCTGGTCACACTTTGTTTTTTATATAAATATATTTGACTATATATAATGCACTTTATAAATATCCATATAAATACTCAAGTTAAAGCTATTGTTTTAAGGAGACTCAACTAGAGGAAGGTTTCATCCTAAAAACCATTGAAATCTATTGAAGAAGATCTTAGAATATCCTCTTGTGTTTTAATTTTTTCAAATTATGGAAACCCAACACTATAACATGATCTAGTTGAAGTATTCTCCAAGCATCGATGTAATCACTGCCTCCAAATCCAATACAATTGAATTTTCTACACCATGAAACATTACCACTTATTTACTTTATATTCTAGAAATAGGATATAGAGATTAATTTTCTATAAAATCAATTATGTGTTATAACCATATAATATGATCAACTATAACCTATAATTACATTAACATCAAATATAAGATAAATCCTAATGGTTATCAGTACCTTTAATCATAAATCCATAATGTTTAAAGGAATTCCTCTACAAGTTACTCTTTCACTAAAAAATATACATTCCTTAAGGGTTTTATTGAAATATATGTCTCTTAAAATATCCTTGATCATTATTGACTCTCATCACATAATACCTAAAAAGGGGTGTCAACGATATTAAATATATGATCAAGAATAAACTAATAATTCAATAATGGTATCCATAACTCTTAAATAAATCTTCCTTGGAGACATATATTCTTACAAAATATAATTCTCCAACTTATTCCTTAAAATATATATAATATAATACAATAACATCCCCACTGGGATTTTGGGTTTAACCTTGTACTAAGAGAATATCAAATGGAATTTCATTATTCTGTAATCCATGTAGAGGGAGATAACAAATCCCCCAAATCACATTAAATTTCATTAATGGTTGAACAATAATACATTCATATCAATCATTGATAAAAATTCAGTCATGAAAGTCCCTTCTAGAGAGTGGATGATATGTAGTCCTTAATTATCATGATTCACATATACCATCGTGATTTTCGGAGATTTACCTTTCTTCTTTGTCTCTAAAGGTTGTTGTGGATTCTCAGACTCATTATCCATTGGATTGGGGAAATAGTTTTCATAATTCCCGTACTCCTTTTGTTTGAAAAAACTGGAGTGCATGTGGTGTATTCTATATTGCTTTATACTTATTCCCATGGTTAACCAACTTCATATAATCAAATTATAATTCATCCACTCTATGAAAATTCTTTTCCACACATAAAATATTTAGTTTTCCTTATAAGAAATTTTCTTCCATGATTCTTCGCCAAATTTTATCATGAATAAAATCACATTGATTTCTCCATGGTTAATAGATTTTAATTTGAATTTGATTTTATATTCTTATAAGACCATAATACTTATATTTAAATCAAACCTCTATTTCCTCATAGATATAATATAAACCAATATTTTCATAACTACTAATGATTGTAAGGTGTAACTCTCATCATAGACATACATTAAAAAAGTGAAAACAATGATCAAATGTACATTTTTTGGTGATAATACCATCATCGTACCAGAAAAGTCATGTTATTGTTTCCTCGTATATAACAACACATTCTTTATCAATTTAAATTATATCAAATAAATTAATTAAACATAATTATATATAGAATATAAGGTGTGTACTTATTAAAAAATATTCTATTGAACTCATCCCAACACATGGAGTGAATTTCATCTTGTTACCTTTTATTCATAAATAGATTCCACCAATGATCCACCTCACTTAACAACCAGTAGAACGTCAAAATGTAATTTTCCAATCCTGAACACTAGAGAACCAAAAATATCTTTTTAACAGTGCTAATCTATTGTTCATTAACTAGTCTGTAAGAATATCAACAGAATGAACGTATAAGTTGCCTTATGAAGGACTCAACAGATTTTTGCTACACCCCTTGTAAATTTGGATGCACAGTGTGACTAATTATTAGAGAAAACAGTGTGAGAAACAAATGAAATTTTAATTTCAACTCACATAATATTTGGATTCTTAGGTGTAAATTCGTTTTATTTTACATCTTACTCAACATTACCTTGGTTCGTTTGGTTTCCATCCATTTAATTAAAGAAAAATAATATTATTAGAATGACTAATCATTTTGGGTAACCATATAATTTGGAAACACCACGTGTAGGATCTCTAAATCATGAAGCATTTTTTAATTCTATTACACCTTAGGTTTATCATAGGATATTCACAGACATAATTTATTTAAATAATACATGATGGAAAATGGAGAGTTTTTTAATTTTCAAATCAAACCCCCTATAGTGTGAAACTAGGTGTGGAACAAAGACGGTTGTTGTGCATGAGGTGACGATTGAGTTTATCTCGTTGTTCACTTCTTTTATTTATTACCCATGGGAAACTATGTTCTATATCAAAATCCCTGTTTAGTATCCAAGTAGGGATGTCATTTCATGGAATCCACTTATTATATCCCTTACCAAAATTCTAGGACATTTTAATATACATTTAGTTATCCTTAAAATTATACATAATGACATGTGTAGTCATATCCTTTGAAATATCCCTAGGTATATCACTACAGTTTTCTCATCTTAGTTTCCAAATGTAAACTACAACCTTCATCTAATACCAACTATAGAGGCCTATGAATTTCATACATGGATATCATATTTTTTAGGTGATTATTTATAAAATTAAAAAGACACATTACTGATGGCCATCATAGTTTGGTTTCATTGGATACTAGGTTCATAATATTCTAAAATGGTGATAAATATTCTAAATCTCACATAAAGTTTTTTTCCTTCACAACACTTTATTAGAAAACCCTACACAAATCATTTATTCATAACCTAGTGAATGGAATTTGAATAAATGGTTATCCCAATTTATTATCAAGTTTAAAAATGGGAGATACCAAATGATAACATGAACATAATGGTATGTGAACACATGAATAACTTATAAAACCATATCCTACATATCAAATATCATGATATTGAGTCACGATATAAATATTGGAATTTTATAATACCTAAATAATAAATAAATCAATAAAAATAATCCATGAGAGGATATACATGGAATAAGACATGAAATTTTGGAATATACAAAACTATATTGAATCTTATGTAATGTGTACCCACCAAAATATTCAAAACATTTTATGATTAGAATCCCAATAGTGTACCTCCTTAGAGATTGGGATGAAATCTGGTGTACCTTTGTTATGGAATGGTATAACCATCCATATAGCCTCTTTGTATCTTGGGATAACATCATGTGTACCCTATTTTAGTCTTGGGATAACCTCCCAAGTGCCCTCATTCCAGCTTGGGATGGCCCCCCATGTAACCTCTTTCGGGATTCAAATAACCTCTTGGGTACCCTCTTTACGACTTGGGATAACCCCTCGTATACCTTGCGATCTCAAATAAAATTAATTATTAAATATGAATTAGATGGAGATATAGGTTCCACCCATCACATAATGAAAATCATATATTTCTCTACCACAAGATCGAAGAACATTTATCAAATAATAATCCATGATACTAAATTTGTTTCATTAAACACTTCATCATGGCATATCCCATGGAAACTAAATGGAGTTGAAAATAATTTCATCACCTCATCAATGAATTTCCTATGTAAAAAAGAAAAATGTTTCATAATAATATTATCTTGGTATAAATCATGCACGAGATACTAGTTTCTTAAAAATCATGTTGATTGAAACCATTCAGAGAAAGAATAAGAGTGATATCCATTTCTGATTTACCAAGTAATGTATAATTTACATCAAAATATGTATTCATAGATGCAATTAGTTTTGGAAAAATTAATCATATAGAATAGAAAACATAAAAAATATCTTTTAAAAACATACAATGTATGATTTAATGAAAATAACGTTCATGATGATGGGAAATTTCATTCATGTCATACCAAAATTTTATTTTCACATTTTCGGTAAAATAAAAATGGTTATTAGTTTTGAAAATAACAAGAATAATCCTTCTTAATATTTTTAAAATTCAAAAAATGGGAAAATACTATTCAATAATTTATTAGATAAAATATTAATATCAATTTTAAAACATTGTTTGAAAACATCATTTCTGGGGAAAAAGGGATTTCGACCGGAAAGATGATTTTTCTCTAAAACATAACTTTTGAAAAATTATGTATTATAAGAGAGGAAAATTAAGGGAAAACATGTATAATAATGAAATAATCGTAGGAAAATAAAATTTAAGGGTTTGTAGAGAATGATAATAATATTTTATCATTGTATGAATAACCATAAATTAGTTCAATAAATGAGGAGATTTTAAAATATAGATCTTATCATATTGGTAACACTATGTTGAAATTCACATAAAAGAATAAATTAATATTATAATATAATTAAAATAATTAAATTAATTATATAAATTTTCACATAATAATTATATGCTCTTCATATAATAAGTTATCAGCATAACCTAACTTATGTCGCAAAGAAGGTAAATTAAGACAAAAAATTCAATACACCATTTTTTATATATCTTTTGATTATTATATTTAACAAAAAGTAATCGTCATTTTATTATCTACAGAATAAAAATTCATTAAATAATTATCATTTTAAGGAATTAATTATACAATTCTGAATAATCAGGAATGATAGTTCTGATAAATAAATTTTTCAACGACCATGGATGTGGTATGTTGTATATACACAACTGTAATGTTTCAATTTTTATGCGATAATTATGGAAAAGATGTAAGTAATATATTATATTTAAATAATCATAATAATATAATAAATTACATATTATTAATTAAAACTTATTTATAAAAATCATCCATGTGTTTTGGTGATGATATATATAATCACATAGCTTCATGACGGTGGTTGTCACCATGTACACAAACGATGTTATCTTCTATTAGGGAATGAAAAGATAAAATTTTAATTGATATATTATCCTTTAATATTGATAAATATACCCCTATTTTTATAATTATTTCATGTATATCACATATAGTCATTAAATTTATCCTTATTTTTTCCTACTAATATCTTGGGGAATTTGAATCGCATCACTTTGCGAGGCAGTAGTCCTCCATATAAATGAGTGACGTTGTCTTGTCCCCTATAAAATGGAAATTTAAATGTTTAATTCATATAATGAATCCATAGGTATAATTAAGTTATAAATATAAATTATATACTTTATATACATTATCATATCAAATATTGAGAGTTGTTATTTGAAAAACGAAGGACATCAGTTCACGAGGTGGTAGTCCATTGTTTACTGGAATGCTGATTTCATAACTCATTCAATGGAAGTAAGGATGATTGTATGTATATGACCAAAAATAAAAACATATAATTATATTTTATATATTTATTTTATTATATTATATTGTTTTAAAAATTATTTAATGATGTGGAGGAAGATATAAAATAAAAATTCTCATTGAAGTACATTACCTCTTAATTGGGTAACCACCTTAGGATTACACCAAAAGACATCATAGGTTAATGATAATCACAAAATAAGGATATAGGGAGGATTTTAAGGACATTATTAATTAATTTTGGTATTTATTTTCTAAAAAAATAGGTTTGATGTTATTAATAAGAGATTAGAGGGTGTGTCATTTTATAACTGAGGTGATTTACACACTTGTAATTGATTAAAAAAAATTTTTGACCGTGTTTTTCACATGCAAAAATTCTCCAAAATGAGGTATCATCTATACTCAGACATTATAGGGTGTATATATGGGAATAAATTATATTTTATACAATTTTACAAGATATTTAAACCCTTATCATTTTAGTTTGAACATTGTAAAATAATTTTACTATAACATGAGTAATTATTTTGTAATGATTCTAAAATTCATTTTGGTCAAAAAATAATTTGAACCTAGTTTATAATATAAATTATAAGAATTGAAAATATTTAATCCACTGTTATAAATTAAATTCAATTAATCATAAAAAATGTATTTGAAAATAATACATGAGATAAGGAAATAAAGCAGGTTGTCTTAGAGAAAATGTTCAAATGTTTACCACATTTTTAAACAAAAATATCAAAATGAAACACATTCCAATGAACTAAATTGGATTAATAGAAATATAATTTAATAAAAGTTTTCTTATATCCATATTAAATATAATTTATTTTTAAAAATAATTGTAACCAGAAGGCATTTATCAATTAACATTCAATATTTTTTACTACTCATCAAAAAATTAATCTTTTTTTGAAATGTATTAAACATTAACCATAATATAATTTTGATATTATAATTTACAAAATTATTTTGATTTTTTAAAATAAATATTAGAAAAGTTTCATAAATAAGTTTTAAGATAATTTTTCAAAAAAGGCAACAAAATGGGTTTGATAACAATATATTCTTAATGTGTAAAATTACATTTTTTTCTAAATTCTATCCTAGAAAACACATAAAAGAGTTATACTCATTTTTTTAATATGAAATATATTAATTTTAATAAAATCATTCACAAAAAGATATTTTCATAATATATTTAGGTAAAACATGTTGGTTTTGAAAAAGGTTTTTCCAAAAAAAATATTTCCTTTATTTTCTGGTAGTTCTTATTTTCCATTTTAATTAATTTAAATTGAAATAATTAATTATATATACATGTGAAAAGAATATATATATATATTCATAATTTAGTTAATAATATTCATATCCTCCATTCCAATAGATAGGTGATAACTATAATATAAAATAATAACTTTTTAATATTAACTCCTATTTCTTTTAAACTCAAAATTTAATGTAACATAAGACAAACATAGTTTTTGTGTCATGTAAGACAAAATCATTGTTTCTTATAATGAAAAATAAAGAAAATATTGAATTTATTTCAATAAAATAAAAAAATTTCATGGTATTCCAGACATGGTCACACTGAAGATTTGGATTACTCCCTAATCAAATACATATAATCTAATGGGATAGACTATGTACTCAATGAATTGAAGTACTATACTGTAACACACATCATAATATTTATATTCATATGTGTTCCCCAAAATGGAATCAAGTATATGTCATAAGAATGATAATTTATAGGAATAGGTCACAAATATAGATTTTATTTTTTAAAAAATTCATCAGAAATGGTAGAAAATTTGATATATAAATAAAACATTTAAATTAATGGTTTTATGGATTTTATATAAGCCTTTTAAATAAGGAATGGAAATACTAAATTCTTTGAAACTGGTGTAAATAAATTAACGCTAAAATTATTCTCATTTTATTAAATAATTAACATGTAAAATATAGTAGGAGGGTTCTTTATGAGTGGAATAAGGTAAATCCTCTCGTGTACCCTTTAAATCACATGAGATATATACTTAAACCAATTATTTGGAGGATGTTATAGGACCCACCACCATCATCCATACATATGTGTGACACTTTTAATAAAATCATTAATCTTATCTTAAATTCCCATTGAAGGAAAATAGTTTTCATTCAACACATCAAGTAAATTTCAATTTAAATACATTTTAGTAAATATAAAAGTATTATGTTATTTACAACATAATGATATTGTGTATATTGTTAAGATAATAATTATCCCCAATCAATCTATGTTTGGAGTCTAGGAAAACACCCTTCAATCAATGGAATCAAGAATAAGTCATTCGTCTAAGAATTTAATTGGAATTGTAAAGACCCCGAAATTTCAAGGAAATTTTGTTTCTTAATTACATTGGAATTTTACAAGTTTACGGTTTCTGACCGCACATGATTCCAAGCCCCGGTGTTCCCGTAATCCTTTTCTGCAGTGTTGTTCGAGTACGTTCAGTAAACGTACGTGCATGTTTTTTATCTTATGAACCGGTGCTAGGAATCGAAATCAGAGGGCATCGATGTACTCGCAGCACTGGTATTTGATTAAAGGGACCTTTACCGCATTTGCGTTTTCTCGGGAAAAGAAGTTAATTTTTGGGGATTTAAAATAAATTAAATAAAATTTTTGTACACAATTTTATTTATTTTTTGTTGTGATTTCCTACAAGGGGAAGTTAAATGTGTGGCCCACACCCACATAACCACCAATGAGAGGATAATGTGAGTTGGGGCCCACACGAGAGCCTAACCCCTCAACATCCCCTTAAACTCCCATGAAACCCCTTATTTATTCCTATTACTCTCCACCTTCTCCCTTAATTATTTAACTCCTACCCTCATTAATGTGGAGCCTCTCCACCTCCCACCCTTTGCTTATGTCACCACATCAAATTAATAACATCATTAATTAATTGGCACCCCACATTTTAAATAATTGGATTGTATAGCAATTCTATTAAAATTGAGAGGCCTAATATAATATTTTCCTTGTAAAATATTTTGTTGGGGGAACCTTTGGAAAATTAGAGGAGAGATTCATTCTTCCACGAAGAACGTCATACTCTCTTTGCGAAGAACACTCCATGACTTCTCTTACCTTCATCTCCCTCCGCATCAAGGGAGAAGACACCGCTCGCAAGAAGCATCGCCTATGACAATGACTCTTCCTCCAACATTGACGGGATGCCACCGTTCTTCCGCAATGCCCGACTACCATGACGCTCGTATTCCGTATCCCGACGACGTGTGACGTCAATTACGAGGTAGGGGGTTTGCTTCAATTTTAATTGAATAAAAGTTTTCTTTGTTCTTTGTTGAAATCGTGTTTTATCTTCGGACATATGATACCACCTAACGCGGAGGGAATGGGCCGAACGAACACGGCCTGATGACCCTCCATTGATCCTCTTTTTATTTCTATGGAGGCGGTGACCGATAATGTGGCGGCGACCGGAAGAAGCATCGACTGTATGATGGCCGCATGGAGAGGAGTCGCGGCCCGCATCCATGGGCCGCTCAGCTGAAGAATAACGGGAGAGCCGAATCCGGCGAGGTTGGAGGACTACGGTGCCTCTAAGGCGCTGAGCTACGGAGAACTGTGACCCGCGCTCCATGGGCCGCTTCGGCGGAGAATCGGCCGGCTCGTCAGCTGGCCGGGTTGAAGAGGCTGCGACACCCGCAGGTGCCGCACGAAAGGACACCCCCCCCCCCGTGCGGGCCACCCACGCCTGGAAGACCAGCCCATTTTGTTCGGCCTTATAAGAGGACATTGCCTCCAGTTCGGGAACCCCCCCCCCGCATCGCTCGGCAAGCCGGGCCGCACCACGTCGAGCCGGGCCGAGCCGTGCCACACTGGGTCGGGCCTGCCCTGCCGGTCCAGGCCATGCCACGCCGTGCCGGGCCGTGCCATGACGGGCCGCACCGCGCCAAATCGGGCTGGGCCGGGCCCCACCGGGCCGGGCTCGAATCACTTAAACGTGAATAACATTATGACCGTGTTTCCGATCGATGCTTCGTCTACGACACTGGGATCCTCATGACTATGCGGTCCTTTTGACATAGTCTAAGTAATTTTTGGAGAACATTGGAAAACGTCCGGGTTTGTAATGCGCGTAATTCCAACCGGGCCCTCGGAATGGAAAAGCCAATATCTCTCAGACCGGGCGTCTGATTGATGCACCGTCTGTTGTGTTGGGTTTCTATTGATGAGATTTAACATTAGGATACATAATATCAGGCTTTCATGAAAGTTGATGTATCCTTTCCCTTTTTCTCAAGAATAGGACCCTCCCGGAATCTAGCGTGTTCTGTGCGGGAATCCTATAGGTGACTGTGATGACTACTGTTTTGGGATCCTCCGTGGGTTCGACGACGATGACTACAGTACGTGGATCCTCCTTAGGTTCGACATCGATTACTACTGTACTTGGATCCTCTGTGGGTTCGGCAGTGATGACTACTGTACATGGATCCTCCGTGGGTTCGACAGCGATGATTACTGTACTTGGATACTCCGTGGGTTCGGCAGCGAAAACTTCTGTACTAGGATCCTACGTGGGTTCGGTAGAGGAGACGATTCGGAGGCTACATCTAATAATCTCCGTCCCTCTTCATGAGTTATATACATGTGTGAGCAGAGTCTTGACTTTCAATCATTATCATCGATGTGATTGACTTCATTCCTGTGTGGACTGAGTTGTGCTTGTGCATGAGAGTTTGGAGCCAAACTGAGATTGATAACATAGATATATGTATGGGAATATACCTAAGTAGGGTTAGGTGTTTCTTTGTGATTGTATCTCTCTTCTATGGTTTATCCTTCAGGGATTCTAGGAGACCTTCGGGGGTCTCAGTCTCTCTACTGAGTATCGTATACTCAGTCATGAATGGGCATAGCCCACACTACGTTGTGTTGGATACAGACGACGAACAACGCTGATCGAGGTGGAGAGTTGATGAGCTGGACGGTACCCGGAGGTGGACCACTTGGCGAGACGTACACGGAGTAGACAGACGGACCCGAGGTGTCGAGGAGACCATCTGTACACACCCTTGAGGTGGGGTACCTGGAGGATGACTCAGTGGTTGCTTCTTTACATTACTCATGTTGTACTAGTTTTTCAGTGGTAATTTACTTACTGTTGGGATTGTATTTCTAGCCCCTTTTTTTCAGAACCTAATTTTGTATTTCTGTATTACTTAGTTCTTTCTTCTGTTGTGTACTCTGTTGTGTTTTTTACTATTATAAATGCAATTCCTTCCCTTTTTATGAGGATTTACGCCTTTGTTACTAGTCACCAGCCCCTGGCCTATGGAAGGCGGGCTTGGGGTAGTCACGACCCGAGACCTGAGGACGTGTCGTGACAAATTGGTTTCAAGGAATTTTGTTTAAATGGTATTACATTGACTCTCAATCTTTAGAGGAAATATTGTTAAGTGTTTTGGGTGTGGCTATCAGTTTAGGGAAACTGGTGTTGGTGTGGCGGCTAACGTATCCATGCACAAGGACTTTGACTTCTGATTTCCAACTCAGTACATGAAAACACTGATTGTGTGTGTGTTTTTAAAAAGTTTTTTATATGATTACTTTTTTTCAGCTCACCAGGTATACTATTTGACAGTGGAACACCTGTTTCTTTTCTGGATGGCCCCACAAAGGCAGCCCGCTAGGGTTCTAAGTCACGTGTGATATTGTAGCCCACCGAGTGACGAGGCCTTGGTGCAGGGCACCATCACTGCGGAGGCACCAGCGGTACCTTTACACGCATGGAAACCTATACCACCAGTCCCAGAAGAAGAGAGTGCATGCCGCCTGAGTGAGTTACATAAGTTCTAGTGACAGAGGTGGCCCAGGTTCCGTAGAGAGACGTACCCACATTAAGTTGAGGATTGGCTGGAGGTAGTCATCAATGTTTTCAGATTGGTAGGGAAACCAGCTGACCTTATGGTGATCCTTGCCGCGAGTCCCCTGCACGTGGAAGTAGGTAGATGGTGGAGTCGGGTGCTCCAGGTGCATGACGAGGCATATTTTCTTTTAACAGACTTCAAGAGTCTCTTCCGCTCAGATTTTTTTCTAGCCACCCTCCGTACGGTGTGGATTCAGGAGTTACTACATCTGAAGTAGGGCAGCATGACAGTAGCTCAGTACTCAGCGAGGTACACTGACCTCTCTCGCTACACCATGAATATGGTGCAGGGCCATTTCTCTAGGGCTCAGACATTCAAGAATGGACTATGGCATGAGATCAGGGCTTCAATGAATCCCCTCAGCATCCCAACCTAGGTGAGGTGTTGAAGCGATCCCTTCAAGTGGAGAGCTTTCTCGCTGAGCAGTCGCCGGTGGAGAGACCCACTGCAGGATGATATGTAGCGGATTATTCTGTAGTCGACATTAGAAAGTTGACGCAGAGATCCATGAGGATGAGTAGTAGATAGTATAGGGACCTCCTAGGAAGAGGAAACGGTTCGACCATGGTGGTCAATCGGGAGCAGGCAGACGAGGTAGAGGAGTTGGCCGAGTAGCTGGTGGTGGACGAAGTTTCTAGGCTCTACCACCACCACCACCACCAAGAGGTCCAACCTAACCATAGGGAGCTAGCAGACAGAGGCGGGCTCAACTCTAGGCAGTCAAGGCCTACGACCACAACTCACCTGAGATGATTGTAGGAACTATATGTGTCTACTCCACCCTTGATGCAGTACTTATAGACACAAGTGCAAGTCATTCTTTTATTGTCGTTTCTCTTGTTCAGATCTCGTAGATTCCGATGGAGTTTTTGGCACGATCCTTACAGCTAGAGACTCCTTTGGGAGCATACTCAACTATTATGCACTGGTACTGGCAGTGTGAGATTACTCTAGGAGGTGAGAGCTTCGATTGAGATCTTCTTGTAGAGGTTTTGAGGCCTTACGACGTCATCTTGGGTATGGACTGGTTATCTACAGTTCTTTCTCAGATCGACTGTATTAGGAGAAAAGTGCATTGTGTCTACATTTATGGGACCAGGTTCACCTTCACTGGAGAGAAGGGAGCCTTTGCAGCATAGGATAGACATAAGTAGAGTAGAGGGCATCCGATCACACATCAGTTGGCTAGTCTCATCCTTAGAGCAGTTGATGTGCGGAATCCGAGTTTTCATGTTGTGGTGGATCATTATGAGGACGTTTTTCTTGATGACGTTCCCAGACAACCTCCTCGCAAAGAGGTATACTTATACAATGACCTCTACCCTGGGACAACACCGATATCTACTCCAGCATATCATATGGCTCCTTCCGAGCTTTGTGAGCTGCGGTTACAGCTGGAGGACATGCATGGAAAGGGATTCATCTGACCCAGTGTTTCACCTATGGCTTATCCGATTTTATTCACCAAGAAAGCATATGGGAGCTTCAAACTGTGTGTCGAATACCATCACCAGAATCAGGTGACCTTGAAGAACATGTACCCACTATCGAGGATTGAAGACATCTTTCATCAGCTCAAGGGAGAACCTTGTTCTCTAAGATATACCTCAGGTCAGGCTATCACCAGCTTAGAGTTCAAGATGATGATGTGCAGAAGACGGCCTTTAGGAGTCGATATGGAAACTACGAGTTCTTTCTTATGCCCTTTATCGTAACAAATGCTCTAGTGGTGTTCATGAGTCTCATAAACTGGATCTTCCAGCCTTACCTTGATCATTTTTTCATAGTCTTCATCGACGACATACTGATTTACTCTATTAATGAGGATGAGCACGCCTACCCGTTGCCGGATGTACTGGATACACTCCGAGAGTACCAGCATTATGGTAAGATATTGAAGTGCCAGTTTGGATTTGAGAGGTTCACTTCTTAGGAAACATCATCTTGGAGGCTGGAGTTGTAGTGGATCTAGTAAAGATTGAGGCAGTACTTTCATGGGAGCCACCCAGGAGTGTGACAGAGGTGCATAGTTCCCTCGATCTGGTTCGGTACTATCGAAACTTTTTTTCCAGACTTCTCCAGAGTTGCAACACCACTTACAGCATTGACGAAGAAGGGGAAACCCTTTGTGTGGTCAGATATATTTCAGTAGATATTTCAGGAGATGATGCAGATATTGACCAGTACGCCCATCTTCAGGCTACATGAGGAGGGCGTAGGGTGCATAGTTTACTGTGACACATCTGGGACCAGACTCAGGTGTGTCCTGATGCAGGAGAGAGCAGTGATAATGTATGGTTCACGACTATTGAGATAGCATGAGAAGAACTACGCTACCCATGACCTATAGTTAGCAGGAGTAGTATTCATCTTGAAAATGTGGCAGCACTATCTGATGGGAGAGTGATTTAAGGTCTATTCTGACCACCGGAGTATCAGGTACATCATCTCGCAGAAGGACCTGAACCTAAGATAGAGGTGATGGCTCGAGTTACACCAGGACATTGACTTCAAGATAGTCTATACTCTTGGGAAGGGGAATGTTGTAGAATATTCTCTCAGTAAGAGATTGAGAATTCAGATGCTAGGAGAGGCGATGTAGCAGCAAGCTGTGTTGTAAATATTCATTGTGGATTGAGATGGATCAGCCATTCTACAGTCTCTTACAGTCACTTTTCCCCTCCTTCAGCGTGTCAAAGAGGCACAACATGGGGACACTAACTGTGAGAAGTGATGTGCTCAGATATCCTCCAGGGAGGCACCTGATAGATTTTCTAAAGGTGGGGATCACGTCATCCTCTTTAGAGGATGTACTATGTTACTAGTTGCACTACTGGAGGAGTTGCTGAGGGAGTTCCACACACCACCTAGAGTGGTACATCTAGGATTGGAGAATTTGTATCAGGACCTCAAATGACAACACTGGTGGACGGGTATGAAGAAAGAAGTAGTAGAGTTCGTTTCATGATGCCACACTTTTCAGCAAGTGAAGGTGGAGAACCAGGTTTCAGAAGGCTTGGTACATCACTTAGAGGTCCCATAGTGAAAGTGGGATGGGATATCCATGGATTTTGTGACTGGACTTCCACGTACATCCAGGGGACATGACTCTATCTGGGTGATCGTAGACCGGCTCACCAAGTTGGTTCACTTCCTACATATCAGAGAGAAGGTCTTAATAGAGACCTTGGGATGCCTGTACATTGAAGAGATTTTACGACTTCATGGTGTGCCATTGACTATCCTCTCCAATAGAGATTCTCGTTTCACTTCCCAGCTTTGGAAGGTGTTATAAGAGGCTTTTGAGACACAACTTCGCTTGAGCTCATCCTTCCATCCTCAGATGGATGACCAGACTGAGAGGACCATTTAGACTCTCGAGGACATGCTACGTGCATGTGTCCATGGGTTTTGTCCCGGCTGGGAGGATCACCTACCCTTGTTGGAGTTTCCATACAATAGTAGCTATCACTCCACCATTGGTATGTCCCCTTACAAGGCACTGTATGGCCGACCCTACAGATCTCCTCTGTGCTGGACTGACCCAGGGGAGTCACCAGTTGTAGGACCAGAGAAGGTACAGTCTATGACGGAGAAGGTGCATATCATCCAGGAGTTGATGAAGACTATAGATAGCAGACATAAGTCCTATGATGATAGGAGACAGAGACCACTGGAGTTTGAGTATGGAGACAATGTATTCCTAAGGGTCTCACCTCGACGAGGTCTGCAGATATTTGGCCAAGGAGGAAAGTTATATCCATGCTTCATCAGGTTATTCCAGTTCCACAGTAGAGTAGGTGAGGTGGCATACCTCCTGGCCCTTCCACCTCAATTGCACCGGGTGCACAACGTCTTCCATGTATCTCAGCTGAGGGGATACATGCATGACAAATCACACATCATCAATCAGGGGGAGCTGGAATTGATGATGGGGCGACATTCATGGAGGTTCTGGTGGAGATCGAGGATCGATAGGAGAAGGTCCTACGTGGATGGTCGATTTCTCTAGTGCGCATTGGCTGTCAGCACGGTAACCTATAGGAGAGCACATGGGAGCGAGAGGCTCAGATACATGCTCAATTCCCCCCCCCCCCATTTGTTTCCATAGTGTGTGTTGTAGCTTTATGGGGACGTAAAGCCCTGAGGTGGGGGTAATGTAAAGACCCGGAAATTTCTTGGATTTTTTTTAGCATTTCTTGGAATTTTATGAGTTTGCGGTTTCTAACGGCACTAGATTTCAAGGCCGGCTGTGCCCAGAATCATTTTTTGATTTTTTTTCGGGTTTTTTCATTAAAAATGCGTGCGGTGTTTTCTATAATTTGAATCATTGCTCGAAATTGAAATTTGAGGGAACCAATGAACTCGCAGCACCGGGTCGGGCTGACGCCCCTGCCAGCTCGGACCCACCAAGTCGGGACGGGCTGACCCGCCATCCAACTATGCATGATGGTCCGGGCCCGATTCACTTAAACGAGAATAACATTAAGACCGTGTGTTCGATCAGCGAGACGTCTTTGGAACACGGATCCTCTCAACGAAGTAGTCCTTTTGTGATACTCTACGTGAGTCTGGTATTACTTTGGAAAATGGCTGGGATTCGAATGAGAGTAATTCCAAACAGGCCCCTAGAACGGAAAAGCCAATATCTCTCAGACCGGGCGTCCGATAGATGCGTCATCTATCGCGTTTGGTTTATTTTGACAAGACAGAACTTTGGGATACATCAACTCGGTACTTCCTGACAGTTGATGTATCGTTTCCCTTTTTCTCGAGGAGCGGACCCTCCCGAAATCGAACGTGTTGTGTGTGGGAACCCTAGAGCTGGATTCGACGACTACCGTTTTGGGATCCACCGTGGGATCCACGACGATGACTACTGTACTTGGATACCCTATGGGTTTGGAAGCGATGACTGCTATATTGGGATCCTCCGTGGGGTCGGCAGTGTTGTCTACTATACTAGGATCATCCGTGGGATCGACATTAATTATTACTGTACTTGGATCCTCCGGGGGTTCGACAACGACAACATCTATACTAGGATCCTATGTGGGTTCGGCATAGGAGATGATTCATAGGTTACATAAAATCATCTCAACCCCTCACCGTGATTTGTATACCTATGTGAGCTGAGTCTTGACTTTCAATCATTATCATAGATGTGATTGACATCTTTACTGTGTTGACTGAGTTATTCTTGGGCTCGAGAGTTTGGAGTCGAACTGAGATTGATAACTTATGTATTTGTATGGGCATATAACTAAGTAGGATTGGTTGTTACTTCGTGATTGTATGTATCTTATGTGGTTTTTATCCTTCGTAGAATTTGGGAGACCTTTGGGGGTCTCGGGTCCCCTACTGAGTATCCTATACTCACCCCTGCACGGGCTTTTCCCACACTACGTTGTGTGGGATGCAGATGACAGAAATCACTGATCGAGGTGGAGACTTGAGGAGTTGGACGGTACCTAGAGGTGGACCACTTGGTGAGACGTACATGGAGTAGACGGATGGACTCGAGGTGCCGAGGAGACCATCAGTACCCACCCTTCAGGTGGGATACCTGGAGGACGACTTAGTTGTTGCTGCATTACTTTACTACAATTATACTAGTTTTTAGTCCAAATGTACTTACTGTTGGGCTTGTAATTCCGACCCCTTTCATTCCATCACATAATTTTGTATTTATGTATTACATAGTGGTTTCTTCTGTTGCATACTCTGTTGTCTTTGTTTACTATTATGAAGGCAATTCCTTCCCATTTTATCGTGATTTACGCCTTTGGTGATAGTCTCTAGCCCCTAGCTTATGTAAGGTAGGCTTGGGGTAGTCGCGGCACGGGCCCCGAGGACAGGTCGTGAGAGGAATAAATATTACCATTATTCATAATGATATTAGGTAATACCAAGGTATTTATGAATCAGTCCATTGATATTGGAGATCAATATATGATACATATATAGATATAAAGTGGTTGGTATTATTTTATTAATATTCTTTATCAATGATAGTTTATATCAAAGTATATTATGTTAGAAGGAAACCATTTATTAAGAGTTTGAAAAATAAACAATACATGGAAAAATAAATACCCCTGATCATTTAAAATAACATAAAAATTAAAAAATTTATAAACCGAGAGGGAAAAGTTTCTTTTGTGATGTATGAAAATATTTAGAGGCTATTTTATATAAAATAATGAAGATGATGAAATTATACATTAACAATAAAATGTCAAAAGTAGTATTCTTCCAAAATGGCCCATATAAATATATAATATGTTTTCGTTAAATAGATTTACAACTAAGATGAAGGTGGTGGTATAAGAAAATTTTTAGTCTTTAAAATAAATACAGTGATGTCCCAAATAAGTGTGTAGTTTAAAAATAATAATTTCAAAAAAAAAAGATTTTTTAGAAACCACATTTCATTCAATAATTATAAAACATTTAAATTTAAATATGGAAAAGAGGACACAAATATCACCAAAGTGGGATATAAGAGAATAAAATTATTGTGATCTTAGAGTGAATTTTTATAAAAATTATTTGGATGGGTTACCATATTTGAGAGGGATCAATTTTAAAATTATGTTGGAAATAGAATCCATATGGCTTGAGTGACAGTCCAATAGAAAGACATGAAAAAGAGAGATAATGCAATTGAAATTCAAATACTATTAATAGAGGGTATTTCAGGACATGAAATATTAATTATATATCATATACACCACTTAAGATAAAAAAATTTTATAATACAAAACATGTATCAAAGAGGGGAATTTTTTATGAAATACCCCCAACAACTTTAGTATATTTTTAATCAAAAGTGATTGGAGACATTAAAATTATATTTTTTGGTAAATAAAATTTGTTAAATGAATTATTATTCCATTTTATATTAATTATCATAATAAAAAGCATATAAATATGAAATTGGTTTCTAAAATTAAAACACTTCCCAATGAAGAGATGTTTTTACAAAACCCTTATATTGATTCATTGCTTAGTTTATGACACTATAAATTAAAACATAACAAACATATCAACATTAATAATCTATTTTATAACTTTATTCATATATTTTACCTTCTATTACCATCATTAATTATTATTTTTTATGATTAAATTGGTTAGTTATAAATTATTTCAACCATAGGGTGTTAATAACTTTCAGTGTTTGTGAATATTTCATAATTTTTATATCATTTACCATTATTTTTTAAAAATTAAATGATTAATATAATATAATATATTAATTATATTTATTTATAAAAATATTATATCATTTTATATGTGTATTAGTTATGTTATGTTAAAATGGAATCAATGATGGCTGATTTATGTGATTTTAACGAATGAAAAAGTTACTTTAATAATGTGTTAAATAACGAATTTAAAATTTAATAAACCATATCTAACATGATTTTATTATATATTATCATAATAATAGTTTTCATTTTCCATAGTAATCCATAATAGAGTTTTATTGCATCATTCATGTGGGTGGTAAGAATGACGTAAACATGAAGAGGAATTAACTTAATTAGTGGGTATAGAAATAAAGGTATTTTTGTTGACATAATATCATTATAATAAGATAATAATTATATTTTATTAATTTTTTTTTATTTTAACCATATTTTAATATGTTTCGATAAATAATTTAATAATATAAAAATTTAACAAATAAATTATTATGGAGGCAGTCATCCAAACACACACACTATTGACGTTACTTTGTTATTCTAAGTGGATTGAAATGAATAAATATTTGTTTCAAAATAAATATAAATACAACTAAGTATAATAATGATACTAAATCATTAATATTATTATATTGATAATATTTTTCTAAAAATCATGATTACAAAATAAAACGTAAGAATGAGAGACCACTTATGATTTAGACATGATCTTTCTTAAGAATACTCCTTGAAATTGATGTGATTTAGAAAAATTAATGTGACCAGGGGATTTAAGATTTTTAGTAGGTAATTTTTTGATAAAAATATGAATGTTTATCTATGTAATGTTATGTCAATCTTTGTAATTTAAGAGTGTAATAGTTATCCTTTTAAACAAGAAGAAAAAAGGGTACTTTTGGAAACATTCATTATTTTTTAATGAAGTCATGAAACTATTCCAAGTTCAATGACTCAAAATTTTCCATATTAATTACTTATATATATATTTAGTTTTATAAAGAATCATCCAAGGTTTTACAAACATTTTTAGACATATTATATGATTTATTCCATTATGTTTTACATTTTACTCTTTTAATTTTATACTAACTAGCTTTTAACTAAGTAATTTTTTTATTAAAAATATAAAATAACAAATATAACATAATTTGAGTGAGTTGAAACATAATTTATCATATATTTAATCAAAATAAATTTTTTAAATAAAAATAATTATCTTTTAAATTAAAAAATATATTGTATAGGAAAACTGCTTTACTAGAAAAATGATATTTTATCCATTATGAATTGTTAATATTATTATGTATTTTCACCAAATAAATGAGTATATATGTATATTTATGTTTTTGTAAATAATATTTTGTTAATTATTTAAATTATTTATATTTAATTTTTTTGTAATAAATTCCTTCATAAAAATAAAGCAAAAACTTCAAAATATTATTTTCAGTAATATTGCGGAAATCAGAATTAATACTGAAAATATATATCTTATACCAAAAAATTAAATTATCCAAATTAAATAATAAATAAATTTTATTTAATATTTAAGAAACATTTAAGAAAAATTAGTTTTTATTTTTATAGAAATTACTATATTCATTAGCACACGTAACATGCAAAACCTTATTTATATGACAAGTGTATTTTAATTCATAACGATTATGTATATGAAACATTTATAAATTAAATTCATTATAATGATAATAAGAATATTATTAATTTTTGGATATATTTTATTTGAAAATAAAATAATTCCAAAATGTAATTTCTCCCTACATAAATTTAATTAAAGAATTAGATGAAAAATAATTTTCAGAAAATATTACATGATATTCAAAAATGTTATTCATGGGTGTGAAAAATTTAAAACAATAAATTTAAATGATTTATTTTATGTTATATATATATATCAGAATTTTCTAAAAAAAGATGTCAAATAAAAGTAATGATATTAATAAAATCAATAATTTAACTATTCACCTAAAAAACATTTATTTTTCAATGAAACTCAAAATTCAGGAAATGAAAAAAATGATTAAAAATTAAAAAATAAATAGTTTAATAAAAATAAAATACTATTTTTTAATTATTTATTTTACAAGAAAACAAAAATATATAACAAAACCTACTTTAAAATATTACATTTTTCAATAATGAAACTTATTAATTGTTTATCTTTTAATGGTATTATTTTATAACCATGTATCATAATAGATACTATTATGTATTTGGTAATAAATTCTAATATTTTTTGGTTTTTTTATATTGGGTGTAGAGTGTAGCATAAGTTATAAAATATATAATTTATTTTAAAGGATCAGAAATCACGAGTTTTTATATGTAATGTATATGGTGTGTGGTTTTATATAGAATAGATCTATATATTAAAACATCAAGTGGGTTTAGGATATATAATAGATATATATAGGTTTAATAACCTCAAAAAGGATTCATTGGGTATTAACTCATGTTGGAGTTGGTTTCCATGAACAATCTTATTTAATACCTGATTACATATTTTGATGAAATTTTATTATCGCATTATTATTGTTTCATTGCATTATATTTAAATGATATAATGTCCATAGAATATAGATCACACTAAATGGTTATATATATTACCCACTATAATGATAAAATCGAGGTTCAAAGACATTATTGTGGAATCTTGCTCTATGGATGGATGATATTTTCTAACAGGACATAGGTGATACAAACTATTAGGGGAGGAGACTTATAGTAGATTAATACACCTTCTCATGTTGTTCACCCTTGGTAGTATCTACGACATGAACTTATGAGAATATATATTGTAAATAATAAATCTGTTTTTCTTTGTGTCATTGCATGTTCCTATATGCGTACATGTGTATTGGTCATTTGAACTTGTAATTATCATTAACAGATATTCTGAACTAACCACTTTGATGTATTGCTTAAAACCACGATGACATATGTTTGTGACAAAGTAAGGTATGTTGGGTACATCATACGTGATATTCTATTAATGGATAATGCATAAAAATATTTTTCATTACTATCCTTTAATGTAATTTGATATCTCATGCCTTTGAAAGAATATAACAACCTGTATAAATACAAGACCATGTTGTTTAGTGGGTGAGTAAATTTCCAGAGTGACAAAGAAAGAGAAATAAATTATATTGGTTTATGGAACGAATGTGAAACCTACTAGATTAGAGTTATCCTAATAAATGGATTTTATTCCATAGTAATTATTCTTAGGAGGTTGTCTATAATTAAAATATTAAATGTTTTTTCAATGAGTTCCTTGGATCTATTTATTGAAACTAACCCGGGACATTGGGTGGAGATTAATAATTCCACATCGAAGGTGGCCTAGAGTGTCACACACTATGTTTATCCGAAATCTCAGTTAATTTTAGGAAATGAATTTACTAAGCTAGAATAAATAATATTTATTTTGGATTCATTGATATCCATATTTTAACTTCAGGTTATTTGAATGAGTAATGCAGGTTTAATAATAAAAATTTAATATTAGTTTTCATGTTTGTAATTGTATTATTTTTTATAATTATCTTATAAATAATGAAGTGACATTTATTTAATTAAATAGTCATTATTCCAGGAACGATACATGACGAAGATGGAAAGAGGACTGAGTTTAATTTTCTAATTGGATATAATTGATATTAACTTATATTCGTAATGAGTTTCACATGTCATGAGATTAGTAATTATATTATTTTTATTATTAAAAGAAAATGTTTCAATTAAGAATATTAGAAATGGATATGGTCTTTTGAAAAATTTTCCAACCTGAACCCTTCCCTGAAAGATTTCTAATTATATATAAATATATCAATTTCCTAAAGTGACTTCTTGTGTGTGGACAATGTAGAAGATATAGATATATAGAAATACAAATATATATATATATATCTAATGATAGATCTAGATAGATATATATAGAGATATATCTAAATATATTTCTTGATTTCTATAAATATCACTTTCTTCCTCTATCCCCTGTATTCAAAAGGGAACCAAGAGTTATCCCTCTTCGTGATGAAATTTTTAGTGGTCAATCATTCATAAGTAAAATGACCAGGATCAATCCTGCTAGTGCCTGGGTATTTAATAGAGATGATCATATATTTAGGAACACATGTCAATCATGAATAGATGGATTTTTTTCATGAATCATGCAAAAAAATTATATTGGGACAAACTAAATTCCATCAGATCATCGATGATATGATAATTACAAGTTGAGGTAATCCTTATAAATTAATTTTTAATTATATGGAAGATCGAAAAACTTTTGTTCCAACATATTAATTTAGTATATTAATATTCAAATTCATTGTACAATATCATATTATTATGTAATGTAATGATTACATGTGATTTAATACCAAAATTTGAGTTTATCATACCTTTAAAGTATTTATCTGTAGCGCTTGAAACCTATAACTTGTCCTAAATTTAGTGCACGACAATGATTCCTAAATAAATACCTATTTTGAAAATCTAGGGGATATAATATTGTTATTCATAGGCTTGTTATAAACCACTATAATGGATTGAATTCATTGTTAAATAGAGTGACTTGGATGAGAATAATTTGATAACCAAACATAATGTAACATATGATAAACCAATACTGATTTATGTTGAAATAAATGAATTCAAATCTTACATGGTGATGGAAAATAGTAAAGAATTTTATGGATTAATAACATTAAAATTATTGATTATGATATTCCCTATATGATGTTAGATGTTCATCACTCAGGTTTGTCCTTTTGATTTTAGTGATGGTTGGAACCATAATGCCCTGATTTATCCTTGGGTGCGAGGGAAAATGTGATGATTGCCTCAATGATCAACCAATTAGAATTATATGTGGAATAAAGAAAACTGGTGATTTTGAAAAACAAACTATCATAAAACTGGATTAACAATGTAACTATTGTAAAAAAACTAATTGTTCCAATTAAGTGAATTATTTATGCTAATGAAAAATCAGGAAATGAAGATGATGATGGAAAGAAGACTCAATTTCCTATATTCCAAAAATTCTAGAAGAATGAACAAGGAAATTGAATCATTGGGATTGGAAAATGATTTACTTTTATATGATGGGGTTGTTAAGAATCACACCATCCTAGGAATATGGAGAGGCTGGTTATCACGATGGTAGTGGAAAGAGTGCATCCAATAATACTACTAATGGTCGAATTCATTAATTGTGGAAAACATAGGCATTATATATGTAAATTTCTTAATATAAATGATAAAAAGGATGATAGGAATCAATAAAATCCAATGATATTGGAGAGAAGAAGCCTATGAAATAAAAAATGATGACATTAGTTCAGAAAATGATATTGTGTAAGAAATATCGTTCATCCACAAATAACCTATGAGTAATATATTTCTATCTTGTTCGACCCACTCCTTTTGACCATGATTTTTTTTCTATTAACAAAAAATGTTCATATTGATATCAAGATATTGTATTATTAAATAAAACCTTCATTCGAATTATTATTATATCCCATGTTACAGTTTATGGGCTAATATCTTATAAAAATATTATTATTCCACCTTGATAATATTACTGTGAATTTTTGAAATGTACTGGTTCTCTATAAATAAATACAAAATTTATTTTTGAATAATAAGATCACATTTTATATAATCCTTTGATATTATATGCATAGATGATTATGAAAATCCTTTATAATTAAATTATACAATGTTAGTCTCAATATTGAATAGTGATATACTGTTGGATCAAATAGATAGAGGATCCTCAATATTAGGGATAATCCTATTGTAATGAAAATGATACATTTCGTAATACTTTATGGTTTATATAACTCTATAAATTATATATATAGACATGTATATCTATATTACACCCTTTAATATTTTTCTTAGTAGGTAATAATTAAATTTGTAGGGATAAAATTTATTTAAGGGAGATAATGTGTTGAAATGACATTTTAATATATGATTTCATCTAAGTAAGTCAATGTTCCAGATAGTTTTTTTCCACACAAAACAATAAACATAAACAGAACCATGATATATTTAGATTCTATTTAAATTTTTATATATGATTGTTAAATACTAGTCATTTAATTCTTAGGAATTAATAAGAGTATATTCTTTCCGAAATATTTTTATAAATACAATAAAAAATAAATTGAAAAAGATTAAAATTTAGTTAGTTTACATAAAATGACTCATTAGATCGTTTATTTGTTTGGATGTTATGTCCTCAAAACATTAGTTTTTATGTGATCTGATTTTGAAATTCAAGAAATGTATGATTATGAATCAATTTGTTTTGATATTAATAATTGGTGAACACGAATTTAGTAGGTTAATAATGTGAAATTTGAAAAATAATAATTAATATTTGTAAATGTCATTTTGAAATTATAATTTTTTTAATCATAATTTAGTATTTCCATCAAAAATTGAAATTATAAATTTTATAATTTTAATTTAAATAAGTGAATATAATTTATGGAATTGGTATAAAAATATTATCTTATGATTTACTTATTTTTTTCTAAAATAATCAATAATTTTGTGAATGGTGGAAATCCTAATTTTTATTAAAACATTCAATTTTATAATACAATAACAACTTAAAATATTAATAAATAACTTTTATAATAAATATATATATATATATTAAAAGTAAAAAAAATAATTTAAAAATACTATATTGAATTCGTAAAACACATGGTAAACATTTTTAAAACATATGTAATCATACAAACTAAAAACTATTTTTAACATGCGTATATTGAAAATTAGAATTTATAAATATTATAATATAGTAATAAAAAAATATATTTTTATTTTATTTTAATTTTTAGATATTATATAATAATTTAAATTTTCATTTTTAGGAATAAAAATAATTTTAGTAACATTGGAGATAATTTAAGCAATAATGGTGGAATAGTAAAATATAAAAACATAAGAGTAAAAAACATATAACATGTTTAAAATTTATGTGGAAAAAAATAAAAAAAATCAATTATTTCAAAACATGGGATACATTGAAAAATGAATAGTGGAATATTAGCATACAACTTTTATAAATATTCCAAAAAGTGCACATTTCTTCCCTTATAAAATGGGATCACTTCCGTCCCTCCATTATTAGATATACCATTTTAGATTTCTTTGAACCTATACCAAAATATACTGTAACGTCCCAGATCCCTGTGCCACTCAAAAAGTGCCCCAAACCTGGTTGGTCACATGTCCTCAAGCGCATCTCCCCAAATGCCACAGGCTGCCGACTAGCAGCGAGGGACCATGTCTGATAGTGGGGAAACTATGCCCTCATTTGTCAAAGTGTAGCACAACGGAATAATATACACAACATAGAACAACATCAGAGGCAATAAACCATAAATATTTATAATAAACAACTGCAGTAAAAGATAACCAACCTGTTATATAGATATAATGTAACATGTATCAAGTTCTAAGAAAATAGCCAGAACATGTTACACAGTAGTACAACATAATAAATTGTACAACAAGGCAAAAACAAAACAGCTGGCAGCATCGTGAGCCTAATCTCGGTCCCATGCTCCCCTACAGCTCAGAAAAAATAATGTATCTGTATAGGGACCCTTGCCCTTATCAACACCTACAGAAATGTAATCTTTTTGGGCTGAAGACATGACCCAAAAAGGGTGTGAGAAATAAATCCTAGTAGGCACCCACCAAAGGCCCCTGCTCAACTGTGTGTAAACATGCAACAAAAGTGTGCAATAGTAAAATGAAATAAACTAATCAGTACTAATAAGTAACGAACTTTACCAGTAATATTTCTATTTTATGATTCATTTAATTATTTATTATTAAGAAACTACCATAGTGAATTTCTATGTAACTAGTCAGTGTCCTCAGACAAGCAAACCCTTACTCGCAGTTAATCAGAATCACACCCTTAGTCGTAACAGATATTTCCCTTAGGCGTACAATGTGTCACCCACAAGCATAGAATCAACTGCCCACATGCACGAAAGAAGTTTCCCATAGGCTGAATAGTACAGTTCGCACATGCTAATCACAATGCGACCCTCAGGCTAAAAAGGTAATTGGGTCATGCCCAACATGTAACAAGTAGTAGACAAGAAATTCCTCTCAAGGAAATTATACAATCAACACTTTAAAGGAATTCCCTTGGGTATCCAGGTCGAACGGCTAAACAGAGGAACGCACCCCTAGGGTGGTCCTGGATCCATGAAACGCTCCCAAACAACAGTATTTTATCACAATTAATTACCTATTCAATTATAGGTATTTAAAATAGCCATGACCTCATCCACACGACACACCAACATGGGTTCGTGGAACAACGTTACACAAAAATGCACAACAGTTGGAATATAAAACAAAGCCACCTACCTTAAATTCCCCTGATCAGTATAATCAAACGTCGGTTCCAGAAACTCCCAAGAATGACGTAGATCTGATGTAGAAGAAAACCTGTTCAAAGTCAAATAACATCCCATAGAGGAATAATTGGAATGAACTAAGCAAGGAGAAGGGAGGGCATACCCGTGTGGTTCCGACGTGATCGACGGAAGCAGGATCGGATTCTCGACGCACGATCTGGAGATCCTTGAAGGTCTCACCTCCTCTCTCGAGTCATTACTCTAGTTCTAATCCTTCCCTGTGAATAGGGGAGGATACTTCCCATTTATGCAAAAAAAAAACAATGTACAGAACGTGTGTTTCTATGTATATGGCGTGTACATCCCATTTTTTAACTGTTCCTCTGGCGGTTTCCCACTAGTGTGGCACTGTTCATTTGCCGACATGACTGCACGACATGTCTTCCTGACTACCCGACATGTACAGCTGCCCAGCTGAAAGCTACTTCCACCGCCATACTATTTCGCATGCTTACTGACTACACGACATGTAAAAGTCCACTACACGGTGTGTAGTTGGTTTTTACAGGCTTCTTCACTAACATGGCTACACACCTTGTGTACTCATTCCACATGGCCAAAAATACATAGCGTGTGGAAAAGAACACAGTGTGTAGTTCTAAAATAGGGTAATTTCGCCCATTTTCCTTATTCTCTCCAAAAAAATATTTAAGGAAAAGTTAAAAGAAGAAACCCCTACCTCAAAAATATGAACCGGGTTCTTACAAACATCCCCCTTTTTAGCAATTTGTCCCCGTATTTCCCTTCCAATGGTGGCGAAGATAAAGCTCAAAATAGCTCTGGAAACTGAGCACGTACGTCGGTCACCCACTAATAGGTTTCTTCCTGCAGTCGGCCATGCTTCCATAGCACCCATATGAGAGGAACTGACTGGCCTCGGAGAACCATCATGCACCTATCAATGATACAAAGTGGATGCTCCTCAAAGGATACATCAACATGTATCTCAACCTCCTTGGGCTGAAAAATGTGAGATGGGTCTGAATGATAGCGGTGCAACTAAGATACATAGAATGCATCATGCATGGCTCAGTACCTCTATGGTTACTACAACCGATAAGAAACCAATCCGACACTCTCTAGAATCTCAAATGGCCCCACATACCACAGTGGAAGTTTACCCTGTATCCTGATCCGCTGGTGTCCCAACCTCAGAGAAACATGCAAGAAAACTTGATTCCCAACCACATACTCCAAGGGTTGTCTATGGTGATCAACATAAGACTTCTGATGAGATTGCCCGATATCCATTAGCTTCTGAATCAACTGGACCTGCTCAGAAGTCTCCTGCACGAGACTTGGACCCATTAAAGTTGCCTCACCTACCTCTAACCATCACAAAGGTGATCGGCATGGCCTATCATATAAAGCCTCGTATGGTTCCCTCTCGACAGTTGATTAAAAACTATTCTTATTGGAAAACTCGACTAGGGGTATGTACCTCTCCCAAGAGACCCCAATGTTTAGGACGTATGCACGCAGCATGTACTCAAGCACCTGTATCGTACGCTCTGACTGGCCATCAGTCTGAGGGTGGTAAGCCATGCTCAGAAGCACCTGTGTACCCAGTGCTGTAACACCTCGAGATTTTATGAAAAATATTCTTTTAATTTCATTAATGTCTTGCATTGTATTCTACACCAAGATTACCTTGCGCTATACGCAACACCATATTATCTTGTAGTATACGCAACACTATTCTTGGACCGTGTTACACACAATTTTGATAATAGTTATTCTACGCAACATTGAGTATATATATATATATATATATTAAATGTATAAATGAAATATGGTTGGATTCTGTTATACGAAACAACGAAGGATTCTATCACAACATGCAACCCTGTCCTGGCTTGCATTACACGCAATCACGACCTTCCTCGATAGCGTGTGTTGTACGCAATACCGGGTTTTAATAAACAATGTTATATTATTATAATATTGTCATGAACTAGCCGTTATGAATAGTATTAACTAAATTTTGAATTTTATAACATTATTATTCATCTTACACATTTCTAGAACATAGTATAAGAACAAAATAAATTTTTCGGGTAAAATAAGTATTTTTCAAAAAATGCAGTTTTACCGCCTTTTGATGGCGCACCCACATTAAATATAGTTTTTGACATGTTTATATGTTCAATTTGACAAAATAATATTCTTCTTTTGAATCAGGATGTAAAAATTTACATTAGATAATGTTTTGATATTTTTCGGACAACTTTCATATTTTAATGAATAGTAAAAACACGCTATATTTTAATTAAAAACAACTTTTTTCATCGTAATATATTATGTGGTTAAATTATAATATTGAATGGTTTTAAAGTATATTTATAATATATTTTTACCACTTAATATAATTTTGGTCATTGGACACAATTTTACAATTAAACCGAACATAAACAAGTGTCAATCTTTTGATAGTTATTATCTCTTAAAAACACACTTTTTGTTTTGACAGCGGGAATTAATTATAAATTAATTTCTGCCACTTCTGTGTTTTGAATTTAGAAAAATGGATTCCATATTTGGAATCAGGATGTTCAAATTGTGTAAATAGATAACTTTTATTTTTAGACATTTTGAATAATTACTGCGGTAAATATTTTATTTACCATGGTTAAGGGTAAATCCGGTAAATAAGGGTTAAAAAATAATATTATAATAATATTAAATTACCCTAAAACGTGTCTTAACCCCATTGGTTGATACATGGTCGACCATGGGCATCTTTGGGTCGATTTTGGGACCCCATTGATCCACTTGTAAGTGATAATGACACTTTATTTTAATTAAGTTAAAATGAATACAAAATTGACACAAGCATATATCTTTTAGAAAAACAATTGTTACATAGGGTTATATATGTTGGATTTTAGATTATAAATATTCATTAGAAAGATAAAAAGATTTCCTACATAATTGTATTTTATTTGTAATTTTTATACTTTAAATAGTTTAATTTATTTATGACACAATGATGATGCAGTAATTATCTTATTAATGAAATATTGACATAATTGATGTTATAAAAACCAAAATAAATGTAATTTGAGACTTTTTAGGAATTCCACTAATTTTCTAGGTTACTATGATATATTAATGGTGATTTAATTAACTTGGTTCGAACATTTAATTCTGTTATGACTCTCACAAAAATCATATATCAAATAGTGTCAAAATTGACACAAAATAGTTTTTAAATCAAATATTATATTATTAATTGATATTTTATTCCTAAAAATCTAAGGTTCGGCCAAATGACTTAGATAAGGATATATATATTAATAATAAACAATTTGGGGTTCGTTTTGCATGTTATAGTAAGTGTATTAACCATATAGTGAAAGAAAAAAAAAAGACATGGTAAAAGTTAAATTATTTAACTTAGAGTTAAATCTAATTGATAAGGTTAAAATAATATCCTAAACTTGTCTAAATTCTATTGGATGATAGTATTGCGACCCATCCCCACTTTAGCTTCGAAATAAGACCCTTTAGAACCATTATAAACCGATTTTTACTTTAATATAAAATAATATTTTGAGATATTCCTAAGGTGCCCCTCTCCTCCCCTATAAAAGGACACCTCCTCCCCCTCCTCCTCACACCAATTTGAGCACTCAAGCTCGGCCAACCCCTGCCAAAATATCTTCTCCACTTCCCTAGTAACATCCTAGAGGTTCTGGTCTTCCTCAAAGACCAATTTTAGTGCCCTAAGAGGAGGTCTCAAAGAGGCACTTCAAAGAAGAGGTAATTACCGTTACCAATTCTTTCATCTTTATTTCTTCTTCCACTTCTTCTTGTTAGGTTGTTTCATTATGAAGTAATAACATCAGTATCACTCATATACTGACATGTTATTATAAGTATGAAACAACCCTATTTCACCATCTATCCATCCTACGGAAAAAGAAATCATCGCGCGTGCGTACGTACGGAATACCGTCTCCACGCCGTGGTGTAATCTATTTTCCACCACCACCTTACATGGATGGGTATAATGGTGTAAAGAATAACTATACATAGTTATTACAACATCATATTGATTCTGATATATTGTATAATCCACTCCAATTCAATTCAATATTTATAGAAATGATATCATCGCTCGTGCGTACGTACGGACTACCGTCTCCACGACGCGATGAGATTCATTCTCCATGTTAACCATTTAAGAATGATTATAAAGTATATATAAGAAATAATAATGAAATATATGACATTATAAAGCTACTGGATTTATGTATATATATATATATGTATGTCATCTACTTACTTCCATTTCAAGACAATAAGGAAAGTAAAACAGCGTTCATGCGTACGTACGGACTACCGTCTCCATGAACGGTGTTTTTCATTTTATTTATCTATCTATTATATATATATATATACTGAATATATATGATATATAAATCATATTTTATATTCTGGAAGTAAGTAAATAATGATATAAGTAATAATGATGTCAAGAACAACAAGTCAAAACACATACGATAAATGAAACGATTTTACCCAAAACGCTTCTTTAACATGGAATTTACAAAAGAACGGGTAATATAATGTCATAAGTGAACCATATATGATATCATAACAATGAATATGATTCTATAATAAGTCAATAACATGATTTAAATCATTGTACAGGAGGTTCGGACACTTACAAAGCAAGTCGGACCTAAGGTAAGGGAAATATCACAATCTCATTTTTATCCGAGATTGTTTATTCTTAAGTATTTACTGGGGTGTATTTTATCATCCACATCCATGTTTACTCAATATGTAATATTATTTCCATCCACCTAAAATTGTTTAAATCCATTTTTACCCTTCGGTGAGTTTTTAGTAATACGTATGAAAGGAATCTTTTGTCGTTTTTCGTACGAGGTACTTTTTGACTTTTCCGACAAAAGTACGAAGAATGTTTTTTTTAACTTATACGGCACGAACGGATTTCTACTGTTTTCATGAAGCTTCCTCTAAAAGATTTCATGACTATTTTCAATAAAATATCTTTCTTTTAAAATTGCATGATGTTTTGTGAAAAGAAATTGATTTTGAAGAAGAAAGGATATTTTCCTCAAGAATTCAATTCAAGTGTTTTATCAAAATTATTTTCCATCTAAGATAATAAAGGGTTCTGTTTCTATCCATATTTTTACATTGATTTGACTATGTTGTGATGGAATTATGTTTATGAATTCCTTTATCTTATATGAATTGTTTTATGATGTCATGTTGTTTAAGAATCCCATTTTTATTACATGGGTTACGCTATGATGTATGGTTTATGATTATGTGGCACACATAAGAAAGGATTCATTATAAGATGGGTGGGACCTATATCTCCCTCCAATGCATTGGGTAAAGATTTTATATCTCATGAGATAGACATGGATGGAATGGTAGGTTATACCGGTTCAGTGAAACAGGACTGAAACGAGGGTTACTCGATTCAGAAAGGGACTTTGTCCACTAAGATAGTCTTGGAAATGAGTCATGACTAACAAGAAATGATTTTCCATGATTATGTGTGCATGCCACAAAGTTTCAAGTTTCATGTTATGATTATGGTGATCTCATTTTCACTTCTATGATTTGTTCCATGTTAAGATATTATGATCTCTTTTGCAGGTTATGATTTTCAAAAAGATATGATATGATTTTTATTTCTTTTGTATACCCTTACTGAGCATTTGAGCTCACCCTTTTATGTTTTCTTTTCCCCAGGATATAAAGAAAGGTTTTAGGTAAAAAAAAATGGAAGATCTTTATGGGAGATATTGAAGATCTTTCACCAGGATTAGAAGATTATGTTCCGAGTTTCCAAAGACACTAAACTATTACGATCCTTGTGTGTGTGTTTTTGTTATGTACTAAGTATTCCGCAAATGTAATGTAATGTCAATATACGTTAGGCTATGGGCCGCTACAGTTGGTATCAGAGGAATGGTTTAGTCAACCTTTGGAAACTAGGATGCGAAAACGTTAGTGAGATCCCTAGAGATATTTCCAAGGTATGTCTAGGGATGTCCGTACGGATAAGTATACGTATAGGATATATTACTAGAACTATGGTAACAATATTAGATTAAACCTAAGAAGTTAGGTATTGAGGATACTTTCCCTTTACTATGTTGTTTTCTCTAGCATGATTTTTGATTCTCACAAAATTATTTTTGTGTTTTAGTTAATGGAGGGAACCAAAAGGAATTCAGTTAACATTGAATCCAATGGACAAATTGGTGACTATGAGCAATAAAATTGTGTAATGCCTAGAGAGAAAGATGTTGTGATTATGCCGAATCAATCATCGCGATATATGATTAACAAGGTGAAATTTAGTGGTATGCCTAATTCATCAAAGAAGAGGAAGATAGAATATTATGCATGTTCGCATGTTGAGGAGCATAAAGAAAGGAAGATTGAGATTTCTAAAGAAGGGAAGAAGAACCTTGAGGAATACCTCAAATGGAGGGACCGATGTTATCTGTGTGGAGAAAAGGGTCATAGAGTGACAGACTGTTATGGAGTTCAATGTATTATTTTTGGAGAACATGGGCATTACCCAACTCAATGCCCTGACCTAAAAAGTTTCTTCTAAATCAAGGAAGGACTTATTCCAGGATAATCATTAATGTGGATGGACTAAAGTGTTTTGGTATTCAAGAATAATGTTGTTGAGGTACTTTTATGGTGTGTTGAAATATTTAAGTATTGGTTTATTGTGGTACCGGTAACTATGAAAAGTGATTCAAATATTTTGGAAAGTAGATGATAAGTGCATAATGAAAGGATAAGAAGATAATGAGATGTTTGATTGTATTCATGAGCTCATGATTGATATAAGGACTAAGTGATATCATGGTTTGAGTATAAATAATTTTCAGGATTTTGGTATGTGGAAAGAGTTAACTTTTAACAGCACTCATGTTTTCAATAAGGTTCAATGGGTATTCAAGAGAATACATGACTAAGGCCTTTGAATGTTTGGAATGTAACCAACAAGACATATCTTATGATATATGGGGATCAACAACAGTATTAAATCTCTGGTAATCGTTTTAACTATATTATGAGACTGGACTGCAGTATTATGGATAAGCCTAAAGATTACAATGGATTATGTTGGACATAAGTTAGTATTGTTTAAGGATAGAAGTTTTTTTTCGATATCATTGATGGGATGTTATATAGTTTTAGAAAAAGGACAACCTGCAGGACGGGCGACAGCCCATCGCTTCGGACAAGGCTGTAGGAATCGAACCCACAACCGATGTGCGACTGGCCTTTATCGCCTACCACTGACCTACAGGAAGTCCCTGTTTAGTAGAAACTAGTTTTATTATATTAAGCAGTATGATATATGAAGTATAAGTCCATTTTTGGAACCATATATGATTAATCTCACTATAGATCGACTTATGTATATAATTTTTGCTAACCTTTTGTTTGAGACAGATGGAATGACCCGTCATTCTATCACATGATCTGCTAACACTTCACGAATAACAAATTCAACTTCATTTATTTAAGAGATGAAGTGGAAATTGTTCAAGGCATGAACAACAGTGAGATTGTACCAAAATAAAGAAAGTATTTATTCTAATTCAAATTTTCAACTTTAGGGAAATGATCATGAAAGCCAAAAATTTTTTCCTAGTGATCTTATAACTGATGAATCAGATGGTACCTTAGATCGTCACAAATTTATGGATTTGTGATTACTGGATTTTCCATAGCCATGTTCTCTACCACTCTCCATCAGAACATGATGGTTATATTATTCTTCCATATCCATATTTTCACTTATGTGTAAACCCAGTGATTAGTTTATTTTGGTAACCGTTACGTTTCATACTTTTGTTTTTAAAGATAAGTTTTGGTATTCCTTTTTACGATGTGGGTTTCTATCAAAGAAACTTTCAAATAGTAAACCATTTATAACCCCGATGAATTTCGAGGGCGAAATTCATTTTAAGGGGGGTAGAATGTAACACCTCGAGATTTTATGAAAAATATTCTTTTAATTTCATTAATGTCTTGCATTGTATTCTACACCAAGATTACCTTGCGCTATACGCAACACCGTATTATCTTGTAGTATACGCAACACTATTCTTGGACCGTGTTACACACAATTTTGATAATAGTTATTCTACGAAACATTGAGTATATATATATATATATATATTAAATGTATAAATGAAATATGGTTGGATTCTGTTATACGAAACAACGAAGGATTCTTTCACAACATGCAACCCTGACCTGGCTTGCATTACACGCAATCATGACCTTCCTCGATAGCGTGTGTTGTACGCAATACCGGGTTTTAATAAACAATGTTATATTATTATAATATTGTCATGAACTAGCCGTTATGAATAGTATTAACTAAATTTTGAATTTTATAACATTATTATTCATCTTACACATTTCTAGAACATAGTATAAGAACAAAATAAATTTTTCGGGTAAAATAAGTATTTTTCAAAAAATGCAGTTTTACCGCCTTTTGATGGCGCACCCACTTTAAATATAGTTTTTGACATGTTTATATGTTCAATTTGACAAAATAATATTCTTCTTTTGAATCAGGATGTAAAAATTTACATTAGATAATGTTTTGATATTTTTCGGACAACTTTCATATTTTAATGAATAGTAAAAACACGCTATATTTTAATTAAAAACAACTTTTTTCATCGTAATATATTATGTGGTTAAATTATAATATTGAATGGTTTTAAAGTATATTTATAATATATTTTTACCACTTAATATAATTTTGGTCATTGGACACAATTTTACAATTAAACCGAACATAAACAAGTGTCAATCTTTTGATAGTTATTATCTCTTAAAAACACGCTTTTTGTTTTGATAGCGGGAATTAATTTTAAATTAATTTCTGCCACTTCTGTGTTTTTAATTTAGAAAAATGGATTCCATATTTGGAATCAGGATGTTCAAATTGTGTAAATATATAACTTTTATTTTTAGACATTTTGAATAATTACTGCGGTAAATATTTTATTTACCATGGTTAAGGATAAATCCGGTAAATAAGGGTTAAAAAATAATATTATAATAATATTAAATTACCATAAAACGTGTCTTAACCCCATTGGTTGATACATGGTCGACCATGGGCATCTTTGGGTCGATTTTGGGACCCCATTGATCCACTTGTAAGTGATAATGACACTTTATTTTAATTAAGTTAAAATGAATACAAAATTGACACAAGCATATATCTTTTAGCAAAACAATTGTTACATAGGGTTATATATGTTGGATTTTAGATTATAAATATTCATTAGAAAGATAAAAAGATTTCCTAGATAATGGTATTTTATTTGTAATTTTTATACTTTAAATAATTTAATTTATTTATGACACAATGATGATGCAGTAATTATCTTATTAATGAAATATTGACATAATTGATGTTATAAACACCAAAATAAATGTAATTTGAGACTTTTTATGAATTCCACTAATTTTATATGTTACTATGTTATATTAATGTTGATTTAATTAACTTGGTTAGAACATTTAATTCTGTTATGACTCTCACAAAAATCATATATCAAATAGTGTCAAAATTGACACAAAATAGTTTTTAAATCAAATATTATATTATTAATTGTTATTTTATTCCTAAAAATCTAAGGTTCGGCCAAATGACTTAGATAAGGATATATATATTAATAATAAACAATTTGGGGTTCGTTTGGCATGTTATAGTAAGTGTATTAACCATATAGTGAAAGAAAAAAAAAGACATGGTAAAAGTTAAATTATTTAACTTAGAGTTAAATCTAATTGATAAGGTTAAAATAATATCCTAAACTTGTCTAAATTCTATTGGATGATAGTATTGCGACCCATCCCCACTTTAGCTTCGAAATAAGACCCTTTGGAACCATTATAAACCGATTTTTACTTTAATATAAAATAATATTTTGAGATATTCCTAAGGTGCCCCTCTCCTCCCCTATAAAAGGACACCTCCTCCCCCTCCTCCTCACACCAATTTGAGCACTCAAGCTCGGCCAACCCCTGCCAAAATATCTTCTCCACTTCCCTAGTAACATCCTAGAGGTTCTGGTCTTCCTCAAAGACCAATTTTAGTGCCCTAAGAGGAGGTCTCAAAGAGGCACTTCAAAGAAGAGGTAATTACCGTTACCAATTCTTTCATCTTTATTTCTTCTTCCACTTCTTCTTGTTAGGTTGTTTCATTATGAAGTAATAACATCAGTATCACTCATATACTGACATGTTATTATAAGTATGAAACAACCCTATTTCACCATCTATCCATCCTACGGAAAAAGAAATCACCGCGCGTGCGTACGTACGGAATACCGTCTCCACGCCGTGGTGTAATCTATTTTCCACCACCACCTTACATGGATGGGTATAATGGTGTAAAGAATAACTATACATAGTTATTACAACATCATATTGATTCTGATATATTGTATAATCAACTCCAATTCAATTCAATATTTATAGAAATGATATCATCGCTCGTGCGTACGTACGGACTACCGTCTCCACGACGCGATGAGATTCATTCTCCATGTTAACCATTTAAGAATGATTATAAAGTATATATTAGAAATAATAATGAAATATATGACATTATAAAGCTACTGGATTTATGTATATATATATATATATGTATGTCATCTACTTACTTCCATTTCAAGACAATAAGGAAAGTAAAACAGCGTTCATGCGTACGTACGGACTACCGTCTCCATGAACGGTGTTTTTCATTTTATTTATCTATCTATTATATATATATATACTGAATATATATGATATATAAATCATATTTTATATTCTGGAAGTAAGTAAATCATGATATAAGTAATAATGATGTCAAGAACAACAAGTCAAAACACCTACGATAAATGAAACGATTTTACCCAAAACGCTTCTTTAACATGGAATTTACAAAAGAACGGGTAATATAATGTCATAAGTGAACCATATATGATATCATAACAATGAATATGATTTTTTAATAAGTCAATAACATGATTTAAATCATTGTACAGGAGGTTCGGACACTTACAAAGCAAGTCGGACCTAAGGTAAGGGAAATATCACAATCTCATTTTTATCCGAGATTGTTTATTCTTAAGTATTTACTGGGGTGTATTTTATCATCCACATCCATGTTTACTCAATATGTAATATTATTTCCATCCACCTAAAATTGTTTAAATCCATTTTTACCCTTCGGTGAGTTTTTAGTAATACGTATGAAAGGAATCTTTTGTCGTTTTTCGTACGAGGTACTTTTTGACTTTTCCGACAAAAGTACGAAGAATGTTTTTTTTAACTTATACGGAACGAACGGATTTCTACTGTTTTCATGAAGCTTCCTCTAAAAGATTTCATGACTATTTTCAATAAAATATCTTTCTTTTAAAATTGCATGATGTTTTTTGAAAAGAAATTGATTTTGAAGAAGAAAGGATATTTTCCTCAAGAATTCAATTCAAGTGTTTTATCAAAATTATTTTCCATCTAAGATAATAAAGGGTTCTGTTTCTATCCATATTTTTACATTGATTTGACTATGTTGTGATGGAATTATGTTTATGAATTCCTTTATCTTATATGAATTGTTTTATGATGTCATGTTGTTTAAGAATCCCATTTTTATTACATGGGTTACGCTATGATGTATGGTTTATGATTATGTGGCACACATAAGAAAGGATTCATTATAAGATGGGTGGGACCTATATCTCCCTCCAATGCATTGGGTAAAGATTTTATATCTCATGAGATAGACATGGCTGGAATGGTAGGTTATACCGGTTCAGTGAAACAGGACTGAAACGAGGGTTACTCGATTCAGAAAGGGAATTTGTCCACTAAGATAGTCTTGGCAATGAGTCATGACTAACAAAAAATGATTTTCCATGATTATGTGTGCATGCCACAAAGTTTCAAGTTTCATGTTATGATTATGGTGATCTCATTTTCACTTCTATGATTTGTTCCATGTTAAGATATTATGATCTCTTTTGCAGGTTATGATTTTCAAAAAGATATGATATGATTTTTATTTCTTTTGTATACCCTTACTGAGCATTTGAGCTCACCCTTTTATGTTTTCTTTTCCCCAGGATATAAAGAAAGGTTTTAGGTAAAAAAAATGGAAGATCTTTATGGGAGATATTGAAGATCTTTCACCAGGATTAGAAGATTATGTTCCGAGTTTCCAAAGACACTAAACTATTACGATCCTTGTGTGTGTGTTTTTGTTATGTACTAAGTATTCCGCAAATGTAATGTAATGTCAATGTACGTCAGGATATGGGCCGCTACAAGTGCCCTCTAAAAACCCTACCAGAAACTAGACGTAATGTAGGAATCCCTATCTGAAACTATAGAACAAGGGACTCCATGAAGACATAAGACTTCTTGGATATACAACACTCTGAGCTTGTCGGCACCGAAGGTCTACTTGATCGGCAAAAAGTGAGTTACCTTCATGATTCTGTCCACAACAACCCAAATGACATCATTGCCTCAAGGTGACCTCGACCTCCCAGTAACGAAGTCCATCAAGACATCTTCCCATTTCCACTCCGGGATGGGTAACTATTGTAACAGTCCAGATGGCCTCTGATGCTCCGCCTACACCTGCAGACAGGTGGAACATCTCGTAACAAAACTAGCTACATCTCTCTTCATACCCAGCCACCAGTACTGACGTCTCAAGTATTGATACATCTTGGAATCCCAGGGATGAACTGCCCATGTTAAAGCATGAAACTCTCACATCATCTCCTCACGTATATTCCTTGGAACCCAAACTCGTCTATGGAAATGCAGAATTTCATCATCACCCATTATCCAACCAGGAGGAGGGTCCTCACTTGCCACCGACTGCCATAGAACTAGGCCTTCTGGATCAGCTAGTTGTCTCATCCTCACTCTATGCAGGAGGGTATAAGTCACTGCTAAAGATAAAATATATGTTTTCCCCTGACTTTCATGAACCTCCAAATGCATCTCATAGAACAAAGCCATAAGCTTCCACTCATCACTGGCCTCCTGCACATCATGTATCTGAGTCTTCCTGCTCAGTGAAATGGCTACTACACTACCTTTACCAGGTGTGTAGGCAAGATCAAAATCGAAGGACTATAGGTATTCGACCAACCTTCACTACCTCAGATTCAAGTCAATCTGATTAATGATATACTTGAGAATTTTGAGGTCGGTGAAAACCACAAAACGTTCTCCCAACAGATAGTGTCTCCAACAATGCAACACATGTACAACCGCTGCCAACTCGAGATCATGCGTCGGGTAATTCCGCTCATGTGGCCTCAACTACCGAGAACCGTATGCAACGACTCGATCTCCCTACATCAACACTTCTCCCAGACCATTACCTGATGCATCACAATAAACTGTATAGCTCTTCCCTTGTTCTGGAAGTATCAGGACTGGTTTTGATGTCATCCTTCCTTTCTGGTCCTAAAAGGCTGTCTCGCAAGCTTCCGACCAAATGAGATTTACACCATTCTTAGTCAGACCCATCAACGGTGCTGCTAAGCGGGAAAAGTCATGTATGAAGCGTCTATAGTTACCATCCATTCCTAAGAAACATTTTATCTCAAACATGTTCTTAGGCTGCTCCCAAGAAACTACTACTCTCACCTTCTCTAGATCTACTACAACTGCAGCCTCTTAAATGATGTGACCCAGGAAGTGAATCTGGTCCATCCAAAACTGTCACATTGAGAACTTATCATATAGCCAATGCTCTATCAGTGTACTCTATAAGATCTCAAGATGGTTTTCATGGTCGTGCCGAGTGTGAGAATACACCAAGATGTCATCCATGAATACTACCACAAAATAATCCAGATAAAGATGGAGAACACGATTCATCAGATCCATAAAAACATCTAGAGTGTTCATGAGTCTGAACGGCATAACCAAGTACTTGTACAGACCATATCTTCTCCGAAAAGCAGTAAGCGGATTATCTAATGGTCTCACACATCGCTGATGATATCCTGACCTCAAGTCAAACTTCGAGAACACTCGTGATCCATGAAGTTGATAAAAAATAACATCAATCCAAATAAAAGGATATTGGTTATTGATCTTCAACTAGTTCAGCATCCAATAATCCACACAGAGTCTGAGGGTACCATCCGACTTTTTTGCAAAAAGTACAGGAGGACACCACAGAGAAGTACTGGGTAGTATAAAACCCTTTGCCTGTAACTCCTCTAACTGCCTCTTGAGCTCCTGCAACACTTGTGTAGCCATCCTAGAATGATGAATGGACACCGGTACTACTCCTGGCATAAGCTCAATAAATAAATCCACCTCTCACTCCGGTGGTAGACCTGAAATGTTGTCCGGGAAGACATCCCTGAAACGATCAACCACTGGAGGGAAATCTGTATGACAAGTCCCCTGATCATCCCGATATAAGCTCTCAATCTGGGTTATGACTCCTCCTCGCCCACGATGCTCAGGTCCAGGTTGACTCACCTGAACATCCCAATCACCCATGTATAGAAACTCTCCACCCTCTGGTGACATGAAACACACCCTATGATGATAACAGTCTACAAAGGATGGTAAGGGAACCAACTAGTCCATCCGGAAAATGACATCATAGATCTTCATCCCTAATACATAGAGGTCCCATAGAAAGTGACACCCTCCAACCTCAAGGGGGCACTCCTTGCACAAATTCACACCAACCGTTCTAATCCCAAACGGAGTTTCTAGTGTCATGATATTAGCAGAAGAAGAAACACATAGCCCAAGCCTCTCCATAATGCGTACAGAAATGCAACTATGTGTAGAACCCGTATCGAAAAGTACTGAAGATAAGATAGAAGATACTAGAATAGTACCTATGACAGTAGAAGGTCTGCCATCCTGCTCTTGTTGGGTCTGCTGCATAGCATAAGCCTGTCCAGTGTCACGACCATGAGACACAGTCTGGCTACCCTGAGCTATCCCGCCCTACTGTCTCTGAGATCCTGGTGTCTGGCTACCATGGACACAACAACCATCTCTGCCTGCACGCTCTGACGTATTCCAGTTCCCTGACTAGTAAAAAGCCACTAGTCCTGCTCCCGCACATGGAGTCTGCACAGAACCCCTCTCACTAGCCATAGGTGGAAATGCCCTGCAAAAGCGCTATAAATGACCCATTTTGCCACAAGCTCGACACTCCACTAGGTCACATGAACACTGTGGTCTCTTGTGCCCCTCTCTACCACACTGGTAGCACATGACCTGGCCACCTGAAGCATTCGTCTGGCTGGTACTGCCACCCTAAGAGAAGGCCATCTGTCTCTTCCTCTTACCAGTTGAAATAGTACCAGAAACTGGTGCTGAACCGCCTTGGACCACACCACTAGCGTCCTACAGGTTCCTCTTTGTAATCAACACTAGATTCACAATATCATGTACTGAAGGCAACCTGAAAACATTCTCCCACACTCAGATGTCATATCGAAGACCATCCTCAAAGCGCCTGGCCCTCAACGTCTCATCACCCACCAGAACGGGTGGAAAACGATGAATCTCGGTAAAGAGATCAGAATAATCCATCACCGACATAGCGCCCTGCTGTAGATTCATGAACTCTCAAGCCATATCTTCCCTTAGAATCTCTGGAAAGAAGAATCTATAGAATAATTCCTGAAAATATTCCCACGCGATGTATCTGTGTTTCTCTGACTGGGTGGTAACATCCCACCACCTCTTTCCAGAATGACGCATCATATACCTCGTGATCATGAACCTATGCCCTGGATGCATCTCAAGGTACTCTAAATTATTCTACATCGACCCCAGCCAAGACTCTGCAGCCTGTGGTCTTCCATACCCTTAAAACGTAGGAGGATTCTGCTGTTGAAATATACGAGTCACCTCATCCATAGATGTGGCAGCCGGTGGTGCTCCCAGAAAGGTCTCCATGAACCGAAAAAAGACTTCACGGAACTACATCACCACACCTGTGTTCGGTATAACAGCTGGGGCCACATATGGCTCTACTGGAGGATCCACTGGTAGCCCATGGCCCTCCATCTCTAGAGTATAATCGTCGATGCTCTCCTGGCGAAGAACGCGTGGTCGTCTCGGCGGCATGACAATACTAGGTCAAAGAACGCCTTAGATTCAAAATTAACAATGACTAAAAAAGAAGAAACTCAAATGGGAGCAGGATGAAGAAGGCATTCAAAATTTGAAAAACAAGACTACACGGTGTGTATAATGACTATATGGCGTGTACCTGAATTCTCTTCCACTTCCTAGGTCCTTCTACACGCCTAAGACATACGGGCTCTATTGAACCAAACTACACGGCGTGTATATCATCTACACGACGTGTATGGTGTAATTTCCAAATGCCCATGTCATTTGTGGCACGGCCGACTACTCGTCTTGACACTACATAGTGTGTTAAACCCGCACACGGCATGTACGCTACCTTGTTTCCTAGTAACACGACTAGGTCTACATGGTCTGTCACCGGTCAAGACTACACAGTGTGTCCCACAGGTACACAGCATGTACTAGATGAGCTCCTCCGACCTGTGTTGTTAATTACATGGCCAAACACACGACTCACACTACACGGTGTGTTCTATATACACATGGTGTGTACATGAATGGATTAAACCAACCCGTGTTTCTAGTTACATGGCCGGGTCCCCATGTCAGACTACACGGCGTGTTCATCATTGACAAGACGTTTTCAAGAAAATAATACACCAGCCTATGTCTGTTAGTTACACGGTCGGGTCTCTGGGTCAACCCTACACTGCGTGTACATACGGTACAAGGTGTGTTTTCCCCAAACATTTCCCATCCCCATGTCCCCACCCACACGGTCTCCAACATGGGAAGAAACTACAGGGCGTGTACATAGGGTACACGTTGTGTACTTAAAAAGTGTTACTTTCTTCCCAAAAAGAAGACCATACACGGTGTGTTCAAAGAACTACACTGCGTGTATACTGGGATTTCCATACTGTATGCATCAGAAACTTCTCTGCAATCCCTAACACACCGAAAACAACACCTAATTTCAAAATTCTGATCCGTGAGGGCCCATACTGCCCACGAATCAATGTTGTGAATCTTATCTATGTTATAATAAAATAAGTAGTCAATGATATGCCAATTTCCAGTAAATGGGGGCCCATACTCCCCAAAAACCAATGTATTGTGTTCATTCTATGAACAAGATTATACAACAATACTCTATCACATAGCAGGTATTTTATCAAGTAGCTATCACAACATCATGCATTTCTAGCACAACAACTATCACAACCACATGAAATTTCTAATACACCTATAAAGCATGGAATCTATGCATGGCATGTGATTCCTATCATGTTCCTAAATGATGCATGAGATAGAATACCCTCATCTCATCAGGTTGCAACTAAATAGATCCCATAGATAAAATATAAACAGCACAATCACAAGTGTGTCACCCAACTATGAAATCAAATCAACTGTAAAATTTGAAAAATCAAAAGAAGTGCAAAAATACGAGGTAGAAAGGATTTTTCCTGTACACGGGTTAGCTACGCCCAGGCACAACTTATTACCAACTACAGTTCCCGTCCTATCCCTGACTAATGCTCCAAATAGTATGTCATATAATAGAACCCCTTTTATACCACTTTGTAACGTCCTGGATCTGGGTGCCACTCAACGGGTGCACCGATTCCGGTTGGTTACATGACCTCAAACGCATTTCCCCAAACTCCAGAGGATACCGACAAGCAGCGAGGGCCCATGTCTGATAGTGGGGAAACTATGACCACATCTGTCAAAGTGTCGCATAGCGGAATAATATATACAACATACAAAAACAGTGGAAGCAATAAACTATACACATTTAAATTAAACAACTACAGTAAAAGATAACCAACCGGTTATATAGATATAAAGAAACATGTCTCATGATCTATGAAAAAAGCCAGAACATGTTACACAACAGTACAACACAATAAATAGTAAAACAAAGAAAAAAAATAGTCGGCCGCATCAAGAGCCTATGCTCGGTCTCATGCTCTCCTACTCCTTATCAACAATCATGTACCTGTATAGGGACCCTTTCCCTTATCCACACCTGCAGAAATGTAATCTGTTTGGGCCAAAGATATGACCTAAACAGGGTGTGAGAAATAAATCCCAGTAGGCACCCACCAATGGCCTGTTCTCAACTATGGGTAAAAATGAAACAATAGTGTTCAATAGTAAAATGCAATAAACTAAGCAGTAAAAATATGTAAAGAACTTTACCAGTTATATTTCCATTTTATGATTCATTAAATAATTTATTATTAAGAAACCACCACTGTGAATTTCTATGTAACCAGTCAGTGTCCTCAGACATGCAAACCCTTACCCTCAGGTAATCATAATCTCACCCTCAGGAATTCGGAATCTCACCCTCAGGGGAAACAGATATTTCCCTTAGGCGTACGAAGTGTCACCCACTGGAACGGAATCAACTGCCCACAGCCAAGGAAGAAGTTGCCCACAAGCTGAATAGTACATTGCCCACATGCTAATCCCAACGCTTCCCTCAGGAAAAATAGGTAATCGGGCCATGCCCAACATGTAAAAATAATTAGACAAGCAATTCCTCTCATGTAAATTCTATAATCATCACTATAAATGCATACCCTCGCATATCCTGGCCAAACAGCTAAACAGAGGAACACACCCCTAGGGTGGTCCTGGATCCAAACAACGATCCCAACCAATAGTATTTTATCACAATTAATTACCAATTCAATTATTGGTATTTACAATAGCCATGGCCTCAGTCTCACGACACCCCAACATGGGTTCGTGGAAGTACTGTACACAAAAACGCACAATAGTTGGAATATATACACCAAGCCACCTACTTTAAACTCCCCTGATCAGTATACTCGAACATCACATACAAAAATTCCCAAGAATGACATAGATATGACGTAGATAAAAACCCATTCAAACTCAAATAATGTCCCTTAGAGGATGAATCGGAAAGAACTACGCAAGGAGAAGGGAGGGCTTACCCGTGTGGTCCCAATGTGATCGACGGAAGCAGGAACAGATTCCCGACGCTCGATCTAGATATCCTCAAAGGCCCGGCCTCCTATCCCAATTTATGAACCCGGTTTTTTCTGGGAAATACATTGTAATATTCTTGATGATGTTCCAGAGCAGTGCCTTCAGACAGCGTGCGATTCAAAGCCCCGGAGTGGCTGGAATTAAACATTCAATGCGTTCACATTGGAAACGCCAAATAAATGGGATAACTCCTAAACGGTGCTTCATATTAGAGATCCGAGTTTACGGATGGATCTAGAATGGGGGTTTTACTCTAGGAACGACATAAAACATGTCAGAACGGGATGTTTGGACCCCTCTCTCGCTTTCAGAACGTTAAACAGATTAATTAATTAAATAATTAATTCGTTTAATGGTTAAACTTCAGTATCTCTTAAATGGTAGCTCAGACTGGAAAACCGAGGTCACCGTTGATTTGTAATGTGTCGTTTACCCTAGGAGGGGTATAAGTTCTGCGGGCACGGGCCGTCTGAGAACAATGGCCCCATGGGCGTTTTCGTAATTTGGCGGCTTTGGGCGTTCAGTCTTATAACCCTTGAATGGGGTCTTAGATTAAAATTCTGAGACTGTCTTTCTACTCGGGAGATGGTGTTTACCCTAGGGAAGGCTTAACCTCGACCCCATCATAAGTTTCGGATGCGGGTCTTTTTGGGGGTTTTAAATTAATTAAACTGGCTAATTAATTTATTTAAACACCCTTCCCCTTCCTTCCCTCTTCTCCCCTGGTTCTAGAAGCTCCCAACAACGGAGGAGGACACTCTCCTCCATCACCTCCTCTTCTCCGGCGAGGCGTGGCACCAGCGGATCGCGGTGAAGCTTCGGGCGAAGCCCATCGAGGTAGGATTTGGCGTTTTCATTTTGATTTCCCGCACCCAATTTGAGCCTGTTTAATCTTTTAAAATTGCTGTTGGATATTATAACAATTCACATGATTGTGTATTAGATTTTATTCCCTTTCTAATTCATCTTTCAGATTTCAATTTCGAGTCTCGACCTGCTCACGGATGTTCGTCGATGTTTGTGGGAATTTGGGGGACCAGCAGGATGGCGCGGTGGTTCGGCCGAGCTTCAGGCGGCCGGGGGCTCACATCAGCAGTAGGGGGGTGTCCACGGAGTCTACGGGTGTCGCGGAGTGAGGCGGCTACTAGCCAGGGAAAGGGATCGGCCTCAGGAGGAGGTCGTGGGTGAGATAGATGCGAGGCGCCGTCGGCGCTGCCTGACGCGACGACGAGGCGAGGTCGCGGTGCGCGACCCCTGTGCGGAGACAACAACCAGCGTCGCGCGTGTCGTCTCGCAGTGACCGGCTTCAGCCGGTCGGCCATGCGGTGGACCGAATCCAGTACCGACCCATGTGGCTAAGCCGCGGGCCAGGCACTGCGAGCCAGGCCGGCCCAAGCTGGGCGGACCGGTCGGTCCAGGCCAGTCCAGCCCAAGGGGCTTTTCCCCTCAGTTTCCCATCATCCGTAGCATTCCTTACGCGCGTCTTTTTTGCACGCCGTTAGCAGTAGCATAGAACTTGAATCGAGGGGAACTCTTTGAGATGGTTTCAGGAATTTTTAATTCCCGAAATGAGGGGCCTCGGTGGCGTGAAACATACGTCGAGGGGGTTGTCGTTTTTCCTTGGAAACTTGTTTTCGACGGCGCGGACGCGTCCAATGTCCGATTTAAGCGCCGTCAATGGCGTTGGGACCCTGGCACTGAGTCGGAGCTTCTGAGGGTGGTTTCAGGTGTTCAGCCCGAGGTTGAGGTGCGGTCCCCACAGCTGTCTTCCGAGCTGCGAGCAATGTTTAGCAACTTTTTCATTGGATGGCCGTTCGGGGCATGCGAGCAGTTGATGTTTGGTGTTTTTCTGAGGGCATCACATTGGCGCAGTCCGCCCGTTCTAATTCCGCACGATGGTACTAGCCCCGCGAGTGCCGTTTTGGGTGTTGGTGGTGATTTCCAGCCTTATCACCGGGTTCCTGTTTTAGACAAGTGAATAGACCATTTCGTGTACTTTTTCAAGAGGATCGCAACGATGTGATCCGTTCGTTTAGTTTCAGGACTGGGGTGTGGGTCCCGTGTGGTACCGCTAGTGCACAGGGTGCCAGAACGTATCTTTTTCTCCGGATACCTGTTGCACTCAAGTGAGCAGTGCTTTTGACGTGCTTTCCCTAGGGGATCGCATTGGTGCAATGCGCCCGACTGTTTTTGGGGCTCAGGCTCGGGATCACGGGACGCCGTTCGGGCGTGAGGTGGTGATGGCGACTTTTCTGTCGGATATCCGTTGGGGGCGAGTAAGTGGTTGATCTCGCATGTTTTTTCATGAGGATTACAACGGTGTGATCCGTTTGGTTTTGCGGAGCCTCTTGTAAAATTTTTTTAAAAGTGGAATAAAAGGTGCTTCGGTGGTGGTTTGTCCTACCATGTTTGTAGCGGACCCCTGGAGTGTGATTGTACACTCTTGGGAGAGTCATATAAATAATTCGCAAGATGTGGTTGGTCGTGCCTGGGCCTTTGAGGTGGATTTGTTACGTCACGCCTTTGCGTTGACGTTGGGTGTTGTGTGCACAATATCCTTTGGGCTAGAACTTTGTATACTCTGGGAGTATACGAGAACACTTAGAGGTACTTGCAGTTGTTTGTACCTCAGAACGTTTGTGCGCTCGGTTGGGGTTGAGATGGGGCCACACGTTGTGTGGTCCCCATGTGCGTGCCGGGTTCTGTATTACGTAATTTTACCTCTCGCGACGTACATGGTCCCTCTGTGCTCGTTTGTTTGACTAGAAGGGTGGAGTTTTTCCCCTGGCTCTGTGCTCGCTTATTTGACCAGCAGGGTTGATTGGTCTCCCCCTGGTTTCGTTCATGATGGATCAGCCGGTAACGGTGCTAGTGACACCAAGTGATGGAGTAGGCGCTGAACCTCTTTTGGGTGAGTTGTTCTAGAGTTTGGTGGTTGCACAATACCCACTCCACATTTAGTTGGCCAGTGTTTTACCCTCCAGTGGAGATGGGCAGAGCAGTTCTGAGTTTTACCCTCCTGCAGGGCTGGGCAGTGGGTCACCCGACACACTTAGGGTCTACCCTCCAGTAGAGACTTGGAAGTGGGTCACCCGACGACCTCTTAGGGTCTACCCTCCAGGAGGGTTGGGCAGTGGGTCGACCGTCGTCTAGTTCCAGGTCTACCCTCCAGCATGGTTGGGTAGTGGGTCTCCTGTCGACTTATTCCAGGTCTACCCTCCTGCACGGCTGGGCAGTGGGTCTCCTGTTGACTTATTCCAGGACTACCCTCCTGCACGGCTGGGCAGTGGGTCGACTATTGACTTATTCCAGGTCTACCCTCCAGCGGGGCTGGGCAGTGGGTCGCCTGATGATGTATTAGGGTCTACCCTCCAGCGGGGCTGGGCAGTTGGTCATATGATGATGTATTAAGGTATACCCTCCAGCGGGGCTGGGCAGTGGGTCACCTGATGATGTATTAATGTCTACCCTCCAGCGGGGCTGGGCAGTGGGTCACCGGATGATGTATTATGGTTTTCCCTCCAACAGGGCAGGGTAGTGGGTCACCTGACATCCTATTATGAATTACCCTCCAGCAGGGTTGGGTAGTGGGACACCTGTTGGCATTCCAGGCTCAATCATTTCTACTAGGCTAGTCTGAGGCATTCCTCCGTGATTACCGAATCAGGACCCTTTGTTTTACGGGTCGGTGATGGAACAACTTTGAATTTGAGGAGACCTCTCGACTGCGGGGCAGTGACGAGTTGTGGTTTGCGTTCCCCCAGAACTCTCAAGTACGAGGAGCGCTTTTCCCCCACCGAGACACATCCTTGTGATGCGATCTCAAACTGTGTGTGCGAGTCAGTGCTGCCCAATGCGGATAGTGTCGAGGTGTGGTGGTTAGATCCCCTTAACTTGTAGTTCGGAGTAGACATGCGAGATGCTGAGCATCGATGGTGTTTTCTTCTGGGACTATTGGGAACACTTTTCTTGGGCTGAGCTATGGGATGATGATCCCCTTACGAGCTTGTTTGGGTTTCTTGTTGAGCATGAAGATATGTATATACCTTGTTCCAGTACCCACTCATTGGGTTTTGGCTACTCTCCTTCCAGGAGAGGCAAAGACGCGCGAGGTATGCCACGTGCTTTCTGTGTCTAGCTTATCGTGGTTGGACGAGTCTACTCTCCGGCTATAGGTAGAGAAGACTCGATGAGAAGTTAATCTTCTCACTGTTTCCAGCTCCTTGTGTCTGGACGAATCTATTTCCTTTCTTTTGTTGGGTTGAGCTGGACTCTCTACTGGTATTATAATGCAATCTCTGTTGTACCCCTTTACTTTTCATGTTCGCTCTCCTGCTCACCCTTCAGTACCTCCTTTGTTTCCCCCTCGAGCTTTCGGGGTAACCTACTGAGTATTTTTATACTCACCCATGCTTGGGCTTTGCCCACACATGGTGTGACCTTGTAGAAGATGGACAGGTTGGTCATGACTTCAGAGGAGCTTAGGAGCAGGGATCTTGGACCGTGTGCGGTGGTCGGAGTCAGGTTCCAGGTGGGGGACCCTACCAGCTGTTTTCTTTTTTTTACCTGTTGCCGGGTTGGGGAACTTTTCTGATTGGGCGCGTGTTTTTTCCCTTTACTTTTCAGTGAACACTCAAGTTTCTTTTTACTTGTAGAGGTGGATAAACTTTGTGGTTTTTTTATAGAAGTTTCCCTTTGCTTTTATTTTTACTCTGCACTTTTGTATTGAGTGTGCTGCGTGTGTGTGTATGGGTACTTAGGAAAAGGCCTCCCCGAGTTATTGTGCCTTCGGCGCTAGTCCCATGCCCCTGGCCTATAGAGGCGGGATTGGGGTAGTTGAGGCTCGAGCCCTGGTAGGGTCGGGTTGTGACACCCAACTCCTTTCTTCGGTTCAATTCCTTCCATGTGAACAGGGGAGGCTACTGCCCATTTGAGGGAAAAAAATTACACGATGTGTCTTTCCAAGTACACGGCGTGTACTTCCCATTTTTTAATTGTTCCTCTAGCAGTTTCCCACGAGCGTGGCACTGTTCATCTGTGGACATGACTACACGACGTGTCTTCCAAACTACATGGCATGTACTGCCGCCCAGCTGGCAGCTATATCCAACGCCGTACTATTTCTCATGCCGGCTGACTACACGACGTGTAAAAGTCCACAACATGGTGTGTAGTCGGTTTTTACATGCTTTGTCACAGACCTGGCTACACACCCTGTTTACTCATTCCACATGGCCAAAAATACAAGGCGTGTGGAAAAGTACATGGCGTGTAGTTCCAAAATTTGGGATTTTCCCCATTTTCCTTATTTTCTCAAAAAAAATATTTAAAGAAAAGGGAAAAGAGGAAACTTGTACCTCAAAAGTAAGAACCAGGTTCTTACATATACTGTCCTTTAAATAATTTTTTTATATTTAATACTTTTTTCTCTAGAAGATATCATAATTAATTCACTGCAAAGGAAACATCTAAGATAGGATCGTATCTCAAACATAAGTGTTTCATTCTTGATAACATTTTCTCCTTATTTTTATCATGTAAATATAGTATATAAATAAAAATATAAATACATATTTATCATTAATATATTTATATAATATTATATTAATTTTAAAACAAAATTTATTCATCTTCATCTTCTTATAAAAACAAATGAGTCACTAGTACAATTTGTGCACTACTACCCCCCAAAATGAAAAAAAATCTATTTTTCATCACTACAATTCATGGATGATCAAAATAATTTAATGGATAAAAAATATGATATATATAATAAATTTATTATTATTAAATATAAAATTATCAATTACATTCTTTCCCTCTAATTCATTGAAAAAATGGAAACATTAATCATGAATACGTGAAAATTATCACCTCCATGAGTAATGGGTTTCATTTTCCATCACCACCCATCTAAGATGGCCTTAAAATATATTTAATGAATAATTATTTTCAATTAAAGTATTATTATTATGGATATTATGAAAATAATATTAAATTATTTTGACCCAGGTTAAAATATATAAGATATTATAGGATAAATGACAGAACAAGATTATGTAACAAACAATGGAAAGAAAACTATATAATAATTAAATATCATTTGATAATAAAAAGTACATATTAATTTAAATAATGAATAAAAATTATTATCTTTTGGTATATAATAAAATAATTTTTTTATTTAGGACATTAGCCATGTGCATAGAATGAACCTGAATATTGCAAGGGTTTCATCATGAAATTTCTTTCTTCGGGAGACATTTTATATTATACAACTAATATATTTAAATGATCTGAATATTTTACATTAGATATTTAACATTATGAATTATATTTATTCAAGGAATTTTAAATTCATATTCAATAAATATCTCTTTGAAGGGGTTATTATTAGTTTGTCTCTTAAGCTGTAAAGGTTTTGTCTCAATTTCACTTCATTGAGAGACATTTTAATTTTATACAACAATTACTTATTTATACTGTTTATATTCATTAAGATAATTTATTTTTTAGATAATCCATAATTAAATTCATTGTATTTACATAATAATATAATATTCAAACATTGAATTATTTCCTAGTAAAAATATACTGATGTTATAAGGGTGTAGTCTCAATCATCATTCATTAAGGTGTGATTTGATATTATACACCAATATTAAATTTGATGGTATATATTGTTCCCCTATGACTTATAATATCATAACATATTTTTAACTTAGAATGTTAAATTCCATCCATTCTCTTCTTTTTTTATGATATTATTGATGACTTCCCTAAAATATAAGTGTATTTTACAAGTAAATTTTATTTCTTTACATATAATACTTATCCTTGATTTTTATCCTTCATCTAATATGGTAATCATTATATTTTGTGATATATTCTTAATTAAATTCTTATTTTATGCTGAGTTTGAATACTTTTTCAAAACAATACTATGTTAATAATAACAGTCATCCATTTATATGGTGGATTCCCCTAATTTTCAAAAATTTAACTTCTAATTGATGTTCTCCTTATAAATTGTAATATTCATAAATTGTTATCACAGTTGAAAATAATATTTACCTTATTATAATATATTATATAATTTTATTATAATTTTTTATGATGTTTTATTTCGACAATTTTTTTTAAAACATAAAAATGAATATTGTGTACCATCTTTATTGCATGTCGATTATGAATTCTATTTATTTTTCTCCTTTTTATGAAATATTCTTCTCATGTACCTACTATATATTTTATATATTTATATTAAATATATACCTATTTAAATATCCCTTTCATTTTTTGGGTTAGACATGTTTTAGATCCCTTCGAATTTCCCATTGTTAAGTAAACCTAGTTTATTGTAAATTTTATATTTCCTTCCTCATTTCGAGCCTCAACCCCATAAAATGTTTCTAAAAAATGATTTCCATCTAAAAAATCTAATTATTTTTTGGGTAAAACTTTTGGTTTAATTCTTGTTTAATGGATAACAATATAGTTTTACATTTTTAAAAATACCGTTTATATTTTTCACAATGCACCACATAATTGGGTTGTTTCCATTATATCATCACCTATATAATTCTCCTGAATTTTTTATATTGGACCACCAAATTTAAGAAATATAATTAATTTACCATATTGAATATTAAAATGATTTATTTCATTCTACTATTTGTAATATTTAAGATTTATGTTATGATTATTTGTTGAATTAAAATGACGAAACTCACTTTTTTCTCATGGGATTAATCACACTTATGATATATGTATTGTTTATTTTCATTTTTTGACATTCATATTTATGATTTTGATTTTTTAATTGGTGGTATTGGAGAAATATATCTCTAAAATGAATTCGGTGAATTTTTATATAACAAGGAATTAATTGTAAAGGATTATGGAGTAAACCTAAATACACCATCAGAGTTTGTATACATTATAATGATAATCCTGGGAGTGGCCATTAACATATTTTTATGATGTCATTTATTATGTTGTTACCAAATTTTTATGATTCAATGATCTAATAACATCATTTCATTTTTCCATGTAACAATTCTTTTTAGTAGCCTCTCTATTTTTTCTTGTTATACCTTTTTACTATCATGATACTCTTGGTTTGCATTTTTTTCCTCTCCTACCAGCCTTTCTAACACACAATATTCCTTATTTATTTTCCCCAGTACATCTAATGAAGATTTATAAGATCCTAGGGAGATAGGATAACTATTAATATTTTTTAAATAAAAATTATTATTTTTATATTTCAGCTGATTTATTTTTATGTTTTTTTAACAAGACAATAGATCTATAGATAATTGTCTTTTATTATTGGGAATTTATGTTTTAAATCCTGAAATAAATTATATTTAAGTAATAGGTCCATCTATCCTTTTTTAAAATGACTACTAAATATGACTCGTAACAGTGAATTTTATGATTATTATCAAAAAATTTCTAAAAAGTCTTAAGTTATCTTTAACCATTATGATCAGTTTAACTTCTAAATAATCCTCCCATGTTTTTTAAATGGGTTTCTATATGATGTTTAATTAGTAATGATTTTGAGAATAAAACTAAATATTATTTAATTTATCAAATTTTTGTGAGTGATTTTGAATTGTAATTATTGATTTTAAAAGGTATTTTAAAGGTTTGTGTTTTCAAAAATAAATTATTTAGAGAATTTATATATTATTAAATAATTTTTCATAAAGGCATATATCATTTATTAATTTTTATCTAATTTTTTTTAAAATGGTATGTATCAAAATAATTATCCAAAATAGTTTATTTCAATTTAATGAAATCACATTTTAGGGGATTTCTATAAATTAATAAATGTGACAATCTATCATGTTTTTAAATGTCATTTACCAAGTAATATTAAAATGTTCGTTTTCATCTATGGAAATATTATTTGATATTATATATGATACATTTTTATATATTATTATGATATGAGATAATATTTATTTTTAGATGAACTATTATGATAACATATTTAGGATGTTTTCATTAAACACATTTTTAATAATGGGACAATTAAGTATTAATGAAATGTTGAATGTTTTATGTTCTTATAGAAAAAATATGAATGTTTTATTCATATATGGTCATTAATAATTAAATTAATTTATTTAATTGGTTATATTGGTATATCTAATTATATAATAAAGAACTTGTATACTTGTATTCGTTCAAAATATATAGGTTTTACCTTATTGGATACTGATCAATTCATAAAGGTTGAGATTTTATTTCTCAAACTAAAAAAATAATGGGTTACGCTTTTTGGATTTCATTCCCTACATAAAGGGTGATAATTCTTAGATTACCCTCATATAATAATGGGTTTTCATTCTTGGTTATTCTCACAAATTAATTTGTTTGGCCTTCATGGATATACTGTCAATATGATGATTCATTATGCCTATGTTTTTTACGGTAATTACCTATTAATAATTGTTCCTATTAAATACAGTATTTTTTTATATGCCTTATTTTAGGATGTCTAACCCATGTTTATTATCTCACACTTTAAAGAAAATATAAAATATTGTTCATTTGAGATTACATATCCATTTTTTGACTTATAGATTACTCTTATTATTCCATGTTTTTGTTAACAATATATTTTTATCATAGTCTTGTTTTCTACAAATATTATGATATAACCATTGATATCATGTTGATATGTTTTCCCTTAAAGGAATTTTGAGCTCTCCTTTTTTTATGTTTTTATACCCCGGGTTATCAAGATGGGTATAACCTATGTGGAGTCTAGAAGTGGTTCTATTATTGTTTAATTATAGAGAAAATTCTATAAGTATCAAAAATTAAGATACATATGTTGTTATACTATTTTAAAATAATCCTTATACACTTTTAATTGGGAGTTTATTCAGATATGCAATGTTATAATTATTTAAAATTTTATATGTAAATATATGTTTACATGGGTTCATCAAAATTTATATTAAATGTAGTTATTAAAGGTAGTGTTTTTAGGATCAGATATTGGAGTGATGGTCTCGGGTTATTTAGTTTGTATAATTTCATGGTTTAGTGTTCCTATGGTTTTTAGTTATATTTAGGTATTTATATTAGAGTAAGAAAGGAAAATACTTGGGATAAATCTATTTTTAGGATACCATTCTAGAATTTTATTGTGGTTTCGAGTATGCATTTTTCCTATAAATTAATTTAATCTATTGATACCAAAAGTGGATTTGACTTTTGAATAGATTCCCCTCGGTTAAATCACCCTAAAAGGTCGGTCATGTATCAACTAGATCTTCACTCACAACATTATTTATCGGATTAAGACATCATACTCGACTATACACTACTATGTAATATTCATTTTTGGATGAAATGCTCTTTATGAACCATTATGAAAATTTTTATCATGATTTTTGGATGCTACATATTACTAGGTATGATAGAAAACCAAATTCATAGATGAAAATGGACATCCTTGTTTAAACTACAATATTTATAGGTTAATCCACTTACAACATAGTTTAATAGAATGTATTCTACATTGAAATGATTTTGTCATTGGTGAAGACAATTTTGGATAAATGTTTCACATTCCTATGATAATATACTCATAATTTATTAGATATTATCAATAAAAAGTTTGGCCTCTACATTTGGTAGGAAATATGATCATGAAAATAAAGATCTGAACTATTTTTCACAATTATCTTCTATAAAAAACTATTGAATAATATTAAATATAATTTCTTATGAAGAAGTAATATCTGAACACATGCCTATTATATGGGAAATGCTAAGTCAACTAGTATCTAAAATTGTGAAGTTATTATATTAGTGAAAAATACATATTGATATTCTTATAGATTCCCATGAAAGATTAAATAGTGAGTTATGATTAAAATTACAGGGGAACATTTTATTTAAGGGGAAGAAAATGTAACACCATGTTATTTTAAAACATATCTTTACTTTAATTAATTATAATGTGTTCGATATCTTATTTCACACTCAACACCGAAAAATAATTATCCATTACATATTAGATGAATATTATTAACAAAATTATAATAAATAAATAGATATTAAATAAAAAGATATTACTCAACTACAATTACATTCATCTGTATGAAACAAACATAGTATTATCAATGATTTAAAATAATTCTTTATAAAATAACTATTTTATTGTATTATATTTTTTGAAATATATTAAATTTACATATTTAAAAATTTTATTATATATAAACTAAAAATATTAACATTATTAAATAATAAATCTATATGAAATAATTTTAAGAACCCCTAGTAATGTTATTTTTCAATAAACATTTCTTCATTATATTTTTTATATTAATTTAAAAACATTTATTTTATATTTCAGAATTTGAATTTTATAAAATTTACTTTTTTAATTAATTATTTATGTACAAATTATATATGGATTTGTTTTAGATTTTTCTCAAAAGGATGGATTTTTGGTGAATAGTGAACGATATCGATTATACAAATAATGTCACTTTTATGAAATTTTCTTTATATAAAACAAAATTTAAATTTTATGAAATACAATTTGTTTAAAAAATTAATTTTATAAGTTAAAATACATTATTTTAAAATAAGATTTTTATTTTATAGAACTCATCTTTAACATTTTAAAAATATATGTAATATTTTAATATAATAAAAACTATGTTTGTATGGTTCATTAAACTATGTATCCATGAGGTAGAATTTAGGTTTGTATTGTTTTTAAATAAATATAACACTTATTTTTTAAATAATATGAAAATTAATATCTATTAAATAAAAAATGTTGATAATTTCTTCTTAATAATATCTTTTAAGAATATCAATACAGTTTTTTTTCAAAAAAATATTTTCCTGAATTATGTGTTCTAATTTTGAAATTAATTTTTACGTATATTAGTAATATTATTTGTGAAAATGGATATCAATTTGTGAATCATAAGGTCCAAATTATTTAGTAATTAATTTTTTTTAGGAAATAATTTTAAATTAATTTAAAAAAATTACATATAATGGTAAAATCCAAAAAAATTCAAACATTAAGATATAAGATATTAAATATTAAAAACAAGATAATTTTTTTTTTTAAATTTTGTGGTTGAGTATATATTTAACATACCCACACCAAATTATTTTCCTTTATTTTACCATGTTCTCCTTTTAATAATGAAATTACAAGTTATATTATTACAAAATGTGACTCATCTCCCTTATAAAATGATCCATCACTACAACAGTACTCATAACAATCCATTAAAATATATATTTAGAAAAAAATTTCAAAAGAATTCTCAAAAACACCATTTTCCACATCGTAGTGTTTTTTATTCTTCTAAAAACCCACCTCACAAGGACTTTATCCAATTTAAAAAGGACCACACCAACGAAGTAAGTTCAAAATATCAATTAATCTTATTTCATTAATTATCATTTCTTATTATTCTACCTCCTCTTAATACAATATAAAGATGTTCTAATAATTTTATAGGTATAAAAAGTATACATAAATATTATTAAGTTTATGAGATAGCTATTTCCAACCTTCCCCCCCAACCATTTGAAACAATAAAAACATCACATATGTTACGTGTAGACAACCACCACAATATGTCACATGATTAATTTTTCATAAACATGTTACATGGATTGATCAATGGGTGTATTTAATGAATATATATGACATTTAAAAAATCATTAATATTACACAAATACAAATAAATTTTTACCATCTATTCATTCTTTGTAAAATCAGATCCTCACTAATGTGAACTTGTAGACTATCGCCTCTACAAATCAAAACATTTAATTTTCCATATATAATGTTATTATTTACCCAAATATCATATAATATGATTTAATATATAATAAAAATAAAATAATATATTTATAATTAGATTATAATTACATTATAACACATATAATAACTTTCTTAACCACACTCCCCCACAGATTAGAGCGTGTTCTTATTTTCCCCAGTTTAAGCACCCACATGAACAATACTATAAATCTACATAATATATGAATATAAACACTAAACTACCAAAATTATTAGTCATTATTGAGTAAATAATAAAAATTTATTTTTATTAATTTATATTAATATTTATACTACTATTATTTTACAACCATTTTCAACATTAAACATTTTTAAAACATGGTCATCGTTAAAATTATCACCAAGAGTTTTATGTATGATACATCTAAAATGGGATTATATAAGTTTAAATAATTATTAAAATATATTGTAGAACCTATAATTTTATCTTATATTTAAAATTTTATTCTATAGAAAATAATTGACACATCCTTTACAAAACTAGTATTAAACCAACCATCGTACATAATAACATACAATAATGACATAAAATATTAGAAAATAATAGATTTCATAATAAATAAAGTTTATAAAAGTTTTTATATATTAATAATATTATTAAAGAGTTCATTAATATAGTTACTTTATTGTATATTGATTTATAGCTTGTTCGGCTAACAGGGAATATGAGGTAAGAGTTTTTCATAACTCAATTTCCTTTATTTGAGTTATAATGAATATTTATTGAACACAATTCTTTTGAGATGAATTATTTTATACTTTTATTATTTAAAATTTAATTTCAAATTTTGTTTCTATGTATTTATAATTTCTTCTCATGAACTACATTCTGATGTATTGTTACTCTAAAGATTATGATATTCAAATGACTGTTTCACCAAAATTTTATTTCATTGAGAATTTTTTTTTAAAATAATATCATTTAAATAGTATTTATTCATCATATTGGATATATAATATTCAGAATTTTCTTTTATTAATTTTAATTATAATTTAATTTCAATATCTATTTTATGGGTTTTTTAAAACAACTCTTGAGCTATAAAGTGTTTTTCGTGACTCAACCTATTTTCTTTAGTCATAATAATTCCCCTCTGTGTATGATTTTAAAATATGGTTTTATTTTATTATATAATGATATTATTCTTTATTTATACTTTATCCCTGAAAATTACATTATTAGATTTATTTCTTCATAAAATTTAATGACGTCAAGAATAATACTCATTCCCCCTAAGTGAGCTATTATTCCTCCATATGAAAATTCAATATACCTCATAATTTTCTCATTTCTTATTAAGAAATCCAAATATGTTTTATTTCAATTACTCTTTTAATTTATATTTTCCTTTACTAAAATAATTTATTTATCACTCTCTTTAAAAATTTGTTTTCAATAAATTTATTTAAAAACTATTCTAATCCACTTTTCTTTTCATGATTATATATTTTATATTCCACTAAATATTTTTCTGTAAATTTTTTTTAATCTATTTAAGGATCTATTGTTAATGAAAATTTTATAATAAATGTTTTTAAAAATATTTCAGTTCAACTCAACTAAAATTAAATTTTAATGTGACTCCTAACAAGTCATTTACTACTATAGTTATACAAAATTCCTAAAAATTCATTTTATTTTCATTAAAAGTTAATTATATTATTCTTTATGAATACACATTTCATTTTTAATGATGTTTTTCCAAAAAAAATTAATTTTTAATTATTTAACATAATCTAAAATATTTTTTTGTTTCTCATAATTAAAGTTTTTATTTTAAAAATTAATTCTCCATATTAATGTAAATTTAAAATGATTAGGTTTTTTATGAATTTGGTAATTAGTGACACTATACATTTTCTTAAAAATAATTTTCTAAAAAATGTTTCTTTTATAATTTTTTTCCCAAAAAAATTATATTTATTTAATGGTAAATTTAAAAAACATTATCATGTGAAAGTATATAATTTTAAATAATTCACATTTAAAGGGATTTTAAGAATAAAAAAAGGAATATTTCTTCTTGTTTTTCAAAGTGATTTATCAAATCATAATTGAATTATGTTTTTCATATATGTCAACAACTATTGAAATTATTTATGATTCATTTGGTATTTATTCTTATGGTAATATCTATCCTCCTTCTTTTGATGAATTATAATGATATTATTTTTATTATGTTTTCATAAAACTCATGTCATTCCTAATAGTTAATTCATCTAAAATTAAACGATGAATGTTTTATTTCATCATTGAATACTTATGAATGGTTTATTATTGTATCCTTGGATGGATCTTTGAGATCCCAATAATTTATTTTTTACGGTTTTAAATAACATTATAATCAAAAATGTGTTCTTACATGGATTTTTTCACAACATATAGTGTGGGAATTCTTTAATTATTCCAAAAAATAAATAGTATACCTACTTATTTATGCTCTCAATATAATGGGTGGGAATTCATTTATTAAACTTAAATTATAAAGGGTTAGGGTGGTAAGATTACACTCACTATATAACTTATGATCCTTCTTGGATAAGATCCCAACATAAAGGAAGTTACTTAGTTAATATGTTTATAATATTATGATTCATTATGCTTATGGTTTTCCCCATAATTTATTGTTATTCTAGGTTATAATGACATCCAACATTTTTATAATATATGATTGGGATTAAGATCTACGGATCATGTTTATTATCTCATACCCTTATATCATGATACATGTTTTTTAATTTTATATTAAATTTCCTTTTATCATTAATTATGTATAACTATTATTGTATTTTGTCAATTTTACTAATATATTTCTCCCATACTTATGTTTTCTCATATTCTATTGATTTAATACTCAATAAAATATTGATATGTTTTACCTCATAGGAATTTCTGATAACAGCCTTCTTATTATTCCATTCTATAGGTAATGAAGATAATTATAACCAATGAAGAGTCAAAATGATGGTTCTATTATGGTTCAATGATGTATAAATGTTCAAATGTATTATAAAATAGTTTACTTATTTTGATGATCCTAAACAACACTAAACCATCCCTTCCAAGGATTTTGTGTTTATATCCAGATTTAATGTGTTAATTATGGAATGTTTTTGAATATATATATGCTTAAAGATTATTATCTCACTTGGTATCAAATCCAGAATATAATGAAAGTGATTTAAAAAAAATTAGAGTGTGGGTATAGGGGGCCTCAAGAACACCCACACATTAAATGTCACATTGTAACATCACATAACCTTTTTTGGGTATTTATTCATTCTTTATTTGACTTCCTTGTATTTGGGGTGCATATTGGGTATTTCTAGGATGGTGATATTGTGTTGGTGAAAAGTGAACTAATGTTCAAGGGTTTAATATAGTTTTGATTAATGGAGTATGTGTAAAAATATGATTATTTATTTAAAGGGTGTGATTCTGTAGGTTAAGTGGGAATCAAATAATTTAAGGAATTTTATTTTGTAATTGGTGTTCTACTATCTATAGAAAAAATTAACATCATGAATTACAATCGGAAGATTAATTTTTCTCTCATCAAAATCCATGAAAAAATATCATAATATGATTTTTATACATGTTATAAATTGTATTCACATCATAGAATTGTTAATATCAAAATTTGTATCCCAATATAATACTTTTCCCGGTGTATATTTTATTAGAGGTATTAATATCATGAATCAAATATTCACATCTAAAAATATTCATTCCCTTTCTGTTTATTTGCATAGAAGCCTATGCAAAGTTTCATTTTTAAGCCTCCTCTCTCAAACCCCTAGGACTACCCTAGGTGGTTACTTGGTGAATTATTCCCTTCTGTACATCATGGTTTTGAGTTTGATCATACATGAGTTTCATCGCCATGGATTTATTATTATATCCAAAACCCTTTGTTGGAAGTTGTGAGGTATTGTATTATTTGATTGAATTGGATTCAGATATTGATTATCTATTATCTAGGGGTTCCTTGTTGATCTCCCTAAACTCCGATATTCATTTTCATTTCCGATTACATGTGGTGTTATGATCATTGATTAGTGCTAGTGGATTCTATATGATTTTTACAAGCTATTTGAACCATAAATTGATATAATGATTTGAAATTAATTTTTAAACGATTTATAAACCAATATTTAATATGAATTATGTTATATTTTAAAAAGGGGGTGGAATTTAAAAAACCTGATTTTAATGGAATTCAAATTTTAGGGTGGATTTAAGAAAGATTGAAAGCTTCAAATTTAAATCTATTTGATGAAATTATTGGATGTTGAACCTTGAGTTAAATTTATTATATTATAATATTATTTTAAAAGGAATGAATTGTTGAAAGCCATTTATTTTTTTAAATTGATAATGGCTTGATGAAAACTGAAACATTAAAAATTTAATTTTTAATTAATATGAAACATTTTATTTTACCATAATTTATTAATTGATTGACTAAAACACATGCGAGCCTTAATATCTTATTGGTAATTATGACATGCACACTAGGATCTGACACCTGGTAATAGATTTATGATGAAATCACTGACATTAGTGAATTGTGAGAAGATTTGCATTGATGGGGATTTTAGTATAGAAATCCTGAGATGGGGTACATGTGAAAAATTTAATCAACAACCCTAAATTAGAAGTGTGATGATCATTTTCACAGAAACTAATGTACCAAAATACTTTTCAAATTTTGTTATGATGTGTTTGGTTGGATGATTATGTGCAATTTATTATTAAATTTTTTTATTTATGTTTTATTCTTTATACAAATGTTTTATATAATGTTTTAATTTAACAATATTTTGATACAACAAATACCATTATTATTATAATTTTTTTTAATTACATTACTTCAAATCCACACCTTATTTTATTAAAATTGAAACAATAATTAGATTAATTGTTATATTATTTATTATTGAACACTTGGTGAGAGCCTACTAAACTAGTTATCTCACACCCAACCATTAGCTTCCATAATTATTGTTTTACCTTATTCTAGGCCCCTGAAAAGTGAAAGAACCACTAAGAGGTGGTGGATGTTCATGAACCTTAAGACATATATTAATGGTGGTGACTTGTGGATATGTGATCCTATTGTAACATTGGATAAGTCTGAGATTTATCTTAGAAATTTTTGTGTCAATTAATGATGTAAAATTTGGTTATTGTTTTACTTGCATGATTTTTCTACGTTCTTCTATTAGAGTTTTGATCATACCAACTTGAATTTTTTATCTTCTGTTCTGTTGAGAAAGAAATTTTCACCTCTTTATTCTTAAATGATTTTAGGTGATAATCGCCATAATGGGGGCTTCAGGAATTCCCTCCGGCCTATGTTGGGGATGGGTTGGGTATCATGGTAAATTATTATTGAGTGTTCTTTATTACTTGTTTTATCAAAGTGGGGGTTTTTCATCATTCTATGACTCCTATTTTTAGTTGTGTTCTCCAGGAATATTGGAGGTGGGATTACTAGGGCTTAAGACGTAGTTATGAGTGAGTTCATGTTTGTGCCAGATTATGATAAGCCTCATGTAACCATGGATGTTTGGGAGAAGTGTCTAGAGGATTGTTATAATATGATTCTTTTATTTTCCCTAATTGATCTTATTATTTTTAAATACCCAAATTTAATTAATATGAATGGAATTGATATTCCTTGAAACCCTTATGACTTGATCACATATGTATCTTTGTTTCTTCATTTAATGATTTCTGTTGATTTTTTGTTGCATTATGCCGCTGAAAAGTCATTTGAATGTGTCATAGGTGTAAGATTATAGTGATACATAGTTGTATATTCCTTTATTTTACCATAATCATTTGGATATAGTGGTGCACATGGTATGCACTATCAGACTAGTACCTACACATGATTCTATTCCAGATTCGAGAGTGGAGTCTTGAAGAAATGGATATGTAAATCATGATCATGAGTTTGTTAATCATAAACCACCATATTCCCAAGGAACAAATGATATTTATAGGATGAAAATTGGTTAAAAAAATATTAATCTTTTTTTAGATATTTAATACACCTAATTAAATTGAATTGAATTGTGCGACCTTCATGTTTGAGAGTCCGAGAAGGAGGTGGTGGGATACGGTGTTGATGGAAAAGAAGAATCATTTATTGGAGTTGAAATACATTTTAGTTTTTCTCACTAAATAGTTCTATCTAGAGAATATGTTATTATTAAAATCTATGGTTTTTATCAACCTCTTATAGGGTTAATGGATTATGAAACAATATGTGAACTATTTTAGTAAGCTTGATTAGTTTTCCCTTGATGTTGTATCAAAATAAATAATGTGGGATTGATGACTTTAGAAGGGTATTGCAAATTTTATCTATTCACTAAATATATTGTTTAAAATCACTTCTTATGATGATGTGATAGATATAGAGTTGATGGATAACCATGACATAGGTGGTAAGTCAAAGTTGACGAGGGTGAACATACTACTTGTGTTATTTTATTAGGTACCTTAATAAAAACAAAATTTAATATTTGTCACTATGTGATTCTAAAAATAGGTATTATCTATACCGCCTTTAGTTCAAGGATGAGGCCCATTGGCTTCCTTTTAGTTTGGAAATGTTTGGTATTTAAAACACATTTTAAATAAGGAACTAAAGTTATATAGTTCTTAAAGTCTCTTAGGAACCCTATAGAAATCATTCTTTATCATTTTCTCTTTATGTATTGGAAAAGTATAATCAACAAAAAAATTACTACAATACATCAGATGCATCACAAACTAAGGGGTTTAGGACTTAAGAATATTGAATGATGCTTCTTCATGAAGTATAAGACACTCTTGATGAAAATTAAATAGGTCTAGCGAATGTGAGGGGTACCATCACTACAAATTCTTCTTTTTTGAACACATAATTTAATATTGTAACAACTTGATAAATAACCTATGACCATGTTTTAAAACAATTTCCCGATAATAATAACTAACGGCTACTAGTTATGCCCATGGTTTATAAAAGGGTGACCACTATTACCATTATAGTAGATATATTTTCATGGTTATAGATAACCATGGCAGAAGGGAGCTTCCTCCATGGCCAAAATTGTTGATGCATAAAATAATTCATCACATTATATTCTAACATACATGGTTAAAACCATGGTTTTTTAATTTCATCACCCCATCCCACTAACTATAAAACTCTATTACAAAAGTTTTTTTTACTTCATTCACTACATTCTACCACCACCCATAGCACTCAATTGTAATAGCACAAAATTTTTTCACATAACAATAAACATATAAAATAATTTTAAAAACAAAATTTCAATTTCATATACAACTACAATAAAAACCAACTAACATGTCACCAAATATACATATACAATCTAAATAATTTCAGTCTTTTTTAATATCATATCCACCCTCATAGTCTATATTACAGACACTGGCATGAATAGAATCACCTCTAGTAGTTTTACACTCACCACGTGAAAAATCAAAAATCCTAATACAACCATCATAATAAATAATTTTCATTCCCTATAAAAACAATTCAACCATTATCGCTTTCTTTATAGGAAGAGAATAACATCTAACATATATCTTTATGATCAACTTTTCGTTATTTATTTTTTGTTTGTCAAAAATGTTATTGAACTTTTTTTATTTTTTTCTCTATAATGACATTAAAATTTTATGATTTTACCATTACTATAATATTGATAGATTCACCATACAGAAATATCATAAAAATTCTTCCAAAGAAATAAAAATTTTAGGGTCTTTTAATTTTACTACCCAATTTAATAATATACAGTCCCAATTTTATTAGGAATTAGAAAGTCATTTTCTATCTAAAATAACTTTCATAATCAAATTACATTATAAGAATGAAGTTAAAAACTATTTCATTTTAAAAAATGTTTATTTAAAATTTCATAATATAAATTAATTAAATATCTAATAGGAATCCCCAAAACATATCATTATCTATTTACACTAATATATAACTTAAAGGAAACATACCTCGAATAGTATTTAAAAAAGTTGATAACATATTATATTGATATGTTTTATACCCAGTTAAAATTGTAATGATACAACACTATATAGAAATCATATATCTTGCTTTTTCAGAAGAATGGATAAGTTATTCTAACATACATTTTCAAATAAAAAAATACTTCGCACTATAAAACTCATATCAAACTAATTCATTATTTTAATATTAAATATAAAAACAAGTATAAAATTCATAGTAAACAATACTAGGTATAAAAATTTATATGTATACATTTATTTTTAATTATTTTAGGTAGTTTGCACCATTAATTTTCAAACCAATGAACCATATCACTTTTTCAAAATTTGGTTATTAATAAAAATAAGAAATAATATATTTATTAGTAATTGGTTTATTTGTGAAGTGGAATTTATATATTACGTCAACAATAAATCAGAATATTCATTATGATTTCAATATCATATCAAAATAGAAGGACTTAAAAGTGTCTTTTATTAGATTATTTAGTTCAATATCTATGAATTGTGAAAATATTAATATCAACATCAACACACATGGTTAAAATAATCATCCTCATATTTCCAATTGATTATCATATTTTCTCTTAATAATTACCAATAAAAATCCCAAAGCTCAATAGAATGGATCATCACTCAATATGTACATAATAGGTGGTAGATAAATCTTCAGGTACTCTAATGTATCCATGCTGTGTGTGAGCATATATTGAAAAAACCAGTATCTGTTATCATTGTAGTTAAAAACTAAGGGTATCTATTAACATGTCTAACTATCCAAATAAATATACATAAATAATAATAAAAAATAAATAACAAAAAATCATGATAATGATATCATCATGTAACCGCTATATTGATCATAGAAAATATTAATTAACATACTATACTAAGAGGATCGTTGCCTAATTTTACTCATACATTAAAACGTGTAGAATTCCTAATATGATTATCACATTACTTGGTGATCATCTTTCTTTCCATCCAATCCATGTTGGGGATTGGGTTCTTTTACAGCCCATCTCATCCAGGGGCACATCTATAGTAAGTCCATAAGACAACTTCATGGTAAAAGAAATGTGTATATAAAATCAAGGGAAAAAATATCTTTTGGAATACGTTAAGAAATATACTCAATCAGGTATAAAAAAAGTTCAAATATAACGTACTGGTATATCAAAATTCTACAAATTTGATTGAATAATTTATAATAACTAGAACAGAAACACACATAACCCTTTTATCTTTCTCCTGACATACCAATGATTTATTAGTATTCTAGTATAATTATAGTATACCAATCATAAATCATATAAAAAAAATGAATACATTCATCCAAATGATATACATTATATCGTTTCATCATGGAATACATCATGTAAGTCACCAAAATTTGGTAACATAAATTTCAACAATCTATAAAATATAAAAGTTAAGCATGAAGAGGGTTAAAAAACTTCATGGAGCTAAAAATAAAAATCATATATATAAATTCATAATCATTTAATGTTCCATTTCATTTTTTCTAAACAAGAAAATGCATATATAAATATGTTATTATGTTCTCATTATAGATAACTGTGATTCCCAATGTCTATTCAAAAAAATGTTATAGAATTTGAGGAGGGAATGAAAAAACAACACTATTATACCTTTTAATTAGATAATATCCATTCCAATATTAATCCCAGATATCATGCACCAAGAAACATATATGTAAAAACATCTTCAATTGTGTGCACCCAAATAAGTCATGAGTGATAGTTGAATTTTTCTTCAAAACTACTAGTGTTCATTCTCATTGTAAGGAAAAAAGAAATTTATGTACCTAGACTTATACGAAACATTAATGATAGGAAAATATAGATAATGGTTATAATTTAAGAATAAATAATAAATATTATTCATTCTATATTTTGGATCATATTGTTCTAGGTTTTTGAGGATTTATTTATTAATTATCTAATCATATCGATGTAATTTGAAAAAAAATTCTGAACGATTAGAATTTATTCAATAACATATAAGATATAACACCTAAACATATATCCAAATATTAGTTAAAACTTTTATTAATGTTTTTTGTATCATTATATCATTAGAAGAATACTGATACATAGAACCAAGTTATATTTACTTTTCATCAATAATGTTATTTTCTTACTCTCAAATAATAGTACGATGTTTTAACTATCGAAATACATTCTAAAAACCATAATATATATCTTATATTGGTTTCATTATAATTTCCTTAGACTCATAATTTTCAAATAACAACTATATATTAATTTAATATCATAGCTCAATTCCTACTTATAATATAAGAGGGTGATTATTAATTAACTACATATTGAATAAAATGTCCATTATATCAATGGAACATAGATATTTATCTATTGAATCCCATAACATGGATGCAATAATAATCTCTAACGACATCCATAGTCACGAAAATTATTATTAGAAAAAAGAACAATTCAATAGAAAACTAAGTTTCATTTCAAAACCAAATATTAGAGATATTTATCAAACAATTATGTTTTCAAGGACCTTTTTTCTTATAAATCGGCATTGTGAACATAAAATTCCAAAATTATTATGAATATGATGATAATTTTCACACTACCATCATTTTTTAATATAAATTCACTTATACGACACACAATTGAAAAATAAATATTTTCATTGAAAAACTCCAAAAAGTTTATTGCAAATTTGAAATAGATCAATATTTATAAATCAAAAATGTATTCTTAAAATATAATTGTAAAACTAATTTAAGAATAAATCAATATAATAGAAATTAATATTCTGTACTAGAAAATAATAAAACAATATTAACTGAACAATTCAATCGAATGCCTTAAAGGAATAAATATTCTTATATGTAATTGACTCTCTGTAAATGCCATCTTCCTCCTTGATGATGTTCATCAATAAAAAATATGATATGTTTAAGTTCATACATTTTCACTTCAAATTATTGTACTAAAATGGTAAATTATATTAATTTTTTTATACTTCTCTTAAAGAGTGCTCATTTTCCAACATCTTTCTTATAAAAATATATTCGTAATACTTTATTACATGACGATAAAAAAATTAAAGAAAAAATAAGTATCTTTAAAAAAATTTGACTAAATATTATTAATGATGTTTATTTTTCCAGGTCATTGATTCAATGATTTCAAAGTTACGCTGATGTGCATGTCTTGGAAAGGGGTGTGGTGAGTCACACCTAGAGTGCCTCAACACTAGGGAGGTGATGGAACCTCACTAAGATGTCCCAATGGAATGAAACTCATATTTTTTTGCACCGATACGTAGTGATGTATTAAAGGTGAACAACCAAAATTAAATTGGTAATATTCTATAAAATTTTAGTTGTCCTATAAAAATGGTGGCCTCTATAACATCGGATAAAATGTAGAATTTCTATAAAACCCAAAAATAAAGAAAACATGAGATGCAATTTAATTCGAGGAGTCCATCAAAATTGATGAATATTACGATAAATGAATAATATGGTTATTTAAAGCTCGACGATGTTTGGTTGTTGGGAATGCATGTAGGGAAGCTATAATAATAGTTATTCTCCTTATTTTTCATCACCTTCTTTATTTTTATATCTATAATATATTATTTATGATTTTTTTGTTCTAATAGTGTGTATTTTAATTTATATTAATCTGATATAATTTTAATTTATTGTTTTAAATTATTTATAGAAACTATAATTTAGTAATTTTCCATGTTTGAATCCTTAATTTTGCGATGTCCAAGCCACAAACCATTCCTCATGTCGAATCCTAAAGCAACATCTATTTTTTATTGCACATCCTTCCTTTGATAATTATGAATTTATTGTTGTTTTAAAAGAAAATAGAATTTCAACTAACGTAATATGAATTTTATAATATTTTATTCTTGGTCAATTAACATCAATTAATCATTTAATTATAATCAAATATGGATTTCATTTATGATTTTGATAGAAAAAAATATATCAATAATTTTCAATCTAGAAGATGATAAAAAAGGATGTTTATTTGAATGAGTTGAAATTAAAATAAAATTAGATTAATGACTAAAATATTTGAATTTAAAAAAACACTACATGTAATTTATAAAAAACATAGTTAAAGGTTTAAGGCCATATAAATTTAATTTTTTTTCCATTTATTCATTAATCAACAATAATCAAATAATTATCTAAGAAATATGAGCTTTTATGATTTATAAACCCCTTATCTATGATAATAAAAAAATAGAAACAGAAAATTAAAAATATTTTTATTGAATCTAAAACCCATCATGACATATCTAACCTTTTTAATATTTTTCAAATTTATTATTAATCCAATAGATTACATGTAAAAAAAATTAATGGGGTCGGATGGTAAACCAGTCATATGGTAATCACTATTGTATTTAATTTTAATAATGAGCTTATATTAAAAATAATTTCTACTTTATAGAGTGTCTGCTGATTATAATAAAAACAACATAAATATTTGAAAATATTACTTTCTATTATAATTTTAAAGAATATAATACAATGAGTTTAAATGTTATTTTTATTATATATTTTTTTGTTTTAATGGTAGTATTAAAATCATTAAAATGTAACATCTACGTAAAGAATAGTTACCAAAATGAATATTTAATATGTTTTAGGTTTAATGAAAAATAATTGCTATGCCTCACTAATTTTAGGGTCAATAAGAAATTGAAATACTAAATTAAATAGAGCATACATATTTAATGGACAACAAAGAAAAAGTAGGTTGATTAAAAATTGGGGAACATGATTTTCAAAGGAATACAATATAGGAGATTTTATGACACATCTATTAAATAATTAATTTATAAAATTTTCGACTATATCATCAATAATTTTATAAAATTATTAAACAGAAATTTATTTTTTAATCTATTTCATTTAATGGGAAGAAACGACTCATAGAATTTTTCTTCTATAATTGTAACAACAATATTTTTTTGAATGAATTGTGTTCACATATGGGAATGGGTGAATCAGGATAAAAATTAGCTAATAGTTTCATTCCCTTGGATGGTAGGGTTCATCTAAGAGAGTTTATGGTGGGTAGGATTCATTGGAAAAATTCAGTAGGATTCATTAGGGATAACAGGGTGTCAGTAGGGTTCTTTTTCTTGAGCCCTTGTCACTAATTTTAGGGAGCCAATCAGTTTCTTTTGTGAAAACAGACATCAAAGAGATATTAATGTGACTTTTGGGGGTACGAGTGAAGAACAGTAAGGAAAGGGAATATTTTTTTCGTAATAACGGGTTGGCTAGTATCCAAATTTCATATAAAACCATGGATATAAGATACTATACAACCACTATTAATCTATAACATGTCAATACCCGTGTTGCAGTAGCCTAATTTTGTAATTGTGATACCCGATGTATATTTGTTTCACAAATGTGTTCATGTTGCATGATAAATAAATTATGAATATACAATAAATTCAAAATCCCAAATACACATTGATTCAATTACAAAAATCATTTACAGATTTTATAGAATGTTTATAGTGAATACAGTTACACAATTTTATGAATTTGTAAAATTGTTTCACAATTCGATATTTGAGAAAATCTACTATATAATATTTATAGGCACTAAATTAATAAATAATGTTGTGTTATAATAAAAAAAATATAATAACATAAAATTTATCAAATTATAATGAAGAAGGGAAGAAATAAAAAATAGATTATCATAGAGAAAAATTGATAGACTAACATGAGAATAGAGAAAATAAAATTAATGATATCCTATTAAATATAAAATTATTTAATGTAGAAATATGTAAAAAACTATATAAATTATTTTAATCATAATAAATTATTTTCCATTAAGTAAAATTATATTTTAAACAAATTCATGGAAAATGGATCTATTAATAGATATTCCAAAAATTTCTATATTATATTTGAGTGAGTTAATCTTATCACTCATTAAAAATTATTTAATATTAAACTTAAATTTATGTAATTTTAAATAGTTATAGTATATTGTATATGACATGGTATTATTTTCATTCCAAATTGATTGATAAAAACTAACATCATAAGAAATATTTTCAACTAAAACAAAATCTATTAGTAGTTTTCAATGATATCTAATTTTCTAATTACATTAATCCGTTGTTGGTGGTATATATAAATTTAGTTAAAAACATAAATAAAATTATATATCCATGATATAATGATTAATAATCTATTGGATATTTTAGAATTAAAATAACATAAAAATCCATTAATTAATTAACAATTAATAAACACTTTTGAAGAATATTCAAAAACATGGGACTTGGTCCCATTGAATTAGAATTTGGATTCAATTTTTTTTTCAAAATTACAGAAATAAATTACTATACATTGAATATATTTATAATCTTCTTAAATGTACTAAATATTGTGGATAAAGTATTCATGTATGATATGAATTACAACTGCAGAAGATGAATTTTTCAGGTAATTTGGGTGAATTTTGAATTAGCATAAAAATGAAGAACCTTGAAGGTGTTTATTAAAATTTTTGAATAAAAGATAAATTTAATATTTATAGATGATGGTTTATAAAATTAAATAAATTAAAAATTTATGAATATGATCTCGAAAATATGCTTGTAGATAACCTATATGTTGTAGAATAATGGGTAATCATGTAAATAAAAAACACAGGGTTAACAATTTAGAGAGCCAATGTTGAAAAAAAATAAAATAAATCTATATAAATGAGATATTTAATATAGTGAACATTTAAAGAAAAAAATAAAGAGATAGTGTACTTAATGTAAATGAATGTAGTGAACATATAGTTTAAAAATATATGATGTTACGTGAGAATAGATGAGGTGATGGTTGAAGAAGTGCATCCCTAGGATATCTAAGATATAATCAAAAAACATTTAAGATATTCTAGAGAGAGTAATAAAATAAAAAATAAAAATTTATGTAAATGAAAATTTTGACATTAATTGCAATAGAATCATAAGAGCTATTAAGGGTGGTTGGGATGGGGAAGATTAATATAACATAGCTATGGGTGGCCAAAAATTATTAATAGTAAATCACTATTTCCTAAAATCTAAAATCAAAGACACTGATGATATATTAGAACCCAATAAATATCATACCAAAATTCAATGAAATCATTCCAGATGCAGTCAGTAAAAAATCATTAAACCCAATCCAAGAGAAATTTGAAAAATAATAATACTATAAAGGGAAAAATATATTTATCACTCAAAATTGGTGCTTAAAAGGATATAAAATAAAAGAAACCCTTCTCAGTGGATTAACAATCCCGGTTCATTTGTTGATGGCTTCAACACATTAATTCAACTGTTTATTGGTGAAAATCATAGTTAATCAAAACCCCAATATCATACATCTAATTTAGATTTTAGAAAATAGTAAAATAATCAATCTAACAACTCCTAACTCAATCTAACCCAAAGTGGTGAGTCACGTATCAATGACTATTGAGATGAGTCGGATCACCTAATATCTAGAATGTCTTTATTGAAATCAAACAATCAGTCAATGAGATTGGGAGCATGAAGTTGTTGGAAGAGGTATAGGAAATGGGAAAAGTGGGGACGGAGGTGCTACCATTTTTTATCATTGTCAGAGCCATATCATTGTTTTTTCAGAGATATGTTTGAGGAGGATTATGTGGAGGTGGGGTGGCCACATCATATGCGTGCTATAGGAGGAGGTGGGGGAGTCCACCCCGGAGATTCACTGTCATGGGTGTGGGGTTTCGACGTCGGATGAGGATGATTGTGGGGAGGTTTTGTAGCTATGTCATTGATTGAGGGTCCTTAGGGGTAGAATTACGGGGAGGAGGTCCGTGGAGAGGATAAGCAGTTAAAAATAGAGGAGGGATGCACAACCAAGGGTATTATATGATTCATGGTAATATATTACCCAAAATCCATAATTTTTTGTAAACCATGTCTATATAGCTGTGTCTATAACCCCAATTTGTAGTTTTTTTTGTGAATCTTACACATTTATATGGACCCATAATGTGAATTTTTTGAATCATCATATGGATCTTTTATCGTATGTGATTGATTTTACTAGACCCCTCAAAATGAAGTAATATAATGTACTTTTGGTGTCTTGATTGTGTTTTCTCTTTATCACAGATTGATATTACCAAAAATTTCCTCGTTCTATACATGAAACCACTAGATTTCATTTCTGGGAAAGATTGGTTGACTGACCAAGAGTCTTATATTGACTGTTTTCTTCAACAGGTCTCTATACAATGACCGATGGATTATGTCATGTCTTTAAGGAAAATATTAAATAAGGGTGATTAGACCCTAAATATGATATTTTTATTTGGGTAGGGTAATACTAGTGTTGTCTATTTTACATAGAGTGTTAATATTTTAGTGAAAATATTCTTCCTATTATCATTAGTTTACCCAAAATGTTTCTATAATATTTCTATTTCATTCTGCTGGAATAGGTGATAGAGTTTTCTATTAGATTTAGTACTTAGTAATAATTCAGTATATATTCCTCCTTATTTTACAACACCAGTTGAACATAAAGAGTTGAAGAAATAACATGATGATTTTACAGATTTTTTTTCATTTTCTCGAGTATGTCTCATTGGGTATCTCTATTTATCATTATGAGGAACGATAATGGGACACTTTTCCTTTGTGTGGATTATAAAAAATTCAATCATGTTTTAGTGAATAAAATGTATCAGTTTCCACATATTGATGATCTATTTGACCAATTGAAATGGGAAAAATGGGTCGCAATGATTGATCTCTGATCTTTTAATCATGATTTGATAATTAAATAATTCAAAATTTATAAGATAACCTTCATGAGTATTTATGACCATAATCAATATCTTGTAATACCATTTGGTCTGACCAATACACCAAAAATTTTATGGAATTTAAGAATAGGATGTTTTAGGAGTTCCTTGATCAATTTTTTCGGTTATATTTAGATGATACAATAGTTAAATATCAAACTAAGGATTACCATGTGCATCATTTGATAGCAGATTATGAAAGCTTGAGAAATCCTAGACATTTCAAGAAGTTTTTGAAATATATTTTTTGGATTCAGTAAGTGAAATTATTGGGACATATAGTCTCACAAAATAAAATTACAATTAATCTTGAGAATATGTAAGATATAATGACATAGGAAAAACCACATAATGTTTTTTAGATATAGATATTCATGGGGTTTGTGGGAAATTACTACCGGTTCATTAATGATTTCGTAAAGTTGGATTCTCTAATTATCATTATCACTTAAAAAGGATTTATGTTCCTTTGGGATGAGAAATTTCAGATTTATTTTTTAGATGAACCATATTTGGAATGTTAATCTAGTTATTAATTTTCAAGAGGCTAGGAAGGGCCTTGTGTTCTTTTCTGATGCATAGGTTTCATGTTTTTCTTGACTCATTATATAAAGTGATCACACGGCAGCCAATGGATCTAGAATTCCGAGGTCACATAAATGAAATTATCCACCCATGATATCATGCTTGCAGTTATGATGAATTCTATGAATACTTTATGGCCTTGCCTCTTAGGATAAATGTTTACCATTTATCTCAACAACAGAAACATGAGTTTTATCTTCAAAAAATATTTGAATCTCTAAAAACAATTGGGTGGAGTACTGGAATTTTATAGATTTAGACATTGACTACAACTGAGGAAATTGGAATGTTATTTTGACTTTTTGAGTAGGATCCTTTTGACCGATAAAATTAATGAATCATTTGAAAAGTAGATTTTTGTTCCTCTCTTTTCATAGTATCATTTAAGAGTCAATGTGAATTAGTCATACTGTTTATTGGGGAGTGTGAAAATAATATCCTCTCATATCAATATGATAATTTGGGAGAATAATTTAGAGGGTACATTTTATGGCATTAAATACACTCTATATTTTGGGGCGATCTACAATGAGTGGATATTTTCATTAGAGGGAGTCATATATTCTCAAAATGTGTTTTTGGTAACTTTTTATATGAGAAATTTATTGATGTTTGATTTCAATAATTACAAGTGGGATATTTACAATGCGAGCAATAATATGTTCTGTGTTATATGACGAATATTCTCATATCCAAGAATGAGATAATACAGCAATTACTTTGTATTTTCTGGTTATTCCACCCAGCATGTCAAATATGAGCACCAGAGACGTTCATATTTTCTATAAAAGCGTCCAGTGAAAACATAGAAGTGGAATTTTAATTCTATTAAATTTTTGGTTGGATTTCAATGTAATCTTAAATGGTATAATTTTATATAGGTAATTATTTTTATATTTACACAATCAGATCAATTTATACCCAATAGATATGCTACCAATTTTGAGTACATGGTATTTATATACATATTTTAGGTTATCAAATTTCATGGAGTTACATATACTATAGTCTATGGTTGGTATCCATATTTTACATCGAACATCTTGACAGTCCTTTAGGATTCTAGTTGATCCCATGTATGTTCAATAATGTCATATCATCTGCAAATGGATTTGTATATAGATCAAGCAATACCAATTCATGAGGACATTCTAGGATCTAGTGTTCATGAATTTTTTGGAGTTTGGGATTATGATTTGGAACAGGTTGATTTTCCCTAGAAAAATAATTACTAGTCTACTACTATAATTGATCACATTTTTTCCTTGTATACCAAGATATTCCTATCTATATTTTATTGTATGGAAATTTTTGAATGCTCCTTGGTTGGACCAATTTTGGTCTAAGATACGATGAAAATGATTCAGTTTATTTATATGATATTTGAAATGGAATATAGCTTTTATAAATTCTATGTATATAATCGTTGATGAAAATTGGAATTTTTAGTATGTGAGTCGTTTTTTCTTGATTGGATCACGTTGCTTGTGTCAATAAATTTTCAATAAACAATGAAATCGTGTCTGAAGGTTTATGGGTTCTTTTGGGATTGTTGAGAAAGTGAACAAATGGACTACTTTTTGGAACATCCCCTGTAGTTGATTTCAACCCATAATAGTTTTCATGTATCAATAATTTGAATATATATTTTCGACCCTTATCTAGGAAGATCTTGATGTTGATCTCAGTTTATCCGTGACTGAGAACACAGTCGAAATTATTGTTTGTGAGACATAGGTTCTTCATGGAAATAGGATACCCTTGGCCTATATACTATGGTAATATGGTTTTGATTTTCATGAGACATAAGAGTGTGAGTAATTTTTCAGATATTTTGTATGGAATATTCTTTAGAGGATTTCTTCAGATAGAGAGTGCCTAATGTGGGGAGGATGTAACATCTTGTTGCCTTCATTTAGGTATTTCTTAACTTTTGGTTTGATTCCTTTTTTATATGGGGTGTGTTTTTGTAATGTTGTAGATTGGGAAATTGTTTCAGAGAAATGACTAAATATTTGAGGATGTATGACTTTTTATGATTAATAGTGTTTGGGTATATTTTTGCCTAGGATTTAAAGGGTGTGTGTCCTTGGGTTCTTAGTTATTCAATGGAATTTCAAAATTTTATATTCTAACTAGCCGTGTACTATCTATATGAAAGAACAAAATCTTGAATATAATTCATAATTTCAATATTACACTCAGAAATAGGTTTGAAATTATTTCAAACGGTGAAATTTATACAGTCATTGAATTGTTTTCACATCTTCAAATGACTGAGATCAATATTTTTAAACATACGTGACACCTTTTTTATTTATAGGACACTCAGTATGTTCACATAATGTATTTAATGTTCATTTCAAGAAATCATCATTCATAGAGGGGTTTTGTGCCTTGATTCATAAAAAAACGTCATTCTTTTTGCATACTCTTCTCTAGAACCCCTATGGAAATAGTATGTGATTTTCCAGTGATTTCATCCATTTTGGACATATAATTTTGTCATTTGATCTTCAATGATTCTCCCATCCATGGTCTTCTCCTAATGTATACTACCATTTTTTAGATACATTGTGGTTTTTTTCTATTGAATAAAAAAATTATAATTGTTTAATAAACTATGATTTTCTTTTTGTTCTCCCTTTTATTCTTTATTCATCACCATTTCCCGTTTTGAGTGTTGTTTTGATCACTAGATTCATGTTGGATCTTCTATATGATTTTACCTATAATTGAATACAATAATATATTGACTAATTCAAAATGTTTTTTCAAATGATTTAAAACCTATTTTTTTTTATTATTATTGTTTAATTTCTAAATGAGAATAGAATTTTTTTGAAAACACACAAATTCCATGGAATTAATTTTTTTTGTTAGATTCAAGATAGACTGATGGATTGATTTGATGATTTATTTAAATAAATGTGTTAATGTTAAACATCAAGATAAATTTTTTAAATTGACATATTATTTCCAAAGGCATGAATTTTTGAAAACATATGATTTTGTTTTGAAATGGTAATGGAATTTGGAAAAATAATGTGTTGGAATTTTAGTTTTGAACTGATTTGAAATGATTTATTTTACCATGATTGATTAATTTATTGAATAAACCACATGTGAGCCATGTAATTTGTGTGTAATTAGGGAAAAAATTATATGATATTACCCAAAGAAATGTATTGATGTTGAAAACAATAACATGAAATTTCAATGGCCGAATTTTACCCAATGAGGAGTTATGTCCTGATGGCCTAAGCCAATGGACTTGTGCACACATTGATCCAAGAGCACTGAATGTGTACTATGAAGATCATTTTTCTAGAAAATAATGAACTAAAAGGATACATACATGGTGATGATATATTTTTTATTAGATGATTACATGTTATTGATTATAAAACTGTTTGTTTCATAGAATCATAATTATATAAAACTTTTATATAAAATTTACATCTATGATTTTTTTTTGAAATATCTTCCTTATTTTTTATTAAATATCATTTTTTTAGAAAAAAATAAAAATCCATTCCATTCATTTTTTTATTTATATTAATGGAATTATTTGTTTAATTTATTTTTATGTGATTATGGAATAGTTGGTGAGACGTTATTAGGATGTTTAACTCACACAAAAAATTTACCATTGGGAGTTTTTATACTATCATATGAAATGTCCATGTTGAGGGAATCTGAATCATAGAGGTACTGTATGTTCTTAATCTTTTGGACTCAGAGTGATATAGGTGACCTATAGAGATGTGATCAACCTATTAAATGGGATATTTTAGAGATTTGATCATTGATTTTTCTATTTATTTGGATGTTGAACTTTTTTTATTGTTTTTCATATTTTATTCTAAAACATTCTCCCTTTGGAGTGTTGAGAATACTTAATTTTATCCTTTATCTTCCACTGTTTTTTGGAAAAAAATAATTCCATCTCTATTCTTGTATGATGATATGTGCTAATTTCTATTTCATGGAGAATAGGGACACCCTTTAGGCTCTGTTAGAGCCACCTCAAGTATCAGGGTACATGGGATTCTCGGTTGGTTCATGAAAAACATCATCAATTAATGAAACCTAGAACAATGACACTCTATGAGAATGAAGTAGATCCATCCAAGATAAATATGTATATAATAACACTAATATTTTATTCAATAGTGATTTACCATTCATTTGGGGAGAATCATTTTTAAACATTATAGGGAAACATTTTACAAATATCCTATACACTGTTGTTGTTAAAATTCAGAATACCATTATCAAGGAGGATTTCAATCTACTTCATTTTCAATAATGAAAATAGTCATTCCACAACTACATGAAGGATAATTCATCAGAAATTATCAATCCTTATAATAATTTATTAAAGTACAATACATAGTCTTTTACTCATTTAGGTATAACCATAGATCCACATGTAATTTTCCATGCCCTATCCATAGATTTATTATATAAAAATGCATTATTTTATCTCTTTAATAAGAATTAATCTCTTTATTATTCCCATTATGTGTCACATTCCCTTCAACTATATTTCCCATGAAGTCCTTATATATAGAGTAATTTCACCCTTTACAAAAATCATGATATACTATTCATCTTTATGTTGAAATATTATATAACATCTAGTTGTATTGTCCTCCATAATCATCATCTCATATATTTAGGTAAATGATTCATCAGAGTCCAAAATCCAAGACTCAAGTGAGGTTGTGGAACTAAAAAATGGAATAATATTATATTCTAAAACCTGATTCTCATATCTACTTCTAAAAGTGTATCTTCTACAATTCACTCTCTATAAATTTAATTCTTTTGATAGGTGGTCCTTTTTAGCACAATTCCAAGACATGGGACAACCATGTGTTGAGATTATCAGGCTCTAACTACTTTATACTTTCTGTTTTCTCAAAGCATACCATTATATGGAACTCCCAATTCTGATTGAACTATAGGAATATAAGCAATATTCATGGATCTCTTTATTAGGAATTTATTCACTAAATATCTGGTCCCTAATGTATGAAAATTTCATATAGTCTTTCCGCATAAATTTCTCAATGTCGTGACCATCAAATCCCAAGACCCGAGATGGGATGATAACAACAACACCCAATCAAGATATCCAGAGTTCTCCTTCACTAAATCCAACTTCCATCCAATCATTTTTATGGAATTGATGTTATATTCTTCGACAATAACTTCTAATATCTAAATGTTGAACAATCTCCCCAAAAAGAGAACCGTGTACATTTCTATAGAATTAACATATATGTCAGTGTCAGTCTATAATTTTTGAAAAGATTTTTTAATTTCTTGGATATTATAATCCATGTTCATAGCCATTGAAATATGAATCAAACCAATAAATTTCCATGTCCATCAAATCCAATTCATCCTTCTTAATTTTTTATATCTTATAACACAACAATATAAGTTAATTTTTCTTCTACATTAGAAAACATAACATACTAATATACTATCAATGAAATTATGATTTTTGGTTATAATAGTGTTTCATATTTAGTAATATATAAAATATAATGAAAAAAATAAGAAAATAAATAAAACAACAAGAAATTTATAATGTGTTTAATATTGTATTTAAAGAATCAATATAAACATTTTAATTGAAAATATTATAATAAGACAATGAACAGGAAAGGAAAAACTATAATATGAAATTATGGATCTTCTCTATCCGTGAGAATAACCGTACTCATGAAAAACACTATCAATATAAAGTATAAAATTAGTAATAAAATATTTATTTTTAAAATAAAAAATATTTAATATGTATATACTACAATAGATAATATAAAATTAATAAAATATGACGATCTTATAGATATCAAAGAATCCATATGACTGTTATAACTCTGACTATTGTAAGAGTAATAAATCGGTTGTAATAGTAATATAACCACAAAAAATAGTAAACATCATGTTATAATAGTATCCTCACCTATGTATGTGTATAATATATATATATATATTATAAAATTAAAAATGTGCATATATATAATATGATATATGTAAATAAATGTTTGAAAATGATATATTATGTATTTGTAATTCTGTACATAAAAAATATGTTTTATTTTTATATTTATAACAAACATCCTATTTTGAATGTTAATTTATTTTATAAAAATGATTTTATAAATTATTATTATTATGTTTAATTGTAATGATAATATAAATTTATGGGACCATAAGTAATTTTTCAACGGGTCGGAAAATAGATCGAAATATTAAAGTTGGAATTTTTCAAATAAATGAGAATTTTATTTAATAAATAAATTTATTATATTTTAGAAATTAATTTAATAAATTTTATTTCATTTATATAATATAAATATAGACAATTTCAAAGGGTTATTTTTTTGTGTATTTTTCAAAAATAGATTAATTTTTATTGAATATTAAAATACAAAAAAATATTGTAATTTTCATTATAAAAAAATATAGGGAAAAATGAGTCATGGACAATATAAGTGACCATTAGTTAATAATCTATCCCAATAATTAAATTATATAATCATAAGATTCATCAATATTTTTATTCATGGTCCAAAATAATTAACGAATAAATATATTATTAAAAAAACTCATATCCTCCATTTATAAATACCACCCATCACCACGCCTTCCCCCCCACACATTTTAAACATTATATCATACCATAAATCTTCGAAAATATCTCATAATATCTCCCCCATGACCCTATAATAATTTATATCTCAGAATACTAACATATTATTTTTATGTGGAATGCCCAGAGGAAATATACAATGGAGAATGAAATAACCTAAACTGAGCTATTTAACATTCCATCATCCCCACCCATAATAAAAAAAATTTCATCCAATAATAAAAAATGATTAAATTATCATAAATATGATTTATTTATATTGTCTTAGTTTAATATCTATTATCCACCCTCTCCTCGCATTATACAAATGAAAACACTATACATAATTTGGATGGTTCATCAACACATTGAACAACGAAAATTTTTTGTATCCACCACCATCATGGATGGATATATAATTATTATTATGGTTTATTTTAGAAATCATAAATATACTATAAATTGTAATATTTTCTATAATATTTTAATAATCATTACATTGTTAAAAATCAATATAGTTTTTTAAGGTCTATAAAACTGCATAAATGAAAAAACCGTAGAATGAAAACATTTATACTCAAATGAATCATCCCTATATAATAACACATATGGATATATAAGACCACTTAATTTTCTATAAGTACGTGAATATCATTTCATTAATCTTATGGAGCCATAATCCCACATTTAAAGAAGTTCAATAATTATCCTCGGGTAATATAGCCCTCAAACAATGAAAAGAATCCACATCGTACAACCCAATTTAACATGATATCTTATTGAAATTTATTTAATTAAATATATAATAATTGTGTTAAGTAATATATAAATTTAATTATTTATTATTATTCAATCAATTAATCTAATTTTATTATATAGGTCTTTTAGTGCAAGTGATGAACAACGATGGACCTATGTAACAGGATCTTTCTGAAAAGGCCTATTTTATTTAGGTTATGATTTCTCCTGATTAACCAATATTTATCATTATATTAATCTTATAAACTTATTCTATATTGTTTATATATCTCCCACACATATATATCTAGTTTATTTTTCATTTACATGATGGGGATATATATGTTTTAATTCTTTCTATCTCAACTCCATTCATTAAGCATAACTGACTAAAGAGAACATATCCATCTTATCATCCCAATTTTAGTAACACTCAATAAAAGTATTTTATCCTTAATTGGTTTATAAGAAAACTAATTTATGTGTATAATTTTTTTTATTTCATTTATAGTATTACCAAAATTATTATCCCCTTACCCTATTAAATCATTATTCACCTTTTATCCTAAAACCACAATTTAAAGGAAATTTTAAAAAATTATTTACCAACTCCTTTTGGGTCATAAATTCACATGGAGTTAATTTTAATGACTCATGATTAGTTTTTTATCTATAAAAATATAAAAATTAGTTAATCCTTTCATTCCTGTAAATAAATATGATATACTATTTGGTTGTGGTGTAAGTCATGATTGTGTATCCCACTTAATACCATATGAAATTGTTTTGTTTATTCATTATGATTTATTACATTTTTCTGGACACATATAAATGTACAAGTTATTAGGGTTTTTCTCAGATATAAATCCAATGTATTGGGTTTTGTTTACATCAAATGATATGAAATGTATGGGATTAGTGATTAATCTTAATCTACAATGGTGCATTGGAAACTATGTGATGTTGTCTTGGTAGTGATCCCATACTTATGCCGATATCATGTTTTTTGTTGAATCTACAATCCTACAATGACATGATCAATTGATTCCATAATCATTTTTTCATTCTACCATATCATTATTCATGATCCATTTATTATATAATATCAGGATATGCCATATTACTCATATGTTGTGCTTGTTCATCAGGATAATTCAATACTATAATTTTAGTGCAACCACTTTATTTATGCATTACCCTAGTAATAGTAAGATTTTTTAAGATATTAAATGTATTTAAGATCCCTTTAATTGAGATAAAAATTAATTAATTTTATTTTAGTTTCACATTGATGTATTATGAACCAAGTCTTCTAATCATATTGGGCCTCTCAATATTTTGGTGGTGTTTATTTTCCATTTCTTTTAAATTTCATGTAAAAATATATGTAAGGGTATTAGAAAATTATAGATGGTGTCCATGAAATATTTATTTAGAAATTGGCATTTGTATATTAATATATTAGAAACAACCCCTGGGAGAAGTCAAATTATAGGAAAATATCATCAAATTATTCTAATATATAGAGTGTGTCGTTTCAATGAAATTATATCCATGTCAAGAGACTAAAAGTAGATGTAGCTCTAGAAAAAATATTACCTTTTAGTATTAAATCAACTAGTATGTAGTGCATGAAAAAATGGCCTTATTTCATACCTAGTTTCACACACAATGGGGATGTTCCATGGAAAATTAACCATCTTATTTCATAAAATAATGAAGGACTTTCATAAAATGTCGGGTTACTAGATATAATAGGAATATTATATAAAAACCCAAGATTGAACCCTAGAGTCTCATAATATAGTATATACCTTTAATTTATAAGGTTTTTCCTTCTAAGTTCATAGTTTCATATTTATATGCTTATTATTAACAAAGTTTAAATCACTAAATCTATTTAAAAACTTATAAATAATAAAACTAGAATTAAATTTTTTTGATAAAACCATTATCCATTCATAAAAATAAAATTTCATATATGATTATAGTTTAATATATAATTTCAAATCATTTAAATTTAGTAATATTATTCAATCATCACTAAAAAACAAGGGGGATAGTTATTTATCAGAAATATATTGTGGATTATTAGAATCTAGAGTATAGAAATCATCATAGATCAATCATTATGGGATGAATATCCAAGAAAATATTTTCAACATTATTTAGTGTAATATTATGTTATATTTTACATGGGATTGATTTGCTTATATAAATCTATCATCAAAAATCGAGATGGTGAGACCACTCTATACATATCGCACCACTCCTCTATTATAAACAAATTTAAGGAGGATTATGAATATTGTTCTCATGCATGGATATAATTACCTTTTGGGAAACAATTTCATCTTGAAATTTTTTAATCAAAGGATAAAATAAATCTCAAAATAATTCCCATTTTGATGGACTATAATGATGTATTCCATTAAGAGTTTCTTGGTATTTCTCATGATGTAGAGGTTGAGCTCTGAATTTAACTTATGAATGGTTCATTTCCCATAACCGAGAGTCCTTATAAAATGGCCACTATTGAGTTGGGATAAATGAAGAAGTAGTAAAAAGTGAATCATGAAAGGACTCTTCTATGCCTGAGTGATTTCTCATGTGGTTCATCAGTCCCCATCATCAAGAAGAATGATATGTCTACATGCCTCTAAAATTAATATCATGAAATCAATAAGATCATGATATAGAACAATTATCCCCTATAGATATATGAATTAATTGGTTAACTATATAGGGGAAATATTTTATCTAAGATGATCCTTTAGTAATGATATCACAAATGAAGGGTGAAGAAGGTTGATATTTATAAGACTATTTTTTGAAAAAGTAATGGAAAATATAAGTAAATAGAGATGACCTTAAAACTCAAAATTCCCCCAAACATATTCAAGTATATGATGCATATAGTGTTTATATATTTACTTTAAAATTTTATATTATTATTTATAGATGATATTAAAATATAAACCAAATGTAATGTAGAAGATGGAAAACATTTGAATACTATTCTAAATACTTATTGAAAGAATGAGGTATTGAAATGTATATTAATTTGGATTTATATATGGATTTTGTACAATTTAGGGGGTACAATATCAATAGAAAAGGAAATTATATGGACCCTTCAAAGATAATAAAAAATTAAAGATTAGCAAGAACAATATATGCGATAAATTTTTATTTATCATGGACTTTTTGGGTTGTATCTATGATTTTTAAGAAACATATCAGGATTTTATAACCTATTAACCAATATAACTCAAGGAATTAAAAACAAGGCTTAAAAATTCACTATTACACCAAATCCCATATGTGGGAAACTTTTCATGTTATAAAATATTTATTTAAATATATTCTGTGGTAATTTACTCACAAAATGAGAATGTGATAGCTAAGTCCTCAAGGTAGTTGAATGTTCATGAGAATAAAGGGATTATGAAAGGGATGATGTGGAAATACTGAAGAAGGAGAATTATATTAGAAAAGTAAAATCCTTAGAGTTCAAAATTTTCGATAAATTAGTTGTTTAATTTGAGACATGACTTTGTGAAACATCAAATCCTCAGATTAAAAAATGAGCTACTTGCAGATCCAAAAAGATTGACCTTCTCCATCCATCTATGGATCATGGAGATGTGTCAAGATCTAAAAGGAACTATTGTTAAAACAATATAATGAAGGATATAACATAATATAAATCAATAATCTTGACATTTAAAAAATAAATGGAAGAAAATAATAAGGTCTAAGGGGATGATGCAACCATTATCTCTACCAACATGGAAATCAGAAAACATCACTATATAATTTCTCCCTAGAATTCAAAAAACACATAGAAGAAATAATTCTACATGGGTTTTTGTCGATCATCACACAAGGATATGTAATTTCATTTTAAATTAAGAGGATTTATTTTTCAAACAACTTGCAATGATTCACAGTAAATAAGTGATGAGGCCATAGAGAACACAACAATAGATTATATCTAATTGAGATACATTATTTACCTCTATGTTTTATAAAGTTCTCCATCATGATCGAAAAACTATGTTGGAATTCATTATATTTTATCTCCCCAAACTGATGGCCAATATGATCATGATGGTTTTAGGCGTAGTGGAAGTACTAGATCCGGCATGACCAACTCACATTTTTCGCATGATCAATGATTAATCCAATAATTACATGACGATACATGTCATGATCAATGTAATTGCATCATGGAATATAGATAACAAACATAATTTTTCTAACCAATGTGGAGGATAATTACAAGTTATTTCCAATTAATTCAATAGATTATATAATTAGATTTCAAGTAATTATTTCTTCATTGATTGATCTGAAAATTCCATTACATCATACCATTATTATTTTGTAGTTATCAATAGTCTATTACCTTTTATAGTGATACACATGTGCTCTATGAACCTCTGAATGTAACTGTAGGAATCTTCGTGTGCTTGTATTGTAGATCCTTATGCTTGTTTCATCCATATTTTATGGCCAAAATAATATTTTCATGGATGGTCTCTCATCAATATCTCTAAAATTGTATTTGTATATGAATAAGGATTGCCTTTCATTATTGAGATCATTCTTTGAGATTGACCACTCTAAGGCTTTGAGGGGATTTTTTGGTTTTCATTATGCACAACAAAAATGAAATGAATTAGATGGATAAATAATACAAATGTGTCTGTATATCACAATGGTTTGAATATAATAATTTCATATTCACACTTATTATTTTTCATATTTCCTATTACACCCCATGAGGATAATAAAAATAATTATATTATTATTTTTTGAAGTTATATAATCTCATAAATTAAATTAAATGTTATTTATTCAAATAATATTAAATATATATTATTTCTCATTGAACCATTAATCTCAGTCCACAATTAATGCATTATATTTATTGTACATTGAATAATGAATTTTTTTTAATAAATAAATATATAGAAATTATACTCTAATAAATAAATAAATTAAATATTCACTAATAAACCAATAAATATTGATTAAATATTTTGCTCACATAATACTCTCACGATCTACTACTGACGTACTATTGGTGATCTGGTAAAAATGAAAAAATCTTAATCCATGTAAATGAAAAAAATTATTCATGTAAAATAATATTGAATAATATTATTTAAATAGGATCTATATACACTTAGTGTATAACCTTCTAGGCCAATTTCAAAGAGTAACTATGCAAAGCATCCCAATGTGCATTGTTAGAATCAAGAAACATTCTAAGGATACTTTATAGAAATAAGATAATTTCATAATGAAATAAAACCACATAGAAATGTTTACTTTTTAATATAATCCCCTTATCAGGACATATCTATTCAAGAAGGTTGAATTCTGGTTCCATGAACCTATGTTCCCTATATTTCATTATTTGAATTACTAAAATCCCAACATATCTATAGAACACAATGGCAATTGATATAATTAGACTCAATAATTTCCAAAAATGGTCCTGATAAGTCATCTTTCATTACATAATAGAATGAAAAAATCATTCATCTTGTTATTCAATAACGAAATATTACTCTTGACCAAACCAACAAGTCCCACATCACTGAAGAAAATTTTTCATCATGGTTCTCATATATGCATCAAATTACACGACTTATAATAATAATTAATTACAGTATTAATGTATTATGATCAGTAAACACATGTATATATTGTAACATCCATTGAAACATTTAAATTTTAATATTCTTTTAGCGGCTCTTATTCTCATAATATCATGCACTATATAAACTATGGCGATATACCATAAGAATTTTCTTCAATGTCCTTTGTGTCTCTACATGTGAATGCATATTTATCTTATGTTCCTAAAATAATTTCATCTAGATATTGAACTTATATTTAAGAATACTATCATTGTACTTCTCGGTTCCCATAATACACAGGAACTAATATAATCATCCAGTTTGACAAAAAAATCTTGTGGAATTATCACATAATACAATATGTATAAGGACTATAATGATTTTATGATGTGTTTATTAATATTTAAAAAATGTGTATAGATTATTATAAATTAGAAAAAATTTAGTTCAAGGTCACCTACTCTGACATACTGTTAATCACAGTCAATATAACTGCTAACAACCATTAGTCCAATAGTTATCACAATATATTCATGATTATTCAAAGATATTTTCATAGTTAGTGGTCCTCCATGTTTTCTTCCCTGGAAACTCAACATAATGCTACTGAAATCCTATGAGAAAAAATTTACTAAAATGGGTTATTTTTTCAGTCTAATCTTTGATTATAAGTGTGAACGTGTCACATTTTTCAGATCCACCGCATGATTATTATTAGAATCCAAAGATATAAGGTATTCAATGATCGGTATCACATAAAGATCATGGAAAAATTTATGTATCCAAACATATTCCTTGGATGCATCAAATAACAGTATATATTTAGACTCCGCTGTAGAATCAGCAACAATAGGCTACTTTGATCTCTTCAAGCTCATAGATCCTCCATTGACACAAAAGACATATCCAGACTATGAAATCATGTCATTCTGATATTTTTTAATACTCACATCTATATTATCCCAAATGACTATAAACATATCTACATAATACATAAGGAATATATCCTATGTTCTTCACAGATACATAAGGATTTCCTTAAAAGTAGACAAATTTTGTTCTGTTGGATCTTCTTGATATCTTCTTACTGTGATCAGTGTGTAGGAAAAGTCATTTATTATAAATAACATGGTATATACCATTGATCATATTAGTAAAGAATATGTGATCTTAGTAATTCACTCTTTATCATGTTGTGTTTGAGGTCAAATTTTCTGAAAAAGAGGAATATCATGTGAGGATTCAACCAATATAATTATGGATTATTCCATAGTAAATTTATTTAGTATAAACTCAGTGTGTTAAAATTAACATTGTCTAATAAGCCTCTAGGATCAATTCCAAATTATGATGATCTATATATTATAATTCATTTCACCTATGTCCTTCATGTAGAAACCCTTTATTAATAATTCCATAACAGACTACTATATTCTTATGTAGTTTACAGTAAGTAATATATCACCAATACATTGTACTTTTCTAAAAACTAAATTCTCAGAAGAAATATTATAAATCATTTTGGCATAACCTGGAGTCATATACCCTTCGGGTTGTGTCATTTAGACATTTTCCTAAAGGATACCATTATGGAAATGAGTTTTTATATCAATATTTCATATTTCATGGTCATTGTATGTTTATATAGAAGCAACAATTCTGATGTATTTAAGCACAGAAACTGGTGATAATGTTTCATCATAGTCAATTACATGATTATATTTAAACCATTTATATACTAGCCCTATATTTAAGGAATTAAATTTACCTTTAATGTCTATTTTTCTATTATCTAACAATTTTCACCAAGTAGGACTTACATCAATTGGCTCATCGAAAAGAACTCTATATTGGATATGATATTTTGAATTTATTTCCTAATTCAAAGAATCTTTCCATATTTTATAATTTTAGATTTATTATTCCTTTTTATATGATATACATTCACTAGTTTCAACCAATATTGAGTCACCATATTTGGTGACTAGAAACTGATATCTCTTTAGTTCTCTTACATCTCTAGTCCCCCTATGTAGTATTTGTGTATCTAAAACCACTTACTCTATAGGGACCTATGGAATCTATTCGTGTAAAAACTCATCGGTATCTTGATGTAACATCCTGAACAGAGTACCACACACTAGTTCCACCAGCTGGTAGTCTCATGTCCCCAATAATTCCTCCACATATGTTAGATGTATCCAACAAGTAGGAAGTGTCAAATATCGATCATGGAGTGACAATACACTCTTTATCAATGTATCACAACAATACAGATAAATAAGAAATAATCTAATGATATAAAAATTAACAATACCATATTAGTATCTCATCAATACAAAAACATAAAATACAATATCCAAACTAAATTGTAGATATGCCTTTCCCAATATGTGTTATGTGTTAATATGAAAACCCCAAAACAAATAAAGACACTATAAACTCCCATTCGATTGATAAATCAAAAACAGTTCCATCATCCATGCTCCATACCAACTCCACTATCTCACATATGTCATTTTCCCTTATCATGTCCTACAAACATGATGTATATCCTTATACTGATCAGGAAGCCTAATTAGGGTGTGAGTAAAAATCTGTATTCCTCTAACAATGACGTCTAAAATAATATCTAGTCAATGATAATGTAGGCAGTAGTATAAATAATAAGATACAAGTAATAGAGTATATAGTTTATTTTTATTCAATTAATATTTGTTAAACTACATAAAATTTGGATTCCTGAGAAAACATGAACCATCAATATGTTATTCGACCAATCTCGATATTTTATCCATATCACATTTGATTTTAAAAATCATTATAACATATGAGATTTCATTATCCCTTAATTTTAATTCATTATCATGGGAATTTAGTACCATGGGACTTCTACCAAAATGGTAGGGATCATACAATATCTCCACCTTATAAAAACTTTTCACCAAGATATAATCCCAAATATCTATATGATTCTATGTTAATAAGGTCAGTCCACCTAGCCCACATATTCGCTTCTCTAGGCAATTTTTTCTCCAACATACACCCATATTCTAAAAATATATGACATATCCTCTTGTTTTTTTTCATATAACACATTCTCACATTGATACATCATACATATCATATTCTCCACAAATAACACATCAATATCATGCTCAACATCATCCACCTCAATCACTTGAGATGGTTTTGGGTGATACCACCGAAGTTGTGACACTTGAAAATGTCATGAATAGAACTCAACCTATACAGAAGAGCCAATAAAAATGACACTAACCCAATTATCTCCACAAACACAGATGGCCCAAAAAACCTAGGTTACAACATTCTGTATAACTGTATGATTTGGTGAAAGAATATAGGTGGAAACTGGAGGAATACAATATCACCATATGTAAGTTATAGTGGTAGTCGATGTCTAATAGCATATGACTTGGTCATCTATGAGCCATAACAATACGCTTCTGAATTAGCTGAACCTATTCTGACATCATATACATGAGACTCGGTCCCTATAGCTCTGACTCACCGCCCTCCATTGATAATATAGGTTATCTAAAGGGTCTACCATAAAGAGCCACATATGGTTCCATATGTATTATTTCCAAAAATGGGTGAAATTGTGAAACACTATAAATTCTATGTTCTTCAACCAAGACCCATTAATGTCTTGGACACACGCTAATAGAGTATCCTTCAGCACCTATATAGGATTTTCTGACATCCCATTTTTTATGTTTGTTGAATTCCATAAATAATTATAACTGTGTACTAAGTGGTTTCTGTAAGCCCAGTCAGAAGTGTGAATTAAAAAAGTTTCATTCTCTGAATATATTGTTTTTGGCACCCTATATAGGGAGACTATCTCTCGAACATAAAATTATCCCAACTGATTCACTAAAAAAGTCTCTCATACTAGAGATAAAAGTGCATCCCTTTTCAAACGGTCCACAATAACCCAAATATAATAATTCATTCAAGACATCGTTGGGAGTCCTACCAAAAAGTCTATAATAACATCATCCCACTTCCATTATAGAATGGGGAAAAAATGTAGTAATACTCATTGTTGTTGATGCTTATCCTTAACCTATTTACACGTGTAACATCAATCCATGAACCATAAAATACCCTTTTCATGGTCAACCACAAAAACGTCATTGTAGGTCATGGTACATTTTAGTCACACGTGGATGAACATTCCACTTTTGAGGCTAGAATTTCATCCATAAACTTATCTCGCATAATTGTAGTCACAACAACCTAATTCATGACATAGATGATCTCATCCTCATATATGGTCCCATCGAATGGTTTCTCCCAACCATCATGTATTTCACTCAAGGAAAAAAATTTGGATCCACTTATTTCACATCCCTGGGTGGTCTCAAGTGTATAAAATATAGTAAAACTAATTTTAAGGTCATGTGGTCCTGGAACTCCTCAACCACAACAGGCATCTTATCCAGTAATGTCTTCATTTTCAACTGAACAATAGAATCACGAACCACCTGTGTGAAATATTTTTTTCTTAATTTTTCGGCAACACTATTTCCATTTTTGGGTGTACATCCTGGGTCAAAATCAAAATACTAAAAATAATCAGCCCACCTCCACTACCAGAAATTAAAATTAATTTCAAATATATATATATATATATATCAAAATCATGTTATCAGTATACACCTTAAATGTTTTAAAAATCGATAATTCCACCAATAGATTGAATTAAAAAACACTACTACCGAGATGTGGTTGTTTATAGTGTAATTTCATTCATGAGGCCTCAAATGATGAGACCATTTCATCAAAACTCCATCTCCCTATATCAATAATACTCTATGTACTATCCACGAATCTTCACAAAACTCAATGAAATCCACACCTGCATCAGGTAAGATCAATATTTATGTCAATTTCAAGAACATATTCAGCTCTAAAAAGTCATTCTCACATGCCTCTATCAATTCTAAATTTATCCCCTTATTTGTCAAGACTGAATGTGGTGCTGACAAGTCTAAAAAGACATGGATGAACCTATAATTAATGTATTCTATCCTTAGAAATATATAATATCAGAAAGATTATTGGGTTGATCCCAAGAATCCACTGCATATACCTTCTCTAGGTCCACTAACCCACCTTCCTCTAGGATGATGTGACCCATTAAGTGCACTGGATCGATCCATAATTAACACATAGAATTCTTGGAGTATATCTAATTATCTTTTTCTATACCCAATTTGATGTAAATATTTTTGGAACCATCATCACGAATCTTGGAGAACACAAATATATCATCCACTAACACGACCAAAAATTTTGATAGGAAAGTGTGAATGATTTGTTTTATCAATTCCATAACACTGATGGCACGTTCTTCAACCCCAATGAACATTATAATGAAATAAGAAAGTCCACCCATTATTTTAAAATATATCATCGATATATTGGATTTTCAGTCTCTCAACTGATGATTCGCCAATATCAAGTCGATATTTTACGAATTACAAGATCCCCTCAACTGGGAAAAATAGATTATCGATACACAGAAGAGGATACAGGTTCATAACATTCATCTGGTTCTACTTATGGTCATCAACACATAACTACAAAGTCTCATAATCTTTATTTGAATTAAATTATAAATAACCCCAAGATGGCGCACTAAGATAGATAAATCCATTATCCTCAAACTCTTATAGTTGAGTCTTATGCTCTTTAAGCTCTAGTAGTGGTAATATATATGGTCGAATAGAAATACCCTCATCCCCCAGTATGATCTCAATATTAAATTTCACCTCTCTCATTTGTGTAATCCCAATGATGTCCTATGGAAACATATATTGAATATGATACATATTTGGTTGAATGACATCCTATTTCACATCCCTATCATTATGAAATATAATGGAAACATGTGTGGGGATATACTATAGTTTATGGTGAACTAACCCTACATGACCTGCATAGATATCCCATTCAACATTGTGAATGTATTTTTCACTCTGAGGATACATAAAATTAACTCTTATAAGGTAAAAATATATGTGGGATAAGTAAGAAAATAATTTGTCCATACCCATAATTAGGTAAATCCCTGAAATATCTTGAATTTAATGATCCCAACTGAATCGATCCTCCGGAACATTAAGAGAACATCGCTTTGACAAACATATATTAATAGATCGTACTCCAAATGGTGTATCTATTATGTTCGTCCCATAAAAACTCCATTGTCACACATAACCCATTTACATGTTGTGCAGAAATAAAGGACTGAGAAAAACTAGTATCAAATAACGGCCTTGAAAATATAGAAGATACATGAATAGTACATTTAATAGTTTGTGGTTTATCATCATTATCCACAAGTGTAGGCTTAACTGCATGATGCTAACCTACCCCTATTCCATATGACACTTTCTTAGTCCCCTAAGTTGCACTACTCTATATATATGGTCACTCATTCCCAAAAGCACCACATCCACTACCACTACTTCCAAAACAAGTAAAACTATAACATTCATATTGTTATGGTGTAGAATACCCCCATCCCATACTCTACTTATTTATTAATCCTTCATAATTACTCATCTACAGTGGCTTCATATATAACATCTGTAGATTTCCAATCCTTCCATACCATCATCACTCTACCAGTGGTCAGTGGAATGACCTATGAAAGTGTCCCAACCTACCAAAATGTTGATAAATTACTCATGTAACTTCCTATGAATCTAATCCCTTTTATGGGTACCCTATTTTCCACTGATCTGGAAAACATTATTATAGTGATGGTTTTTTCTCTGGGAAGTCATACCTCAAAAATGTTTAGAAGAAATCACTTATCCTCTTATGGAAGCATCCTTGAGGTTCCCCACATATATGAGAGCCTGATTTACCGCATTAGAAAACTTCTTCAACATGAAGATATTCACATTGGACTTAATATCACATTTAATCCCATATTGAAACTATTTTTCCCAACTAACCACATCTTCTGGAAACAATGGAGAAATGTTATGAAAATCTATAATGTTTCCAACATTTTCCATCATAGACATACTCCCCTAATGCAACCTCGTGAATTCAGATTATCCCTTCATCTAGAGTGTCTTAGTGTAAAAGATCTCAAAAACATATTCTTCAAGTCCATCCAGTCTTTATTCATCAATTTTCCATCATTACTCTTCATGTCCCACCATCACTCCGTCCAACCATGTAACATGTATGCATCCAATTAGATCATATTTTTCATAGTATTATACAAGTTTTCCTGTATAGTATGGGTAGAATCAATCTAGAACTAAGCTACCTCAGGTCTACCCTCTCTTGTGAAAGTAAAAGGGTGATGAAACTGAAACTCATGTCCAAGTTGAGACATACTATTTATAAACCATATAGGGTATCCCTTCATAAACATCATGAAGCGAGAAAATTTCTCTTCAAACTAATCTATGAACTCTTCCCCCAGCACCCCCTTTACCTTAGGTTGTACTGTAATAGGATCACTTCCAACCAAAAATGCCTTTCGTCCACCCAACAAGCATCGTAATGGAGACATATCTCCAGGAATACAAACATTTGTTTTAGAATATTTCAAACAAAATTTCTGTGAATTCAGAGAAATACATAACATGACATTACCCCAAACCAAACCACACAATCAAAACTATTGAAATATTAGAATTCTTAAACATCCTACATTATGGTCATGGTTAAAATATATTAAAATCATTCTCATTATTCATGTTTCTCATTGGAGACCAATTTTACACATTTTTCATCGTTTTAAAAAATTCTTTTCAAAATAGGAAACTTTTTGTGTTCAAAAACACAATAAAAAAAATCAATTTAATATACAGACCAAAAACAAGTTTTTTTGGGCATACAAAAAAATGATTCATGCCACAATATAATCCTATGTTCCTAGAAAAATGAATGTGTACTCAATTATCAGTACATAATGATACATGATTCAGATCTCTACAAAAACTCAGGATCAAAAATAAAAATATACAATAAGTGTTTCACTCAAGGTGAAATTACATCATATATAAAAACATTATTTAATAACAGAAATTCCAGCCGGGGTACAGGGATTTTACCTACATACATGGGTTACCTACTCCCATGCATAAAATCATAACCAATCTGAACACATTAAATTATAATGTCTATATTTCCAAAATTAAATGTCAATGTAAAATTAAATTATACATCTCTCGTACCACATTGTAATGTCCCAACCAGGGTGCCACACAACGGTTCCCCGAGATGGTCAGACACATAACCTGAAAGACGCCTCCCCATACACCAGAGGCTACCAACTAGTATCGAGAGACTAATACCGATAATGGGAAGAATATTACTTTTTTATCAATGTTGGAAAACAATGAAAATAATTTACAAATACCCAAATTATATAACAATTAACCAAACCAAAACAATGTCTCATGATGACCAAAATACAAAATACAATAACCAAAATGAACAAAAGTTACTCCATGGAATATATGTTTCATGTGTAAATATGAAAAAATAAAGATATGTAAAACACCCAACCAGGTCATCAATCAATTATGGTTCTTTCGTCCATGCCCAATTCCAACTCATCTTTATAAAACGAATACATTTCCCTTATCATATCCTAAAAACATGATGTCTATTCAGGTACTAATCATTTATCCAAAGTAGGATTTGTGTACTACTCAGTATGGAACCACTAATGAGATGTAAAACAATATAAAGTCAATAACAATGTATGTAGTTTTATAAAAAATTACATACATGTAATAAAGTAAACATTTTATTTTTATTCAATAACTCGTTAATTAGACACATAACTCTAAGGTTCTCGAGAACACCAAAACCATCAATACCTACTTCGGCCAGCAACATATTATGAACTATATCACATTTCAATTCACAATTCATTATAACATATGGTAAATCATTATCACTTGTCTTTAATTCATTATTATATTAAATTGTAACCATAGTCCAATGCCATTGTTTTGGGAATATATCTCCATGCCTTGGACCCTATGGGTATTTTAAGTAGTAGTATGTGACCCACAATTCATTTATCAAACAATCTAACAAGTGGGATTTTTAAGAATATGTCTATGTCCAACAATGTTTTATCACTATAGGATATTGATATAGTAGACCATGCCCCTCACACATTTATCAATTTATCACTACGGTCTTTTGATGCAGTATACCATGCCTCACACATGCATATTACTTATATCAATATATCACTTATATCACATAAATCAAGGTTAATCAATTTTATCCTCCTTATCACATTTCATACTCACAGTATCAATTAACTAAATCATCATTTAATTAATCCAATTCTATAAATTCAATTATTAATAATTCCAAATTATACAATCTCAATATCGAATTAATTTTTTCAACAATTAATTAATAAAATTTCACAATCTAAATATCTCAATAATAAATTATAAAAATAATTATTTAAAATTTTAAAATCTCAATATATCATTAATTAATTAAAAAATAATTAATTTAATATTTTAATTCAAAAATATATCCTTAATTAATTTAAAAATTAATTAATCCAACATCACAATCCAAATGTTCAATTAATTTATTCCTCAATTAATTAATTCAATTTAATAATTTCACAATCACAAAATATAGATTCATTATTTCCCAAATATAATAATCAATTCTAACAAATCCCAATTGTCCATAATTTTACCAAAATCACAATTACATGGAAATTAAAACAAATAAATTCCATGATTCCAAAAATGAATCAATCCCTTAATTTTCCCAATTTCAAGATTCAATTTGGAAACATTCAAATTTATATAGAACAATGCATAAACATATTTGGAATCTTGACTTTGGGAGTTGAATTTAGACAACCTATATCAAAATTGATGATTAGGGATAGCCCAATAGATATTATCCAAATTGAAATGGAAATGTCAAACCCACAATGGAAAACTAGATCATGAATCAAATCCTAAAAATGAGATCAAATAGATAATTATCCATAAAACCTAAATCTATAACTAATTTAAAAAGGTAAAATGTCCATTCATTTAATATGGGATGAATGTAAAACTAATCCAGATGAGATTCACTTATTGGTAGACATGCATATCTTGAATCTGATCTTCAAATCATCATGAATGGCAGTTGTAAGACCTAGGAATTCATAAATAATCCTTTATAAATGAGAGGAATGGGTTAGATATGAGTTGGTTTGATATAGTGTGATGTCTATGGGTGATTGTTTAAAAATATATTTTAGGTTAATTAAAATGAGGCACATGGTTTCCTAGAAAATGGCACACAGTTTTCAAACCCTTGCCTCTTAACATTGAGCACACTCTAGGGGGAGGTTCATAGTTACTACAAAGAGGGTACATAGATGTAAAAACCCTATTTGAGCTATAGTAATCCCCTTTTTTGTTCATATCGTTTTCTAGGATGCACATCAGTTTTTTGAAAATATTGTGCCAACCATGCACTACCTCTCATATATTCAATTTTCTCCAATTTCCACCCAATATAAAACCAAAAATAAATTTCAAAAAATTAAAAATAACACCTGTAAAATTGTTCATGAAATATCTTAAATTGGCCAAGATCATACACTAGAGCACTTCATCGATGATAATCTTTCTCCCAAAATGCTTTTTGAGGATGTTCTCCTTCTCAAGAATGAAATCTTATCAGGTCACAGTTACATTCTTATATAAGGGGTTATATTGGTAGTATCCTTTTGTTTCCATGGATAACCTATAAAAATAAAATTCTTCCCTAGGTTTCTAATATATTTACAAAGAAGGACATAAAAAATTCCTCACAACTCTCTATAAGTTTATCTGAATGAACGAGTTTCATTCCACACCATAATGTGAAGGGAATTTTATATTCCACTTTAGTTGGTACTCAGTTTAATATATATTCCAAACTCTATAATACATATCCCCAAAATTATAATGGATGATATATATGAATCATCATATACCTTACCAAATCTAAGAAGGTATTGTCCTCATTTGACTAAAACCATTCCACTATATTACTTAAGGTGGAGATAGTTGAGAAAGAATATCAAACTCCCATAAATATTTATTAAAATATTTTTTAATATATTAATCACCTTGATTTTCTCAAATATTCTCTTTCCTAATTCCAAAAATGAAACAAAATCATTCATGATGATTTATCTCAAAAGATTATAAGTAACTATCTTCAAAAATATGTGTCAATGGATTTATGTTTACATCACAATTATGTTGATTCTATCACTAGGTGTTATATGAGTTGAGTGAAAATGAATATTTATCTATTCCCAATAATTTTTTCCTAATTTAATAACTAATTATTGTTATTTAAATGGTTAATATAATATCATATACAATACTTATAAAATAAAAAAACATTTATTTCCAAATTTAGAGATAAAACCATCTATGTCATGGTGGGTTACAGAAATATTTTTCTTAGTTATTGCAGCTACAAAATAAAATCTCTTAAATCCAATATCATTCATACTATAAATGAATAGTGGTTGTCTCTAACGGATATAGTATCCAATTTAAAATCATTGGTATCTTTAAAATCCTCATATCTACAAGAAATATTTTGGATGTTATTTTTTTCCAATAATTGGATTTATATATATATATATGAGAAAGTAAAGTAGTATCTAATTCCCAATGTATAGATATTAAAATATTACACTCAATAACTAACATGCATTTAGATTCACCTAATTTATATTTGATGTCCATCTTCTACTTCCCTTTCTTCCCACATAAAAAATACATCTTCCATTTCTTATCCTGACCTCTGGATCATCCAATTCATAAAAAGATAGTGCCTGTTATCTTTAGTACCAATATAATTATTAGTCCCCGTTATCTTGTTCTACCATATCTTATTCAACATAAGGAATATGTGTTTTTCATGATCCATGTCCATATCCTCATTGAATATCATAATAAAAAAAATTTAAAGACACTTTTCTTTTTTATTCTCATAAAATAATTAATAATAAAACTCTAGAAGGTCTTGGGTAGTGATGAGTTCATGAGATCTATGTGAAACTCATCTTGGAATTTAATCTCTTTATAGTCTAATAATTTAATGTATCCAATAACTTTTATAACATGAGGCCCAATAGGCACCAAATTTACAGTATATGTTTCAAATAAATAATTGTATATATAATATCTCTCTTTTCCCTCCCTCTCTTGATAATGATCCCGAAGGTGAGAAATCATGTTATATGAATCCATTTCATCATGTTTTTTCATAATCTCATGGATCTTGGATCATATAATGAAACAATAAAAATATTTGGAATCATTGAAATGTTTATCATAGAGAGATAACTCTTCTACTCTAACATCTTTTCTATATGCTTTAGGATTTTGTTCTTCCCACACATGAAATTTCCATTAATGGAGTAGGATAACATGTAAGAACCTTCACCAATCATGGAAATATTTGTTGGTTAGAAGGTTATCCTTCAAAAGTAAGGGTCATAGTGATATATTAGAATTTATTTTTAATATTATTTGTAAATTAAAAAGAGTATGATTTCAGTAATTCAATTGATAATATTATATAAAAAAATAAATATTTTTTTATTAATCTCCCTCTATTTTATAGAAACATAATAGACCTAACTAAAACCACAAGAAACACTTTTTTTTATAAAAAATGAAAAAAAAGTAACTAACAGTAAAAAACCACATTAAAGAGGTCTATAATTATGAATTCCAAGATCATTTTTTCATAAACAATTAACCCCCTCTAGAGGAAATTATCATAGGCTAGAAAACAAAGATATACAACTACTTTAATTCATATATTTAGAAAAGTTGTTAGCAACTATTTTACCATCATGCCATGTATGGGATCTGTAAATGGTATTGTTCAAAACCTCCTTGCACCACCATAATCTGTAATTAATTGACCAAAGGATGGTTTCTTTATCATGAAGCACATTTTCAATAGTTTAAGAGTCTGTATAAACTACACAAAAAATGATGTACTCTTATTACATAACTATATACCCATGAGAATATCATAGTCTCCAACATGGATAGAGTCACCTCCTTTTATTTAAGAAGAGAAGGCTAGTAGGAAAAATACACAGTGGTCCCTTTTGACAGCTCATCATCACATGATACCCAAGTGGCATGACCTATCAATATTATTTTATAGACCCTATTGATGATGTTTCCCCCAAACCCACTACCCATATAATGGTCTATTAAAAAAAATTGTATAAGAACATGAGCCTAGAAGAGGTATAATGTAGGGTGTTGTTTCCCAGTCTTTGAAAACTAGGGCTGAATCCAAAAAAGGATTCTTGGTTATAAAGATGATACTTATTCTGGTCCCTAGTATTTTATTTTTGATGTGATTTGTTTCATAGAGTCTAAATTTACCAGAATCCCACATAAAAAATGATTCATCTATGCTCCCTCTCTTAACATGAAATTCTTGCACCCTTGAATCACTACTGGAGGAAGGAATTGAGAACCTTATCAAATCCCATCTGTCATGTGAAATCCACAAACATAATCCACACCACCATGGCCCATTAAAATTGAAAATATATGTTTCCAATAGGTTTATTTTTTGGTTCCCTAAAAAATTGACACATGGAATCCAGATTAACCCCCACAATATGTACATTATCCTTAGTTTGTGGTGCCTTATTCCAGACTCTCAACTCTAAAAATTATTATTTTAATTGGTATCTTTACACCAATGTGTCTCCCCATAAGGATCCTGTTAATTTGAACTAACTGGTAATTAGAGAAAATCTCTAGGTGAGAACACTCATAAATAGGCAATCGTGAAGACACAATTCTCAATCAAATGGATTAACATGGTACTATCAATTAAAGTACACTAGTTATCATACTGGGGATATTTTATGATTTTTATGTGTTCACTAGACTATTTGAATGTTATATCCTTGCATGGGCATCTTGAAAATCCATGTTTCTTCCCAACCCAGTTATGCATCCAGTACCTTATGTCAGCTTTACTGACAATCCATCACGTATGCTACTGAAGGAATTCAATATAATGCTGGACAATTTTTCATATGAATGATTATCTGGATCTCTATTTGAATACATCATTCTTATACTTTTAGATCATGTATTTACCCCACAATAATATTCCCAAAATTATCCTCCTTGAAAACATTGCATGCAGATCCAGCATTTCCCCAACTACACTTCTAACTTTAATTCCTCCCTCAAATAGGGGTCCCTCCAACCTCTTCAATGATTCACAATAGATCTTTCCATCCTTTTGGTTTTCCTATATTAAAGATACTGTTATGATATCTAAGTTGATTATCACCATTTTTGTCAATTTTATGGTAGAGAATACATGCATTGGGATCTTCAAGGGAACACTATTGATAAGGGTAATTCTCCCTCAAATATATAGTAGAATCTTCCATTAATTCAACAATAACTCTCATTTTTAGTCACTAATCTTATGAAATTATGGATGTAATGGCTTTTTAGTAACAATTGGCCACCAAAATAATCTCTTGGGATAGATCCTCTCAGTATTTCTAGCCTGCTTTCAATGGTTCTAACCCTTATGTCTGAGAATATACTAGATCTATAGAAGAGACTGTTGACCTGATTGATTAAATTTTTACTCCAGGAACTATGTTCCTGCATGGATCAGTTCATCCCCTAGATTTATCTTTCACCACCATTTTCATGTTTAAAAGTATCATCTACAAACATCTGGTTGGGGATGCCTCCAGCAAAATTCCTTTTATGTTATTGGAAGGTTCTACCCAAATTATCCAAATTTTTGATATATTGGATCAACACATGATTGGAGATATTAAATAATGATAGAAAGAGAAGATATCTTTATTATAGACCTAATACCTACCTAAAAAACAATGTGTTTTCCCATGATTTCCAAGATTAGCCAAAACGTCTTAATAAGATATCAATCATCCTATGATAGAACCACTTTCAAGAGATAAACCTATTCATAAAACTAAACTAAACCCTATCAAAATATTTTTTATGTCCAAATATATGGCTACATTTCCAAAAAAAAATATTTGATTTATCTCACTTATTACTTCTTCATCCAAGCATATTTCCCCTTGAATTATTCGGCTTTTTGTGTAACTGTGTTATTTTTCAAAAATATATCCTAGAATATTTGATTCTACTATCTTGTTATGGATAAATTCCATAACCTTATATAATATTAAAAAACATGATTAGATGATATTGATTTAGGGACTACAGATCCTTCACCTTTAGAACCATGACAATTTTTGTGGAACATGCAACATGTAAGAGGTTACTGACCAAGAAGTAATCATTTTATACATATATTTTATCCCTCGTTAAGAAATCCTAATAGATATTATAGAAAGATATTAAGAGATAATCGTGTCCTGGCACCCTTTCTAGATTAAGAGTCCAAACTGCATCACCGACATCCTTATCACCTAAGAATGCCTTTAGAATCTCATTATAAACCACTGAAACATTGTATGGAATGAAATTTAAGTTCTCTACTATACACCTTATATATCCTCCAAACAAAATATCATTCAAACATTCTAGTAGGGAGTTAATGTGATCATTCATTATCACTCGTACCACCTCCTGATTATAGGAGAAGGACCCATCCTCCATGGTTTTGTTTGGAGTTGTGGTCTGATGTTTTTTATTAATTAATACAAGGAAGAATATGGGGTTTTAATCACAGTCTTGGAGCCACATGATCATTGAACATTATTAAAAAATTACATATTGTTTTAGAAACACCTCACCCAACACATTCTTTTTACATCTCAACTCAGTAAATAAAGATTCATCCAATTCATTCTCCAAACAATCATCTAACTGTTCGACATCTCTATTGATCACCTCTAGATCGTGACCATGGGTCAGATTCATTCTCCATGATTGAAGAGTACCTATAATCCATCTTATTTTATTTTGATGAATAATTCATTTTTTTCAATAGGAAGTCTTCTCCCACAACACCTAAATGACATCATGAATCCCTAGTTTCTCCATCCACTTGGTAGATAACTGGAAAATCTGACCTCTAATAGTCGTAGAGTCCAATGTGATACACTACAGAGAATTTTATTTTAGCTTTTACATTAAATTGATGACATTTATTTAAATGGAGGATTATAAGGCCTCCCATTCACCCGACACTGAAGAAGGTGAAACCATTTCTGGAGATCTCCTCTCTATTTGTTGAACCATGTAAATGGATCTTCAATGAAACATGCACCCATCATACAACTATTTTCCATGAAAAAAATAAATTATTGACACTCTATGGGGGAAATTATCATCCAAATTTCTTCTCCAGTAGGTCCACCACAATGTTGTGGTCACCACATTCAACCAAGGTGTGTTACCTAGGTTGAAGGATCTAAAATCCTTCCATATGCACACCCTTGAATGGGCATCACATTTAGAATTATCAACTAATAAAATAAATCTAGGAGACCCCATTGGGATCAATTTTTCAAAAACTGATTAGAATATGAAATCTAATCAAATGAAACTAAATCCTTCTAGAATAGCCGTATAAGAGGGTTTTGAGAGTTACCATCAATGAATCCATTCAACCTTATATGATGATCATGTTGTTTGATTATACTTGCATCTTGTTTGAGTGTTAGGACTGAAAACCCAGTGAATTATTAATTGTGAAGTTCATGTGCATATTTTTTTTACATGGGTTCAGATATCACAGGAGTTCCACATGAGAAAGCTGATCATCGCATATTATTCCTTCTAGATTTTTTCCCAAATCCACAACCATTCATTCCTTGAAATTACACTGAGACCACCCTTGATATAGACTATGACCTAGTGCATACACCCTAATGATCCTTCAGACTAATTATCATAAGAAAAATTTCTTTTTCCCCAGGTGATAATGGAGAAATAGGTTCATTTTTCGGTGACACTCAATAGCCCTCACCATTGTAATTTGACTATCGATTTTTTATAGTATTATATTGAAAATCCATCTTCCTCTAATCATCTCCTCAAAATTTTTTGGTCAAAAAAATTTGAAGGGTCAATTGAATTAACTCACAATTCATTGATCTATAGAGTGGACTCCCCAATCCTAAAATATTCAAAATGGATTTCCAAATTCCTTTTCTCCTAGTTATATAATGTATTGATTCTGTAGTCAGCTGTCAATTTTAATTAATTTATGTTAACCCAAAACATTTCGTTAGAATTTACTAATAAATCAAAGCATCGAAATTTGGGATGGTAAAGAACATTGAACTATAGTTCGATTCTAAATTAAGTAGTTGAATGATATAGTGAATTAATATATAAAATTTATGGATTTTATATTTATAAATTAATTTCACATTATTATCTTTATTAAATGATTATTAAAATTATGTGGATTTTCTTAAGAGATTAACCACATCTTATCTAATTTTTATGCATACTCTATTTTATTTTAGTTTGATATTTCATTCTTGTTAGTTCATTAATTCATGTGATCATGGAATGAAATTCATAATTAATTAACCATAAAACATGATAGAAATAAAATAATAATTTAGTATGATCATGAGCTTTTACAAATTGTATGTTTGTCTTGATATTGATAAAACACCAATCTACCTAGGCGAAAAAACCTATTGGGCCTTTTATGGTTCATGTTGCTACTTTCCCACATGTCCAACTATAAATCCACCTTGTATTACTGTCACCTAATCTCCAAACATAAGAAACTCTACTTTATTTGGAGCTCCATCAATTAATTATCACTTTACTCGCATATAGGTGTGGGGAACTCAATGATTTGTTAATATGTTTACATAAAATAAACCATTATCACGCAAACCCAAACACAATTTGAGCAAGGATGACTCAGATTCAAATATATTAATTTATTTATAAATTAAAAGAAATGAATCACATACAAATTTCTGGTATATTTTCATGACTATCCACATTAATGAAATAAATTACACATTTTGTAAAATAACGATTTATTACAAAGTGTTCTTACTTAAGATAATGCTCACTAAAATCAATTTACTATCTTCCTTAATTAACTACTTAATTAATCTTAATTCTAATCCAAATTTTCATGATATTCCCATCCGTCATAACATAATAAAAATAATTTTTTAAAAAAATTCAATGGGTAAAAAAATGTACCTGGTAGGAAACACAGTGTGTTCCATTCAAAATACTCAATATGAAATATATTTATATAATATTTACTCATTCGGTTTTTTTTTAAATTAATTAAAATATATTTTCTTGGTGTGTACTATCCAATTAATGACCACCTAGTACACATAGTATTTATATAGCATGTAACATTTAATTATTATTTAGTAACAACTATGTTATAATTTATAGATGATATCTTTTTTATAACAATATGAAAAAAAATTAATTATGAATTTTATACAAAAAAACATAGCACACATAATGTACTATTTACTTAATTTCAACACAGAGCACATTTTGATAATATTTAAGTAGTATAATAAATTAACTTATAAATCATTTTTATTTTGTAAAATTAAATAGGGTTTAAATTCATGATACATGTCATGTATTTTTCTCACCTTATATTTAAAACACATTCCAAGGGACTCGGCTTGAAACCATTTCACTGAAAATATTATAGTAAATGTTTTATGACTATACCATGGAATGTATTGGAGTACAAAATATGTACACAGAAAACATGGCGTGTAGTGTTTGAGTTACATGGTCACCAGTCATGTGACCATTTAAGAAGATAAAGAGCTTGTCCATGACTGAAATACTACATGTCTTGTGTGGATGTTACGTTTCATGAAATCTAGCTAACCATGCTTCTAGACAGCTCAATCAACACATGGTTGGTAATTAAATTAACCATTTGTAATAAATTCTAATAACATGAAATCATTCTGAATTAATTTAAGGTTTATTAATATAGGTACAGGATGTGTACCTTCTTGTTACATACTGTGAAATCTTGTGTTGTCAGGTGAGACACTTTGTCTCCTTCAGATTCGATGGTCTCTTTTATTTCAATTATAAAATTTATTGATTTTGATATATTTGTGGGAAAGGGGAAAATTAGATCAGATCTCATGGTTTAGATTAAATTATTATTTAACTGTAATTGAAAACTAAGAATAAAATTCATAAACCAATCTCTGAAATTTAACAAATTATAATTAATTATGTGAACGCTCTTATACTGCTTAAAGAGTCTTGGGTAGAAGAAACACTAGATTGGGTATGCCCCTCTCAGTATTTTTGTTGTAAACTACGATTAAACTCTGATTTACATAATGAAAAATGGTGTGATCAGTTAAATTCAATAACATAATATTTACCATTAAAAAAACACATAATTCAAAGAACATGATATTAACATATTATTTATAAATTATATAATCCATTAATGAAATTCCTATTGCGGAATTATTTCGTAATTGATTGGTCTAAAAAAATATCTACATATTACCATAATTGGGTTTTAAGAATCAATTATATATTCCCACCTATTATGATCTAAATGTTTTCAATGAATCTCCAATAAATTTTCATATGAATCTCTTCATTCATGCTTTATAGATCGAAATTCATGCATCATTTAACCTTGATCATCCTACGAATATCTTCCAGGTAGGGTTCTCTTCTATCTTTCTAAATTATAGAGCAATGGTGTATAAGGATCCCACTCCATTCATGGGGGCGTTATTGGAGATAGGGTTCTCTAGGTCATTGATTTGATTCTATCCAGATTTCATTGATAATAAAAAAATGAATTATCTACCATGGTGAAATAATAAAAATGGGTTTATATATAGATTGGTTTAGAAAAATGTAAATAAATCTGTTCCCAAATTAATTTTCATAACTCGTGTTAAACCAAATATCTATAATATTATTATTATTAGTATTATTATTTCATGACATGCATTAAGAGCACAAATTAAATTAAATATTATTTATTCTACTAATATTTAATATATATTATATATAACTAGACCATAACATTGTGTCTGATATTCCATCATAATAATTACCAGTAACTGAATAATGACTAATAATCTAAAAAATAAGCATACCTTAATTATTTTCAATAATTAAATAAATATTATACTAAATAAATATATGTTGAAAATTATATGGACAAAATATTCTCTCGAATAACTAGTGAAAAAATATATGTGATCGATTAAATATGAATAATTTTTAAGCCACACATGGGGATACTATTTTATCAAAAGGATAAATAATAAATAACACTATTTTTAACTGATTTTATGAGATCACTTTCTGTGTGACACTCTAGGTCTCATTCTCAGTAGAATTATATGAAAAATTCCATTGTATAACGCTAATATCTAAAAACATGTCATGGAACCCATAGGGAAATAAGTTAATGAAATAATGAATAAAATCACATACAGATGCTTACTATCTAATATAACCCCTTTATAATGATATCTCTAATAAATAAGTTTCCATGTATGTTCCATCGACATGTCTGCTCGATTTCCCTCTCATTGAATTCCTAAAAATCAAACATGCCTAAAGAACATAGTGAACATGGATTTAAATAGGCTATATCATTTCCATAAAAGGGTCTAAGATATCAAATTCTATTAAGGAACATAAGGGAAAATCCATTTCTAAGGTTATTCATTAATTAAATATTACTCGTGGCTCAGCCAATGTGTCTTACCACTCCATAAATGTATGTTGTCATAGTTTTTGTAAATATATAAAAGTGAATGACTTATAAAAATCAAGAGTAATAATCATAATTTTTAAGGATAAATATCGACATCCATATATTTGATCATCCATATACATATATAAAAGTGAATTTTTGATGGACGTGTCACATTCTCAAAATATCATACACTAGATATTACTATGTTTTTAAACCATGATAAAGTTCCTCAAAGTCTTATGACTATCCACCCCTAATAACATATATCATTTTTGCCCTTCTAATGGATTCATCCATCAATTGAAAATATATTTAAGAGTACAACTATTGAACTTTTATGTTCTCATTATAGTGGGGAACTGCTTTAATAATTCGATGTCGTATCTACTCTTATGATAGCATCACATACTATGTTCCACAAAAAAACTATCATGATGTGATAAATATTTTTTTTATAATCAAAAGAGTGAATATTTTTTATCATAAAGAACACATATTTCGCTTATATGTAACCAAATCCAACATAACATACTATCCAAACACTTGCTGACAGGTTGAGAGCAATCTCGATGGGAATAAATGGAAGATGAGATCAGCATCTTCCTTTGTTCATGTTCTAAACAATAATTGTTTTAACTAAAACCTCCAAATGAATCTGAATTATGCCCCTTATTGGAGGACTTATATAACACATATGTTTTGGTATAAATTATGTGAACTCAAGTTATTGTGTTAGGCACCCTCTAACTAAAGTTACCACAATGAAGGAGGAGAGATAATGACCACTAGGTGCTGTCAATAGAAGTTCATGGGTTAGAGACTAGAATTGAGGGTATAAAAATCATATTATATTGTATGCATTACCTTGTATATGAAAATATGATAGGAAGATAAGATGAATCAACCATAATAAAAATAATATAAAGATACCCATGATGGGAATATATAGAATAGTTTATGTAGTCCTCCTATAAAACATAATATTATTTAAATATACATGGGGTAAGCATACATGTATACTTAGTAGGAAAACCAATGTCTATCTTTCACATGTTAAAAGAGAATACTATTGCAGTAGTGAGAAAACAAAAAAACCAACAATACATGAACATGTCATCTAACCATACCCAATTTCACCAAGCCTCACTCACCATGAGACGTATTCCATAATAACAACACAATAAGAATCATATCAATTAATGGTACTTCTTAACACATTTAACAATATTTAGTCTCTCTCACACCCTAACAATATACGTAATGGTACTCCTACATCTACAATTTCACAATACATCACATCCCCACCATATAGACCTAGTAAAAAAAATAAAAAATCATCGCATATCCTAGGTAGTCAGGTATTGAATGTGATAATATTTTAATCCTTCATCACATGTATTTTAATGATTGTTGACCAACTATTAAAAAAATTTGGCTAATTTGAATTATTTTTGTATTTTTTGTGTGTTTTGGAATTAATTGGAAAAATAGCCAAATTTTAGAATTTATCTATTTTACATTTTCTATATATTTCCAAAAAAATATTTCACACACTGATTTAATTTATAAAGCATCATTTTTTTTTCAAATAAATACTTATTGGGATTCATTTCATTCATATGGACCCAAATATGAATACATCATTTAAAGGCCCCAATGTAGCTCGAATGTCAGGCCTCAAAATCTAGGTAAATATTTGGATATTTTTTTGAAGATTTCCTTATATATCATAAATTTATGAAAAAATGTATCTAAAATTAAAAAATGATAAATATAATATCCTAATGACCGACATTAATAAATACAGACCCGCTTTATTATGCCAATATCAAGCCCAAAAATAGAGGGGAAATCAAATTTTGGAAATTAAAATATTCTTATTGGAACAATAAATGTTGGTACTAAGTGGTATATAATGTTTATATACAAGTATGATGGACCTATCAATTCATGTTTAGATATATGATACATTTTTTGAACAACATTTAATAAGAATCATTTCCCAAATTCATCATTAAATGGGTATACCACTGTCAAATATTTAACAGATAGAATCTAGAAGAGATCTTAAAGGGATATTTGGAAAACTAGGAATTGTATTACCAAATGGTTGAAAATATTAAACATATATAAGGATAAGTTCAGGTACACTAAAGGTGAGTTCCACACATAATTATGGAGAGGTGGTTGAGTGTCATGCTGATATTCTATCTCCCCTTTTCTATTTTTCATTTATTTTAATTTTAATATTTATTTCGAATGTAGATTTAATTTTATTTAATTAAATAATTAATTTATCCTTTTGTTATATTGTTCCCTTCAATTATTTCTTCTTTTTTGTCCATTCCCTTCCACTCTCTTATATTATTTTTATTCATTTATTTTCTTCTTTTATTCATAATCCATTCCATAGAGACCTCTTACCATAAAAATGTGGGGCTATCGTAAGGCTTGGCCTACTAGAGTTTATTGGAAATTCCATTCATTATAATATTAAATTACTATGTATTATTATGTTTGATATGAGAATGAGTGAACTGAATGATTGTTGATATCATCCACCATGACAGAAAACTCAAACTTGTTTCAATTATTTTATTAAATGAAATATGATTGTGCCATGATTTGGAATATTTCACAATTTAGAATGAGGTTTTCCATTAACCTAAATAATTGGATGATTTGGAAATGATATTTCTAAAGTAAATCAATATTTCAAATTAATAAATAAAGGAATCATAATTCAAGAATTAGATCACATAATCCAACTATTAAACATAATTTAAACTCCAACATGGAAAATGATAGAACCCATGAACCATTCCATAATGGTCAAGTTCATTCTATTCTAATATCATTCTAATATTTTATTTTATTTTAATTTTATTTCATTTTAATTCCATTACATTCCCAGATGAAATAAATAAAATAAAAAAGCATTATTTTAAGTGAATTAAATTATGTGAGAAAAGAACTCATAAAGCTCCTCAACGGAGATAAACTGTAAAGCCCCGACACCAGAAGCTTAGATTTGGTGCATTATTACATATAATTGGAATGATCACAAAAGATCAAATCTCAAAAGATAGATCAGTTTAATAGACTTGGAAGTACTAGATACATTTATAAGATTTACAATACATCATAAAATAAAAAACTACAACAATATAGTTTCTATAGACCACACTCATATCCACTCAGACTATCCCTACCGGTAATTCATAAAATACTTCTTCACAACCTAATAATAATAAATCATAGAAAGGGGTGAGCTCAGATGCTCCGTAAGGATAAAAATACAGCAGAAACTTTCATAAATAAGCATAATCATTTAAGGCAACGCATACCCAAAACAATGCCTTTTAAACTTGAACTTCAGAATAATATGGAAAAAATAAAATGAAATAATGCCATTTACTTATTCTCATTGATATTCTACTAGTCGAATAAACACATTAAATATCAATAACCACTTCCATAATGAAGGAATTCAAAATGCCAGACTATCATAACCACATAGTCAAGGATTCGTGCAAATACTACAGATAATATTTTGTCAAGGCCTTGTGCCAAGACACTAGTTTTTCTCATGAGACCTACCGATGTATCGAGGAGATATAGCAGGCTCCACCCGTCACTTACTAAGTCCAATTCATTCCTCACATGAAAATATTAAATCATAACATAAACATTCGTATTAGAACTAGCAAGCGAAATGTTAATACTTTATCTACAAACCATGAATGGTATAAAAAAAGCACATCAACAGTAAAAAATAACTCATTCAATACAATATGGGAGATTTTATTATTACAAATTAACCACAATTGATAGTAATGGATGATATTGAAATAGATGAAAATAATCATCACAACTATTTGATAGAAATGTCCCCCCTTTTTCATAGAAATATTTAAAAGTCACAGTATTTGTCAAGAATCCATTTAAAAATATATTTTTGAATCAAAGGGTCCCATACCAAATTTTAATTTTAAAACATTAATTTCCATATAAATAAATCCTTAAAACCATTTTTAAAACATGAACATTAATGAGAACAATTTAGAATAATAAATATTTAATACAATTAATATGATATTTTAGTTAGAGTTACTAAATAAAAGAGACACACTTGAATACCAATAATTGAGGTAATAAATTTTTTTTAATGTCATGAGAATAAAGGGATTCGTGATATACAATTTCAATGTTCATTATATACACCATATAAAAGTGTATTGGCTTATAATAACAAAGATGTCTCAATGGAATGTAAATTCAGATGAAATCTCTTATAAAGAGTGTATCCTTGGGTTAAGGATAACTCAATGACATAATTATGTGTGACAAATATAAATACACTCAATATGATTGGATATTCAGTGCAAATCAATCAGAGGACATTCACAAAAATTCTTGTAAAAACAACACCAATGAATTGGATATTCAACTCAACAAATGGAGATTGAGTTAAAATTGCTCTTATCAAATTCATATAGATGACTTGAGAATTTATAAATGGAGTGATTATGTGTATAAAAAATATATCCACAAAAATGGGTGTTGAAATTATGACATAAGAAAATCAATAGTGATTCCACACATATTCTTGGAGTAAAATAATAAATGAATTATGCGTAAAGCTGAATGAGTGGAAATTGAAATTTAAAATTCCCTTATCGATTTGGTAACTTATGAAACATACACCCATGAAAGAAGGATCATACATTGATGATGTAAATATCCATAAATTAATGTATATTACACAATGAATACAATCATGGGTAGAACACACACCACATGCAATAAATAAGGGGTGAATAATGGAAATCCTACGGAATTAAATGTGAGATAAAAATCCCTAACTTTGTACTTTTTCCAGGGTTGAGGGTAGGTTAACCTACTGTAAAATGGTGAAATTATTGTTATTAAATTATAAAAGAATCATATACATTAATTATGATAACATATATGATCTTTTAACAACTCTTTGTGAATACTATCTTAGTATTTATCGTCGTTTCAGGTGTTAACTTACTCATTTCCTTTTATATGTTTTGTTACATAAGTCGTGTTTGTTATGTATAGGTTTTATATTATTAATATCCAGAATTATTTCAAGTCCTTAAAAATTATTTTTAATCATCAAATGATAATTATTCTTGAATGGATACGATGGGGAATGAATCTCATCGCTTTCGTGGAGACGGTAGTCTGTACATACGCACGAGCGACAATATCATTCTTTTGATATTAAAATAATATATAATTGGATGGTATATCATATATACAGAATAATTATCATGTTATATTTATTATTTAAATCAATTACACATCATTATCATTCCCATCAAAATAATAATGTTTTGAATAACAATTACACCACGACGTGGAGACAGTAAGCCGTATGTACGCACGTACGGTGACATGTCATTCAAAGGATGGATAGAATACTGAATATGTATGTACCATATTTATAATAACATCATAGTATATATAAGATACTGGAGATATTATTTTTGAATGGAAATAATAAAGAAAGAATATGTTGAAGAAAAAAGGAACTTGAAAGAGGGTGGTGAAAACATTACCTCTTCTTCAGGTTCGTCCTTTTGATTTGATCAAAATGGCTCCTTAAATTGGATTTATGATAAAACTAAGGCCTCTAGGTTGAATTGAGGGAAGTTTAGAAAATATTTGAGCAGGGGTTGGCCAATGCAAAAGGATATTAAGGTGTGAATTCTAGGGAAGGTCGAGTGGCCTTTTATAAGAGGGGTGAGGGGCACCTTAAAAAAAGCTAGAAATACTATTTTATAATAAATTCATATTTGGTTTTTAATGGCTAAAAGGGTATTATTTAAATTCCAAGATGGCTATAGGTCTACAAAAACTCAACTTAAAGGTTTTATACATTTTTAGGTCACTTTATTAACCTTATCATTTAGTTTTAACTCTAAATTAATCAGTTTTACAATTACCATGTCACATTATATTTTTATATTAATTGGTTAGTGAACTTACTATAAAATTTCAAGCAACCTATAAGTTGTACATTAATAATACACCAATCATTATATAAGGCCTTTTTTCCAATCCTTATATTTTTAAGAATAGAATATCAATTAATAATATAATATTTTTTTAAAAAACTCTTTTATGTCAATTTTGACACTATTTAATAATTTTTTTTGTAAAAGTCATAAAAACTTTATTAATTCTAACCAAATTAAATTAATAAATCATATCATGTCATATTATCCAATAAATTTTTTATGTCATCAAAACGTTTAAATTATATTTTTTTTAACATTTATAAATCTAATTATTTGATTAGTTCATTAATAAGGAAAATATTGTATCATTATTGTGTAATAAATAAATTTAATTATTAAATGTCTAAAAATTGTATATAAAATACCATTATATAGGAAATATTTTTATCATTCTAATGAATATTTGTAGTCTATAATATAACATATATAACTCTATGAAAAAATTGTTTTTCTAAACGATATATGCTTATGTCATTTTTGCAATTACTTTAACTTAATTAATACAAAGTGACATTATCACTTAAAAGTGGATCAATGAGGTCCCAAAATCGACCCAAGGACTCCCATGGTCGGAAATGTATCAACAAATAGGTTTATGACATGTTTTAGTGTAAATTAATAGTATTATAATATTATTTTGTTTACCCTTATTTACCGGATTTACCCTTTAACCATGGTAAATAAAATATTTACCGAAGTAATTATTCAAAATGTCTAAAAATAAGAGTTACTTATTTACACAATTAGAACATACAAATTCCGAATATGGAATCCATTTTTACAAATTAATAACACAGAAGTGGATGAAACTAATTTTAAATTAATTCACGTTGTCAAAACAAAAAAGCCTATTTTTAAGAAATAATAACTATCAAAAGATTGACACATGTTTATGTCCGGTTCAAATGTGAAATTAAGTCCAATGAAAAAAATTGTATTAAATGGTCAAAATATATTCTAAATATACTTTTAAACCACCAAAATTCATAATTTATCACAATTAATTACTTCGATTAAAAAAGTTGTTTTTAATTAAAATATAGTAATTTTAACTATTCATCAAAATATGAAAGTTATCAGAAAAGTACCCAAAATCCACCCTATCATAATTTTGATATTCCGAATCAAAAAATGAGGTCCATTTTAAAAGACAAAATGTTTAAAATTTCAAAAATTGGGTATTACTATTCATAACGGCTAGTTTGATTGGTTATGGTGTGTTAGAATCTCGAAGTTGCGTACAATGCAAGTTATTGCATTATTGAAAGGGAAACGTAACGTGAAATATTGGGGTGTTACATTCTCCCCTCATTCAATAAAATGTGTCCTCACAATTTTTAATATTGGGATTGGGAATATAATGGAAATTCCCAAATTGGAAAAATAGTCAATAAAACTATCACTTTAAAAGAAAGAAAGAGAACTACAAAGGTCATCTGAGATAACCTATACAAGGATTCCATGTAGAGAAACATGGATATGGATGATAAAATAAGTGTCATGTTCTGATGGAGTGGGATAGAAAACATGATCATGAGAAAGTTAACAATAAAAAAACCACAAACTTGTGATGGGACAAACGGCCAATTTTCCCATTAGGAAAAGTAAACGAACAACATTTTTATTTTTTATTTTTAAGTTACATTACATAAAGATGATTAATTAATTTCTAAGATTGACTATGAACATAAAGAGATATAAGAAATTTTTAAGTAATGTTTTATTCTTTAATAAATTTCTACTACTAACTCATTTGTAAATGATGAGTATTCCAGAAGAATTAGTCACACTAGAAGAGCTAGAATAAACTTCTTATAGAATCACAAGATCCACGAAGAATAAACTATATATTTACCTTTTATTTAGAGATTAATCAAAACCAAAGTTGTTATTATATGATCTGATGATCCCCAAAAAGGTTATTCTATTTGAGAAAGAAACACTAATCTTAATTTCTAAAATTAAAACAACAATACCCCAAAGATAAATAATTACCATTAAATAAACAATTTTCCTTAAAATCCTTCAATATAATCCAAAATAATATTGAAAACCAAGACTTAGAATAATTTAGTTATGTAGTCATCCATGTTATATGGTATCTCCAAATGACATCAACTACTCTAACAGTCACATACTTAACAGTAATTAACCTAATCACATATTCTCTATTATAGGTTAATTATTTCCATAAATAACCCAAATCAATATAAATCACCAATAAAAACATTGATAAAAATACACCATTACTCCTCAAATGAAATCCAATATTATTCTATTTTCCTTGGGAATATAGTGTTCCCAACAATGTGAACAACTTCCAAAATAACATTTATCAATTAATCACCAAATCATTTTCCTATATTAAGGGTATTCATTTGATAAGACATAAGATCACAAATAAACTTATTATTAATCAATAAAATCATTTAACTAAAAATAATAGTCACACTAACCAGGGACTTCACGTAGTCCAGTGGTGTGTGATAAATCCCAATCGCACTTTGGTTGTGGTATCGATTCCCACATCTTTGTCTGACGTGACGGGTTGTCACACGGTCTGTGTGTTTTCATTTTTAAAAAAACTATATTTTATAACATTACCAAAATGAGATAAATTCCTTAAAATAAGCATAACATAATTTAACCACATATGTTATCTCATACCTAGAATTTTCATCCCAAAATATAATAACTTGTAATTTCCTCAAACCCAAAGATCATATAAAACCAAATGGTTATTTATAACTATATCCACTAGAGAAAATATAAGTCTTCCTTAAATATCATTCTCACATGATAAATTACAAGGTTACACAAATAAATGGCCAGGTCCCCTGCATTTATAGTAAATGAATGTAAATGGTTTCTTGGGACCATTTTTATTTTATTCCATAGTACTCTTCATTTTTCCTTGGAAATTCTTCACATTATTTCCATCTTTCCTATACGTAAACCATTTCTTTGTTCCGTTGAGCCAATATCATGGGTGTCTCCATCCACATTTCCTGCATTATGGAAATTTAGGTTAATTTTATCCATGGTCTCCACTGCTGGATATCTTATCATTCATCACCTTTCTCTTCATAATATAAATATTTTTGATCATGTATTTTTAAAATTGATTTGGAATTAAGACTATATATTTTACGCCTCTCAACATTCCATTTTATTTCTCATTTCCACCGTCGTTCCGACCTTGTACATCATTCTCAAAGTCACTATGAATTCCTTGGAATCTAGCCATTGACTAAAACCAGAAATCATTGTGTGAGTAATAGTATTCATAAAATCATTTAGGGAATATCATGTCACCATATTCTCAATTTGAAACACATTAGGATTAAACAAGGTCATTTACACTCATAATACTTCAAATCGGTTTGTAATGAAAATGTAAATTATCCTAAGCATATCCCCTGGGAGTGTTGTAACCAATAATGTAGAGAGGCCCATTGTCGTGCACTAGTTCTAATTCGAGTCTAGCTCAAAGTGGTGTTTTCAGGTTTTACCCGTAGGTACATTTGTGGAAGAACCACCTCTACATACTCGTATCGAAACAGGGATCACTAGTATAAAAACATTTTTTTACGTCACCATTTTTCATGTCGGTTTTTTTGAACCGATGTGAAAATTTCTAAAAATTGATTTTTCACGTCGGTTATATAAGAACCGATGTTAAAATTCCATTTTATCTTATTTTTCAAGTCGGTTATTAAATAACCGACTTGAAAAATCATTTTCTAGGAAAATATATTAAAATTTTCACTTATTTTTCATGTCAGTTATTTAATAACCGACGTTAAAACATATTTTTCACGTCGGTTATTTAATAACAGATGTAAAAATTGTTTAACAAAATTTAGTTGATTTCTCAAACTTTAATTTGACAGGTCACAGAGCTCAAAAAGAGTTACAGATTAAAAGTTATGGCCTTCAGAAGTTGATCACCTCTAAATGATGTCTTAAGGATGTCCAATTTCTGAAGGCCATAACTTTTAATCAGTAACTTCATTTGAGCTTTGTGACCTGTGAAATTAAATCTTGGAAAATGAACTACATTTTTGTAAACAATTTTCATGTCAGTTATTAAATAATAGATGTGAAAAATACCTTGTAACGTCGGTTATTAAATAACTGATGTGAAAAAAGTCATGAAAAGCGATTTTTCACGTCGGTTATTTAATAACCGACGTGAAAGAGTGACGAAGAGTGATTTTTCACGTCGGTTTTATAATAACCGACGAGAAAAATAAGTTAAAATTTTAATATCTTTTCACGTCGGTTATCATAAATCTAACGTGAATGATATTTTTAATATCCCGCTAACGCGAAATTTCAATTTTTTCACATCGCGACATCGAAATTTTGAATTGCCGCCTAAAATTTTTAATACCGCGTTTTCTCATAGAATATCAATTATCTGTTTCCATTATACACCCATCCTAATTTGAAGGTCATTTATTTCAACCATTATCGTTCCCCCAAATCGACTCTTTTTCTCTCAAATGTGAATCAATTATTTCTTCTTTCTGTGATCTCGTCAAGTTATATTTAATCATACATCCATGGTTTATGATTTTTATTATTTTTTTTCTTAATTGATATACCATTTTATGATTATTTCATTCAACCATCCTCATTACACCAAATCAAATTGTTTTATCTTCAACGTGAATCAATGATTTCTTATTTCTGCGACCTCGTCAAGTTATTCGTAACTATTTTCCCATGATTTATATTTTCTATGAGTAGTTTTCTTAATTGATATAACATTTAATGATTGTTAATTTATTATAATGATGCATGATTCATTATATAATGATAAAAATACAAATCGCCCTACAGACTCAAAAATTCCTTCTAATATGAAGCTACGGTTGGCTCATTTAATCATTCCTCGAAAAAAATATCAACTTTCTGATGGTCATAACTTTTGATCCGTAAATCCGTTTGATCTCTATGACCTGTCAAATGAAAGCTTAGAAAATTTTCAACAAGATAGTAATCATTTTTACATCGTTTATTTAATAAACGACATTAATAATAACTTGTAACATCGGTTATTAAATAACCGATGTAAAAAAATGACTTATAACGTCGGTTTTTTAAAAAACCGACAAAAAAAATGGATTCTTATCACCATTTTCCAGAAAGTATTTGATGTCGGTTTTTTAAAAACAGACGTTAAAAACTATATTACCCCATTTTTTACATCGGTTATTTAATAACCGATGTAAAAAATCATATTTTTAACGTCGCTCGTAATAACGTCGCCTAAAAACCGACATAAAAAAGGTTTTTGTACTACTGGATGTATTGTTTGGAAAACACACAATATCAATACAATAAAAAAATTCTAGTAATTTGTTATATACTAATCCTCCAAGTCTATCTTAGGGATATGTTCTCTAATTAGAGTACATATAAATCTAGTTTCCAAGGTTTTTAATAAACATCCTTTAATACCAACTGTAACGCCCTGACCCCAGAATCCCATAGTCAGTGCATTATTACATAACATTGGTATTATCACAAAGGATCTAGTCTCGAAAGAATGATTAGTTTAGTAGCCTTAGAAGTACTACATACATTTATTAGATTTACATGACATCAGAAAATGAAAAACTACAACAACATTTTTTCCATAGACCACACTCATATCCCCTCATACTATCCCTACAGGTAAGTCATAAAATACTTCTTCACGACCTAGAAAAATTAAAACATAAAAAGGGGTGAGCTCAGATGCTGAGTAAGGATAACAATATATAAGAAACATTCATAAATAAGCATAAACATTTAAGCCAATGTATAACTAAAACAAAAGCTTTTTAAACATGAACTTCATCATAATATGGAAAAACTAAAATGAAATAATTCCATTTAATTATTCACATGGATATTCTACTAGTTGAATAATCACATTTAATATTAATAAACACTTTCATAATGATGTAATGAATAATTCCAAACTATCAAAACCACATAGTCAAGGCCTCATTCCAAGACTACAAATATGATTTTGTCAAAGCCTTGTGCCAAGACACTAGTTTGCCTCGTGAGACCTACCGATGCATCGAGGAGCTATATTGGGCTCCACCCATCACATACTAATTCCAATGCATTCGTCATATGAAAATATTGAAACATAACATAAAAATTCGTATTATAACTAGAAAACGAAATGTCAATACTTTATCCACAAACCATTAATGGTATAAAAATAGCACATCCATAGTCAAACATAACTCATTCAATACAATATGGAAGATTGTATTGTAAAAAATTAACCAAAATCGATAATAATGGAGGATATTGACATAGATGAAAATAATCATCAAAATAATTTGAGAGAAAAGTCCCCCCTTTTTCATGAAAATATTTAAAAGTCGCACTATTTTTCAAGAAGCCATTTAAAAATATATTTTTGAATCAAAGTGTCCCATACCTCATTGAAACTTTTAAAATGAATTTTAATTTTAAATCATTAATGTCCATATAAATAAATCCTTATAACCATTTTTAAAACAAGGAAATTAATGAGAAAGATTTAGAATAATAAATCATTAAAACATTTAAAATGATATTTTAGTTAGAGTTCCTATACAAAAGAGAGACACTTGAATACAAATAATTGAGGTAACAAAAACATTTTAATACCATAAGAATAAAGGGATTAATGATATACTATGTTAATGAACAATATATACACTATATAAAAGTGAATTGGCGTATAACAATAAAGAATTCTCAATGGAATATAAATTGAGATGAAATCTCATATAAAGAGAGTATACTTCGGTTAAAGATAAATCAACAAAATAATTATCTGTGAAAAATATAAATACACTCAATATGATTGGATATTCATTGTAAATCAATCAGAGGACATTCACACATATTCTCGTCAAAACAACACCAATGAATTGGATATTCAACTCAACAAATGGAGATTTAGTTAAAATTACACTTATCAAGTTCATATCGATAACTTGAGAATATATCAATGGAGTGATTATGTGTATAAAAAGTATATCCACATAAATGGTAGTGGAAATTATGAAATATGAAAATGAATAGTGATTCCACACATAATCATGGAGTAAAATAATAAATGAAGTATGCATAAAGCCGAATGAGTGGGAATTGAAATTTCAAATTCCCTTATCGACTTGGTAACTTACATAACATACACCCATTAAAGAATGATCATAATATGATGATGTAAATATCCAAAAATTAATGTATATCACACAATGAATACAATCTTGGGTAGTACACACACCACATGCAATAAATAAGGGGTGAACAATGAAAATCTCTAGGAATTAAAAGTGAGATAAGAAACCGCTACCTTTGTACTTTTTCCTTGGTTGAGGGTAGGTTAAACTCCTGTATGATGGTGAAATTAATGTCATTAAATTATACAAGAGTCATATACATTAATTATGATATCATATATGATATTTTAACATTGATTTGTTAATAATATCTTAGTATTTATCGTGGTTTCAGGTGTTAAATTATTCTTTTCCTTTTATATGTTTTGTTACATAAGTCGTGCTTGTTATAGATAGGTTTTGTATTACTCATATCTATAATTATTTTAATTCCGTAAAAATTATTTTTAATCATCAAATTAGATTTAGTCTTGAATGGATACGATGTGGAATTAATCTCATCACGTTCGTGGAGACGGTAGTCCGTACGTACGCACGAGCGACAATATCATTCTATTGATATTAAAATAATATATAATTGGATATTATATCATATATAAAGAATCATTATCATGTTATATTTATTATTTACATCAATTACACATCATTATCATACCCATCCAAATAATAATGTTTTGAATAAAAATTACACCACGACGTGGAGACGGTATGCCATACGTACGCACATATGGTGACATGTCATTCAAAGGATGGATAGAATACTAAATATGGTCATACCATATTGATAATAACATCACAGTATATATAAGATACTGCATATATTATTTTACAATGGAAATAACAAACAAAGAAGATGTTGAAGAAGAAAGGAACTTGGAAGAGGGTGGTGAAAACATTACCTCTTCTTTGGGTTCATCCTTTTGATTTGATCAAAAGGGCTCCTTAGGATGGCTTTTGGATTAAACTAAGGAAACTAGGTTGAATACAGGGAAGTTTAGAGATTATTCAGGTAGGGTTTGGCTGAGCCAAAGGCTTTGATGGTGTGAATTAGAGGGATCGGTGAGTTCTCTTTTATAAGAGGTGTGAGGGGCACCTTAGAAAAATCTAGAAATATTATTTTATAATAAATTCATATTCGGTTTCAAATGACTCCAAAATGGATTATATAAATTATAAGGTGGGAATAGGTCGAAAAAACACAACCAATAGGTTTTAGAAGATTTTGGGTCACTTTATTAACCATATCTTTTAGTTTTAACTCTTAGTTAATTAGTTTGACATTAACCGTGTCACTTTGTATTTTTATATTATATTGTTAATAAACATACAATAAATTTCCAAGAGACCTCTAAGAGGTCAATTAATAATACACCTATAATTATATATGTCATTTGGCCAAACCATAGATTTTTAGGAATATAATATCAATTAATAAAATAATATTTGTATTAAAAACTCCTTTATGTCAATTTTTACACTATTTAATAATTGATTTTTGTTAAAGTCTTCAAAACATTATTAGTTAAACCCAAATTAATTTAAGAGATCCTAACATGTCATTTTAATCAAATAATTTTTTTAATGTCATAAAAACTTTCATATTATATTTTTCTTAACATTTATAATACTAATTATTTGATTCTTTCATTAATAAGGAAAATGCTGCTTCATAATTTTGTCATAAATAAATTTAATTATTAAATGTCGAAAAATTATAAATAAAATACCATTATGTGGGAAATATGCTTATATTTATAATGAATATTTATAGTCGAAAATATAACATATATATCCCTATGAAATTTTTTTTTATTAAACAGATATATGCCTATGTCATTTTTTTAATTACTTTAACTTAATTAATATGAAGTATCATTATCACTTAAAAGTCAATCAATGGGGTCAAAAAATCGACCCAAATATTCCCATGGTCGGAAATTTATCATCCAATAGGGTTAGGACACGTTTTAGGGTAAATTATTATTATTATAATTTTATTGGTTTACCCATATTTACCGGATTTACCCTTTAACCATGCTAAATAAAATATTTACCGAAATAATTATTCAAAATGTATAAGAATAAGAGTTACATATTTACAAAATTTTAACATCCTGAATCAAAATATAGAATCCATTTTCCCAAAATTCAAAACTCATAAGTGACAGAAATTAATTTCAAATTATTTCCCGCTGTCAAAATAATAAGTGTGTTTTTAAAAAATAATAACTATCAAAAGATTGACAATTTTTTATGTCTGGTATATATGTGAGATTACGTCCAATGACCAAAATTGTATTAAATAGTAAAAATATATTCTAAATATACTTTTAAACCACTCAAATTTATAATTTATCACTATTAATTATTTCGATTAAAAAAGTTATTTTCAATTAAATTTTAGTAATTTTCACTATCCATCAAATTATTAAAGTAATCGAAAAAGTACGACAAATTCACCCTAAGCTAGTTACGATATTATGAATCCAAAAATCAAGAGTATTTTGAAAGATTAAATGTATAAAATTTCAAAAAGTGGGTATTACTATTAATAACGGCTAGTTTGATTGGTTGTAGTGTGTTAGAATCTTGAAGATTTGTACAATGCAAGCTATTGCATTATTCAAAGGGAAACGTACCATTGATGTTTGAGGTGTTACATAACCCATAATAGCCTCTATGTTACATTAGGAAAATAATTTTGGTTTACATTCCCTAAAATAGGAATGCATCAAAAATAGCACCATATTTTAGGATCGAACCCCAGTCACCCACAAGATATTCGGTAATACTCACCACTATACTACAAATACCCAACAAATGGGCATACCAATAACAAGTAATTCAAATAAAAACATTCCAATGTCATTACGAATAACAATACACTAGTGCATAACCTGTAATTAAATAAAATCATCATAAATGTTAGGTTTATTGGCTGAGAGACACTATAAAATATTTTATCAAAAATTTCAATAGTCTCAATGACATCCTAAAAAAATAGGGAAAATCCCATCCCAGACAATCCCAAAACAAAATGACAATGTCATCCACATTATAACAAGAAGTGGAAAATAAATCCCACCACTATCCACCCTTGAACCTAAAACAACAACACCTGTGTTGAAGGAGAATAATTTTTAGAATTCAGATAATTTATTGAAACTTCCTCGAGAATAAGGAAAAAATTAGTGGAGGAGATGTATATCCCATGAATAAACTGATAAGAAACAACATGGAAATTTAAATAAAGGAATATGAAATAACTTTCACCGCCATTTTCTTCAAGGCAGATAGAATCAAATAAATTTTTGAAATAAATTCTTCAAAAACATTTGGGACACATTTTAGAAAGTGTTAATTAATATCCCCCTTATTGAATAAGTCAAAAAAAAATCATAGAAATACAATTTTTTTAATAATAATTTCCCCAAGAATAGAGTAATTCAATGGAAAGAGAGGATCGACTTTAGTAGAAGTTTCTATTCCTTTACCACACCATAATTTATAACAAAATTCAATGATCCATAGATGTTTTAAATTTCTTGAACACTTGGTTATATAAATTTATCAAATTATTTATGTTATCTTGGATATTAAATTAATCCATTGCCTCAATCAGTATACACATATTCATATATGGTATATTTTAATCCTAAAACAGTGGTGGTCCATTTTACAAATTGATCCATAGTTTTCTTAGAAGGATTTTTGGAAGATGTCCTTATGAATGTCATGAATCATTTATTCCTTGATGAATTCTCTATGATGAATAAGGAAAAATATATAATCACATCACACTCACACATAATTTTGGTGTACCATTCTTAATGATTTCCAAAACCATAATTAATCTCTATGAATGGACCCTCAACATGGTGTTTTCAGATAGCACTATACTCTTAGACATTTCTGAATCCATGAGGCACCCATTAAACAATCACTCATTCTTTTCGCCCTCCAATGAAGTTTATACTTAAACTACTGAAAAATCATTTATGTGTCATGAATTCATAGATATGTGAGTTAATTTTTTGTGGAATGTATCACTAATAATGTGAATATGAAAAACATTAGAGATTCTAATATCATTTGGGAAGAGGAGGTAAACTCTGATTACATTTATTATTTGTAAAATAAGGAAGAAGATTATATGATTTCAAATGTACATGAGGAAATTACATTGAAAATGGGGAACCATAGTTTAATTTCATCCATTTATAATCACCATATATCTATAATTAAATCCACTCCCCACTTATTTGGAATATGTGTACCTCATAGAGGGGGAGAAATAACCAGTGATAATTTATTTTAATTGTTCAATGACCGAAAAAGAATCATAGACATCTATTTTGAGAGATAATGTACAAGAAATAGGATGGAGTTTAAGTGATATACCTAGAATAAACCCACTAATATTGTCACAAATAGCTCATCTTGAGGGAGATTTCAAACTAGTCAAACAACCCCTGAAGAGGATAAATCGCACCTTGATAGAGTCTGTAAAGAATGAGATTAAGATGATCTTAGAATCTAGGATTATTAGTCCCATTTAATATTCACATTGGTTTATCCCCATTAATATAGTTTTAAATGAAATGGACGAACCAAATTGAGGATTTAAAGGAATTAATTACTCCCTATGAGAATTTAGATTATGTGGAGAGGGTGTATAGATTTTTGGAAGTAGAATCAAATCACTCAGACAAATTATTTCCATATCTCATTCATTTTCCATATGTTAGAGATATTGGTGGGGAGAACTCATTATTTCGTTTTGGATGGATTTTCATGTTATTTCTAGGTACTCATTGTTCCCAAGGATCAAGAGAATACTTCCATTACTTTTCCCTTCAACACTTTTTCATATAAAAGGATGATATTTAAGTAATGTAATACTCTAGAAATTTTTTTCAGTTCCTTCATAATGATATTTTATAATAACATTGACGATTAATTATATTGTTTCTTAGATGAATTTTTTATTGATTCTTATTATCATTATTTAAAAAAATATCAAAAAGGTTTTGCAAAAGTACATTGAAATGAATCGTTTTTCTAATTTAGAAAATTGTAATTTTAGGGTTATGAAAGGAATTGTCATTGAGAATTTTACTCCAAAAAAATTCGTTGATGTTGATTAATAAAAACATTAGGTGATAAATTCATTTCTTTACACTACTTAGGTGGAACAAGTTAGAACATTTTTTGGACACGTAATATTCTATGGAAGGATTACTAATGATTTCAATAAGATTTATCTTCATCTCTATAGATTACTTTTTAATGATGTTGGTTTTGATTTCAATGATGCATGTAGGGAAGAATTTAATGTGTTGAAGAGGATATTGATTACACCACCAGTGATGCAACCACCATATTTGGAAGAACCAGTTGAGATAATTTGTTATGCTTCCAACCAAGCAGTTATAGAATTCATTTCTCATTGAATTATGGGAGTGAAAAAAGTAATATCCTATTCCTCAAGAACCATAGATTCATTTCAATTAAATTCAATTACAATGCAGAAAAATTAATTGGCAGTTCTATTTTATTTTAAAATATTTAGATCATATATGATTGGAACTAAAATCATTTTTTTGATCATGTAGTTCCTTGGTACTCATTAAAGAAGGATGATGCTAATCCGAGGAAATTAAGAAGTATGATACTACAATAGGAGGTCCACAAAGAATCAAATGACAATAAGGGAGCAGAGATCATACTATATGATCACATAAGAAGACATCCCAATACTATTGAACCAAAAAATCTAGAGAAAATACCTAATAAATGACAACATTCGAGGAGATAAATTGTACTTGAATAAAAGAGAACTTATTTGGTATGAAGATAAGGAAAATTATCTTGTAACATCTTATGACCCATCCCATTTATTTCCATAACAATTTAAGAAACGAAAAATGGAATCAAGTTGTTAAATGTGGGAAGATCCACTTCTATATAATATTTTCATTAATCAAGTGATAAGAAGATGTTCACTTGAAAGTGAAATTGAATTTGTATTCGATATTTTTCACAATTTATCATGTGGGGCCACATTGGACCGAAAGGCCTTCAAGGATGTTTTTTTTTTGCGTCTGGAATTTATTGTCTCAACCATTATAAATAAGAACATGAATATTTTCAAGTATGTGAAAAATGTCTGTTTTCTTGAAATATTTCATAGAGACTAGAAATGACCCAAACCCATGAAATTTTTGTACTAAATTTGATGTATATGGGATATATTTCATCAGAACTTTCCTAATATCATATCAAAATTCTTATATATTTCCTCAACTATATTATGTTTCAAAATGGGTGGGTGGGAAATCCACCAAAACTAATGATGTTAACGTTTTTGGAGATGTTATCATGGATAACATATTTTATAGGGCTGAATTTCCTAGATTCTTCATTAGTGATCTAGGGAATCATTTTTTCAATAGTATAATTAATATTTGTCAAAAAACATTGGAGAGATCCCTAAAACATCAAATCCATATAATTCATATACCAACGAACAAGCCCAAGTGTCCAGTAAAGAAATCAATGGAATTTTTGAAAATTCTATTAAACCAAACATGAATGATTAGTGCCAAAAGTTAGAGGATACACTATGGGATGAAAAGAAGACCTAAAACCCCCAATAAGATTGATTCTATATATGTTTACTAATGGGAAAAATTTTCTCCTTCTTATGTAATTTGAGCATAAGACATATTGGGTTGTGAAAATAATGAATTTGGATATGGAAACTCCTGGAAAACCGAGAAAATTTCAGTTGTAGGTGGTAGAGGAAATTAAAATGAAATCTTATGAAATTGTCATGATATACACATAGAGAACAAGAGTATCTCATGAAATGATAATCCCACCAAAAGTCATACATCCCAAAAAGAACGCGTTTTAATTAAATTTAAGAATGAAGCTATTTCCATGTAGACATCATTCTATAATGGAAGGTCCATTTTTATTTAATAATGTAAATCCATTATACTATGTAATGATTATTATGGATGGAGAGTAGGAACCCATAACTGAAATTAGACATTGGCTGAAAATTCCACGAGAACATGTCATCAGAGCCAATAGAGGAGATTACACTCCTCCAACCAATTTATTAATAAAATCCATTAGGTCATATTTCTATATCACACGTTTATTCTTATTGTGATTCCAAAAAATTTACTTAAATGTTAAAATATACAAGATTGTATTGACTAAAATTAATAAATTAATTTTGCGGGAGTTATACTTTGAATTTTTTTAATTTTCAATATTCCTTTTTATTTTCAATGAAGGAAAAAATTATGCTCTTTAAAAGAGTTCAGTTTATTTTTAATTTTTTGTGTGTTTTTTGAGACTTGTGAGATGAATTTATTATCTTTTATATGTTATTAAATCCCATGTATATGACTGGAATAATTTTTTCCCTAAAACTAAGCTTAAATGATAGTTGAAAATGACTTGGGTTTAAGTTAAAATCATTGAGAATTACATGAAAAGTCCTCCAATATTTTATTCACATTCCACAGTTCCTGGTATTTACCTTTAAAATCACATTACCATCATCCTTATGAGACCTTTTTGACATATTGTTTACATTCACCTCACTTTTTGAGATAACAAGACAATGATTTGTTTGAATATAATTTTATTAATCCTGTGAAAACATGAGGGTTTGAGGTAATTATGTTATAAATGATTGTGGTGTTTCATTGGTTTTAAAGACCCATTTACAAGAAAATACTTTTTATTCGGGAATTACGTTTATATTTAATCCTTTTATCCATTAAAATCCATGAAAATCTTATTATAATTGCCACAATACAAGGAATTTTCATTATCCAACCTTTTTTAAGTGAAATTGCCTTATCTTGATCAACATTAGTGTTTGTGGTAAGCTGTGTTGTGTTGTTATTCCTCATTTGGTGATACATTAGGTTGAATATTAAATTTCGAATGTCACAATCCATCCCCCAGGGCCAGTTTCTTGACTACCCCAAGCCCACCTTCCATAGGACAGGGGATGGTGACTAGCACTAAAAAGGAGAAACCTAAAAAGGGAAGGAATTTCCTTTAAACCCATACATACACAGACTTGGAATACAATGAAATAAAACCACAAAAAGTAAAGATAATAGTAAAAGTAAGTACTGCATGAAAAGGGGGATAGAATACAAACCCTACATAAATGTAAAGAAAACAGAAAGGAAAAAACAAATCATGAGGTTATCCACCTAGCTTCTAACCAGAATGGAAGGTACATGTCATCACTAAGGCTCTCTGCATCAACCGGTTACCTCTGTACACTCTCTAGTCCTAGCTCCCAATTTTTGGTCATGTTTTTATGTCGTATGAATAACACACAACAAGGTGCAATTGATGCATGTTCAAGTGAGAGGTGAGTATAATAATACCCAGTAGGGACCCCGAGATAAATGAATGATTCCCAGAAATCCACCAAGGAAAACCACAATGCATGATCTCAATCACAAAGCACAAAGTAAAAGACTGCTCACACCATTTATACAACATAATAAATATGAATAAATATGATTAGTCACAATTATATATCATCTTATTCTTCCATGATGATTTTTCTGCTGGACTGCGCTTGGTCATTAGGTGTTATCCCATAGAGGATCGCTAGGGGCATACCCATAGAGGATCGCTAGGTGTTGACCCAAGGAGGATAACTAAGTGATGGCCCATGGAGGATCACTATGTGCTGACCCACAGAGGGTCATTACGCGGTGAGCCACAATGTATCGCTAACTATTGACCCACATAGTATTTCTAAGTGCTGACCCACAAGTGATCAAAAACTGTCATCCCAGAGATGATTGCAAGGTGCTTCATCATGTCACAGCTAGCCACTTGATTCCAACACATATCAAGCTTAATTCGGGGAGGATCCTCTCCCCACGCCATTGGTCATACCTCAACCACCACGAAGTCCCATGAATAAGTATCATGAAAAACTACCATGATATATTAATTCCATCCCAATAGATAGCGCGTCAATCTGACACCCAGTCTGAAAGTTATAGGAATTTTAGTACCGATGGCCCTGTTGGATTTGGGTTCGATCCAACCAGAATGTACCCCAACATTACCGAAAACGCAAGTGTAATATTTAAATAGGACTGCCTTGTCCTAAGTATTCCAGCTCCATAGATGGTTTATCAAACAGATGTCGAGTTTAAAATATACAACTCTTGAAGTGAAAGTGGGTAAAAAAGGGTCCAAGTCCAGTCTGACCCGGTAAGATAGACCCGACCTAACCCAGACTGCTGGGCCAAAACCAAACATGATGGGATCCATTAAGTTCACTAGGAAATAGTCTCAGCCCGTTTTCTACGGGCACATTCTAGCCCATTGGGCTGTGCATGGTCCACCGCCCCAAACATATGATTCTGCTCGAGCTCCCGAATAATCTGCACCGGGATAATTCTGTCCTACCTGATCGATGTGCAAGGACAGATACACTTGTGGGACCTATGGTCATGGGACAACCCTCTATTGTGGTGCTCCACCCGGTCATCAATGCGGCCGAAAAATGCCAGCCTACTTGGTTCGTCGTGACACCTTTGGGCGCCGCCATCCCCTAGCAGCCAAAGGAAGACGGTTGTTGCCACCGGTCGCCTCCACTGGTCATCAGCACCGGCGCACAGGCGGTTCTTCCGCGTTCCATCAGTGACGCTTTGGTGGTTTGATTTTATTCATTTCTATGACTACGGGCCTCCTGGGACGCTGCCTACACTACGTGAGCCTTAGTGTCTCCTTACATCCATATTTCATGGTCTCCCTTGGTGAACACATCAAACTGAGATATGTGGAGGGTCCGTGGCTTATTAAGTTTAGCTCGAGCCCTCTGTGTATGAGTTAAAACATTGTAATGAAATTCAATAATAAAAAAACTCATAGTTTAACAAAAACACCCCAACTATGAACTCATTGTAAGATACTTCAGATGAGGAAGAAGGGTCTGCGTTTGAAGGTGTACCCCGGCATTCATCGTTCCCTAGATCAAATACTCAATGGAATCCTAGATTCTCCGTTCATTGTTGGAGGAACATGTCGCCAACACTTCGTCATGAGTCCTCGCAAGGGATACCAAAACCCACGCTAATGATTTTTTTAAATTAATGGAAAGATAAACCCCAACATAGGGTCATTAATATGATTCATTAATAAATCCTAATGAATGAACCTATTAAACAACAAGCGTAGTGGTAACACAATGAGAGGTTCATGTAATTTAAAATACCCTCATTCAAAGCTCCACATTACATTGTGGTCCACTATCATCCACAAAACTATTGCTAAAATAATAGAATAACTTGTTTTATTTATTTTATTATTTTTCTGTAAAGTTCAAAAAATAACTTTTTCATCCGACCTCTTCCTATTGATGTTATCCTGAGACAAAGAGAATCCTGGAACTACAAATTCAATAGCACCCTTAGACATTTAATCGGAGTACCAGTTCAAAAAATATAAAAACCCACTCACTCGTTTATTAAAGGTACCTTAAAAAAGTTCATAATTACATTCTGGTCTCTACGGTCCTTGAAATCCTGTTCCCTCAATTTTTTCAGAATCATAATAGTTTCATATAATTTAATAATAATAATACTAAATTTCAATGAAATTACACTATCCCCACCATAGGTATTTAAAACCTTCAAAGCCACAATAGAATCTATGAAAACAAATGGGGGCACTGGGCACGAATCTAAGCCCCTTTCTCCCGTGTTCTCTCCAAGAGGTTCTCGTGCTTCAACTGAACTTTCACTAAATGGATCGACCATCCATGAAGTACCCACTCTTATCGATCCACTATCTTCATCAATAACTCCACCAATTTCTCCCCATTGTCAATTTCTAGCTCTCCCTAGTCGATAACGTGTGATGGATTATGCTCGTACCTCATTACCAGCGAGACATGGAAAACATTATGCATGTTGTGCATCTATGAGGGAAGTGCTAAATAGTTTGCCACCTCTCCAAAATTGTTGAGAATTTGGAATGGATCGATGAACCTCAAATAAATCTTTCTTCCCTAGACATATCTTGGCAAAGCATGTTGGGGTGAGACCCGTAGGATGACATGGTCTCCCTCATATAACTCTAAGGGTCTCCAACTCATATCGGTACAATACAACTTCCTACAATGTGCATTCTTTATCCTCTCTGGGATGATCTGCACCTTCTCAGTGGTACCCTGTACCAAATCTAGACCCATAAGTGCGGACTCCCCTTGGTCTTTCTAGCATTGATGTGATATACACAGTAGCTTGTACAAGACCTTAAACAGTTCCATGACAACTTTTGAGTGATATCAATTATTTTATGTGAACTCCACTAGTGGAAAGTTGACCTCCCAACTACGACTATAGTCGGGGATGCAAGCACAAAGGATTTCCTCAAGTGTATGTATGGTCTGATCCATCTAACAAGGTGTTTGAGGTTGAAATGTGGTGCTCATGCGTAGCTGAGTCTTGAGTGCCTCCTAAAATACCTTCCACAACTAAGATGTAAAATGTCCATCACATTCTAAAAAGATTGTCGATGGAACCCCATGAAGCCGTACAATCTCTTGTATGTAGAGGCATCCCAATCCCTCAACTAATCCTTACACTCGGTTGGGTGGGAAGGGCGCTGACTTGGTGAGTCGGTCAATGATCACCCAGATGGAATCGAGACCCCTGCATGTACATGGATATATTGTAGCGATGTACATTTAGAAACTATCCCACATCAATTATTTTACCATTAGATATTGTTCTAAGCATGTTGGAACATGATTCTTGGCCTTAACTTGCTAATAAGTGAGGCATCATGAAATGAACTATGCTACTTCTTTCTTCACCCCTGACCACCAGAACTGACACCAGAGGATCTGTTACATATTTACCAAACAAGGATGTACAACCAAAGGGGATGTGTGGAACTCCCTAAAAACTCATCTCCTAGCATCACTGGTACCATGGTGTTTCCCCTAAAAAGGATGACAAGCTACTAAACTTCAAGAAATTTTTCGGGAGCCCATCCTAAGGATATCTGAGAACGTCGGGCCTCATAGTCAATTTCCCCTAGTTGTGCCACCCTGAATCGCTGAATGAGTGGTGTAGTTCCTTTCATAGATTGGAGGTAAGATAATCTATTACTATCCCCAATGGTAATCTGCAACTTTGTGAGTTTCTAAGTCACCTCAGTCAATAACAATAAATCAGATCTTCTGCTGAGTGTGTTAGATAATATATTTTCCTTCCCAAGAGTTTATATTATCTCAATGTCAAAGTCCTGAAGGAAATACGATCATTAGTGGTATATCATGTTCTAGTCATTGTTTGATAAGTTATACCTTAATATCTTATGATCATAGTAGACAGTAAATCATTCACACATTAAGTAGTACCACCACATCATCATGTAAATGTCTACAATTTCTAGATCCAATACCTGTGTAAAATATTTTTTCTTGGGTGACATATCTTTTGTGAACCTTAGGAAATAACCGCTTTATCCTGATAATGACACATCCCAGTGTGGTCCCAAATGTGTCGTAGTAGTCCACATCTCCGACGCCCACTTCTAGTAGCATGTGGGAGGCACTCGTCAGTCACCACCTCAGCTCCTGGGAACTCTATTGGCATCTTTATTTCCACAAGAAAGGGTGTCCCTTTTTTTCAATGATGACATGGGTACTGAAACTCGATAAAAGTCGAGTATAAGTATCTGGTAGTACCCATCCAACCCTAGGAAACTCCGCACCTCGGGAACACTTCTGGGTGGCTCCCTAGATAGAACTGCCTCAATCTTCAATAGATCCCCTATAACTCTAGCCTCCAAGATAACGTGTCCCAAAAATGGGACTTCCCATATCTAGAAGTAGAACATTGAGAGGATGAAATAAATTCTATGCACTCTGAGTGTATCAAAAAATATCTGTAGATGGTTAGTTATCTCCTTCATTGACATTGATTACACGAAGATGTGTTTAATGTAAACCACTAAGATGCGATCGACGTATGGTTGGAATATCCTGTTCATTACACACATGAACACATCGGTAGAATTTTTCTCACTGAAAGGCATCACCAAAAACTCATATTGGCCATACCGACATCTGAAGGCAATCTTTGGTATGTCCTCATCTCGTACCCTAAGTTTATGATAGCTCGATCTGTGATCTATCTTCAAAAACAACCATGCTCCCTTCAGCTGATCGAAAATATCATTAATCCTCGAGAGTGGATACTTGTTCCTTATGGTCACCTGGTTCAGGTAATGATAGTCCACAGAAAGCCTCAAACTCTCATCTTCCTTCTTGAAAAAAAAACCAGGGATACCCATGGAGAAATCGTAGGCATTATGAACCCCTTCATTTGAATGTCCTCCAGATATATCCTTAACTCACGAAGCATTAAAATATCCATATGATATGTTGGTGTAGATATCTGTATCATCCCAGGGTATATGTTATTGTTTATGTCTACCTATCTGAGAGTGGGTAGTCTTAGAACATCCTCATGAACAAAATCTTCATACTGGTCCACAACTATATGATAGATCGGACTCCTCTCGTCATCGACTCTGAGGGTATGGGTAGCCAACATAAGAGTGATTTGATGCACTGTCCTTCGTGAAAGTCCATCATGAGTTGAAATATTTCCCATCTCATTGGTGAATGAAAATCTTGTCCCAACCTCCCGGACACACCGCACCTTTTGCCTAAAACATTCAATCGAACAATCGACAATGGATAACCAGTCCATAACAGAGATGACGTTATAAGGCCTCGAGGACGCTACTACGAGATCCCACCCAAAGCACTCACCTCATGGGTTAACCACACACTACCATAACCAGTGCGTAATTGTCGAATACACTCTTGTAGGATTCTATAAATGTAATGACTGAGCCAACTACTCAATCTGAATCTCTGAGATCTGAATGAGAGATAAGGGAATAAAAAGAGTGACAAGAACCTGTGTTTATATGAACTGTAGCTAGGATGGAGTAGACACAGATCATACCTCCAATGATCTCTAGAGCGTCATGGTCATGGGCCTAAAATTCTTATAGATGAGCCCGACCTTGTCCACATACTCCCTCTGGTCATGGTGGACCACTTGAGGGTAGTGGTAGTAGAACCTAAAATCATCCCCCCACCGCCTACTACATGGACTACTCCACTACCACACCTGCCACCCTTCGGACCTCCTCCCTCGCACCTCTATCACTGACTCTGTGGTCCCTCGACTATCTAATGATCATCCTTTAGGAGAGTCAGACACTCGTAAGCCATGTGCCCCTATCCGCCGCAAGAGTAACAGCCTATAGCCCGCATATGACATCCTATACCTTTCACGCTCCGCACCTCTGACCTTGAATCCTTGGGTCATCCTCCAGAAGGTTTTCCCCATTTGGGCCTCTGTGTCATCTTCCTACTGCCAATTGTAGATGAATCAAATTCATGTCATCTATTGGTAACTCTCATTGTCAGTACCTACTCAGCAAGTAATCTCTACACCAATAGTGCTCGCTCTAGCACACATCTTGTGTTAGGATGTTGAGCTATATCATCAACTCTATAATCTTCCATCAAAGACCCTTCTCAATGATTCATTTCAAGAAGAATGGGTCTCATACCATATTTGTGGAGTAGCAAGAGAGTTCAGTGAATCCTGTAGTGTATTTGGCCATAGTATGTGTGCCCTTCTGTAAGTGCAGTAGTTCTTGAATACGCAATGGGCATGATATCGTTGGTACGAACTCTTCCGTGAAGAGGCTCTTGATGTATAACCAAGAGTGTGAGGACTCCTAGTGTGTTTGGAGCATCAGGTTCCCCCATCTCCTGACTATTCCCTGGAATAGGCTAGCTTTTAGGATCCCCATCTGGTCTGCTAGTGACTCAACCAAGTGGAAAACCCATTCCACAGCCTGCAGCCAGTCCTCAGCTGCCTGGTGATCTGTCTCGCCTCGAATCCTTAGAGTCCTCTATCTCTAGAACTCATGAAACATGCTCTATTATTGTTCATGGTCTGTTGGTGGGGATGGTGGCTTCAACTGGCCTATAGGTATTGGTACTACTGGTACACAACCTGAAGGTTCCATCGCCGTATGAGGGCCCTACACCAACGCCTCATCTCTCAGTGGGCTGTCAACATGATCTCCCACTTGAATCCTAGATGTATGTCTACATGGTAATATCTTGTATGGAAACAGATGTGACACAATAAATAATCTATACCTGATGATCTGACATAAAAATATACAATGTAAAACTACATTTTCAAAACACAGACAAACAATATATTCATGTACGAAGTCAGAAATCATAATTCAGGTTCATAGTTTATGGATATGTCGGCCACTACACCAACACTGGATTTCCCAAAATGAAACTCAAATTCAAGAACCATATCACTATTGCTTTATTGACATCATGGAATTGTAGTACTTCATGTAAAATCAACCACCCTCTGATACTACTTTATTACCACCTATCCCCAATGGCTCATGTCATGACTACCCCAAGCCCACATTCCATAAGATAGGGCTTGGTGACTAGCATCGGAAAGGGGAAACCCGAAAAGGGAAAGCATTTCCTCTAATCATGTACAACCAGAGACTAAGTATACAATGAATGGAAACCACATAAGAACTGTTGATAGTAAAATTATATACTCAAATAAATGGGGGGCCAGAATACAAGCCCAACTAAAAAGCAAATACCTCAAAAACGGAAAAACAACTCTTGAGGTCGTCAGCCAACATTCTTACCTGTAGGGTAGGTACTGCTCATCACTGCCACTCTCCATGTCAACCGAACACCTCTGTACAATGTCTAGTCATATCTCCCAAATTTCGGACAAGGCTACCCATCATCTGCACAAGACACAACAAGGTGCAGGAAATGCCTGTGGAGGGGTGAGCAAAACAATACCATCTAGGAACCTCGAGACCCCAAAAGGTCTCCCATAATTCCACATAAGAAAAGACAAAATTCCTGATCTCAATCAGAAATCGCAAAATAAAAGACTTCTCATACCAGGAATATACCATCAAAAACATGAATAATACAGATTAGTCATAAAGCTAGATCATCGTATTTTGTCGAGTGGATTTTGATGCTTGTCCTCACATGGACCCTAGGTGCTAACCAACAGTGGATCACTATGTATTGACCCCCAATGGATTGCATAGTGAGGACCCACGATGGATTGCTAAGTGTTGACCCACAGAGGATCTCTACATACTGGCCCATTGTGGGTCTCTATGTGTTCACCCATAGATGATCACTAACTGATGACCCATACAGGATTGCTATGTGCTGACCGAAATAGGATCACAAACTACTGACCAACATAGGATCACTAGGTGCTTCATCATGTCACAACCTGCCACTGGAATACCGCACATAACATGCTTTATTCTAGAAGGATCCACTTATCAAGGAATTATACCTACCTATAACACAAATAAGTCCCACAATAAAGTTATGTGAAGAACTGCCTTGTCTTAACAGTTCCAACTCAACATACGGAATGTCAATCAGTCACCCGGTCTATATGTTATATGCATTTTAGTGCCGGGGCCCCGCAGAATCAGCCCAACCCACTAACTGGGTGATGCCTGCCAGTTAGCCATGGTCTGCCTCCCCAAACATGCGAGTCCGTTTGGGCTCTTCAATCAGAAGATCCAGGATGGTGCCGCTCCACCTGACCAGTCCGTATGGACTGGTCACTAAGCGGGCCCCACATGCGTGATTCAACCGCCGGTCGAAGCTCAGAGGTGTGGCGCAACCTCTGAGTTGTTATTCTATGCAACACTTTCCACCAATAAGGTGACCAGAAAAGGCTGGCCACCCATATATTCTACGGCTCCTTCGGGCACTGCCGTCCTCTGTTGGCTTGTGGAGTAGACCGCTAGCGCCGATCGCGGGCACCGCTTCTTCGAAGGTGCTTTTTCAGGCCACCGATGATGCTATGGTGGTTCGATTTTTTTCATGTCTATGATTACGGGCGTCATTGGAAGCCGACTACACTGGGTAGACCTCGATTTCACCTCATCGCCATATTTATCGGCTACCCACAAAGAATGAATCAAACCGAGATCGGCAAAGGGTTTGATGCTTGTTCGGTTCGGCCCACACCCACCATGCTAGAATGATAACATTGTAATGAAATCCGATAATCAACAAAAATCATTGTTTAACAACAAAATCCCTAACATGAAATCTTTGTATGACACTACAGATGAGGGAGAAGGGTCCGCCTTCGATGGTGTTCATCAGCATTCGTCGATCTTTAGATCAAATCCTCAATGGTGTCGTCAAATCTCTGTTAATTATTCGAGGAAGAAATTTCCAGAAATTCATCAAGAGTCCTCCCGTGGGATCCCAAAACCCACAAAAAACGATTTGATTAAATAATATAAAATATAACCCGCCATGTTGGTTAATAAATTTGATTCATTAAGGAGTCATAAGTAATGAACCTATGAAACCACTGACGTTGTGGTTACACAATGAGAGGTTAGTGTTATTTAAAAGTCACTCATTTAATGCCCGACGTTACACTATAGTATTGTCATCCGATGCTCAACTGTTGCAGAAAAAATAAAATAATGTATTTACTTTTTTTATTATTTTTCCATATATTCCAGAAAATAAATTGTTCGTCCGACCACTATCTGTCGAAGTTAATCTTTTCCTAAGTAAATACAGGCACTGCAAAATCAACTGTGCCCTAAGATTATAAATCTGTGCACCAGTTTAAAAGATAGAAATCCCCACTTGCACGTTTACTAAACGTACTTCAAAAATTGTTCAAAATTCCATTTTGGTGACTTTGAACCTCGAAGTCAGGTGTCGTCAACTTTCACTAAATCGTAATAATTTCATATAATTAAAAAAATTAATATCGAATTTCTTGGTGTTTATATTGAAGAGATGATTTTATAGATAAAAATATCATTCTTTTAAATTTTTTCCATTATGGATCATTTATGATAAATGATGCTAGGAATTTATAGAGGTTCCAAAGGAGAAAGAATGTTCTGCCAATTTGGAGATTTAAAAAATTACCTGAATTTTATTGACCCATCTATGGGGAAAATGATAAAGAATTAATGAATGTTTGGGACACCCCGGAAACAAAAAGAGCATATCCCTCTACATTGAGCCTCATTATTTATTACAAATAAATCCTTCCAACTAAAATACATAAAAAACCACTTCAAATTAATAATTACAATCACATGAACATTACTCACATTGGGTCGTGATTTATAAATTTATGAAGCCTATTGTGACTCATTCTTGGTTTGGATGTGAAAATCATTACTGAAAAATTAAAATTTGTGAGATATGAGATAATTCATGTGATTTAGTTTTTTTGTGTTCATGGAATGAGAAATGAAGTTGAAATATATTGAATGATGTGAATGGAGAACTTAAAATATTGGTTTTTAGGTGGATTGATATATTTTTTCCTGTTTAAAAAATAAATTTCTCTCAGGAGAATGTGTTTTTAATTTTATTTAGTTTCATTTTGATGCTTACTTGTCCTAGGGTCCAAGTTCTACATGTGGGTGAATTGATGGATATAATATTTTATTCATTTTTAATTTGTTACAATTATTTTATCCAAAAAAGTTTATAAATTTGTGATTATTTGAATCAATTATGGATTTATGGTTTTTCTGGGCTAAATTTTGAAAAAAATTATTTATGGACTTTTGATAGATTTTAATAACATTGTCATTTCATGCATAATTTTTAAAATATGAATCCAATGTTAGTGATTCCTTTTTATAGGATTCTGTTATTTTTTTGGATTCAAATTATTCTTCTAGACCATAGTTTTGATGCATACCTAACATAGGGAATGAAATAAGAATATTATTTTCCTAATGTCACACAATGGATAACTAGAGTCATCTCAGATGAGGAGCTTTCACAATTGTTCACTCACTTAATCTAATTCACCAAAAAGAATACATTTTGATTTCATTTATTTTATATAATAAATTAATTCATTTTAAATAAAAAAACAAATTTAAATAAAATGAAATGATAGAATGATTTTATTGAAGAAAGAACATGTCCTTTGTGGTTTGGTTCATGGGTTCCACTATTCTCCTAATAGGTGTTTAAATAATGTTTGATAATTCAATTATGAGAAATCATTCTTGTATTACTATTCTATTATTTAGTGGTCTGAAATATGGAATTAATTTAGAAATATCAATTCCACCACCTTACATAATTATTTCAGATGGCACACCACAATCAAGATGGTAAAATCATCTAGGATATATCCCCAACATATTCCATTTTATCCACTAAATGGATAAAATCTATTGTATGATGTGATTGTATCTAGTAGAATGGAAAGAAAAGATTTCATAAATGAATAGAAATTAGTTTGAGGTCTATGTCATGTTGGATTATTTATAGACCCATTCACTTGACTCTTTATCATCGCAAACATAAAAACATATGAATTTTGATGAAAAAAGAATGAAATTTCAAGATACCTCACCCAGTCTAAGATTCAGGATATCCCCTCATTTTTAGGTTAAGAGGACACTATGGAAAGAAAGAAGAAAAGGATAAGAAAATAAAATAATATAAATAATATAATATATGGAATTGAAATGGATGAAAATGATATAATAGGTGGGGGAAACACATTAACAAAAGGATGCATGAATTATTCAATTAACAAATAATAAAATTTTAGGAGAAAGAAAAATAAAAATTAAAAGAAAATAAAAATGAAAAAATGAAGAATGAATGTCAGTATGCCCCTCATCCTCGTCTCCAATGAGGTTTTGGAACACTCTTTTAGTGTTAGTTAAATCCTCATTATATTGGCTAAGTGGTTTCCACCCTTTGGTATTATAATTCAAGATCATAAATATCCAACTTTATGATCTTCTCTATATTTTTTTCAACGAATTTTGGATCATGTTATACCCAATTACTAATATAATTTTTGTTAATATTAATATTTTATTTTGTTATACAATTTATCCACTGTTATCCAATGAAATATTAGATTTATGTAACATGTAAAGAAATATTTATATCTCATTTAATCCGAACATTTATTCAAGATAGAGAGAATCGTTGAATTTCCAAAATCAGATTTTCCAAACATTTATGTCCTTTATATTTGTAGAATCAATTAGATCCATATCTTGGAATATTGGTCTTCTGTATATTCTATTTTTCAATGATTAATTCAAGATCTTTTTCTTCTATTTATGAAATATAGTCCCATCTTCAAAAAATATCCAAATCTATACAATGATTTTGGGGCCTGATTCATGAGCCTCTTTAGGGCCTTCAAATGATGGATTCAAATATGGGTCCATAAGAAAGAAATTAATCCCAATATATATTTAATCCTTAAAAATAAAATTTTATAAATTAAATCAGTTTATGTAATATTATGGATGAAATAAATTAATAATTTAATGTAATTAAATTCTAATATTTGATGATTTCTACCATTAAACCCAAAACACATCAGCAATCCAAAAAATGAAAAAATTTAGATAAAATTGTTTTATTTGTAGGTATTAAATCATTAAAATAAAATTTAAGATGATGAAATTATTAGATCTATCAATTACACCACACATAAAAATGATTTTCCTCAAGAATAAAATCTTAACATTGAAAATAAATGGGCTCCAATGTTAAAAGTATTCAAATTCTAAAGAAATAAAATCACACAATTTTAACTATCAGACCCAATTTTGAAAAATCCACAAAAAAAATAAATTTATTTTTTCAATTTTTAATGAAACAAATAACTCACATGTTTTACCATTTCCGATTTGAAAATTATGGAACATACCCTTTCATTGATTGCAGTGCTTAAATTTATTATTAATAAACCTACCAAATCACGATCTATATCTCTTTAAAATGATTTATTTCATCAATTGTGGTATTAATTAAAATAGAGTTATTCTCAAATCATGAGAACATGATAATTATCCATATTCTTGTAAAGGAAAACTTTTCTATGCTTTGTGAGGAAAAAGACACATAACATCATGTGAAATTTTCAATCTAGGATCAAATGATCCTTCGACCTATAGTTAGTAGGAATCAGTGTTTGAAAATTACGGATCCTAGATGAAATTTATCACTTAAAATATATTAAATGATATAAAAATTTAAATATTAATTAAATTATCTCCATCATGTTACAAAAAATCCATCTTCCTATTATCAAAGTTAGGGAATGATCAAGGTAAATTAAAATTAAGTATATTTTCACCCTCTAGAATATTTTTTTTAAATTTTATTCTTTTTTATTTTTCAAATAATTTTTATAATTTTTATTTATTTATAAATTTTATTTTTGAATAGATATCTTATACAACTCATAAAAAATTATGTTAAAATATAATGTATTTCCATATAGATTTTTGGTTTCCCAAAATCACAACCCATTTTTTCATTTTTTTTCATTTGTTCATTTTATCTTTCTTCCAAGGGTGGAAAAACAATAGAGTAAAATAAATAAATCAATAACCTTTTTCAATACCCATAGTGCACCCCCAAGAATTCACCATAAAATTCCTTTCATCTCAAACACCATGGATCCCTTCACCCCCACACTTTTATATTAAAATATCATGAAAATAGTAAGAGGAGGGTATGAATGGATAAAAATGGATTGAAACATGTTTAATCCCTAAAAAGTTCATTCATGTTTATATGGTAAAAATGATTAATATAAATGTTTTTTCAAGTATAATGGATTTTGAAAAGATTTCTCATCCTTTTTAAATGTTTTTTTGTACATTTATAGATTTTACATGTTCAAATGGATGTTTTATTAGGTGACATGTCCTAACATCACTCAAGAAGTATGCACAAGATTTAATAGGAAATATTTTTTCTATAAATCCATATTGTGAATTTGAAATATAAAATTATAAAATCCATCATGTGATGATTATTAATAATGATAATAACAAATGAATTTTATATATTCAATGCATGGAAATTTTTTGGGAAATTTCATTTACATGAGTCAACAATTTCCTCAAAAAATGTGTCGTCATTTTAATATCCATTATCTATATAAGTCATAAAATTATCTACTTTACTATTTCAATATCATTAGAATAATAATATAAAATTTGGTATTATATTATTATAAATTCACACATGTTATCTTCATAATTCAATTAATTCAGTAATTTAAGCACGCGAACACAACTATAGTTTAATGATCAAATCAGAACCTCAAAAAATGTAATGAATGTAAAATATAAAAATTTAAATTGAAATACCTTACAGAATTATGTTTAGTAATATTTAATAATTTTATATTTGGGGATTGATTGTTACATCATAAAATCCATAAATCAAATTACACAATTATGCACAAATAATTTGTCATTTTACGATCGAAATGAAGAAAGGAAGTGGGATACAATATGAACTCATAAAAAACGAAATTAAAAAAGAAATTTCAAGAAATAATGTAATTATAAATATAAGTATGATCCCTTATGTGGTCCCTAATTTTTTTCTTCCTCTCAAGGGTAGTACCGTCTATTATCCGTAATATGATGGTTGGTCCAGCTTCATAGATTTAAACCACCATATGCTATGTTTCAAAGCTTGTTATTTTTATATCTTAGTGTGGAGTGATCCATGGCCAAATAATACCATATCCATCCCCTTCAACATTTTCTATATCGTGCACGGTGGGGGTAGGATAAACTTTAGATAACTCATTTTCATGGTTTTTATCTATGCAACCACATATTTATATTTTAGTGATGGAATAATATGGTATAAAAGAATATTAATTTTCAAATTAGGGTTAGAATGTTTTTTTAATTCGATATAATTTGAACATGAAAATTTTCAATAAAAATCAATTATTTCATTTTGATTATGATCTAACTCAGTTTCCTTGGAAAAAAAACTTGAATAACCAAATGGGTTTCCTCAAACGCATGTTCATTGAAATCAGGGTGATCCATGTGATACTGACCTGGTTCATGATCGGTTTATTCCTCTTTATCTAAGGAAAAGTAAGGATTGGAAAAATATGATAATTGAAAACCATAATGATGGCTGTAAAAATTAGATTTATTGAAGCCATAAAATATAGTGTTTAAAAAGGATCATATCCCAGAGTTGGTTTTGTTTTAATCACATTTTTAGTGATAAATTTCTATTAAATTTGAGTCTTACTGGATTCAAGTATGTAGTATGGCTCTTCCACCATTTCTAAAAAATCTACCAAAAGTGTGGAATCCACCACTTACATGGATATAGTTACATAAAATGGAATAGTCTCTTCTACGTTGTAGGGATTGGGGAGATCATATTGTACCTGATACTCATTCCAAAATTCATCCAGATATTGTTGATCTCTCATACATTGCACAACAAGTAAGTCTTACTCATTATGAAACTACCCTAGCTTATCATGATCATCTTTAGTCTTGTTCCTAAAATATTTGGGTTTTTGATATTCCTCATGTTTGGACTCAACATCCTAGATATCTATAGTGAAATTGAGGAAAGCTAGTGGCACATACAACTTCACCATATGAATGTCAGTTTTAGGCTCATCGACCAAGACCAACAAATCTTGTGGTGACATCCAAATATCTTTGACTATTTTTATATGTTTTACCATTACAATAAGATCATACTCCCATCATCATAGTTCCTACTCATCATAGTTTTTTTATTTTTCTTTAACATATGATTCATAGTCCCATGAATTGAAAAAATGATTATATGAAAACATAATGGAAAAAACATTTTTTATCATTTTTTTAATTACAAACAATTAGAATCTATCTATACTGTGAAAAAGAAAAAAAAAATTAATCATTGATTAGATATATGGAAATGACACTGGGTTTGAAAAATTCCTTCCATTGGTCCTGGATAATCCATTATTTTCATATTACATATGTATAATCTACTGATTAATAATAAGTATTCTATCAAAGAGGAGTGCATAGAAAACATTGTGTCACATTTAATTTGAGAAAACATGTAGTTTATTAAAAATGGTTGTTTTTGATAATAAACAACTGAATCAAAAGAAAATAAACAAATTAATAAAAATATTGAAAACAAATTAGAATCATAAGTTATTGAAAATTTTTATATGAGAGTAGTGATCAGGTCGTGGTATGTTCTACAATTTCAATGTTATACTAGTTATATTATAACCAATCATATTCTTCCCTGTCAATTAAATTATGATTCCATGATCATTTCTTCCCACTACCATGGTGAAATGGTGATTCTCCGAGTAAAACATGCCATGTTATTATTTTGGTCTACTCTACTTCATGGTCAGAGAGTGTTTTATTGAATATCCTCTATTGAATTAGGAAATACTTGATCGATTTTCTTTTCTCCCAAATAATCATGAAAATCCACTACCCCTCCCACATGTACTAAGGATCATGAAGTAATTCAACACTAATGCCATGTTTTTTCCATATTATATAAAACATAACCTAATGGAGGGAGATAATGATCATTAACCAAAGACAAAATCAATTGCAGAATCAAAAACCAAATCTGATAGTAATGGATAATAAAAAGTGCTATATGAAATTTAAATAAACATGAAATAAGAGAGAAATAATTACTATTAAATAAAGGTAAAGGAATAAAGAATAAATATTTTTGAAAACTGCCCTCCTCCAGGAACTCATATCTCTACCCCACCATGGTAATGGTAAATGAGATTAATGGGGATGAATATGGCATTACAATGCATAAATGATTAAAATAGTGTAAAAGAAAAGAATAAAAGTTCTCATTCATAATATCACTACAATTTTTTTCACTCATTTAGATAATAAGAAGGATATTCTCCTCAATGATAGTGTATATATGACTCTATACATTTTTTATTCTATTAAACCTTAAAATTTCAATGTAATTGGATAGGTATAGAGGATGTTATGTCATAAATAATGAGTAACACTATTTCCCTCTAAATGTCTCCAAAATATTCCGCCAGGATTGATAATCCAATAGCCATATTAATGAGAGATTACTTAATTTTTATGTAATTTTCAAATGGACCTTACAATTACTTTTCAAATCTAGCTTTAATCACATCAATTGGAGGTTTTGACCCTGATTTATTCTTAATTTACTGATGTGGGGTCCACTATGTCGTCTAGAATAATTTTTCCAAAAGATTTATCATTTCATTCCACTAGATGTTTGAATTAGATCGTAGTCTAGAAGAATAAATTAAATACCAAAAATAATACAATACTTTAAAATGTAATCACTAAAATTAGATCAATATTTTAAAATTTATGCTCAAAATACCTAAGTGAATATAATTTTTTTAAATTCCATAATTAATATATTTTCACATTTTATCCCAAAACACGCCATAAACCGAAAAATTATGTGAATAAGATGAATTTTTTAAAATAGGTAGATACTATATAATTTCAATAATATGAAAATTGATGAAAATGTTATTTCTATTATGTATTTTAATCATGATGGATATTAACCTGATCCCCTTCACTAATCATGCATGACCCACACCATAATATATCTAATTACATATCACCATATCCCTCCCAAAAAAACCTTTTACATCACACAACATATGAAAACATCTTTAGTGTGGCCTTTTTCAATTCGATACATCACAACCAGTGCATTTCATTCTTACTTGGAAGAGGGAGAATAGTAGACATGGTGGCCAGTCATCCACCTTCATCACCTGGATGTTGGAAAAAACAACCCCATATAAATATATAGGACATTTCATGAGTTTCATAACATGGGTGTGGTGTGTATGGAAAATATCAATGAAATAAAAATTCTATATAATATCCTCCAATCATACAGGCCCAACTTGTGGGTTTATATTAAGAATAAATTAGATACAAACGTCACTACATTAGCTTCCAATTATAATTGTACAATATAGCACCACAAGACCCAAGGATGAATTTTTTTTCAAATTATTATTCCATAACAAATAAAATTATTTATGTATGCTACCAATCCAATTAAATTAAATAATATAGTTTATTACATATATTTCTATTAATTTATATTTAGCATCCCACCATTTAAATAACAAAACCCATTTCAATTCACTCTTCTATTATCCCATCCATCCAAAAACATTTTATTAATTATTTGAAAGGTTCATTACATCACTACAAGGATATCTATAATAAAAAAAATTAACAATGAAAAAAATTACACAACATCACAGCAAAAATGGAATCATCAAACTCACATCAACATGACCATACATCCACCACCACTACCACATCCACCTCAATTACATAACCACTACATCATAATAACCATCCTACCAACATTCCCATAACACATCCTCTCAACCATCACACGTCCATATGTCACAAAAACATATAAAGAACATCAAAAATCGAATTTATTTTGAATTATCAATGGGAATTTTCTCAATTACACTTCATATTCAACGATATTTTAATTCAAATGTAATTTTATAGGGGATGAATTTCATTTACCATATATAATTCATTAATAAATTTTCAATAGGGGTGATGTCAAATAAAAAAAGGATTTTATAACCCCACAAATATTGAGAAATAAAAGTCCCCCAGTAATTGTGATATTAAATGGTAAATAAATCATTAGAAAATTAAATATCACAATATCAATGAATAAATAAAAACATGTTATTACACCCCCTTACAATTTAATTCAATAAAATTGATTACTTTTTATTTTTTTTTTCTAGATGAAATAAATCTTCCCAATGATAAGAAAACATACCCCTCCCACTTTATTCAACATAGATAGAGATGAATGTACCCCTACATAGAAGAAAGAATCTCCCCATGATCCACAGTACCAAGAAAATAGGATTTTCACATAATAGATAACCCATATAGGAAGAGACAAAACCTAAAGAAATATTGGAAATTGGGTTCCTTGATTTTATGGGAAATGATTCAAAAAATACCCATCTTAAGAGAAAGAAATTACGAATGAATGTAGGAAAGACCATTTAATTTGAATTAACAGATCTAAAACGAATGGGATTTTAGAATAATGACATGGTATTAATTTAACATAAATATTGAACTCATTAAATTTTACAAATGGTACTCATTAATGGTCTTAATCATCAAGTAAATTTAAGGATGTAATTATCATCATTTAATGGTACTTTAAATACAATAAATTTTGTTTTTAAAACTGAATTTTCATTTAAAAATCATATTTATGTCTTTCCAAGGAATTCTAAAAATTATTGTAAATATTAGAAAACTACATATGTACTGCTTTGACTATACTATCCATCCTACCATATTAAAAAATATGTTACCACGTCAACCGAACACATGACCAACAAACGTACTACATAAATAAAAAGCTGACCCTGAAAATCGACCAAATGACTAACCAACATTCTGCATGAACAAACAAGTGACCATTCCAGTTGAACTTATGAACTACCACTCTATTTCATGAATAAAAAACTCATTGTTCTTAATTACAGTATGACCAACCACCATAAAATATTAACTAATAGGTTACTTTTAATATTTAATGTGTAACCAACCAACCTACCTCCTGAAAAGATAAGTGATCATGCTTCCAGATCACACGACCGACCACCATACCACATGAGCAGACAAATGACCATGCTAACTAACAATATGAACAACCCATTTATGACATAAATAGATAAATTAATATGATAATTGAAAAATTAATGACTACATTTTTTCATAAATATAAAATTAATCAAGAAAACTAACCATCACACCATCAACCCTACCACATGAACAAACAAGTGATTATACCAAATAACTGCATGATAAGCCAGCATACCACTTGAATAGACAAGTGACCCTGAAAACTGAACACATGACCCAACTGAAAATATTTGAAATATAATTCAAACACCAACTTAATCACACTAGACCTTAGGTAATGAATCTTAAGGGGTCTTAGAATTCAACGAAATTACATACTGGCACCTAACATGATTGATGATGCAGTCAAAACTATAAATATCCTTTAGCAGCACACCAGGTCTCCTCAGAGTTGATATAAGGGACTTTTTAAAGATCATCAATTAGAAATTGAGATTGTAATTGAATATAAATTGTTACTCCACATATATCCATGGATGAGAGTCATGAGATTTTTCAATAAGGGAACGATTAGTCCTCAGTAAACCGACCACTTTATGATTATTCATTATATAAATGTTGTGTCTAATCAACTAGTTCTCCCACCAATCCTATGTCATGAACATTTTTTCCACATATCCCACTTGTGAAATTATATACAAGATCCCTCACATGTAATAAATATAGAAGTGGTACATTTGAAGTGTGATCTATCTGATAATGTGAAATTGGTTAGGTTATTTTACAATAGAGAAATTATTATATGATACAAGACAAAACCCCTATATAAATTATTATGGTAGATACATATGTACATGGAGATGACAAGGGATCAAAATGATGCAATGAACCATAAGTAACCTTTTATGTTTTAACATTAGTATGTAAAACTAAATTTCATCGAAAACAATTATGAAGGTGGGATGAATGTAACAACCAATAATTTTATCAACAGAATATCACCTTATATTTATATCAATGTGAGATATTTAAAAATATAGCGTATGTAATTTATATATAATTCATTATGAAAATTGATAATGTTTTCTTATTTTGTTTTTAACATTAAATTTAAAGATTAAATATATCCATCTAAATTAAAAATATTTCAATGACATAGAAAATTGAAAATAAGATAACTATAATATGAATCAATGGATTTTCTTGACCCCTGAGAATAATAGCACTCAAGAACTACACAGTAGTAATGAAGTAGAATATTAGTAATGAAAAATTAATTTGGGAAAAAAGTACTTATAATCTTGAAACAAATGAATTAATCCTGATTGAAATATGAGGTATTTATAGAATGTATAGAACCAAAATAAATATTAAAGGAGACCATTGGAATAGAAATATAACCCTTAGAATAGTAATTTGACCATTGGAATGGTAATTTTATTGTTAGGAAAAGTAAACTGACAATTAGAATAGTATCCTTGACAATATAACGTTAGAATATTATTTAGATATCTTATAAAATGGAAACATGATATATTTAAACCATGAAATAAGTAAAAAAATTGAATTGATAAAATTCTGTTAATGTACTTTTATAAGAAATTTATGTTTTATTTTTTTATAAAATAATATAATGTTATACAAAAAAAATTATACATTTATTTATATAATAATTTATATTTAATTATTATTATAATATAAACTTATGATACCATAATAAATTTTTAAAGGGTAAAAAAATTGATCATAATATTAAATATTGTAAATCATTCAAATAAATATGGATTTTAAGTAAATATTAAATTTAAAATATTTATATAATTATTTAGATAAAATAGATTTCATTTTTGGAATATACATGTAAAAAAATAGCATGGGTGAATTTTTATTATTTTATAAAATTGTAATATTTTTTTAATAGTAAAATTCATTAAAATAGCTTAATATTCATTTGAAGAAAGATAAATATTGAAATGATTCATGGATGATTGATGTGAAAATTGGTTTCAACTCCAATGAAATAATTACTAGATATATCAATATGATTCCTTAATATTGGTAGTCTTTTTCCAAAGTAACAAACTAATGAATGTAATATTTACAATATAATATCTTTCCGTTATAAATACTATCCCTCACAACTCCTTCTACTCACACATTGTAATCCTTAAATATTAATTTTTTTTACCAAATATCTCTTAATATATAATCAACATAAATATAAAGATTTTATAATCAATGTTCGAACATAATACTATTTAAATGGAATCCCAGTAGGAGACCGACATATGAGAATGTCATAACATTAACAAAGCTTTTTTAATTTTATTAAACGTCATATTCCAAAAAATGTCCATCCAACATGAAATAATGACTGTAGTTTCATGATTATACATTAATTTTATTGTTTTAATTTAATATCAATATTTATTCCACTTTTATTCTCTTCTCATTCTAAAAAAATAAACATTGTTCATAATATGGAAGGTTCATCCCCACCATGAACGACATTAAATATTTTCTTCCACCATATTCATGGATGGTTACCTAAATATTAATAAGATTAAATATGATGATAATAAGTATATTATAACTAATTTAAATTCAATAATTTAAAAAATAATCTTTTAGCTAAAAAATTTGATGTAGTTTGTGATGGTCAGAAAAATAGTCTAATTTAACCAACCTTATAAGGAAAAGGATTAGTGTAAAATGATTCATCCCTATGATAGAAAACATATAGTTTTTTCGTAAAATTTAAATTTATATAGGGAAATTAATATCATTTCATTTTCATTATTGTATTATAGTTCCATTTGAAAATAACTTCGATATTATATATATGTGATTCGACATTAGTGTAATCAAATAAAAATCCTCGAAATAATGAAATAGACATGATATGTCATTAACATGGATTAAATGCAAATAATATAATTATATTAAATCAAATATAGAAGGTAAATATTATAAATTATTCATCTAAAGTATATAATTTTATTATCTAGGATGTTATTTGACTGTATATAATGATTGTGAATCCAATGTAATGGTTCTTTAAAAAAAATCATATTTTCTTTGGGTTATGTTTTCTCCCAATATTACATAATTATTCAATATATTTTTAATATATAATAATAATATATTGTATATATATTTCACTCCAGTATTTACATATTTTAATTAAAATTTCCTTGATGAGGATATATATGTTTTAATGGATCCCTTTATAATTTCATTGATTAAACATGATTAAAGTGAACTTCCCTATCTTAGTATATCTTTTCAAGTAACATAAAATAAATTTTTTTTAACAGTACATGGTTAATACAAAAATTATTTTATTATATAAAATAAATTTCTAATTTCTTAATTTATAGGAATTATAACCCATTACCCTCTAAAATTATTCTTTGTCTTTTTTGTTAAAATCCCACTTAAATGGAAAATTTCCAAAATTATTTATCCACTTATTTTTGTGTATTAAATTTAACAGATGTTAAATTTAATATACTATAATTATTTACTTATCTAATAATATCCAACAATGTTATAATCTCTTTTTTATGAATTCATTATGATATACCATTTGGATATTTTATAATACATGATTTTTGTGACACATTTATTTTCATGGGTAATTCTTATTTTTATGTCGTATGATTGATTCACTTTTTTGACACACATATACTTGCACATGTAATGATGGTTTATCCCAGATATTTCTCAAATTCATTGGTTAATTTTTATCTCTTGTGAGATGATATGTATTGGATTAGGGATTAAACATAATACATGATGTGACTATTTCCGCCATGTGATGTTGTCTTGGTAGTAAGTCATGAATTATGCTTATGTAATGTTTTATATTGTTTCGAAATAATGATTCTACATGATATTATGATTTCATATTTTTTATGACATGCTCCATTATGATTATTTACGATACCTTTCCTTTATTATATAATTTTATTACTTTTAACATCATTTGTTATGATTCTTCATCATGTTTGATCACATAAGGGTGTTTATAACACAACCCTTTTTTAATGTATTCCACATATTATCCTATTTTTTTGGATCAAATTTATTTAGGAGCTCATTATGGGGATTAAAATATTTATTTTTTTTCACTTTTATGTATTCTGAACCTTATCGTCTAAAGACACCCAAGTTCTCAGACATTGGGTTGTGTTTTTTATATTGAAATTGAAAATAATGTTCTAATACTGGTAAAAGTATTGGGTAACAATATTCTATATCAGATCAACGTGTAGATATTTTTTTGGATTAAGATAAGAATATATTAGTTAAAACCCATGGTATATGGCTCTTTATAAGAAAATATCCTAATATTTTGGAAATGTATTTATTGAGTGGTTTCTAAAAAATTATTTCAATATTAGGATACAATAGTGTATGTGACTCTAAAAAAATTAACCTTCAGGTATTAACACCAAAAGTGACCAATGGGTGTTAACTAGACCTATACCTAGTAAAAAAGTTGGGTTTCTACTGACCGATTCTGAAACTCAAGTGGGATATACATGGAAAATCGATAGACTCTTTACAAAATATTGTAAACGACTAAAATTGAATATTAGGATAGAAAAAATGAGTTAATTACCATCTATGACATTGATTGAAACCCACAGACTCATAAGTTATGATAAATGTGTCATTTATAATATATTACTTATATGTTCATAGTTTACCTTTTATATGTTTTTTATTTTATGTTTGATCAACCCTAAATTTATGTACAAAATACTAGATGACTAGTACTAGAATAAAATAGTACCAAGTAATCTCGTTATCTATTCATGAACATAAAAGGTATTATATTTTTATGCATTTAAACATTCATTAATACAATTCATGATTAGTTGATATATTTAGAGACCACCTAAAATCATCGAGTTTGAGTTTTCTATAAGAAATTAAAATGGGAAAATTATTGAATTTCAAGTATATATCTCATCTTCGGTCAATATATTTACATTGAATCTCCTAACATATCTTTCATTACTTCATTTTGTGGAATTTGATTCTATATTTGGGATGGATTATATTTCTTTATATAAATTCAACATCAACTTTCTGGATATGGATATTACTCTTCAAATCATGAGTTATCCTCTAATAACACAATAGTGTAAATTATTGGATTAATCTCTTTAGGCTTTTGTTCTCCATTATAGATATTATTTCTATATGAACAAGCATATCTATCTCAAATGATTCAGTCAGTGCAGATAATCATTCTCAAAGTAATTCCTATTATGGGGGACAATACTAATGTATTAACTAAATATTAGGCATGTATTACCAAAAAAAGGATAGTTTAAAATAATAATCATCTTGATATATTTGTTAAGATGAAATAATAATCATTAATCTGATTGATATATATTATAGAAATATTCTTATTTAAATGTGATCTTAATAACTTTTTAATTTAATTGGTATATATGAATATGAATAAAAAAATATACAATATATGTATAATGGTCCTAATAAAAAAATTATTGACTAATTATTTTGAAATAAGAACTAATTTATTAGTGAAGGTATTTTACTCTTCAATAATGTATTTTCTTCCAAAAAGTTTTTATTTCATTATTTCAAAAATATTAAAACTAAATAATTGAAATTTTTTAATTTCTGTTTTATAAAACTTCCATAATTTATTTAATTATTAATTATTTTTAAGTTATGGAGAAATTTTGGGATTTCTATGAAAGAACTAATTTTTCAATGAATACTAAAAAATACATATTTTTCAAATACACTCATTTATTTTTGTTAAGTAAAATAATTTAATAGTTCCATTTTAGTTTTTATTTGGTATTAAATTTTCATATTAGCCATTTGATTTTGGAAAATCAGATCCATTTCAATTTGGAATATTTATTATTTTAATATGAGATAGTAATGATTCCTAATAATTCAATTTTTTTGAAAAAAATATATTTTTCATTAATTTTTAAATACATATATTAAAATTTATTTCAAAATATTATTGGAATTTAATTTTATGAAATTTTTTTTATTTTACTATTTAAAAATTCATAAATTTTCGTGAATTATTTTTTATATTTTTCTTAAGAATATAAATTTGTAGTGAACAATTAAAAACTATTGTGTGAATGGTATAAAATATCTTTTGTGAAATCAAAATGATTTAAATATTATATAAAACATTATTTAATGAACAATGCATTATAATATACAAAAAATATAATAAAATAAATATTTAAAACATATAAATTATAATTTATTAAATGATAAATATGAACATAATTTTTAATGACAATGTGGTGCTTTTGTGGAACTATAAAATACTAATTTCGAATCCCAAAGACATAATTTTAGAAGGAATAATTATTTTCTCAACATTTTATTTAACATGAATTACTATTGAAAATATTTATGCATGTATTTGAATTTTGGTGTAATATAACTTGTTACTTATCCGACTGATTGTGCAAAAATTCTGAAGTCTAGTAAATTCAAAATAACATGTTATATAATTTTTCATTACATTTATGTGAGTAAATATAAAATTTTAATGAATATAAAATATTACTTTGAACATTTTTTTATTATTGTTATTTTGTTTTAAAACTCTTAGTGATTAGATAATTACCTTAAATGCTTACCCAACCCAAACACAAGCCTTGTGAATAATTAAAAAATTTAATTAAGTGATTTGAGAAAACCTAAAAGTTATAAATTTTTAATGGGTTAAAGAATGCCAAAAAATATTAAGATAAATATAACATATTATTTATTTTTTAAAGGATTATATTAGAATTAAATTTCCTTCATTTTGTTTTTAAGGACAAATTATGTGATTTTTTTTAAAATGAAACTAATTATATTTAATATTTAATATATATTATTAAATTATTCACGAATTATTAAAATAATTATAGATAACAATGAATATGATACATGGTTTAAAAATTCTTCAATTTTGTAGTTATTAATCAATATTTACATTATATGTAAAATTATAAACATTTAATAATGAAAAATTTATTACTATGGTTATGGATAAATTTGGAAAACAATGGGGTTGAACCAAAATAAATTGTATAAAATTATATATTAACCTGTAAAAATATATTTTATGATTTTAATATAACCATATAAAAATTATATTCGAATAAATTTCCTTTTGGAACCATTTTACAAGAGTTATCAACATATTATATTATAATATTTCATATATTTCAAAAAATGACAATAATGATATTTTAATGAAAACAATATTTTATTTAACATTTTGAATTTTAGAAATGTATAATATATAGCCATATTAATGGTAAATTTCTTATAATATCAACAATATTCAATTTATGGGTAACTTGTGCATTAATAAAATCTTTATTGACCTCAAACGAGTAAAAACAATGAGATATAGATAATATTTCAAAGGGTTAACATAGGAGGTTAAAACTAAGAGATAAGTATAACGACCCATAGTTTGCATACATTGTTATTACATCATAATTGAAACACACTTATTACAACATATAACAAAAAAAGGAAAGGACCTTATAGGTATAGAGTCTTTAAAAACTGGGAAACATAAACAACTGGTTCATAAATCATCTACTTTGCCTCCCATTTATTTCATCATATCTAGAGTCCCTTTTGGAATATCCTACTTAATAACTTTATTCCTGACCTGGGGATATAAAACATACAAAAGGGTGAGCTCAAATTATCATTAAGGGTAAACAAAAGAAATATCAATCACCTCATATTCATAAGAACATAACTTTTGGAAATCTTAACCTACAAAAGATATCATAATTTCATAACATGGGATAAATCATAGTAGTGAAATGTAATCCTAATAATCATAACTTAAATCATGAAACTTTTTGGCATACACACATAATCATAGAGAATCATTTCTTAGTAGTCAAAACTCATATCCAAGACTATCTTAGCGTTCAATGTCCATTTCTGAACCGAGTTCACTCTTCATTTCAGTCATGTTTCACTGAACCGGATTATCGCGCCGTTCTAGCCATGTCTATATCATGAGATATAAATATTTACCTAATGCATTGTAAGGATATATAGGTCCCACCCATCTCATAATGATACCATTCTTATGTGTGCCACAAAATCATAAACCATACATCATTTCATAACCCATGTAATAAAAATTGGATTCTTGAACATTGTGACATCATAAAATAATTCATATAATATAAATGAATTCATAAATATAATTCCATCACAACATAATCAAATCAATGTAATAATAGGGATAGAAACAGAACCCTATATTATCTTAGATGAAAAATAATTTTGATAAAACACTTGAACTCCATTCTTGAGGAAAATATCATTTCTACTTCAAAAACATTTTCCTTTATTAACAGGTCATATAACATTAAACTAAAATAATTTGATTAAAAATAATCTTGAAAACATGTAAAGGAAGCTTCTTGTAAATTATGTTTTAAAAATCCATTCATGACGTATATGTTAAAAAAAATTCTTCCCGTACTTTGGTCGGAAATGTCAAAAAGTACCACATACGAAAAACGACAACCGATTCCTTTCATATCATTTACTAAAAACTCATAGAAGTGTAAAATTGGAATTAAACAATTTTATGTGGATGGAAATAATATTACATATTGAGGAAACATGGATGTGGATGATAAATATTCCCCAGTAAATTCTGAAGTGTAAACAATCTCGGATAAAAATGAGATTGTGATATTTTCCGTTACCTTTGGTCTGATTTGCTACGTAAGTGTCAAAACCTATTTTATAATGATTTAAATAAGGTTATTTACTTATTCCAGAATCATACTTATTTTTATGATATCATATATGGTCATATTATTAGATTCTTATTAGTAATATTTCTTTACTACTAGTTATTCGGGTGTTTATTACTTTTTGTTCTTATTCGTGTTTGGTCGAATAAATTCTTATTATTCTTTTTAGGTTATTGATACCTCATTTCCACAATGTTATTGGTGTAATATATATCATATTAATTCATTTAATTCATTTATATAATCATTATGGAATGAACATCATGTAGAATGAGTCGCATCACATCGTCGAGACGGTATTCCGTACGTACGCACGAGCGATGATATCGTTCCCATGATCATGAAATTGTAATTGATTGTATGTATAGTATTTAAGAATCAATATCACTTTACAATAATCATATATAGTTATTATTTACACCACTATACCCATCCAAGTAAGGTGGTGGTGGAAAATAGATTACACGACGGCGTGGAGACGGTATTCCGTACGTACGCACGCACGGTGATTTCGTTTTCTGTAGAATGGATAGATGGTGAAATAGGGTTGTTTCATACATATAATAACATATCATTATATGAGTGATACTGATGTTATTACTTCATAATGAAACAACTAAAGATTACGAAGTGGAAGAAGAAATGAAGTTGAATGATTCAGTAACAGACATTACCTCTTCTTTGAAGCGCCTCTTTGAGACCTCCTCTTAGGGAACTACAATTGGTCTTTGAAGATAACGAGGACCTCTAGGATGTTTCTAGTGAAGTGGAGATGTGAATTCGGAAGCAGTTTCCCGAGATTGAAGGCTCAAAGTGGTGTGAGGAAGAGATGGAGGTGGTGCCCTTTTATAAGGGAGGAGAGGGGCACCTTTGGAAAAACTAAAAATATTATTTTATTATAAAGTCATATTAGGTTTTTAATAGCTCCAAATTGATTTATTTCTAAGCTAAGGTGGGGCTGGGTATAAATACTTTCATCCAATAGAATTTAGTCAATTTTAGGTCATTATATTAGCCTTATCATTTAGTTTTAACTCTTAGTTAATTAGATTGACATTTACCATGTCACTTTGAATTTTTATATTATATAGTTAATAAACTTACCATATACATCCAAGAGACCCCCTTGTGGTCCATTAATGATACACATATCATGATATAAGTATAGTGGAAGATACTTAGATTTTTAGGAATACAATTAGAATTAATAATATAATATTGTTTTTAAAAACTATTTTATGTCAATTTTGACACTATTAGGTAATTGATTTATGTGAAACTCATAACAGTATTATCAGTTCGAAAAAAGTTAATTAAATCAACACTAAAATGTCATATTAACATATAAAATTATTTTAATTCATAAAAAGTCTCAAATTACTTTTATTTGGGTATTTATAACATCAATTATGTCAATATTTCATTAATAAGATAATAACGACATCATCATTGTGTCATAAATAAATTAAATTATTTAAATTCTAAATATTACAAATAAAATACCATTATGTAAGAAATATTTTTATCTATCTATTTAATATTTATAGTCAAATTTATCTTATGTATAACCCTATATTAAAAATGATTTACTTATTAAACATTGATTTTAACTATTTTACCCTTCTTTAAATAAATTAATAATAAATGTCCTAATCTAATCAATGTGGGCCTAAATGGTCATATTTTATTCCTATGGTTGTTGTTGGTCGAATTAAACTTATCCAATATACGTAAGACATGTTTTAGGGTAATAATAATAAAATTTTTACCCTTAATTACCCTATTTACTTTTAACCGTGGTAAAAAAAGTAAAAAGTTACTATTACCCAAAAAAATATTTTCATCTCCTTGAACCAAATTTAACTTAATAACATCAACCATGTCTCTAGTATTTTTGAAATTTCATTCAGAAAAGTAGTAAAATTAAGTTTTATATAACTTTGCAAATTCTCTTAGGAGGTGGGTAAAAAAGGTGAAAAGTTCAATAAAATTTTTATATATCTAAAATTATTGTAAAATGACTCCAATGAATTTCATTGAACTTATATAGGTATTATGTATCAATTTTGACCTAAAATAGAATTTAAATAAAATAAATAATTATTTAAATAAAGATTCGGTTTTTAAATAGTAACCCAGTGATTTCACTATTCATCAAAAATTGATAGTTTTCAGAAAAATACAAAAATTTCACCCTAGGATAATTTCATTATTCTGAATCCAAAAATGAAGTCCATTTTGAATAATAAAATTTACAAAATTTCAAAAAGTGGGTATTACTATTCATAATGGCTAGTTTTAATTATATTATAATAGCATACCGTTGTTTAGTGAAACTCAGTATTGCGTACGATGCAAGCTATCGAGGAAGGCCGCGGTTGCATGTAAAGAAAGCAAAGCTAGTGTTGTGTGTAGTGAAATATTCCTCTGATGATTTATATAACATAAAAACAAAATATTTCTCATAAAAGTCTCGAGTGTTACATTCTACCCCCCATAAATTGAATTTCGCCTTCGAAATTCGTCACTTTGTAACAAAAAGATGAGGATACCTCTCCCTCATCATATCCTCAAGCTCCCATGTAGCTTATTCTAATTGGTGGTTCCTCCATAAATCTTTCATCAAGCGAGTGTTCTTGTTCTGTAGTACATTTGGTCTATGATCCAGAATCTCTATCGGTTGTTCTTCATAAGAAAGATTTTGCTCCAACGGTACAACATCTGAGCTGAGTACATGTGAAGTATCAGGTATGTACATTCTCAAGAGAGATACATCGAACACATCGTGAAGTTGATAGAGATTCGGTGGAAGTTCCAATCAGTAAGCTACCTTTCCAACATGATCCAGTATTTCAAAAGGACCGATATATCTAGGGCTCAACTTCCCCTTCTTTCAAAATATCATGACCCTCTTCCAGGGAGATATTCGTAAGAACACTTTATCACCCACTTCAAACTCTAGGTCTTTTCTTTGGTTGTCGGCATAACATTTTTGTCGACTATGAGCTGCTCTTATGTGTTGATGAATAGATCTGTCCTTTTCTTCCATCTCATCAACAAGATCAGGTCTTAATAGCATTCTTTCCCCAACTTCATCCAAGCAAGTTGGAGTCCTGCATTTCTTTCCATAGAGAGCTTTATGAGGAGCCATCTGAATACTGGAGTGAAAGCTATTATTATATGAAAATTCCACCAAAGGTAGGTGTTGATCCCAACCACCATTGAAATCCATAGAGCAAGCTCTTAACATATCTTCTAGAGTTTGAATTTTTCTCTCAGACTGACCGTCTATCTGAGGATGATAAGAAGTGCTAAAACTCAACATTGTATCCAGAGTATGATGAAGACTTCGCCAGAACTTCGATGTAAATATTGGATCCCGATTATATATAACAGAAGGTGGTACTCCATGCAATCTTACCACATCCTTTACATATATCCTGGCAAGATGATCTAGAGATAAATCCTCTCTAATAGCAATAAAGTGTGCAGACTTTGTAAGATGATCAACTATGACCCAGATAACATTATTTCTTTTGGATGTTTTAGGAAGTCTGGTGGCAAGGTCCATAGTGATGTTTCCCATTTCCATTCGGGTATGGGTAATGGTTGTAACATTCCCTTAGACGTCTGTCTCTCAGCTTTAACTTGCTGACAAACCAAGCATCGAGAGACATATTCAACAACATCTCTTTTCATGCCATCCCACCAGAACTACACTTTCAGGTCCCTATACATCTTCGTGATTCCAGGATGAATAGAGAATGATGAACTATGAGCCTCATCCAGGAGATCCTTCTTTAATTATGGGATGGGAGGTAAACAAACCCGATTCCTGAACTTTATTATCCCATCAAAATCAAGGTTGAATTTAGAAATATTTCTCACCGTCTTTTGTAACTCTACATCTTCTTTTTGTTCCTCTTTAATCATCACATGTATAGATTGTAGAACATTCATTTGAGAAAGATACGACTTTCCCCCTTCCATTACAATTCCAAGATCCATCCGTTGTAAATCCATAAATATTGGATCCTTTTTTATCCTCATTATGGATAATCTATCATGGTCTTGTCAACTTAATGCATCTTCCACCTTGTTTTCTTTCCCAGGGTGGTAATGAATTGAGAAGTCGTAATCTTTAATCATCTCCAACCATCTTCTTTGGTGCATATTCATCTCCTTTTGTGTGAAAATATACTTTAAGCTTTTATGATCATTATAAATATCACACCTTTCTCCATAAAGATAATTCCTCCAGATCTTTAATGCAACGATTACCGCAGCTAACTCCAAATCATGAGTTGGGTAATTTTTCTCATGGATTTTCAACTATCGTGAGGCATAAGCTATCACCATATCATTTTGCATAAGAACACACCCCAGCCCCTTCTTGGATGCATCACTATTGATCACAAAACTTTCTCCACTACAAGGTAGTGTGAGTACAGGTGCACTGGATAACCTTCTTTTCAACTCCTTGAAATTCTCTTCACATTCCTCTGTCCAAACAAACTTAACTCCTTTCCGAGTCAACTTGGTGAGTGGAATATATAATCTTGAAAAATCATTCACAAAATGTCGATAATATCCAGCCAAACCAAGAAAACATCGGATCTCAGCTACTATTTTTGGACTCGACCATCTTTTGATAACCTCTCTTTTTGCTGGATCCACAGATATCCCCTCTTCTGAGATTATGTGTCTCAAAAATGCAACTTTTTGAAGCCAAAATTCACACATGGTAAATTTGGCATAAATCTCATCCTTTCTCAGGGTCTTCAATATAATTCTCAAGTGATCTTCATGTTCTTCCTTTCTCTTTAAATAGAAAAGAATATTGTTTATAAATACTACCAAAAATTGATCAAGATAGTCTCTAAATACTCTATTCGTTACATCCAGGAAGATAGCAGGGGCATTAATAAGACCAAATGGTATCACTATAAATTCATAGTGTCAATAGCATGTACGGAAAGTCGTCTTTGGTATATCCTCCCTTTTGACCCTTAATTGATGATACCCTGAACGAAGATCAATCTTGGAAAAGTATTGAGCTCCTCGTAGTTGGTCAAATAAGTAATCAAGGCACGGGATATGATATTTGTTCTTATTAGTAATCTTGTTATGTTCTCGATAATCAATGCAGAGTCTCATTGATCCATCTTTCTTCTTAACAAACAGAACAGGTTCTCCCAAAGGTGACGCACTAAGGCGTATAAATCCCTTATCAAGATTCTCTTGGAGTTGCTTCTTCAATTCCTGCAACTCAATTGGGTCCATTCTATAAGGTGTCTTTGAAATAGGCAAAGCACCCGGTACGAGTTCTATTGAAAACTCAACTTCACGATTTGGTGGAAGACCCGACAATTCCTCCGGAAAGACATCTTCAAACTCCCGTAAAATGGGCATATACTTAATCATGAGTTTCAAACCAACCATTTGAGATAAATAACCCTCATTTAGTGGAATCAAGACCCATAATATCGAAGAAATTTCCACTGGAAGGTTATGTTCATCCATGCATCGATAGATGATCATAGATTGATCTGGAATATGAAATGTGAATTCCCTTGTTTGGAAATTGATATGAGATCCATATAGAGAAAGCCAATCCATGCCAAGAATCACATGATGTTCCACTATCGGAAGGATCACAAGATTTGCAGGAAGTACTTTCCCACAAACTACACTCAGAGAAGAATTATAAACATTTGATGCGACTGTTGTGCCATTAGGGATTGTCACAGCTAACTAAAAATCTAATTGTTGAGTTAATACATCGATACCCTTAGAAAAGTCTTCAAAAATAAAAGAGTGGGTGGATCTAGAATCAAATAAAAAAATTTCTACTTTAGAGTGGATGTTAAGTGTACCTTTTACCACATCATTATCGTACTCCACATCGCTGATAGAAATTGCATGTGACTTTCCTTTGTCTTTATCCTTAAGAGTTTCTTGACATCGAAAATCATCATCAACCCTTGTATTTGGGCATTGATTTGCATAATTCCCCATCTCCTTGCACTTGAAACATTGAAGTGTAGTAGGTTCATTATGTGTATCCCTTCCTTTTTTTGCATCATTAGACATATTCTTACCATCATTGTGGCATTCAAATGCCTGATTACCTTCTTTTCCATATTTGAATCATTTACTTGTCCCTTTAAGATAACTCCCTCCATGTTTCGTTCCACACTTTGAGCATAAGGGAAAGTTCGTCTTCTTTTCAATGTGCTCTTTAAATTTTCCTTTTAATTCCATTTTCCTCTTCTTATCAAACCCATATGACTAATGGGTTACTCAAACCTCCATCTCAACTTTGAGATCACATCAAACGATTTCCTCGTAGCTATTGAAGTCCCGTATGGCTAAGGCCCTTCGAAGACTTGGTTTTAATCCACTAAAGAATCAATCTATCTTACTCTCATGATGGATAATAATACCAGAAACGTACCTTTCATGTCTTGTAAAATTTACTTCATAGGTACCAACAGATTCATCATCCTTTTTCTCCAGTTCATGAAACTCTTTCTCCATCATTTTTCAGAGAATATGAGGGAAGTACTTATTGAAAAATAAGTTCTTGAAGTCGTCCCATTCCATGGACTCAATTTCATCCACTTTCCTCGTATTCTTAATAAGATTCCACCATTGATCAGCATATCCTTCCAAACGATACACTGCTAAGATGACTTTATCATGTCAGAACATTGAAGAACTGAAAATATCTTTTTAGTAGTACTAATCCATTATTTAGCAACTAATGGATCAGTAGACCCGCTGAATGAAGGTGGACACTGCCTCATGAAGGATTCAACAGAATGTTGCTCCTTCCTTTGCTCGTTTGGAAGTCATTCATGATTCATAGCTTGAGAAAGTTGTGTGAGCATGGCAACAAGATTTTTCATTCCATCTCCCATAACGTTTGGTTGATCAGTGGGACAATCATTGCATTGACCGTTGTATTCCACATTAACACGGTTCCTTTAGGTTGCAGCCATTGACTAAAACCAAGAAGAATAGTGTGAGAAACACTAATTATAATAGGAAAACCACATAATCAAGAATAAAATTTCACACTTACGGTCTTATCATTGGTTATTCATGGCCATTTCTAAAACACTGAGATTGTGTTCTATGCTTAGACTTATCCTTAGGGTTCTTACTAAGGCTTTCACATCCTAGTTTCCAAAGGATTACTATACCATTACACTGATACCAACTATAACGACCCATAGATTACATACATTATTATTACATCAGAATTGAATCACACTTATTACAACATATAACAAAACCAGGAAAGGACCGTATAGGTATAGAGTCTTTAGAAACTGGGAAACATAAACAAATGGTTTATAAAGCATCTACTTTGCCTCCCATTTATTTCATCATATCTAGAGTCCCTTTTAGCATATCCTACTTAATAACCATCTTCCTGACCTGGGTAATGAAAACATACAAAAGGGTGATCACAAATGCTCAGTAAGTGTAAAAAAAGAAATATCAATCACATCATATTCATAAGAACGTAACTTTTTGAAATCTTAACCTGCAAAAGAGATCGTAATTTCATAACATGGGATAAATCATAGTAGTGAAATGTAATCCCAATAATCATAACATAAAACATGAAACATTGTGGAATAAACACATAATCATAGATAATTATTTCTTAGTAGTCAAGACTCATAGACAAGACTATCTTAGTGGACAAAGTCCATTTCTGAACCGAGTTCACTCCTCATTTCAGTCCTGTTTCACTGAACCAGATTAACCTGCCATTCCAGCCTTGTCTATCTAATGAGATATAAATCATTACCCAATGCATTGGAGGGAGATATAGGTACCACCCATCTCATAATGATATCATTCTTATGTGTGTCACAAAATCATAAACTATACATCATTGCATAACCCATGTAATAAAAATGGGATTCTCAAACATCGTGACATCATAAAAAAATTCATATAAGATAAATGAATTCATAAAAATAATACCATCACAACATAATAAAATCAATGTAATAATAGGGATAGAAAAAAACCCTATATTATCTTAGATGGAAATAATTTTGATAAAACACTTGAACTCCATTCTTGAGGAAAATATCATTTCTACTGCAAAAACATATTCCATTCTTAACATGTCATATAATTTTAAACTAAAATAAGTTGACTAAAAATAATCATGAAAATTTGAAAAGTAAGATTCTTGGAAATATTGTTTTAAAAATCCATTCATGCCGAATAAGTTAAAAAAATTCGTCCCGTACATTGGCGGTAAAAGTCAAAAAGTACCTCGTACGAAAAATGACAATAGATACCTTTCATATCTTTTACTAAAAACTCATGGAAAGGTAAAATTGGATTTAAAAAATTGTATGTGGATGGAAATCATATTAAATATTTAGGAAACATTGATGTGGATGATAAATATTCCCCAGTAAATTCTGATGTATAAATAATCTCGGATAAAAATGAGATTGTAAGATTTTCCCTTACCTTAGGTCTGATTTGCTTCGTAAGTGTCTGAACCTCCTGTATAATGATTTAAATAATGTTATTGACTTATTCCTGAATCATGCATATTTTTATGATATTATATATGGTCATATTCTTGTCTTCTTAATAGTAATATTTCATTAATACTTGTTATTCGGGTGTTTATTACTTTTTGTTCATATGCGTGTTTTGTCGAATAAATTCTTATTCTTCTTTTTAGGATATAGATACCTCATTTAAAAAATGGTTTTAGTGTAATATATATCATATTTATTCATAAAATTATTTTATATAATCATTATGCAAGGAAGATCATGTAGAACAAGTCGCATCACATCGTGGAGACGGTATTCCGTACGTACGCACGAGCGATGATATCGTTCCCATGATCGTGAAATTGTAATGGAGTGTATGTATACTATTTCATAATCAATATAAATTTACAATAATAATATATAGTTATAATTTACACCATTATACCCATCCAAGTAAGGTGGTGGTGGAAAATAGATTACACCACAGCGTGGAGACGGTATTCCATACGTACACATGCGTTGTGATTTCGTTATCCGTATGATGGATAAATGGTGACATAGGGTCGTTTCATACTTATAATAACATATCATTATATGAGTGATACTGAGGTTATTACTTCATAATGAAAAAACTAAAGAAGAATAAGTGGAAGAAGAAATAAAGTTGAAAGAATCGGTAACAGACATTACCTCTTCTTTGAAGCGCCTCTTTGAGTCCACCTCTTAGGGCACTAAAATTGGACTTTGAAGATAACCATGACCTCTAGGATGTTTCTAGTGAAGTGTATAACTGAATTTTTTAGGGGTTGGACGAGCGTGAAGGCTCAAAGTGGTGTGAGGAAGAGAGGGAGGAGGTTCTCTTTTATAAGGGAGGAGAGGGTCACCTTTTGAAAAACTAAAAATATTATTTTATTATAAAGCCATATTCGGTTTTTAACAGCTCCAAATTAATTTATTTAGAAGCTAAGGTGGGTATGGGTAGAAATAATCCCATAAAATAGAATTTAGACAAGTTTAGGTCATTATATTAACCTTAACTTTTAGTTTTAACTCTTAGTTAATTAGATTGACATTTACCATGTCGCATTGTATTTTTATATTATATAGTTAATAAACATACCATATACATCCAAGAGATCCCCAAGTGGTAAATTAATTATACACCTATCATGATTTAAGTATCTTGGCCGAACCATAGATTTTTAGGAATATAATAACAATTAATAATATAATATTTGTTTTAAAAACTATTTTATGTCAATTTTGAAACTATTTGGTAATTGATTTTTGTGAAAATCATAAAAGAATGATTAGTTCGAAAATTGTTAATTAAATCAACAATAACATTCCATGTTATCATATAAAATTATTTTAATTCATAAAAATTATCAAATTACATTTATTTGGGTATTTATAACATCAATTATGTCAATCTTTCATTAATAAGATATTTATTGCATCATCATTGTGTCATAAATAAATTAAATTATTTAAAGTCTAAAAATTACAAATAAACTACCACTATGTAGGAAATCTTTTGATCTTTCTATTTAATATTTATAGTCGAATTTATATTATGTATAACCCTATATTAAAAATAATTTATTTATTTAACTTTGATTTTAACTATTTTAACCCTTCTTTAAATAAATTAATAATAAATGTCCTAATCTAATCCAAGTGGGCCTAAATGGTCATATTGTATTCTTAAGGTTGTTTTTGGTCTAATTACACTTATCAAATAGAATTAGGACATGTGTTAGGGTAATAATAATAACATTTTTTCCCTTAATTACCCTATTTACTTTTAACTGTGGTAAAAAAAGTAAAAAGTAACTATTCACCAAAAATTATTTTCATCTCATTGAACCACATTTTACTTACTGAAATCAACCGTGTCTCTCAAATTTTTGAAATTCCATTAAAAAAATCGGTAAAATGAAGTTTTATGTAAATTTGAAAATTCTCCTAGGAGGTGGGTAAATGACGGTGAAAAGTTAAATAAATATTATATATATATATATAATTATTATAAAATTTCTCCAATGAATTGCATTGAACTTATATAGGTATTATGTATCAATTTTGACCTAAATTAAATTTAAATAAAATATATTATTATTTAAATAAAGAGTCGGTTTTTAAATAGTAACGTAGTGTTTTCACTATTAATCAAAAATTGAAAGTTTTCAGAAAAATACAAAAATTTCACCCTAGGCTCATTTCATTATTCCGAATCCAAAAATGAAGTCCATTTTGAAAAATAAAATTTAAAAAGTTTCAAAAAGAGGGTATTACTATTCATAACGGCTAGTTTTAATAATATTTTAATAGCATACCGTTGTTTAGTGAAACTCGGTATTGCCTACGACGCAAGATATCGAGGAAGGCCGCAATTGCGTGTAAAGCAGTCCAACCTAGTATTGTGTGTAGTGAAAGACTCCTTTGATGATTTATATTGAATAAAAACAAAATATTTCTCATAAAAGTCTCGGGTGTTACAATAAGGGTAAAAACATAACCAAAGTATGTCCAAATATTATTATATGATTTTATTTAGAATTATATTCATCCTATATTTGGAATAAATAAATTTTGAGGGACATGATTATAAATTATTTATTTATATTAATTTAATACTTTTTGTAATACCAAGGCCGACCTTCCCCTCAATTATAAAAGGGCACATCATCTCATTCATTATTCTTAATGTTTGGGCCCTTAATCATAGAAAAACATCCCAAATATCATCCAATATTATTTATTAACATCCTATATAAGATTTAATTTCCAAAATTCCATTCATTATAGGCTTAAGGTGTAAAACAAATAGCTTTCTCAAGAAAGAGGTAAAAATATTAATCGAGCATTTTTAATTATATTTCTTCTTATAAAATTTATAAACAAATGGTATAAATTAAAAAATAATAAATTTATTATGTTACCTAGTTTTAATTGTTATTTTCAAAATGTAACAACCATTATTGACTTCCATTCCCTTCTGTGGGAAAATAAAACATCGCTCATATGTATTTGGGGACTTCCACATCTATAAAGTGACTTATTTATTTTTTTCATCACAAATTAACATTAATGGTTATGATTATGGAATTATATATATATATATATTATTTAATAATTAAGGTTATGTAATGGTGAATAATTATTTATGTAACACCCTAAAACATTAAAACAATATCATTTTTTTCAATAGCATGTATGAAACACAACACCCAGCCTATAATGGAATATTAAATCCCAATAATTTATTTTATCTATAATAATAAATATATGATATATATTTCAATGAATTAAAAATGTTTTTTCTTTCATTACACGTAACAACAACTTTCATTGATTGCTTCTATTACAGACAATACAATATTTTACTGAATACTAGTAGTATTATTAATTAAAATGAAAATTATCGCATATACATTAAATGGGTGGTTATTAATAGGATTTAAAAAATTATAAAAATATATGTTTTACATAAACATTATTATAATTCCTTTTTTATAAACTAATTTGAAAGGAAAATAAAAACCAAATTGAATATAAATGAAATGTTTTTATAATAAAATTATCAGCCAAAATAATTTTCTCATAATAAATTAAATTAATTTATATGATTGTATGGTATTAAATAAATTTCTATATTTTGATTCACTAAATCTTTTTTAAAATTCACCAAATCGATTTTATAGGTAGAATATAAGATCAAATCCATTTTTACATATAAATGATGTATTTTTCTAAAGGCGGTTTCACCACCTTTTAATGGTGAAGTTTTATAAAAAAATTTTTTTTAAAATTTTATATAAAAATTAAAATTCATTTTTGAAATATTAATTGAAAATTTATCTTAGTTATAACTTTTTAATGTTTTCTAGGAAGTTTCATTTTTTTATGAATAGTGAAAAATATTGATTATTAATTGAAAACACAATATTAAACTAAATAATTTATATTGTGAAATTACCATTTTAATCTGGTTTAAATTTTAATTAGTTTTATTATAAAAATATTAATCAAATTATGTTCATTGAATGAATTTTTATACAAAATTTAGACACACAAATGTTGAAATATTTTGAATAATTTCACATTAAAAACACCCATCCTCATAACATATGTGAAAATAATTTTTAATTATTTTATTCCACTCATGTGATTATAATTTGAAAATTTTGTTTCAAAATTTTTGAATTAGAATTATTTATATTTTAAAATAAGTTAACATATTTTTTGACAATAGATATTAGTGAATTCATTTAAAATTAATTACAGTGATTATGTTAAAAAAGAGTTTACTAAGTGGTTAAAAATATAGTATAAGGTGGAAAAATGACGTTAAATGTTTTGAATAATATTTATATTGTCATATTTTTTCCATTACACACCTAGGATTGTTTTTTTTGGTATTATGTAATCCTCTTTTTAGGTGAATCTATGGGAACATGTAACATCTTTTAAAAAAATCCATGTATGTCCTCTCCACCACATATAAAAGGTCACCCACTCTGCCTCTTATTCACACCTCTCAAACCACATTGGTTTGGAATAGAAATTCCAAAATCACTCCCCAAATTAAATAAAATAATACTATTGGAATTACTTTTTACATTAATCTAAACATTGAATGTTTTAATTCAAATTTAAGGAGGATACCCAAAAAAATAGGTAATTATTTTCTAAAAAAGGATTCAGGTTATTTCCGTGAACAAAAACATCATTTATAATTATAAAATGGTTATACAATAAAAGTAGTATCTTAAACATATATATATGTGTGTGTGTTTTTTTTAGGTTATGTAAATGTCAAAAAACCTCACACAGTTCTATAAAATTGGATACACAATCATCATTCTTTTCTATGATGGAATGCCATATTAGGAACTGATGGTGTTCATTCATTAATTACGACCTTAAGGATATGGAAATAATGATGGATTTATAGTATATATTTGATATATATGATATATTTTATTATTTTATTCTTATTATATTATTATAAAATTCATACAATCATGAATTCCATTTTGGGGTAATATAATAACATTGTCCGTGTGTACAATGGACTATCACCTTGGGAAGCAGTGTTATTCATTAAAACATTATATGAAAGGTATTAAAGTTTTTTCAATAATATATGTCATATAAATGACCTAAATATGATTAAATAATGTTAATATACATATGTATCATTTAATTTTCCTTCATTCAATATGACACAAATATGGAAACATCATTCATATGTGTGTATGACCTACCGTCTCCATAAATGGTGTATTTCATTTCCATCACCCAAATATAAGTAATACACTATATAAACTTTTAAAAATATATATGAGATATAAATAATGTTTTAAATTCTAAAGATGATGAAATCATTTTCAATGTAATAAAGAATAAAATAATCTATCAAAATATACCCAAATGATAAGAAAATTAACACCCAAAACAAAGAAAATAATGAAATATGATTAAAATAATGTTAATAAAATATTATAATAGAATAATATATGATATTTAAAATATTAATATTGATTGAATAAAATTATTAGAACCACTATAGAATATGTTAATGAGATTTCAATATAAAATAAGTGTTTGGTAATAGATTTCATCACAATTGAATTTCATTGAGGCATATTGTAATGTTATTCATCTAGTTCATTTTATATGGAATATATACGTTCCCATTAAAATTTAATATAATTAATACTTTACTATTCATGTCAATTTTATTTTAAATTTTAATAATTTCTTCAATGGGTATTTTAACATAATGGTACCATGTAGTAATGAAATTTAAAAACAAAATTCCTTTTCATTATGTTATATTACATCCTCATTTTGAGTAATATTCTATAATTATGTGAAAACTATATTTAGAAATCAATTGATGTAATTAAATTTTTTCATATTTATACATATACATAATTCATTGATTAATTTCCACATCAATGTTATGATCATTTTAATGGTCTATTTCACATTTTCATTCTAATAGATATTTTTTAATCATGAAACTATATTAAATAAAATAATAAAACCATTATTTAATAAAGTAGTTAATATTCTTCTAATTTGGTCATTTACGATATTTTTAAGTAATCATATCAATTATCCAACCATTGGTACATAAACTGTTTTATAAAATGAATCTAAAAAATCATAATTCATTTTTCTCCTCGTTCAGAAATCTATGTTTTGAAGACCATGTTTACTACAAATCTTTTCAGAAACACTTTTAACCTCTTCGACAGTTCATAAATTAATTTTTTACAATTTTTACTGTTTAAAAATGGTTTTATATTATTTATATTTCATTTTCCAAACAATTACCATTTAGATTTTAATGAAAATGTGAAAAGAATCTTGGTTTTTTACATGTATGACCTTTATTGTATCTACCACTATTATGACCACATAATGATTTAAAGCTTACATTACATGTATCCAAAAAAAATTACCAACGAAAGATATTTTTATGTTACTTTCAACGAAAATAATGTTCCCATATATTTTTCAAAATAAAAAAGTATATTTTTTCCAAGATTGATTTTAAAAGATATTTTTACGGTATTTATATTCACCAATGACATAAAACAACTATTCACACTCAAATGGGTATAATTTATGTTTTTACCATCATCCTTCTTCCTCTATGAGGATTATGATAATTTTGACTGTGGAAAGTATTATTATTGACTTCTTTTGTCAATTTTTTAGTCAATAACATTAATGAGAAATTTTAATTTCCATATTATCAATTGACATTGAATTTACCCTAGATATAGATATTTCTTATCAAGGATATGATTATTGGAAAAACAATATAAAATTTTTACATATTATTTTCTATTTGTAATTTATTTTATTAGTTGGGAATATATATATAAATTAGTATCCTTTAAAAAATATGGATATATTTTGATAAGGAATATCTTTTTTAAATTATATCGACTATCTGAAAAATGGGGAATGATTCTAACTCATATGTCATTGCTTGGGGACAATTTAATGTAAGCCCCTTGATTCATTTGTAGGCTCATGAGATAAAATCATGATGATGAAACCAGATGTATTTGTAACAATTACATTTGAAACAGTTTTTAAAATGGCCTTGAAAATATAGATATGGTTGTCCAAACCATATAATTTTGTACTTAGTATGTTTTAAAATATCTTTTGAATAGTCTTTATGGTAATGGTATCATGTACCTAGGAAACATGACATCCAACATTTAATCATTTCCTTCATTATGATCCAGTTATTATTATACATTATATTTTTACTATGAAAAATATAAATGTATAAATTTCATTCTCAGTTTATTTATTTAATGGATCATGATTTTTTTATTTACATGTCCATATATATTCAATATTATATATTCAGGTTTTCATGTAATTTAAATATTATTTTTGTTTATTTATTTTAATTTCCATTTTGATTATGATTATTTATTCATGATTTGTTTTCTTGTACATAACCCTTACTGAGGATTTTAGCTCAAATTTATTTTGATTCATTTTCCCTAAATCCCATGATTTTTATTATGACTGATCTATATAGATATTCTATATGTTATAATGTTATTCTCAAAAAAAATCTTTTTATCTGTGTAATCAATTTGAATTCATGAATCATGTATGTATCCAGTTTACAAGGCATAATAAACTATTCAATCCTTCATGATACAATACCTGCTATCCTATGATAATATAATGATATAAGGTACCGACTATAGGCTTTGTTGGTCAGGTATCCATAGTTCGTATGAAATGAAGTTTAGTGGAAACTGTTGGATGTATATTTAGGGAAACATATATTAGAGAGAATAACAATATTCTATACATAGAAGATAAGTAATGAAGAATATCCCAATAAAACTGTGATTATGATTATGAGATTAAAAATCAAAAAAATTATATCAAGTGTCACGCCATATTTAGACGTATACAATGTTCATAATATTTGGATCTAATCTAGTAGATTCCATTATTTAGAGATTGAACCAAGAAGAAATAAGGGTTTCAATACTAATGACCAATGTAGAGATCAACTTGTTAAGGATGCCAAAACAATTTGAATAAGAAATGAAAAATTTTCAGATATATTAGTCCATCATAATAAAGTTTTAATATATAACCTTACATGAATGTAGAACCATATTCCACAATGATATTATTCTATACTAGAGCAATTTTTGTGATAGAATCTCCCATCATTTTGTGGGACTACTAATTTAATTAAATCTGTTCAATGGATCATTTATTTAGAGAAGAAATTAATGTCCATGTGATGTATTAAAGAGGAAAAGGTTTCACTTGTGTCATACTACATCAAAGGACATACTGATCAATGGTAGGAGTTGATACAAAATACTCGGGATTAAGAAGAAATAGAACTCATGTAACTGATATCTTATACATATACATACATTCAAAATAATTCACTCTTGCTAAAAAATTAAATGAAGGGGATTATTCTTACATAATGAAAAAGAAATTACTAATATTCAGGTATATTAAACTAACAAAAAAAAGTTTAGAAATGTATTATATTTATTACATAGGCAACATAGAGTTTAGGAATGATGATTTCATCGATGGGGTTACGCCCTGTCTCTAAAGGGAACCCATCTCTTAACCTTATTCTTCATATGATAAAATTGTTTCATGTTCCATAAAAAAATAGTTTTAATTATATATAGAAGTGATATTTAAGGGAAATAAAGATAATAAGGGGTCATCAAAATATAACAAAAAATGAATGCATTAGAGAAGAAGAGAACCAATAAATTTACATTATGTGATAGTTGTGGGAAGAATCAACCTGGGAAATTATTGAAGGGATCGAGAGTTTGATATAAGTTTGGATAAAAGGGTAATCAGGCTAATGAATGGTTGGGAAGGTTTGGAAACATTGATTTTCATATCTTAAACTATAAGAAAAATGGTAACTATGTAAATAAATTCCCCAATAATCAAGGGAACATACTTCATTAAGAAATAATGGAATTGAGGTCAAGATTATACTATTGAAACTATTAATGTAGATTGATTAACATTCTTCAATATTTAGATCTATGAAATATTTTGTAAAATTACATAATTAATGATTCCTTAATCATATGCTTCTTGAAATATATAATAATTTCACTACAAAACATTTTCATTCTGTATTTTATAAAATATGTTGATTGGTAACTAGAAAGGTGATTCAGAAGGATGTTATAAATATTCAAAAAATCATGGTTGAGAAAAAGATAACCCTATGTATGTTCCAAATGATGATACAATGAATTTTTTGATAAATAGATTATTGATATGGGTAAATTGGATAATAATGAAAAACATGGAAATGAATAAAGATTTATGGAAAAATTGGTTTATGATATCATTGATGAAATTAATTACATTTTTGGATTAAAGGAATATATCCAATAATCATTCATTTAATTAATGAATAAGGATTAATTAATGATTTTAGTCAGGTTTTATGGTTATTTATGTCATTACCACGTTTCATGGGAATAAAAGATGAAGGTATTCAAATATTTTGGTATGTGGAGAATTAAAGATACTTCATATTGTTTTGAATAATGTAGGTAAAAGTTTCAAATTCAATTAATGTAAGAACGGAATTTTTATTTTGAGGTACGGGTTTCCTCTTTTCTCCTTTCCTTAAGTGTTTTTGAGAAAATAAGGAAATTGGGGGAAAATCCCAAATTTTTTAATTACAAGGCATGGACTTTTCCACAAGTCATGTACTTATGGCCATGTGGGACAAGTACATGAGGCATGTGGCCATGTCAGCGATGAAGGGTGTAGGAACCGACTACATGTCGTGTAGTGGTCCTTTACATGTCGTGTAGTTAGTCGGCAGGCGAATAGTATGGTCGTGGCCAGCTATGGGGCTACACGCGCCGTGTACTCATGAAGACACGCCGTGTTGTCATGTCAGCATGTGAATAGTGTCGAGCTGGCGAGAAGCCGTCATAGGAACAGATTAAAAATGGGAAGTATGTGATGTGTACATGGAAATACATGCGTGTGTACTTCATTTTATTCACTAAAAATGGGCAGTAGCCTCCCCTGTTCACATGGAAGGCTTAGAACGGGAAGAGATCTCGGGAGAGGAAGTCTGGAGCTTTGGAGATCCGCCGAGCGCATGTCTGGAATCCATTTCTGCCTCAAATGATCTCGTTGGAAACGCACGGGTGAGCCCTCCCTTCTCCTTGAGTAGTTCTTTCCAATTATTCCCCTAATGGGAATTATTTGTGCCTAAGGGACATTTATTTTACCTCAGATATACAGCATTCTTGGATGTTTCAGAAGGTGTCGTTCGCGTATATCGTCCATTGGTGTTTAAGGTAGGTGTCTTGGTGTTTATTTTTCCAACTGTCGTGTGTTTTTGTGCGTTTTTTGAGCTACGAAACCATGATTGGGGTATCATGTGGCTGAGGCCATGGTTGTTTAAATACCTAGAATTGTATAGGTAATTAAATGTGATATTAAAATGTTGTTTGGGATCGCTTCGTGGATCCAGGACCACCCCAGGGGTGCGTTCCTCTGTTTAACAGTTTGGCTAGGATACCCGAGGGTATGCCATGTTTAAATTATGCATTACTTTTTCCTTGAGATGAATTGTATGTAAATTGAAAGTTTATATGTAGGGCATGGCCCAGTTTCTTATGCCAGAGGGCGGTGTTCTACTATGGCCTGAGGGCGTGACTGTATTAGCCTGAGGGCAACATTCAATTTATCCTAAGGGAAACCTTTCGTGCCTGAGGGCATGACTCTTGTTCCTAAGGGAAAAACATCGTATTCCTGAGGGAGATATTCTGATACGCCTGAGGGCATTTCCTGAGGGCGAGATTCATTATAGCCTTAGGGAAAGCCTGAGGGGGTGTTTTTACTAGATTAGCCTAAGGGAAAGGTTCTGTTTGGCCTGAGGGCTTGGTATTGTTGATCACAGAATGTTACTAAATTAAATGGTTAAATAGATAATTAATATGGATATATAACTGGTTAAGTTAGTTACTTTTGAGTACTTCTTTGTTAATTTTATTTACTACTGCACACTATTGTTGCATGTTTACACACAGTTGGGAACGTGCCTTTGCTGGGTTCCTACTAAGATATATTTATCACACCATGTTTGGGTCATGGTTTTTGACCCAAACAGATTATGTTTATGCAGGTGTGGATAAGGGAAAGGGTCCTTATACAGGTACTTGATTGTTGTTGAGGAGTAGGGGAGCATGGGACTGGGCTTAGGCTCACGATGCTACCGGCTGTTTAGTTTTGTATTTTTGTACTCTGCAGTTGTATTGTATTGATTTTTTAATAGGTTCTGGCTGTTTTCATAGAATTGAGGCATGATGCAACATTATTAATATAATAGTTGGTTATATCTACTCCTGTTTTTTTCAGTTATGTATGGTTATTCACATCCGCTATTGTGGTATGTTTTATTCTTTCCGCTGCTCTACACTTGAAAAATGAGGGCATAGTTTCCCCCACTATCAGAACTAGGCTCTCGCTGCTAGTCGGTAGCCTTTGTCATTTGGGGTAATGTGGTTGAGGTCATGTGGCGAATTGGGTTCGGGGCACCCGTTGAGTGGCACCCGGAACCGGGACGTTACAAAGTTGAATTAAAGGAGTTATTTTCATTGACATACTATTTAGAGCCTTAGTCAGAAATAAGATGGGAATGATAATTGGTAATAAGCTGTGCATGGGCGTAGCTAACCCGTGTAAAGGGAAAAACCAGTCAACCTCGTATTTCTGCACTTCTTTTGATTTTGCAAATTTTGTAGTTGATTTGATTTCACCGTTGGGTGACACACTTGTGATTGTGTTGTTTATATTTTTTCTATGGGTTCTATTTAGTTGCAACCCGATGAGATGAGGGTATTACATCTCATGCATCATATAGGCACATTCTAGAAATCACATGCCATGCATAGTTTCCATGCCATGTAGGTGCAATATAAATTGCATGTTGTTGTGATATTTTTTGTGCTAGTAAAGCATGCTACTGTGATAACTGCTTTGATAAAATACCAGCTGCATGATAGGGTAATTATATTTGATCCAGTTGATAGAATGGACACCAAACATTGGTTTTTTGGGAGTATGGGCCCCCACTGACTGGAATTTGGTGGATCATTAGCTGTTTATTAGTTATAACATAGATAAGATGTCAAAATTTGATTCATGCGGAGTATGGGCCCTCACGGGTCAGAATTTGACACTTAGGTGTTGTTTTTTAGAATTTCTGGGTTTTGGGAAAGTTTTTGAGGCATACTATCTGGAAACCCAGTATAAACGCCATGTAGTATATTTAAACATGTCGTGTATAGCCTTATGTTTGGGAAGAAAAATAAACTTTTTATGTACACACCCTGTACCCAGAGTACACGCCTTGTAGTCTCTTCATGTGTCACAAACCATGTGGGTGGAGACATAGGGTAGGGAACTTTTGGGGAACACACACCATGTACCGGAAGTACCCGACATGTGGTGTTGACCTGGAGTCCTCCCGTGTAACTAACAACACGGATGGAGGAGACCTTAAGACATACACGCCGTGTCCACTATGGAACACACCGTGTAGTCTGACATGGGGACCCGACTGTGTAGCTAACAACACGGGTCGGTGTAATCCATTTGGATACACGTCGTGTGTCTATAGAACCCGCCGTTTACTGTGATCCGTGTTTCCGACCATGTAACTAACAACACGAGTCATAGAATCTCCTCTAGTACACGTCGTGTACCTATGGGACATGCCGAGTAATCTTGTCTAAGGACAGACCGTGTGGACATAGTCATGTGGCTGGGAAACGGGGTAGTGTACACGCTGTGTGCGGGTGTAACACGACGTGTAGTTGCAAGCCGAGTAGTCGGTCGTGTCCCAAACGACACATGCTGTTGGAAAATAACAATGTACATTCCGTGCGGATATTATAAACGTCGTGTAGTTTTTGTTCAACGGGAGTCGTGTGGCATAGCCGTGTGGAAGGACCCGGGCATGGGAAGAAAAGTCAAGTACTTGCTGTGTAGTCATTGTACATGATGTGTAGTCTTGTTTTTCAAATATTCAAATGTCATCTTTCTCTTGTTTCCCTTGTTGTTCCTTCTCTTTCAGTCTAGATAAATCTTGATCTAAGTCTTGTTTTTGACCTTGTAGTGTCATTCTTCCTAGACAACCATGTGTTGTTCCCAGTAGAGCGGCAACGAGTATACTCCTGAGATGGTGGGCCATGGGCTACCAGTGGATCCTTCAGTAGAGCCAGATGCAGCGCCAACTATTATAACAGACACAGGTGTGGAGACTTAGTTTTGTGAAGTCTTTATGCGGTTCATGCAGACCTTTCAGGGAGCCCCACAGGCTGCCACATCTATGGCTAAGTTGACACGTATCTTCCAGTAGCATCATTTGCCTATGTTTTCTAGGTATGGAGGACCATAGGGTGCGGAGTCTTGTTTAGGATCGATGCATACTATTTTCGAGCATCTTGAGACGCCTCCAGGGCAGAGGGTCAAGCTCGCGACTTATATGCTACGTGATTCCTCCAAGAGGTGGTGGGATGTTACCACCCAGTCAGATCATCACAGAGACAAGGAGTGGAAAGATTTTCAAGAAGTCTTCTATGACTTCTTCTTCAAAGAGATGCTGAGGGCAGATAGAGCTTGAGAGTTCATGAATCTTAAGCATGGAACTATGTCGTTGAAGGACTAATCTGCTCTCTTTACCGAGCTTCAGCATTTTGCACCTGTTCTGGTGGGTGATGAGATGTTGAGAGCCAGACTCTATGAGGATGGTCTTTGTTATGACATCCGAGCATTGGTTACTGTTTCCATGTTTCCATCAGTACATGCAATTGTAAATCAGGCGTTGAGTATAGAGTGGAACCTATGGGAAGCTAGTGGTGTGGTCTAGGGCGGTTCAACAACAGTTACTGGTACTATTTCTACCCGGAAGAGGAAGCGACACATGAGTTTCTCTCATGGTGGAAGTACCGGCTAGGTAGTTTCTTGATGTGGCCCGATCAGGTGTTACCAGTGTGGTAAAGAGGGGAACAAGAGACCTTAGTGTCCACGTGATCTAGTGGAGTTCCGAGCTAGTAGCAAGATGGGTCATCTTTAGCGCTTTTGTAGGGCGTTTCTACCGGTGTCTAGTGAGAGGGGTTTTGTGCAGACTCCACGTGCGGGAGTAGGACCAGTGGTTTATTACTAGTCAGGGAACTGGAATATGTCATGTTGTGTAGGAAAAGATGGTGGTCATGGCCATGGAAGCCAGACACCAGGATCTCATAGGAAGTAGGGCGGGACAACTCAAGGTAGCCTGGCTATGTCGCAGGGCTACGGCACAGGGCATGCATATACAGTGCAATAGACCCAGCAGGAGGAGGATCTCGAACCATCTACTGTCAGAGGTACTATTATAGTATCTTTTTTTTTCTTGACTTCAGTACTTTATGATATGCGTGCTACACATAGTTTTATATCTGTGCCCTCTATGGAGAGCCTCAGGCTCTGTGTTTCTTCTTCTTCTGATGTTATGATGTTAGAAACTCAATTGGGAACTAGATAAGATGGTGTGTGTCATTGCAAGAAGTGACCCATACTGGTTGGAGGGATTCACATTCTTTGGGTCCTCTATGTCTTAGAGATGAAAACTTATGACATCATTCTCGGGATGGACTGGTTGGTTCCCATTCGAGCCTTCGTAGACTGCTATCATTGTAGGGTGAGTTTCACGTCACCAGAGGGAGGAGAGTTTCTATACAAGGGTGAGTGGGATGTTCAAGAGAGTCGTGTTGGACCAGAGCATCATGGGAGAGGTGGAGTCACAGCCCATATTTCTAGCTTATACCTAGATGATCAGGGGACTTCTCAGACAGATTTACCTCTCGTGGTTGATCGTTTCAGGGATGTCTTCCTGGAAAACTTTTCAGGAATACCTCCGGAGTGTGACGTGGATTTCTCTATTGATTTTGTACTAGGGGCATCACCGGTGTCCATTCCACCTTATAGGATGGCAACAACTGAGTTACAGGAGCTCAAGAGATAGTTATAGGAGTTATAGTCAAAGGGTTTCATCTGACCCGGTACATCTCCGTGGTGTTCTCCAGTCCTTTTTGCGAAGAAGGCTGACGGTACCCTCAGTCTCTGTGTGGATTATCGGAAGCTGAACTAGTTGATGGTTAAGAAACAATATCTCTTTGTAAGGAAAGATGATATTTTTGATCAACTTCATAGAGAATGAGTGTTCTCGAACATTGAATTGAGGTCAGGATATCATCAGCTGCGTGTGAGATCATCAGATATACCGCTTACAGATTTTCGGAGCATATATGGTTTGTAAGAGTACTTGGTTATTCCATTGGGACTCACAAACGCGCCATCAGTTTTCATGGCTCTGATGAATCGTGTGTTCCATCCATACCTGGATTCTTTTGTGGTAGTATCCATGGACGACATCCTGGTGTACTCTCACACTCGACACGACCATGCCACCTATCTTGAGATCGTATTGAGTATACTGATAGAGCATTGGATATATGCTATGCTCTCAATGTACCACTTTTGGATGGACTAGATTCACTTCTTGGGTCATATCATCTCAGAGGAAGCTGTTGCAGTAGACCCAGAGAAGGTGAGAGTATTATTTTCTTGGGAATATCCTAAGAACATGTTTGAGATACATAGTTTCTTTGGTCTGGTTGGTTAGTATAGACTCTTCATACATGAATTCTCCCTCATATAAGCGTCGTTGATGGGTTTGACTAAGAAGTTTGTGATGTTCATTTGGTCGAAGGCTTGTGAGACTGTATTTCAGGTCCTGAAAGAAAGGTTGAAATCAACAACAATCCTGATACTCCCAGATCAAGGGAAGAGCTATAAAGTTTACTGTGACGCATTAGGTATTGGGTTGGTAGCAGTGTTGATGTAGGTCGATCGAGTAGTTGCGTACAGGTCTCAGTAGTTGAGGCCACATGAGAGGAATTACCTGACTCATGACCTCGAGTTGGATGCAGTTGTTCATGCATTGCGTTGTTGGGGACATTATCTATTGGGAGAGAACTTTGTGGTTTTCACCGACCACAAAAGCCTCAAGTATATATTTACTCAGCGTGACTTGAATCTGAGACCGAGGAGGTGGGTTGAATACTTATAATACATCGATTTTGAGCTTGCCTATACACCGGGTAAAGGTAATGCAGTAGCTAATGCACTGAGCATAAATAGTCAAATACAGGAAGTGTAGGAGGCCAGTGGTGAGTGGAAGCTTATGGATTTGTTCTCTGAGATGCATTTGGAGGTGCACGACAGTCATGGTCAAACCAATCTATCATCTTTATCTGTGAATTATACACTCCTGGATAGAGTGAGGATGATACAACTATCAGATTATGAAGGCCTAGTTCTATGGGAGTAGGTGGCAAGTGAGGACCCTCCTCCTAGTTGGACAATAGGCAGTGATGAGGTTCTGCATTTCCATGGACGAGTATGGGTTCTAGGGGATATACACGAGGATCTGATGCGGGAGATTCATTCTTCATCTTGGAAAGTTTATCCCGAGGTTACCAAGATATACCGTGACTTGAGACGTCAGTACTGGTGGACGGGTATGAAGAGAGAGATAGGTTGTTTTGTTACGAGGTGTTCCACCTGTCAGCATGTGATGGCGGAGCACCAGAGCCCAGCCGGACTATTACGGCAGTTACCTATCCCGGAGTGGAAATGGGATTATGACGCTATGGGGGCATGGCCGAGTGTAGGATGAAACCTGGGTGCGGGAGACCGACTTACATGCTCAGTGGCCAGAGTTGTCACGACCCGTCCTCGGGACCCGTGCTGTGACTACCCCAAGCTCTCCTCCCATAGGCCAGGGGCTGGCGACTAGAACCAAGGCGTAAATTCCTACAATGGGGAAGGAATTTCATTTATAAAGTAAACAAACACCTTAGAGTAAGAAAGAAGAAGTAAATACTATGTACAGTTGGGTATAAAAGTAGTGCGGAAAGGTTAGTGGGCCAGAATACATACCCAAACTGAAAGTAAAGTACAACTGGAATGAAAGTACAACAGCTAGAAGTAAAGCAGCATCGTCGAGCCGTCCACTGGAAGTCCCACCTGAATGGTGGGTACAGATAGCCTCCTCAGTCCCTCGGGTCCATCCGTCCGCTCCGTGTACGTTCCGCCCAGTGGTCCACCTTCAGGTACCGACTTGCTCCACAACCCTCAACCATGATCGGCGATGTCCATCGTCTGCATCCAACACAACGTTGGGCGGGCATAACCCATGTAGGGGGGACTATATGCTACTCAGTAGGGACCCCGAGACGCCTAAAGGTCTCCCTAAATCCACAAAGGATAATCCACAAAGGAAAGATACAATCACGTAGTAACATCCAACACTACTTAGGTATATGCCCATACATATACATAAGTCATCAATTCCAGTTCGGCTCCAACACCCGAGCCCAAGTTCGATCATATACACACAGGATAGTACAACCCAAACCACACAGGATAGTACAACCCAATCCACATTGGAAAGCAAGTCAATCATATTGAAGATATTGATTGAAATTCAAGACTCAACTCACAGAGGTATACTTCTTCGGTGATAGAGATGATCAGATATAGCCACTGATTCATCTATGTTGGGACCCACATAGGATACTAAACCAGCTAAGCTGTCGGACCCATATAGGATACAAACCAGCTACTCTCCCATACCCACGTGGGATAGCAAGAACAGAGTCAAACACTGCCATACCCACGTATGATACAAGAAAAGTAGTCATCACCATCGGACCCACGGAGGATTTTAGTATTGTCTTCATCGCTGTCGAACCCACGTAGGATTTATGTGCAGTATTCATCATCGTCGAACCCATAGAGGATTTCAGTACTGTCTTCATCACTTCCAAACCCACATAGGATTTCGGTGCAGTCTTCATCGCCTTCGGACCCACAGAGGATTTCAGTACGGTCTTCATAGTCGCAGCCATCTCTAGGGCTGCCGCACACAGCATGTTCGATTCTGGGAGGGTCCGCTCCACAATCCAAGTGGGGTGGATACATCAACTAACACATAATCCTAATTTGATGTATCTCAAAGTTCTATCTAGACAAGAGAAACTCAACGTGAAAGACGGCACGTCAATCATACGCCTGGTCTGTGAGTTATTGGATTTTTCGTTCCAGGGGCCCGGTTGGGTTTTAAGTTAAAACCCAATCAAACACACTCCAAATGCGTTCAAACCTTGAGTGGAGTAATCCAAAATGTCTTTCACACTAAGAGGAATCCAAAAAAGTCGAAGGAACGTCAATCGGACGTCCAGAGCTCAGGTTATAAGCATTTCCGCTCCGAGGGCCCGGTTGGTTTCGTGTTCGATCCAATCCGGCCATACCCAATGTTCTCAAAAACCTTTATTTTAATTTACTGAGACGACGGTCTCAATCCAAGGATCGCATCGCAGCTGACGGTGTGACGATCGGAGGCTCGTAGCCCAAGATATGGGCAAAAGAACATACCTGCCCATGTTAAGGGGGTGTTGGGCCCGGACCGACCCGGCCCGAGACCCCCTGGGTCAGCCCGAACCGGGGCGACCCGAACCAAATCCGGGTTCGGCCCATTAGGGAGCGGCCTGGCCCGGGGGGCGCAGCCCGGCCCCGAAGGCGCAGCGCGGCACGGCCTGCGCGCGGCCCGGCCTGGCGCGCTCGTGCGGCCCATGTGGCCCGCTTTTCCAGTACCGAGCTGAGTGGAAGGGGGGGAACATCCCCCTGTTTGAGTGATCGCAGCCCCCACATGGTCGGGGGGGGGGGGGGTGCAATTTTGGCCAGCCGGGAGTTACGACCCCCGTCTCTCCTAGATCGGCCGGCCCGGCTGGCCGACCGTTTTGCCGCCGCGGGACCCCACGGTCCTGCCCCTCCGACGCACCGGCGACCGGTGGTTCTGGCCGCAGCTCCCTACTCTGTTGTGGCCAAAGGCCGCGGCCTTGGTCCGACCTACATGGCTCGACGATGCCGTGCCCCTTTCACTGTGGCCCGACTCCGGCCATGGGTTCGTTCTGCCTCAACGTCACGGCGCGACTGCGCTGCGCATCTTTGCCGCATTTCTCCAGGATTTCGCATGGTGTCATTGCACCGCGCCACCTTCTTTCGAACCGAAACAACACAAAAACAAAAGGGGCAGGAGAGTTGGACGTGTTTGTGCGGTCTGACCTCCTCCCGATAAGTTGATATCAAGCGGCCCATAAATAAAGATGAAGAACAACAAAGGATATTTCACGATCAAAAAGTATTTAACCCCTACCTTGATAATAAGATGATGTTCAAAGAGAGTCGCAGAAAGCGGCGTCGTGGGGTGAGTTTCTGTACACGTTGATGGAGATTGTACGATTTGGAATGGTGTCTCCCTTCCTTTGATGCGGGAAGAAGAACGAAGGATGGCGCGTCGTCGTTCTTTGGAAAAAGGCATGACGATGTACTTCGTCGAGGTAGAAAAGTTCTTCACCGGGAAGATGAAGTTCTTACAAAATGTGAAGAATGCTCCCCCCTTCAACTCAACGATGTAACCACAATAAAATAAGGCTTTAGGCTTATTTTATTTCATTTTCCAACACTTTTAAATTTTGACCATTCAAAATTAATTTCACTCATTTAATTGAACATAACTTGTCAAAATTAAATGAAGTGATAAGTTGGCAATATTAAATGGGGGGTGTTTGAGAAGTTAGGAATGTGAGTGGATAGGATCGTGTGGGCCCCACACCACCTTTATCCTCTCAAGGTTGGTTAACAACATGTGGGTCCCACTCCCAACTCCCTTACATAGGATAAAACTACCTAGTGGAAAATAAATAAAATTTGCAATAAAATTTTATTTATTCCTCAATAAAACAACAAATTTAACAACTCCTTCCGAGAAACCACACCATGGAATAAGGTTCTCCTAAGTAATTATTGGTGCTGAATTTTTATCAGTGCCCTCAGATTTCAATTCCGAGCACCTGTTCAAAAGTTAGGAAAAACTTGCTCGTTCGTTCACTGAACATACCCGAGCTAAACATCGGAAATTGATTCTGGGCACACCGGGCCTCAGAATCAGGTGCCGTCAGAAACTGCATTCTTGAAAAATCTCAAAGAAAATTTAAAAAATATTTCCCTTAAATTTTATGGGGCATTACATACACCTCAGGGATTTACGTCCCCATAGAGATACATCATAAACTAGGGGAACAAATGTGGGTACTGAGCACGCATCCGAGCCTCCTGCTCCCAAGTGCTCTCCTGGAGGTTCCCATGATGCCATCTGACGTGCACTAGAGGTATCGACGGTACACGTAGGACCCTCTTATGCCGATCCTTGATCTCCACCGAGACCTCCGCAAAAGTCTCCCCATCGTCAATGTCTACCTCCCCATGGTCGATGATATACATCGGGTCATGTACGTATCTCCTCAGCTGAGATACGTGGAAGACGTCATGCACCCAGTGAAATTGAGGTGGTAGAGCCAGGCGATAAGCCACCTCACCTATCCTACTGAGGACCTGGAATGGTCTGATGAAGCGCAGAGATAACTTGCCGCCCCGACCAAATCTCCGTAATCCACATCGAGGTTAGACCCGCAAGAAGATGTGGTCGCAATCCTCGAACTCCAGTGGCATCCGCTTCCTATCAGCATAAGACTTCTGCTGGCTCTGAGCTATCCTCATCCGCTCTTGGATGACCTGGACCTTCACTGTCATTTCCTGGACTATCTCCGGTCCCACGAGTGCAGACTCCCCATGATCTTTCTAGAATAGAGGTGATCTACAAGGTCGTCCGTACAATGACTCGTATGGTGCCATCCCCATGGTGGAGTGTTACCTGTTGTTGTAGGAGAACTCCACCAAGGGCAGGTGGTCCTCCCAGCTACGACCAAAGTCGAGGACACATGCACAGAGCATGTCCTAGATAGTCTGAATGGTCCTCTCCGTCTGACCATCAATCTAAGGGTGAAAGGCGGTGCTCAGATGTAGAATTTCCTCGAATTCCAACTACAACCCCTTCCAAAGCTGGGAAGTAAAGAGAGAATCTCGATCAGAGATGATAGTTAATATCACACCATGAAGCTGTATGATATCCTGAACTTAGAGGCTTCCCAAGCTCTCTACTGAGCCCTGCTCTCTGATTGGTAAGAAGTGAGCCGACTTGGTGAGTTGGTCGACAATAACCCAAATGGAGTCATTCCCTTTTGAAGTACGTGGAAATCCAGTCACGAAGTCCATAGATATCCCATCCCACTTCCACTCCGGGACCTACAAGGGTTGTACCAAGACAGCTGGTACCTGGTGCAGTGCCTTCACCTACTCACAGATGAGGCATCGAGAAACGAACTCAACTACGGCCTTCTTCATACCCGGCCACCAGTGTTGTCATCTGAGATCCTGGTACATCTTTGTCACTCTTGGATGTAATGCTAAAGGGGAAGTGTGAAACTCTCTCAACACCTCCTCCTGTAAAGAAACTGGTACCATGGTACATCCTCTTAAAAGGACATCATGATCTCCTCCTATAGAGAAACCATCTGGTGCCAATCCTGAGGACATCTGTGCACACCACGTCTCACAGTCAGCGTCCCCACACTGTGCCTCTCTTACCCGATGCAGTAGTGGATGAGTGACTGTGACTGACTGAACGAAGGCTTCTCCATATCTATCAACAAAATATATATGAAAAGCGGCTAACTTCTCCGTCGCCTCACCGAGTAGCTGAATTCCCTTCCTCCTGCGGAGGGCATCAGCTACTATGTTCCCCTTTCCAGGAGTATAGACTATCTCGATGTCATAGTCCCGGAGGAACTCAATCCATCGACGCTGTCTCGGATTCAGGTCCTTCTGCGAGAAGATGTACCTGAGACTCAGGTGGTCAGAGTAGACTGTAAAGCGCTCTCCCACCAGGTATTGTCACCACATCTTCAGAGCGAAGACCACTGCTACTAACTCTAGGTCATGGGTTGCATATTTCAGCTCATGTTTCCTCAACTGAAGTGATCCATAGGTGATCACTACCTGCTCCTGCATCAGGAAACATCCGAGTCCTGTCCCTGATGCATCGTAGTAGACTACGTACCCTACTCCCTCCTCTAGAAGCCTCAAAATAGGTGTGCTGGTCAATCTCTGTCTCAGCTGCTTGAAGCTCTGCTGACATCTGTATGACCACACAAAGGGTTTCCCCTTCTTTTTAAATGCTGATAGTAGTGTCGTAACTCTAGAGAAGTCTAGCACAAACCTCCGGTAGTACCCAGCTAGCCACAAGAAACTCTGCACCTCCATCATGCTCCTGGGTGGCTCCCAAGCTAGCACTGCCTCGATCATCATAGGATCCACCGCAACTCCCACCACAGAGATGACGTGTCCCAAGAAGTGGACCTCATGTAACTAGAACTGACACTTCGAGAGCTTACCATAAAGCTGGTGCTCTCAGAGTGTGTCTAGTACAACCCGCAAGTGGTAGGCATGCTCCTCCTCAGTGGTCGAGTATATCAAAATGTCATCGATGAAGACCACATCAAATCAATCGAGGTATGGATGGATGATCCTATTAATGAGACACATGAACACTGATGGAGTGTTGGTTACGCCGAAAGGCATAACAATGAACTCATAGTGGCCATAAAGACATCTGAATGCCGTCTTCTGCACGTACTCATCTCAAACTCTGAGCTGATGATAGCCTGGTCTATGGTCTATTGTCGAGAACCACCGTGCTCCCTTGATCTGAGTGAAGATGTCGTCAATACTTAGTATCGGATACTTGTTCCTCACGATAACCTGTTTAAGGCGACGATTTTCGACACACAGTCACATGATCCTGTCTGCCTTCTTAGAGAACAATATCGGGGAATCCCATGGTGAAACACTCGGTTGGATGAATCCCTTTCCCCGAAAGTCCTCCAACTGTACCCGTAGCTCTCGAAGCTCAGCGGGGCCCATCTGATATGCTAGAGTGGATATCGGGGCTGTCCCGGGGTAAATGTCAATATAAAAGTCTACCTCTCTGCGAGGAGGTAGTCCTGGAACGTCGTCAGGGAAAACGTCTGCAAACTGATCCACCACTATAGGAAAACTAGGAATTCGCACGTCAACTGCTCCTGAGATGAGGCTAGCCAACTGATGAGTGATGGGATTTCCTCTCCTCTACATGAGTCCATCATGTGCTGTAAAGGATCCCTTCTCACTGGTGAAGGTGAACCAGCTCCCGTCAATGCATACACACCGCACCTTGCGCCTAATATAGTCGATCTGAGCATGGATTTTGGATAACCAATCCATGCCCAAGATGACCTCATAATGACTCGATGACGCTACAAGAATATCTCAGCCAAATCTCTCTCCTCATAGAGTAATCTCACACTTCCGGCACAAGTGCGTAATTGTCGAGTCAGCTCCCATAGGAGTCTCTAGCCGAAAGGATCGATCCAACGACTCTATCGAAATCTCAGAGCTCCGAATAAGGGCAGAAGAAATAGAAGAATGACTCGCTCCTATGTCTATAAGAATTGCAGAAAGGGTGGAGTAGAGACAGATAGTACCTCAAATCATCTCTAGCGTGTCGTGGTCATAGGCCTCGGCTGCCTGAAGCTGAGCCTGTCTCTACCCGCAAGCTCCCTGTGGTTGGGGTGGACCACTTGTTGGTGGTGGTGGTAAAGCCTCAATGCGTCGCCCACCACCTGCTGCTCGGCCAGCTCCCCTGCCTTGTCCACCAGATCTCGATGGATTTCCATGGTCGATCGTCTGCCTCTGCCTGGGTGTCCCCTCAACCGTCTACTGCTCCTCTGCACAGCGGGTCGGGCAGTAATGAGCCATGTGGCCCTGCCCGCCGTATACGTAGCAATGTCTGCTCCTCGTAAGGCTGGCTCTACGCCGTGTGCCCTGCACCTCTGAGCTAGTGTCCTGAGGTTGTCTGCCTGATGGTCCGGTCTGCCTGGACCCCTGTGACATCCGTCGACTGCCAGCTGCAGACGACTCTACTACGTGCCGCACTGCGGTAGTTCTCGATACTGGAGTAGGCTCAGCAAGAAAGTTCTCTATGAGAAGAGGTTACTCTAGTACTCCTACCTGTGTCAGAATGATGAGGGATATCATTGATGCCCTGATCGCATACCTTAGTCCCTTATCAAAGGTCTGGACCCGGAAGAATGGTTCACGTACCATGTCCGTCGAATAGCGTGAGAGATCGGTAAATCTCGCCGAGTACTGGGCGACCGTCATGCTGCCTTGGCGCAGCTGTAGAAGCTCCTATATGCGGACCGCACGGAGGGTGGCTGGGACGAACTCCGAGCGAAAGAGGCTCTCAAAGACTATCCAGAGGAGTGATGCTTCATCATGCACCTGGACCATCAAGATCCACCATCTGCCTACTTCCACGTGCAAGAGGCTCACTACGAGGATCACCATGAGGTCAGCTGGTGTCCCCACTAACCTGGAAACTCGAACAAGCACCTCCATCCAATCCTCGGCTGCCTGAGGGTCTGTCTCCCTGTGGAAACTGGGTGGTCTCTGATGTTGAAACTCGTAAAGAGTACTAAGGCGACATGCACTCTCAGCGGCTGGGGCTGGTGGCATCGGTGGCTCGGCGGGTAGTGGTACCGCCGGTGCCTCTGTTGAAAAAGGGCCATGCACTGAGGCCTCGTCGCTCAATGGGCTGTCAGATCACACAAAACTCAGAACCCTAGCTGGCTGCCATCGTGGGGACATCCTAAAAAGAAACAGGTGTTCCACGGTCAAATAGTATACCTGGTGAGATGACACAATGTAATCACACAGAAAACTTTTGAACCACACATGCAATTAATGTTTTCGGGCATTGAGTCGGAAATCAGAAGACATGGTCCTGTTGTACAGATATGTCGGCCGCCGCACCAACACTGGACTCCCAGGACTGATAACCACACTCAATACCCATAACACTATTGCATCACATAGAAGAAAGATCAGAGTCCAGAGTTCTGCGGTAGAACTGAACTCATCAGATACCAATTTGTCACGACCCATCCTCGGGACCCGTGCTGTGACTACCCCAAGCCCGCCTCCCATAGGCCAGGGGCTGGAGACTAGCACCAAGGCGTAAATTCTGACAAAGGAGAAGGCGTTTCCTTTATAATATAAACATACACCACAGAGTAAGTAGGAAGAAGTAAATACTATGTAAAGTTGGGTACAAAAGTTTTGCAGAAAAGTAAGTGGGCCAGAATACAAACCAAAACTGAATGTAAAGTACAACTAGAATGAAAGTACAGTAACAGAAAGTAAAGAAACAATGTCAAGCCATCCACTGGAAGTCCCACATGAATGGTGGGTACAGATAGCCTCCTCAACCCCTCGGGTCCAGCCACCCGCTCCGTGTACATTGCGCCCAGGGGTCCACCTCCAGGTACTGACTTGCTCCACAAGCCTCAACCACGATCAGTGTTGGCCGTCGTCTGCATCCAACACAACGTAGTGCGGGCATAGCCCATCCAGGGGTGAGTATAAGCTACTTAGTAGGGACCACGAGACCCCAGAAGGTCTCCCAGAATCCACAAAGGATTATCCAAAAAGGAATGATAAAATCACGAAGTAACATCCAACACTACTAAGGTATATTCCCATACATATACCTTAGTCATCAATTCCAGTTCGGCTCCAAGACCCAAGCCCAAGTTCGATAACATCCACGCAAGATAGTACAACCCAAACCACAAAGGATAGTACAATTCAATCCACATAGGAAAGCAAGTCAATCATATCAAAGATATTGATTGAAATTCAAGACTCATCTCACACATGTATACTTCTTCGGTGATAGAGATGATTAGATATAGCCACTGATTCATATAAGTTGGGACCCACGAAGAATATTAAACCAGCTAAGCTGTCGGACCCAAATAATATAGAGACCAACTACTCTGCCAGTCCCACACAGGATAGCAAGAACAGAGTCAAACACTGCCAGACCCACGTAGGATACAAGAATTGTAGTCATCGCTATCGAACCCACTGGGGATTTCAGTACAGTCATCATCGATGCTGAAACAACGTAGGATTTCAGTGCAGTCTTCATCGTAGTCGAACCCACATTGGAATTTGGTACGGTCTTCATCACTGCCGAACCCACATAGGATTTCAGTGTAGTCTTCTATCACCGTCAAACCCAAAAGAGATTTCAGTATGGTCTTCATCATCGCTGCCAGCTCTATGGTTCCCGCACACAACAAGATCGATTCCGGGAGGGTCTGCTCCATGAGCCAAGGGGGTCGATAAATCAACTAACACATAGTCCCGAGTTGATGTATCCCAAAGTTCCGTCTCGACAAGAGGAACTCAACGTGACAGATGGCTCGTCAATCAGACGCCAGGTTTGCAAGTTATTGGCTTTTTCGTTCTAGGTGTCCGGTTGGTTTTCAAGTCAAAACCAACTAGACCGCACCCCAACTGCATCCCAACCTTGAGTGGAGTAATAGAAAAGGTCCTTCTCACTAAGAGGAATCCAACAAAGTTGACGTCATGTCAATCGGACGTCCGGAGCTCAAGTTATAAGTGTTTCCGCTCCGAGGGCCCGGTGGTTTTGTGTTCAAATCAACCCGGCCGTACCCAAAGTTCTCCAAAACCTTGAGTTTAATATACTGAAACGAACGCCTCAATACAAGGATCACATCGCAACAGACGGTGTGTCGATCGGAGGTCTGTATCCCATGATATGGGCAAAAGAACATACCTATCTGTTTTTAGGGGGTTTTGCACCCGGACCGACCCGGCCCGAGACCCCTGGGTCGGTCCGAACCGGGTCGACCAGAACCGGGTCTGGGTCCGGCCATTAGGGCGCGGCCCGGCCCGGCCTGGCGCGCTCGCGCGACCCCCGTGGCCAGCTCGGCTAGTGCCGAGCTGAGCGGATGGGGGGGGGGGGGGGCTTTGCCCCCTATTTGAGTGACTGCGGCCCACACGTGGGGGGGGGGGGTCCATTGGCCATCCGGGGGTTACAACCCCCATCCCTCCACGATCGTCAAACCCGGCTGGCCGGCCGTGCTGCCGCTGCAGGGCCCCGCGGTCCCGCCCCTCCGACGCGCTGGCGGCCGGTGGTTCCAGCCGCCGCTCCCTGCTCCGCCGCGGCGAAAGGCCGAGGCCTTGGTCCGACCGGCGCGGTGCGACGACATCGCTCCCTTCCGCTGCGGCCCCGCTCTGGCCGCGGTGCCTTTTTGGTTCTCCGGCGCCGTGCAATAGTGTCGTGCCCCTTCGCTGGGGCCCGACTATGGCCGCAGTTTCGTTCGGCCTCAACGGCGCGGCGCCACGACAACCCTCATCTTTGCCGCATTTCTCCAGGATTCCACATGGTGCCGTTGCACCGCGCCGCCTTCTTTCGAACCAAAACATCCCAAAAACAAAAGGGGGAGGAGATTCGGCCGTGTTCGTGCGATCTGACCTCCTCCCGATAAGTTGATATCAAGCGGCCGAAAAATAAAGACGAAGAAAGACAAAAGATATTTCACGATCAAAAAGTATTTAACACCTACCTTGATAACGAGATGTTGTTCGAAGTGCATCGCTGAAAGCGGCATCGCGGGGTGAAGTTCTGTACACATTGGCAGAGATTTTCCGAGGAGAAATGGAGTCTCCCTTCCTTTGACGCGGGAAGAATAACGAAGGATGGTGCGTCGTCGTTCTTTGGAAAAAGGCTTGACGACCTTCTTCATCGAGGTAGAAAAGTACTTCGCCGGGAAGATGAAGTTCTTCGAAAATGTGAAGAACATTCCCCACATAAACACAACGAAGTTACTACAAGAAAATAAGGCTTTAGCCTTATATTATTTCCATTGCCAACACTTTTAAATATTGAACATTCAGAATTAAGTTCACTCATTTAATTAAACATAACTTGTCAAAATTAAATGAGGTGATAAGTTAGAAATATTAAATGGGGGGGGGGGGTTTGAAGAGTTATGAATATAAGGGGTTGGGATCATGTGGGCCCCACATCACCTTTATCCTCTCAAATTTGGTTAACAACATGTGGGTCCCACCCCCAACTCCCTTAGTTAGGATAAAACTACCTAGTGGAAAATAAATAAAATTTGTAATAAAATTTTATTTATTCCTCACTAAAACCAAAAATTTAACAACTCCACCCGAGAAAACGCACCTTCGGAAAAGGTGCTCATAAGAAATTACCGGCGCTGTGGTTTCATCGGTGCCCTCAGATTTTAATTCTGAGCACCGGTTCAAAAGTTAGGAAAAGCCCGCTCATTCGTTCACTGAACGTACCCGAGCTAAACTTCAGAAATTGATTTTGGGCACACCGGGCCTCAGAATCAGGTGCTGTCAGAAACTACATTCTTGTAAAATCCCAAAGAAAATTACGAAAAAATTCCCTTGAATATTAAGGGTCTTTACAAGAGCTGTTCTGAGCTTTATCTTCGCCATCCTTTGAAGGGAAATTCGGGGAAGAATTTCTTTAAGGGGGGAAGTTTGTAAGAACATGGTTCTTATTTTGAGGTACAGGTTTCTTCTTTTATCCTTTCCTTAATTGTTTTTGAGAAAATATGGAAAATGGGGAAAATACAAAAATTTGGAAGTAGACGTTGTGTACTTTTGGTCTTGTGGTATGAGTACACGGGGCGTGTGGCCATGTCGGCGATGAAGGGTGTAGGAACCGACTACATGTCGTATAGTGGACCTTTACACACCGTGTATTCAGTCGGCATGTGAATAGTATGGCGGTGTCTAGTTGTGGGGTAGCACATGCCGTGTACTCATGAATACATGCCATGTAGTCACGTCGGCAGTTGAACAGTGCCGCGCTGGCAGGAATCCATCGGAGGAACAATTTAAAAATGGGAAGTACACGTCGTGTGCTTGGAAATACCCGCCATGTACTTTGTTTTTTTTCACTTAAAATGGGAAGTAGCCTCCCCTGTTCACAAAGACGGCTTAGAATTGGAAGGGGGATCAGGAGAGGAAGGCCAGAGCTTTGGAGATCCGTCGAGTGAACGTCTGGAATCCGTTTTCGCCTTGGACGATCACGTTGGAACCGTGCTGGTGAGACCTCCCTTCTCCTTGAATAGTTTTTTCCAATTGTTCCCCTAATGGGAGTTATTTGCACTTATGCGAGTTTTCATTTACCTCAGATCTACGGAGTTCTTGGACGTTTTTGAAGGTTTCGTTCGCGTATATCGTTCGTTGGTTTTTAAGGTAGGGGACATGGTGTTCATTTTTCCAAATGGCGTGCGTTTGTTTTCGTTTTTGAGCTACGAACACTTGATTGGGGTATCGTGTGGCTAAGGTCGTGGCTTTTTAAATACCTATAATTCTATAGGTAATTAAATGTGATATTAAAATGTTGTTTTGGATCGCTGATTGGATCTAGGACCACCCCGGGGGTGCATTCCTATGGTTAGCCGTTTTGCGAGGATACCCGATGGTATGACATGTTTAAATTATGCATTAATTTTTCCTTGAGAAAAATTGTATGTAAATTTCATTTTTATATATTGGGCATGGAATGGTTACTTATGCCTGAGGGCGCTGTTCTACTATGGCCTGGGGGTGTGACTGTATTAGCCTGAGGGCAACGTTCTATTTCGCCTGAGGGAAACTTTTCGTGCCTGAGGGCTTGACTTCTATGCCTGAGGGATAAACTTCATATGCCTGAGGGTGAGATTCTGATACGCCTAAGGGAAATGCCAGAGTGCGAGATTCTGTATACCAGAGGGCAAGCTTGAGGGAGTGGTTTTACTATATTAGCCTGAGTGCAATGTTCTAGTTGGCCTGAGGTCTTGGTTATATTGAGCATAGAATGTTACTAAATTAAATGGTGAAATGGATAATTAAAATGGAAATATAACTGGTTATGTTAGTTACTTTTGAATACTGCTTAGTTTATTGCATTTACTACTACACACTGTTGTTTAATGTTTACACATAGTTGGGCACGAGCCTTTGCTGGGTGCCTACTGAGATATATTTCTCACACCCTGTTTGGGTCATGCTTTTCAGCCCAAAGAGATTACTTTTCTGCTGGTGTGGAAAAGGAAAAGGGTCCTTATACAGGTACTTGATTTCTACTGAGGAGTAGGGGAGCATGGGACCGGGATTAGGCTCATGATGCTATCAGTTGTTTTGTTTTGTATTGTTGTAATATGCAGTTGTATTGTATTGATTTAGTAACATGTTCTTGATATTTTCATAGAATTTAGGAATTTTGCATCATTATTTATATTCAGGTGGTCGGTCTCCCACTCCCAGGTTTCATGGGGTCCCTCGTTCTATCGTTTCAGATAGGGACACCTTCTTTAAGTCTCTTTTCTGGAAGAGTTTTCAGAGGGCACTGGGTAAACAGGTGCTTCTGAGCACAGCTTACTACCCTCTGACAGATGGACAGTCAGAGCGTACGATACCGTTGATTGAGTACAGGATGTGTACATGCATTATAGACTTTGGGGGATCTTGGGAGAAGCATATACCCCTAGTTGAGTTTCCCTACAACAATAGTTTTTCAGGAAACCATCGAGATGACACCTTACGAGGCTTTATATAGTAGGTCATTCCGATCACCCTTATGCTGGCTAGAGGTAGGTGTGGAAGCTTTACTGGGACCATATCTCGTGTAAGACACATCTAAGAAGGTCCAGTTGATTCATAAGCAGATGGCTACCATGCAGTCTCGTCAGAAATCTCATGTTGATCGTCGCAGAAAACCCTTTGAGTTCGTGTTCAGGGATCAGGTCTTCTAGTGTGTTTCGCCGAGGCTGGGACACAGGCGGATTAGGAGACATGGTAAACATTCACCGAGATATGTGGGGCCATTTGAGATTCTAGAGAGAGTTAGGCCGGTTGCCTATCTGCTGTAGTTACCACAGAGGTACCGAGCCATGCACGATGTCCTCCATATTTCTCAACTGCACCACTATATTTCAGACCCATATCATGTATTTCAGCCATAGGAGGTTGAGCATGAGGAAGATGCGTCCGTTGAGGAGAATCTGATTCATATCATTGTTAAGAGAACAATGGTTCTCCGAGGCTGGTCAGTTCCTCTCGTACATGTGATGTGGCAGCATGGCCGAGTGCTGGGCAAAACCTGGGAGCAGGAGACCGACGTACGTGCTCAGTGGCCAGAGCTATTCTGAGCTTTATCTTCACCAGCCTTGGAAGGGAACTTCGGGGATTTATTGTTTTAAGGGGGGAAGTTTGTAAGAACATGGTTCTTATTTTGATATATGAGTTTCTTCTTTTCTCCTTTCCTTAAGTGTTTTTATGAAAATAAGGAAAGTGGGGGGAAATCCCAAATTTTGGATGAACACGCCATGTACTTTTCCACACGTCGTGTACTTCTGGCCATGTGAGATAAGTACACAGGGTGTGTGGCCATGTCAGCGTTGAAGGGTGTAGGAACCGACTACATGCCGTGTAGTGGTCCCTTACCCACCGTGTATTCAGTCAGCATGAGAATAGTAAGGTGGTGGCCAACTGTGGGGTAGCACACGCTGTGTACTCATGAAGACACGTCGTGTATTCATGTCGGCAGGGGGATAGTGCCACGCTGGCAGGAAGCCGCCAGAGGAACAGTTTAAAAATGGTAAGTACATGTAGTGTACTTGGAAATACACACCATGTACTTTGTTTTTTCGCTTAAAATGGGTAGTATCCTCCCTTGTTCACAGGGAAGGCTTAGAACGGGAAGAGGGCTCGGGAGAGGAAGGCCAGAGCTTTGGAGATCCGGTGAGTGCACGTCTGGAATCCGTTTCCACCTCAGATGATCTCGTTGGAACCGCGTGGGTGAGCCCTCCCTACTCATTGAGTAGTTCTTGAAAATTCTTCCCACAATGGGAGTTATTTTCGCTTAAGAAAGATTTATTTTACATCAAATCTATGGATTTCTTGGACGTTTAAGAAGGCATCATTCGCGTATATCGTTCATTGGTCCTTAAGGTAGGTGAATTGGTGTTTATTTTTCTAACTTTCGTGCATTTTTGTGCGTTTTTTGAGCTACGAACCCATGATTGTGGTATCGTGTGGCTGAGGCCATGGATATTTAAAAACCTAGAATTGTGTAGGTAGTTAAATGTGATATTAAAATGTTGTTTTGGAATGCTTCTTGGATTTAGGACCACCCCGGGGGTGCGTTCCTCTAGTGAACCATTTTGCCAGGATACCCGATGGTATGCCATGTTTAATTTATACATTACTTTTACATTGAGAGTAATTGTATGTAAATTGCATGTTTATATATTTGGCATGGCTTGGTTACGTATTCTTGTGGGTGGTGTTCTACTATGGCATGGGGGTGTGACTGTATTAGCCTGAGGGCAATGTTCTATTTCGCTTGAGGGTAACCATTCGTGCCTGAGGGCTTGACTTCTGTGCCAGGGGGAGACACTTCGTATGCCTGAGGGTGAGATTCTGATACGCCTGAGGGCAATGCCTGCGGGTGAGATTCTGTATAGATTGATGGAAAGCCTGAGGGCGTGTTTTTTTAATATTAGCCTGAGTGCAAGGTTCTGGTTGGCCTGAGGGCTTGGTGTTATTGAACACAGAATATTACTAAATTAAATGGTGAAATGGATAATTAAAATGGAAATATAACTGGTTAAGTTAGTTAATTTTCAGTACTACATAGTTTATTGCATTTACTACTACACACTGTTGTTGCATGTTTACACACAGTAGGGAACGTGCCTCTAGTGGGTGCCTACTGAGATATATTTCTCACACCCTGTTTGGTGCATACTTTTCAGCCCAAACAGATTATGTTTCTCCAGGTGTGGAAAATGGAAAGGGTCCTTATACAGGTACTTGATTGTTGCTGAGGAGTAGGGGATCTTGGGACCGGGCTTAGGCTCGCAATGCTACCCGTTGTATCGTTTTGTATTGTTGTACTCTTCATTTGTATTGTATTGATTGTGTACCATGTTCCGGCTATTTTAATTGAATTGAGGCTTGTGGCATCATTATTTATATTCTGGTCAGATATATCTACTACAGTTGTTTATTTTAGTTATTTATTGTTATTCGCTTCCACTATTGTTGTATGTTTTATTCTTTTCGCTGCGCTAAACATGACAAATGAGGGCATAGTTTCCCCCACTATCAGACCTAGGCCCTCGCTGCTAGTCGCCAGCCTCTCGCATTTGGGGAAATGCACTTGAGGCCACGCGGTGAACCGGGTTTGGGGCACCCATTGAGTGGCACCTTGAACCGAGACATTACAATTAACTTAAAAAGGCACGGAACATAATATTCTATAAATTTCATAAGTATAATATTTTATAAAATATGTTATGTTGAATTTTTTATGAGGTTTCAGAGATTAATATTTTACTTCATCATATAATTTTTCCTTTTATAATAGATGAGTTAGAAAACGTTAAAGAAAAACCAATGGAAATGATTGTGGTTATGAAATTAAAACATATAATGTTATTATATTTCCTTATATTATTATTATTTAATATAGTTATTTAACTCTAGAAAAAGGGCCTCCGAACAAAAATATTGTCATATTATCATCATTTTTGAAGATTTCCATAACCCTTTTCACAAATATGGTTTATGTACATATGATTAATAATTGAATACTAAACATGCTCTATATCACAATACCTTAGTATTTGAGTTTTAATTCATTCTTTCATTAATATTTTTTCATTTCCCACCTTTGTTATTTTATATAGAATCATAGTTCTATAATTATTAATAATTAATTATTCAATTCTCTTTCACTCTTATTAGGAGGATATTTTGTTAATAATTTTATGATGTGGGTTTTCAAAAATGGTATTCCTAGGAGTATACATAAACTAAAAGGGCACAATTTATTTTTCGTGGGGAGAATGTAACACCCAGAAATTCTAAAAGAATTACATTTTATTCAATAGTGTGTATGAACACAACACCAAGAATAGAAGGGATTGTAAAATCCAATGACTTTATGACATATGTAATATTAAATCTATGATATATCATTGAATTCACACATTAGTGAGTTAACATGTGCAAAATTCAACAATTTCTCTCTTCAATAGCATGGGTATCACACAATACCGACTTTTACCAAATACTATTAATATTATTATTTAAAGTAAAATAATATACTAGCCATTAAATTTGTGGTTATGCATAGGATGGAATAAAATATTAATATAATGATTAATGAATTATTAAAATTAATTCACCAATAATCAATTAATGATAAATAAATATATAAAACAATTGAATATAATAGAAAAGTCATTAACAAAACCTTTTGTATTTTCCATGGAATTTTTATCGTAATAAATTGAATGAATTGAAATTAGTGGATTATATTAATGATATATATATATATATTACTTGATAAAATATTTTTGACATTTATTCAATATATTTTATTGGAATAAAATCGGAACAAATCCAATTTTATGTATAAAAATCTATATTTTTCTAATGATTATTTTGAATCTTTTTAATGTTCATATTGTTTTAAATATAAATTTTTTAAACTTCCCAAAAATAATAGGTGAAAAAATAAAAAAATTGAAATATTAATTACAAAATCAGAGTAAAATGATGTTTTTTAAATTTTCCACGAATTTTTATTTTTTATTAATTGTTTAATTTAATAAATTTTAGCTGAAAATTGACATCTCTTCTGAATAATTATTGGGTGTAAATTATATTTATAATTATTTTTGATGTTATATTAGTTCATTTATACATATATTAGTATAATTTTTATAATTTGAATTAAATTTATATTTAATATAGATATAAATACATAGTAAACATATGATGATTTTCACTTATAAACTCTGTTTCTCATCCCGTTGGTCAGATTAATTTCTAATTCATTTCTACCACTTCAAGGATATGAATTTGGAAAAATAAATAACATAATTTTAATCAAAAAAAACTTATAATGTATAATATATTCATCTTAATTTCTTTTCCACAATGATTAGTGAATGTAGTTAAAATAATTTATAGTGACTAGGGTAAAAATGATTGTACTTAGTCGAAAAACATAGAGTATAAGGAGTAAAAATGACACTAAACATATCTAATAACCATTTTGTTGAAATAGTTATACTATTCCACTATAGAGTCTAGTTTGGTGTATAATTTAATCCTATTGTGAGGTAAAATAATGGGATCCCCAAACTTAATTTAAAAAATGTCAAGCGTGTCCTCTATGCTAGTTAAAAAAGGAAACCCATGTCTAACGTTTTCACCAATAAAACAACATTGGTTTGGAAAATGATATTAAAAAGTCACTCAAAAAAATCCATAACAAGATATGAGAATACAATGTTTCGGTTTAAATAAATACATTAAAGGTTTTATTGAATGTATAAAGAGGATAACCGAAAAAGAGGTAATGTTTCTCTAAAAATAGTTTTTCATTATTTCCTTCGCCAACTCCAAAATATAATATTATAAAATAATTTTATAATATAAAAAGTATATTTCACATAATAATATATTTTTATATTGGGTTAATGACCTAAAACATCACACACGTCAATAAAAGGGGATGCACAATCATTATTTAGGTGTTTGTTGGACTACTACCTCACGAAAAAATGTAATTAATTCATATATTACCCCCATTAATGGTTGGTAATAGTGTTCTATTTAATGTTTATATATTATTGATATGAATTCTAGGATTTATTTATGTTTTTTAATTTTTATACAACACAATCCTTCATGATTTCCATTTTATGGAATACGATAATGTTGTTCGTGTTTGACAGACTTCTACCACACAAAGCGATATGATTCATTCACATATTACATGGAATGTATTAAGGAATGTTTTAATATTAATTTGTGATATATATGTTATAAATATGATAATGGAATTATAATGTACATATATATCATTTACTTTCCATTCCACCAATGTGATAGGCAAATAAAAACAATATTCATGAATATGTATGACCTACTGTCTCTAGGAATGGTTTATTTCATTTATATCACAAAATTGATGGGTTAAAATTAATAAGTATATTCCAAATATTTATAATATTTAAATAATTAGTTAAATTCTAAATTTTATTAAATCTTCATATAAGTAATATGAAAAAATAACATGTCGAAACATACAGGAATAAAAAGGAAATTAACTCCATAAATAATAAAATGTTATCAAAAAAGAGGTAATAATATTTTTTTAAAAATTTATTATATTATATAAGAATCTATTAATATTTTTATTTTAAAATTTAATAAAATTAAAAAATATATTACACCTTTCGTTAAAGAGAGTTCAACAAAAAGGATGTGTTGGGTAATTGATTTCACTCAAATTTCATTTCATTGAGTAATTTTTTAATTTTAGGAAACTAGTTTCATTTATATGGTGCATATACTACAAATTTGATATATAATATCATGAAAATTTAATTATTCATTGTAATTTTATTTTCAATAATATTTATTTTATCTAAGTGTAATTGAGCATAAATTTACCAAGTTGTAAAGATATTTCATATCTCAATTCATTTTTATTGGGTAACAAGGCTTCCTCATTGATATTAATATTTTATGGTTATTTGTAAAATGGATTTGATTATATAATTATGTATTTGAACCATTTTATATGAATTTATAGATGATTTAGATATTGGATTCATTGATTAATTATTACATTAATGTTATGATCATTTTAGGGGTCCATTTCACTATCTCACTCTAATTTAGATTATTTATTCTTCAAATTAATGTAATGGGAATTATATGACTAATGATTAATAAAACCTTCCATTTTTTTCTAAAGTGGTTATTAATGATACATCTCATGTAATATTATAATTTTTTCACCCTTCCAAATATAAAATATTTTAATTTTGTTCTAGAATATCCAACATTATTTCTCTATTCGGATGGGATGTAGTTTCCATTTTAAACCACGTTTTCTAGAAATATTTTCAAAAATATCCTTATCCTTTTAAAAACTAAATAATGTAATATATACACATTTTTACCCATTAGTTTGTTTTCAAACTAATTTAATTTCATTTTTTAAATAATGGCCATTTGGGTTATTAAAAAAATAAAAATAAAATATGTTTATTACCATGCACAATATGTAAATTATTTCCCACTATCAAGATTCACCAAAAATTTCAAACATCACTTAAATTTTATGAAAGTTATTTTCAAATATTTTTTTGAATTTTATTTTCCATGAAAATTATTTTCAAAATTATTTTCTAAATAAAATGGAAATTTTCCATATGAATGTTTTTATAATGACCTTTAAGGGTATTTATATTCATAAATAGAAATAACCATATATTATTACTCCAATTGGTATATAAAATATTGATATGATCCTTATTAATTATTTGGATGGTTTATGGTCATATTGACTCATGATTGTATTCAGATTCACTTTATTGATCCAAATTTGAAGTCAATTACCTTCAATTGATATAATATATTTCATGTGATCATTAGAAATTAAATTTCATATAAATATAAAAATTATTTATCCTGGATATGATTATTTAATTAACTATAAACCATTTTTCACATATGGTGTCTATTTGAAAACTTATTTCAACATTTAGGTAAATATTGATAAATTTTTATCCTTTAATCAATACAGATAATTTTTGATAAGGACCATTTTTTATGAATTTAATTGATTATTAAATATTTGATGAATGATATGTTTTGGTTGACATGGGTTTGGTTCTATTTAAGGTAATCCAATCAATGCATTTCCAGTATCATGAGACCTAATCGTGTTGAAAAAACACTTTACAGTTTTATATAGTATGTTTTAAACATTCTTATGAATGCTCTTGTTTGTATAGATAAGGTTTCCCAAACCCAATCGAGTTGTACCCAGTATGTTATAATTTATCATGTAAAAGGAATTTATAGCAAAGGTATCAAGGTCCAAGGAAAAATTATTTCCAATATTTAATAATTTCCTTCATTTAGATCATTTATTATTTCCCATGAGATTTTCAATATGAAAAAAATAAATAGATTGATTTTCTTTTTTTGAATATTGATTGTGTGGATTAAATATTTAATTATTCACCTTTCATTATTGATTTTTTCTTCTCATTTTTTTAGTAAATTTATTTAAATGGATTGTGTATTATGTTATTTACTTTTCCTTATCAATTAAGCTAATTGATTCCTGATTAATTTGGATATACATAACCCTTATTGGTCATTTGATGTCACCCAATTTTTTTCATTACATCATGATTCCATGAATTTTAATATGACTAATATTCATATATATTCTAGATGAAATAAATTCATTATTTAAAAATATGTTGTAATCTATGTATTCAATTGTAAATCTAGAATAATGTATTTATCATGTTACCAAGAATAATATATTATTATATCATTTGGGATGAAATTCCTTGAATATTATGCCAATTAAATATTAGCAAGAACAAGAACTACAATTCGACGGTTAGTTCGCTAAAATGTACTATTATTTCATTGAATCTATTGAAAACCGAAAACATCATTCATGCATACGTATAACCTAGAATGTCCATAAACTATGGAATTAATTTTTATATATCAATATTTTATGGTTCAATCAATATATATATATATATATTGAAAATATAATATATTTATTTCATGAATTAAATCCTATAGATAACCGAATAATTATAAAGATACATTTAGAAAAACTAACTCATTCATACAAAATGACAAATGAGATATGTAACACACCGAAACAATTATTTTAATAAATGTATATTAAAATATGGGTACCAAAATTTTATAAATTGATTATATATCATATTATAAGAATATGAACAATTACATTTTAAATTAATAATAAATTTGAATTTATTATACGTGATGTTAAAACATGTTTAACTAATTGGTATCATGATGTAAGGGATTTTATAACTCAATTTATTTTCATTGGATTATATTTCATTTTAATTTTCTTCGATATTCTTTGATTAGGTGTGTAATAAACTTTGATTATTTAATATTTTAATTTCAATTATTAAATTTTGATTTTAATTTGATAAAAATAATCAATTATTTGATTAATTATAACTATTATTTTATTATCATTGTTAGATATTTTTTCTCAATTTTTACTAAATTGTGGCATATTTTTTAATTTTCACTTATTTATGTTTAGATGGGGTATATATTAACCCATTTATGTTTTTAACATTAATATATATTTATTACAGAAGAATAATGTTTTTATTCAAGTTTACACCTTCAAGGGTCTATAATTTATATGTTACCAAATATGTAATAATTTATTTTAGATTCTGAGTTTTCTAGGATTTCGTATATTTTTTGTTCATGTAATCTTATAATTTATCCATAAAATATACAATTATTTTAATATCTTTTTGATATTTTAATGTTTTCTTATATATTCATATAAATATTTTTTCTTATGGGAAGTTGATTCATGAAATGGAATGTTTTAATGAACATCCATCTTTTTTCATAATTGATCATATGTATTTTTCATCCATGATCCAAATTTGAAAAACAATTGTAAAAAAGTAAACAATATTCACTAAAATTAATTATTCATGAAATTTTATTTTCTCATTGAATTTTTATAAGTTTTTAAATGAATTCTTATAATGTATTTTGAAATGTTCCATATTAAATTTCGTAATAAAATTCAAAAGTTGTGTTTCTTTTTAATGTATACAGTGTTAATATACATTCCCACTACCATTACCATTTTATGTTATTTGTCATCTTCTCGAGATTTTCAATGGTAATACTAATAAATTTATTTAATGAAACAATATTATATGGGTTCACTTCCATTTTTATAAAGGAAATTATTTGATTATCAATCATGTTTGTTTGATGAATTGATAGTCATATTTCATCTCTTATTAATTTTGTGTCCAATGAAATTATCTTGAAACATTCACATTATTAAAAAAATTAATAGGAAATATAATTTCTATTAAATATCAATAATATTAGTATCCGGGATATGATTATTTATAAAACCATACACCATTTATTGATATAGTTGTTTAATTTTAATGTTATTTTATTGATAGAAGATATCATAATATTCCATATTATTTATTCAATAAAAATATTTTTTGATAAATAATATGGTATTTGAAATAAATTGGTCACTAAATATATGAAGAATTAATTTGACATGTAGTAATTTTTGGGTCATAATTATAGGTATCCCCTCGATGCATCGACATGAATTATGAGACAAACCAGTCAGCAAGGCTTATTAAATGGGATTTTTTGTATACCGTACCATAGATTAAAATATCCTAGCACAAAAAATTTACTGTAATGTTATCATGATGTATGAGACCATGATGTCCAATAGTAATAATTTTCTTCAAGAAGAAATGTTTTTTATTAACCATTAGCATACTTTATTGATATGATAAATTGAAGCTTTTCTTGATCATATTATATATTGAATGGAATTTGTATTAAATTATTAATCATTCAACGATGAGTATAACTTTATTAACTCATGAAAGATTCCACTTTATGGGAATTTTTCTGAGCATTAGGGCTTAACCATAATTTGATTCCTTTTACTTGGGATATGAATAAGTATATTTTGTAAAATATCAAGGAAGCAACGGTTTTTCTTATGTTTTATTTCATTTTTATTATATCATATAGAAATAATTTATATATTTTTGTTACTAATATGAAAAAAACTATTCATATCGTTGGGTTTTGATCACTTGTAATTTTTGCTAATTTTATAAGGAATACACTAAGTCTGGGCTATTGGAGATGGGGTCATTACAGTTCATAATAGAGATGTTTTAGTAGAATCCGTTGGAAATAAATTTATAAAAACATAGATTAAATACCATAAATATATGAGAAACTACTATTATATTTCTTATTTTAGGATAATGTCAATATGTGTTGGAAACATATAGATATTTTATTGATATATCCATTTTTGGATGCTATATGTGGACTTTGTTTTGGAATTGATGCATATAAGGGTAACTACCTTGAAAAAATTTGTTCGAATATATCTGAACCATAATTATAAGTCATGGTGGGTATTACATTACCATTCTTCTAGTTTTTGTCTTATGTTCAATATTCATGGATAAATTCTCATTTTCATTGTGAACTATAATAATGGATTTGAATAGAATATGACCATGAATATCCTACGTTAATCCTAAGATGTTGTATATTTAAAAGTAGGCATCCTAATTTATAAATCATATAAATAATTTCCATACTATATGGTTTCTCATTATTATTATTACTAGAACTATTATTTTTCATATTAGAAAACAGATAGACATATGAGAAATCTTGTTAATGTGGAATGTCATAGGTAATGGATTGAATACCCCCTAGAGAATCCAAATGAAATGGGAGATGGAAGGTGACTCATTATGAGTTTTCATAACCATATAATAAATTATAAAATTATTAATATCATGTTATGTGAGTATACTAAAATTCCATCAAATTTGATTATTTTTTATATTTAAGACATTAGAATATTTCTAGAGGTATTTGTTGGGACAACGTGGGATTATGAGGCCCAATGATCCCAAAATTGTTATTGTAATATTATTAAATATATTAATATCACATGCATTATGTTTTAAAGAAAATGCATCAATGGCCACATAAAATATTCTCTGATAAGAAATTTGATACCACTATTTAGCTCATCATGATGACATTACCCTAGGGGAATCATAATCCTTGTCAGCATTGGGTGTTTTGGTAAACTGTTTACACAGGCACAAATGATAAAATAAAAAAATATATTTATTTTGATGTTGTGACCAATCATAATCTATTTAATCATGGATATTAAGAATCTCTATGGTTATCCCTGTAACTCATGGAATGAGAGGATCCATTTGATATGATCCATTAGAGGATTATTTGGAAAAGACATAATATTGAGATTAGATCAAGGATCATATGGAAATGTAGCTTGTGGATCTCATTAAAATGAATGATGTGAGATTATTCAACATCAATGATTGATTGAAATTGAGTTTGGATGTTTATTTTTTACCTTGTACCTATTTTCTAGTTCCACAATGAAAGTTAAATAATCGATCAATAGATTGATTGGTGGATAGGACGTTTGGCATGTATGAGTATGTTTATAGGATTTGGGGATAATAAATATTTATTTGACTATTTATGTTTCTACATAATAATTAAAATGTTCTATGAAAATAGTTTGAGTTTGAAATGAATAATTTTTCAGGTGCGTTCCACATTTTTATGGTTTTTGGTTTTCCATTCATTGTGTGTTGATCATTGGAAATTCGTTTTGACCAACAATTCAATGAACACCTTGGGAATGATTACTGATCAGTCTACCATTCATGAAATGGATCAATAACATTTTTTTAGGATTTAGATTCGATATAATGGTTTCATTACATGATGAAGAAAGTAGATCTCTTGATGGATTGATGGTTTGCAATACTTTTTTGGTAGGAAGCACCAATGGGGTTTTATAATAGGCTCTTTTTCAACAACGAATAAAGCTGAATTCTAGATATCATGGGAGAGGAGGTTTAGTCAACCTTAGATCCCAAAAACATAGTGTGACACATTTTAGAATCAATGACATTATAGTCATGTATGTAGATACCTGAAAATTTTGATGGGTTCTTTGAAAAACCTTGCTACACATCATGTATTGATGATTGATACACATCTTATAGACCCTAATGTGTTGTTATAGGTTTTTCCACACAATGATAAGTATCAGACATCTTGTGAAATGTGTCACCTTTATTGTGAGAATTATCCTTCCGGATATGAATATATAAATGATACGTGCCTAGACGGTTATTCGGCCCCACACACTATGAAATTTTCAATTACATAGGCAGGCCTGAGTACGTGTGCAGAGCCATGCACTTAGACATAGAATGGTACATAAGAATTACTTACGGTACATGGGTAAGGGTAGACCAAAATGATGAGTTCCATGGTTACATCTACATGTCTTGTACCATTAGGGACACACCATGTATTTTAGAAATGTTTTTGTTATGTGTGTGCGAGATAAAGGAAATTCCAAGTATTTTGAGATATGTCATGTACCCCAAGGGACACTCCACATAGACCCTTCAAGACATGTTTTATTCTACATTTTTCTCAGTTCATATTTGTAGTGATCTTGTGTGAGTTTTTTAGTTCTATTAATGGTTTAGTTTGTTGACATGGTCCATTCCAATGAGGGTTTGGTGCAACATCATGTTCCAGTCAAATAGGGTGTCCCCTATGATGATTCTTGTTGATAAATTGATTGTTGGTGAGTTACATTATTCTAGAGTGAGTTTTCTTAATTCACTTCGATTGCACCCCTTTCCAAAATGGAACATTTATATTATTGATAGGCCCATATTGACTATAATGTCTATTGTATTTCATTACATTAGGTTTTTAGAATTGGAATGAACAACCCTACATTAGAGTCAATCCCCTTTATAGGAGTACATTTTTAGTAGGGACTGGTGTCCCCCTCTTTCCCCTAATCATTGACACCTATCCCTGTATCAAGATTATATCATTCTGATTTGGTATTTGTTTGTTTGAGTGTGTATATCTGATGAACCCAATTAGTTTCATTCATACATCTTCATGGATAAACCTGATAATCATGAATCTTTAGTGAGTTTCATTAATGGATGTATAGCTCAGGGAGTGGTTACCCATATAAAAGAATTTCCTATCGGATGTTGGGGATTATCCATCGACATAAAATAATTGATGAGGGATATCTCTCAGTTGAGTTCCATTAAGGATGTTAGGGCTCATAGAGTGAGATCTCCCATACAGGAGTTACATTGAAACATCACAAGAGATCTATGTATAGATGTTTTTGAGAACCTTTGTTGAAACATTGTAATTTATGATTATATCTAGGATATCTTTGGTTACTATTAAGTCTTATATATTGTTATCATATTGGTTTTTGATGGGATGTCTAGTCTTGGTGATTAATGCTTAGTGATTTCAGGGTGTCCTACTTTGAATTTTTATACCCATTCCTTTAAGGTATCTTCATACATATTTCATGTCATATGCCTATCATAGACCATTTAATAAAGACCACAAAGGACCAATAGTATGTGGATATTTATTTGGGATAGATAGACTATGGTTTATAGTAGTATTTCAATTGATAGTTGTCCCATCCTTCATAGAATGTTGAAAATTATTTTCCAACATTTTGAGGGATTATTTTTTGCCACATTTTATGATTTTATTTACTTTATATCATTCTTTGATTTTGGATTATAGATGTACCAAATAATTATATCAATCATTTACATGACATCATTATTTGAGATTAGATGTTTGTGTGTGTGTGTGCGGGCATAGGTACATTAATTTGAAGCCTACCATGTGTGTACTATTCTAACTCAGTGCAGGTCAGGAACTCATCACCTATTAGAGGTGTTCTTGGGGTTCTTCTAGATTGATCCCCATTGGGTCGATTCATGATAATGTGTTTTCATAGGATGAAAAGATGGAAGTGAAAGTGAATTCACTTAGTTTAGGACTGATGTTTTGAGATTCTTTTTTCGATATGTTAGGTGTTTTTGGGAATTTTTAAAATAGTGTTAAAAATATTTGAGTCTAGTATTCAGTACATGTACCCCATTATTGATGTGTAATATTACCTATTCATTCACCAAGACTCTCATAACCTTCTTGATTAATCAGTATAGGTAGGTACTGGTTGTTTGGAACAAATTGGTACACACATCATATACGATTAGCTTTTGGTTTCCATGTCTCCCGAGTTATCTGAATAGCTACACTCATTGATCATGGTATGCATTTTTTTCAAACTGTATGTATTCATGATGATAGTTATCTATGTTAATATATAATATTTTAGAGTTTGACCTGATAAGTGATGTGGACTCTATGCAGGGGCTTGGTCATTACGTGGGCATTCATCCGGATGGTCATTAGGTGGTGTTTCTCATATTGATCAGTTTGTCTTCCCACCTCCATTTTTCATGTGGATTCAGTATGTTATAATGAGTCATGGGTGTATATTTTATTGATGGATGACGATTCCCATGTTCTGAGCATATATCATGATCATAGGAGGTTTGGGATCTTTTGGGATGCCTAGTATGAAAGGAATATTCATTCTAGGAATGCGATGCATGCCATAAAACTAGAGGTTTCATCAATGATATTGAGGATAGATAAGATTAGTGGGGATGATACATTAATATTATTTCTCTGGGAGAATACTTCTAATGATGTATTTTCCTACTCATTATGTTTCAGTCAGGTAGGAAGTCGATGAACATCCTTAGAAGTGGTAGTGGAAAAAGAAAGGAGGTCCGCAAGGTGAAGGATGTGATAGTGGAGCAATAGGAGGACACATGTGATTTGGTTTGATGCTACCAAAACCACCATTTGGTGTTAAAATATAATATTTTGAGGCTATATTCCATAATCATAGAAATATTTAGGTGCTGGAAGATCATTATCTAGAGGTTATAGTATGGTTACTAGGTACGATTTTTGATCCTTTTACTTCTATTGTATTATTTTTTGACACATGTTTGAGAAAATATTTTCCCCCTTTTTCATATCTTTTACAGGGAGACCCAGGGTGTTGGTATATTGATTTATTAGTGTTTTTTGACATGAATGTTTACATGTATGTATGATAGAGAATTCCACACACTAACACAAGTTCTTCTGACGTGATATAGAACCGTTCAGGAATCTCTGTGCCTCCCGAAGAGGGAAGTGCAGAGGTGTGGTGCATTGGTTACATTAACTATTGCGTTTGAGTTTGTTAATTTTTTATAAGATTCTATAGAAATCTATTATTATAGTAAACTAGAAGGAAATGGAACATATGATTTATACATCTTTGTAGAACATAGAAGCATTGCATGTGGTTAAAGGTATGACACATTTCTTCACTTCCCTGTTACATTTTGCATTGGAATTCTTGAGAAACTTATACCAGAGAATATTCTTTGTCGAAGACCTAGTGATATTAGTGGATCCTATTTTATCTTCCATTTTTCATTGAGGATCCTACAAATAAGATTTGAGATTATACACTTCTACGGACAGTGTGACCTGACTCTACGAGGATTGATAGAACCTAATGTTGAATCATTTCATAGTGTCATTTAGAACCTATGAAGCTTAGCCTAATATATATTATTTCAATATCATTCATTATAAGTTGTTTCCACTAGTTTGCGAGGAAGTGTTTTATATTGTTCTGGATGAAATTTTTCCCCATTGATTTGGATTGAACCATGGTAGAATATGATAATATCTGTTGTAGGAGGATAATAACTAATTATTATCAATTGGCTACTGTTACATCTAGAGCAGTGGATGATATGATACTTTTTTCCTGAAGTGGTGGTGGAGATTAAGGACATCATTACCAAGTGTATATTATTTTTTATCACATCCCTACAGTAAATATTCTATATGGATTAACACTAGGGATGACTTGTGATTTTTGGAACTGAATATTTTATTTCACTATTGAGCATTATAGGCTAAAGGTGTAATCATGGGGTTTACATAAGTTGGGGTATTTTAAGAACCAATGTATCCACATAGGTAGCCAAATTTTGTTCTCGTAAGAGTAAAATCAGTGCTTAACATTTGGTGGTAATTAATGTCAATTTAACTAGGTGATGTGAGGAATGGTATCCACTATTGAGAATCATTGATTTCATTGAACAATGGTATATGGAAAATTTGTTCTCACAGTTTGAATATATAATAGGTTATCGCTAGAAAGTTTTATAGAGAAGGAAATAAAATACATGGAATTCCAAATCTACTATTGTTGTTTTGAGTAGGTGGTGATACTCTTTGGAAAGTTTTACTCCTGAATAGAATCGTGAGTCTTATTGACATCATCCATATCCCTTCTTAGATCAGTTCATGATATTCTTCTCAAATTACTTCCATGTGTGCTCATCATCTGAGTTGGAGATTGTGAGACACCTAAGGATGCAACAGTTTAACTTTATCCAATAGTTTCTACCCCTCTGCTTCTTCATAGAGCAAGCAATTTACAACTCAAGGATATCAACTGTGAGATATTTCTCAACTATATACCCACATGATATATTCCATTTGAGTTTTTAAAAGGTGGGAAACTCATCATCCATAAATATGGATAGACGGTGAAACAAATATTATTGTGATAAGAGGTATTGATGATTTTTTTTTCTTTATTAATAAATTTTTTTAGGTGATGATTTACCATGAACTGTTAGCATTGGTTAGGAATCATAGAGAGTTTTAAAAAATTAGGATAAAATCATGTGGTCTCACTTGTCTAAAGGTGATGCCCAACAAATATTTTTTGAGTGTTTAGGACACCTATGCATGTTGAAGGTATTCTATCATCATTGAATTCCCTTGATGATCATTGTGGGCTGTTCTTCTTATTTACCTTAAAAATTATGAAAAAGGATTCAAAATGACTTTGAGTACTCTATTTTAGTTGAGCATTGTGCTTTTTACCATTCAACTATCCAGAAATAGTTTACATTTGGGGTTTTTGGGATCATCTTTGGGTATACAAGTCAGTTTGGGTTCTTATCTGGAGGATTATCTAGAAATAATGGATATTTTGTATCATAGTGACTACCACTCCACCACTGATCTATCACTATTTGAGGCCATGTATGAGGGCCCTTACGGGTCATTTCTATACTGGTTAGAGCTACTGGGTGACAGAATATGGGTCATATTTTTGGTTCAATTAATGGTTGTAAGGGTGTAGTTCATCTAGGGGTGGATGTGGACTTAACATAAATGTCCATAGTAAAATAACCAATGATCTAGTCCTCTGGAGTTTTAGAATTGACATGTTTTAGCCAGAGACGTATGATGTCTCAATGGTTCTTAGACTATATTTTCAAACAAATGTGTCGAGTTAGCAAAGTATCCAACCACATAACCTAGTTTCCATTGTATTTTAGGTTTCTTGGGGTTCTATACTTGTTACAATTGAGGAGGTATGTGCATGACTCATTGCACATTATCAACTTGGGTACGTTGGGCCATGAGAGCGGAGTTTACTTTCTTCAAATTAATTTATGGTGTACTACAGTTTTATGTGAAATACCCATTGTATAAAAGTGGTTTCTCTATTGGTTCATGTTTATTTGTTTGACAGGAAACCATAGAGGGAGCTTGTGGGAGTTGGACAACCCGTTGTCTCCTCTGTATCCCCACCTTTTAGATATTTTATTCTTTTCTAGAATTAAATCATTTGAAGATGTGATTAATTCTATGTCACCCATTTTTTTAGAATTTGGAATATTTATTTTAATATTTGAAAAGGTATGTACTCAGATGGTGAAACAGTCTTAGTCCCCGTGAGCCTGAAATTGATATTTCAAAAATATTATATATACTAATATAATGTCCATTCATGTTTCCTAAAAAGTGTATTTTATAAAAAAAAATAGAGTATTGGATCATATATCTAAGGACACCATTGATTTCATAATGTTTAAGTTACTCTTTCTCTGACATAATCATTATCGACGTTGGGAATGTCGGTAAAGTGAAATCACATGCCCAAATAATAATATAATGTAATTTAGATGATTGTTTCTTTAATTTTGAATGACTGGACTATAATCAACTATTTTAACATGGCTATAGCTAATACCAAGGGTATGAAACATTAGCATAGGATTTAGAGGAGCCATTTTCAAATCCCATGAAAAATGAAATTTAATCGACTATCAAATTAACTTTTTGATTGGTCATTTTGTGGGAATGAGTTTATTGGTAGGATTTGCTTGATTTGCAAATAATTATTATTATTTTGAACATTTTTGTTTCTACCATTTAATTAATCTTTTCAATGATTTAATAATAAGGAATAAATTAATAAATTATGATGTTTGTTCCTCACATTTATGTTTTATAGTTTTCTCCTCTCCATTATATGTTAATTACTCATTTTTTTCATTTGGCATACGATTTCAAAGAATACTCAGTGAAATATCATTTCACAATAAGTATTTTGAATAATAGATCAATTCCATAGGTTTATGATGGATATTTGACATCATTTTTTTGTTACAAAAACATGGTTGTAGATATATTTAAGGATCATGTCACACAATGACCTCATTTTGTCATTTATTTTTTTATTTCTTAGGTTTTATATATTATTTTTCAGTCATGGTTTGAATTTTTGGGACCAAGTTGGATGGAATGCAATTTTTTAATCCAAATAAGGTTTGATTATAAAGTGTTATATTTTGTTGGGAAAGAAATGAAATTACCTCACATTTTATTTTTTAGTGATCACAATCTCCATAATGATCACGATTTTAGACTCATGTTTCATAAAAAGACCATTGTATTGATAATATGTTTTCAAGAAGAAATGTTTTGTTATAATAACATTGTGTTTGAAATGATGTATTGATAAGGAGGTGGAAGCTGTATCAGAGTATGAATTACTATGATAAAATCATGGTGTTTATTTTTTTATCTTGTAATTCTCATAAATCATATGTTTGTTTGTAAAACATGTGATACAATATTAATAAAATAAAGGAGAGTGGTGCCAATAGTATTAAGGGTCAAAAAGAAACATGTTTATCAAAGGATGGACTGTTATGAAAATTTAGAATATAATTCTGACATTGCTAAATCTGATCCTAATAATATTCGATGTCATGAGGAAATCATGATAACAAGATGAATATTGGAGAGGTATAAGGTTAATACAACAGAAGATTTATAGTCTCAGTTCATTGGGGGGAGGTTTCAAGTGGAATATTTGAATGAAGGATGAGAAGGTTGATTATAATGTAATGATATGAGGATATTAGATTTCAGTCATACCAATATGCCATGAGAAATAAATAATTGGAGAAAGATGTTGAAATTTATCATAATCCAAGAAGGAAAGAATTTTCTTTTGTCGAAACTGCTGGAACCAATCCATAAAATGTTGTATACCACTAATTATTGGAGTCACACTAGCACTGATAATTTGATGATAATCGAGGATTGAATTGTTTTGTGGGGGATTATCATAGAAAAAAAGTTTTTTAGTTATTGGGTCCTTTGAATATAAAGAAGATGAAATGTTTTTTCAACCAAGATGAGGAAGAAAATCATTGATCAATAAATGATGAAGTCAAATATTTTTTACAAAGATAAATCATTGAATGTTTCTCAATGGGGATCGGTGTATTCTTTGTCATGTGGGGTAGGAGAAACAATAAATATGATATTTTTTCATTTGGGAAATGTGAAAAACTACAAGTTCTATCAAAAAAAGGCTGGTGCTGATAACATCATCTGATTCAAAATCATATTCCTGAGGGAAATTAAAAAAAATAATAAATGTTTCATATAGCTACAAAATGTTTTTAAGGGATATATTGAAAGAGTTTTTTTGGTTTTTTAATAGGATGTTTGAAAATTAGATAGAATAGTGTGAATATGTTTATGTGGTAATTGTAATGGGAAGTCATCAGTTATGATAAATTTGTATGTATGAAAAGTATATTCCGAGTGACTATATTCTTCCATAATTATGAGAAAATAGGAATGAATAATTAGACATAGATAGAATATTGAAATAATATTGTGTAGTTATTTGATGTTGTTAGAATATTAGATAAATTTATAGATGAGTTGAGAATCATTTATAAATTCAATATGCACCTAAAAATCAAAAGAATTTAGGTTTTGGGAAATTTGGTTGTTTGTGAAATATTTTTACAATCCGCCCATAACCTTTTTTTGTCACCTATAAAAGGAGGAAGTACTTTTTTCTATCTTGACATATTAATTATTGATGAGAGAAGGTGTAGTGCTGAATAACTCTTGAGTGTCAGAGTATTCTGATCACGTATTCCCAAGGAAGTTAGTTGGATAGTACAATTAAGGAGAAGAGAGAAGACCATATATAGTTAATCATCTTATTAGGATAGATCATTAGACTAATAATCATATTGGTATTTTCAAACTATGGATTTATATATTCATAATTGTTTCAAAGACATGCTAGAAAATTATTATTTTATCAAACTAAGCAACAGGACTGGGAAGATCGAACTGGGAAATAAGACTTATTATCATTAAAAAGTACAATAACATATTACCTATTTTGAGATAATAAATTCAATTTTTTAAAAGAAAATTGTTTTGAATGTTGATAATGAAGAAAAATAACATGTTTTTAAACAACTGGTTAGTGTATATTAACGTGTTATAAATTTTTCATTACATCATTTTTTGGTACTAGAAGTATATGAATAATTGTATAGTACATAGTAAAAAATGAGTGTAATGGAATATCCTACTAATTTTATTCTACATGAAGAAATTTTTTTTAGTTTTTAATTTTTTATCGTATTGTTTCAATACAATACCAATGACATAGATAATCTTATTGGGTAGAGAACCTTATAGATTTTTGTGGTCATGTGGATGTGGGATGGATTTGTTTTTAGTATGGTTATAACTCTTTAAAAGGAGGATATGGGTGTTTCAAATATAATGATAATTAAAAGAAATGGATATCACTAATTCAATCATCCCCCATCTTAGTGATACATTGATCCTACATGGCATTCCTAATTGGTATCGGAGTGAGGGTTCCTTTCATTTACACTTTATTAAAGTTATGAAGAATAAGTTGTGATTGATATTCTATATTTTGTTAATAGTAATGGGATTATAGTGTTCCATGGTATGAATTATCATATATTGAAGGATAAAATGTTTTCTCACCTAATTTATATTTGTAATGATGTTCATGATTCTACAACAGATGGATTTCCTCACATTTTTGATAAAGATCCCATTACATCTATTTACAAGGTGAATCATGAGAATTATGGATGGGAAATGAATACATTATTCTCATAAATTATTTAAATTGTGTTTTTAGGAGTGAATGGTATTTCCACATCCAATGATATCTTAGATAAGCAAGAAATTTTTTATAACGAAATCAATAAGTAAAAAAGGAAATATTAAAAAAACATGTGGCTGATGTCTGAAGATGTCAAGATTGGTGAATATGAATATGTCAATGACTTATTTACTAGGTTAAATGTCATTTTAGCACCATTATATGTCTTAGAAAAATTGTATAAGATTATATAATTATTGAAAATTTCTTGAGAATTACTCTTTAGCATTCTAAAGCTAAAGATTCCTCATTGTAAGATATAGATCTATAAAAATTATATTGACCTGAATTTTAGAGCACTATCATTAACTATGAAACGAGAATTGGAAATCTTGTTAATGGAAGAAAATTTTGATAGGTTAATGTATTTCAAGTATTAAAAGAAGGAAATTACAATGAATAATCCTATTAATGTAGGAGTTGGTGATTTTAATTCTAAAAAATTTGGTATTTAAAAAACTCAATGAATGTGTATTCTTATTTTATAAAAATGTGAAAATACATACTTTCAAATACAAGGGAAAAATTCCAATAATTTTTGTTTTAATGTTTAATCATTGGGGAATTTGTAGCTAGTTTTCCTTAAATAAATAAAGAAAAGGATAATGAGGATGATGATAGAGCTGGGAGAAGAACATGGAATAATCATGGTGATAAAGATAAAAATTATTCTAATTTAAATAATATATAATTATCCAAATCCAAAAGGTTATATTTATTAAATAAAGATTTTGATGAAGAAAAGAGTGAATATCAATCCTAAAAGTATGTTGAGAATCCTGGTTGTACTTTTATCACAATTGTTATCAATTAAGAGTTTAGAAGAAGAACTTTCAAAGAAGTATAAACCCAATGATAATTTAATCAAAAACATGAATTAGAAGCATGTATAAGAAATATTGGAATTCTTGAGAAAGAAATCCTGAAGTTGAAATGTGATTACTCTTCACAAAAATCAAGAATTTTCCCCCTTAGAATTTCATGTTGGTGAAAGAGGATTATGATTTGAATAAATCTATTGAGAATAAAAATAATCATAATACAAATTTTGAAGTAAAGTTAATGGAAATAATAATAATAATTGGAACTTATCCAAAAAAAATTATAAATCTGAATAGAGGGTTAAAGGATTAAAAAATTTAATCTCTGAAGTTGGTGAAATGTGTATAAAGAAAATCATGAGAAGGATAAAAAATTACATTCAATGGATGTGATGAATGATGATTTTTTATATAATAATAATAATGTTGGGATTATTATGTATGTGTCATGGAATAAAAATATGCATTATTATGTTTTTTATAAAAAATCACGAGTTTAAAAAAATTTCTATTAATTCTAATTCCTCTATGGATATAAATAAAATTGTCCGGAAAAACAAATCTTGAAGGACAATACAATGGTTGGTGGTTAACAAAGTTATGATAATAAATATTAATATGTTACTAATAAACATGCACACAACTCTTTTGAGTATGGAAGTTTCATAGGAAAACATTATTTCTAAGGTTAATGATGTTACTGTGGTGGATTCATGTATATAGTGAATATGTGTTTGTGTAAACAACAATATCACTAAAATTCCAAAAACAATAAAATAAAATTATTCAAGGACATTAAATCCCCTAAAAAGAATTAGTCTAAGAATGATCTTATAATGAAACATTATATGTTTATTTGAAAAAATGAAAATAATATCCAACCTCTAGAAACTATTTGTTAAAAATGTGAAAAACCTAGATATCATGAAAAAGGATGTCATGTTTTTTTTACTAGAAGAATAAAAGATTTTCAACAGATATCAGATAGAAAAAGTGTAAAAGATAAAGGGAATGAAAAAGATCTTATTGTAGAAACAACTCTCAAATCTACAAATGTAGAAATACATGGACTCTAGATAGTGGTTATTCATCTCATATGATTGAATAAAAATAATAATTGAATAATGTCGAATACATCAATGATGGAATAGTGAAATTTGGAAATGATGAATCCCTTAGAATCAAAGGTATTAGATTATCCCTCATTGGGGTATTTTTTTGGAAAAAAGGATCTTTTTGTTAATGGGATCAAACAAATCATAATAATGGTTCAAAAACATTTAGATGAAAGAAAAAATATCTTTTTGGAAAATATGGGATTTTTGTTATATGTGCAGAAGATGTAACAATATATACAACATGCCAATGTACAAAATGAAACATGTTCCCAGATGGTGAGGCACAAAAATCTTGTCAATTCAGTATTGAGGAATAACATTAGTTATGGTATAAAAGGTCAAGACACATGTTTCATAGAAATATGATAAGGTTGTCAGAGAGTGTGAGGGTCTGTGGAATTACTGATATGTCAAGAAGAAGATATCGGTGGTGCACAATTTTTCAGAATAGAATAATTACAAATTTTTTGCATAAGAATGTTTTTATTTGTTCAAAGTGTTATATGGGAATTATTAATTCTGATATATATGGGAAAAAGAGAAAGAAATTAACCCATTATGATAATAAATTCATCAATTTCCTTGGAGATGTTACATGTATTACTTATATTTTGAAAATGCAACATAATCTGGATGATTGGAACATGTTTAAATGTTTTTGGAGGAATTATGAGATAAAATTCGTGTATTTAGTGGAGAATATGATAACTAATGATCGCACTGAATAAAAAATCAATAATTTGAAAGTTATATTGACATGTGTGGAATTTGGAATGATATTATTACACATTACACTCCTCAAAAAATGATTTTTTTGAATGAATGAATATAAATATAGTATAAATGGGAAGAATAATGTTACATGAACATGGCCTTTATCATTTTTTATGAAAACCCTAAGAACTACTATGTATATTCAAAACTGATGTTCCTATAGATCATGTTTTGATAAGACTCCATATGATTTCTTTTATGAAAAACCTCCTTGTATGAAGCTCTAAAGTGTTTTTTATAGTACATTAATCATAAAGGAAACTAGGTGTAAACCTTTGAATTTTTTATTATAGAAGTGATGATTGGAATTTATCTTGGATATAATTCAGATAAAATGTGATATAGATGTTTCAATAAAGAGTCACGATGATTTTTTGACTATTTTGATGTTAATGTTATTGAAAATCCAAAGGAAGTTAAACAGACTCAAAAAGATAAGGAATACGTATAGAAAGAATGAACGTATCATATGGATTTTGATATGGTTTAAAATAATTTTAATCTATCTAATTAAGAATAATTTGACTTAGCAATTTCAAGGGATGTGGAATATATTTAAAAATCTCATCCTAGGATGATGAATCTAGTGGAAGCTCAATACATTATTGGTGATCGATATTAATTTTTTCAAAAAAGAAGAAAAATTATTCATACTTCTTTGCATTCAAATAATGATCTAAATGATGAAAATGAAGCTTTTGAGCATCCAAAATGGGTTCAGGAAATGAATTAAGAGCCTGATCAGATTGAAATGAATGATACTTGTGAACTCATAAAAAAACCAAAGGACATAAATATTGTTGGTAGACAGTGGGTTATTCGGAACAAGATGAATGAATATATTGAAGTTATAAGAGAGAAATAAATATTAGAGTGAAAAATTTACACACAAATTGAATTCATTGAATTTGATTAAAATTTTTATCTAGTGGAAAGATAAGAATAAATCCGATTATTTTATTCTATTTCCACACAATGATGTATCAAAAAATTTCAATTGTATGTGAAATTATTATTTTTATTGGTGATCCTTCTATGGAAGTTTAAATTGACCAACTATGTGAATTTTTTATTGGGAAAGATGAAGGTAATGTGTACAAGATGAAGAAACCATTTCATGGGATGAACTATGCTCAGAGGAAAGGGTATTCAATGATGGATGCATTCAGAAGGAAGATATGTTTTATGAAATTAAGGCTTGATAGAAATATATAAGTGAAGAATATACAAATATTTTCTTCAATATAATATTTTATGACCAAAAAATAATATTTTCGAAGAATAATGAATGGACTTATGAAAGATTTGATGATGAAATGGAATGTTTTTCTAAGACATCCACACTAGGAGAAACGAAATACGTTATTAGGTTAAAAATATTACATAAGATTAAAAAAAAATTAAAATGAATGTTACGAAAAGGAAACTCTAAAAAAAGTTTGACATAGAAAATTAAAAACCAGTTTCCTCCCCATTTTTAGTGGGAAGCGTTTTTTCTAAAGATGGATAAGGGAAGGAAGTTGATCCAAAATAGTTTTGAAATTTGGTTCAATGTTTTTTATACTTGAAAACCTCAAGAGCCAAAATTTTTTATGTTGTCAGTCTATGTGAAATATTTTAGAGTTTTAAAAAATAATCACACAAATTGGGTGGGAAAATATTTCTCTGATTTTTCCAAATCACAACAAATTTCTTAATCAGATATAAAATCTTAGAAATTATTGATTTTTTTCAATATTCAGACACTGAATGGGCCAAAAATGTTTGTGATAGAATAACTCATATGGTCAAGTTTCCATCCTAGGAAAAAGTAGTGTTAGTTGGTATGTAAATAAATAAAATTATTTAACTCATAGAATGTCTAAAGAATAATATGTTGCTGCCACTGAAGCTTTTACCTATCATCTATGTATGAATACACAATTAGAAGACTTATTTATTGATGTTATGTTTCCATTTATATTGTTATGTTATAGTCTGAGTTAAATCAACCACACTAGAAATCTGGTATTATATTCTTATTCAAACCATATTAATATAAAATATCAATTCATCAAAGTGAATGTCGAGAATAACGAATTAATGATTCGGTATGTTCCTCCATCGGAAGAAGTGGCTAAAAACATTTACCAAATGATCCTTTTTAAAAACTGAGTTTAAACATGGGAATCCAACCTCCTTTTATCAACTTTGAGGTTTGTGTTTTTCCCTAATCTCATAAATTCCATGGATGGTGTTTTAAAAGACGATAATTATCTCATAAATCTATTCAATATCATGTGGCTTACATTTTAAGGAATCTTTTAAAAAGGGAGAGTTGGGGAAAATATATTAATCCGTCATTTAAGTGTGTAAACTATTATCAGTATTTTTTGGATTCATTATACTAAAATTTGGTTTATATGACTATGGATGAGAAAGAAATAGGTGAAGAATGTTGTGAGCAAGAAGATGAGGAGGTTTTCAAGAGTCTATGCTTTGGAATTGCATGGTTTTTCAATAAATAATTATTGTTTTCTACAATGAGTTAGATTAGGCAGGAAAAAATATTTTGATAAGTAATCCATAGGTTAAAGTCAAAATGAACATAGATTTATCAACATTGGTTGATAAAAAAATCTAAATGGGGAGATTATTTGATCCAAGTATGATGTAAGATGATATTTGAAGTTGAAATAAGTGTGTACTTCCAGAGATGACTTTTTTTATTATATAAAATAATTCAACTAGCTTTTTTTATAGTAATTATGTGGAACATCATATTCTATATTTGGACTCACATTTATTTACATTTTCATTACATTTAGAAGAATATTTATATAATAAATGGTTTAATATACTCACCTTGTGTCCAAAATAAAATGTTCATCGTAATAAGGAATCTATATCATATTCATCAAAACTACAATACAAACATTCTGATTCTCAGATGATTTTGGAGTTTTCATAAGTCATAATATGTTTGAAAAACATATGATTTGTGATTTATAAAATAATGGGGGAGTGACTCCAATCAAATTAAGTGATATAATGAATTAAGTTTATAGAGGGATGTAATATTTAAAAACATTCCATTATAAGTCAGACGATGCTGAATTCAGCCCTAAGAATATTCAAAGTGATGTGGGATTCCTGATAAAGAGATAAATTTTGGAAAAAAATAATTTAATAAAGCCAAATATTTGCATTCTCAGTTCATTAATATGAGATTACTGGTGGTTAATTTTTTTGAAGTATGGGAAGTTTTATTTGAATGTAAGTATATGATGATTTGGGTTTTTAGTAGGAACAATATTCTTGTGAAATAAATCTTAGAGAACGATGTTATTTTGTATCATAATCATAAAGAGAAATAATTTTCTAAAATTGAAGATGTTATAACTAGTCCCTCCAATGATGTATTCTACCAATAATTGTAGTCTCACTGACACATATCATCAAATGAAAATCAATGGTAGAGTTTTTTTGTTGGGTTTTGTTGGAACCAATATGAAGGAAAGAAATGATGAGCTTTTGGTTCCAATGATTACTTATAAGAACAAAATTATTTTCTAACCAAGGAAAAGAAGAAAATAGATGATAAATCAGAAATATAGTTAACCATTTCTCATTAATATAACACATTTATTGTTTCTAAAATTGGATGATTTTTTTTATCAAGTCAGTCAAGGGAAAGAAAAACTATAATATGTTTTCCATTAGGGAATGAGATGAAATATGATTTTTATTGCAACAACTAAGTTAATATCCATTAAAAAGGTATTATTAGAGTTAATTTGATACTAATTCATAATACATTGGTGGTCACCAATAAAAATATCAAACATAGATTCCTTAGTATGAGGAAAATTATGAAATGAATTATTATTTCAAGAATCTAAAAATTGATTTCAATAGTGATCTTGAAAACATTTAGATGTCATGATTCAATGAAATGTTGTCAAATAATTTCTGTAATGTTGATAGAATGGTTTTAATTTCTTCAAGTGTTCATCTTAACATGGATTCTACAGTTTTGATATATTTTCATGTATGTCAATGAAATTCTATATGACGAAATGCATCCATTGTAATGAAAAAAATTAGAATCAAGAATAATAATTAGAATAAATATTTAAAATATAGTATCACGTTAGATAATATTTTGATAAAATTCAAGATGTTTTTATGAGTATTAAAGTGTTTTGAAGAAGCAAAGATACACCAAAAATTTAAGGATAATTTATATTTTGTGAAATTTGGTTATGCGGGAAGGATTTATAGAATTACACAAAAAAACAATTTTTCGTTTCCATTAAAAGGATTAAGTACATTGTCAATTATTTATATAAGTATTTTATATGAGAGAATGTAGAGTGATGAATAATTCTAGGGAGAATTCTTTTTTGGAGTGTAATTATATAAGGATGTTTTATAGACAGAATAAGTAAAGGATAAAAAAGAAGATCATGTTCATCTGATCATCATATTGGGCTAGTTCATCAGACTAGGAATCAGATTGGGATTTCTAGACTATGGGGGAATTAGTTCAGAATTGTTTCAATAGTATTATATGAATGAATTATTTTGTTAAACTAATTAATCAGACATGGCATATCATACTCGGAAATCAGAATGCAAATAATTATGAAGTCCAGGAAGTTCATTACTATTGCTGGGTAGGAATCTAAAAATGGTTTTTGAAGAATATATTTTTGAATATTGATAAGGATGAATAGAAACATGTTTTGAAGCCACTTGTGAATATTTCTCAACATGTTCCCATAATTGAATTAAATAACATCCTAATACATGAAAAATTGCACTATTTTATTGAACATTATTCAAAAATAGTTTAAGGGAATATCACACTCAATAAATTCCAAAAAATGGATTTTTAGTGGATTTGTGGTATTATATTGTTTCTCTACCATACGAAGGACATAAATATACTTATGGAATATTGAACCATATAAAATCTTCTATTATTTTGGATGTGTGACTTTTATGTTTTCAAAAAGGATAAAACTCTTTAACAGGTGTCTAAGTATTTTTTAAAAATATTGTAATCTATAAAAAGATATCACTGTTTCTACTCTCCACATCTTAGTGATACATTGATCCTGATAGAAATTATTTTAACTTCCAGTGATATTTTTTGGAGGTTTTGGGAGGTTCCTGGCCTTTTTTAGGGTTAGTTCCCACAGTTTTAGGGTAAATCATACCACTAGATAAAGATGATGGATTTTTCCTATTCTTTTTGTTCTTTCATGGTTTCAATTGTATGGTATTGACACAATTTCATCCAAATTGTGTGAGGCCATGGATAAATGTGTGTCTTGTGAGTGGTGTTTGGGCCAAAGTAAATGGAATATGCATGGTTATAGGAAACCATACAGCAAGCATGTGGGGGATAATTTGTAATTTTATAGATCCAATATTCACGGTTGGTGCATGGTTTCCCAATCCAGGGAGCCTTCCCTTATGGATCCCCCTTATTCATTATAGGGTGAATGGTCAGTGCATGGTTTGGGAAATCATGAATCCAAACTATGTGAGTTTACCATATTCATTAAAATTTCAAAATTACCATGATTCCCCTACCTCTTTTAAACGAATTTCAGGTTCTTTTATCCCTTGATGATTTTTGGATAATAAAAGCTCTCCAAAAATCTTCCTTAGTTCTGCATATACCATAGAATCATTGTCATTATTATAATAATAGTTTCTATTAGTTTTTGGGGGAATTTTCCCCTTATACTTTTTTATCTCTCTTGGTTTCTTAATTTATTCATGGTGGGTCCTCTCTTGGATGATCCCTTGAAGCTAGGTTTAGTGTTTTGATTGTGTTTCATGGATATTGGAGAGAAAAAATCTTTTTTTGGTCTTGGTTCTTTCTTCTCACGGTGTTTCATCACATCCATACAACGTTGAGGTTCTTGTTTCTGTACAATTACTTTTTGAAGAATGTCATTGAGTGGTTGAGCTCACCATATTTATTTTTTATTGTTTTCTTTATTCTTTTTAGTTTTCTAAATAGTTTTTATGGGATTTATTGGTTATAATTTTTTTGAAATTGGGTTTTCCTACGATTTTATTAGTTATTTCTATATGTGTTTATATGTGAATGGATTGATAGATTTTATTACTCTCTTAAAATAAAAACTAGGTATTTTGATATGGGATTGGTCTAAATTGGGTTTTAGAAATAAGGGTATCCAGTTGAATTTTGTTTTGTGTGTGGTTATGATGCATTGTTGTGATTTAGTGCTCATACACGTGGGTTATTGTGATTGGTTGTAATTCTATTGGTGGCTCTAGAAATAAATTTTTGGAACATTATTTTTTTCATCATGAGTTTAATTTGATGTGAGAATACCCATATATTCCGAGGGTTCAGATATTTATAGGTAAAAAAATGATAATAGCTACCAATTATGATGTTCACCTCAAAACATATATTTCAGAACACTCATCCTCCATTTCTTTATTATTCTATAGACCTAAACTTTCCAAATGTTTGTTATAAAACCCCAATTGTTCCCAAATTTTTGTTTGGTTTACAAATTATCTTAAATGTGGTTATCTATTGAATTTGTTAATATACGTCCTATTTAGAATGTATAAATGTGATGTGGTTAATAATGGTAAAAGAGTCTTGTTTGGAACCTTTTGAGTATGTTTTGTGTTTTTATATCTGTTTTTGAAAATGGTTTTGGAAATAGATTTATTTTGGAAATTTTAATTTTCCAATTGGTAATTTGAGAAGTCTTTTAATGTGGGTTGATTAACCATGTTATATGAATTACCGAGGAGAAATTTTTTATGGAATGAATTATTATGGGCCCCAATACGGGTGTGTCTTCAAGGAGTGGGCATAAATATAGTTGGAGTGAGAGATTGGGAGATGAATTCACAGTGTCTTCTATGGGTTATTTTTTTATACAAAACCTGTGATGACCTCCACATTATCTGTGAACTATTATCAATGGATACTTTAATTCCATATTGACGGTAGACTAGTTGTTTCTTTCTAGTATCAATTTGATAAAATAGTACCCCCCTGTTTTTTAGAGGCCAACTGGGTTGTGACACAGGTGAGGCTAGTATAGAGCATCTAGTTGGTTATTGACAATGGAGATGTACCGTACACCGACAGGTGAGTCCAAACCAAGTTCATCAAGGGACCGTATCTAGTTATTTTTAGTAAATTCTCATGATTATATATATATATATTTATTTCTTGTTTTATCCTTATTCACTTTAATTATATTCCCTAATTGCACATTCTTGTTAGAACTATTTCCTTTATTCTCTATCAAGGATTTTGATTACCTGGAACAAATTCCTTCTTTTGGTGTTTTTTTAGTCACTAAAAAAGGTTTTTAAAATGGATATCTATTTTTGAAAGAGAAATGTGGTGTGTGTTTCATTAAAAATAGAAATCTATATTTGGTTCATTGAAATGATAAGAAATTATTTTCTATAAGTATTTAAAACTAGAATTTGTAGACTATTTTAGGAAAAGAAATATATTTACTTTGTGGTGTTTCTCTACTGATCAGTTTGTGGTTAGACCCTACTAATGCCACTCGACATCGTTAGACCCGATATGTTTTTTATGTTCAGGTATCCAGTTCATTTTTTCTATTGGAATAGTTTGGTTCTTATGGATTATGGTATCCAAGAGGTCATGTAAAGATCCTTTCATTTTTGTTTGGTCTTTGTTTTGTTTTTTAGTTCTAATTTTTTCAGTTGTTGGGTTTCTAATTGTTTAACATGGGATATGTTGTTTCCACTCTCATATAGTTGAGGATTGGATATAGTATTTTGACCTAGAGGATGAGGAATGGCAGTCGGACTTTATCACATGTTGGGCCAGGTGTTGGGTCGGATGGCATCAAGTCCTAGTTTGTGATAGATTAGTGCTTCATGATACCAATTTGGATGGTGGCACCAACAAGGCATGGTGACATAGGTTTCATGAGATATTGATATGGAAGGATTCTAAATATTGGTTATAAGGATGTTTTTTCATCCTTATATGCATAATATAAGGTGTGATTTTAGAGTAAATTGTTATTTTTTCATTCGTGTATGAAGACATGAGATAATTTATGAAGGTTCAATGAGAAAACTAATTACATAGCTTATTGTTCTGAATATCGCATGTTGTGTATTCCCTTCCATGCAATGTTAGTGTTTTCCGTGAGATATTAGTATCACATTCCATGTGACATGTGTAGCTAACTCGATCAACGTGTATAGGGGTACATGCCCAGCAGGCCTTATGGACCCACATGTTATGTAGTTTTGATGTACATGGTAATGTCAGAGTACACTTGCACAGGCAAGTACTCGGGCGTGATTAGGTACACAGGTACAACCCGATGTACATTGGCATGGGCACAACAAAATTCCATGTACTTGGTAAATGTCAACATGTTGAGTACCATAGGTGATATGACATGTATTTTGGAAAATCAAATGTCATATGGTTGTGAAACACAAGATTTTCAAGGACTTTGGAAACATGCCGTGAACCCCTAGGGACATGCCATGTAATCCATGGAATAAAGGTGGGATTCCAATTTTCTATTAAGTCATCTTCATAGTGAGATTTTGTGAGATATCTTGGGCCTATATGTATGATTATATTCCATTGGTCCATTGTTATGAGGTTTTGGTATGCCATCATGTTTCCATTAAAGAGGGTGAACCCTATGTATCTTTCTATTGATCAGTCATGTGTGAGAGGGTTCCCTTTTACTCAAGTGAGTTGTCTCAATCCAAATCGATTATACCACAAAGTGGATTGGAGCATGTATACATTTTATAGGGGAAATCTGACCATCAAGTCCTTCATTCTTATATAGATAATGTTTTTGAAATTATTTTAGCAACCCGATATGAGAGTCAATCCACTATCTGGGATGACATTTCAAATATGGTCTAGTGACCCACCAGTGAGGCCTTTTCATTGAACCCCTATATGTAAATCCATATTTCATATTTCTGTTGGGGTACTTGTCTAATGAAGTGTGTTTCTTAGATGAAACCTACCATTATCATTTATGTTTCTTCTTGGCTACTCTTAATCAGCATGTCCACTAGGATGTGTATTTTAATGGAAGTATTGATTGTGGAGAGGTTACTCTTAGAAGATTAAGATATTTGTGGTGGAGGGGATCATCCTTCATCTTTTGGATACCCAATCAGTGAAATATCTCTGTTCAATGCCATCTATGAAGGTAGGGATTGTGGGGGACATGTCCTGCACGACTGTTACCTTGAATCATTCAATAAGATCAATGGCTTATAGTGGTTGAGACCATTTAGGAACTCAAATTATTTTATTAGTATATTTGGTGTTAGATCCGATCATTTTTTAGGAAGGTCCCTATATGATTTTTTCATTAAAACTCCTTGTTTGGGGTTTGCATTCATTTAATTAAAATATGTTATGTCTTGGTTGGAGGCATAGATCCTTTGTTTGGGGAAACGTACCAATGTTCAGGGATGTATGTTTGTTTGAATTAATGGTGTCCATGTATAATTGTGTTAAATATGAATATTAGGGTATCCAAATATTTTTAATGATTTTAGGTAGGTTAGATTATTTTTTTATGACATGGGTAATAATATATCTATACGGCATTGACACGCCATGTATATGGATTACATGACCCATAACTATTACTGGGATGATGATGTGAAAATGAAATAATCTTGGAATTTGTTCATGTCCTGTACATGTTACATGATGTGAATCCACATTACATGAAATTTATAGTTCGACAATGAGTTAATTCACCCAAGGTAAAATAATTTTTTCAATACATCATAATATAGGATTTCAACAGTGTAATGTACATGTATTCCTGGTATGTTATGGGATGGGATATTTTAATTACATGTATAACTTTTTTTTAATTCATCTCAAGGATAAATTATTTTCCTATAATTTATATATTGATTTAATCCCTTTTAGACATCATGGTATAGTGTTTGATCACTAGTTCGTCCTTATCTTGAATTTCTTATCCATTCCCCACTATTCTATTATATGGTTTGTTCATTTGATAAACTCTATGTAAAAGGGTTCCAATCATGTTGCTTTGACGATCTATGAATAATTATATATATTCTTCACATCCAAACCCTATTATCTATTCCACTTGGAAGCATTTCATTGTCTCTGAATTAAGGTTGGTGATCTAAATCTCAACCCTATGATCTCTTTAATTTTTTAGAATCTGAAATATTGTGATTTCACTGACCAATCATGTGAGTTAATTAATTAATTAATTTAACTCAATAATAATATTATTATGATAGATTATTAATCAAATTAATTGTGATTAAGTTGGTATTTTTGACTTGGATTTTCGTATCCTAGTGAAAGAGAAAGCTCTGGACAAAAAATGAATTGCCTAATGGATTAATTAAAGTTTAGCATGACATGAGAGCTTATGTGATTTCATAGAAATGAATCCCTAGGTGATGGATTATTTCTTATTAATATACTTAATGATAATCTATATATAACTGAAAGAGTAATTTAAAGAAAATTTGTAATTTTCATAACTAACCATTGAGGATTATATTGTGATATTGTGATATGCTTCCAATTATGAATAGTGTGTGATTATTGCTGCAATTCATATATATAGTGTTATACCTAGAGATACATGTTTATTATCATATTTACATTGATATGTTCTGAGGATTAAATTCTTATATACTAGGATATTCATGGAGTACCATGATTAAATGATTATATAATTGGATATTCATAGGGACAGAAATGCTTATATTGTGGTCGGGGAAAGAGGATACTCGTTGAAATTCTTATATATATGGATTTTAATAGAATTTAAAATTAATATACATTGGTATCTACCAAGTTATTTGATTATTAAATGTTTTACGGTTATAATTAGCATCATTGGGCTACATGAGATGAGATATTATAGAATAGTGCCAAAGAAGGTTGAATTTTAAATAGTATTTATTGTTTAATTAATCAATCTTTTATCATTTTATTCCATGCAATTATTTATGAGACTAATTTTTTATAAATGTTGGTGTTGGCCTATTGTGTTTTATGGACACCATATTCATGCCACTATTTAGTACACGGTAAGATTATATGGATGCATGATTAGGCAAAAAAGGGACAATATTGCTGATTTATTCTTCCTAGATAGGCTGTTATTGGGAGAGGGGTTTGACATGGTGTTTGGGAATGGGGTGTTTTGAGTAATTGTTGTTAGATAATTATTTTATTTATATTTTTTCAGTTTTAGATTTTGTATCATTCATATTTTCATTACATGGTTTAATATTATTGTCCTATTGTTTCCCTATTTTACTTCCCAATTTTACTTTATTTTATGTTTTAGTTACTCTAATGTTTGTTTTCTATAACTTTTTTATGATTCTATAATAGGTGGTACCATATCCCCATTATACATATCACAACATTGATGATAATCAGTGACTTTGGTATACAGGAATGTGTTCTTGAGGTCTATTAAGCAATCTGATTTTGACACGTGAGACTGTTTCAGGTCTGGAGATGTCATAAAGTGGTATCAAAGGGTAATGTTTTTATTTTATATTTATTTATTTTTTTGGAATTATATAATGGATTCTAGGATATTTCATGACTTGGTGTTTAGATTGTGCATGGATGTAGATGACCCATGTATAGAAAAAAATGTGAGTACCTAGTAATGGGATTGAAATTCCAGATATCCCCTTGTTATGTTTGATATTATTTCACCTTGGTTGATTCGCATGTATTGTGATGTTTTTATTTCTTGGTATTTATACTCATGTCCGTGAATGGTGTGAGTTGACTACACACGCATCATGATAGGAACAAATGGATATATATTAAGGTCGAGCTTGGGGATATGGTACCCTATTGTTGGAAAAGATTTACTAGGAACAGAGAATAGATCAAGAGAGTTGGGCTAGATCCCAAGGATGATGGAATTTTGATATTCATTCAATGAAAACTATAGTAATAATTGAAGAAGGATGATTTATACAATCAGAAGAAAATTTCTTGTATCATCTATATTTTCTTGTGTTTTTTAATACATGAGAATCAAATTACTTTATATATATTCATTTACCAATTTTTTGGGATTCGTTGTGCAAATCATGTATGAGTTCATAATAATCCAAAAAATATTAAGTGTGTGGTCATATAATATCAATCATTTTAAGTTGAGCTCCCTAGAAATTTTTATGTTCCTGTATCTTTTGGTCAATATTTGTTCTAGAAATGAATGGTTTTAATTCGATCATTAGTATAGATTGTACGGTTTTATAGTATGATTATATTGACTATTTTATAGAGGGGTGTTACATTTTTATCTCTGTAATGAAGTAATTATATCCATTAAGATGAATTGTATTTTTAGGCTGGATGTCTGGGACCAATTCCGTGAAGAATGGATTATCTGATAGATCAAATAAAAAGTATTTTTCTGGATGTTAAAGGGATACATCAGTATACTTTTCCACCAGTTTTGGGTCATTTGTTATGTATTTCCTTTTGAGTTCATCGTCTTACCACCCATGAGGTAGATATAATTCACAACCGAGTAGTCACATGGAGTCGATCATATTTTTATTCTATATAATATAATAGAAGAAGTGATGATTTTGTAGTTAAAATTCTTATGGAATTTTCTAGAAGCTAAATGTTTTAGATAGCATATTATATCTCCATAGGGTTCTCTATTTCTATTAAAAATTATGGAAGACGTAACATTACTCTTATATGTGGATTATCGGATATTGGTCTTGATGACGTTTAAGAACTGATACACCCTTCCACGCGTAAAACAAATTCTTCTATTATCTACGAGGTTCTAGTATATTCTCATAGATCAATTTGAGATCAGTATTCCATCAATTATGGGTGATACCATCAGACATACCCCTCACTATTTTTAATAGAAGGTATAACATGTATTGGTTCATAGTGATGTTGTTTTGTTTAAAAATGCATAAAATATATTCATAGATTTTATGAATCATATCTTTCATCCTTTTGTGGATCATATTTTGTACGTATTTTCCCTGATATTATAGTTCACTCACATTCAGAAGATGGTATTTCCCAATATCATGACATCATCTTGAGTACATAGAGAAAGCATCAGTTTTATGTCACGCTTACCAAATGATGTTTCTATATTGAAAGGGTAAAAGTATTTTTATATTTCATCATAGAGGAAATAATTTTGTGTATCCAGAGAAGTTTGGAGCCATTTAATCTTGTGAGTAGCAAAATAATTTTTTGATGATTTATTGTTTTGTTAGGTGCTCAAGATAAAATTGTTTGTTTATCTAGGACTTATCACATATTGAATCATTGAGGTCAAGTATGACTAAAACTAGAGTGGCGTCTTTCATATATGCTTGTGTGGTGAATTTTTAGGTTCTATAAAAAATGATGACTTATATACCTGTCATTTCTCAACTTGTACCAGGTCATTCATATATTGTTTACTGTGATACATCCAGAGTTAGAATCATATCATTTTTTATGTAGGTAGATTGAGTGGCTACTTATGGTTCCATTGAGTTGAAAATTCTTGAGAGGAACTACCCTACAAAACCTCTAGAGATAACTATGGTGGTACATGTCCTGAGATGATGGTGACTATATCTTATGCGAGTGAATATTGATATATATATATATATAGACCGTAAGAACCTCATTTTAATCTTTTATTATAATGACATGAACCTTTAGTAGATGAGTGGGGTCAAGTATATGAAGTATTTCCAATGCGATGTATCTTATATGATAGGAAAGAAAAACCATGTTGTATATTACTTAATTAGTAAGACAATGAAAGTGGTAGTGAATGAGTCTTTTTATTATTGGTCGATGATGGTGGTCTTTGTATACATGGATCTAAATCTTCATGAGTCTCATGGATGAGTACCTCTGAACATTACATATGTTACAACTCTTCTTCTTCATCAAATCAAGATAGAGAAGTTATCTGATCTGTAGGGATTAGTTCTAAGAGACATCTTACATGGTGGGGAGTCATCACCATGGCAGACTCTTAGAGGCCTAAATGTAATCCTTTCCTTTGAACAAGTATGGGTTCCTATGGGATTGTGTTAGGAGTTGAGTATTGAGTTTAATTATTCTAGATGGATGGTGCATCCTGGATTGACAGTGATTTTTTGTTACCTTGATAGAAAAAACAGGTGATCAGGAATGCAGAAGGAGGTACTGTATTTTAGGTGATAAATATCATATTTCAACAGGTGAAAGCTATGTTTTAGAGGCTAGCTAGGATGTCATAGTTTCTACCCATTCCTATTTCGAAATGGAATGATTTCTCTATGGATTTTATAATAGGATTACCCATTAAAAATCATACGAATCATTAAAATGTTTGATCATGGATAAACTAAAGATGGTTCGCCACTTCTCCCCTATTTGGGAGACATTAACATATAAAGATATGGGTAGTCTCTACATGTACAACATTATTTGGTTTAATGGTGTTTTTAGGATTATCATTTTTGATTGAGATACTTATTTCTTTACTAATTTCAATAAGGGCCTTCAGAAGTCTCTAGGATCAATGGTTCTTCATATTATGACCTTTCATCCTCAGAATAATTGTCAATATAAGAAAAAAATTCTGATTCTAGAAATTTTTTTACAAGCGTTTGTGTTTGATTTCTCTGGTTCTTGGGAGCAGCATATGACACCAATGGATTTTACATATAATTATAGCTTCAAGTCATCAGTGTAGAAGGATAAATATGTGGATTTTTATGGTATTCTATTTCATTATCATCTATGTTGGTTAGAGGCCAGTGATTCCTAGATTTTGGACCTAGTCCTATGTCGGATACATATTAGTACGTTAAATTAATAAAGTGATCATTAGTGATCATATAGAGGTGTTAGAAAACTTATTCATAAAATTGGAGAATACCTATAGAGTTTGATGTGGGAAATCCAATATTCTATGGATTATTTCTTAGGTTAAGGAAACATCGTGCTAAATAATAGGGTAAATTAGCTCCCTATGTATTTTGGGCCATTTGAGATAGTGGGAATGGTTGGTCCAGTGGGGTACTAATAAACCCTTACACAATTCATTAGTTACATGCATGATGTGTTTCACATGTCTTATCTTTAGATATATTACTCTAACCCTTCACATGGTGTAGGCATTGAGGTTATTGAGCATGGTGTAGATGGTCCTTTTGAATAGCATCAAATACATATTATGGACCATTGTGAGATGTAACTCTATGGTAAGACTATTTCTCTATTTCCATTGTAGAGGAATCTTGGGCATGTTCTATGAGAGACCAGAGAGAGGGAGTCTGATATGTGTGAAAAGTGTCCATACATGTTTTTTGAGACACCACATTGATAATTTGAGTATATAGGGGGTGTGTTTTTTTATGGTGGGGAGTTTTTTAGATCCTATCATTTCCCTTATACAACCCTCCTTGAGGTTTTCATTAAACCATAGTTTTTTAATTTTACATGTCTTTAAACCCATTAGGCTGAGACTTATTTTTAGACGAATAGAAATTATTAGGGAAAATGACTATAATTTTGGGGATTTATGTCTATTTTAATTAATTGAGTCCCTATATAAACATTTTAAACTTTATTAAGAGTATTTTTTATAAATTTTCATGGATTTAGAGGTGGTTCAGCCTCTTTTTCCGAAGGTGGGATGAACAATGTATGTATGGAATTTACACATATTGTAAATGTGTTACGAGACGCCTAACCACCGTAGGGATGATATCATGAAAAGTATATAGTTCAGGAATTGAATTATGTCATGAATAGGTTTAATTTCATGAACACATAATACCAGACATGAATTATTTGGTCCGGTCTTAATTAACCTTAGGAAAAATAAATTTCAACATATCGCATAATTAATGATTTCAAATGGTGTAATGAACTTACACCCCATGAAATTCATGTTAATGGTTGGGTTAAGGACAGACAATACTTATTTTTTTCTTCTACTACTAAAATTACACTACATGATCCTATGATAATTTCTATGTGTTATTTTAGTAATTTCATCCCACATAGACCTCACATTTTGCTGTTTGATACATGGAATTTCCTTTTCATAGATTCCTTATTATTTCCCAATTATTTCATTAATAATTTTTTTATTTTTATCTCAAATATTAAAATTTGTTTTGAACTTGTTTTTTGATGATCTAGGATACTTCTAAGATCTCTCCGTATCAAACCTCCATAGGTGATTCATGTTTGAAGCATTTCTTAATTTCTAGTTTTATGTAGGTGGCCTAAATCTGTAACGTATGGTTTGTTTAATCATTATCTATATGAATTAATATTATTTTAGAGTTTAATTTTTCATATTGAATAATTAATTTAACTCTTTGATGATATTCCTTGGTTGGTCTATTCATTGGATCCCTTTAGATTAAATTGTTATTTTTGACCTAGCTTGTGGCTACCGAGTGGGTGAGTGATCCAGAGATATGTTATGTATTGGATAATGAATTAAAATATTTATAGAATGAAATGAGACCTTATTTTATTAAATAATTTATAACACCATTATACTGCCTTATTTATTATTGAGATGCCTGATGATAATCTATGCATAAATGAATGATTAATTCAATGAAAATGGTAATTTTCATAATTAACCATTATGAATTATGAGGTGATAGTGTGATATAATTTCTATTTTGAAATTAATTTTATTATTGAAAAAATTATTATATATAGGTATGTTTGAAGAGTTTAATATTTAAATAATCATAAATTGGGATATTCTAGGTTGTTGAAATTCATCTACAGTGGGATATTCTTAGAGTTTCATACAAATATTATTATATAAAGCACAATGTATGGAGGATAAAATGATAATAAATCGGTCTCTTCTCAATGATACATGCTAATAATATTATATATATGGCTCTTACCATATTTTGGAATGCATATAAATATGTTTTTTGTAAGTCATGTGATTATTCAAAGGTTTCTGGTTATAGTTTTCATTGTTGTGCTACATGATCAAATATATTTCAACGTGGTTCTAATTCAGGTTGAATGTTATATTTTATTAATTGAATAATTAATAAATATGTTATCATTTTTTTTCAAGAACTGATTTATTACCTTATATCCATTTAGTTATGGTTCTTTTATGCCATTGAGTTTTTCTTACACCCTACTAAGGCTGTTGTTTGGTTCTTGGGATGATTTCATGAATGCACATTAAAAAATTGGAAAGGGACCTTATTAATGATTTTTTTTATATATAGGTTAGATTTTAATGATTAATATGACATTGGGTTTGTGATTGGGTCTTTCTTATTTAAAATCTTTATTTTATTTTTTTTATTATGGATTAGCAATTAGTTTCATTCATATTTTCATTACACTATTCACTTTTTTGATTTATTAGTTCCCCCTTTTTAAATCCCTTTTTTATAAGCTGTATATGTTTTTTAAATAAATTAATTAATTTTTTCTTCCACAATGATTTTGTTATGTTTTTGGGGGTATAGTCTCTCCACTATACATATTACACCCCTAGTATTAGTCAGAATCCATTGATGTACGAGGAGGCACTGATGAGGTTCTATAACCAACCTAGCTTCTTTACATGGGAGTGTTTCAGGTCATGGTACATTACGACATGGGTATAATTTTTTATCAGTGTGCCTCGTTTATTTTTGACATACCTATTTTTTATGAGATCATGACTTTAAATGATTCATGCTAAGTGATATTGGGGTGTCCTGTTGTGCATTGTTATACTCACCCATGCATGGAATCATCCTAAAAAAGTCATGTCTTTGAAAAATGATATACCATTTTTATAGAATACATATAGTACGTAGTAAAGGTGGATTTTATTTTTTAAACTATCTAATGATTTTTATATTAGGGTTACAATTGACAGTTTAACCCTCTATCCCTATTGTATGGACACTATTTTCCTATTTTAGGTGGAATATTATTTTTCCCCTTTTTATGTTTTCCATTACATTATTTCATAATCATATAGTGGGATTTGAGTTGTATGCATGCATTGTAACTAATCATTTAAATTTTATCATAGTAAATGTTTGGAGATATGTGCAGGTTTATATGTACATTATGTTAGTGACTCCAACCTGTGATAATCATACTGAATGTTTTTTGTAGTCCTTGTACTATTGGATGTGGGCTTGGGGTAGTTTCAGATCAATCCGCATCATGTAGGGTCATTTAATACCTAAAAAGATAAATTTTTGTTTCATAATGACCTTTGAGTGAATATGATCTAGCCTTCAACATGTTAATAATTCAGGAAGAACCACTAATTGACATGTCTTAGAGGAATGAGATGACTATTTATGTGTGGAACTAATGGCATCAAGAAATTAATTTCCATGAGAAAATAAATAGAATGGTATAGGTATGTGAATTTCATCCAAATATACCATTTTAGTTCATTATTTAATGTGTGGGGAACATGATATTTATCCAAATCAATTTCAAAATCCTAAGGATAACTCCTAGACCAAGGAATTATCCATGTCATGTTATTTATTAATGTAAAAGGATTTATGTGTTCTTGTATATGGATTCTTGAATTATTTTTTGGATGTGTTATATCAATAATAGACTCATTATTATATTCATGAAACATCTAAGGATGCTTGAAAATGCATATTAATTATATATTTGAAAACAAAGGTTTAATGGAATCAAAAATAAAGAAAAATTATTTAGTGGTATGGTGATATTTTTTGGGCACAAAATTGATTAATAGAATTATAACTGTTAATATGTTCAATAGTTGAGCTAATAATGTCTATTTGGGATAATGAAATGATTCCCAGTTATTATATAAATACAAAATTTTGGGTAATCAGGAAATTTATTTTTTATTTGGTTAAAAAGTGGTTTATTACTTTTTTAGATTTATGGAATATATTCAATAGTTTGTGATTTTATTTTATTAATAATGATAGTATAAGGCCCCGGCCTTAAACATTACTTAATATTGAATTAAATTAATAATTCACATTGAGAATCTTTTCAGGTTTGGAGTTTTAGATAATTAGAACATAACTATTACATCTCAAAAGATTTACAAAGTAGAAACTTCTACCAAGTTTCCATAGAATAAAAAAATCTTAAAAAGAAACATGTCTACTTGCATGTTTTATATAGCATTACATTACCTTGATCCCATCCTTGACCTTATTCGACATTAAGTCCTATGAAAAACATTTCCAAAAAACTTGGGGTGAGCATAAAAAGCTCAATAAGGTATACTCAAAGAATGAAAACTGTTAGTTTTTCAAACATCAAGTAAACCATGTATACTTTATCAAAGTAATACCTTCACCTTCATGAAGTAGTAAAAAAATCTTCACTAAATAAAATATCATTACTTACCTTTTTGTAACCAAAGGATTACTATAAAACCCATATAAAGAACACATAACATATATAAAGATAACTTGGGACAAAAACATACTTAAGTGGAATAACCATACGGTCAACTTCCACACATATCACTGAATGGAATAACCATATTACCAACTTCCATACATACTTAATGGAATAGCCATACAGCCGACTTCCATACCCAATTAATTGGAGGTTATAACGTAACCACCCATCCTGGTATTCAGGGCACCACCCGTCATATGGTTTACCACGTAACCACCCGTCAAATGACCAAGTACCAATATAAAATCATAATACATAAAACGAATATAAAGGAATTATAATATTTCCACATTTCAATCACAATATATCATATCAATATATTGACAAAATAGAATCCTTTATCAAAACCATTTTCAATACCAAAATACAGAAAAGAGTATATGGTATTTATTTTATTTTAAAAACATTACGGCTTGTTGAGGAAGCCAAAGACCAAATAATACTCGCGGCGGTGGAAAAGGTCGTTGTCACCACGTACGTTAAAAAACATTACCTTTTGTCGTTTAGTGAAACTCTTCGTAGAAAAAGATTCCTTTTGTATAAAAGAAAAAGTCCAAGGGGTTTATACACCGTATAAAAGAAAGTTGTGTATAAAACGAAATATGCCTCAATGAAAGGAGATTGAGACGAAGTCCCTTACCTTGGGTCCGACTTGACTCGATCATTTTTTAACGTCCTGAATAATAAACATGAGTTAATTTCTACTTGATTAAGAACATTTTTAAAGTTCATTATTTCTTTTATATCACTTATTTTCTATGTTATAAACATTATGTAGCCATATAAGTTATTAATGTTTGTTTTGTCGATATTTGAATCTTAAGTCGAGAGTGGACTTCTTACAATTACATGTTGTTCGTGTGGTCAAAGGTTCTTTATATCCAGAATGGAATTCCTGATTTGGATATCATATATATCATATATATCCAGCATATACATTTATTTATAATATTACATAATAATTTAGAGGTAATAAATGAAATTCACCGTTCATGGAGACGGTAAGCCGTACATACGCATGAACGCTACTTTCATTTCATTGTCATATTAATGGAATTAAAACTAAATGAGAGGTATGTATATTTTAATTCCAGAATTATATTCATCATTTAAATGTATATTTCATTATATATATCCATTATATACATGTAATTTTAATAGTACATTACATTTGGGGATAAGAAATGAAATGCACCGTTCATTGAGACGATAAGTCGTACTTAAGCATGAACGCTACTTTCATTTCTATCTCATACTTTAATGGAAAGAAATAATAATGATATAGAGGTATATTATATTTCTAGTGTAACATCATATATAATAACTTTAAATCCACCCTTTATATGTCCCACATATGGCATTAACGAATCACATCACTCTGAGGGGGCGACAGTCCGCACTTCCTTAAATGAAGATATCGTGTTTACCCATAATGGAAACCATAAAGGTATTCCCAAAATGAAAAATACAGAAGATTAAGGAAAACATAAACATATTATATATGATATATAAATATATTTTCATCTTAATGGCCACCTTTGATGGTGTTAAAATAATGTTGAACAATCATTGTTTCGGGAGGCAGAAATTCGCCATCCACGGAAACAGTATGTTCTTTAACCATTAGATGTAGGTGTGTGTAAGTGTAGCTCGAATCCTTCTTATAACAACATCCTAGTATATATAAGATACTGGAGTTGTTACAAAAGAAAAGAATACAATGAATTTAGGGGGATGGAGAAGCAAAATAATACAAAAGGACTCAGAAGAAGACATTACCTTAAAATCAGGTAACTCCCTTTGGTTTGAGCTCAAAGGCTTTCTCGGGAATACTTCTGCCCAATTTGAGGATTCAAGGAGTAAGAGAGGGATGTGGAGAGACAAAATGGGCAGGGGTTGGCCGACCCAAAGGCTTTGGGAGTGTGGGTAAGGAGGTAGAGGTGGGGGCCTTTTATAAGAGGAGAGGAGGGGCACTCTTGGAAGGTAAAGAAAAGTCACTTTATTTTAAAATGGTATTCGGATTTAAGAGGTCCCACATTGATGTGTTTCGAGGATAAGGTGATAAGGGTTCGAAGTACACCCATTAAATAGGTTTTGTCCATTTGTAGGGCTTAGATTTTACATTATCTTTCCATTTTATTTAAATCGTTAAATAATGAGGTCATTGCTGCATCATCATGATGTCATAAATAATTTAATTTATTTAATGTCTAAAAATTATAAAAAAATACTATGATATAGGAAATATTATTATATTTCTAATTAATATTTATAGTCAAAAATCTGAGTTGTATAACACCATGTAAAAATTGTTTTAGTAAAACATTTCATGTGTGTGTCATTTTTACTTTAACATTAAATAAAAAGTTATTTATGTCATTTCCCAACCAAAGTGGCTCCATGGGGTCCCCAAGTTGACCCATGGATTTTTGTGGTCGGCCATGACACATCCAATAAGGGTAGGACATGTTTCAAGCTCATCTCAAATTATTAAAACATTATTTTTACCTTAAACTACACTAATTACCTCTAATCACGATTAAGAACTTAAAAGTTACTATTCACCAAAAAATATTTTAATCTCATTGAACAAAATTTTACATCTTAATGACAACCATGTATGTCGGATATTTGAAATTCAAAACACAGAAGTGGTAAAATTTAATTTAAATGAAAAATCAGTTTTTATAAGTACCACTTAGTGGTTTCACTATTCATCAAAAATTGAAGATTTTCAGAAAAATACCAAAACATCACCCTAAGCTATATTTGATATTCTGAATTAAAAAATGAATTCCATTTTACAAAATTCAAAACATATAAGTTTCATTAATTTATTTAATAATTAATTCCCGCTGTCAGAGCAAATATCGTGTTTTTTATGAAACAATAAGTATCAAAAGATTGACACTAGTTTAAGTCTGATTTCAAAGTGAAATTAATTCCAACAACCACTATTGGATTTAATGGTAAAAATATATTATAATTTCACTTTAAAACCAATTCAAAAGATAATCTAATCATCTTAAAAAATTATATTAAAAATAGGTTTTGAATTAAAATACAACATTCTACACTATTCATTAAAAAATGAACTTTATCGGAAAGATACAAAAAAATTACACAAAGTAAATTTTGATGTCCCGATTCTAAAGAAGAGTTATATTTGGTCCAATAGAATTTATAAGATCAATCAAAACTATATTTAATGACAGTTCGCCGTCAAAAGGTGATAAGTGGGCCTTTCGTGAAAATTAGAGTATATAAGCCTAAAATTGAATTCTTTTCGTATTTTAAGCCTTTATCATTTATTAGAGAAATGTGAAACCATTTAACAAACATATATAATCATATTTTAGTTATTTCTATCCATTCCCACCAGTACAATGGCTACGTGTTAACTAACATTTAAAATAATTTTATTTTATTATTAGTGTGCAACGTAATTTTTCAAAGGAACTCATCGTTGCGTATCGGGTACACTATAGATCATAGAAACCCCGTTAAAGTAAAATTAATATTTAATTAGTAAATATTAATAAATATGAAAATAATTTATTCTTTATTTACCTGGGATGTTACATCCTTCCCCCCTTTTGGGAATTGCTTCCTCACAATTTTATTCACTTATCAAAATAAGTTGGGGTATATATCCCTCATAGAATTTTCAGATTCCCACGTTTCCTCTTCAACCATATGGTTTTTCCACAAAACCTTTACCTAGTTAATTACCTTATTTCGCAATACTTGATCTCTTCGGTCAAGAATCTGGACTGGTTGTTCTTCATAAGAGAGATTCTCTTCCAGCTGAACTACTTCTGGACTCAAAACATGAGATGGATCTGGAATATACATTCTCAGCATCGAAACATGAAAAACATTGTGTACCTGAGATAAACTCGGAGGTAATAACACTCTGTATGCAACTGATCCTACTCTCTCCAGAATTTCATATGGTCCCATGAACCTTGGACTCAGCTTTCCTTTCATACCAAATCTCATCACACTTTTCCATGGAGAAACCTTGAGAAAAAAATGATCACCTACCTCGAAAGATAGATCCTTCTTCCGGTTATCCGCATTACTCTTCTGCCTACTCTGAGCTCTTCTCATGTGCTTCTGAATCAACTGAACTTTTTCTGCCATCTTTTCTACCAATTCTGGTCCCATCAGCTTCCTTTCACCCACATCATCCCAAAATTCTGGAGTTCGACACCACTTCCCATATAATGCCTCAAATGGCGCCATCTGTATACTGGAATGAATACTTTTATTATAAGAAAACTCAACCAAAGAAAGATGTTGGTCCCAACTTCTCTGATAATCCATCGAACAAGCTCGTAGCATATCCTCCAATGTCTGAATTGTTCGTTCTAACTGCCCATCTGATTGAGGATGAAAAGCTGTACTAAAATTTAATTCAGTACCCAACAGCTTCTGAAGACCTTTCCAAAAGTTAGAAGTAAACCTCGGATCACGGTCAGATACAATGGAGAGAGGAACTCCATGTAACAAGAATATCTCTTTAATATACAAACGGGAAAGTTGATCTAGGGAAAAAGTATCTCGTATAGCAAGGAAAAGAGAAGATTTAGTCAAGCGATCAACAATAACCCAGATTGCATTATTACCTCTAGATGTCTTCGTTAATTCCACGACAAAATCCATGGATATATTCTGTCATTTCCACTCTGGCACTGTAAAGGCTGAAGCATCCCTTTTGGTAACTGACACTCTTCTTTAACCTAATGACATGTCAAACACTTCACAGTAAAATCAGCAATATCTCTTTTCAGTCCATCCCACCAGTAATACTCCCGCAGATCTCTGTACATCTTAGTACTGCTAGGTTAAACTGAAAATGGGGAACTATGACCCTCACATAACAACTCATTCTTCAACTGTGAATCACAAGGCACACATAATCTCTTCCGAAACCTCAAAACACAATCATTATCAATGTTGAATTCAGGCAGCTTACCCTTCTGAACTAGATCTACCTTTTTCTGCAACTCATTGTCTTCTCTCTGTGCTTGCTTAATTTTGTCTGATAGGGATGATCTCACTGATACCTGAAACAAAACAGAAGAACATCCTGCACCAACAAATTCTATGTCAAATTTCATCAAATCAAAAACCAAAGGATCTCGTTCCAAACGTAGCATGGTTAATGCAACATTACTTTTTCGACTCAAAGCATCAGCCACTTTATTTGCTTTTCTCGGATGGTAGTGAATTTTACAGTTATAATCCTTGATTAATTCCAGCCATCTCCTCTGTCTCATGTTCAATTATTTTTGAGTGAATATATACTTTAAACTTTTGTGATCAGTATATATTTCACACATTACTCCATAAAAATGATGCCTCCAATTTTTTAAAGAAAAAACAATAGCAGCTAATTCCAAATCATGTGTAGGGTAATTTACCTCATGAGTTTTCAACTGACGTGAAGCATAAGAAATTACCTGATCATTCTACATAAGGACACATCCATGTCCCTTCAACGAAGCATCACTGTATATAACAAACTCACCATTCCTGGAAGGAAGTGCCAAAACTGGAGCATTCACCAATCTTCTTTTCAACTCCTAAAAAAAATCATCACATTGTTTTTTCCAGATGAACATAACACCCTTACGAGTTAGCTTAGTTATTGGACTAGATAACCGTGAACAATTTTCAACAATCCTTCGGTAGTAACCAGCCAAACCAATAAAACTACAGATCACGGTTACATTTGTGGGTCTTGGCCATTCTTCAACAACTTTTGTTTTAGTAGGATCAAAAGTTATGCCATATTTTGAAACAATGTGACCCATCAAAGAAATTTGTTGTAACCAAAACTCACACTTTCTGAATTTTCCATATAGTTTCTTTTCTTTAAAGGTTTGCAAGATAACCCTTAAATGACTTTCATGCTCAACTTTACTTTTAGAAAACACCAAAATATCATCAATGAAAACAACCCCAAACTTATCCAAGAAATCATGGAAAATTCTATTCATAAGGTCCATGAATACAACAGGTGCATTGGTTAACACAAAAGGCAAAACTACAAATTCATAATGGCCATATCTAGTACGGAATGCAGTCTTCGGAATGTCTTCTTCTTTTACTTTCAACTGATGGTACCCCGACCTCAAGTCAATCTTTGAAAAATACTGAGCTCACCGGAGCTGATCAAAAAAAATAATCGATATGAGGCAAAGGATACTTGTTCTTAACAGTAATATTATTCAAGGCCCTATAATCAATGCAAAGTCTCATTGATCCATCTTTCTATTTAACAAACAAGACTGGAGCACCCCATGGTGATGTGCTAGGTCGAATGAAACCTTTATCTAATAACTCCTGCAATTGTTTCTTTAACTCTAAAAGTTCAACTTGAGCCATTCGATAAGGGGTGTTTGAAATTGTCTTCGAATTCGGAACTAGTTCAATAGTAAATTCATCTTCCCGATCATGAATAATACTAGGCAACTCCTCAGGAAAAACATAAAGATACTCATTTACCACTGGCACATCATTAATCTGAATAGTTCCTTTATTTTCAACAATATGTTAAAGGTTACATTCATTTCCATCTTTTACTAGTTTCTCAACTTCCTGATATGTTATCAAAATCAAGGGTTCATTCTTGTACACAAACTGAAAATCATTCTAAAAAGAAACCATTTTAGCTCTGCAGTCAATCTTAGCATGATAAACAGAAAGCCAGTCCATGCCCAAAATAACATCAAACTCTACTAGAGGCAAAACAATAAGGTTTTCTGGTAGATTCTTTCCCCACACAAGGATAGGAAGGTTCTTATAATTCCCTTTTGTCTCAACTTTCCCTACGGGTGTTTTTACCAAAAGTTCAGGGTTCATATCTTGAGATGGAATTTCCAATTTACTAGAAAACTTCTCAGAAATGAAAGAATGTGTAGACCCTGAAACAAACAACACATTGGCATAATCTGAACAAACAAACAGTCTACCTGTTACTACTTCATTTGATGGCCCAACATCTACTGAAGTTGTTGCAAAGGATTTCACCACCCCTTTCTGCTTGTAGTCTGGCTGATTTCCCCTAGTTGAGTTCTTCATTTGACACTCGTTTGCATAATGAACCATTTCATTACACTTAAAACATCTTACCGTTGGCTTTTAATTGCCTGCTTGATCATCTTCCTTACAGTTACGAGCAATATGATCAGGCTTACCACACCGAAAGCACTTACCAGACTTGGATAAACATTATCCAGGATGCATTTTACCACACTTATCATAGGATGGATATTTGTTTTTCTTACCTCCTTGATTCTTTGATGAATTCTTCCCCTTTTCCTGCCAACTAGACCTCTTATTCCGTTGTTTGTCATAGAACACCTGATAATCAGTAGACTCCATTTCCACCTTCTCCACACATCGAACAAATTTTTCATAACTTTTGAACTCACGAGAAGCTAATGCCCTTCGACAATTTGGCTTTAACACTGAGTAAAAACGATTTATTTTACTATCAATATCTCGTATGAAGTTTGGAGCATACCTTGCCAATTGAGTGAACTTTGCTTCATAGGCAGCCACTGAATCATCCTCCCGCCTCAATTATAGGAACTGTTTTTCCATCCTAAGGTGAACCACCTTAGGAAAGTATTTCTCAAGAAACATACCTTTGCATTCGTCCCAGTGAAGATCCTCAATCTCATCATTATCCCTGATATTTTTCACCATCGACCACCACTGATCAGCTTCACCTTCAAAACGGTAAACACAAGACTAACCTTTTGATGTTCTGAACACCCGATGACATAAAAAATCTTCTCTAGTGCTTTAATCCACACTTCATCTAGCACAGGGTCAGATGATCCTCTGAATGATGGGGAATGTTGCCACATGAAATGTTCCACCACTGACATGTTCCTCTACGGTTGATCTGGCTGATCTCGTGCATGGATACCACCACCATTTATAGCCTGAGTCAGCTGTGCCATCGCTGCAACAAACTGTTCAGTTCCAATTCTGACCATCTCAGGTTGCTGATTTGGAATGTTTTCTTCCTCCTGATGTCGTCCCAACATAGCTTCTTTGTTTCCTCTGTGGAAAACCATTCGGAAAATAGAAATATCTTAGGCGAAGCAACATGGTAATCCGTAAATTCTATATCATTTCAATCATATTATAATTTAACACTTTTCTACCTCCTAATGTTGTCTAAACCGACCTCTGATACCAACTATAAGGCCCCAACCTTAAACATTACATAATATTTAATTAAATGAATAATTCACATTGAGGATCTTTTCAGGTTTAGAGTTTTAGAAAATTAGAACATAACTATTACATCTGAAAAGATTTACAAAGTAGACACTTCTACCAAGTTTCCATAGAATAAAAAACTCTTAAAAAGAAACATGTCTAGTTCCATGTTTTATATAGGATGACATTCCCTTGATCCATTCCTTGACCTTATTCCACATTATGTCCTGTGAAAAACATTTCAAAAAAACTTGGGGTGAGCTTAAAAAGCTTAGTAAGGTATACACAAATAATGAAAACTGTTAGTTTTTAAAACATCATGTAAACCATGTATACTTTATCAAAGTAATCCCTTCACCTTCATGAAGTAGTAAAAAACTCTTCACTAAATAAAATATCATTAAATACCTTTTTGTAACAAAAGGATTACCATAAAACCCATATAAAGAACACATGACATATATAAAGGTAACTTGGGACATAAACATACCTAAGTGGAATAACCATACGGTCAACTTCCACACATATCACTTAATGGAAAAGCCATACGACCAACTTCCATTCATACTTAATGGAATAGCCATACAACCGACTTCCATACCCAATGCATTGGAGGTTATAACATAACCACCCATCCTGGTATTCACGGCACCACCCGTCATATGGTTTATCACGTAACCACCCATCAAATGTCCATGTACCAATATAAAACAATAATACATAAAACCAATTTAAAGGAATGATAACATTTCCACATTTCAATCACAATATATCATTTAAATATATTGACATAATATAATCCTTTATCAAAACCATTTTAAATACCAAAATAAAGAAAATAGTATATGGTAGTTATTTTATTTTAAAAACATTAAGGCTTGTTGAGGAATCCAAAGACCAAATAATACTCGCGGCGGCGGAAAAGGTCGTTGTCACCGCGTATGTTAAAAAAACATTCGTTTTTGTCGTTTAGTAAAACGCTTCGTAGAAAAAGATTTCTTTTGTATAAAAGAAAAAGTAACATGGGATTATACACCATATAAAAGAAAGTTGTGTATAAAACGAAATATGCCTCAATGAAAAGAGATTGAGACGAAGTCCCTTACCTCGGGTCCGACTTGACTCGATCGTTCTTTAACGTCCTGAATATTAAAAATGAGTTAATTTCTACTTGATTAAGAACCTTTTTAAAGTTCATTATTCCTTTTATATCACCTATTTTCCATGTTATAAGCATTATGTAACCATTTAAGTTAATAATGTTTGTTTTGTCGATATTTGGTTCTTATGTCGAAAGTGGACTTCTTACAATTACATATTGTTCGTGTGGTCAAAGGTTCTTTATATCCAGAATGACATTACTGATCTGGATAGCATATATATCATATATATCCAGCATATACATGTATTTATAATATTACATAATCATTTAGAGGTAATAAATAAAATGCACTGTTCATGGAGACGGTAAGCCGTACGTACGCATGAACGGTACTTTCATTTCTTTGTCATATTAATGGAATTAAAACTAAATGAGAGGTAGGTATATTTTAATTCTAGAATTATATTCATCATTTAGATGTATCATTCATTATATATATCCATTATATACATGTACTTTTAATAGTATATTACATTTGAGGATAAGAAATGAAATGCACCGTTCATGGAGACGGTAAGCCGTACGTACGCATGAACGCTAATTTCATTTCTATCTCATACTTTAATGGAAAGAAATAATAATGATATAGAAGTATATTATAATTAGAATATAACATCATATATAATATCTTTAAATACATCCTTTATACATCCCACATATGGCATTAATGAATCACATCACTTTGAGGGGGCGGTAGTCCGCACTTCTTTAATGAAGATATCATGTTAACCCATAATGGAAACCATAAAGGTATTCCCAAAATGAAAAATACAGAAGCTTAAGGAAAACATAAAAATATTATATATCATATATAAATATAGTGTCATCTTAATGGCCACCTTTGATGGTGTTAAAAGAATGTTGAACAATCATCATTTCGGGAGACAGAACTTCACCATCCACGGAAACAGTATGTTCTTTAACCATTTGATGTAGGTGTGTTTAAGTGTAGCTCTAATACTTATTATAAAAACATCCTAGTATATTGAGGATACTATAGTTGTTACAAAAGGAAATAATTAAAAGAGCTTAGGGGGTTGGAGAAGCAAAAATAAAACAAAAGGACTCAAAAGAAGACATTACCTTAAAATCAGGTAACTCCCTTTGGTTTGAGCTCAAAGGCTTTCTTGGGAAGAATTCTGCCCAAAGTGAGGATTCAAGGAGTAATAGAGGGATGTGAAGAGCCAAAATGGTCAGGGTTTGTTCGAGCCAAAGGCTTTGGGAGTGTGGGTAAGGAGGTAGAGGTGGGGGCCTTTTATAAGAGGAGAGGAGGGGCACTCTTGTAAGGTAAAGAAAAGTCACTTTATTTTAAAATGGTATTCGGATTTAAGAGGTCCCAAATTGATGTGTTTCGGGGATAAGGTGATAAGGGTTCGAAAACCACCCATCCAATAGGTTTTGTCCATATGTAGGTCTTAGATTTTACATTATCTTTCCATTTTATTTAAATCGTTAAATAATGAGGTCATCGCTGCATCATCATGATTTCATAAATAAGTTAATTTATTTAATGTCTAAAAATTGTAAAAAAACTACAATGATTTAGGAAATATTTTTAGCTTTCTAATAAATAATTATAGTAAAAAATATGACTTGTATAACCCCATTTAAAAATTGTTTTAGTAAAACACCTCATGTGTGTGTCATTTTTACTTTAACATTAAATAAAAAGTTATTTATGTCATTTCCCAACCAAAGTGGCTCCATGGGGTCCCCAAGTTGACCCATGGCTTTAATTGGTCGGCCATGACACATCCAATAAGGGTAGGACATGTTTCAAGCTCATCTCATATTATTAAAACATTATTTTTACCTTAAACTACACTAATTACCTCTAATCGCGATTATGAACTTAAAAGTTACTATTCACCAAAAAAATATTTTAATCTCATTGAACCACATTTTACTTCTAAATGACAACCATGTATGTCGGATTTTTGAAATTAAAATCACATAAGTTGTAAAATTTCATTTAAACGAAAAATTAGTTGTTATAAGTACCACTTAGTGGTTTCACTATTCATCAAAAAATTGAAGTTTTTTAGAAAAATACCAAAACTTCACCCTAAGCTATATTTGATATTCCGAATTCAAAAATGAAGTCCATTTTAAAAAATTCACAACATTTAAGTTGCATTAATTAATTTAATAATTAATTACCACTGTCAGAGCAAATAGCGTGTTTTTATGAAACAATAAGTATCAAAAGATTAACACTAGTTTAAGTCCGATTTCAAAGTGAAATTAATTCCAACGACCACTATTGGATTTAATGGTAAAAATATATTCTAATTTCACTTTATAACAAATTTGAAAGATAATATAATCATCTTAAAAAATTAGATTAAAAGGAGGTTTTGAATTAAAATACAACATTTTACACTATTCATTAAAAAAATGAACTTTATCAGAAAGATACCCAAAAATTACACAAAGTAAATTTTGATGTCCCGATTCTAAAGAAGGGTTATATTTGGTACAATAAAATTTATAAGATCGATTAAAACTATATTTAATGACGTTTCACCGACAAAAGGTGATAAGTGGACCTTTCGTGAAAATTTGAGTATATAAGCCTAAAATTGAATTCTTTTCGTATTTTAAGCCTTTATCCTTTATTAGATAAATGTAAAAACATTTAACAAACATATGTAATCATATATTAGTTATTTCTATCCATTCCTGCCAGTACAACAGCTACGTGTTAACTAACATTTAAAATAATATTATTTTATTACTAGTGTGCAACAGAAGTTTTCAAAGGAACTCATCGTTGCGTATCGGGTACGCTATCGATCATAGCAACCCCTTTAAATTAAAATTAATATTTAATTCGTAAATATTAATAAATATGAAAATTATTCATTATTTAGTTACCTGGGATGTTACAGATAGAGTTGATTATTTCAAGAAAATATTATTTCGTTGAGTTTATGGGGTTATTCATGTTAGAATTTTATTTTTGGTGCATATATGATCAAGGTATTGACACTGTAGTTATGTGATATTATGAACTGATTTATGTTGTTTGGGGATAATTAATAGTTCCTATCATAATACAAATTTGATCAAATCATTTTGATTTATGGTTTTTTATTTTTTTATTTATATTTTGAGGATTCACGAGGTAAATTGGAACATTGGGGGATATTCATGAAGTTTTATAGATTAATGTATTATATTTATTTATATTGGATATCATCTAATAACCTTTTTGTTTTGCGGAATATTTAGAGAATGCTGGGATGAATTTTCAATTTATTACATCATATGATCCATTATAATTTAATTGTAGTGCTTTATGCATTAAAAATTCCACATTAATATTCATTTAATGGTATAAGAGATGAAGTATAATATATCAAAGCATAACTAAAGAATGGAACTGTACTTATGAAATGGAATGAAATAAAGTATGTACATTCTTCCCTTTTTTATCTATATAGATAGTAAAAAAAATTCATAACCAGAAGAAAATGGCCTTGAAATTTTTTATCCATTTACCTTCATTTCCGATAAATGGTTGGTCTTTCTAGACCTCATTGATTTTTGGTTTTGGGGTTATTAAAATTGTCATGATAATTTTTTCTATCACTATTTATTAGTCCTTAGATGTTAGTTTTCTCCTCTGTGTAAATTTTTTAAATTCCCACCCAATAAATCATTATCAGGGAACCTGAATATGTTGTATTTTAGGTGAATATTACAATTTTATCTTCCCCTTTTTCAATCTAATTTTTGTTTTCCATCTTTGCGATGTGGGTTTGCAACAATGATATCTTTATATAGTGAAAATTTAATGATTTAGATAAACACAATATGGGGTAATTTATTTAAGGGGAAAGAATTTAACACCACATTAATATTGTCTAAAAAATAATAAACTTGAAAACATTATTAACATGAAACACCATGATTTTAACATATTTAGATATATTATAAAAATACTATTATTTTATTGTGGTCAATATAACATAGTCATTGAATTATAATGTATGAATATGTGTAAACATGTTATGATATATATATATATATATATATATAATAGAAATACTCAATTGAAGTGTATTGACGAATTCACAGTAAACTAAACCCAAATATTTAGTGTAGTCATTTTATTCTTTTAAAAATCATTTTCTTCATAAAATGTTTTTATACATTTAATGAGTGAAAATAATATTTAATTTATTACACATTTAAAAATATTATTTTCTAAAATAATCAATATATTTATATTATAATATTAATATTATGTTAGGGTGAAGATTTGAGTTTTTTTAGAAATAATTGCTTTTTGAGTGAATAGCTAAGAACCTCAATTTTTCAAAAACTCTCATTTCAATTCATTAAATAAATTAATATAAAATTATAAATCTATTTTGGAATTTATTGTAACATTAAAAATCATAAATTTTATTTATAATATTTAATTCCATTAGAATCATAAATATTCATTATTTTCAATCTAGATTGTATTTATGGTTCTAACACATTTTTCTAAAAAATTATTTTTCATTGTGATTTATGAATTTAAATTTAATGTTATTTTACCTTTTAGGAATATAATATGATGAAAGTTAATAAAGGTTTTGATTCAAAAAAAATTATCCTTAGAAAATCTCTTTAATAAATTTTCTGAATATGTTAATTTTTAGGTGAATAATAAAAATATAAAGTTTTTTTATAAAATATGATATATTTTAAGATATCTCCAAGATATAAATGTGATATAAAAATTATGAAACATATTAAATGAATAAATTATTATGATACACTACAAATATAATATAAAAATAATTCGAAACATAATAGATTTAAATTATTTCAGGATAAATATGAATATCCTTTTCACTACCAACACAGTACATACACAGCATTGGAAAAGTCAACATTGAAATCATAAAGATAATATTTATGAAGGATAAATCCCTTAATATACATGATTTTTAAATATATATTTTTTATTACTTTTTATATGTTAAATTTTCAGTTATATAATAAGTTACATACCTAAATTCTTGTGTGATGTTCATGCAATGCACGAAAATTCAAACTAACATATTAATTATTTTTTCATGACATAGATGTGAGTAAATATAAAATTTAAGTGAATATAAAATTTCCCCATAGAAATTGTTTATTTATTTTTATTATGGTAATTTATTTAATAATTTTTATTGATAATATAAATACCTTAAATGGTTGCACAATGTGGACACAATGCTTGTGCAAGATGAAAAAAATCAATTAAATGATTCTTAAAACTTAAAAAAATCGTTGAGTTTAGGTTTAAATTTTTTTAAGGTTACATATATAAAATTTTATATATTTTTGGAGGTTTATATTCTAATTCCATTTGTTTCATATTATTTTCAATGTCATATTATTTTAATAGATCTTAAAATTACTATAATCGAATTTTATGTTAAATTTATTTATTAAAATTACTCAAAAATATTTCAAATCATGTAAGTGGAAAATTATAATGATTAATGGTTTAAAAATTCCTTAATTTTCCATTTATCATCAAATTTTAATCTCCAAATAAAAATTACAAACCTTTATTATTGAAATATTCAATAAATTTGTAATTGTTAAAATTCATTATCAAATCGGTTGAACCTAAATATAACATTTATAATTATTTATAAACTTGTAAATAATTAGATGGTTATATTAATCCATATATTCCATATATTTTAATCCATCTCATTTTTTTCCATTTTACAAGAGTTAGACACATATTATATTATAATTTTTCATGTGTCTCCAAAATTTAAAATAATTATATTTAATAATTAAAATTTCATTATTAGAAGATTTAAAATTAATAAAAATTTATATTTTCAAAAATCTAAATGTTATGTAATTTATAATATTAAAAATATTACATTTATGTGTATCTTTACTTTTTATAGTAAATTTATTGAACCCTAAAGAGTACGAAACTAAGATGTCATGATAAACATCAATGGGGTAACATAGGGTTAAAACTATGAGATTAGGGTTGAAACATTACCAGAAAATTTAAAAAGATTATTTTACGAGATTTTTAATACTTATAAGCACCCATATTAAAAATATATCAATTAAAATCCACATTAAAAATAAAATTAATTTATATAAATTTAATACAATATGTAATTACAAGGGTGCCCCTCACTTATAATAGGTATCCGCCTCTCCATAATTATTTACAATGATGGAGCCTTATAAATAATCCCAATACTACCATAATATAATCCTATTTTACTTAACCACAAACTATAGCTTATTATATCTTCAAATTAAAATTCTTTGTAGGCTTATGTTGTCATCCCAACAGGGACTGTCGATGGATATGCATAAGGCTTAACCAATAATTTTCAATTTTATTTTTTATTTTACCTCTTATAAATCCATGTATCCACATTAAAATTATTAATAAATTATATTAAATATGATTGATTTTTTTTATGTTAAATTATCACCCATTATCCACCTCATTTTGGTCTAATGGGAAAAGAAAACATCGATAATCCAAACATGCGGATTACCACCTACCCGAAGGGGTATGTTTTGTGTTTAATCACCATTTAAAATTTTCTGGTTAGTATGATATACAAAATAAACATATCTAATATATTATATATTATTAATTAACTTTAAAGTTGAATTACTATTTACCTTTTGTTAGTTCCATCCATTTAAAATTGGGATCAAAATTCATATAGATATATGACATACCATCTCAATGAAGAGTGTAAATAATTGTTTTTCTCTATATTTTATGGGTGAATTTATATTTATATATATATATATATAATATATGATATTTATATCATGAATAAAAATATTAATATTATGTTACCATGAGCATGATTAAAGTACTAAAACTATAAAACAGAATCATACAAGAAAAAATGAAAATTTAACAGTTTGAAACGATGATTTTAATATTGATACCTTAATAAACGGTCAATGAAATGTTATAAGGGGAACACATAAGAAATTACAATTTACTATATGGTTCATATATATAATTATAATAAATTTAAATTTATTATATTCATGTTTATATCACGTTCAACAAAGTTGATGTTTGAGGTAAGGGATTTCATGAATTCCATTCATTTCATTTGGTTATATAAAATCTTCATTGTATTTTATATGCTATGATTCATCGTGTAACTAAATTTGAATATTTTATGTTATATTTCCACTTTTTTGTATGTATTTACATTTGATATTGATATTCATATTTTTTTAGTTATTACATCTACATTATTATCATTGTAAGCAATTTCATCTCAATTTCAATACCATTGGGATATTTTTCTATAATTCACATATTTATGATTATATGGTGTATATACATATATTTTGATCTATTTAATATGAATATATATTTATTAATTATTGGTAATCATTGCATTCATGTTCTATGTTTCAATTTTTTATTGTCTGACTATTTCTAAAGAGGTATTTATTTATTTTATAGTCTCATTTTTTGGGATTTATTATATTTTTAATTGATGGAATCTTATAATCACTCCATAATAAACTCAAATTTTTTTCTTATCATTTTTACATGAATATAGTTCAAATATTATCTTCCAACAAGTTTTTTATCTATAAATTTATTCAACAAATGAAATTATCAAAAAAAAGTTGATCTTATTTATCTTTTAATTTGATATATTTTTATTCCATGTGCATATTTTGAAAATTTGTTTCATAAAAGTCATATTGATTCAATAGGATGATTTATTAAGGAAATTTTATATTTTTATTAATTTTCAAAAGTTTTGAAATATTATTTTATTGTTTTTTTTCAAAAAGAATGATTTTTTACTTTGTTTAAAAATGGGAAAATAGAGTTTTTTCATTTAATGTATATGATGTTAAAAGAATTTCCCACCAGTATAAACATTTTAGGTTTTTTAGATTCTTCTCTAATGCCTTAAATGTATTTAAAAATAAAAAATCCAATTAAACATAAACATTATGGTTTACATACATTTATCCAAAGCTCATGATTTCATTACAAAACAAATATTTATGATAAATTGATATTAATATTTAATCTCTTATTAATTTTTTGGCCATACAATTTCTCTTGAAACAAGAACTTTTTGTAATAATTTTTCATTATACATTACTGTTATCTTAGATATCCACAATATTTTTATCATGTATTTGATTACTTCCCAATCCATATTCCATTTCGATGTTTGGATTTTTTATTATGAATGTTATTTGATAGTCCAATGGAATTTAAATTTTCTATATTCCTTATTTAATATTGATATATTGATAAGGAATATTATTTATGAATTAAATTATTCATTGTAAATATACAGAATTAATTGAAAATAGCATGATGGTTGGGGCCGAATTATAGGTACCTCCTCGATGCATCGATAGGTATCATGAGAGAAACTAGTTAATAAGATTAACAAAATGGGTTTTTTATACCTACCCTTCTATTAAACTATCTTAGCTTTATGATTTGATGGTAATGATATCATGCTGTCTATGATCATGACGTATGACATTAATCATTTACATGATCGACTATTTTATTTTAATTCTACTTGTAATTATTGCATTAATGTTATCATGAATTCATTTTGTGACCAAGATAATGATTATTTGTATTTTTTCAAATATTTACCTTTCCATGTTGACTATGACTTATTTTCTCAGGACCATTTCCAATGTACATAACTCTTACTAAGTATATGAACATTTACTTGTTTTCATTTCCCCACGATATGAAGAAGTAGATTTTGAATAACATCCAAGAAGTGAGAATGTTTCTTATATATTTTTAAATCTACTATGTTGTATATGATCATGTTTGAATTTATTTTCCAAAGGCTAATAAACTATTCTATCATTTAGGATGTGATTAGTTGTATCTATTTCCGATGTAATAAGGAAGACAACAACTCTAGGTTATTGGAGTTGGGTTTGTTATAGTTTATATCGAATAATGTTTTGTAGAAACCCTAAAATATTTTTTTAAACATATATTTTTGAATATAATACTATAAAAGACTTTGAGGACATGTCTAATAATATGTTAATATCCTAAATGTTTTTCGAAAGTTGATATTATGTGGTATTCCTAGAAATAAATCCCATTATGGATAGAAGAAATGAACATTGTTTTGGAACATATGCATCTTGGGGTTAACCCCCAAAATGTGTATGTTCAATATATATCGATCATCATTATGGTCATTGGCGAGTGTTTCATTACTAGAAACATGTTTTGACACTTATATGGGACATTTTTTAGGTAATTCAAAATAAATTAATCCATTTTGAAAGATTTAAATAAATGATGTCCATGTATATCCTAGGATAAACCGAAGGTTTTTCTATTATAAAATAATGTTTCATTATTTAGACATCATACAAATGATTTTCCTTGATATGTGGTTTCTCATAATGCTTATTATTACCAACACTATTATTTTTCATTTCAGTAAATGGATAGAACTAGGAAGAATTTTTTAAAAACTTAATTTAATGGATATTGGAAAATATATCATTCTGAGAATCCAAATGAAATAGGGACTATAAGGGGAAACCCGGTGATTATTTCTAATCATCAATCTCATTATATGATTGAAAATCTCTACAAGGGTTATTTTTATGACATACCTAATAATATAGAAATGATTTTCCATGAATAATATAGAGCGGGGAAGACACATCATTCAATATGTTGAAAATTTTGGTATATGAACTCATAAAAATTTCTCAAAGGATCAATAAGATGTGTTATATGCGGAAAAGAAGGGACGAGTATTTTTTCAGAGGGAAATGAAGAGTTCAATACATGGATGTGAAATTTATCAGAGGGTACCATTTATAGTTCAAATTCGTATGTTTAAGGAACTCTAGAATTAAAAAAATCAATACCTCAATGTTTTGGTTGACACCTACAAAAATAAATACATATGTTATTCTAATCATTTAAGAGAAATGATTGAACTGTCTATATCGTGGGATTCAATAAATTTTTTTTAAAAGTGTGATATTGATGATATTTGGGGTCTATGAATCATGAAAATCTATGTATTGTTCCATATTTGATTTTATTTAACAATTTGATATAATTTTCCCATTGGTACTGACAACCTAGAAAAATTATTTTAGGGTTAGGTGATATTTTTTCAGAGAACAAATGAATTATTAGAAGATAACCATCAATATGAAACTGATGCTATGTTAATATTGTTTAACTGAGATAAATATATTATTGAAAATGGTTAATTAAATGGAATAATATTGGTAACATTGAAATTTATTTGTGATTCGATGAAAAAGTGGTTTACTTCATTTTTTGGATATAAGGAATATATAAAATAGTCTATGATGTTATTTAAAGAATAAGGATAATGTTAATTTTTGGAACCACTAATTATTTACTTGATTTTTATGGTGATTTAGTTTTTTATTATGTATTAAGAGAATATATGATCAATTTATCCACATGGTTTATATGTGGAAATATGAGATACATTATATTATCCAATGATAAATGATAATTGTTTCATAAAAATTGGGAAAAAATTTTTATAAATTATAGGATTTAATTTTCACACAAAAAAATTTAAGGTGTCTCTAAAATATGTTGAATATTTGGGGTTATAGTTGAGGTTCTAGTGACTAATTTATTCTATATATTTATATTAGATAAATTTTACTAACCATTTTGGTTTTGGTAAATATTTAGGTATAGAGGTAATCAATTATAATTTTTTCGATCTTGTGATCCATTGCAAATTAATTTTTGTGCTTTAGGCATGAGAAATTCAGGTTGATTATTCATTTCTTATGGTAGGAGATGAATTAGAATTAATTGACCAACAATATAAGGATGAAATTGCACTTATGAAATGATATTTAATAATATTAATGCAGGTTATCATGTTAAATAACATTAAAAAAATATAACCTTAAATTTCATAAAATCTTATGCAAATAATTTTTTTAATCATTTATCCTTCCTTTAAGATGAATTTATGGTCCTTTAATGATTCATAGATTTATGCTTATGTGGTCATTAACATTCTCATGGACATGGTATCCATCACTTTTATTAGTTCATATCATTAGTTCATCCTCCATGTATATATTTTTACTTCTCAAAAATATTATATATATTTGGAATCCTATTTTTTTGTATTTTAGGTAACCATTATGATTGACACTTTCCTTTTTTCAATGTATTTCTATTATCCCTCTATACTATATGGATTCAAAACAATGTTATTTGAAAATAATAAACATTTTATGACCAGGATAAAATTTCTAGGTTGAAATTTATTTAAGTGGGGTAGAATGTAAAAAGATGAAAATTTATTTTAATATAATAATAAACTCGATATCATTTTTAACAAACAACAGCAATCATTAAGAAAATTTAGAGAAATTGTAAAAATATTATTCTATAAATGTGACTATTATAACATAGTTATTAAATAGAAGTGAACGAAGATGTATAAATGAATAAGGGAATATATATATATTTAATGTTCATACTTGTTAAAATTTATTAATTAATTTTTAGGAAATTACCACTACATTTTTCTAATGTAATTTAATGTTTTACAAATGAAATTTCTTAAAAAAATTATTTTACTGTATTTTGTGTGTGAAAATTCTAATTAAAATTTTCTACTACTAAAAACACAATCTTATAAAAATAAAATTATTTCTAAAATTATAATACTAAAATCGTCAAATTGGATAATTTTAGGATTTTTGTGATATAATTTATTGTTCATTGAATAGTGGGAAGTCCGCTTTATCAAATACTATCATATAATTTCAGTAAATAATGTAATTTAAAATTAACTTTATATTTTGGAGTCAGTATTGAATTTATATATTTTTAAAAAATTATAATTATTTATTCCGTTTTAATAACAAATATTACTTATTTGGTTATAAGTTAGTTTTTATGCATAAAAACGCGTTTTTCTAAAAACACATTTTCATTACCTTTTATGCATTTATATTTAATTTATTTAAAAGATTTATGAATTTAATTTGATGAAATTAAATTAAATTTTGTTTTTTGAAATCCAAATTAATCATAGTATTAATTTTGGATAAATTTATAAATGATTTGAATTTTTTTGTGAATAATAAAAAATAGAGCTTTTATGAAATAAGATATTATTTATGATATCTTCAAGACATAAAGATGTAAAAATAATATGAAAAATAGTTAAAAAATAAATTTATATTAATATAATAAAAATATCATAAATGAATATTTCATAAATAAAGAAATTATATATGAAAATAACTTTCTATGTGGACGCATTACTTCCGCAACACCGGAAAAATTAAATTTGGCGTCCTAAACCTAATATTTGACAAGTAAGTCTTTATGTGAGTTTACTCTTAAATAAAATGTATTATTGATGATTTTATGGAGATATGAAATTTTTTTAGATATATAACATGTGACTTATACAAATTCTTTTGCAATTCATGTGCAAGGTAATAAAAGTAAAAAATAACATATAAAATTATTATTCATGGAATATATATGTTTACATATAAAATTATAATGAATATAAAATATTATTTTGAAATTAATTAATTTATTTTTTTATGTTCATTTATTTTTACATTTAGCGATGAAATAATTATGTAAAAGGCTTATGCACTATCAGAATACGGACTGTGAAAGGAGTAAAAAAAACTCTAGTAAATAATTTTACACACTCTAATTGTAATATTATTTGGTGTGTTAATAAATACCAATACATTATATGTAAAATTTAACATATTAGAGTTGGGTTAATGGATTAAATTCTGATTCCATTCAAACAATGATGTTTTTAAAGACAAATTAAGTGAATAGATCTTAAAATGTCATTAATACTATCTTATATTAAATATATTTTATAAAATTATTTATAACAATAAAAATAATTAAGTTAACAATTTGGATGTCAATTTGAAAAACAAATTATCATTCATTTTCCATTTATAATCTAATTTTCATATGATAAGTAAAATTTTAATCTTTTAATATCTAATATATTATTACCATAGTTGAGGTAAAAATTGTTATCAAGATGTTACTCAGAAATGAATGGTTTAAAATGATTTAAAATACTATATAAATTATTATAAGATTAAATTAATACCACATATTCTGTATCATCCAATACCCGCCCTATTGGAATAAATTTACAAGAGTTAGACAGTATTATATCATAATATTTCATATATTTCCATCTATGAAATTAATTATATTTTATAATGAAGTGTATATTTTCAAATGATTTAAAATTTATTTGAATTTTAACACCATCAATGTAAATATAATATGGTTGAAACTTTTAAAAATAGTCCATCTATGGGTCACTTGTCTTTTTATAAATACTTTATCGACCCTTAATGTGTAAAAAACTATTATATTGTGGTAATAATCAAAATGGATAATGGGGGGGTTTAATAATAAGTGATTAGAGTAAAACTAATACAAAAAAGTCCCAATATTATTAGATGAATAGAGTATGGATTATTATAATCCTATATTTGAAATATATAGATTGGATGGAACATGATTATTAAATTCAATTTAAATTAATTTAGTATGCTGTGAAATTACAAGGGTTCTCCCCCCCTTAGTTGCAATAGGGAACATCCCCTTCTTTATTATATATAATGTTTACAAAATTTATCTTAGAAAAATCCTACATTAATATTATACTATATTCCATGACTATATCCTACAACATATTTTATATCCCAATGTCCATCCTTTCATGGATTATAGAGTAGTATTAATTATTTTTCAAAATAATGATGTATAACTCATAACCAAGCAGTTTTTGATTTATTAATTCTTTTACATCCTCTAATTTCCAGGTTACTATTCTAAAATAATGAATTCATTATCACAAATATTTTTCATTTTGTTAGGAAAATATAAACCCATTTTCTATAAAAAATCTTAACCTCAATAATGTGGAGTCAGTGCCTATGTTTATTACATTGGAAAAAGATATAATAAATCACATCCCAAAGGACCATAAAGTTTATTAAACTTGGTAAATTACATATGTATTTTATATACACATTATATTTTAAAATATAATTTACTCAATAAATATTGTTATGTCTCAAATTATCTCCCTTTTTCACAACCCTTCATATCCATCCTAATATTCTTCTTCGAATCATTGGTAAAAATTAAAATTATGAAAAGGGTGACCATATATTATTAGTAAGGGTATAAATACAATGTAAGATATTATAAATAAATTTAAATTAATATAGAAAGGTGATTAAGTAAAATACATTCAATTTTATCACTAACCTGATAATAATATGGATGGTGTATAAGTTGATTAAATAATTCCATATAAATGATAACATGATAATGAAACCTAGAAATATATATTAAACTAGGTGAATAATAATATGGAATCTCAATAAAAAATCTCATAAATATGGAATTCATATTGGAGGACAACATAAATATATCATCAAGGATTCATCTATGTCCCACCACATAATCAGTTAATATATTAGCCTGCACCTGAGCTAGCTTTTCTCATGAGACCCATCAATGAATTGAGTGATATAATATTACCCACTCGACACTTACTATGTCCAATGTATTCCTATTATGAAATTACATAATCATAACAAACTCAATTTTTTTATTAAAAATTGTAATATGAAATGTCAATACTTTAACCATAATCATTGAATGGTATAAAAATGCCACATCCATTGTCAAACTGAATCATAAACCATTAAATGAAGTATGGAAAATGATATAATAAGAGATCAACCTCAATAAATTTTAAGATATATGAAAGTATGTAGACATATATGGAAAATACTATAATAATATCATTATTATATTATAGGTATAAATAAACCCTTTACTATGAAATCATTTATTTAAAATACTTTGATTTATAAAAGATGAAAAATTATTTGAAATGAACCTTATAAACTTCTAAAATATGTTTTCGAACATTAATGTGTCATAATGGTGGAAAATGTTTCTGATGCTGCATAAGATAAAATAAGTCCTTCCATATTTTGGTTCGGAAATTCATAATGTACCACTTTTTTAAAAAAATTATTCATTTAAAATAGTTTTTTAAAATTTTAAACATGCGTAAACAGGATTCAAACAATTTATGGATAATAGAAGAAATCCTTTAAAAAGTATTTTTAGAGAACAAGGATAATAAAAGAATACTTGTGAAAGTTAAACCATTAATATTTTACGGTATCATGTTCCATGTTGAACATTTATGTCATAAGTCCCATGAAATAATAAAATTTAACAAAAATTGATAATAAATAAATTTATGAAAAGATAATTAAAATTGGTTTTATATGCACAACATAAAATAAGGTTTTTTTATAACATCAAACTATGCCTCAATGAAATGAGATTGGGATGATGTCTATTACATTATTCTCCCATGAGTTAAATTCAATGTTATCAGGTGTATAATAAATTTAATCATTGTATTAACCCATATTGGAACCTCATTATGATTTATGATATCATATATCATATATGATCTTATTATATTATTTTATCACTTCGGTTTTGATAATATTTATTTATTACCCTTATTTTAAGTGATAATTGCTTCATTTTCCAATGCGTGTATTGTCATGAATGTCTCTATTTTGTTGCATAGGATATATATATCCATCATATCTAGAATTATACTAATGTAATAAAAATAATATTTATTCAAGAAATCCATTTTTATATCCATTATTGAATGATGGACATGAAAAATGAATCCCATCGAAATGTGGAGACGGTAGGTCAAACGTAGGCACAATAGATGATATCATTCTCGTAATGGTGAAAAAGTAAGGAAGCAAATGGTAAACCATTTTTTCCAGAATTTTTATCATTTCATAGTTATCATATATATCCATTAATTACATCACTATACTAACTCATGTAATGTGATGTTGAATAAAAGATTTCACAAAGACATGGAGATGGTAAGTCATACGTATGTACACACTATGTTTTCATTTCTTTTATGATTGATAAACAATAGAATATGGTTTGTCCTATAATAAAAAAATAAAAATATACATTATTATTGTGTTATTACTTCATTATGAAAACAACACATGGAGAGGAAGTAGAGGAATAAATGAATTCAAAGAGCTAGTAAAACAATTACCTATTCTTCAGTGGACTTCCATTAGATATCTTTTTAAGGGATCTAGATGTCGTATTTTAAGAATATTATGACCATAATAACTTGGATAATGATTTTTAGAGGATAAATGGGCAATTTCTATATTTATAAGGATCAAAGATGTGAGAATAAGTGATGGGGTGGTTCCCATTTATAACTAAGGTGACATTAACTTTTGGAAACTCTCAAAATATTAAATGTGTGTAAATTTTTCTTCAATTCCAAATGCCTCCAAAGTGAGTTATTTATAATATAATATGTGTATGGGTATTAATTATCTCAAAAAATATAAATTTTTATATCACATCATTACAATTGTCATTTGGTTTTATCCCTTATTTAATCCCTTTAACTCTAATCATGACAACATGTGTTTTTATAATTTCATGGTCAATAAAATTACTATAAATTAACAAACGAACCATAAATGAGTCATGGATGAAATTTTTAACCATATCCAAATCATTTGTGTGGATTTAATATTTTTAAGAATATTATATCATTTATTAAAATATTATTTAGATTGAAATATCATTAGAGTCAATTTTGATAGTATTCATTAGTTGAATTTTTAAAAATATTATAAAAACATGATAAATTCCAACCAAAAACATTAAAAAATATATAATTATTTGAGGTCATCAATAAAATTCATTTTTGATATTTTTTATTTAAAATTAAAATAATTTTAGTATTTTTAATATCATTTATTTGATACGTCCATTAATTAAACAATCAATGCATCATCATTATAATATCTATTAATTTAGTTATTTATTCCCTTAAAATTAAAAAAAATTAACATGATGAATATCTAAATTTTAAATTTTAAATGAATATTTATATTTGAATCTATCTTCTAATTATTCGTATATAGTAATTTTAACACTTGTTAAAAATGTGAGTATGATATATTGGTCCTTCCATAGAATAAAATAATATGAAAGTAATAAATTAATCCATGTGGCTCCATGTGGATGTAAAATAATCCCAAGGATGATTTTGGTCAACCATAACTCATCCAATTAAATTATTACACTTATTAAGGTAAATCTATAATACAAATAATATTACTTTTACATTTAATTACCTGATTTACCATTCACCATAATAATTATAAAAAAATAATTCTTACTATTCATATTGTTAAAAACTAAAAGGGTCCTATTTTGTAAATTTGGACCCTCTAATTACATATATAAAATCAATTTTCCAAAATTAAAAACTCCAAATTAGATAAAATTAAAATTGGTTTTGTTCTTATCCTAAACTTATAAAATTTATTGGATGAATATAATTACATTTTTCTAAATATATAATATATATTCCTTTAATATCTTTCACTAATAGCCATTCATAAAATTTATTAGGAGAAATACCACTTTGAGAAAAATATACTTTTGAAATAAATAAATTTTATATTCAATTGGTTTTTATTTTAATTTCAAATGAATTCATTCCATAAAAATGTGAAAACTATATTTTCATTATTTATTTAATTATAATCTCAATCTCCCACTTAATAGATAGAGTTAAAATAGTAATAGTTATTATTATATCATGGTTCATTTAAGTTAATTGTTTGGTGCAATGGAAAGTATTGAAAAAATTGAATTTATATAAAAAATGGGAATACTATAAAATATTTGAGTGTTGCATTTCCCACCACCTATCCATAATATTGTAAAAGAAAACATAACATGTGCATATGTGTGGATTACCACCTCAAAAAATTGATGTGTTTCATTTTTCAACACAATTAATCAATTATTTTTATGAATATAAAATTAATTAATATTTATTATATATATTATTTTATTAAGGATTTGTAACGGTGATATTTTATTTACCATTATTTCATTCCATCTGATGAAATATCAAAACAGAGTTTATTAAAACATATTGACTAGCATATCCAAAAATGAAATAATATATATTTATTTATCTATATTTTATGGATGTATATATATATATATATATATATATTTATGATATAATTATATCATAATTTTTTTGGAGATAATGGAACCCTGAGAATGATAAATGGATCGAAAATACCAATCCAGAACTGTCACGAACCATCCCCTGGGGCCGGTTTCGTTACTACCCCAAACCCGCCATCCATAGGTTAGGGGTTGGGGACTAGCACTAGAATGGGATATCCCAAAAATGGGAAGTAATTGCCTCAAAAATATGTAAACTCATAAACAGTGTAGGCTACGCAGATGTAAACACAACAGAGAATGATATGTGAAACCACAAATAAAAACCACCACTGATAATAAAAGATAGTATTGAAAGTAAGGGGGCCAAAATACAAGCCCAGCTAAAATGGAAGTACATAAAAAAGTGAAAAAAATAGAAGGTTTTCTGCCATGGTTCATACCTGAAGGGTAGGTACGACTCATTACCACATCTCTCCACGTCTACCAGCTACCTTCGTACATCGTCAATCAATCTCATCTGAGCACCGTCAAGCCCTGACTCCCCAAGAATTAGTCTAGATATTTTTCGTCTGCACAGGAAACAAAAAGGTGTGGGCGAAGCCCGTGCAGGGGTGGGTATAACCATATCCAGTATGGACCAAAGGCCCCTGATGGTCTCCCAGAATTCCATAATGTAAAATCCACAATGCATGATCTCAATCACAAATCTCAAATCAAAAGATAACTCACACTAGGTATATTCTATGGTAGTAACATTAGAATCATCAGTCACATCATCGAACACCTCAGTGTCTAGATAACTCATCCTTTATCGAGTACATTGGGACTACTAAGTCACACATAGGTGTTTCCCACTAACATTTAACAACATAGGCACCCTCCCCATCGCGTACCATGGGTTTTCCGGGACACAAAGAGATACTCCCAACCATGGCCTATTGAGGTACTCCGCCTATTGAGTATCATGGGTATACCGGGTCACATAGTGAAGCTCCCCACCATGGGCCAGAAAATTCACATAGAGGTGCTTTCCACAGGGTTTTTGAGTCATATAGAGTCGAAAATCAGCAGTCATTATGTCTCAGCCAGTCGCAGGGTTCAGCACGTAGTGGACTTGGGAGAACCAATCCTCAAGATATCAGTCATATGTCAACCATCATGAGGTTCTATCAAATATGTAACCTTATGATACATCATGTTATAAGGGTCCTATCACAATATATGGAGTGTCAACCAGATTCCCATTCTATATGTTATAGGCATATTAGTGCTGAGGGCCTAGTTAGATTCTGGTACGATCCAACCCAGCCACACTCTAACATTCTCTATGTCCCTTGTGATGTATCTCAAACTAACTGGCTCATCCTAAGGTTTCTGTCACCACAGACAGTTGGTCAAACAGACGTCTAGTTTCAGAGATACGCCTGTTTATGTGTAATAGGGAAAAAATTGTTCCGGGTACAGTCTGATCGGATCAGACCAACCAGAACCGGACCGCTTGGCCATGGGCTTGGGACACATTTCATGGGTTTGGTCAACAATACCATTGGTCTGGCATATCCCCCCCTTTCTAGGTGTCGCCCTCTGGGCCGCAGAACCACTGAGCCCGGCTGGCCGAGTTTGACAACCCATTATTTTATTACACAATTAAACATAATTTATTACATAAACATCACCTAATAAAAAATAGAATATTGAGAGGTCTAGTGTATTTGGCGATTAGGATCATTAAATAACAACTTAAAACATGAAATACAACATCTTTATTAAAAAAAAATTTTACATGACCACTACATTCCCTCATACATAGCATTGCATGGGATAACCTGAGGACATTAATATGAAAAGGGTGAGTTATAAATCCCAGTAATGGAATAATCACAGAATAACATGAGGAATATAGTATATATAAGATAATAGTCATATAAATAGAGCGCAATAGAAGCATAAATATAAATCCATGAAAAAAAATGATAATCATAACATGGAAATGTGGCAACAACACTTAAAATGAAATTAGCATGATCCAGGGCTCATTGCAAATGCAGCATGAGTAAACAATCATTTCACATGAAGCATGAGTATAACCTCATTGCACATGAATTAGTATGAGTAAACACCCATTGCACATGATGTATCAGGACACTATATTTTTTCCAATGCATTGGAGAGCTATTAGGGCACACCCTTCTTAAACATTTCATTTCATGCATAAGTGTGCCACATGGATCAGAAAACATTGAATCATTCAACATAATCATTTATTACATGAAAAACTAATGTGGAATACATACCTGAAACTCATTAAAATATATTTAAATGTTAATAATAGTGAATACCCTTGATAGATAAATGGGAATGGTATTCACTACACAATGACTTTGGCTTGGAAAAGCATGGTGCAACTTCAGCAGCACATCGACCTGACATAAGAACTAATAAAAATGGTTTATGGGAGAGAAAGGGGTTTATCACATTATTTAAATTAAAATGAGAGTAATGGGTTCATATAGATACATGTCCCAACAAATTTAATTGAATTTAGATTCATGATACAAATGAATTTCATGAATGTAAATGAGGAGAGATAAATTCTTTATGGAATTTCGTCACAGAATCATGTGTACATGGGAGGAATTTAATTAGAGAGAAAGGGGAATCCAATCATTAAAACATAAATAGGGAAGTATGGGAGAGGTGAGATACTATACACTAACATTTGTAATTGAAATTAAAATAGCATAAAAATTTCATGAATAGTGTACAAAAATTAGAAATGATGAAGAAACCTTACTTGGAAGTGTGCTTTCAAAAGCATGAGAGTGGATTGAGAGAGGCTTCTTGGGATCTTGGGGAAACTTGGGAGGATTCTAGAGAGAGTAGAGAAGAGGTTGGAGGAACTCCAAAGGCCTTGAGTGATGAGAAAGTGGGATCTTGGGTGGTTTTATTTAGGAATGGTGAGGGAATTCATTATTATTTAGGTTAGGGACACCTCACATTAAACTAATCCAAACCATAAACCAGCCCATGGTTTTTTCCCATGTTTTTTGGAAAAGGTAAGTGGAAAAAAATATTTTATAAGGCCAAAGTTAGAACATCTAAAAATAATGGGGTTAATTATGTGGAGGTGAATCACACTCCAAAGGAAATCAATTTAAAAAGGAAAATTGTTTAATAAGTTTTGAAGGGTCGACTAAAGATTTGTTAAATAAATCTAACAAACCCTAATTCACATTATTTTAATGTTAAAACGTATATTGGATGAAAATAATGTTTATAGAATTATATTACATCAATATTGGGTCATTATGATGTCATAAAACACGCTATATATTTGAAAGCTATTTAATTTTAACCCAAAAATTCTACATTCTCAGAAAATTATGAAAACCTCTCCATAGGATAATTTCGACATCATTATTATAGAAATAACATTCATTTTTTCTAAATAAAATCCGAAATTAATCAAAAATTTATAGGGTTTGACCAAATTGGCTTTCAATCCATGATACAAATTAAAATTGCATTCATAAAATTATACAATCATTTATATTTAATAAAAATTAATTTAATATTAATATTAATATTTTATTAAAATATTATTTAATTAAAAAATAAAATAATTCATTAAAATATATTTTTTAGTTGAAAATTAACTAAAAATACTATTTGTGCTTTAAAAAAATTTACAAGGAAAAAATAAAAAAATAATAGTATAATCATTAGTATATAAAAAAAATGTACATAACAATAGTGCTAAGTTCTTGTTACATAGCCCCTTATAACACCCACATAAGACCGAAGGTTATGGTGTTCGATGGTGACTGACTCTTGAGGTGGCATGGATAACATTGGTCAGGTCATAATATCTATCAACATACACTTCATTCGTAGGTAGTTCCGCTCGAGCATAACTTATTCACTCTCGACTTGGGCTTTGTCAAGAGCGAATCCCAATGACGCTAACTCCATTCCGAGCTCTGACAAATGGGCTTCATATGGGTCATGTCTACTAGATGAGGCCATCGCTTGCTTTGTCTGAGTAAGTTGTATTTGTTAAATCCCTATATTTAAACTAATAATGTGATCAATGTTCAATGGCTATATTAGAAAAAACCACAATTCATAACATTAAACCAAAAAAGTTATCTTTTTATAACAACATTTTATATAAAGTTATATTTAATTAGATCGATAGGGATTTCCATTAATGAAAGTGTGGGTAGTTAAAATATTCCCCCATTAAGAAATTTCAACCGCAAAATTTCCATTCCCCGCACTAAAACAGTCGTGGGTAACTCTACTTCATCATTTCATTGGATTCCCATGTTTCTTCTTCAAACATGTTCTTTCGCCACAACACCTTGATGAGGGGAATTGTCTTATTTCTTAGAACTTTTTCTCTAGGATCTATGATCATCACTGGTTGCTCCTCTTATGAATTATTATCCTCTAACTGTACCACCTCTAAAGAGAGTACATGTCAAGAGTCGGGTATGTACATACTTAAGAGGGATACATGAAATACATCATGTACCTTTTCCATGGTAGGTGGAAGTTATAGTCTATAGGCCACAACCCCTACACGATCAAGAATCTCGAAAGGGCCGATGTACCTTGGACTTAACATCCCTTTCATTCCAAACCATGTGACTCTTTTCCATGGAGATATGCCTAGAAATACCATGTCTCCAACTTTATGTTCATGGTCTCATCGACGGTTATCTGCATAACTCTTCTGTCAACTCTGGTCAGCCTTAATATGATGTTGAATGGTTTTCACCTTCTCTACAATTTCTTCGACTATTTTTTTTCCAAGGAGCTTACACTCACTGAATTCATCCAAATATGTTGGTGTTCTTCACCTTCTCCCATAAAGGGATCAATATGGTACCATTAGGATGCTCGAGTGGAAAATGTTACTAAAATAGAACTCAACCAGTGGAAGATGTTGATCTCATCCCCTTTAAAGTACATTGTGCACGCTCTCAAAATTTCTTTAAGTTTTTTGATAGTACACTTGTATTGGGCATCAGTTTGAGGATTATAGGTCGTACTAATGTTTAGTTCAGTATTCAGAGCATTTTTAAGTCTCTTCCAAAACATATAGCTGAATCGTGGATCTAGATTGGACACAAAAGATAGTGGTAGTCCATGAAACCTTACCACTTCTGTGATATATATTTGGGCTAGTTGATCCAATTATAAATCCTCCTAAATTTCAATGAAGTGTGAAACCTTTGTAAGATGATCCACAATAACCTAGATTGTATTGTTGACTTTGGATGTCTTTGGAAGTCCAGTGACAATGTCCATGGTGATGATCACCCAATTCTATTCTGGTATGTGAAATGGTTGCATCATCTACTTAGACTTCTACCTCTCTTCCTTCACTTACTGACACACCAAGAACTTTGATGTATATTCAGGGATCTCTTTCTTTATATTATCCCACCAATAATTCTCTTAGAGATCTCGATACATCTTTGTGTTTCTTGGGTGAATAGTGAAATTTAATCTATGTGCATCATTCAAAAGTTTGTTCTTTACCTCCATACTTGATGGAACACAGAGTCTTTTCCCAAATTTCACAATTCCTTCATCATTAACATTAATCTCTGAGGATTTCCATTTTCTGATAGCTTCCACTTATTCCCGAATTCCCACGTCATCCTTTGGAGAATCCATTATCCTTTCCAAAAGTGATGTTTCAGAAATGATTTGTGAAAGGATTGATGATTTTCCCTTCTTTATGATTCCCAGGTCCATCTTCATCAAATCAAATAAGATTGGATCCTTTTCAATTCTCCTCAGTGATAGAATAACTAGGACATTTCTACTTAGGGAATCTTCCACCTTGTTCGCATTCCCAAGGGGAAAATATATTGATCAGTCATAGACTTTATCAGCTTTAACCATCTTCATTGGCGCATGTTCAAATATTTATTTGTGAATATATACTTGAGGATTTTGTGGTTCGTATATATTTCACACTTCTCCCCAAAGAGATAATTCCACAACAATTTTAAAAGTGAAGATCACCACAACCAAATCCAAATCATCTGTTGGATAATTCTTCTCATGAAATTTCAATTTCCTTAAAGCATAGGCAATGAATTTGTCATTTTTCATCAACACACAGCTTATGCCCTTCAGCGAGGCTTCACTAAATACAAAAAAATGTTCTCCACTTGTGGGTAAAGTGGGATGTGGTGCATCGATTAGCCTTCTTTTCAACTCCTTGAAACTTTCTTTGCATTCATCACTCCAAGAAAACATTACTCCCTTCCATGTTAGATTGGTAAGAGGGTTGGATAATTTTGAGAAATTTCTCAGAAATCACCGATAATATCCAGCTAACCCCAAGAAGCTACGGATATCCGTTTTTGATGTTGGCCTCATCCATCCCTCAATTGTATCTATTTGGGAAGGATCCACATATATCACATTTCTTCTGATGATATGGCCCAATAATGATACCACCTTCAACCAGAACTCACACTTTATGTTTTTTTCATAGAGTTTCTCCTTCCGTAAGATCTCTAGTACAGGTCTTAGATGCTCCTCAATATCCTCCATGGTTTTGGAGTATATCAAAATATAATCTATAAAGACTACCACAAATTTGTCGAGGTAATCTATAATGACTCTATTCATTAAGTGCATGAACATTTCAAGAGGATTAGTGATTCTGAAATGCATTACTATGATTTCATAGTTCTCATATCTTGAATGAAAATTTGTCTTGGGGATATCATCCTTCATCACCCTTACATGATAGTATCTCAACCACAAATCCACCTTAGAGAATTATTATGCTCCACACAGTTGATCTAACAAGTCATCAATTCATGGGAGAGGATACTTGTTCATTTCCGCGATTATGTTAAGTTCATGATAATCGATGAAAATGCGCATTGACCCATCTTTCTTCTTGACGAAGAAGACTAGTGCACCCCATGGTGAAGGACTTGGCCGTATAAACCCTTTATCCATATTCTCCTGTTGTTTTTTCTTCAGCTCCACAAGCACCACAACAGTAATTATATATAGAGTCTTGGATATTCACCACGACCCAGATATAAGATCAATTGATAATTCAACATCTATTCTAGGAGGAAGACCCTGAAATTACTCAGGAAACACATCAGCAAATTCCCTCATAATCGGCATGTTTTTAATGATGGTTGCTTCCTTGGACTTAATCATATGAGCTAGATACATGTGCTCAGAGGGTAGTAATATCCACTCTTGAGATGATGGAGCTATAGAAGATTCATCTTCTTCCTTGAACTTGTAAAAAATCGGGGGTTGATTCTCCCCATGGAGATTGATTTCCCTCTCATGGAAATTTATTTTGAATCTTTATAAGTAAAGCCAATACATGCCAAGAAGTGCATAAAATTACACCAGAGGTAGTATGAATAGGTTTTCCAAGATGTTTAATCCACAGATTATGACACGGGAGGAGTTATATTCATGGGATTCAATGACTTCTCCATTTTTCATACTCACCGACATCTTCACTTCCATGATTTGTGGTGGTGCTGGGATTGTTATACTAAACATTATAGATATAAAAGAATGCGTAGAACCTGAATCAAAAAGTACATTCACTATTATTGAATGAATAACTAGCATACCTTTCACCACCTCATTTTTGGGGTTCACTTCTAAAGTAGTGATGGAAAAAGCACTGCCTTTCTGCCTTGGAGGTTGTTGGTTGCCTCCAAAATCCTTTGGCTTAGGGCACTTATTTTCATGATGCCCTGGACCATTGCAGTTGTAGAAATGAACCCTGCATTGAGGTTAGAATGGACCATTCCTCTCCTCTATAATAGATGAGGGTCATTCATGCTGACAGTTAATATCCAGGTGCTCTTCTCTTCCACACCCTAATCATTTCCTTGTCCCCCTCATGAAATTTATGGGGTTCTTCTTTCTGCACCTTTGAAAAGTGGGGTGTTGGATCTTATTAGAACAATTGGATTTATCCATCGGACCACCAGCATTGAATTCTACCTTATTCGTCTTATCCCCATGATTCCCATGTGATTCTCTGATGTCCATTTCAAGATTGATGGCACAACAAACAATTTCCTAATAGTTGTCGAAGTCACAGATCACCGTCATTTTCCAGAAGCTAGGTTTCATCCCACCAAATAAGTGGTCAACCTTGCACTCAGGAGTAACGACATAGCCAGATGCATATCGTGCAAGCCCTGTGATGTTTTCCTCATACGCTCAAATATATTCATCATCTTTTTTTTTGAGTTCAAGGATGTCCCCTTCCATCTTAAGCCAGAGGGTGCACCGAAAATATTTATCGAGGAACATCATCCAGAAATCCTTCTATTCCAACACCTTGATCTCCTCCTCACACTTCATATTTTTGATAAAAATATACCAATGATCAGATTCACCCTCTATATGATATGATGCTAGGAATACATTATCTTGTTTATAACATTGATGGATGGAGAAGATATTTTCAATGTATTTGATCCATTGTTCAGCGATTGAGGGTTCAGATGATCCATTAAAAGTAGGATGCCTTTGTCTCATGAAGCTCTCGATAGTGACCAGTTCATTCGTGGGAGGGGGGGGGGGGTTGAAGGTCCCTCTTGACCCATGTTTCTATTCAAATTGTGGGTTAGATGAGAGAGAAGCCTGAAAAAGTTTGTGATTCCCGCTCCCATTGGATTGGGCATCTCATTAGTATAGTCATCACATTGATCTTCACATTGGTTATCAGCCCGAGTCCTCCTATTTCCATCCATTGGCTGTAATAAAATGAATGTTAGGGGTAACCCATATATGGTAATTACAGGAAAAAACTGATGACATATAAATTACTTTTATTTCCATAACATAAGAATCTATTGGCTTCAGTCTATGTTATCCATGATATACATTCAAACATATATTCCGAGGGAATTTTTTATGTCACTTTATAATGGTTCATAATATGCTTTTGAATTTATGATATCATATCCCTCAGCAGTTTCAAAACCAAGAGTGCCCCAAGGCCCGTTGTCGTGCAGCAGTTCCCATTCGAGTCTAGCTCAAATCGGTGTTTTTGGGTTTTACCCATAGGATACATCAGTTCCAGAGTTGCCTCTACCTGCTCGTATCCAAATAGGGATGTATTTGCTTTATAATCCACTTAATCAATACTCATCAAAACATCTGGATGTTTTTATTATAATTAGTATTTTCTCTAAGGAATTACAAGGGTTTTCTAATTTAAATACCAAAAATAACTAATCATATCCTCTGATTCCAACTATGACAACCCGGATATTTTTATTACAAAATTAAACATAATTTATTACATAAACATCATTTCATACAAAATATAAGATCGAGAGGTCTAGTATCATTGGGGCTTAGTACCATTACATAACAATTTAAAAAATGAAATACAACATCAATATTGAAAACTTTCTTTACATGACCACTACTTTCCCTCATACTTAGCATTTCATGGGATAACCTGAAGACATGCATAAGAAAAGGGTAAGCATTAAAGCCCAACAAAGGAATAATCACTCAATAACATGAGGAATACACTACATGTAAGATAATAAGAATATAAATAGATCAAAAGAGAAGAATAAACATAGAGTCCTGATAAATCATGATGATCATAACATGGAAATGTGGCAACAACACTTTACATGGAATTAGCATAAGCCAAGGCTCATTACTCATGGACCATGAGTAAACCCTCACTGCACACGAAGCATGAGTAAACCATAATTGCACTTGAATTAGCATGAGTAAAAACCCATTACACATGATGTATCATGATAATATTCTTTACCCAATGCATTGGAGCACTATCAGGGCGCACCCTTCTTAAACATTTCATTTCATGCATAAATGTGCCACATGGATCATAAAACATTGAATCATTCAAAATAATCATTTATTCCATGATAAAATAATGTGGAATACATACATAAAACTTTTTAAACAATATGTAAATTTTCATAAAGCTGAATACCCTTGATAGGGAAATGGGCATGATATTCACTACACAATGACTTTAGCGAGGAAAAGCGCGGAGCAATTTCAGCAGAATAATGACGTGACATAAGAACTCATAAAAATGGAATATTAGTGAGAAAGGGGTGTCTCGTCGTATTTAAATTGCAAGGATAGAATGGGGGTCATATAAATATATGTCCCAACAAATTTAATGGAATTTATATTCATGATACAAAACAATTTCTCGAATGTAAATGAAGAGAGAGAAATTTCATTCAGAATTTCGGCATAGTAACATGTGTAAATGGGGCCATTTAATGAGATATAAAGTGGTCTACCATCATTAAAACATAAATAGGGCACAATGGGGAGGTGAGAAACCATACCCCAATATTTATAATTGAAATTTTAAGGGCATAACAATTTAAAGAATATTGGACAAAAATGAGAAATGATGAAAATCCTTTACTTGGAAGTGTGCTTCCAAAGGCTTCAAAGAGGACTAACAAGTGATTATTGGGAGCATGGGGAACCTTGGGGGATTATAGAGAGAGGATAGAATAGTTTTTATGAACTCCAAAGGTTTTGAGTGGGGAGTATGTGGGAGCATGGGTTGGATTATATAGGAAAGGTGAGGGAATTCATTATTATTTAGGTTTGTGACACCACACATTATGCTAATCCAAACCATAGACCAGCTCATGGTTTTTGCCCATAGCTTTTGAAAAGGGAAGTGGAAAAAAATATTTTATATATCCATAGACCTAACTTCTTAAAATAAGTTGGTCACTAAGGTGGAGGTGATTCACACTCCCATGGAAAATAATTTGAAAAGCCAAAATGTTTAATAAGTCTTGTAGGGTCCACTAATGCTTTTTAAAATAATTCAAACAAACCCAAAATCACATTATTTTAATAGTAAAACATATATTGGATGAAAATAAAGTTTATCTTATTTTATTATAACACTATTGGGTCGTTATGATGTCGTAAAACACATTATATATTTAAACGATATTTAATTTTATCCAAACAAATTGGCTATCTTAGAAAATTATGAAACATTCACTGTTGGATAATTTTGATGTCTTTATTATAGAAATAATATTCATTTTATCTAAATAATTTTCTAAATTTGATAATTTTCACTTTAAAGAAAACCAACATTTATTAAAAATTCATGGGTTGTGACAAAATTGGCATTCAATCCTTAATAAAAATTATTATTGCATTAATAAAATTATATGATCATTTATATTTAATAAAATTTAATTTAATAATAATACTAATATTTTATTAAAATATTATTTAATTCAAATGTCCATGAATTGATCAAAAAAGATTTCTTAGTTGAACATTAACTAAAAATACTATTTGTGCTTTAAAAACTATTTTCAAGGAAACACAAATAATATTAAAGTATATTCATTGTTATATAAAAATAATAATGTACAAAACCATTGTGATATGGTCTTGTTACATAACCCCTTATAACACCCACATAAGACCGAAGGGTAAGGTGTGCAATGGTGACTAACTCTTGGGGTGGCTCAGATAACATTTCTCATGTGGTAATATCTATAAACTTCTACTTCTCTGGTAGGTGGTTCCTCTCGAGCTTAACATATTCAATCTCAGCTTGGGCTTGGTTGGGAGAGAATCCCAATGACACCAACTCCATTCCGAGCTCTGACAAATGGGTTTCATATGGGGCATTTCTACTAGATGAGGCCATCACTTCCTTTTTCTGAGTAAATTGGATTTGTTAAAGCCCAATATTTATACTAATAATTTGATCACTGTTCAATGGATATATTAGAAACGATCAATATTCATAACATAAAACCAAATAAGTTGTTATTTTATATAAAATTTTTATATAATGAGACATTTACTTAGATCAAGAGGGATTTACATTAATGAAAGTTTGGGTCATTACAATCTTCCCCCTTATAAATTTCATCCATGAAATTTCATTTTCCCATAATAAAACTGATGCGGGTAACTCTACTACTTCATTTCCTCTGATTCCCATGTCGCTTCTTCAAACTTGTTATTTCGCCACAACACCTTGATGTGGGGCATTGTGTTATTTCGTAGAGATTTTTCTCTATGATCTAATATCTTCACTGGTTTCTATTCATAAGAATGATCATCATGTAACTGTACCATCTTTCAATATAGTATATGTGATGGTTCTGGTATATACTTCCTTAAGAGGGATACATGAAAAACCTCATGTACTTTGGCCATGGTAGGTGGACGTTCTAGTTGATAGGCCACAACCCCGACATGATCTAGAATCTCGAAGGGGCTGATATACCTTGGACATAAGTTCCCTTTCTTTCCAAAGTACGTGACCCTCTTCCATGGAGATATTAATAGAAATACCATATCTCCACCTTTAAATTCAACGTCTCATCGACAGTTATCTTCACAACTGTTATATCTACTCTGGGTTGCCTTGATATGCTGCTGATTGGTTTTCACATTCTCTACAATCTCTTCAACCATTTTTGGTCCACGGAGCTTACGCTCATTGACTTCATCAAAATATGTCTGTGTACTACACATTTTCCCATAAAGGGCTTCATATGGCACCATTTGAATTCTCGAGTGGAAACTGTTATTATAAGAGAATTAAACCAGTGGAAGATGTTGATCCCATACTCCTTTAAAGTACATTGAACAAGATCTCAACATGTCATTAAGGTTTTGGATAGTCTGATTTGAATGGGCATATGTTTGAGGATGATAAGTTGTACTAAAGTTCAGTTCAGTATTCAGATCATGTTGAAGACTCTTCCAAAACCAGGAGGTGAATCGTGGATCTCGATCGGACATAATAGATAGTGGCACACTATGCACCCTTACCACTTCTGTGATATATATCTATGCCAGTTGATCTAATGAGAAATTCTCCTGAATAGCAATGAAGTGTGCAGCCTTTATAAGATGATCCACAATAACCCAGATTGTATGGTTGCCTTTGGATGTCTTCAGAAGTCCGGTGACAAAGTCCATGGTGATGTTATACCAATTCCATTATGGTATGGGAAACAGTTGCATCATCCCCTTAGACTTCTACCTCTCTGCCTTCACTTACTGACACACCAGGCACTTTAATGTATATTTAGCAATCTCCTTCTACATATTATCACACAAATAATTCTCTCATAGATCTCGATACATCTTTGTGTTTCCTGGGTGAATAGAGAAATTTAAACTATGTGCATCATCTAAAAGATCCATCTTCATCTCCGAACATGATGGAACACATAGTATTTTCCCAAATCTCACAATTCTTTCTTCATTAACATTAAACTTTGAGGATATCAATTTTCTGATAGCTTCCACTTTTTCCTAAATTCCCACATCATCCTTTTGAGCATCCATTGACTTTTCCAAAAGTGATGCTTGAGAAATAATTTGTGAATGGATTGATGATGTTCCCTTCTTTATGATTCCCATGACCATCTTCATCAAATATAATAATATTGGATCCTTTTTAATTTTCCTCAATGATATAATCACTAGGACCTTTCTACCTAGGGCATCTTCCGCCTTGTTCACAGTCCTTGGGTGGAAATAGATTGAGAAATCATGGACTTTATCATCTCTAACCATCTTCATTTGCGCATGTTCAACTCTTTCATTGTGAATATATTCTTGAGGATTTTGTGGTCCATATATATTTCACACATATCCCCAAAGAGATAATTCCAAAAAAATTTAAAAAGAAGATCACCACAGCCAACTCCAAATCTTGTGCTGGATAATTGTGCCCATGAAATTACAATTTCCTTGAAGCATTGGCAATGACTTTGTCATTTTTCATTAACACACAGCTCAGTCCCTTCATCAAAGCTTCACTACATACCACAAAAAGTTCCCCACTTGATGGTAAAGTGAGAATTGGTGTAGTGATAAGACTCCTTTTCAACTCCATGAAGCTTTCTTTGCATTCATCACTCAAAGAGAACTTTACTCCCTTCCGAGTTAGCTTAATAAGAGGGTTGGATAATCATGAGAAATTTCTCACAAATCGCCGATTATATCCAGCTTACCCCAAGAAGGTACGGATATCTATAGCTGATGTTGGCCTCGGTCATCCCTCAATTGTATCTATTTGGAGGGATCCATAAATATCCCATTCCTTGTGATGATATGACCCAAGAATGAGACATCCAACAACCAGAACTCACACTTTCTATTCTTTTCACAGATTTTCTCCATCTGTAAGGTCTCAAGTACAGTTCTTAGATGCTCCTAAAGATCCACCTTGGTTTTGGAGTATATCAAAATATAATCCATAAAGACTACGACAAATTTCTAGAGGTAATAGATAATGACTCAATTCATCATGTCCATGAACATTGATAGAGGATTACTGATTCCTTAAGGAAATACTATTAATTCATAGGGCTCGTATCTTGTATGAAAAGTAGTCTTGGGGATATTATCCTTCTTCACCCTTACATGATAATATCCCGACCAGAAATCCACCTTGGAGAAGTATTAAGCTCCATGCAGTTGATCTATCAAGTCATAAATTAGTGGGAGATGATAATTGTCGATTATCATGATTTTGTTAAGCTCATGATAACCATGGAAAATGTGCAGTGACCCATACTTCTTCTTGATGAAGAGGACTGGTGCACCACATTGTCAATCACCTGGGCATATAAACCCTTTATCCAGATCTTCCATGAGTTTTTTCTTCATATCCTCAATCTCCACAATAGCCATACTATACAGAGTCTTTGATATTAGCATTGCCCCAGATATAATATCAATTTAGAATTCAACATCTCTTATAGGAGGAAGACCGTGATATTCGTCAGGAAACACTTCTGCGAATTCCCCCACAATAGACATGTCATTAAGGATGGTTTCTTCCTTGGAATCAATCATCTGAGCCAGATACATGTTCTCATTTGGTAGTAATATCCACTCTTGAGATGATGGAGATAAAGAAGATTCATCTTCCTCCCGTGCACTTGAAGGAATTGTGGGTTGATTCTTTACATGGAGAGTGATTTCCCTCTCACAGAAATTTTTGTTGAATCTATATAAGGAAATCGAATACATTCTAAGAAGTGCATAAAATTCCTCCAGAGGGAGTATGATGATTATTCCTAGATGTTAAATCCACAGATTATGACAGGGGAGGAGTTATAGTAATGCGATGCAATGACTGTCCCATTTTTCGTACTCACCGACATCTTCACTTCTATGATTTGTGGTGGTGCTGGGATTGTTCTACTAAACAATTGAGATATAAAAGAATGCGTAAAACATGAATCAAAAAGTACATTCACTATTCTTTAATGAATAACTTGTGTACCAATCACCACTTCATTGTCGGGTTTCACTTCGGCAGTAGTGATGTAAAAAGCTTGCGCTTGCTGCCTTAGAGGTTGTTGGTTTCCTCCGAAAACCCTTGGCTTAGGGTAATGATTTTCAAGATGCCCTGGATCTTTGCAGTTATAGAAATGAACCATGCATTGAGGTTCGAACAGACATTTTTTCTCTTCTATCGTAGCCAAGAGTCCTTCTTGCTGGCAGTTAATAGCCAGGTGCTCTTCTCTTACACAACCAAAGCATTTCCTCGACCCCCTTAGGAAATATCCAGGGTGCATTTTTCTTCACCTTTGGCAACTGGGGTGCTGGATCTTCTTAACCGTTTTATTTATCCATCGGACCACTAGAATTTAATTCCGCATTATGCTTATTATACCCATGATATCCCTGAGATTCTCATATCTCCATTTTGACCTTTATGGCACATGAGACAATTTCATCATAGCTGTCAAAGTCATGGATCACCATCACTTTCCACAAACTTGGTTTCATCCCACCAATGAAGTGGTCATCCTTCCCTCGGGGGTAACGAAAAAGCCAGATGCATTTCATGCAAACATTGTGATGTTTTCCTCATACACTCCAACAAATTCATTGTCTTTTTTATTGTGTTCAAGGATGTCCCTTTCCATATTATTGCGGAGGGTGCGCGGAAATTTTTTTATCGAAAATCATCTTCCGAAAATCATTCTATTCCAACACCTCGATCTTTACCTCAGTCTTTATATTTTTATCAACGTCCACCAATGATCAGCTTTACCCTCCATACAATAATAATCCTAGAAAACCTTCCATTTTTTTATAAAATTTAAGGATGGAGAAGTTCTCTTCAATAGATTTGATCCATTGATCAGCGATTGAGGGATCATATAATCCATTAAAAGTTGGAGGCCTATCTCTCATGAAGCTCTTGATAGAAACTTTTTCATTGTTATGGGGGGACAGGTGTTGAATGTTCCTCTTGACCGATGATTCTATTCAAATCTTAATTTAGATGGGAGAGAATCCTGAAAATGTTCTCGGTTCCCGCTACAATTGGATTAGACATCTCATTAGTACAGTCATCACATTGATCTTCACATCAGTTATTAGCATGATTCCTCCTATTAGCGGAAATTGGTTGTAATAAAAGGAAAGTTAGGGGTAACACATAAAGGGTAATACATGTACAAAACTGATGACTTATAAATAGCTTTTATTTCCTTATTATAAGAATCTATTGACATCAGTCTATGTTATCCATGATCTACTTTCATATAAATATTCATAGGGCATTTTTTTAGTCCCTTAATAATGTTTCATACTATGCTTTTGAATTTACCAAATCATATCCCTCATGAGTTTCAAAACCAAGAGTGCATCAAGGCCCATTGTTGTGTAATAGTTCTTATTCGATTCTAGCTCAAAGCGGTGTTTTTTGGTTTTATGCATAGGATGCATCTGTGCCAGAGCTGCCTCTACCGGCTCATATCCAAACGGGGATTTGTTTTCTTGTTAAAACATTTACTAAATACTCACCAAAACATAGGGATGTTTTTATTATAATTAGTCTTTTCTCTAAGGCCTTACTAGGGTTTTCTAATCCTAATCCCAAAAATAACTAAAACTATCCTCTGATACCAACTATGACAACCCTAATATTTTTATTACACAATTAAACATAATTCATTACATATAATTCACTTCATACAACATAGTAGATCGAGAGTTCTAGAGACTATGGGGATTAGGATCATTACATATCAACTTTAAACAAGAAATACAACATCATTATTGAAAACATCCTTTAAATGACCACTACATTCCCTCGTACATAGCATTGCATGGGATAACATGAGGACATGCATAAGAAAAGGGTGAGCTATAAAGACTTGTAAAGGAATAATAAAATAATAACATGAGGAATAAAATACATGTTAGATAATATGCATATCAATAGATCACAATATAATCATAAACATAGTGTCATGAAAAATTAGGATGATCATAACATTGAAATGTAGCAACAACACTTAACATGGAATTATCTTGAGCTAAGGATCATTGCACATAGAACATGAGTAAACCCTCATTGAACATGAAGCATGAATAAACCCTTTTTAAACTTGAAATAAAATGAGTAAACTCCCATTGAACAAGAAGTATCATGATAATATACTTTAACCAATGCATTGGAGTGCTATCAGGGCGCACCCTTCTTAAACATTTCATTAATGCATTAGTGTGCCACATGAATCATAAAACATTGAATCATTCAATATAATCATTTATTCAATGATAAAATAATGTGGAATAAATGCATAAAACTCTTTAAAAAATATGTAAATGTGCATAAAATTGAATATCCTTGAAATAGAAATGGTCATGGTATTCACTAAAAAATGACATTTGCAAGGAAAAGCATAGTGCAATTTCGGCAGAATAACGACACAACATAAGAACTCATAAAAATGGAGGATGAGAGATAAAGGAGTCTCTCATCATATTTAAAAGACAAGGACATTAAGGGGGTAATATAGATATATTTCGCAACAAATTTAATGGAATTTAGATTCATGATACTAAATAATTTCTTTAATGTAAATGAGGAGAGATAAATTTCTTTCGAAATTCTGCATATTAAAAATTGTACATGGGGGTAATTTAATGAGAGATAAATTGGTCTCCCATAATTAAAACAAAAAGAGGGACGTATGGGGGAGGTGTGAAACCATACCCCAATATTTATAATTTAAATTTAAAGGGAATAAAAATATAATGAATATTGGAAAAAAATGAAAAAACGAAGAAAAACCATTACATGGAAGTATGCTTCCAAAGGCTTGAGAGTGGATTGCGAGAGGCCTCTTGGGAGAATGGGGAACCTTGGTAGGATTATAGAGAGAGGAGAGAAGAGGTTTGATGAACTCCAAAGGCTTTCTGTGAGGAGGATGTGGGAGCTTGGGTTGGTTTATATATGAAAGGTGAGGGTATTCGTTATTATTTAGGTTTGGGACCCCACACATTAAGAAACTCCATACAACAAACCAACCCATGGTTTTTACTGATGGTTTTTTGAAAATGGATGTGGTAAAAAATATTTTATAAATCAATAGTCCTAAATTCTTAATATAACGGGGTTGCCTAAGTGGAGGTGATTCACACTCCCAAGGAAAATAATTTAAAAAGACAACATGTTTAATATGTCTTGAAGGGTCCACTCAAGATTTGAAAAATAAATAAAACAAACCCAAAATCACATTATTTTAAATTTAAGACATATATTGGAATAAAATAATGTTTATCGTATTTTATTATATCACTATGGGGTCATTATGATGTCGTAAAGCACATTATATAATTAAACGGTATTTAATTTTAAACAAAAAATTTAACTGTCTTAGAAAATTATACAAAATTCACTGATGGATAATTTTTATGTTCTCATTATATAAATAATATTTATTTTATCTAAATTATTTTCAAAAAATGTTAATTTTCACTTTAAAAAAAGTGTCATTTATAGAAAATTCATGGGTTTTGACAAAAATGGATTTCAATCCTTAATAAAAACTACAATTAAATTCATATAATTATATGATCATTTATATTTAATAAAATACCATTTAATAATAATAATAATTATATTTTATTAAAATATTATTTAATTCCAAAGTCCATGAAATTATCAAAATAGATTTCTTATTTGAACATTAACTAAAAATATTATTGATGCTTTAAAAACTATTACAAGGAAACACAAATAAAAATAATGTATATTCATTATTATATAAAAATAATAATGTACATAACCATAGTGATAAAGTCTGGTTACATAACCCCTTATAACACACATATAATACCGAAGGGTAGGGTGTGCGATGGTGACTGACTCTTGGGGTGGCTCAGATATAATTTCTTGGGTGGTAATCTCTATCAACTTCCACTTCTCTTGTAGAGGATTCTGCTCATGATTAACATTTTCGTGCACAGCTTGGTCTTGGTCAAGAGAGAAGCCCAATGATGCCACCTCTTTTCTGAGCTCCGAAAAATTGGCTTCATATGGGGCATGTCTACTGGATGAGGCCATATCATCCTTTGTCTGAGTAAACTGGATTTTTTATAGACATATATTTATACTAATCATGTGATCGCTGTTCAATGAATATATTAGCAACAATCACAATTCTTAACATAAAACCATAGAAGTTGAAAATTTGTATAAAAATTTTACAAAAAGGGAAATTTAATTATCTCAAGAGAAATTTCCATTAATGAATTTTTGGGTCATTACACCGAGCGTGGGGGTCTGCTCTCCTACCAAACAACTTCTGTCATTCGGGTCCTCAAAACTATGGCACCAATTGGAGCCACACCATCTAGCCCCTCCCATTGAACCGGCCAACTGTGGATCCTACTGACTACTAGTTTTCCCTCCACTGCTGCTTGAAGCCACTACCTTCTTTTGGGGATTGACGTCATGACCTTCCTCCGTGGCTCGAAGACATGGTTTCCACAGTGACACGCCGTTGTAGCATGCCTCCCTCCTCTAACACGGACTGAAATGGTCGGCCACCCCTTTGTATGATGCGACACCATTGGGCAACACCATCTTCCCACATTCAGTGGTTGACGGCTGCCGCCACCTCCGCTTACCAGCACCGCCATGCCGGCGCTGCTTCCGTGGCCCACCAACAAAGCTCTTGTGGTCTGATTCTTTCTCGTCTGTGCCTACGTTCCTCCAGTGGGGGCACCTACACTTCAAGACCTGAAGTTTCACCATGCTACAACATTTCATGGTCTCCCGTGAAGAACACCACCACTATTAGATCAGCGAAGGGTATGGGCCTTTTTCGGCTCAGCCCAAGCCCTCCAACTCAGCGTTATAATAAGGTAAATATTTCTTAATCATAAAAATACCCATAAAGAAATGTCGCATTATCCTCTTATATTGAACAATGAAACAAGGTAAAAACCCTTGGTCGGTTGATCTGTTTTTTTTCATAATTAGGATCAATGGTGGAAAGGGAGGAATTAAGAAAATAACCCCTACATTGAGTACACTGGATGTTACTATAGATAAGGAAGGAGTGTCCATGTTCGAGGCTGTTGTGGACAAAGGAGAAGGTTCACGTCCTAGGGTGGTCATAGAAGAATTCTCCAATGGTCATCAAGAGTCCATTCTATATTGGTGGAAGACATCACCGAAACATTATCAGAGAATCCTCTCTTCGGTTTCAAAAATACCTATGTTGGAATTGTTTAAATAGAAGAAAAGAGGAGATCAGCCCACCACACAATTATTGAGGTTTATTAATAAATTTACTTAATAAACCCATTAATTATCCAAACAGTTCAGTTACACAACCAAGTGTAACTGGACATTAAATATTCTGACAACCAAGTGGTCCAACCACTACTTCTCAACAGATACAAAGAATAAAGTAAAATAACTCGTTGAGTTATTTTAATATTATTTTCAGTAACGTTTAAAAATTAACTTTTTCGTTTGACCCTTTACAGTCGAATTTAAGCTTACCTTAATTTATTCCTGGAACTATGAATTCAATAGGGCCTTCTAATTTTTAATCTGATCACCGATTAAAAATATTTAAATCATCATTCACATGTTTATTGAACATACCTTAATAAAATTTCAAAATATATTAACAGTAAACCTCGACCCGCGCCAGTCGAGGTTAGGCTATACCTAAAGAAAACACCCCCTATCTAGCTCATTTTTACTCTCGTATTTCTAATCCGAATTACCATTATGAGTTAAACAGTTTAATAATAAAATAATTGATACAAAAATATTTTATTTACGGCCAAAAACTAATTCCACTATTGGCCCACACCGACCAATGATTGGATCTACATATGGAAAACATAGTATCACGAGCTCTGCGATGGTCTCATATGATTTATTTGCGTCACTATTCTTGAGTTATAAGAATTTGAAAAATAAAATAATTTTATTTGATAATTTTATTTACAGTTACTCCATCTTTGTGTTTTCTCACTAGATACATGCATCGACTAAAATTAAGTTTCGCCTAGGGTAAAATCATTGTCCTCAATGAAAAGGAACCCTCAGATTTCTGATATGGGAATTTGTTTAAGAGTTATTTCACTTTTTTAGGAAAACTGCACACATGAGATATTTAATGCTTAAAACATTTTCAATGGATCATTCCTGGAACGAAAGGTCTTGGAATCATGTGATGTCAATTTTCAAAGTCTCATAAAAATCCAATATCATTAAAAAAAATTATATAGATATTATGGGTCATTATAGGATCATACATGAAAAATTAGACAATTAACACTATAAAATGATGATTTTGATAATGAATCATTAATAAATTGCTATCAATATATTATATGTGGATAATATATGATATTAAAAGTGTATATATGGTCATATTGTAGATTTATAATGATGTTTAATTTAATATATAGTTTATTCAATCACATTAAACAATGTATCAGGATGAGGTAATGGATTTCATAAATCAATTTATATTAATTGGGTTTTATTAGTTCATCATTTCCATATATATTATAAGATTAAGTGTGTAATGAAAATCGATTATTTTGTTGAATTTAGAAAAATTGTGTTTATTATTTTGACAATCATAATAACTTTTTGTTAATTCTCACTTAAATGTTTTCATCATCATAAGGAATTTCATATCAATTTCCACTACACTGAGATTTATTAGGAATTATACTCCTTCTTTATGTGGTGTATTCACGTCCCCTTTTTGTATTTATCATTAATATGTATCTATAATTAATATGTACTTAATAATAATTATTAAATATTCAACTCATGTTCACCCTTTAAATGGTCTCAATTGAAAGGTTAAAAAATCTGTAAAAATTTATTCAACAATCTTAATATTCTATGATTATTTATATTTTTCATTAAAGGAATATAAAAATATAACCTTTATAAAATTCATTTATTTTATAATAATATTTATATTGAACTTGTTTTCATATTTTCTTCCATATTTTACTATATTTTGAAATATAATTAATAATTAAATGATTACAATGAATAAGGATATTGTTTTTATTTTGATGTAATATTTTTTTTCCAATGCCCATATTTTAAAAAAATAATCTACTAATGTCCTCTTCAATCACTAAAATTATTTAGTAATTAAAATCATTGCTATATTTTAATTTTTATAATCGTTTAGTGGAATGTATTATATGCCTTATAGAAGGTACAATTTAGCCTTTTTATAAAAAGTCAAAAGGAATGTTTCTTTTTAACATTTATGGTATTAATGAACCTCCCCACTTCCAAAATTATTTAACTTTATTTAGAATATTCAGAATTTTTTAAATTATTATAAAAATAAATTACTTAGGAATTAATACACACTTTAATGCTTCAATCACATTTCCTTAATGGGAATGACTTTATTACGAAACATACATTAATGATTTATTGATAGTCATATTTTAGTTATTAATAATTATTTATCCATTATATTTATATTGAAACATCCCCTTTCCTGTGGTAATTTATCATTTGAAATTGTATTTCGATTAATTATACATTATCTTAGTATCATGGATGTGAATATTTCTTAAACTATATATTATTATTACAGATGATGTTTTACTATGAATGTTATTTGATTGATGTGGGAAATCATAATACTGCATATTTTTTATTCAATGATGATATTTTTTTGTAAGGTGTATTATTTATGTTTTATATTAATCATTCAATATATGAGGGATGAACTAGACATGAATTAATTGGTGGTGCCCGATTGTAGATATTCCATATATTCAACGAAAAGTCTCATGAGACAAACTTGTTGGATATCATTATTAAATGGGTTTTTGGTTTATACATACCAATTAATTAAACTATATTAGCACAAGGATTTGATAGTAATGATATCATGATGTCCAAGATCATGACGTCTAACATTAAGTATTTAATTATTTCATATTATTATTGTTTTTATAATTATTATCATTGAGATTATTGAATTGATATTATGCATGGATTCATTTTGTGATCAAGTTATTTATTAAATGGAATTTGTTTTGATATATCAACCATTCCATATTGATTATTCAATATTTACTCATGATAGAACCCACTTTATGTTACTGTTTCTATGTATCTGAACTCACCCTTTATTTTTTTATTTCCTTAGCATATTAAAAACGTTATTAATAATAATATTAAGGATTCAAAAATATTTCTTTTTATTTAGTTACATTTATATTATAATAATGGAATTTCTTATATATCTAGTTTACCCAGACAACTAAACTATTTGGTCTTCTATGATGTGATCATTTTTATCCAATGCTAATGTAAAGATGAAGACACTATCTCTTCTCTAATTAGACTAGGGTCAATACATGTCTGGTCTTCCTCCATAATGAGAGTTTTATTTCTCAATTAATCTTACTCCTAGACCCCAACCCATTATCCATACACCCTATAGAATGAAAATCATTGATTTAGAATAACCGATGAAGGTGTTACAAGAAAATCATGATAAGTGTTTTATACACCTGTTTTCATCACTGTGTGGGGTGATGGTCCAAATAATAAAAAAGAATGATAGTTAAATATGACTCTATATTGATAATAATGAACTCAAAAAAAATCTTGATAACAAAAAAATATCATCTTTCCTGGATATGTGAAATGTATTATAATATAAATCGTCCCCATTATTTCTCAAAGGTGGAACTTCAGTCGGGATATCCACAATTAAATGTGAAGAAGGGAGATATTCTCATGGTTTCATTACAAACATGGTATGGTCACTATGAATTTGTATTTATTCCCTTCAGACTCACTAATTGTCTAGTAGTCATCATGGAAATGATGAATAGACTCTTTATAGATTTTCTTGATAATTTTATTAGTATTTATAGATTTCATATTGATATAATCCAAAAACGATGAGGATTATCAGGAGTATTTTAATATCATTCCAATGTCTTTTTGAATAATGTAGTTACATGAAATGTATAGTAAATGTGAGTTCTGGATGGAGGATATATTATTCTTGGGGAATTTTATCCCCCGCAAGGGGATATCTGTAGATCCATAAGAGACAATGGAAATATTAGAGTGTCCTATAATAATATCAGTGGTGGTTATTCATAGTTTCCTCAGACTATATGGGTACTATTGATAATTTTTTAGAATCCACTAATGATTTACAATCCTGTTGACTAATGTAACTAAGGAAGAAGTCATGCTTTTCAGAAATAATGAATTTGAAGAGTGCTTCACATAAATGAAAAAGAGGCTCATCACAGTACTATAACTCATACTACCCTCAAGTGGGGATGTTATTGGGGTATACCTTGATTATTGAAAAAAGTATTTGGATATGTACTAATGAATAATGATAAACTAATATCATATGCCCCATGAAATTTGAAAGTTCAAGAGCTAAACTATCCAAATGATGACATGGAGTTATATTAAATGAAGATTACGTTAAATATTTTATGAAATTGTATCAATGGGGAGAAATTTAAAATATATAATAGAAATAAGATCCTTATGTATATGTTCACACAATGGGAGTTTAATATGCACAAATGAATATAGTTAAAGCTGATCAAGGATTATGACTATATAATCCACTACCATCCTATGAAATAAAATAATGTGGTATACGATCTATGTTCAAAGGACCTAGAATCCTTATCCAAGATAAAAATTTACAACAATCCAATATTTTTAGAAATCAAAAGGATAGACATGGAAGTCATTAAATATAGAACATAATCCTTCCTCTATTAAATTATTTCTCAACCATCCCTTCTAGAGATGATAAAAAATGCATAGAGGGAAGATGTGAAAATACAAAAAATGGTGAAATATATAAAAAAAGAAAATCATCATAGTTTAAAATTGATGAAGAATGATTTATAAAATTTGGGTTATGAAAATTTTGATCATAAAAGCCCGAGATAAAAAATGGATATTAAATTATACACATAACTCAACCTTATCCATACACCTTGATAGCATGATGTTATTTCCAAATCTCTGAGGGAACTATTGGTGGGACAGTATAAAGAAATAGATCATTGAATGCACATAAATGTGTTTGTTTTTTCTACTAATGAAGGAAAAAAGTAAGAAGTCCAAGGGTAAAATAGAAACATTACCTATACCTACCAAGAAATGGGAAAAATATTATTATTGAATTTGACACTGGTTTTCTAAAAAATCTTGAGGAATTAATTATATATATGTTTTGGTGGATTTTATTAATAATAATTCTACTTTAATTTATAATTTTTTAGGTTTTTTCACTCGATCAACCTGTAAGGATGTACCTTAGAGAAGTGGCGAGGCTATATGGAACAACACTATTGATTATATCGGATCAAGATCCATTGTTTACCTCCCTATTTGGGAATATTAATCAAAATTATATAAACACATATTTGATCATAAATAAGTGTTATGAAAACATCTCTAAAAGCTAATTTGAGATGACTATCCATTCAAATTAGGGCATGTTAATATCAAGCTTGATGGACATCAAAGGAGGATAGGGTCAATATCTTCCTCTGGTCAAGTTCTCATACAATAAAGGCTATCACTCAAGCATTCAAATTGATCAATATGAATCTATTTATAAAAATATATGCAGAACACTATCATATTGGATAGAATTTTGGGAATGAAAGATTCTATGAATTAAAATGCTCGATGAAATCTTTATAAATATTGAGAATAATTAGTAATACAATGGTGTTGTTTAATGGAAATAATAGAGATGTGATTAAAATCATTGATGAGAACTTGATTTTGAGGTTAGAGATAATTGTTTCCTCTATATATCTCAATGGAATAGAATAATGAAATTTGGTAATAATGGAAATTTATAACCTATGTACATTGAACCCTTTAATGTATTAATCTCATTAGAGTTGTGGCCTATCGACTGTCACTCTCATCAACCATATCTCAATTTTATGATCTGTTCCACATATCCCTCTTGAGATATTACAAAACTTATATATCACCCGTACTCAATCAGGTTTGGTATAGTTAGAGAATAATCTCTCTTATGTATATTAACTAGTGAAGATCGAGGACCATAAATGAAATTTCCAATGCAATAAGAAAACTCACCTATTAAATTTATTATAGTTGAACCGTATGTAAGAGGATGAAATGTGGGAACTAGAAGAAGCCGTGAATTAGATATACCATTTACTTTTCCAAAAATTATACATAAAATTAATTTTTAGGGATAAAATTTATTAACATTAAAGAATGAATCGACCCAGATTTTTTCAATGTAATTTTTCCTTATGATCTTACAAATATGTAAAATTTTTTAGTATACTCATTATAAAGAACAAGAAACAAATATTGAAAATTAGAAAAATTTAATTCTATTTAAAAAAAATTACATTTAGAGAATGAATATCCCGATATTAATTGTAAAAATTATTATTAGACAAAAAATTAAAAAAATGATATAATAATAACATGAAAATTGGCATCAATTTGATACACCAAAATAATCACACTCGCAGAAAAAAGCATAGTAATGAAGAAAAATAGGTAAAATTAAATATTAATTTTGAAATTAAAAATACATATTAACATGAAGGAAATAGGGTCAAATGAATCATGAATAAAAAATGTTGTATTTAATGAATGTAGGACTGTTTATAACCATTACAAATCTAACAGCTGGAATAATAATTAGACCTTTGTAGTAATATTATGACTACTGGAGTAATGATCTGACCATTGGAATAGTAATATGACGGGTGGGAAAATATTATATTCTAATAGAATAGTACCCTAAACAATGTATGTTTAATATAATATTTAGTAATATTATAAAATTAAAATAAATTATATTTACCTAAGGATATAATTAAATAATTTTTTAAAATGATAAAGTAGGTCTTTCAATTTCTCTAAAAAAGTATGTTTTATTTTATTTTTTATAAAAAATATAAATATTTGAAATAAAATTTATATTAATAATATGGTTTTATAGAATAATAATATTTTTAATTATAATTGTAATATAATTTTATGATATCATAAGAATGTTTTGAAATAGTCATAAAATTGATCATGATATTTAAATTAGTGTTTATAAAATAAATAAGGGTTTGTTTAAAAATAATTTTTCTCTTATTCATAAAATTAATTTAAAAAAATATTTAATTATGGGAATATTAATGTTTAAAAATGATCATATATGGTTTTTTGTATTTTTCCCTAATAGTTGACTTTTTTCATGAATCGTAAAATATAGAAAAAAAGATAAATTTCATTATAAGAAAAAGACATGAAAAAATGAGTCATGAATGATATAAGTGACCATTGGTTCAACTTCACTTAATTTGGGTTCTTGATATATTCAAATATTTAATATATTTTGGTTTCTCTGATCAAATATAATTAATTTATGACTATAATATTCTAAAAATACCCTTCTACTCCCCATTTAAATAAAAACTATCACCACTAATTCTCCTCACACCATATATGCCTTGTATATTAACAAAAAAACGTCCAAAATCCCTCATAATCTCTCCCAAAAAACTCGCTATTCCTTACTCTCCTTAAAGAACTAATCCAAGGTTCCTTAAGTAGCTGCCTAATAGTATACATCCAATGGAGAAAGTAATACCCCCAATTGAGCTTCATAATTTTTCTTCCACCTCATCCTCAAAACAAAAATTCCATATTACATTATATAATGACTCTTGTATCATTAATAAACTACATTTTAATTTAATAAATGAAAAAATATAACATATTCTCTTGTATTCTCATATTATTCTAAAAATGAATATGTTGTTCACATTATTGGTGGTTCACTACCTCCATGAAAAGTAAAAAACATTTTTCTCTACCACCTTGTAGGATGGTTATTGAAATACTATAATGGTTAAATATGATGATAATATATATATTAAAACATAATTAATGTTATATAAGTTTTTAATTATCATTGAGTTAAACAACACATATCTAGTTCATGATTATCAATAAAACTAGCCACCTAAATCAACTAACTATATAATGATAATTTTTATAGAGAAATGAATTATAAATAGGTTGGAAAAAATTTGGATATTTGAGATCATTATATTTTTTTAAGTACATGAATATGTTAATTTTTGTTAATGAGTTGTTGTCTAAGTTGATAAAGACATAAACAATTATCCATTATTGATCCAACCACAATACCATGAAACAAACACAATTAGAATAATGAAATTAAAGATGATATTTAAAATAAATGGTTCTAAATAAAAATAATTTAATTATATTAAATCTTATATAATTTTAAAAGGTTAGGAATTAAGTAATTAAATAATTTAATTTTATTATTTAGGAATATTATTGTTTAATATATTCAATTATAAATTTATTGTTGAACCATATTTTGTTTATAGTTTATATGTTTTTTATTTGAAAATTTAATTTCCCATAAAAACGCCCTTTCCTAGGGTTTTATGTTATCTAATATTGGTAAAAAATTATTTTCAGGGGTTAAATAATGTTACGTGTGGGGATTGAGACCTTGTGTAATGGTGGAGGGGTTTTCCTTTAGTTTTTTAAGGGAAAACAACTAGTACGTAAGGGTGTGCTTTTCGAATTTTGTGTATTGATAAATATAGGTAAAAAGATAATATTATACACTTAAAAAGGGTATTCTTGGTTGATTAAGGGTAAGCCTGGATTGCATAATGGTTAGATGTATAAACTCTATGCTTGAAAAATTGCAATTATATCCTATGTAATGGTATCTGTGGACCAAAATTAGTGTAAAAATGTGTTTTTTTAATGGTAAACAGAAAAATCATATAGATAGTGTAGTGGTCACAAAGGATCTATGTTAAGGTAATTAACTACTATGTAATCTTAGGATGACATTTCTAAACATTTAATAAGGGTAAAGACTACATTTCATAATGTTCTCTTTACGTTTCAAACACATCACAAGGGTTCTTAATTTTCTTTTTATGGGTATATAAGGATGCATTATTATATCTTGTGGTTTCTTCTAAATGAAATCAGGGTGTCAAATACAGGTATTGTGGGATTTATTAATGTTGTGTAAGGATAAAACCAAATGTGAATAAGTGTGGTCAATAATTGAGCTACTACATAAGGGTAAAATCCTTACCCTTACATGACTTCTAGGAGTTTCATAAGGTTAAACTATGATACCATTACAGTGTTCCATTTTTTGGAAAATTATTTTAAAACCGCACTTTTGTGATACTTCTTCAACCAAATTTTACATGTATGATGTTTCAATGGTTTTAAATACCAAAACTCATATAATTAAATTATTTTGAATTATTTTAAATTATGTCAAAGGTTTATGAAATTTAAAATAATTTTATATTAGTAAATAATTGAAAGAAAATATAAATTATTGATTTAAATTGTGTATTTAGTATTATGACCTATACAAGTATTGTCATCTTATCATTATCCAAACAATTTCTATATCCATTTTTGAGATCTTCTTGTGTTCTATATTCCAAAACCAATTCATATCGGTTCTGATAAGCCTTATTCAAATGAAACATGTTCTCCTTCCAATTTCCTGGAACAACCAAACCCTTTCCCACATCTTTATTTTGAGTGAAATAATTTTTACAAGGGTTATGTTTCAGGTAATCATAACCATATATAAATTGAAAGCTATAATTTACTAATAATTATACAAAAAGATAAATTCAAATCCTTAAATGGTAATAACCCAAAATTATCCGAACAATGAAAATAATAATTAACATAATTTTCATATATTATTCTTGAAATAAAATGTAATCATATGAAGAATTATTAATATTATTATTTAATAAATAAATTTTGTTCACATACCTTGTCTTAAACCTATAATATAAAAATAATCTAGGAGAAAGTATATTTTTAATGCATGTTGTTTTTTATTTCTTTGGGAAATAAAATAATGGTACGGGTTTTAGGTACCAATTTTATGTGGATTAAAATTATTGATACACATACATGTTTTGTATGATTATTTGTTGTCCTACCATTACTTTTAAATAGAAAACTATAAGGTAGGGGGTCCTGTAAACTCTACCATATGACACTATTCATGTTCATTGGCATGAGATATGTGGTTCTCCTCTTTGAGAGAATAACCATTAAATCATATTATGTTACTAATAATGAATAATTTATTATTACATAATGAACATTATGTCATAACTAATTAATGGATGATTCTTAATAAATTATCCAAGTGATAAGCACCACATTGGAAAAATTTATGCTTTCTTATTTACGAGAATATAATGGATTAGGCTTTACCAGTTGTATAAGCATAGAGACCTATTTTTTATTATTGATCAAAGGTGTGTGTGTGTGTGTAGAAAATAGAGCATATGTTCTATGTTTGGACACCTTATGGGGTGTTTTTGTGCTACCAGAGTCCTTGAACCCATAAGGCCATGTTTGATGTATGATCAGTTTTGTAAATTTTTTGAATCTTAATAACATACTGTGGTCTATTTATATGAAAACCCGTATTCCCTTTTTGTGATACCTGTTTTTTCATACCTTGTTGACTATTCATGATAGTTATGGAATATTTATGTGAATGTGTAATATAGAAACCCACAGTGTAATATGGCAGACCTATTCATGGGAACCGGATTTTTTATTATATGTCAATGGATATGTGTGGTTGATATTATCACATTGTTGACTTGTGATACGTATAGTATATGCTTTGTTGCTTTTTTTTATTTCATGGTTCCCAATATATATATATATATATATATATATAGATATCCATCATGTTTTGGTATCTCTATATGGGTGACATGTTTAGATAATGAATATGAGAGGATGATAATACTAAGATAGGGAAAGGGGCATGATATCCTTGTCTAGCCTCAAGTAGGGGCATGAAGATCATATGTTACAGGACATGGGAGATGATGATGGGGACTGATAGCCTATGTGACTTTACCTATGGGATATTGGAGTCATAATTATCAATTTGATCTGAACTAATAGATAAGGAATGAATATTCTGGTATATTTGGCCCAACCTAGTGGAATAGTGATTTTATGGTTATTATGAACAATCAAGGTTGGATCCATTGTTGTGAATATATCTTGCATACACTAACATCATTGGTTAATATGTTTTCAACATAGAGATGAAATAGGTATGCCCATGGGTTCATGATAGATTCATAAGTTCATGTCTACTTGACACATGGTTATTTATTTCCAACATGTCCTTGGTTATAATATTTTATATTTCATAGTTATGAATTTCTCGTTTACATTATTCTACTCTTAATAGATGTATGGAAAATGTGTATTACTAGTTGGGTATTAGAATTTTTTTTGTGGTTTCCTACTGAGACATTGTCATAACATACTAAAAAACCATGGTACTTGGGTACCTGGGTAGCATTAACAAGTTTTAGGTACTGGTTGGATTGAGGCCCGATGCAACCATCTAGTGGGATAACTCATTAGGAATCCAGAGACAAGGATGAGAAATAGCTAGGCATGAGAGAAGTGCCTCTCAAACTTTTTTCATTTCTTATTGGTATATGTGATCTTCCGAAAAGATGATCAGGGCCTTTTACTAACGTATGAGGAGGTGATCCTAAGGTCATTTAAAACTATGGAATATACCTATTTAATTAGTTCTAGATGTTACAAATTGTTATTAGAGAACAATATATCTTTTTTCATAGGGTGTATGTTGACATGATACATAGTTATATGTTATAAATTGTGATGGATCCCAGATGGATTCGCCTCAAACACCATTTCATGGGGATTTCCATTTCAAAATGGAAAGGGATTGATGTTATTGGTTTTCATTATTATCCTATGTTTTTTCATAATGTGATGAACATTGATTTTGAGGTATTGATATTATATGGATTGAATCCTGGCCATATGAAAATGAGGAATCCCATGAATGATAATACTCACATAGGTTTCCTATGACATTTATGTTTTTTGGGATGATTTTATTAGTCCCTATGTGTGTCTACATCTGGTACCACCACATTTGATACTTTGTTGTGGTGAAACTAGGTAATGACGATTACCATAATGATGACATATATAATTATTTCTTCCCTCTATCCATGTGCAGGGAAATGTTCTTATTTGGTCATTTTGATTGGAAAGAAAATCCTTAATAAACAACCTTGTATGAGTATACTATAGAAAGGTCTGTCTAATTATGGTTTCATGTATAGTATATGTGGATTTATCCACAACTCCCCTAGTTTAATTTTGTTTAACCAATCAAGGTACCAATGGAATCCTAACATGGAATTTCTATGAGAAAGTACATCATATATTTTCTTTATAGATGTTCCTAGATGATGTTTCTTGGGATTTAAACCCTATTGAAACATTGATCTAGTTTTTTGAAAGACTTTCTGGCCTTAAATGAAAATATAGTGTCATGAAATTTGGTACCTCATACTTAATGGGAGTAACCTGGTTGAGGATATTACTTTTGATGGAACAATAGATGTTAGTGACTTAGGGGTGGTTCTCATTGAAGAAAGTACCATGTGCATATATGTAACCGATGGAATCCTTAAATGTTTAATGAATGGTGTTTTAAATTTCATGGAAACCTTATTGTGTATAGGATTTATAGTGTTGGTTCACATTATATAATGTTTCATTCCTGATAATTGTAATACATTTTTAATTCTAGGGATAGATTCAGGTCCTTCTTGGTATGATAAATTGGAATGAAACTATCATTGAATTATAAGTGAGGATCATAGGTAATGGTTCCTTGGAGGGTTGAGCAAGGGTACACAACCCAATAAGGTGGGTGATATGTAGTGAAACCTGTTAGCAAGGAATTTTCTTTCTAAGGAGGAGTGCTTCAGGTGATTAGTTTTGTGGAGATGACAACATATTGTCTAGATTTGAGTTTTATGACTAAGTAAAAATCATATTTTTAGGGTAACTAATTATGTTTTCATTATTTTCTAGGAAATTGATGGGGAGTATATTTCAGGAAGTTGTTACATACTAATTAGAAAAATCAGTTTGGTGTACTAACTGATGAAGATGTTTATGGTTTTGAGGACGATCTTGATGAAGCTGGGATGGTATGTCACTGACATTTTTCAATTCAGTATCACCCTTAGTGATAGAAAACTTCATGTTTGGAATGAATATCATACCGTTGATGGATTATTGGTTAATTATTATTAATTTTTCTATGTCGAAGAATACAACATTGACAACAAATCGGGGGTACCGTTGTGTGTAAGGGGCTCAAAAACGAGATGCTCTTATGGTGTGGCGCATTGACCTGGTTGTGTTTTAAATGAATTCTCTTCCAAAAGAAAAGTGGTCTATGTAAGACTGACTGTTGGAAAATTTTAGTGACTCCATAGATCTATGTTTTGTGGACCCCAGATAATATTTCTCCAAATTGAATGGATATAGTCTATTTTCAATATCAAGGTAAATTGAACCATATGTTGACATTGGAATTAGGAAAAAAATTAAATGCTTATTGATATTTAAACTATAGGTGTACTGATTCGTGGTTGACAAACATGTGTCTAGTGAAAGATGATTGTGAACTAATATGGACAACTTATGTGATGTTGGTTAATTTCTTCTAGTTCTAGGGATCTATTGTAGATTACATTGAGTACTCTTTTTGTGTTTTCTTATGAAACATTGTTTTGATCATTACTATGTTTTCATTCCCTTAAAATATCATTATTACTCTATATTAACTTGTTCCCTTGAATTGTGTCATCATTCATCGTGAATGGTTTATAATCCCTTGATCTTCATTATGATCCTCAAGATGGAATGTAATTTTGTGATGAGAATCAGTATATTTTTTTGGGAGGATTTTGTTGAAAATGCCTTTTGTTTCTTTATTCCATGGGTGTATCCATGTCTTTTGTGTTGGACACAATTATAATTGGTTAATATTCCTTGGTTTCCTTTTAGGTTTTACATTGTGGTTAGATGACAATCTCAATGTGATGGGAGATATTTTTCCTGATAGTGTAGTGTAGGTTAGTCATAATACCTTATCATTTAAATATTTTTCTTTTCTGGCATGGATAGTCCTTGGTAATATAATCTGTTATCTAAGATGATGTGGATTATTGATGGACTACACACTCATATTTTCTTTTGGATTTTTCTAGGTGATCTTCAAGGGGTGACGCTTGGTGTTGAAAATCATAAGTTTTCAATGTGTATATTTCTAGGGTAAAAACCATTATCAAATCAACATATTTTTGAAGTATGGTTAGATCATTGTTGTAGTATATGCGCATTATCAATTTTGGGAATCATTTTGGTGTTTTTGTTGTTCCATTCCTTTAGGTTTCAATATCATCTCTTGGGCGTTTCACTGTGTTGTTTGATTGATGTTTGTTCTTTATGTTTAGGATGTCTGAATTTGGTGGATGTTTTCCTCTTGTTCCACAGTTTTGGTGAATCATTAAATTTTGGAAAGATAAATTCTAGTTATCTGATTCTTTTTCTTTGTTTAGGACATTTACATTTAAATAATTATAGCTATAAATTAGGAAACTATTGTTTCAATGGGAACTTGAATGTGTTGGGTAAAAAAATCATCGATCTCATCATATTAGGTATAGATAATGTGTTACAATAGGACATAGATCTCAAGTATGGGAATCTTTTATAGGGGAAACATGTTTATGTTTTCAAATTTAAATTGATCCTTTAACCATCTTCTGTTTAAAAATTATCTGTATTTTATGTGATTATTTTTCAATAAAAATAATTATTTTAGTTTTATGGTGTTTTTAATGGTAGAAACTTATTTTAAAGTGTTATATAAGGAAAGAAGGGGGTTTAAGACCTTTTTTATAGACATAGGGATTTTACTTGAGCTGGGTAAGGGTAAAGAGCCTTTACATAAGGTTAGATTTTCTTTTTTGGCCTAGCCTAAATGTAAAACATGGATTATCTGAAGTTAAACTAAAAATACCATGCACTTCAAAAGGGTAATCATGTCTATATAAGGGTAATCTTAGATTAAATAAAGGTATGTAAGAGAAATTATATATTATGCAATGGAAAATCATGAATATTTGAAGATAACTATGGACCTTTATAAGGGTAACCGTGATTTTCATTGGGATAAAATGGGAAACCTAATATATTGTGTAATGGAACCTCTGGTATTGGTTAATGGTAAAGAATTAACATGTAGGGGTATAATGAATTTTTTTTATACTTTGTAATTATAAATCCAGGCATGCATAAAGGTATAATTATAGGTTTAATGGCTATGTCAGGGTTCATAAGTTACAACATATGGGTAAGATGGGTTGTGTAAGGGTATCCTAGAGCATCTTCTACTAATGTGAGGGTATTAAGTGCCCCACGCAAATGTATTCTAGGTTTTCTAAAGGCTGTGTATGGGTAAACCTGGAGCTACATATTGGTTTTCTGGAATAAAACCATTGTATAAGGGTAAAAACATTACCCTTACACGATGGAAATAATATGTGTATGGTGAAACCATGTTCTTCTTATATAATTAAATTTTTAGGAAAATAATTTTTAAAACGATATTTTGAGATCCTTATTCCCTAGATCACGCATATAATACATTTCAATGGCTATGAATGGAAAAAATGTTTGAATTAAATTCATTTGATATTTTTTCCCTTATGTCAACGGTTTATGAAGTATTAAATGATACTAAATTTAGAAAAAATAGAATGAAAAATTAAAATTAAAATTTTATTTTTGTAAATTCTATGGAATTTATAGGGATTATATTCCTAAAATTATCTAGATCCTTTCTTTTTTTCATTTTGTTAATATCCTATTTAGTTTGGGAACCCAAAACATACTTTTTCTAGGATCAAATATGTATTCTTTAAATGAACTAGGTTCTTCTTATGGTTCCCATGTGTGGCTAAAACTTCTCTCCTTGTCTTCATTATACTTCAATGCATCAATTTTTATAAGGGATAAATTCTAGTAAATCGTTTCCATCATTATATTAAAAGTTGATAATTATTAATAATTCTTGATAACGATGATATCAAATGCTTAAATGGTTCTAAGATGCAATTTCTAGAAAATTGTGAAGAATAATTAACATTATAATTTAAAATTATTTAGTATAGAGAATTTTATCACATGTGGTATTTAATTATTATTTAATGAAGAAATGGTTATTTTAGTCCTCATGTTTTGTAATAATAATGTATAAATTTTCTAAGAGTGGGGATGTAGTTATTAGATGTGGTGTTTTTGTTTACATTGGAAATAACATAATACAATATATTCTGTAATTCCTTGGACTGAATATTGAATTGATTGATGCATGAGTATGTTTTGGATGATGATTCCTTGATGAACCAAGACATTGACATTGAAAAAATTGATGTAGGTGGTCTTATGAACACTACCTTATGATATTAACCACATTCATTGTAATTATTTATTAGGTTCACTACTTTAGGAGATCAATTATTAAATTATATTGTTTTATGTGTAACTAATAATTCTTAATTAATTAATATACTTGGGTAATAAATAATTTAAGGAGCATGGCTAGTAAATTTACAAGGTGTTAAGGACTATGTCAGACCATGGGTGTCATCTTTCATCCATGATGTTGTTAGACAATGAAAGACTTATCTTGTAGTATGTATGAACAATTTTTTATTACTTCTAACATAGTGTGATTTGGTGTTGTTTGTGGATCCCATGTTTGATAATTGGCCTCCTTGGAGTGTGTTTTTGTGCGACCTGAGGCCTAGAGTTTGTATGACCATGTTTGTCGTCAAATCAAACGTATTTTTATTCATGATAATATTCTATGATATATTTATATCTATACACCTAATTTCTTGATAAGAAACTTATGTTGTGATAACTTGTTGACCATGCTTGATAGTGATCACATGAATGTGTGAAAGTGTTGTATAAAGACCCATTTTGTGCTTTTGTAAGAGTATGTTTAAGGATCATATTTGTTGTCTAATGAAACAAGATATGTCTGACTGATATGATTCCACTTTGTCCTTCTGATATTGATAATATATTCCATTTAGTTGTTTTTATTTCATGTATGGTATCGATGAGACAGAAAGACCCATTGTGTAATGGTATCCCTAGAGGTGTAGTGTGTTCAGATGCATCATTTCACATGATAAAGAGAGAGAGAGAGATGATGGGGCATGATGGCCATGATTTTCCTGACCAAGGAGCAAGATGATCATATGTGACTAGAATCATGAGATTAGAGTGGGGAATGAAGATCTATGTGACTAGACCAGTGGTACATCATCCACATTATGGAATATGTGACCTTCCATATGAGAAAACAACATGGTATGAGGGTCTATAAGGGCTGAATTGGTGGAAAAATTCTTATATGAATTTTGAGCATCTTCAAGGATGCCCCATTTGTTGTGAATTACACTTACTTAATCTGAAAGCCTCTCTAAATATCCTTATTACATAGACCCAAAGTAGGTACAAGTGACATTTCATGGTGACTTTGTAATCATATGACCTTTTAATACATGGTTTTTTACTGCTTGTGTGTGGCCCACCTGACCCGAATGACGTCAATATTTCTTTTTCAAATTTTAGAAAAATCCTATTTCAAATAGGCTTATAGGGAATCCCTAAATGACCCATAGGTGATGCGGTATAATCCCCAATTTATAACTCGATGGACCAAAGAACTAACTACCCTAGAACTAACCCACATAAACATAATAATTGTTGAGGAAATAAATCTCCTCACCTCACTTTTCTAATCAACTATCATTGAACCATTTGGAGATTCATGGTGCTTGTTTCTGATAGAGGTTTCTATATCATATCTTTTTTCTAATATTGTAATATCTTCTATTATATTTTCAAATTTCTTTGATTACTCTTTTGGGGATTACTCTTACATGTTCAATGCTAACTAATTTATGGAATAAAATTCCTATATCCCAAAATCCATAAACATGAGGGCTTGATATGGACAAGATTCCCTATGTCCTTATGTTTTATAGTGACTGGAAGGCCCAAATCTAAGGGACATAGTCCCAAATTAGTTTAATTATTATCTAGCTACAGTAATTACAACAATACCTGATTTTTATAGTTACTCAAAGATTCACCAACGCTACGATTTGATAAAGTGATTTGTGCAGGATAACAAGGTGTGTTAAACTCTCAGGTACACCCCAAATACTACTAAATCTGTGTTAATGGTGATATTTTGATATGTTACACAATTATTCATTTCATGTTTACCTTTTTTTGATCTTATCACATTTATATGTGTAGTGTATTACCAGTTTTGTATTGGCCAATTTTTTTTTGTTTTCGAATGAGGTTTAATCTCACTCTAGTAGAGTGGTCATGGCACATAGGTACCCGAGAATACCAAATTTTTTATAGGTAATGTTTGTTCTGATTTAGGTTTTGACCATATTATGGGACATCTCACTATGAGTATGGATATTAGGATGACATGATGATTGTATTTGGAGGATATCCTCTTCTAATTGTTTTATTATTTAAATGTATGTGATCATCCTAGTGGGGAATCAGAGACTTGTACTAATTTATGAGTTTTTTTGCATATACATTCTTACAATTGGTATTAATTTTGTCTTAAACTTATTGTTTATTATTTACAAGATATATTATTTTTTGTTATTGCGCACTATTATTGAGGGAATTGTCTCCACATTGTCCATATGAGACCCGCATTCCTACTAGGAAACATCTAGCTTATCAGTTGTCATAACTAAGGTAATTCGGGATTCCAACTCATACCTGGGGATTTGGTTCATGGTGTTAGAGAGAGAATGGTCAGAATGATTATCTAACTAAAAAATATTAAAGGATGATAAAAATTATAATTCCATAAGAATATTAAAGGATTATTTACCATTTTTCATATAACCCCACAAGAGAAAAAAATTTAAAAATTATATATCCACTAATTTTTATGCCTTTAATTCCTTTGGAATTATTTTTCATGTCATATGCTTCCTTATTTATCTAAAAATATCAATTATTAATTTAATACGAACTTTCATGGAAATCCTTATGACATGCCATTTGACTATGTTACAATACATGTTTATGTAAAATGTTTCATTCAACTGATAAATCTTATTTTAATACCATATGATTTATTCTATTTTTTTTGCAAACATATGCATGTACATGTTATTATGGGGGAACCAAAATAGTTCTCCAACTCGTTGATTAATGTTTATATCTCATGAGATGATCTATACATTATTGGGGAGTAAACCTAATCCATTATGGGAATTTTTCCACCATGTAACGTTCTCTTAGAAATTATACTTGACATATACATATTCCATGTTTTATATTGTTACAACATTCCAATGTTTCCAAGATCTTATTATTACATAATCATCATTCCATGCTCCCATATTATTTTTCGTGATCTTTATTATTGATTATATCATGTTATTCAATTTCACTCATATATTATGCTTATTAATCTTGTGTATCTTTTTACCGGCCATTATATCACACCCCTTTTGTTTATGTATTCTCCAGATTATCTTATATATAATTAGGAACTCAGCAACATTTTGGATATCATTAGGGAGATTAAAATTAGGATGTTTTATTTTAGTTTCACATTGATATATCATGAACATAGTACTCATAAGACACTAGAATTATCTTTCATCAGAATGCATTTATTTGATATTTATGTTAAAAGTAATGTAATAATATTTTTATCAGGAAAGGGTCAGTATAGACTATCCTTCATATATAGTCTTCATAACCCGAATTATATATCGTTTACCTTCTTCAACCAAACCATACCCTCATATAATTCCATTTCTTCTGGTAGATAGTGAGCTCCCTCAAAATTTTGTAACACATAAGTGGGATTAGGAATTGATTACCAAAACACTCCAATAAGGATATAGAAATAATGAAACCACAGAACCTAAATCTGAATCACCTTCTTTATGAATTAATCATATGAAGACCATGTAAATTATTTTTAGATACCACATGTTTTTCTTGATGACTATCTTTCGAAATACCACTAGAATATATCGATTGAAAATTATGAAAAAATGAAGTACTAGTAGTTGATCCCTCTCTACAGAGTCTGGAACATAGAACAAAATGAACTTAAGTCACTAAATTTCAATTCATAAAGCACTCCATGAAAAAACATACAATAATTTCATATGACATCAGTTGAAGGATTAAATTTTAAAAAGAAAAAAAAACAAAATAAAATTATTCGATATGAATTCCTACTCTACATAGGGAACATCACATTACTATTTATCAAGGAATCAAAATATATTTATAATTTAAAGTACATTGATTAAATGATCGAACCCACTAAATATAGTAGAAACCATCAGGTCTAATCGACCACCACATATTTCAATTTCTAAGGTGAGTTCTCCCATATAGCTACTATAATCCAGGATATATCTTCACATTGTCAAAGTCTCCCACCTCCTTGACTCCCACTATCAGTACACAATGTGCTTATAAGACACTCACGATAAATAAATTATGTTTTCTCCCTATATAAACTTACATATTCCTTATCAAAATTGACCATTTGGAAATACATTATGAACTCTTCTACTAGAGAAAGCATAGATATGACTAATGTGAATCCCATATTGTTCCCATCACACTGTGATGTTCGGTAACATATGATTTATTTTTTCTGATTGGATCATCCAATTTTCATAACATCTTGTCTTCTTAAATTCTTAACTTCTAATCCACCATCCCATATGTGCTACAAAAATTTGTTTTTTTGAAATTTCACTTACCATTTTTCAATGTTCCTAAACCAGATAATGGTTTTGAGTCATACTTCAACAACCTAACAAAAACCTCAATTTGAATACATTCTATGATAATGTATCATTTATTTCCTAGAGTATATAATATTAAGTTTACTATTTTATGTTACTTATTTATATTTTTAATAAAATTACATATACTTGTTATACATAATTCTTTAGAATTTAATTTTAGTTTTAATCATCTATGTAATAAATATATCTTTATTTATGCATGGAAAATTTTATATAAATCATTTGTTAATGATTATATGTTAGATGATGAAACAACATTATTTTTTTTCTTTCGAATTATTTACTATTAATTATTTTTATAATGTCATTTTTATTTTTTACTATTATTTATATATTATGTATATATTCTAAATTTCTATTAATTTATATTATATTTTTAGTTTATATTTCATAATGATGAAGCCTTTTGAGAACATGTGTCTTTACAATCAATTAAAATATAATTTCATGATAGTTTATACGAATTTTGATTGAAACATGATCCTATGTAGAGGAATATATATGAATATATATTAGATAAAAATAATTTAATTAATAGACGAAGAAATGCTATATTAAATTGTAAAAATAAAATTATGTTACAATCTAGTAAATTTTAAAGCATAAATAATATGAATTATAAATATAATAAAAATTAAATGATAAAAAACTTTTTTGTTTAAACACATAATACTTATACATTATAAATCCTAAAATCTAAACAGATATTCATAATTAATTATATTATTACTATAAATTAAATTATTAATATTATCCCTTAAGAATAGTTTTTTATGGTGAAAATTAAAGGGAATTTAACTTCACAAGGAAAATAAAGGGCAAATCCATCGAGTGGGTATATCATTTTTTGTGTGAGATCTATAAAAAATGTTATTTTTGTTGATGTGTAAATAAAATGGTGTCACAAGTATTTTATCATTATTTGATGAATGTTAAATTATGACATACATTATTCAATACAGTGGGTTCCACTATTCAATTTTTTCATAAAAATTAGATATCCAAACATTATCCGCTAATTGTTTGTTTTTTTGGTGGGAAAATTTTATAGTATAAGAACATCAATGGTGTTTTTTTAGTCGAATTTTGAGTCATTTTTTAATGGAACTTCATTTTTGGATTTTTGAAAACATAAATATTCTAATTTATTTATCCTATAGTAGAAAATATTATCTCACTCTCTGTATGTAATCATGATTATTTGTATGTAATCCAATTAAGAGAATGAAGAAGATGTCAAAAGTTAGTGTTGGTGTTCCATATCCTATTATTCCAATATGGATGGTTCTTTGAGGACATTAAACTGTCATATTAAAGTTATTTATCCATATATGATTGTAATTTTTATTATGAATGAATCGAAATTAGCCTTAATTGCAAGGAAATTTTGGATACCCCCAATTGTAATAATATATAATGAAATTGGGATAACATATACTGATAATTTCATAAGCATGAAATCAAATAACCCATAATAAATCCCTTAAAATTCTACAAGAATAATAACCCCATATTAACTCACCTGAATCATATTGAATCATTGGAAAAAAATTCAATACATTCTTCTATTTAACAATCTGCCTCTTTTTATTTTTTATCAGTATCTATTCACACTATATAATTAAATATACAGTTTAATTTAATTTATCCCCTTTAAATTACAGTCAAATGAAATGTATATGGTGTATTCTCATTTCATTATTTTACCCAATACATGTTCTCCTCCCTTATATAATTGATTCTTGAACACTTCAGGTAGTGATATAATATAACATGGATTTCTTTAGCAACATGTATACAGTTAATCAAATATGTGTCTACATGAGATAGTTGATTTTATTAAAAAATATAGATATAACCAAGGATATATATGGTGTTCATTTAATAAAATTCTTGTTAAATAATGCATAGAAATTATCAATTCGTTTTTTGGAATGGATAATAGTCATGTTTATCAATGAACAAAAAAATATTGCACACACATCAAAAAAACATCAAAAGATTAAAGTGTAAAGTGATATAAATCCATATTTTTATATCAATATAAACTCCTCCATGAGAATAATTATCAAATTAATTATGATTATGGATAAGGGAGTGGTTTATATACCTAATCATCTAATTTTACAAAAAAGATTTTGTAATTCCACGCTCATTGGATAATGAATATTAAATAGTTTCTTATTGTAACGATCCCCCTTAATGGATACATCCATCGACAATAATTTACTGTCTGTTAGTCAAAAAAAATATAGAGGGGAATAAGTTGGGAACTATTTGTTCTTTATTAGTAGCATTCAGGAAGAGGGCTTCTTCTAAACATGTGTAATTATTTTTATCCAATCCATGAATGAGAATTTTTCTTAGTACTCTTCATTCTATTTTGTATCTCATATATTTTATTTTCATCTATATTCCATTAAACATATCAATTATATGGAATATATTTGAACCTATGTATTCTTTATTATCATGTTTCAAGTTTTGAAGGACTTCACATCAACTACCAACTCACATTCTATATACACTTTTTTTCTTTTAACTTTAGCATGTTTTTGGCTTCCCACATATTCTTATCCAATATCTATTTATTTGACCAAACATGTAGGCTCTTTTAAAAAAATTCTCTACCTTATCATGATCATCAAATAATTTTCCTATATTTTCAATTTAATACAATTTCTGTTTACACAATATGGAATATATCATACTATTCATTCCATGGATTTCTAGAATGTGTGACCCTGCTTCTTACATCTTTCGCAAAAATCCTCCAGTAATTCATATCTATTAAGAATTAGAAGCTTGGTTTTATTTTCAATCACAAAATTCCTTATTTGAGAAATTTTTCCCATCTATTAAACATGACTCTCCCCGGATTCATTCATGTTTTTTAGAAATGGCATGTTATACCAGAAGGAGTATTCTCAGTACCCATACATTTCAATGAACTAGAAAAAACTTTTGCAGATATACCTTCCACCTTGAGGTGTATTGTGTCAATACATATGTTATTACATTACTTCTTAAAATAAATCCTTCTATCTCCAGGGTGGTAGTAATTTTCATAACATAACTATTTCTCTCTTTGATGTAGTAGTAGATATCTCACATATCATCCTACTAATTTAATGTTTCAAAATTGTCTCAATTTATTCACCTCCCAAAGATAAATTTTCACCTTATTTTTTAACTACATCTCTTTTTTCAATCTTATATTCAAATTATTAGATTATTTTTGCATGATTTATAGATACTAGAAGACTTCCAAAATTGATCAATTCTATTGAAATACTCGTAGAAATATTCTACGCATTCAAATGAGTTCTTTAGGCATAGATTCATTATATGTGTATTTATATTCTCTAGTGTATGTATTCTGTTTTCTTTATATTTTATCCCCCTAAATTCTAGAATTCTAAAATTTTCATGAATTTTCATGTTATTCCAACATTTGAATTCCATGTTCTCAAACTCCCAACCATGCCAACAATAGCATATGAGTCTCTTACCCTTCTTTTATAGTGTCGTCTATCCATATTTCATAAATTATGAAACATGATATTTTTAGTGGAACCACCACTCTATTGGAAACTTCTTGTTTAAAATAACTTCATATATATATTCTAATCTACCCATTATGTTTTGGGGTTACCAATACTTTTAACCACCCATATATTCATAGAATTTGGTTTAAAACCTATACCTACAATTGAATTTTCATTAGTACATAACACAATTTCATGATAAATGGATAACATCTTCTTAGAGGATGTTCCCACTTGGTTATATGATGATATCATTCTCTCAATAGGGTCATTATCCACAATGGAATCTTGTGTAGAAACATCACCTCTTCTAGATATTTGAAAATTTACATTTTTTTCGGGATTCCTAATTCATCAATCAAACATCTTTCTCTAAACACATCATGTTGTGGGAGTTATTCTCATATTAAACAGACATCAATATATCTTCCCAATATTCCTTCATATTCTATATATTATATTTAGAAAATTTCCATGACTATTTTAAAAAATTATAAAAATATGTTATCCAATAATACTTGTCATGTAATTAAGTTAATTTGAAAACCATAGAAAATTTGTTAATTTTTTTATGATTATGGAGTGATTCTAAAATATATCCATAAAGATATATTTCTAAGAAACATTACATTACAATTCATAAGTAACATCATTATATATTTCATTTAAAAGATAGATTATTTCATCCTTTTCTCTAACTAGTATTGTGACAGTGTATAATTCTATAACATTTTTAGCCAATATGTCCTATATAGAATTTACCAATAATCTAGATAAAAATTTACAACTCTAATACCCTTGATAACTCCATTAATAAAACATAAAACCTCTTTTAGAACATTCATCAAAAGGTAATTGAAATAATAATTAATATAAAAAATTGATACATCAACATGAAATCTTGAGAATACATCATCATAAGAATCATAATCAATAAAAGTATTTAATGTTAATTCATTCAAATAACCTTTATTTCTATGTGTATCTCATTTCATAATAACATTACTCTTTGACTTACATTCCATTATTATATTCATGTTTTTTTGAGCCTTATTATAAATATCGAGATTCTTATATTTGTTAGTAACTTAAATTACTCCATTGGAGGATCTCACTCATTTATTAAACTCTTTATATAATAAAATATCACACGGATCTTTAGAAGAAACCTTCCTATTATATGAGTTATTGATCTCGAGTACAGATTAACCACAAGTGGTGAATGAATGCTTAAATATTTATTAATTATTTCTTTGTAATTCAACCTCTTGACGTTATTAGGGTTCTAGATCTACTTTGTGATATCTCATAGTATCACCATGTATGTAAATTATAAAATATACAATCAAACATTGTATTTAAAATATTGGGTAAAAAGGCCTAGTCCTTTCCATGATTTCTAGACCCCAAAACATGGATTCTATACTATAATATTTCCATTAATTATAATGGATCATATAGAATGAAATTTTAATCTAGCTTCAGATTTCACACTTCAGTATATTTATTCTACTTCACATATGTACTGCAAGAATATTCAAAATCCCTCACACTCTTGAGTAACATAAGGGGATATTTATATTGATTCAAATAGTATTACCATAGACCACATATGATATTAAAATCACGATTCACACAAAAGTATATTTATACTTATTTATATAGTCTTCTATTTATTCTTGACTTGATACATTGTAAGTTGATATATTCCACCTATGGGAACCTTTATCATAAATAGGTATTGATCTTATTCTACAATCTTGATAGATCCTTCATGGTGTTCTAGAAGTATTCATGTACCTTTAAATCTCACTGGCCTTTCTTATGTATTTCAGATAACATATACATGATCACTTGACTTAGTACAACAATGATCATAATGATATTTTTGTTTTATTTGAAAACATCATAGCTTCACATTAATTTGTGCAATAGATACCCACATTTTAATATTATGCTGGGAAATATTTAACATTTATAATCTAAATTTCATCTCTCCTTTAGTCCCAAATGTAATTTCCCCAAAATCACTTCAGGAAATATGCATGAAGTATATTTAGTGGTGAAATCCTAAAAAAATATAGAATGTTTATAATTTACTGATAAATTACTCATGTTTGTGTAATGTTTCTCAAGTGCCTCTACTTTTATGTTCTCATTCATGTGGTAATATAATTTTAGTGCATGAACACATGTTTTACAGCATGCACAGATCACACTTTTTATCATTTCATTTCATAATGAAATACATAGATATCTCAACAAACTATTTATAAAAACTGGAATGGATACGGGATGTCCATGAATCTTTTCAGGGGTATGTTACAAATTTTCGGGTTGATAATGAAGTGATGTAAAACTGGTTCTTCATTAAAAAAATCTAGAAAGACTCAAACTTCCTGTATGTATGTCTAATAATGGGATATCAAGTTATTTTTTTTGTAAAATAGAGAGTTTTACAGAATATATGATCCATTTTCATGAAGTATTGTATATATGTAGGATATTTATATTCACGAAGCCAAGTGAGGTTCATATATTTCATCTACCATTTTCTAATGAGTAAATTGGATGCCTTATCTTGTTCGACAAATGAGATTTCAAAAACTCATGAGAAGAAGATTCACATATTCTTCACAAACACACAATATTTATATAGATAGGCTTTAATATATTTCCTTCAATCAACCATCAACCTAGTCCCCTGATTATTTTGTAGTTTCAATCATTACTTTAAACATTGAAAGATCTCCATGGATTCTCAAGATTCATGGGAAATTTGTGATGTATAAAATAAAGGTGTCTCTTGTTATGATGGAACAATTATTCTAATCATGCTTACAATATCATTTTTATATGGTGATGATCACTTGAATCAACTCTGTCATGTTTGTGAATGAATTGGGATACGTGATATAGGCTTCTCATTCCCTGTTTCCCACATGATAGAATCATATTCTTCAAACTCTTGGTCATATACACACTATAAATACTATACATGAAGATTAAAATAAATTTCCTTTCAATAACAAATAATAAAATTGATATTATGATGATTGAAGATAAATAATTTCTGATAGTGAAAACCTTATAAAATTTGAAAACCATCAAGCTTCAAAGTAAGGAGATAATGTAGTGGATGTATAAGAGTCATCAGATCACGTCATATCGAATGGTGGTGATTTTTTCGTATTTGTTAATAAGGTGAACAGTTCCCACCAACATGATATCCCACATTTATTTCATCCACATCGTAATAGTTTTATATAAACATACTCATTCCTTCCGTTGCTCGATGCTAGTATGGTGCCTTCTCTTAGGCATTATGCCTCATCGTGCTATAGACCTTATGGGGTTACCCACAAACCCTATTCTCTGAATACCGTATTCCTATTATCCTTTTTGTGAACACCATCATCCTTATAATAGTTCTCTCCCATACATTCCATCGTGAGAGTAAACTAGGATGGATCTCCCTTGTGGTTAAGATTTCTCCCACATTATTTTAGATCTTTCTTGCCCAAGTAACATTTGGGTTTTGCTATATTTTCTATATAAGGGCTAAAAATAACACATATATCAATTCTATGTGTGAAATACAGTATCAAGAAATACCACACAATAAATTCCACAAAAAATTCATCAAAAAATATTCTTCAAGGAAAATATAAATATATTTTTAGTGTCATTTCCACTTCACCAAATTAAACATAGAATTAGTACTGATAAGTTAGCATGAAATAATAGAATATATAGTTGTATTATTTTCTATTAATCATCCTGAAAAATAAATAACATTTTAGATGACCTTATTTAATTCAACTTCTTCATATTTTTTTAACAAATTTTCATTCGTAACACAATCAGAGCATATCTTTGAAATTAATGACTTATTCATCAATAATCACAATTATAAAGTATAATTTCAAAATATTTACTTATAATTCCATTTTTTAATCTATAATAATTCACTATAAATCATTCAGACATCAAAAATCACCAAATAAATATTATATAATTGAAATAAATAAAATACATTCAACGCTTACACATATGCCCATAGGGAAAAATTTGAATTATTAGGTTTCATATAGATCTTATAACACTTATTTGACACAATGGAAGAAATTGTAAGCCAAATATAAGGATATATGATTCATGATAAATTAAACATGTAATAAAACTAAAAATAATAGGGGTTGCAATTTGTTACCATAAAATAAATAGAAACTAAAACCTTTTTATGATAATTTGATGAGTTTGGTAACGCTCACAAAAATGTCAAAGAAAATCATCCCACCTTTTTAGGTTTCCACAATAAAATCCAAATAAAATGATTTTTAAAAGAGATTTATCAATCCTCTAAAACCAACTATATCCACTAATATAATGGATAAAAATAAAGAGAACAACATGTTAAGTAGTATAGGCCAAGAATGATGATCTAAATCCACTCCCGAACACCATCAAATGATGCTATGGTTTATATAAGACCTTAGGATGCTCCAGTATAGTATATTAATTAACTCATGTTTTAAATCATGTATATATAAAATTGAAATGTTGGGTTCATGAATCATATAAATTTTCACCCTATATGTTTTATATAAATAAAAGATAAATTCATATAATGGTATATTAATTTGGTGAAACCCAAAATTATAATGGATTATTCTTTTTGTATAATCACAAAATAGATTTAATAATATACAAAAATGTGCTTGAAAAACATATTTTTCACAAAATATTAAAATATATATATGTATATATAATGATTTATGGAATATCTCCCTAAACCCCCCACCTTCACTAATGTGTAATAGACTTTGATACATTTCACCTCATATTTTGTCATATATAATAACTCATGAAATAATATCAAAAACTCTTTTGGATGTCTTCAAAAACACATGTGGAAAACTATAATTTTCTTCTTCTTATATCACATCATATGAAATAATTTATAAATACCCTTCCCAAAATCGTTTGGATTACTTATAAAAAATGATTAGAGTGGATCTATGAGTCAAACTGAATCCCAATTCAGTCAACCAAAATTTGTGATGCTAGAAGACTTTACCCTATTGATGAAAATATGAATATATAGATACATATATTTAAGAAAATAGGATACTAAAGAAAAGGGTCAATGATAATTAAAATATAATTGGTTATGAAATGATATCTATTGATCAAATGAATCTGTATAAAAGTGTCCACCAGTCTTACTCATATTAAAACATGTATCCTCATATTTTACCTTTCTCTAAGACACTTAGTAGATGTGAGACATATAATATTTTAATCCTATATATACAACTCATTTATTCTTGAACCACAAAGTATTGCCTGATCTGATCTATTAATACATCACATTTCATTCATTTTATTGGATAAATACATCACATGTACCATATCTAGAAAGATGTACATAATATCTATGTGAAACAAATCTCTCCCCTAGTATATATCAATCATGGTCCTGGATGTCAAAATCATTATATGTGTGGAAAAATACCATATTATTTATTCTCCAATCAATGAAATGATAAATATAATACCCAACCACCATCATTTTATTTATGTCAATATATAGACCATCATAAATAATATATCAACGTATGAATGTTATCATGCTACATTTCATGCCATCGTAAAGTATTACATACCCAAATATGATATATGAACTCCTAGTATACCATATATATCTTTATAAAGCACCATTCAAAATACCTAGTAGGCCATGCAGTAAGAAAAAATATTCATATTCCATATTTTGGCCTCATGTTCATATTCTGTATCTATATAAAATAATCCTAATATCATTATATTTAACATTTCTCTATAACCAATAATACACCCTGACCAATAACAAGTAAAGATAAACTCCAATTTATAATTTGATATTCTAATTATCATTTCACAACATAGAAGGTACTTATATATATATAGAGCCAATTGGAATGTATGGTAAAATATATATTTCTTTTAACATGATACATTATAATATTCGTAATACGATATATGAATATTTTACCAAAAAATATCATAAGAACTAGTTTACCATATCATATTTAATAAACCGCCAGACTAACATTATGTTTGTCACACTTCTTGGTATTCTTAACACATTACAATATATTTAATCCTTGTCACATATCTATGTGACTATCTTATAAAATTATGGTAATAAAATATTCTGTGAGAAACATATTTGATGTAACCTAGTTTGAATAAGGATATTCTTCCGAATTATATTCCTTAATATTCAACATACTGAACAAATTCAAACTTTATAAATTAAAAAAATAAAAATTTACAATGTCGGGTTCATTCATATACATAAAACTATTTATAAGTTCCTAAAAATCAACCTTGGAAACTCATTATATTAAAACTTTTCCTTCAAATAATTTAACTACCAGTATTATTGTTTAATAATAAGCCCATACTCTATCAGGATGTTATCTAAATGTCACATTAATATTAGAATTATATAATATTTTAGTTTTTAACAATTAACTTCAATAACGATAAATATAACATAACTATACTCTTATAAACATTATTATTTTTAGAATATATTTCATAGAAACACAAAAAAATTTAAGTAAGTGAATTTGTATTTATTTAAGTAGGAATATTTACAATATAAACTATTCCTTCCATATCATATATGATATTATATGTGTTTGTAATCTTTCCTTTTTTTAAATGAATATTTTATAAGATTATCTCATAGATGGGTGGTGGGAACACATTCCAACAAATTTTTTTAAATACATAGATAATACTTTTATCACAGAAGGAACTCCTTTATATATATATATTTTCTCAAAACATGTTATATAAGTTTATAAATCATAACACATGTGTATAAAATTAATCATTTCATTTTTTAATGAAAAATACTTTTTTATATAATGTTTTTTATTATCTTATAAGAGAAATGATATAAAGATACAAATATTTTCCATATATTATTTTGACCCTAAGAAAATAATTTACCTTAAAATCCTTCATAGTGTAACTATTTACTTTATCATCTGAATATGAACTATAATTTCAATTTTTTTATCCCTTAATTTTGTAAACCTATATATTTAAAAAACATTGTAAAATATATATTCGATATCAACTACCATAAAAACTAAATAATTAATTTCTCTATAATTCAATCCTAACAAAGAAATTCCATAGAGTTTCATGAACACATTCATGTATATCATGGATAAAAAACATTTTGAAATACTATAATTACTTATTGTAAAACCCAATTTCAATAGAAAAATATTTTATTCTTAAAGAATCGTTTTTCAAATTTTCTCCAAACATTCCTTCTTCGTATTTATAATTTTAACTACATATAGTGTCCATAAATTATTTTAGAATGTAGAAATAATATTATTAGTTCATATATATTTCTAAAACATTGAGAATAACAAAAAAACATCCATTTAATTAAATTTTATTATCAGAACATTTCCATAGATGAAAATAGGTTAAATTCCAAATTATAATAACTTATCTTTAGTCTCTCCATAAATTAATTTATTAAATTAAACAAATCATAAACCATGTGTATTAAAAACACAAAAAACATATATTATGAAAAAAATTATTTACATTCTATTTTCAAGATCTAAATGAGTTATAAATAGATATTATATGATAACTATCTCCAAGCTTGAAATATCTATGTTATCAATTCAGAAACACGTCTTCTATATTACATGAAATAAAACCTCAAGATCTAAACATGAGGTATTTTTCTCATTCTAATCTTCAATATATTTAAAACACATTCAAATCATATGGCTGATATAGTGTAAATATCATAACAATAGAAATTATTTCTATAACCAATAATATTTGAATAAACCCAAATAGTGTCATCGATTCGTCAATATATTTAATCATATAGAATATCATTTCATATATCCCCTCATATTGAGTATAACATATTAAAATTCCATATATCATTGATGTACCCAATCATTTTGAGTATATGAGTGGGGAATAAGATTCCAATGCCATTTAGAATCAAATTCCATTGAAACATTGAATGAATCACTTTATTCTTCTCTTGGAATATAGATTCACTTCTGGGACAATTTAAACTCTTAGTTAACATTGAAGCAATTTCTTTAACACAATTAATCATTACTTTATAACGTTTCTTAAATTTCAAATATTTCTCAAGAACAATTCTTAGGCTACCATTCTACGGACTATATTAAATTATGATTCTCTTTGTAAATTATTTTTTTAAAAAATTGTTGATAATGATGATGATATTATCTACAACATAAGATTTTATCTAAAGAGTATCATGTATTAATAACCATTTAATAAGGACATTTATTAGATGGTATCACAGTAAATGATGACCCATTTTGTACATCATATCTATTAGTAGACCAACATCCATATTTCACTATCAAATGATTCCTCTTTAAAAAAATGTTCCCCACAACATTATTCAGGTGACACATTATCCCAAGAATATCATATATGAACCTTCAAATAGTTAACAATAAAACCCTTTGACAAATCCATCATATGGATAACCTCATCATTATTCCTCTGGTAAGCTAATCTTGTTAGGGTCACCATTCTAGAGAAACTCAAAACAAAACACCCAAGACAAGATAAAAAATCCAATGTTACCCATATTTTGAATAACCTACTGCAGGATGTTCTAGTGTCACATATACATTCTTTCCATACAAAAGAAAATCCAGGGGCACTCATATTTTTCATGACCTACCAATATGGATGACTGAGGCCTTTATAAGTGCCTCTCTGGAAGTAATATCACATCGAGTATTTCAAGGGTTTTTATAACACCATATTATTTCATGATAAACCCTTTTAGGTATTAATGTGTCTAGTTATTTATATTTAAAAATTATTCCCTCCAAAAAATCATTATTTTCAAACCATATTATTGAGTAACTTTTTACCCAACGCAAAATCTTGTGTTACTGGACGTAAAATAGAATTAATGTATATTCATATATATCCAATTAAATCCTGAGCATTATTTATATCAACACTTAATGTAAATGTTTATAATTTTAGGAGATTCAAAATATATATAAAAATAATCCAAGATATATATATAATCCAACCAATTCACTTTCCTAGAAAATTAATAAACCTCTATATAAGTAGGTAGTCAATCCCCAAGACCCTGTACCTGGGGATAATTTACTCATGAGAGAATTCAAATCATAATAAATCTAACACATGATATGATCAAATTATATTGTACTAGTAAATTAAAGATAATAACATCAATTAATAACTCAGTTCATTGTAGATACATAAAATTCATTATGGATTCATTTGAAACATGAAAATGCAAGGCTCTGCCTGAGAATAAATTTACCGATAATTTTTTTTTCATATAGACATTCATAATATAAGAAAATTATAACTATGTATAAAAATATGGAGTACCCATTATTTAAAAGCACAAGTAAACTATTTAAACTTGAGGTAAAATATTAAGAAAAAATCATAAATAAAATTTACTTAAGAACATTTTATAATTTTTTCTATAACATTATGGATGTTCCATAATTTTGAATATTAATATTCTATATTCTCTATAAATTGAACTCTTTGAAATTTATCATTATAGGATATTTCCATTTTAAATATATGATATTATATGAATTATAAACAATTTATAATAAATTTAATATTATATAAACATTTTACACAATCTTATTATCATATACGTATTCATTATTTATACCTTCATCATGACAATCCTCAATACACTTTTTGATGTGGCTTATATAATATAAAATAGCCCCAATTTTATTATTAAAAAAATAAAAATAATCAATTATGAAGTATTAGAAATTTGAATATAAAATTTTTATATTTTGGAATTATTTCTCAATTTATAAACATTTAAAAATAATCTCATATAATTTTCAAAAAACCACTTTTATTTAAAGATCATAACTTATGCCATATAATTTGGGTAAAAGTATTTTAAATATTAATATTTTTTATTTGGGGGAAAATGTTTCCTAGACATTCAGTTGATTATAAAATAATTATTATTACAGAATTTATAAGTCATTTATCAATTTAAAATATATCAAAATTCAAATTAAAATGATTTAGAAACGTTTTCTAAACAATTAAAAGCAATTATGATTTTTAAAATAAATTTAAATCCTTTGTTTTACCCATAAAAAAGAAAACTTTATTTTGTAATGTTTTGGACTTTTACCCATACAAAGGCCTCCTAGAATCTCTTGCATAATGTGAAGTCACTACTTAAATTTATAAATCATATGTATAATAAATCATGTAAATGTTATAAAACTATTAGCATTATGTTGCTCAGTTTGTGTAAGGGTGAAAATTAGATTAGCTTTACATGAATCATTCATGTAACGTTATCTCCCAATTAACAATTACATGACATTATTGAACAATTGTGTTATTGTATTATCTTCACACACACTATTTGTGTAATGCTAACAAATAGACTACACTTACAAAAACTATGTATATAAGGGTATTATCATTATGAAAACATTATCTTGTAAGGGTTAATGGGCTGGTTACCTTAATGTGTCTCTTTAAAAAATACAACTACCATTGTAGCCCTTATTTCTATATAAGGTTATGTTGTAATGACCCTTTTGTAGACCTATATATCTAAGTGTAATTCCTTTGTTACCTTTATGCACATCATATGTGTTAGGGTAATGTGTTGGTAGCCATTACATAGCCCAATTACATAAGGGTACACTTTTTTATTAAATTTCATTTCTAGAAACACGAAACTGCTTACTTTTTTCATTTATTATTATTTTAATGAATTATTCCAGATAACAAATCGTTTGTTCAATTTCTTCCTAATTTTTGTTTCCATATGAATCTAAAAAATATTTTAGTCACTATCGAAAAAAATTAGATGCCAAATACAGGGACCTCCCAAACAAAATAAATGAAATATTTAATATAACAAAAATGATAACTATTGTAAATTTCTATTCCTTATACTAAATATTTATGGAAACCTTTTTTTCATCATATAATTATTTTGATATATATCACTATAGTGGAATACAAAACCATCCCTCCTCCATAGGTATCCATGGGGAAATCTAAATCATATAACATTTGGATGGGATTTCTCATTCCTCCATGACCATCTAGAGCCTATAATGCAAAGAATAATAATAAAGAGCGTAATCGGTTAGATATTACTATCCAAGAATGAGATCTAATTCCACACATAATCACCATAAAATTTAAATAATATTTATATAGATCCTAAGGACACTCTATGGTTGTGTATTAGATATATCTTGGGTTAAAACACATATATAATTTCCATGGATGGTTCATGAATCGTATAAATTTAATCCTTGTACATTTCTTATAAATATGAAATGATTTAATTTAATGATATCTTACATTGGTGAAATAAAAAATGTTAATTTTTGTTTATCATTTTTCATGAATAACATATTTCATAAAATAATATAACCTTATGTGTATGAAAAACATAAATTTCATGATTTATATATATATATATATATATTCATTTTGTGAATATCTCCATCAATATTTAACTAATATATATATGATAGAAAAGGTAAATTGAAATGTAAGTCACTAATCACTAGTATAGTAAATAATTCAAATTGATTCAAAACATCCAATATATTGATTAACTATTTATAGGAAACACCATATCATTTAGTTTATCACTATTTTCTACATTGATAAAATATTCAAAGAATATTTCATTGTCACGTGTTATTATTACTTCTGATAACACTAACTTATGTGCTAATATTATTGAAATTGGAACATAATTGCCAAAATACATCTGAAACTTGATTAAAACATCACTACACTACCAAATAGATCTCATTCATTTATTTCATGGTTCATATATTGAATTAACAATAGCATTCCAACTTCTCCAACCAATATTTGCACTAAATACTTCTTATATTTGTGAATTTATCTTTATACCACAAAAATAACTCACTTATAGACTTTTTGATCGATTTTCCAGTAAACGGACACTTAAAATCTCCAAAATTTATTTATTCCATTTTGTAGTGATCTAAAATGTGTTCTATCTTCTATTTTTAATTCAATAGAAACACTTTTCCAATCATTATTAGACTATGTCATTTTTCATTATATCTGTTAGATTCCAACTCTCACTAACCACTCGTAGTTTCCACACATAATATTTTGAAGACATTTGATGAAGTGATTCATCAAATGAATGTGATTAATCCATTAAATAAAAAAATTATTATCACAATGGATTAACATTAAATATTAATAAAATGACATTATGATTCCATGTTTCCATCCATACCTATCAAATAGAACCTTTAGCTCGAGAATTTCCTTTTCATTTTTTATCTTTTCTACATAGTCTAATATTATGGTTAATAGTGCTTCTATTATTTTTTTTATTATAAAAAATTATTCAGAATTATTTCATATGGGAACATTTAAGATGTATTACTCCACCTTCTAGCTGAATCCCCACCAAAATTTCACCAATGTATCTTTTAATATTGTATATATTAAAAAACCCTCAGCAAAATCAATACTCCATTTGTGATATTTGGGTATCCACTTCACATCTTCCTAGTGTTACTTTATTGGATTATAAATTTACCCATTGAAAAATCCCTCTACTTGAGTAACGTGTGGCATTATAAAAATCATGACATACTTCATACTCCCTACAATGGTTGGACATGATACATTTTTCCATGTACTTATCCTCATCATCGATTCCGAGTGTCTTATCATTACATAACATAACTTTAATGACCAACACGATAGAAATAGTTTTATCTCATGATATTATGAACCTATCTAAGGAATTTCTAGTGTGGTGAAACAAATACCACGTATATGATTTAATCTTCATTTCATAAAAAATTCTCATCAGAAAAAAATTATCCCCCAAAAAAATTCATCATGAATATTGTAAAATAATTTAAATCCAAATCTACTATCATATTCATATCACCACCTTTCAGGATAATATAATCTATATAAAATATTATTATGATGAAAATATTTTCATTTATCACTATATAATTGAAATGATGATTATAATTACATCAAATGAAATATTTTTGTTTCTTAAAAGTATCAAAATACTTATTCCACTATTTAGGTTCTTGTTTGTTCCCATATAAACATTTCTTGAGTATATACACATAGAACTTCTTTCCTGATTTAGGTAATTCTTTTGGGTTCTATATGTAAATTTATTCCACCAAATCTCTATGATGAAATTTCATGTTCATATCAATTTGTTAATGATATAGTCCTTAACACAAAAACATTCCAATCATTTTTGTAGACATAAATGATTCACCAATAGAGTGGATGTGTAATTAAAACATATTCCATAATTTTTTTTATATTCATTAAAAAATAACCCAATCCTATACCATTTCATGCTATATATTTTTTCCATTATACAATAATCCCACGTGTTCTAAAGTAAATTATTCCCCTATTGTAAATATCAATGCCATTCATATGAAATGAATTCATTTTTCACGATATTGATATCTCTGATTGTTTCAATTCTCTCAGAAACATCACATTATCAAATATATCAGGTTCTCCATCAACTATTTGAAACGAGTAGATAAAATTTGATTCAAACAATTATAAAGGACTTTTAAAAATGTTAAACCATTGAACAAAATTATTATCTAAACATTCATGAAAATTTATTGAATCCTCAATATTTCTTGAACAGTCCTGTATATCTTATCTTACTAGAACCTCAAAATTTTCAACAACATTAGTTTTATCCTTAATTTTTAGTACCACTAAAATTTTATTACCCCAAAAACATTGATGAATAATTATAAAATATTATAACATCTGATCATGCTTTGCTGAATCATTTTTCATCGCTTCATATCTCAACATGTGTTGATTATTTTATTAGATTCATTCAATAAATGTAATTTTATAACTTTTTATGATCTACTATTGATCATTATCCCATTATTGAAATCCAAAGGCTTCCCCATATGTTGATCGGTGACGACGGTGGTTTCGACTCTTGATTGGTGATGGTGGCGGCCTCTGAGCAGGTTCCTCCCCCTCCGGGGGACGGACCTCCGCCATGACACAGAAGAGCAGAACCACCTTTTCTCCCATTCTCCAACCCAGACTTCCTTCCTCCATTTACCTAATGTTTTCTGAGCCCTAAGGTTCCATATCTACACGATGGATGACCTAATATTTTGATTTCGGTTGCAGAGTTTAACGAAGCCTCAGATCTTCATAGTTTGATGATGGTTTCTCGATTTTCGAAGAGAAGACCCTCAGTTGATCTGTACGATAGATTTGTCTTTGCTTCCAGGTATTTGCAAGGGAAGGAAACCCTAGGTTTCTTAGAAAATAGGAAAATCTTCAATCGGTTTGCATCGAAGGAAGACTTGATAAGGTCCTGGTCGAGAGCCCCTCACAAATTCAACGGATCACAGTTCTATCTTTATCGATGGTCGTACGATTTCCATATGTGGTGTGATTCTCCTTCCGTGGAGATTTGGGTTTGTTTTCCGAATCTCCCTTTACCATTTCAAAACCCATAGATTGTTAAAATTCTTCGGAGTCTACTTGGGAGATACCTCTTCTCTGATAGGCAGATCATGGTTGTCTGCCATCCGGTTAACCCTAGAGTGTTTGTAGAGGTGGATGCCTCAAGGGCACTGTTGGACTTCATCTGTATCACCATCGTTGAAGAGTTCTGGTGTAAACATCCGGTTGTATATGAATCATGGGTTCATTATTGTTCTGATTGAAAATGGATGGTCCACTCACTGGAGAAATGCATGCGGAGGGAAAGGAAAGATGGCTTCCAGAATAATGAGAGCAATGGGGATTGTAGCATTTCTAGGAACGAGAGAAATGGTGATCGCAGCATCTCGGAGAATCACATGGCAGTGAATTCTTTGGTGGAATAACCTGGTGAAGAGGCCCTCAACAGACCCCCGGAAGGCAGTGATCTATCAGTCCATGCTTGGGTTGTCCAAACTGATGGTGCAGTACAAGATGAACAAGAGGCATGTGTTATTTCAGTTGGCTCGGGCTCAATGATTGCAGGTCCGGGAATTCAGCTGAGGTCAGAGAAACCACTTTCTCTACCTCCTAGGACAAAAGTCCAAGACATCTTTTACAGGCTGTTAGGTGACCTCAACGGAGTGAGCAGGACAAACACTGTTCCGGTTGATAATGCAAATGGTAGGTCTGGACAGGATAGACTTGCAGGTGCTTCTCAACCGGACCTCAATGAGGGAAGGTCTACGGAGCAATATGATTCTACAAACAATGAGGTGACTTTAGAGGAATCTAATAGACAACGTCAATTCATGGGGCACAAACTCTTACAGGCCAACCAGGCTGAGGCAGTTGGCCGAATATTTCTTGTTAAGGAGGCTGAATTGGGTACTCCGAATAAGCATTCGGGTGGCAGTGGTTCTACACCTGGTAGGGAGCTACAAATGGTGGACGATAGAATGGGTTTGGGCTTGATTTGGACCTCAGTCCCCCTATGTAACAGATTTTTAGGTTTATCAGAGGTTAATGTGATTTTGGAACACATTACACCAGTTGAGGAAGATGAGGACGACATGGAGAAATCCAATCTGAATGAACTGAACCATTCATCTGAAGTGGTCTCAATATCAAAGAAAAACATGAGTTTTAAAAATAAGAAGGGGATGAAGGATTACTCCTTGTTGCCCCCACCTTTGGAGACCCTCTCTGCGAAGAAGTTTCCGGTGTTATTGCTTAACATGGTGGAGGAGGATTCTCAGGTTTTAATCAAGGATAAAAACAATGAAATGTGAAGATCTAATGAAAAGGTAAAGAATATAAAATAACCTATCCTTTCACCGAAGAGGTCATGGTAGAAGAATTTCTGTATGTTGACATCCCACAGGAAGAGGTTGATATGATGGGAAGAGCTGTATGAGTGGAGGTCAACAACGAGCAGGCTAAGTGGATCGACAAACAGGATTTGATCCTAATGATAGGCTTCAATGATCGGAAAATCATTAAAGAAGAATATATCCGAACATGCGACAAAATGGAGGACCATTTTGAAGACGTTATTGGGGAAGATCATGATGCTAAGGTATGGATAATGAATTGAAATCATTATAGGGAGGAAATCACTAATAGGCTAAGACTAGGTTTTGGTAACATTTCCTTTTCTTATGAGGCTTCGCCTCCAGACTGATTGGGTTTGTCTCACACTTTGCCTTTAAAGTTGTTTGGTGGTATTTTTTGGGTTGTCAGCGGTGATGGTGCTAATGGTATTAGGAGATGGTCATCCTCATTCTGGTTTTCCTTGATGTCCTCGGGGGTGGATCCTGGGGGTCCATTCCACTGCTTGAAGGCTGGGTGAATTCCTCTGGAATTTGCCAACGACAGGATTTGGGTTGGTGTCAATGGTCGCGCTGGGGGATGATCAAGGTAATCCTTGGTGGAATTTACCATCTTTTCTAATGTTACTGTGCCCTAGTTTAGGGTTTCTTGCATGTGGTTTGTGGTTTTTTTGTGTTTGTATGTTTTGGTAAATGTGGTTTTTTGGACTTATGTAGCGGGGTACTGGGAACTCATAAACTGGCTTTTGAAAATGAAAAAAAATGATTGGCCAAAGGATTCCCCATAATATGTCATTATGAAACATGTTTTTGGAGTAAAAAAATAGATTTTAAAATTCATTAACATCAATATAGGTGAAATTTTCCAAAACATTCAGGTGTGAGAATTCAAATGACTTGCCAGTCAAGAGTTTCATTAGAAAACATTATCCCATGGTATGGATCATATACAATTTAATATATAGTGTTCAACGTTCACTAATAATTTTGAAAATTAATTTTGAAAATGTAATGTCAATCACACACTGTGGACTCTGCCATTTAATGACATGTTCATCTATTCTGCCACACCCACCAGTTGTAGTGTTTTGCGTACTTTGATATAAAACCAAATCAGCTAATTCAAGAAGAAGTTAGTTAATTCTTCATGGTTGTACTCACTACAATTATCAATTAATGAACATTTATGATTTCAAATGATTTCATTTTCTTCCATATCTCTTAATTTGAGGAAATCTCCAAATACTCTAAATTTTTTCATAAAAAATATAACCACCCCTTCAATATGGTTTCATTTGATACACAAGAACCCACATATCCTATCTCGATACATGATCTGGACTGTCTCATGGACAAAAGTGTATTATTAATTACCATCTTATGGTACAATGATAAGGGTTTCACCCATTTAACATTGGAAAAAATCTCACCCACACTGACAATAATATAATAAACACTTGAATTTATATATAAAATTATACATATATAATACATTACATAATAAAAAATAACTATTTAAATAATATTCTATCATGTAATTAATAACTCACAGACAACGATGAAGGAAATAATAAATTATAAACTAAAAATATGATAAACATAAACTAAAACATGCACGTTCTGTAAATATTATACATATACAATTTTAAAAAATAATATAAAATAATGATAAAAATCGGTTTATGGGTAATAAGATTGTGTACTTGATCTAAATAAACAAAAATATGTTTAACACCCCAAGCTTCAATGATACGCTTCCCTTTCAATAATGCAATAGCTTGCATTGTACACAAGTTTGAGATTTTAACACACTGCAACCAATCAAAATAGCCATTATGAATAGTAATACCCACTTTTTGAAATTATATATATTTTATATTTCAAAATGGACTTCATTTTTGTATTTTTAATATCGAAATTACCCTAAGTTGGATTTTTTTTAATTTTTTGAGAACTTCCAATTTTTCTTATGAATAGTAAAAATACTTAAAACAAATTTTTTAATCAAAATAATTTATAGTGATAAATTATACTATTGAGTGGTTATAAAGTGTAATTAGAATATATTTTTACCATTTTATCTAATGTTGGTCATTATAATTAATTTCACATTGAAATTGGAAATAAACAATTGTGAATCTTTTGATATATATTATTTCTTAAAAACACGCTATTTATTGTGACAGCGGGAATTAATTATAAAATTAATTAATTAAACTTATATGTTTGTAATTTTGTAAAATAGACATCATTTTTGAATTCGGGTTATCAATTATAGCTTAGGGTGAAATTTTGGCATTGTTCTGAAAAACTTCAATTTTTGATGAATAGTGAAACCACTAAATGGTAGTTAAAAACTGATTTTTTATTTAAATGAAACATTACCAATTCTGTGGTTTGATTTTCAAAAATCCGATATACATGGTTGTCATTAGGAAGTAAAAAGTAGTTCATTGGGATTAAAATAATGTTTTGGTGAATAGTAACTTTTAAGTTTAATTAATCGTGATTAAAGGTAATTAGTGAAATTTAAGGTAAAAATGATATTATAAAAATATGAAAATACCTTTACACTTTTCCTACCCCTATTGGATGTGTCATGGACGACCAATACAATCCATGGGTCAACATGGGGACCCCATGGACCCACTTTGGTAGGAAAATAACATAAATAACTTTTATTTAATGTTAAAATAAAAATGTCACAAACATAAGTTGTTTTACAAAAACAATTTTTAAATGGGGTTATACATGTCATATTTTTGACTATAAATATTCATTAGAAATATAAACATATTTAATACATCGTGAAATTTTTTTATAATTTTTAGACATTAAATAAATTAAATTATTTATGACACGATGATGACGCATCGATTACCTCATTAATTAACGATTTTAATAAAATGGAAGGATAATGTAAAATCTAAGAATTTCACTTGTTCAAATCCTATTGGATGAGTATATTTCGAAACATTATCACCTTATAATCTAAATATATATGTGTGGGACCTTTTAAATCCAAAACTCATTATATAATAATGTAACATTTCATGAATTTCCAAGAGTGCCCCTCCTCTCCTCTTATAAAAGTACCCCACCACTACCACATTATTTACACCTTCCAAGCAATTTGGCTCGGCCAAAATCTGCAAAAATACTCTCTCAACTTCTCTCTCTTATTCCTAGAAGCCTCTCTTTGGGCAGAAGTCTTCCCAAGGAATCCTTTGAGATCAAATCAAAAAGAGTTACCCGTTTTAAAGGTAGTGTTTTCTCTTGTGTTCTTGTGTTTTATTTTACTTCTCCAACCACCTAAACTCTTTTTATTCATATATTTTGTAACAAAAAAAGTATCATAAATATTCTATGATGCTTTTATAAGAAGGGTTCGAGCTACACTTACACACACCTACATATAATGGTTAAAGAACATACTGTTTCTGTGGATGGCGAATTTCTGCCTCACGAAACGATGATTGTTCAACACTCATATAACACCTTCAATGGTGGCCATTATGATGAAAATAATTTTATATATGATATATATTATGTTTTTGGCTTTCTTATGATTCTGTTTTTTTTCATTTATGGCATAACTTTACGATTTCCATTATGGGTAAACGCGATAATTTCATTTTAGGAAGTGCGGACTACCGCCCCCTCAATGTGATTTGAATCGTTAATTCCATATGTGGGATGTATAAAGGATGGAGTAAATGATATTATATATGATATTATAATAGAATTATAATTTACCTTTATATCATTATGATTTCATTCATTAAATATGAAATAGAAATGAAAGTAGCGTTCATGCGTACGTACGGCTTACCGTCTCTATGAACGGTGCATTTCATTTCCTACCCTTAAATGTTATGTAATATTATAAATGAATTTATATACTGGATATATATGATATATATGATATCTACATCATGGATATAATTCTGGAGATAATGCATATTCTACCACACAAACAACTTGTAATTATAAGAAGTTTATTGTTGACTCAAGTACCAAAGATCGACAAAACGACCATTATTAACTTAAATGACTACATAGTTTTCGTAACATGGTAATAAGTGATATAAAAGGAATAATTGAAATGAAAAAGGTTCTTAATAAAATAGAAATTAACTCTAGTTTATTACTCAGGATATTAAAGAACGATCGAGTCAAGTCGGACATGAGGTAAGGGAATTTCTTAACCCAATTTCCGTTCTTTGGGTTAATCTCCTAATTTCAAATTATTTCATGATATTATTTTGTCCTATCTTGTATTTGTACTTTATTTATGTGTACTTATAGTGAATACACCTATTAGATCTATTTTATTTAAAAAATGATCTTTGTAAGGGACTTTGTCTCAATCTCCTTTCATTGAGGCATAATTTGTTTTATACACAACTTACTTTTATCGAGTGTATAAACCCCTTTGACTTTTTCTTTTATTCAAAAGGAATATTTTTATACGAAGCGTTCTTACTAAACGACAAAAGGAATGTTCTTTCTTACATATGCGTTGACAACGAATTCTCCACCGCCATGACTATTATTTGAGTTTTGGCTTCCTCTATAAGCCATAAATTTTATTAAAGAAAAAAAAATACCATGTTTTACTTTTATTTTATTTTGGTATTGAAAATGGTTTTTGATAAAGTTCTTATTATATCAATGTGTTGTATTGATATCTTGTGATTTTAGTGTGGAAATATTATGTTTCCTTTATGCATGTTTTATGTGATACAATTATGTTATGGTTTATGATATGTTTAAACCTGTTCATATGAGGAATGCATTGGACTTAATAAGTGACGGGTGGAGCCTGCTATAGCTCATCGATGAATTGGTAGGTCTCATGAGACAAACTAGTGTCTTGGCAAGAGGCCTTGAAAAAATCGTATTTGTAGTCTTGGCACGAGGCCTTGGCTACGTGGGTATGATAGGCTGACATTATGCATTCCATCATTATGAAAGTGGTTATTGATATTGCATGTGATTATTCGACTAGTAGAATATCAATGTGAGTAAGTAGATGACATTATTTAATTTTATTTTTTCCATATTATGTTGAAGTTCAAGTTTAGAAAGGATTTTTTTAGTTATACATTTCCTTAAATGTTAATGTTTATTTATGAAAGCTTCCACAATATTGTTATCCTTACTGAGCATCTGAGCTCACCCCTTTCAATGTTTTAATATTTTCCAGGATGTGAAGAAGTATTTTATGAATGACCTGCATGGATAGTCAGAAGAGGATATGAGTGTGGACTATAGAGACTTTGATATTGTAGATTTTCACTTTATGATGTAAGGTAAAATTTATGAATGTATCTATTGTTTCCAAGGCTACTAAACTAATCGGTCTTTCGAGACATGATCTTTTGTGATCATGCCAATGTTACGCAATAAGTCACAGACTCTGGGTAACTGGGGTTGGGGCGTTACTGTTGGTATCATAGGCAGTTTAGTACTAACCTTTGAAGCTATATTTAGATAAAATCTGATTAGAGAACATAGCCTGAAGATAGACTTTGAGGATTAGAATAGAAGAACTTCATAGAATTTTGGTATTATTGAGATTTTGTGAGTTTTCCGAGCAATAAATCCCTTTCTGGATACGAGCAGGTAGAGGCGGCTCTGGCACAGATGTACCTAGGGGTAAAACCCAAAAACACCGCTTTGAGCTAGACTCAAACGGGAACTGATGCACGACAATGGGCCTTGCTGCACTCTTGGTTACAACACTCCTAGGGGATATGCTTAGGACAATTCTCGTTTTCTTTACAAACCACTATAAAGGGTTATGAGTATATACTTACTCAATGAAAACATTTTTATGATTATGGACTATATCCATAAATAGTTCAATTTATGTTAAGTGTTTTACAAGTATGGAATTATGTATTTTAATTCATAAAATGATTTAGTTTATGCCAATGTATATAAATGGCGCCTAGTAGAAGGATTGTGAACTCCAGCAATACGTATGATCGAAAGTGTAAGAAGGGTCATATCTTTCATGGTATTAATCCAAAATTTAGAAGGGAAATAGTCTCCCATGTATTCTCAACATATGAAGAAATAGTATCATGTGTTAATAAGATAAGTAAAGAATTCTCTAAGTCCTATGGATTTGAAGGGAAGCAAGAGAAGAAATGGATGATGGATAAAGGGAAGAGGGAAAAGAAGATTTTTACAATATGTGATAACTGTGGGAAGAAACACCTTGGGAATTTCCTGAAAGGAATGGGAGTCTGTTATAAGTGTGGAGAAAAAGGACACCAAGTGCGTGACTGCAAGGGTAAGAAAAAGTTTTCAAATATACAATGCTTAATCTTCATGGATAGGGCACACTACACAAACCAATGTCCAAATCATCAAAGTATGCCCCAAATGATGTTATTGGATAATAATAAAGTTATGATACTACAAAAGATGAAGAAGAATGATTAGAGTTCTTATGTTGTTATTAATGAATTTTGTCATTTGAGTGTTGTATCAATGATGTACTTGTTATAATAATTATGGAGTATATAAGGATTGTACTGCAGTACTATTTAATCAAGGACTTGAGATTGTGTGGAAACAAGAAAAGTGACTCCACAGCAGGTTACGTTTTTGGAAAATATATCATTGAGAGAAAGATAAACCATAATATGGTTCTGATATCGGGATAGTGATTTTGGAATAATACATGATTTTTTTGGATAAATTATATTGGATATTCTTAACTTCCTTGAAAGTGATTAATGATTTGTATACATTTTTTGGATAGAAGGAGTATATCTAGTGTTCTATAAGGAATAAGGGATCATGAATGTAATCAATAAGGATTTATGGGAATTCAGGATGTTGCAGTGTTTTAAAAGAATACATGATGAAGGTGTTCACATGTTGTTACGCGGAAAAAAGGATCTTCATTATGTTTACCTTCCTTATAAAATTTCGAATGTGAGTTGGATAGATGTATTTTGGATAACTATAAAGGTTGGAATGGATTAAGATGAACCTTGTATAGTATTGTTTATGGTTAAAACATTTCTGAATAATATTTTTGGAATATTTTAATACTATAGTTTTAAAAAAGGACAACATGTAGGTTGGGGGATATCCCATCGCGTTAGACAAAGCTGTAGGAATCGAACCCACAACCACAGTGTGACAGACCTTTATTACCTACCACTAGTCTACAGGAAGTCCCTGGTTATTACAAAATAGTTTTCCTAATCTAAATGGTATGTGTTAATATTTGGAACCTTATACAATTAGGATAAATAGAATATTTTTGAGTTCTATTACCTTTTAGAGTGAATGATGGGTTTATGGTAAAAATTTATTAAAGAATGAAAGTCTACATGAAAAGTATGTATATTCCCTTACGTTCTTAGTAAATCTCCTAAATAAATTCCAAAACTTTATAAAAGGTAACTTAAAACAAAAATGTTGTCGGTTAACTTTTCCATCTGGGGATTCAATGACTGTTTAACCAATCACAAGATTGTGATATTCTTATGGTTAACATTCTCCTAATCCATTTTTCTATAACACTTTATTAGACCATGATGGTTTGTTTTTCTTCCATATCCATATTTTCATAGAATCCTAGTATGGGCTATCTCAGGTGACCTTTGTACTTATCTTTCTTTCTATTAAAGTTATATTTTTATTAACCTTATTTCTGAGGTGGGTTTTCCACAAATGTATTTTATATTTTCAACCTTTTACTTTCAAAGAAAAATTTCAAATTGCAAAGAAGAAATTTATTGAAGGAGGGAAGAATGTAACACCCCAAGCTTCCATGATACGCTTCTTTTTCAATAATGCAATAGCTTGCATTGTACGCAAGTTCGATATTCTAACACACCACGACCAATCAAAATTACAATTATAAATAGTAATACCCACCTTTTGAAATTATATATATTTTATATTTCAAAATGGACTTCATTTTTTTATTCCTAATATCGAAATTACCCTACGTAGATTTTTTTGTAATTTCCTGAGAACATCCAATTTTTTATGAATAGTGAAAAATACTTAAAACAACTTTTTAATCAAAATTATTTATAGTGATAAATTATACTATTGAGTGGTTATAAAGTTTAATTAGAATATATTTTTACCATTTTATCTAATGGTGGTCATTAAAATTAATTTCACATTGAAATTGGACATAATCAATTGTCAATCCTTTGATATATATTGTTTCTTAAAAACACTCTATTTGTTGTGACAACGGGAATTAATTATAAAATTAATTAATTAAACTTATATGTTTGGAATTTTTTAAAATAGACATAATTTTTGAATTCGGAATATCAATTATAGCTTAGGGTGAAATTTTGGCATTGTTCTGAAAAACTTCTATTTTTGATGAATAGTGAGACCACTTTGTGGTAGTTAAAAACTGATTTTTTGTTTAAATGAAACATTACCACTTCTGTGGTTTGATTTTAAAAAATCCAACATACATGGTTGTCATTAGGAAGTAAAATGTGGTTCAATGGGATTAAAATAATTTTTTGGTGAATAGTAACTTTTAAGTTTAATTAATCGTAATTAAATGTAATTAGTGAAATATAAGGTAAAAATAATATTATAAAAATATAAAAATACCTTTACACTTGTCCTACCCCTATTGTATGTGTCATGGACGACCAAGAAAATCCATGGGACAACTTGGGGACCCCATGGAGCCACTTTGGTAGGAAAATGACATAAATAACTTTTATTTAAAGTAAAAATAAAAATGTCACAAACAGAAGTTGTTTTACTAAAACAATTTTTAAATGGGGTTATTCAAGTCATATTTTTTACTATAAAAATTCATTAGAAAGTTAAATATATTTCCTACATCATGATATTTTTTTATAATTCTTAGACATTAAATAAATTAAATTATTTATGACACCATGATGATGCAACGATTACCTCATTAATTAACGATTTTAATAAAATGGAAGGATAATGTAAAATATAAGAGCTACACTTGTTCAAAGCCTATTGGATGAGTATTTTTCGGACCCTTATCACCTTATCCTAGAAATATATAAGTTTGAGACCTTTAAAATCCTAAAATCATTATATAATAAAGTAACATTTCATGACTTTCCAAGAGTGCCCCTCCTCGCCTCTTATAAAAGGCCCCCACCACTACCACCTTATTTACCTCTTCCAAGCCATTTGGCTCGGCCACCCTCTGCCCATATACTCTATAAACAACCCTCTCTTACTCCTAGAAGCCTCAATTTGGGCAGAAGTCTTCCCAAGGAACCATTTGAGCTCAAATCAAAAAGAGTTAGCCGTTTTAGAGGTAGTGTTTTCTCTTGTGTTCTTATGTTTTATTTTTCTTCTCCAACCCCCTAAACTCTTTTAATTCATTTATTTTTTAACAACACCATTATCATAAATATAATAGGATGTTTTTATAATATGTATTAGATCTACAATTACACACACCTATATCTAATGGTTAAAGAACATACTGTTTCTGTGGATGGCAAATTTCTGCCTCACGAAACGATGATTGTTCAACACTCATATAACACCTTCAATGGAGGAAATTATGATGAAACTATTTTTATATATGATATATATTATGTTTTTGTCTTTCTTATGATTATATATTTTTCATTTATGTCATACCTTTACGATTTCCATTATGGGTAAATGCGATAATTTCATTTTAGGAAATGCGAACTACAGCCCCCTCAAAGTGATTTGAATCATTAATGCCATATGTGGGATGTGTAAAGGATGGAGTAAATGATATTATATTTTATATTATAGTGTAATTATAATTTACCTTTATATCATTATGATTTAATTCCATTAAATATGAAATAGAAATGAAAGTAGCGTTCATGCGTACGTATGGCTTACCGTCTCCATTAACGGTGCATTTCATTTCTTACCTCTAAATGTTATGTAATATTATAAATGAATGTATATACTAGATATATATTTTACATATTATATCTACATCATGGATATAATTCTGGTGATAATGGATATTCTACCACATAAACAACTTGTAATTATAAGAAGTTTATTGTTGACTCAAGTACCAAAGATCGATAAAATGACCGTTATTAACTAAAATGACTACATAATTTTTGTAACATGGTAATAAGTGATATAAAAGGAATAATGAAAATTAAAAATGTTCTTAAGAAAATATAAATTAACTCTAGTTTATTATTCAGGATATTAAATAATGGTCGTGTCAAGTCGGACACGAGGTAAGGGAACTTCTTAACCTAATTTCCATTCTTTGGGTTAATCTCCTAATTTCAAATTATGTCAAGATATTATTTTGTCCTATCTTGTATTTTTACTTTCTTTATGTGTACTTATAGTGAATACACCTAATAGATCTATTTTATTTAAAAAAATGTTCTTTTTAAGGGACTTCGTCTCAATCCCCTTTCATTGAGGCATACTTTGTTTTATACACAACATACTTTTATACGGTGTATAAACCCCTTTGACTTTTACTTTTATTCAAAAGGAATCTTTTTATACAAAGTGTTTTCACTAAAATACAAAAGGAATGTTTTTTCTTTTGTATGAGGTGACAATGAATTCTCCGCTGCCGTGACTATTATTTCAGTTTCGGCTTCCTCTATAAGCCATAAATTGTTTTTAAAAGAAAAATAAATACAATGTTTTACTTTTGTTTTATTTTGGTATTGAAAATTGTTTTTGATAAAGTTTTTATTATATCAATGTGTTGTATTGATATCTTGTGATTGAAGTGTGGAAATCTTATGTTTCCTTTATGCAATTTTTATGTGATACAATTATGTTATTGTTTATGATATGTTTAAACATGTTCATATGAGGAATGCATTGGACTTAATGAGTGACGGGTGGATCCCACTATAGCTCCTCAATGCATAGGTACGTCTCATGAGACAAACTAGTGTCTTGGCACGAGGCCTTTACAAAATCTTATTTTTAGTCATGGATCGAGGCCTTGGCGACGTGGTTATGATAGTTTGGCATTATGCATTCTATCATTATGAAAGTGGTTATTGATATTGCATGTGATTATTCGACTATTAAGATATCCATGTGAGTAAGTAGATGGCAATATTTGATTTTATTTTTACCATATTATGCTAAAGTTCAAGTTTAAAAAGGATTTTGTTTTAGTTATACATTGCCTTAAATGTTAATGTTTATTTATGAAAGCTTCCACAATATTGTTATCCTTACTAAGCATCTGAACTCACCCCTTACAATGTTTTAATATTTTCCAGGATCTGAAGAAGTATTTTATGAATGACCTGTAGAGATAGTCAGAAGAGGATATGAGTGTGGACTATGGAGACTTTGATATTGTAAATTTTCACTTTATGATGTAATGTAACATTTATGAATGTATCTAGTGTTTCCAAGGCTACTAAACTAATCGGTCTTTCGAGACATGATCTTTTGTGATCATGCCAATGTTACGCAATAATGCACCGACTTCAGGTAATTGGGGTCGGGGCGTTACAAAATGAATCCAAAAATTCCCATGTCAATGTTACATGTGATCATCCATTACAGGTCACCATCTAAAAAACCATATAAACTCAACAGACCTCCATCACATCATAGAAAAGCCTTTCCATTACCCACATCTTGAAAAACCAAGTTTGAATACACACAAAATGGTGTATATAGGGTATGAAAATAAAGAATAATAATATAACACCAATAATTCATAACATTTATAGTGAAAATAAGAACACATCTTCATGTTTGATTCAGGGAAATAAATTGCATATGTTTTTTTTATTAAAAGTTGAACTTTAAAATAAAAGAAAATTTCTCATCAATTAATTTTTTATATTGTAAAATTAAAACCATTTAGAGAAGTATAAAAAGGTTTAAAAAATCTAAACATGTATCAAAGTATATATCAAGGAATAGTATTACATAATATGGAGGGTTAATATTATCTAATATTAACTTAGAACCAATCCAAATACAATATATCCATCCTACTATTTATAATATGAACCAGTTACCTGACCTGATTTATTGAGATGTGATTTGGATCCCCCATTAGTTTGATATAAATAATAACTAAATATAAAAATTATTTATATAAAAATTGTTACTAATTATTATGTTCATAGAGAAATCATATCTAAAAATGATTATATTATTAATTAAAACAATTTAGTAACATATTTCCAACATAGAGAATCCAACAAACACTAATGGATTTATTAAAACAAAAAATAGATCACTCATGTCACCTCAATATCGACCTCTAAGAAACAACATATTTCATGTTAATATACTACAATTCATTTCAATATTAATTCATAATCTACATGTAAAAACTATGGTATCAATAAAATAAATCCTGATATCAAATCGAATACTTGTAAACACCTCAAACTATTAACTATAAATATTTCATATAAAACAAAATGTATTTGTCAATAAAATAAATATTTTCATAATGTTAAGTAAATAATGACACCACACAACATCTTGTAATCAAAATAGATTTTAGAGTAATGTAAAGACTCATTTAAAAAACCCTAAGAATATAAGTCATTGGGAAATAATATAATGGGATAGATCCTTCAACCATAGATAAGAAAAATCAATTTGATTCTTTTAAATAGCGGTAAATAAAGGTTATAGTGATTTCGAACATTATAAAAATTCTAGCCTAATTTATTAATCCATTTGTTATCATGGTTTCATCTGTCTTGAAATGTTAATGGGAGAAGAAAGAATAAAAATAAGGGGAATTAAGAGAGAAAGAATTTCACCTACCTAACCCTGATGAACCACAATGAATATAAAGGTGATGGCCAGTGTAGAAGTATGAATATGAAACCAATGGCTAAGAAACTCCTAGAAGACTCCCATGAGAAAATGTGAGATAAATTTCATTGTTTATAAATATATAGATATAAAATGAACAAAAATTACCAATTTATTGAAATAAAAGAACTGATTGCATAGTTACCCCAACCATGCATCGGGATATGTGCTTCCCATGATCTCCAATTTCAACTTAGCATAATCTTTTTATACGATCCCTATGAATATTCATATCAACTTTGCGTTTTTTATTTTTTTAAATCATTCATAATTAATATAGTGTTATCATTATACTAATTAATATAAATAAAAATATAAATAAATAAATATTAGTTATGCTATAGGAGTATTATTCCCTTTATCATGCAACTTTCCACATGATTCAAGTTTTTTTTCACTATGGATTAATTAAAATTATCATATTTTAAAATATTCTTTAGTTAGTACCCATAAATAGATATATATAAGCTTTCTCTTCTGAGCATTTGGGTTTCATCTCTTCATAGAAAAAATTACTTTTTCATATTTATAAGGATACACTTTTTGCATTCCTTAAACCCCACAAGCAAGAGTTTAACTATTTCGTCCATAACTATTAATCTAATCCTTTATAACTCATATAACCCATACGTTTAATGCACAATTAAGCATCACTCATTGAATTAGAAACCGTTTTCTAATATCACAAAAAAATCAGATATTATCTACTATCATGGACTCCGTTATCCACCATTATAAAATTTCTATTGATTTTTCAAACAGCATATAAAAAATTCTTGAAAACCATGTTTCATATGACATTTGTAATAATATAAAATTGTTACTCAATATTGGTATGTGTATAACTCTATAAAATTTCAATTATAATTCATTATGTATTCAAGAACCAACATAATTATTCTTTATAATCTCAATAGATTCATCATCGTCTAAACTAACCCTACCGGACATCAGGATGAATAATTTTTTATACATATTAAGTAATATAGAGAATAAAATGACAAATCAGAAAAATGATCCCTGAATCCAATGTGTTATTTAAAATATAAATAAAACGATTATCATCTTTATAAATTATCACTACTTCAAATCCAATATATACCAGCAGACATATACCAATCCATTGAAAACCATTTTCATAGTCAACCTATACCAACCATTTTAAAAAACATTGGTATATGTTATCTATATGCTAATAGATTACTGAAATCATTCGTATAAGTTTATTGTACAAAATAAATGGAATCTCCATTAATATATTTATATTTAATTCCCCTATAACCAATTTCTACCCCCTTCAATTCCAAGTGTCCTCATATATTATTGGACATTTTTCATTATTTTTTAGGTGGAATCATCAATGTATGTATTTTCACTCCAACTTTCCTAATCATTAATTATCATATTGTCTTGTTTTCAGGCCCTATATTGAAATGGTGCTATGGGGTTTCATGTATCATTAATTTCATATTGATTTTTTATAGTTCAAAAAAACCAATAAGGACCATTTTTCCTTTTAATAGAATAACTCAAGGAATTGTTAGATTCATCATTAATGTAGGCTGTTCAATCTAAATCCATTTATTTAAATAATAAGAACTACATTCATTAATTTATTTATGTTTTTAATGAATAACATATCATTTTTATTATTGATGTGGAAAAGTTGATTTTAATATATTGATTTTACCATGGGATTAATGTGATAATTTTTGGTTTTAACCTATAATTAAAATATTACATTTTTCAAATTAGTTGTTAACACAATAAACTTAATGAAATGTTATTTTATTCTGAAACAATTTATTTTGTTTATATAATTTACTTATTGGGTGTCATGAACAACAATTTTCAATATTATGAATGTTTTTTTCATATATCAAAAATTATTTTTATTAATATCAAAGTTGTTGGGATTTGATTATATTTATAATTTTTATGGGTTCTTTATTAAAATTATTTATATGATCTGTTTTTATATGTAATGAATTATTTAAGGGTTCATCTTTGAAATTATTTTATAAATGATGGCCTTTACCTTAACCCTCACATATAACCTCTATTTATCAAACCATTTATAAATAAATATATATTTATTTATGGAATAAAGTGACCAAAAAATATATATAAACTGTATCAATATATATATATATATATGTATTTATTTAGGAAATTATTTTAGTATTGTAATATGTATTAAAAAGGTTTATTGCTACCGTGATTTATATACTTATATTCTAATGGGTTCATTTTAATAAAAAAATTATTAGTATAAAAATGGAAAAATGTAGGATGTATGATATTATTAAGATCTCAATCATGTTCCAAAATTTGTTGGATTTTTTAGATTTGTAATTTAACAATGCATAATAATTGATGGATTATATGCCATTCTTGTATAATTGTGTTGGGATACATTAGCAATTTAATGAATAAGTCAAACACTATATACAAAAAAGGTGATTTTGAAAATATTTATTATGTCGATTATCACATTTGAAAGAAAAATAATGCCCCAAGTTGTTCATGATCAAAATTAAATGAGTAGAGTGAAGAAATTTTTAATTTATTATTACCTATTTATTCACCATTATGAAAACAATTATCTCAATAAAGGAACATAATGATATTACTGCACAAGATCCATCTAACAAAAAATATGATTTTGAGAGAATGAAAAAATTAATTGATCATGTATGGAATCCTATATATCGAGCATGTAATAAAATAACCAATTTTTAATTTTAATGTGACTGTAAATAGGGAGATAATGTATGGAATTTATAATAACTTAATAAATGGTATTTACATGTTGTTTATTAAATTACATCCTAATTATTATTATATTACCTCAATTAACATTCTTGTGTTCCTAAAACATTACAACTTATTTTGGGATGGAAATAAGGGATTAAATTGATATAAAGAATGTAGTGAATCTTGATGGAATCAAATGCATATGGAATTATATTTTTTTTCCAATAGAAGTTAATGTATAAAATTACATTTATTCCTAGGGTAAAAAATATTTTTATATAATCTGAATGGTTAATAATCATTTTATTTAATGATACTGATCGAATTAAGGATAATAATGAGTTAGTTCTTTATACAGTTGTATAATCGTGATTTATATTTTGTGCATGATATCATTATTTTTAATCTTAAGTACATTTATCCAATATGGATATATTATGTAAAAATGTTAATGTATATGTTTATATTATTACACTAATCAACTCATGGAAATTTTTTTATTAATATTTATAACCTATATCCATTTATGTGTGTTAGAAACAATTGAATTCCATGAGTATACTCATATCCAGATCATCTAATCCTCAAAATGGTATTTTTATGAACATGATACCATTAAAAAGAGTTGAGTTAACCTTGGGATGTGGGTGTGAACAAATATAATTATTGTTTGAAATACATATTCCAAATTCTTGTTGTGGTTGTGTAGATGAAAAATATTTTTCATGTAAATGGATCCATGTCTGCTAGGATCATGAATATTGAACAATCGTGTCTTATTTTTATGAATAATAAATGATCTTTATGGATAAATTATAATCATAGTTTTAGTATCAAGGGTCATTTTAAAATATTTTTAATGGATTTCACAAACTGGAATATTAATCAATGGGTTGATAATGCTATTTAGATATAAAATCCACCTCACAAAAAACTGGAACTGATGTCCTTAATGAATTGAAAAAAAATAATTTTTTAAATAAAGAAGTTTAATATGAAATTTAGAAAGATAAATCTTGTTTCCAATGAATCCCATTAAAATTTTAAGAGGAAAAATATATTCAATTATTTTCCTTACTTGTAAACCTATTTTTTACATCATTGTTTAGAAATGATGATCATTATGAAAATATCTGAAAAATATTTCATTTAAATATTTGTGAATTTATTCTTTTGAAAATGCATTTTTTACTTCACAATAATTTAAGTTTTTTTGTAATTATACGGTGCCATTTTATATATTTCTTTAGGATAAATTTGTTTCCTAGTTGTTCATAAAAAATAACATAAGAGATGTGATTAATTATGTGTGAGTTATAGAAAAATGTTCCCTCTATAATTTTTAACATTCTTGTGCATATAAAAATCTATATTCTAAAAATAATAATTATTGGGGTCCTATTAATTTTACTGGATGTATCTAATTGAATGAAATATATGTGAAATGATGTTTTATTTTAGAATAAATATTCAACATAATGGTTCCTTTGTGAAATTTTATTTGGAAAAAGAATGTATGGATTTTATTCAATGTTTTTTGATGATTTGATAATGAGATGTAACATCCCCTTAAAAAATAAATATGATCATTTTGAGAAAATTGAGACCACATTTCAATCCCTTCCACGAATATGTGTAATTCCTAGATAAAAAACTTTGGGTACATGAATCCATTTATAGATAGAGATCTCACATCCCATAGAATTATTTAACTCTAATTTGCTTATTGTCTACATCAAAATAAAAAATTGAACATTAATACGTTATCCCATCCTATATAATTTTACATATATCATAAAGGTTTACTATTATTCTGTATATGGAACATAAATATTATATATATAATTAATAATTCAATACATTTGAGAAGGAGATGGACTTTACATAACAAAGAGTTCCCTTCTTGGTTTTAATTAACGCTAAATCCATAAATTTATAAATTATGTAATAAATATTCCTTGTTAGTATTAATATTAATATATTTATATTTATATTTATATATATGTCAGGTATTGAGTTTACTAGTTGGTAGATTCTATTATGAGAAAATATCATTGGTATTTTGTCCCAATAATATGGTATGTAAATAAAAAACTAGTTATAAATAGAAACTATTTTTTATAAATATTTGAGTAGTGGACATGAAAAAACAGCATGACGGTGTTACAATAACTAAAATGATATACTATAACGATAGAATATCATATTTCTATAATATATATGATGATATGTCATATTATGGAGTTTTTTTAGAAAATATTAATAATTGATTATTACTCTCATGGTTAAAGTCACTTTGATTAAAAGTGAGTTGTTTGATAATATAATGTGAAAAACTAGTATTTAATATTGAATATGGGTTTATAATTTTTGTCATGAGTCACTTACTATCTACTGGTGATCCAAATATTTTAGAATCTTGGAAAATAAGTAATTTTTATAAAATATCCTCTAAATACTAAATTTGGTGACATTAATAATGAGATCTCAAGAAAAAATTTCAATGATAGAGGGGATAAAATTGACAGCTTCCCTTCTCTCAATGATACTAAATCACTTGGTAAATATGGTGACTTAAGTATTTCAATTGTGCATGTTTACTATAAACATAATCTATTTTAGGGAAATATATGGAAGAAAAACTATATCATATCATTTTATTTTTTTATCTTGACATTGATTCTATCTTGTCGGTAGTATAGAAATTTCATTATTTTGGTTCATTTAATTTACATGGGAATTTTTTTCATTTTTTATATTGATTTCATCTTGTAATGTTAATTTTGGCTGGTTTTTTTCTATTATTTGAATTTAATTATATTTTCATATTGTTTATTTTTGTTGGTTTTACTTGTTTCATTTAATTTCAATTATTTTTATTTTATTTCATTTTTTTTTCATTCTGGTTCCATTGGGTTTTTGTTTGTTTGTACTCAATTGGTTCATATTGTTTTGGGATTGTTTAGTTTATTATGATTGAGTTTGAAATGGTTTCATTTCATTTGGTTTAACTTATCCGAGCTAAACCAGAATCAAGCGTAACATAAAATAATTAGTGTAATCAAAATTAACCCAAAAGGAATTAACCCATATAAATAAAATCTTAACTAATCTAAAATGAACAAAATCAAATTAATAAAATTTTAAATGATATTAATATATGTTATGCTTCCTAGTTCAAATAAAAAAGCTAACAAAAATTCAATAAAAAGTTTATTAGAATAACTGAAATAAACTATAGTCACATTTGAAATATATGACTCTAGTATTATAATGTTAATTGATCTGAATGAACATAATTGATAAAAACCTAAAAAAATATCCCTGCCTAAACATATTATATTTGAACTAATGCAAACATTCCTAACCCAAATCAAACCCAAAATATCCATAGTGTATATATTATGGGTTTATGTTAATATAATCATATGATCATGTAAATATATACAACCCATATAATATCTAATTATTCATCAATAGGACCAACAAGTTAAAATGAATAAGATAAATAAAAAATGGTAAATGTATCACATTAATCATTATATCATTCAAAAATGATGGAGTATGTCTGACTGATATTATTGATCAAGAACTATATAATTCTTTCCCCCATTTGAATTACAACAACCACTATGATTTTCATTTGTAACAAGAGAACCCTCAAATAAAAAAAGAAGTGTTATATCCTTCGTCACAAGACAAATGATTATCAAGGAAGAATATAACATAATATATGGATTGTAAGAATCTTGTTACCACCAATAGGGGGATCTCATGCCATATATATCCTCTCATAATTAAATGATTATAGTTGAACATCACCTAGAAGTTATTGGAATCCATTACATGTTACAATAATTTTTTTCCATTTAGTTATGGTCATTTGAATTGTAATGACCCGAAAAAATTCAAGGAAATGTTTTTCTTAATTTTCTTGGGAATTTTACAAGAACGCAGTTTCTAACGGCACCTAATTCCGAGGCTCGGTGGGCCCAGAATCGTTTTCCGAAGTTTAGCTCGGGTACGTTTAGTGAACGAACGAGTGTGTTTTTCTATCTTTTGAACCAGTGCTCAGAATCTAATTCCGAGGAAACCGATGGAATCACAATGCCGATAATTTCTTAGAAACACCTTTTCTGGAGTTGCGTTTTCTCAGGTGTAGTTTTTAATTTTTGGGCTTAAGTTAAGAAATATAATAAAAGTGGTGCAACCGGTTTTTATTTTAATTTTCTTAACATAAGTTAAGTGGATGATGTGGGACCCACAATATCCTACCCACTTGGTAGGATATTTTTTAGGTGGGACCCACAGGAGCCCCATCGTTTCTTTTCTTCTAAGTAATGCACCTGCACCCCCTTTTTAATGAAGTCAACTCGTGTGTTTAATCTGGATATTAAACGCCTCATTAATTGGGCAGTTTTAAACTCCTCAATTAATTGTTCGTTTCGTTTCTTTTTGATATTCAAATGTTGGCTTGTGCGTTAATAAAATAAGAAAACTCTTATTTTATTTCTGTTGAAACTTGTTTCATGGAGAGGATTTAGAGAAAAGCCTTCTTCTTCGACGAAGAATACGAAGAATGCGAAGAACGCGAAGAATGCACCGACCTCCGACGAAGAATACCAAACCCTCAAAGATCGTCTATGCGACGCCATGTATCGCAACACGAGTGACGCTTTGTAACACCCCAGGTAAATAAAGAATATGAAATTTTTATATTTATCCATATTTGTGAATAAAATATTACTATTACTTTAAAGGGGATGATATGCTCGATGGCGTACCCAATACGCAACAACGAGTTTCTTGGGAATCTTACGTTGCACTCTAATAATAAAATAATATTATTTTAAATGGTAGTTAACTCCTAGCCGTTGTAATGGAACGAATGAACATAACTAACTAAAAAATGAATATATATGTTTGTCAAATATTTTTACTCTTTACAATAAATGTTAGAAGATTAAAAATGCGAATGAATCCAATTTTTAAGCATAAACGTTATAATATTCTTTAAAAGGTTGATTAACCACCATTTGATGGTGATCCTCTTTTAAATCAACTTTTTGAAAATTTTATGTGTTATATTTGAAAAATTAAATTCTTCTTTAGAATCGGGACATCAAAGTTTACTTTGTGTAATTTTTTGGTATTTTGCTGATAAAGTTCATTTTTTAATGAATAGTGAAAAATGTTGTATTTTAATTCAAAACCACTTTTTAATGTAATTTATTTATATGATTAGATTATATTTTGAATTGGTTTTAATGTTCAATTAGAATATATTTTTACCTTTTAATCCAATAGTGGTCGTTGGAATTAATTTCATCTTGAAATTGGACTTAAACAAGAGTCAATCTTTTGATTCTTATTGTTTCATCAAAACACGCTATTTTCTCTGACAACGGGAATTAATTATTAAATTAATTAATTCAAATTATATGTTTTGAATTTTCTAAAATATACTTCATTTTTGAATTCAGAATATCAAATTTATATTAGGGTGAAATTTTTGTATTTTTCTGAAGAACTTCAATTTTTGATGAATAGTGAAACCACTAAGTGGTAGTTAAAGAAACTAATTTTTCGTTTAAATGAAACTTTTCCACCTATGTGTTTTTAATTTCAAAAATCTGACATACATGGTTGTCATTAGGGAATAAAATGTGGTTCAATGGGATTAAAATAATTTTTTGGTGAATAGTAACTTTTATGTTCTTAATCGCGATTAGAGGTAATTAGTGTAATTTAAGGTAAAAATAATGTTTTAATAATGTAAAATGACCTAGACACATGTCCTACCCTCATTGGATGTGTCATGGCAGACCAAGAAAATCCATGGGTCATCTTTGGGAGCCCATGGAGCCACTTTGGTTGGAAAATGACATAAATAACTTTTTATTTAAAGTTAAAATAAAAATGTCACAAGCATGAGATGTTTCACTAAAAAAATTTAAATGGGGTTATACAAGTCATATTTTTAACTATAAATATTAATTATAAATCTAAAAAGATTTCCTACATCATGATATTTTTTTTTATAATTTTTAGACATTAAATAAATTAAATTATTTATGACACCATGATGATGCAGCGATTACCTCATTATTTAACGATTTAAATAAAATGAAAACATAATGTAAAAACTAAACCCTAAACATGTCCAAAACCTACTGTATTGGTGTATTTCCAAACCTTATCAACTTATCCTCGAATTATATCAATGCGGGACCTTTTAAATCTGAAACTCTTTTTCAAATAAAGTAACATTTCTTTACTTTCCAAGAGTGCCCCTCCTCTCCTCTTATAAAAGGCCCGCACCTCAACCTCCTTACCCACACATACAAAGCCTCTGGCTTGGCCAAACCCTGCTCATTTTGTCTCTCCACATCCCTCTATAACTCTTAGAAACATCACTTTGGTCATAAGTATTCCCAAGGAAGCCTTTTAGCTCAAACCAAAGGGAGTTACCCGATTTTAAGGTAATGTCTTCATTTGAGTCCTTTTGTTTTATTTTGCTTTTCCACCCCCCTAAACTCTTTTTATTCCATTATTTTGTAAAAATACCAGTATATTAAATATACTAGGATGTTTTTATGTTATGTATTCGAGCTACACTTACACACACCTTCGTGTAATGGTTAATGAACATACTGTTTCTTTGGATGGCGAATAACTTCCTCACGAAATGATGATTGTTCAATATTTTCTTAACACTTTTCATGGTGGCCATTATGATGTCACTACATTTATATATGATATAAAATATGTTTATGGTTTCCTTAAGCTTCTGTATTTTTCATTTATGGCATTCTTTTATGGCTTCCATTATGGGTATACGCGATATCTTCATTTTAGGAAGTGCGGACTACCGCCCCCTCAAAGTGATTTGATTCGTTAATACCATATGTGGTACGTATAAAGGATATATTTAATGATATTATATATTATACCATACTGTAATTTAAATACTATTATGTATCAATATGTTTTAATTCCATTAAAAATGAAATAGAAATGGAAGTAGCTTTCAAGTGTACGTACGGCTAACCGTCTCCATGAACGATGAATTTCATTTCTTAACTCTAAATGTTATGTAATATTATAAATGCATGAATATACTGGATATATATGATATATATGATATCTACATCATAAATACAATTCTGGATATAATGGATATTTTACCACATGAACAACTTGTAATTATAAAGAGTTTATTTTTTTTGACTCAAGTATCAATGATCATTAAAACGACCGTTATTAACATAAATAATAACACAGTGCTCATGACATGGTAATAATTGATATAAATGTAATAATTAACTTGAAAAATGTTCTTAAGGAAGTAGATATTAACTCAAGTTTATTATTTAGGAGATTAAAGAACGATCGAGTCAAGTCGGACCCGATGTAAGGGATCCCACCCCTCTCTTTCTTTTTAAGTACACTCTTTTATGTCATTCCTTTTAAGATCATCTTTCTTATGATTGTGATGTTATTTTATATTACTCTTACTGTACTTTTTATGTTCATATGATGAGAGACCCTATTTTCTCTCATCAATCCATTTTGGAAGTTTTAAGTGGCGCCGTTAGGCTGCCGAGTGTTCATAATGGATTTTTCATCTCATTTTTAATCCCGTGAGAGTTCTGCTACATTTTCCACCATGTCCTTTGAATGGTGTATATACTTCCCATTATTTTTCTATTTGTGTAATATAATTTCGTTTATGAGTATTTACATAAATGATGTATTTTTCTTCTTTCATGGGGTGTATGTTTCGAAAGATACCCAAGTCAGTAAGGGAACCTTTCACCCTCTTTTTAAAAGACTTCTTTTGTTGGGTCTTTTAATCTCCATATTTTTATGTTGGGATATGTTCTTATATATACTAATTGATGTAAATTTAATGTCCAAGTGATGAGATACCCTTTTTATCTCTAATCAACTCATTTTGATGTGACGTCGTTAGGCTGTCAAGGGAACTTCTTAACCCAATTTCGATTTCTTTGGGTTCAACATGTAGTTATTGAATATGTCATCCTTTGAATATGTGTGAATTACCATTGATTATTTTACACATAATATGCACTTATATTAGATGTATTTATATTTTTCTCACATAATTATGAGATTGATTTATCCTTAATTTAAGGATACCATCTTTATAATGGATATCATCTCAAATTACATTTCCATTGAGACTTCATTGTTGTTATGAACCAATTCACTCTTATATGGTGTATATACTATCATTTGAAATATTATATCATGAATCTGTTTATTCTCATGATATTATAATGTTTTTATTAAATTTTATTCCTCAATTATTGTATTCAAGTGTCTCTTATTTTGTTAAAAACCCTTTAACTAAAATATCGTTTTAAGTGTTTTAATGATTTAATCTTATAAATATTTCTCATTAATATCCATGTTTTCAAAATGGTTTTAAGGATTTAATTATATGGATATTAATGGTTTAAAATGTTAAAAGCTTCAAAGTGGTATGGGATACATTGATTCAAAAATCTCTTCATTAAATGTTTTAAATGGTTTTGAAAATGGTTTTTAGAATGGATTCATTATCTCAATATCTGAAAAAGTTATATTGTTATTACAATGTGGGAATGTTATCTTTCCTTTATTCTTAAGTTATGTGCAATTATTATGTTCTGTTTCTTGGGAATTGTTATGAAGACGGGTGGTTTCATGATAAACTAAGGACGGGTGAGCCCGATATAGCTCTCCAATGCATTGGGTAACGCGAAGGAGTGAAACGTTAATGTTTCTCCGAAGAGATTTAGGGAATATATTGTGGTGGTTATTACAAACGTAACCAACAGGGGTACTCCCTACGTAAGAATGTTATGAATGCCTCATGTTATCTTTTATGTCTTATGATTTCTATGATTTATTCAGGATTTTATGAGGTATGTTAAAGTGCATATGTTTTATGGGTAAAGTATGATTTCATTCTTATGTATACATGTACTCATGTTTCCTTTCCATATTTTTATATCCCTTACTAAGCTTTTTATGCTCATCCCAAGTTTTTGAAATGTTTTTCACAGGTCAAGGGAAGGGTACATGATATGATTATAGTGTCAAGGAAGTTTCAAGAAAGAATCCATGTTTTATTTTAAATATGTTTTTGTTGATGGGAAAAATGAATACTATCTTTTATGTAACCACTTTGTTTAAATGTGGAATGTAATGCATGTTTTATGATCTAATTCTCTAAAACTCTAAACCTGAAAAGATCCTCAATGTGTAATCTTTTAATAACTCAATATTAAGCATGGTTTAAGGTCAGGGCCTTATAGTTGGTATGAGAGGTCAGTTTAGATAACTTTAGTGGTTAGGGTATTCTCTAAGAACAAGTGACATTACCATAATGGTTAGGGTATATGATGGTTTTTTTGATATACTCACACTGACATTTCTGTTTTTAGTGAATGGATGGATCTAGCAGGCACCAAAGTGACAATAGGTTTGAAGGAAACTGTGGTGGTTCTCTGATTAAGATACTAGATAAAATGGGGGATTCAATGAGGAAACTCGTGGTTGTTCTAAACCAACTATCAAGGAGTCATGATCAACCACTTGAACCATGGTATGATCTGTAATGCATCATGTACGATATGACCAATTGATGTGGAAGTTCAGGTAATAATTATAAAGGTAACCATTAGAGTTTATATGATCTTTACTTTTGAGGTAATTATGGGTTATTATATGTTATGATGGAAAATGAAAGGCATGAGATAAACTTGAGGTTAAAATATGTTATGATAATTTTTGAAGATTTTATCTCATTTTGGGGAATGTTTTAAGAATTATATAGTTTTGGAAAAAGGACAACACGCAGACCATGTGACAACCCGTCACGTCGGACAAAGCTGCGAGAATCGAACCCACAACCAAAGTGCGACTGGTATTTATCACCTACCACTGGACTACGTGAAGTCCTTGGTTAGTTTGACTAATTATTTTTAGTTAGATGATTTTAGGAATCAAGAGTAAGTATATTTTCGGTTATCTATGGAAATGATTAACCTATCATCGAGGATATGTGATTAGGTTAACTACTTTTCAGTATGAGAATTTAAGAGAAACTGATGTTATTTGGAGATAAAAGTTAATTTGTACCTTGGAAGACCATGTGACTAAATCATTCAAATATTTAGGTTTCAATCTTAGTTTGGTTTACTTTGAAGAATTTTATGGAAAATTTGTTTATCAAATGGTCCTCGTTGAAATTTGGGTTTTTTTGGACAAATTTTGGAGGTTAAGAATAGATTTTCTTTTTATAAAGGATTATACTTTTTTGGATTCTATGACCTCATATTAACAATTTTTGTTTTGGATTTTGTCTAAAGTAATGGGAAATATGTAGTTCTCTTTTGTGGATTAGGTGATTCTCAAGAAGTTGATTATAGTACTCTTAATGTGAACAAGTCTTCCTAAATACTCATCTTTTGGAGAAAATATGAGTTTGATTAAGGAATCTAGTAGAAGTTGAAACACTAAATGACTAGTATGTATGTTTCATTATGATTTAGTTAAGATCAAAAATAAATTCCTCAATTAAGAGTAACTTAAAACATAAATGTTATCTGTTAACTTTACCTACTGGGGAATCGAATATCATTTTACCCACCACCAGTTTGTGATTTTCTTATGGTTAACTTTCTCCTATACATGTTTACTATCACTCTCCCTCAGAACATGACCAATTGTTTTTTCTTCCATGTCTATGTTTTCCTACATGGAATCCTAGTATGGGTTAACTCGGGTGACCTTTGTAATTCTCATTATTTATTTTAAAGTGATTGTTTTACCGACTCTTGTTCTGATGTAGGACATTTAAGGATGTTTCCGAGCCCAATTTTAAAATTGCGAGGACGCAATTACTAAAAGGGGGGAAGGATTTAACACCCTAGGTAAATAAAGAATATGAAATTTTTATATTTATCCATATTTTTGAAAAAAATATTAATATTTCGTTGAAGGGGACGCTATGCTCGATGGCGTACCCAATACGAAACAACGAGTTTCTTGGGAATCTTACGTTGCACTCTAATAATAAAATAATATTATTTTAAATTGTAGTTAACGCCTAGCTGTTGAAATGGAGGGAATGAACAGAACTAACTAAAAAATGATTATATATGTTTTTCAAATATTTTTACTCTTTACAATAAATGTTTGAGGATTAAAAATGCGAATGAATCCAATTTTTAAGCATAAACATTCTAATATTCATTAAAAGGTCGATTAAACGCCTTTTGATGGAGAACCACATTTAAATCCACTTTTTGAAAATTTTATGTGTTATATTTCAAAAATAAAATTCTTCTTTAGAATCGGGACATCAAAATTTACTTTGTGTAAATTTTTGGTATTTTTCTGATAAAGTTCATTTTTTAATGAATAGTGAAAAATGTTATATTATAATTCAAAAACAATTTTTAATCTAATTTATTTATATGAATAGATTATATTTATTAATTGGTTTTAAAGTTCAATTAGAATATATTTTTACCATTTAATCTAATACTGGTCATTGGAATTAATTTCATCTTGAAATTGGACTTAAACTAGAGTCAATCTTTTGATTCTTATTGTTTCATTAAAACACACTATTTTTTCTGACAACGGGAATTAATTATTAAATTAATTAATTCAAATTATATGTTTTGAATTTTTTAAAATATACTTCATTTTTGAATTCATAATATCAAATTTAGCTTAGGGTGAAATTTTTGTATTTTTCTGAAGAACTTCAATTTTTGATGAATAGGGAAACCACTAAGTGGTAGTTAAGGAAACTAATTTTTTGTTTAAATGAAACTTTTCCACCTATGTGTTTTGAATTTCAAAAATCTGACATACATGGTCGTCATTAGGGAGTAAAATGTGGTTCAATGGGATTAAAATAATTTTTTGGTGAATAGTAACTTTTATGTTCTTAATCGCGATTAGAGGTAATTAGTGTAATTTATGGTAAAAATAATGTTTTAATAATGTGAAATGACCTAGACACATGTCCTACCCTCATTGGATGTGTCATGGCCTACCTGGACAATCCATGGGTCAACTTGGGGACCCCATGGAGCCACTTTGGTTTGAAAATGACATAAATAACTTTTTATTTAAAGTTAAAATAAAAATGTCACAAGCATGAGATGTTTCACTAAAACAATTTTTAAATGGGGTTATACAAGTCATATTTTTTACTATAAATATTCATTAGAAAGATAAAAATATTACCTACATAATTATATATTTTTTATAATTTTTAGACATTAAATAAATTAAATTATTTATGACATCATGATGATGCAGCGATTAACTCATTATTTAACGATTTAAATAAAATGAATAGATAATGTAAAAACTAAACCATAAACATGTCCAAAATCTATAGGATTGGTGGATTTTGAAGCCTTATCAGCATATCCTCGAATTATATCAATTTTGGAGCTTTTAAATCCGAAACTCATTTTCAAATAAAGTAACATTTCTTTACATTCCAAGAGTGCCCCTCCTCTCCTCTTATAAAAGGCCCCCACTGCTATCTCCTTACCCACACATCCAAATCCTTTGGCTCGGCCAAACCCTGCTCATTTTGTCTCTCCACATCTGTAACACCCCGAGCTTCCACGATACGTTTCTCATTCAATAATGCAATGGCTTGCATTGTACGCAACTTCGAGTTCTAAAACACCGCGACTAATCAATTAGCCGTTATGAATAGTAATAACTACTTTTTAAAATTATAGAAATTTTATATTTCAAAATGGACTTCATTTTTGTATTCGTAATATCGAAATTAGCCTATGTTGAATTTTTGGTATTTTTCTGAGAACTTCTAATTTTTTATGAATAGTGAAAATTACTTAAAAACAACATTTTTAATCAAAATAATTTATAGTGATAAATTATACTATTTAGTGGTTTTAAAGTATAATTAAAATATATTTTTACCATTTTATCCAATGGTGGTCATTAGAATTAATTTAACATTGAAATTGGACATAAACAATTGCCAATTTTTTGATATAAATTGTTTCTTAAAAACACGCTATTTGTTGTAACAACGGGAATTAATTATAAAATTAATTAATGCAACTTATATGTTTGGAATTTTGTAAAATAGAAATCATTTTTGAATTCGCAATATCAATTATAGCTTAGGGTGAAATTTTGGCCTTATTCTGAAAAACTTCAATTTTTGATGAATAGTGAAACCACTAAGTGGTTGTTAAAAACTGATTTTTCGTTTAAATGAAATATTACCACTTCTGTGATTTGATTTTCAAAAATCCGACATACATGGTTGTCATTAAGAAGTAAAATGTGGTTCAATGAGATTAAAATAATTTTTTGGTGAATAGTAACTTTTAAGTTCTTAATCGCAATTAAAGGTAATTAGTGTAGTTTAAGGTAAAAACAATGTTTTAATAATATGATATGAGCTTGAAACTTGTCCTACTCCTATTGGATGAGTCATGGCCGATCAAGACAACCCATGGGTCAACATGGGGACCCCATGGAGCCACCTTGGTTGGAAAATGACATTAATATATATTTATTTAATGTTAAAATTAAATTGACACAAAATTGAGTTGTTTTACTAAATTAGTTTTTAAGTGGGGTTAAACAAGTCCAAATTTTGATTATAAATATTCATTAGAAATCTAAAAAGATTTCCAACATCATAGTATTTGTTTTATAATTTTTAGCCATTAAATAAATTAAATTATTTATGACATCATTATGATGCAGCGATGACCTCATTATTTAACCATTTTAATAGAATGAAAAGATAATGTAAAATCCAAGGCTTACAATTGTCCAAAGACTATTGTATGGGTTTCGAACCCTTATCACCTTAGCCACGAATTATATAAGCGTGGGACCTTTAGAATCCGAAAAAGCATTGTGTAATAATGTAACATTTCAATCTTTCCAAAAGAGCCCCTCCTCTCCACTTATAAAAGGCCCCCACCACTCCCACCTTATTCACACATTCAAGACATTTGGCTCGGCCAACCTCTGCCCAAATACTCTCCGAACTTCCCTCTCTTACTCCTAGAAGCCTCACTTTGGGCAGAACTCTTCCCAAGGAAGCCTTTGGCTCAAATCAAAAAGAGTTACCCGATTTTGAGGTAATGTCTTCTCTAATGTTGTTTTGTTTTATTTTTCTTCTCCAACCCCCTAAACTCTTTTTATTCATTTATTTTGTGACAAAATAAGTATCCTCAATATACTAGGATGTTGTTATAATAATGATTCGAGATACACTTACACACACCTACATCTAATGGTTAAAGAACATACGGTTTCTATGGATGGCGAATTTCTGCCTCACGAAACGATGATTGTTCAACACTCATACAACACCTTCAAAGGTGGCCATTAAGATGTAACTATTTTTATATATGATATATAATATGTTTATCTTTTACTTATGGTTCTGTATTTCTCATTTATGGCATACTTTATGATTTCCATTATGGGTAAAATGCGATAATTTCATTTTAGGAAGTGCGGACTACCGCCCCCTCAAAGTGATTTGAATTGTTAATACCATATGTGGGATGTATAAAGGATGGAGTAAATGGTATTATACTCTATATTATACTGGAATTATATTATACATTTATATCATTATGATTTCATTCCATTAAATATGAAATAGAAATGAAAGTAGCGTTCATGCGTACGTACGGCTTACCATCTCCATGAACGGTGCATTTCATTTCTTACCTCTAAATGTTACGTAATATTATAAATGAATGTATATACTGGATATATAAGATATATATGACATCTAAATCATGAATATAATTCTGGAGATAATGGATATTCTACCACATAAACAACTTGTAATTATAAGAAGTTTATTGTTGACTCAAGTACCAAAGATCGACAAAACGACCGTTATTATCTTAAATAATTACATAATGTTCATATCATTGTAATAAGTAATATAATAAGGATAATGAAATTGAAAAAGGTTCTTAATAAGGTATATATTAACTCTAGTTTATTATTCAGGAGGTTAAAGAACGGTTGAGTCAAGTCAGACACGAGGTAAGGGAATTTCTTAACCCAACTTCCATTCTCTGGGTTAATCTCCTACTTTCAAATTATGTCATGATGTTATTATGTCCTATTTTGTATTTTTACTTTATTTATGTGTACCTATAGTTAATACACATAATAGATCTATTTTATTTTAAAAATGATCTTTTGAAGGACTTCGCCTCAATCTCCTTTCATTGAGACATATTTTGTTTTATACAAAACTTTCTTTTATATGGTGTATAAACCCCTTTGACTTTTACGTTTATTCAAAAGGAATATTTTTTATACTAAGCGTTTTACTAAACGAAAAAAAGGGAATGTTTTCCTTTCCGTACTTATGCGGCGACAACGACTTCTCCACCGTCGTGACCATTTTTTGAGTTTCGGATTCCTCTACAAGCCATCAGTTTTTTTTAATGAAAAATAAATACAAAGTTTTAACTTTCTTTTATTTTGGTATTGAAAATGGTTTTGAAAGCGTTTTTATTATATCAATGTGTTGTATTGATATCTCGTGATTGAAATGTGGAAATGTTATGTTTCCTTTATGCAGGTTTTATGTGATACAATTATGTTATGGTTTATGATATGTTTAAACCTATTCATATGAGGAATGTATTGGACTTAATAAGTGACGGGTGGAGCCCGCTATAGCTCCTCGATGCATCGGCAGGTCTCATGAGACAAACTAGTGTCTTGGCACGAGGCCTTGACAAAATCTTATTTCTGGTCTTGGCATGAGGCCTTGGCTACATGGTGATGATAGTCTGGCATTTTGCATTCCATCATTATGAAAGTGGTTATTGATATTGCATGTGATTATTCGACCAGTAGAATATCCATGTGAAGAAGTGAATGGCATTATCTCATTTTACTTTTGCCATATTATATTGAAGTTCAAGTTTAAAAGGCTTTTGTTTTAGTTATACATTTCCTTAAATGTTAATGTTTGTTTATGAAAGCTTCCGCAATATTGTTATCCTTACTGAGCATCTGAGCTCACCCCTTTCAATGTTTTAATTTTTCCAGGATGTGAAGAAGTATTTTAGGATCGACCTGCAGGGATAGTCTGAAGGGGATATGACTATTGGAAATGGAGACTATTTTATTGTAGTTTTTCACTTTATGATGTAATGTAACGTTTATGAATGTATCTAGTGTTTCCAAGGCTACTAAACTAATCGGCCTTTTGAGACTTGATATTTTGTGATCATGCCAATGTTACGAAGTAATTCACCGACACTGGGTAGCTGGGGTCTGGGCATTACAGTTGGTATCAGAGGAAGTTTAGTACTAACCTTGGAAGCTAGATTTAGATAAACTCTGATTAGAGCACATAGCCCGAAGATAGACTTTGAGGATTAGTATAGAAGAACTTACTAGAATTTTGGTATTATAGAGATGTTATGAGTTTTCCGAGAAATACATCCCTGTCTGGATACGAGCAGGTAGAGGCGGCTCTAGCACAGATGTACCTAGGGGTAAAACACGAAAACACCGCTTTGAGCTATACTCGAACGGGAACTGGTGCACGACAACGGGCCTTGCTGCACTCTTGGTTACGACACTCCCGGGGGATATGCTTAGGATAATTCCCATTTTCTTTACAAACCACTATGAACGGTTATGAGTATATAATTCCTCAAATAAAACCTTTTTATGATTATATCCATAAATAGTTCAATTTATGTTAAGTATTTTACAAGTATGGAATTATGTATTTTGATTCATAAACTAACCTAGTTTATGCCATTGTATAGAAATGGTGCCCAGTTGAAGGAATGTGAACTCCAGCAATATGTATGATCCAAAGAGTAAGAAGGATCGTATCTTTCACGGTATTAAGCCAACATTTCGAAGGGAAATAGTCTCCCATGTGTTCTCAACATATGAAGAAATATTATCATGTGTTAATAAGATATGTAAAGAATTTTCTGAGTCTTATGGCTTTGAATTGAAGCAAGAGACGAATGGGATGGAAGAGAGAATGATGGATAAAGGGATGAGGGCAAAGAAAAATTTTCCAATATGTGGTAATTGTGGGAAGAAACATCATGGAACTTTCCTAAAGGGAATGGAAGTTTGTTATAAGTGTGGAGAAAAAGGACACCAAGTGCGTGACTGCAAGGGTAAGAAAAAGGTTTCAAATGTACAATGCTTCATCTGCAAGGAGTGGGGACACTACGCAAACCAATGTTCAAATCATCAGAGTATGCCCCAAATGATGTTATTGGATAATAATCAAGTTATGATACTACCACAGATGAGGAGGAATGATTAGAGTTCTTATGTTGTTATTAAATAATTTTGTAATTTGAGTGTTGTATCAATGATGTACGGGTTATAATAATTATGGAGTATATAAGGATTGTATTGCAGTACTATTTCATCTAGGACTTGAGATTGTGTGGAACCAAGAAACGTTACTCCACAGTAGGTTAAATTTTTGGAAAATATATGGTTGAGAGAAAGATAAACCGTAATATGGTTCTGATACCGAGATAGTGGTTTTGGAATAAGACGTGATTGATTTGGATAAATTATATTGGATATTATTAACTTCCTTGAAACTGATTGATGATTTGTATACATTTTTGGATAGAAGGAGTATATCTAGTATTATATAAGGAATACGGATTTATGGTAATTCAGTATGTTGCATTGTTTTAAAGGAATACATAATGAAGGTGTTCACATGTTGTTACGCAGGAAAAAAAGGAGCTTCATTATGTTTACCTTCCTCATAAAATCTGGACTGTGAGTTGGACAGAAGTATTTTGGATAACTATAAAGGTTTTAATGGATTATATTTTACATTGGATACTATTGTTAAGTTTATTTTTTGGATATTTATAAAAAGGACAACACACAGACCGAGTGACAACCCATCGCGTCGGAGAATGTTGTGGGAATCGAACCCACAACCATAGTGCGATTGGGATTAATCGCCTACCACTGGACTACGTGAAGTACCTGGTTATTAAAAAATAATTTTACTAATCTAAATGGTATGTTTTAACATTTGGAACCATATACAATTAGGATAAGTATAATATTTTTGAGTTCTATTATCTTTTTGAGTGAAAGATGAGTTGATGGTTGAAACTCTAATTGTTAAGAATAAATATATATATACCTATATCTTATTCAATGAATGAATTAATTCTTAAACTTTAGTAAAGGGATATTAAAACAAAAAATGGGTTATCCTAATACCTTATGTCTTGTTGAACTAATGATATTTTAAATCAAAATAGACTGAAGGCTTTGAGGCCCTTAATTTGACAGTTGATTGTGATTGATGACCTCAATCACTCCCTACAAATATTTACGTTTTTCCTCCAATTATATGTCTCTAATTTCCACCAATGTTCTCCTTATCGAGATCATAATTTGGTGGTGTCTTTCTTATTTCCATTTCCCTCTTATTAAGGCTAAATTTTATTAATCTTATTTCCGATGTGGGTTTTCCACAAAGGTATTTTCTCTTTTCAACCTTTTATTTTCAAAGAAAGAATTTCAAATTGTGAGGACACAATTTATTGAAGGAGGGGAGAATGTAACACCCCGAGCTTCCACGATACGTTTCTCATTCAATAATGCAATGGCTTGCATTGTACGCAACATCGAGTTCTAAAACACCGCGACTAATCAAAGTAGCCATTATGAATAGTAATAAGAACTTTTTAAAATTATAGAAATTTTATATTTCAAAATGGACTTCATTTTTGTATTCGTAATATCGAAATTAGCCTATGTTGAATTTTTGGTATTTTTCTGAGAACTTCTAATTTTTTATGAATTGTGAAAATTACTTAAAAACAACTTTTTTAATAAAAATAATTTATAGTGATAAATTATACTATTTAGTGGTTTTAAAGTATAATTAAAATATATTTTTACCATTTTATCCAATGGTGGTCATTAGAATTAATTTAACATTGAAATTGGACATAAACAATTGCCAATCTTTTGATATAAATTGTTTCTTAAAAACACGCTATTTGTTGTAACAGCGGGAATTAATTATAAAATTAATTAATGCAACTTATATGTTTGGAATTTTGTAAAATATAAATCATTTTTGAATTCGGAATATCAATTATAGCTTAGGGTGAAATTTTGGCCTTATTCTGAAAAACTTCAATTTTTGATGAATAGTGAAACCACTAAGTGGTTGTTAAAAACTGATTTTTCGTTTAAATGAAATATTAGCACTTCTGTGATTTGATTTTCAAAAATCCAACATACATGGTTTTCATTAAGAAGTAAATTGTGGTTCAATGAGATTAAATTAATTTTTTGGTGAATAGTAACTTTTAAGTTCTTAATCGCGATTAAAGGTAATTAGTGTAGTTTAAGGTAAAAACAATGTTTTAATAATATTATATGAGCATGACACTTGTCCTACTCCTATTGGATGAGTCATGGCCGACCAAGAAAACCCATGTGTCAACTTGGGGACCCCATGGATCCACCTTGGTTGGAAAATGACATTAATATATATTTATTTAATGTTAAAATTAAATTGACACAAACATGAGTTGTTTTACTAAATTAGTTTTTAAGTGGGGTTACACAAGTCCAAATATTGATTATAATTATTCATTAGAAAGCTAGAAGGATTTCCTACATCATAGTATTTGTTTTCTAATTTTTAGACATTAAATAAATTAAATTATTTATGACATCATTATGATGCAGCGATGACCTCATTATTTAACCATTTTAATAAAATGAAAAGATAAGGTAAAATCCAAGGCTTACACTTGTCCAAAGACTATTGAATGGGTAGATTTAGAACCCTTATTACCTTAGACACTAATTATATAAGTGTGGGACCTTTAGAATCCGAAAAAGAATTGTGTAATAATGTAACATTTCAATCCTTCCAAAAGAGCCCCTCCTCTCCACTTATAAATGGCCCCCACCACTCCCACCTTATTCACACATTCAAGCCATTTTGCTCGGCCAACCTCTGCCCAAATACTCTCCCAACTTCCCTCTATTACTCATAGAAGCCTCACTTTGGGCAGAACTCTTCCCAAGGAATCCTTTGGCTCAAATCAAAAAGAGTTACCCGATTTTGAGGTAATGTCTTCTTTAATGTTGTTTTGTTTTATTTTTCTTCTCCAACCCCCTAAACTCTTTTTATTCATTTCTTTTGTAACAACAACAGTACCCAAAATATACTAGGATGTTGTTATAATATGGATTCGAGCTACACTTACACACACCTACATCTAATGGTTAAAGAACATACGGTTTCTGTGGATGGAGAATTTCTGCCTCACGATACGATGATTGTTCAACACTCATATAACACCTTCAAAGGTGGCCATTAAGATGTAACTATTTTTATATATGATATATAATATGTTTATGTTTTACTTATGCTTCTGTATTTCTAATTTATGGCATACTTTATGATTTCCATTATGGGTAAAATGCGATAATTTCATTTTAGGAAGTGCGGACTACCGCCCCCTCAAAGTGATTTGAATCGTTAATACCATATGTGGGATGTATAAAGGATGGAGTAAATGGTATTATACACTATATTATACTGGAATTATATTATACATTTATATCATTATTATTTCATTCCATTAAATATGAAATAGAAATGAAAGTAGCGTTCATGCATACGTACGGCTTACCGTCTCCATGAACGGTGCATTTCATTTCTTACCTCTAAATGTTACGTAATATTATAAATGAATGTATATACTGGATATATAAGATATATATGACATCTAAATCATGAATATAATTCTGGTGATAATGGATATTCTACCACATAAACAACTTGTAATTATAAGATGTTTATTGTTGACTCAAGTACCAAAGATCGACAAAACGACCGTTATTAACTTAAATAATTACATAATGTTCATATCATTGTAATAAGTAATATAATAAGGATAATGAAATTAAAAATGGTTCTTAATAAGGTATATATTAACTCTAGTTTATTATTCAGGAGGTTAAAGAACGGTTGAGTCAAGTCAGACACGAGGTAAGGGAATTTCTTAACCGAACTTCCATTCTTTGGGTTAATCTCCTACTTTCAAATTATGTCATGATGTTATTATGTCCTATTTTGTGTTTTTAATTTCTTTATGTGTACCTATAGTTAATACACATAATAGATCTATTTTATTTTAAAAATGATCTTTTGAAGGACTTCGCCTCAATCTCCTTTCATTGAGACATATTTTGTTTTATATAAAACTTTCTTTTATACGGTGTATAAACCCCTTTGACTTTTACGTTTATTCAAAAGGAATCTTTTTTATACTAACCGTTTTACTAAACGACAAAAAGGGAATTTTTTCCTTTCCGTACTTATGCGGCGACAACGACTTCTCCACCGTTGTGACCATTATTTGAGTTTCGGCTTCCTCTACAAGCCATCAGTTTTTTTTAATGAAAAATAAATACAAAGTTTTAACTTTATTTTATTTTGGTATTGAAAATGTTTTTGAAAGCGTTTTTATTATATCAATGTGTTGTATTGATATCACGTGATTGAAATGTGGAAATGTTATGTTTCCTTTATGCATGTTTTGTGTAATACAATTATGTTATGGTTTATGATATGTTTAAACCTATTCATATGAGGAATGTATTGGACTTTATAAGTGACTGGTGGAGCCCTCTATAGCTCCTCGATGCATCGGCAGGTCTCATGAGACAAACTAGTGTCTTGGCACGAGGCCTTGACAAAATCTTATTTGTGGTCTTGGCACGAGGTCTTGGCTACGTGGTTATGATAGTCTGGCATTATGCATTCCATAATTATGAAAGTGGTTATTGATACTGCATGTGATTATTCGACCAGTAGAATATCCATGTGAAGAAGTGAATGGAATTATCTCATTTTACCTTTGCCATATTATATTTAAGTTCAAGTTTAAAAGGATTTTGTTTTAGTTATACATTGCCTTAAATGTTAATGTTTGTTTATGAAAGCTTCTGCAATATTGTTATCCTTACTGAGCATCTGAGCTCACCCCTTTCAATGTTTTAATTTTTCCAGGATGTGAAGAATTATTTTAGGATTGACCTGCAGGGATAGTCTGAAAGGGATATGACTACTGGAAATGGAGTCTATGTTATTGTAGTTTTTCACTATATGATGTAATGTAACGTTTATGAATGTATCTAGTGTTTCCAAGGCTACTAAACTAATCGGTCTTTCGAGACTTGATATTTTGTGATCATGCCAATGTTACGAAGTAATGCACCGACTCTGGGTAGCTGGGGTCGGGGCGTTACAACATCCCTCTATAAATCTTAGAAGAATCACTTTGGTCAGAAGTCTTCCCAAGGAATCCTTTTAGCTCAAACCAAAGGGAGTTACCCGATTGTAAGGTAATGTTTTCACTTGAGTCCTTTTGTTTCATTTTTCTTCTCCACCCCCCTAAACTCTTTTTATTCCTTTATTTTGTAACAAAACCAGTATATTCAATATACTAGGATGTTTTTATGTTAATGATTAGAGCTAAACTTACACACACCTTCGTCTAATGGTTAAAAAAACATACTGTTTCTGTGGATGGCGAATAACTGCCTCACGAATTGATGATTGTTCAATCATCTCTTAAAACCTTTCATTGTGGACATTATGATGTCACAACATTTATATATGATATATTATATGATTATTTTTTCCTTAAGGTTCTGTATTTTTCATTTATGGCATACCTTTATGGCTTCCATTATGGGTATACACGATATCTTCATTTTAGGAAATGCGGACTACGGCCCACTCAAAGTGATTTGATTCGTTAATACCATATGTGGTACATATAAAGGATATATTTAATGATATTATATATGATACCATACTGGAATTAAAATAATATTATGTATCATTATGTTTTAATTCCATTACATATGAAATAGAAATGGAAGTAGCGTTAATGCGTACGTTCGGCTTACCGTCTCCATGAACGGTGCATTTCATTTCTTAACTCCAAATGTTATGTAATATTATAAATTCATGCATATAATGGATATATATGAAATATATGATATCTAAATCATGAATAAAATTCGGGATATAATGGATATTTTTTCACATGAACAACTTGTTATTATAAAGAGTTTATTTTTTTGACTCAAGTACCAATGATCGTTAAAACGACCGTTATTAACTTAAATAATAATATAGTGTTCATGACATGGTAATAAGTGATATAAAAGGAATAATTAACTTTAAAAAGGTTCTCAAGGAAGTAGAAATTAACTCATGTTTATTATTCAGGATATTAAAGAACGATCGAGTCAAGTCGGACCCGAGGTAAGGGATCCCACCCCTATCTTTCTTTTTATGTACACTCGTTTATGTCAATCCTTTTAAGATAATCTTTCTTATGATTGAGATGTTTTTTAATATTACTCTTACTGTAATTTTTATATTCATTTGATGATAGACCCTATTTTCTCTCATCAATCCATTTTGGAAGTTTTAAGTGGCGCCGTTAGGCTGCAGAGTTTTCGTAAGGGATTTTTCATCTCATTTTTAGTCCTGTGAGATTTATGCTACATTTTCCACCATTTCCTTTGAGTGGTGTATATAATTCCCAATATTCTGCTATTTTTGTAATATAATTTCGTTTATGAGTATTTACATCAATGATGTATAGTACTTCTTTCATGGGGTGTATGTTTCGAAAGATACCCAAGTCGGTAAGGGAACCTTTCACCCTCTTTTTAAAAGAAATATTTTGTTGGGTCCTTTAATCTACATGTTGTTATGTTGGGATATGTTATTATATATTTTTATTGATGTAAATTTAATTTCCAAGTGATTAGATACCCTTTTTATCTCTCATCAACTCATTTTGATGTGACGCCGTTAGGCTATCAAGGGAACTTCTTAACCCAATTTCGATTTCTTTGGGTTCAACATGTAGTTATTGAATATGTCATCCTTTGACTATGTGTGAATGACCTTTTATTATTTTACACTTAATATCCACTTATATTGTGTGTATTTATATTTTTCGCACATAATTATGAGATGCATTTATCCTTAATTTAAGGATACCATCTTTATAATGGATTTCATCTCAATTTACATTTCCATTGAGACTTCATTGTTGTTATGCACCAATTCACACTTATATGGTGTATATACTATCTTTTGAAATATTATATCATGAATCCCTTTATTATCATGATATTATAAAGTTTTTATTAAATGTTATTCCTCAATTATTGTATTCAAGTGTCTCTTATTTTGTTAAAAACCCTTTAACTAAAATATCATTTTAAGTGTTTTAATGATTTAATCTTATAAATATTTATGATTAATATCCATGTTTTTAAAATGGTTTTAAGGATTTAATTATATGGATATTAATGGTTTAAAATTTTAAAAGCTTCAAAGTGGTATGGGATACATTGATTAAAAAATCTCTTTATTAAATGTTTTAAACGGTTTTGAAAATGGTTTTTAGAATGGATTCATTATTTCAATATCTGAAAATGTTATATTGTTATTGCAATGTGGGATTATTATCTTTCCTTTATGCTTAAGTTATGTGCTATGACTATGTTATGGTTCTTGGGCATTGTTATGAAGACGGGTGGTTCCGTGATAAACTAAGGGCAGGTGAGCCCGATATAGCTCTCCAATGCATTGGGTAACGCGAAGGAGTGAAACGTTAAGGTTTCTCCAAAGAGATTTAGGGAATATAATGTGGTGGGTATTCCAAACGTAACCAAGAGGGTTACTCCCGACGTAAGAATGTTATGAATGCCTCATGTTACCTTTTATGTCTTTTTATTTCTATGATTTATTCATGATTTTATGAGGTATGTCAAAGTGATTATGTTTTATGGGTAAGTATGATTTCATTATTATGTATACATGTACTCATGTTCCCTTTCCATATTTTTATATCCCTTACTAAGCTTCTTATGCTCATCCCATGTTTTTGAAATGTTTTTCACAGGTCAAGTGAAAGGTACATGATATGATGATAGTGTCAAGGAAGTGTCAAGAAATAGTCCATGTTTTATTTTAAATATGTTTCCATTGATGGGAAAAATGAATACTATCATTTATTTAACCACTTTGTTTAAATGTGGAATGTAATCTATGTTTTATGATCTAATTCTCTAAAACTCTAAACCTGAAAAGATCCTCAATGTGTAATCTTGTAATAAATCAAGATTAAGTAGGGTTTAAGGCTGGGGCCTTACACGCTTCTTCTGCAACGCTTCTTCCGCCACGCTTCTTCCGCGATGATTCTTCAATGACGCTTCTCCGCGACACGACGATCCTCCCTCCACGACGCCTTTTTCCGCGAAGAATCCTCGCTCGATGAATTTGATGAGGTAGGGATTTTTTTCAATTAAATCTTTGTGATTTATACCCACAACATATGTTTAAATGTTTTTCGGAAGCCTTTTTAAACCGCTAACACGGTGGGTGCGGAACAACGAACAAGTCTGAACCCACCGTCCCTTCGTTCTTGGTGTGCAGATCAGTGGGCAACGATGAAGAAGGACGTACGGGCACTGTGAGGTCCTCTTAGTGGAGAACCGGTCCCGAGAGGGCCGTTGGCGAAGACAGCGGGCAAATCCGACCACCGGAGGTCGTATGGTGGTCCGCGGAGCACTCCACTGGTGCGCCTCACCGGCACGGCGGCGCCGGCTGCTAGAGGGGGTGGCCGGCACCAGCCGGCTGCCAGGAGAAGGCGCCGCCCGTCGCAGCGCCGGGAAGAGCCGCCGCGGCGGCGGGCCGCATGTCCCGCGACCGCGCTAGACCGGAGGAGGCGGGTCGTGGCACTCGTCTGCATCCGTTGGAAAGGAGCGTCCCCTCATGGGGTCGTGGTTAGCAAGACAATCGGGGGGGATTCCCCCCCCCCCCCCCCGCGTTTCAACGCTCGGCCGTTTCGGCCGAGCCTCCTGGCGGCGCGCCAGCACGCCGTGCGGCCAGACCGGACCGCCAGGCTGGGCCGCGCCCAGGCTGGGCCGGGCCGCGCCAGCCATGCGGGGTCGCGCCCAAGCGGGCCAGACCCGGACTCGGGTCGGGTCGACCCGGTTCGGGCTGACCCAGGGGGTACCGGGCCGGGTCGGACCGAGCTCGAACCCCCCCCAAATAACAGACTTTTTGGTCTGTTCCCCGTAACATGAGATACGAGCCTCTGATCGATGCACCGTTAGTTGCGTAGCAATTCATGGATCGAGACGGTCGTTTAGGTATATTACAGTCAATGTTTCGGAGGACATGGGGTTCGGCCAGGTTGGTTCGTACATGAAACCAACCAAGCCCTCAGAGCGAAAACACTTATAAATTGAGCTCCAGACGTCCGATTGGCGTGCGGTCGACTTTGTTGGATTCCTCTATGTGAGGTGGACATTTTGGATTACTCCACTCAAGGTTTGGACGCAGTTGGAGTATGGTCGGGTTGGTTTTGACTAAAAAACCAACCGGGCCCCTGGGACGAAAAAGCCAATAACTTTCAGACCGGGCGTCTGATTGACGCGCTGTCTGTGACGTTGAGTTCCTGTTGACGCTACGTAACTTTTGGATACATCAACTCCAGACTATGTGTCAGTTGATGTATCAGCCCCTCGGCTCGTGGAGCGGACCCTCCCGAACGAGCTTTCTATGTACGGGAACCCTAGAGCTGTCTGTAACTACGGCGACGATGACGACTGTACAAAAATCCTCCATGGATTCGACGACGATGACTACAGAACTCAGTGATCCTACATTGATCAGTGCTACCGATCATGTGTGGTTCAAATCCTGTGTGGGTCATTGTGGGGGTTAGTTACCTATCGACTCTGTGTGGGTCAGATCCTTTGTGGGTCATTACGGGGGTTAGTACCTATCGATCCTTTGTGGGTCCGACAGCTTAGATGAATGAGTGGCTATATCTGATCATCTCTATCATCATACAAAGAAGTATACCTGTGTGAGCTGAATCTTGACTTTCTTTCCTATGTGGATCACGTTATGATATTCTGTGTGGATTGGGTTGTGGTTTCCTATGTGGACTGGGTTATATTTGGGCTCAGACGTTGGAGCGAACTGGAATTGATGACTTAGGTATATGTATGGGCATATACCTAAGCAGTGTCGGATGTTACTTCGTGTTTGTATCTCTCCATGTGGATTATCCTCTGTGGATTCTGGAAGACCTTCGGGGGTCTCGAGGTCCCTACTAAGTAGCTTATACTCACCCCTGCACGGGATATGCCCGCACTATGTTGTGTTGGTTGTAGACGACAGACAACGCTAATCGTGGTTGAGGCTTGCGGAGCAGGTCGGTACCTGCAGGTGGACCACTGGGCGGGACGTACTCGGAGCAGACGGCTAGACCTGAGGAGCTGTGGAGTCTATCTGTACCCATCCTTCAGGTGGGACTTCCAGTGGATGGCTTGACACTACGACTTTACTTTTCAGTTGCTATACTTCCATTTTTCAGTTGTACTTTACTTTCAGTTTGGGTTTGTATTGTGACCTACTTACTTTTCCACACTTACTTTTGTACCCAGTTTTTACTTAGTGTTTAATTATGCTTTCTTGCTCTCTGGTGTTTGTTTACTTTAAAAAGGCAATGCCTTCCCTTTTTACCGGGAATTACGCCTTGGTGCTAGTCGCCATCCCCTGGCCTATAGAAGGCGGTCTTGGGGTAGTCACAACACGGGACCCAAGGACGGGTCGTGACATGAATACATAAAACATCATGGTATTTTTTCCCATCAATGATTCATCTTAATTAGTCATAATCAAAGGAAAATAATTATGAATATGTGGTAGAATGTCGGAAAAATATATCACATGTTACATGTCTATCATACCTTATTTTAGAAACTAGTTATATGCTATGATAGAAGAATCGACATTCCCATATTTATAACGATAACATGACCGAAAACATACCCACCACACCCTGATTAGAAAATCAACAATGTTTTTATAGAAAAGGAATAAATTTATAAAGGTTATCACGCTATAAATATCTATAATCATAATTAATTTGTATTGATAATAATCATACAACAATAGTTATATCAATGACTATATAACATTACTCATGATAAGATTTAAAGGGTCAATACAAAAAATAATATTATACTTACCATATCAAGATTATATTCTTCTTATATTGAATAAAAATAATTTTTTCGATTATAAAATTCTTCTCATTATATTCTTAACATATCGTTATAACCGATAATAAAATATGGGGATCATTAATTATGGAAAATGTAGAGTAATAATTTAAGGGGATATTATAATCTAACTACTCATGCCGAATAAGTTCCAACAGAAATGAATGAATGATAAAGTAAGAATTCATTTATTATTAAAAAATATATATTTCACACCCATTACATACAATTTATCATTTATCTTATATGAGTAGATTCAATATGATACTCATGTTATTACAACAGAATTTTTTTCATCAATGGATCCATTAAATTCTCCTCTATATCAACCCAACATATATTTTCATCACCACTATTAATTATCTTTTGAATGGGATGTTATATATGGAGGATATGGTTGGTACTTAAGGTATACTAGGGTTACTTATCCTAAGAAATATCTCTCTTGTTATCATAGTAAATCTCAAATTTTTCCTTGATTCTTAGAACAACCACAAGTCTAGAAATTATCATCTTAATCAAAGAAGCTTCCAATGTAGTTACTGTTAAAATAAAGTACACTTCTTCTATTTTCATGCCTGTTATGTTTCCTTATTTGGAAATAAATGAAAAATAACTCCATAATTTAAAAAAATGGAACCAAATCCCGATATAATATAATTATTAACTTATTTGAAACAAGCATCAGTTTAACCCCTTAGAAAGAGATCATATTACATCAAATGAACTCAAATATATCATTAACCTTTAAATTTAATCAAGGATGTTATTAACATCAACCTATTGACTCTCATAGGGATTCATATTGGTATACAAATAAACTTTTAGTGCCTAAATGTTATCTATTTGTGTAAAAACATGGAATTTATGATAGATCATATGGAAGGCACAAGTGGTATTCTATATATCATTTCTAACTCTTTAAATGGATCCTGAATGTTCTTATAATTCATTCAGTGAAAAATTAATAAATTACCTATTTTGATGTTCTCCATAGTAAAAACATTATCTCTTTACCAATATATTTGTTCTAAACCATCAATAGAATCATCTTAGGTTAATCTATATATATCCCCATAATAAATATGTAGGAAACTTCTACCATTTCATTAATTCAGAATAATTCTCACAATCACTTGTTTATAGAGTATAAATTTGCAACAAATTTTCAGATATGATGTATTACATCCCCAAAATATATAAAAAATACCACAATGTTCACAAGAAAAAAAAAATTATATACAATATTTATTAATGTTTTTAAAGAAACCGAACTCTTTAATTGAATTATATAACAATATACAATAACTCTGGGATGTTTTCATAAATCCATAAATGAACCTACTCAACTTGTAAATCAAGGAAGACTCATTTGGCAATTCAAAACCCTTGGTTTTTTTCATATACATATACATGGATAAATTCAAACTAAGAAAAAATCTGTTTTGACATCCATTTGTTATAGCTCATACTCAAAATGCGCAATTATTGAATGAATAATATTAATAAATTTTATCATTATAACTAGTGGAAACCTCCCTTAATATTTATAATAATGACTTTTTAAACCATTTTCAACCAGATGAGCTTTATATATAGTAACTCTACCATACTAGTCAATTTTTATATAGAAACCCTAATTTAATCCTATGTGTATCACCCATATATGTTCATACTTCTAATTTAAAAACCTATATATTATAAAAATATTACATTTTATATTCCATGGTATTTATCAATCACTCAAAATTAGAACTGTCAAAGGCTTCTTAGAAGATAGTAAGTTTATTAATTATCAACGTTACCCTATCATCATTTTCCACATGAAATACGTATCCCTCAGGATTCAAAAAAATTCCTTCGAGATCATTATTGTTCTTTTGTTACTCAATTATGTTCTTCTCCCTTAACCTGTTATGGAAGAAATTCAACATCCATATCAGGAACACTTTCCATTTATTGTCCTTGAAATTCTATATGTTTAACATTACTCACATATATTTCTTTACTTATTTGTCACTTATCAAGGAAAACACCACCTCACGCCGAATATTTTTTGTTTTGAGTGGAGTTGTAGAAATTATATCTCATAGTTTCATTAAGATAGAAAATAATAATAATTTCACTAATTCATGTCTGAATTTTTTTAAAATAAAAATGTAGTATATATTATTCTAAAAAAAGAACTTATAAAATGAATATCAACATATTCCCATGTCCATAAATTATCTTGTGTATTTATTGATGATTTAGATGAAATTTAGTTATGCTTGAATGCAAACATTTCTAATGAATATCCCCTGATTGAAATAGGATGGTCACAATGACTCATCATCAATAAAACCATGTTGAATATGGTACAATTAATCATATTGAAAAAATAATTGTATTTTGGTGTTATGGAAGGCGTGAGTTGTGGAACAAATCCACATTTTCTCAGTTAATGGGGGAATTTTTAGCTCAACTATTCAGAATCATGATAATATCATAGAATTTTAATAAATTTTTCAAGTTGAATCTATACATCGTTATGAAATACATTAATGTTTTCAAAATTTTCAATGGTGTGTCTCATCCGAACCACATAACTATACTGAGTAAAATATTTAGTAAATGTCACATAGTGCATAAACAGACAACATTCTTTTATAATAATAGTACCAAATCCATTACTATATAAAAGATCTAATAGTCTAATATCCCCCTTATATACTCCAGTAAAATGTTATTTGGTCATTTAGAATAATAAACCTGTTTACCATTTATAAAACAATTCAAAATTAAATGACTCCAACAAGCCTTCTCTATGGGATCTTAGAATGAATTTCAAATTTATATGTCCAAGGTTAAATTGATAAAGTCAATTTCAATTAGAATCAACCTAGAATTCATTATTTTTAGTATTATATAATGGATTATTCATATCCTGAATATATGAAATGGTCACTCTAATCCTAACTCCATAAAAAAAATATTCATATATATTTAAAAAGTATTAATCTTAATAATGAATGAAAATATAATATTTTCCAAATAATATATATAATAAAATTTCTATTTATGGTGGTAATATTATAATAATTATCATATTATAGAACTATTCCATAAGTTGTGTAAGATCATTTGTCATGTCCTTCAATTAAAAAACTATTTCCCAATTTCGAATATGCTGACTTCCACTACAATTTTTCAATTACATCCTATCCTTATGTTTTTGTCTATCATTACCAATGTTTGATGCACCTAAAGTATATAATATGTCATAGTTTGATAAATTAATCTCGATAACATTCGAATTTATATGCACATAATGATTCTATTTAATAACACTTCTTATCATTATACGATAACCTTGATTAATATATAATTTATTCCTATAAGAGATCTAAAAATGATATTTAAGATAAATTCCATGAAACTGTAATACTAAATACGAATCTATGAGTGATTATCATGTTTTATATCATTTCATAAATGAATTCGAGTGAATTTACTCACACAAAAAATGAGACCTAATGCGCCATATCCATTTGGTGATACGAAACCCATATTTCATCAAGACTTACTTAGGTTTGAGCATGTTATTAATTAATGACTATAAATAGTCAGTAATATTATTTAATCATACCATTCATGATTCCTGGATTGATAGAAAACTATCTATAACAAAATAAACCACATGGATTCACTCAAATGTATTCATTAGGCATCAACAAAATATGGTTTCCTAGAAATGTGTAATCCTAAAAACATTACATAAATAAAGAACCAAACCATTTGGGTCACCATATCACATTATATCCATAGGGAAGATAATCCTTGGAAACCTACGCATTTGGGACACTCATACTAAATGATTAAATATTTGATAAGTACCATGTTGAATGGAACATCACACTTTGAATTTTAGGAATTTTCTTTAAATTCTCACCAAATCAATATACATTATAGGCATATTAAATTCATAACTATATCATCGCTTGAAATTTTTTTTATCTCCTGTTATATTCCCTTATGTAGTAATTCTAATAATTATTTTATTTTTGAATGATTATTCCAACCATAAAGTAATATGTTCACACCATATTAATGTGTATCTATTCACGAATCCCAAAATTAGTGTCACTCACCCAAAAATAAAAGCCAATAATATTCATTCATATATTAATTTATCTTATGCATAAGGTATTTGAACTTTTCATGTAAGGTTTTTTAATTATAAGAAATTGATATTCATCACACGGGTAATCTTGGAACCATAGATAGCTGACCCCATATTTATATAATAATGCATTAGCCTACAAGTAAGTGGGATGTCTGGCCCAAAGTCCCTATAACCAAGTACACATTACCTAAGAGTTAATTCAATAAATAATATCTCTAAAATATAATTTTTTCAAAAAATAATCTACAACTAAATTCATGTTAATAACATTAATAACAAACCATGTTCGCATCAATTGTAAACTAAATCATATGTATTTATACCTATAATCCAATTAAATGATTTTTAATTTATAATAATCAATTTATTACATAAATTGAATTAGAAATAATACACACATATTATTAACATTTTCATTGACATGAATATTCTCTATAAATAATACAAAAATTAACATTTTATTTATATTAAAAACATGTTACATAAATATTATTAATTTATATTATATTCAACCATGAAGATATCCTATATAAAATTCCTAATACATAATTATAAAAAAAAATATAAAAAATAATCTTTTTTATCCAAAATATACATTTTTTATATTTTATGGTTACATCATATTTTATGATTGATAGATAGTGGATTATACATCATAATCAATGAGTGGAGATGGTCAGAAACCTAATGTTTCAAAATTTTGGAAATGTGAATAAACCAAATGTGTTTCAATGACCCACACATATGGGGTAATGAAACATACATATCAAATTTTTGTAGAATGGAATGGCCATTGCATATGGTACCAACCATACAAACAAGTAAAAATCCTACAAACCAAGGAATATTATGTGTTGGGTTTACCATATGTAAAATTAAACCAAACAAAATCACCCATCAACATTGAGTTGTACTTTATGATATATACTAAATGATCTTTATGATAAAATTATCTATTTTCACACCCATATTTTAAAATATCCTATGATATCCCCAATAATATAGATTATTCTAGAGAATAAAATCATAGGTTTTTTGCATTATAATTTATGATACAATCAAATATATTTATATTATTTAGAAAAAACAAATTTTTACATCTTATTTCAAAAATTAAAGCGATCTAGTGGATAAAATTGACCCAAATAACATTGTATGCTACAATATGGACTTATAAAAGTTATGATACACATGATCTTTATAAAAGTAATAACATAACATTTAGATTTATTAATTAACATGGATCTAGTACCACTTATGTATTTATGGGAATAACATCGTGTGATAAGGGGAATATAAGAAACCATATAATCCACAATCGATCATCAATAGAACCAACATCTTAAAATGATGAACAGAAATAAACCATTTTACCTTTACCACAATGAGATACATCTATCGAAAATTATGTATTTTTATTTATTGAGATTTATTATCATAAACAATGTGATTCACTCCTTCGCATGTGGTACACCGACCACTAAGATCATCATTTGTAACAATGGGACCCGCATACACAACTTGAGATTTATATCCTTATTTTAAATAAAAAATGATGATTAGGGAGGAAGAGAGATATGTCTATGAATTGTATATATCATGTCACCCTAAATAGGTGGATTTTATCTTTTTTTCATGATCCTATCATTGAATAAATACAACTGACTATCAATTCTCAACTCTTTAAAACCGTCTTAAATTAAAATAATGTATACCTATTGTTTTGGGACCACTTGAACACTTTAAAAATAATGATATATTTATATAACCATAAATTATTCATACTAATGATTCATAAATAAATTAATGTGACCAATAATATTTGGTACAATTCGTTAAAAAAATATTTCATATCTCATGTCTATAATACACAATGTCAAAATCATATTCTATGATAAAAAAATCGGCATGCCCATATAAATAGCTAGATGTCATGGATATCATAATATATTATATTCTTATTTTAATTAATTTCCAAAAGTATAATCATCCTTACCTACTCAACCAAAATAGAAATGTACCACTTCAAACTTAACTACAAAAAATAAATAAATAATATTAATATAATATAACAACTATGAACTAAAACAATCTCCCCAAATTAAATTTAACAAATATAAAATAATCAACCAAGATCAAGTCATATAGACCAAAAACGAATCATATTTAAATGATTTAACATAACAAAAATTTAACTAAAAATAAATCAAAGAGATATGAAATGACAAAAAAACATACCAAATTTTTCACAAACAAAACAACATATAATCAAACTAAAATATGATGCAAACCAAAAAAATAATTATATATCAAATTTTATTCATCTCTATCGAACGAAAATATTACATTAAAGAAAAAAACATAACTAAACTAGTCCAAAAATACCAGACCAATTTGATATGACCTATACTGAACAAATTTAAATAAACATATCATTTCATGAAATAAAATTAAAAAAGGGAAAGCATATATAAAGAAATGAATCCACTTCAATAAAAAAACAATTGACCCAAAAATATAATAACTAAGAAAAAATAAAAAAAATGAACCAAAATTAACTAAATTTATTAAAAATGATTTCCCATTAAAAAAATTCCAAATATGAAATACCAGAATTGATTAAAATAGAATTTAATGGAAAAAACTATTTAAAACGGAACAAAAACTATCTGACACAACATGAATCAAGTTTATTTAAAATGATCTCAAAAAAGGTAGATTAATTATCTCACATTAGACATAAATTTTTATGAATCATATCAATCCAACCAATACTGAAAAATCTGTATTGGTTTGAATGTAATGTAATTGATCAAAAGTACTCAAATAGTCCCGATCTATGTACGAAAATATAATAAATTTTTTTTTTACCCATAATGGATGATGATTAATTCCTCAGAATTTATCAACTTTATATTATTTCATTTATCTTTTTTGTATTCAATTCCTTTAAAAAAACCTTTCTATAATGAATCAGACCAATTCAACCCACCACATCACCTAGACTGATCCACTTCAATTCCCTAAGAATTTTTCCAATCTCAATTTGTTGGTGAAATGTTTTGAGGGGATGAAATATATACATTGGGCATGGTTTCAACCATAAAAACACATAAAACATAACAATGATCCCTTTAAAAAATATGACATGATGTGCCCATTACTTATGCATCGATTAAGTAGTTTCAATACTAATTAAAAATCCTAATATAGTATAAAAACAGAAATAACAACTAAAATTCAAATAACACATTATAAAATTAAAATAAAGTGATAAAATATGAGAAAAATACATAAATACAAAATTAAAAGAATGTATTCATGAAAAATACATCAATAATCCAAAATCATAACTCCATAATTCCACAATTATGCTCTAGAAGAACAATATCCTAGTGACCCACAGTCACCATCAATCACCATATCAATAATGTGGATGATGAATCAAGATGAACCACAAGAATATGGGTCTCATTTTTATTCATCTCTGTCAGCCACAACCATGTATTTATAAACTCAATTGATGTGTGTAGGGTGTGAGGAAAAATCTTAGTAGGAAAGCAACATGAATAAATATAATATAATTAACATTAAAAACTATTAGTATTAGATTGAATAAAAATATTTCAACAACTACCAATTTTATGAAAATGGTTTTTCTCTTAAAATATCAGTTTGAAATTCATTTTTCACATCTCTAGTGTTTTAAAAAAACAACACAATGTTAGAAGTAAAAAACAAATCAAGTATAATGTAAAACTAAGGGTGGCATAAAATAAACTTCAATATCATCTTTTTTAAAGATATATCTAAATAATAGATCATTTAACACAGTATATAACCTATATGTGATGGAAACAAAACAAGAGGGTAACAAAGACCACAATCACAGAACAATAGGTGACTATGTGAACCTGAAATAACATAGTCAATTTATCCTCTTCATCTCACTTGGGGAAAACCCCTATCTAGACAATAATCTAAACTAGAAACTAGTCATATAAAAATCAATTTACTATAACAACCATATAATTTCCCAAATACACACCCAAGGTTTCAATGATAAACCAATTAATTATAGAGCCACATAACAGAGCTAACATGAATAATGAAATAGTATAATAGGCCCTCACTTAAATAAAAACGACTAAAATTAATGATACCTGTTTAATAAGACAATTTTCATTCAAAACATATTTTGAAAATACATTTTTGATAATAAAAATCTTTTAATATTCCATCAAAAACATTATGTGCATAAAGTATTTTTTGAATGAAAACGATGTAAAAAACCATACTTTTTCTAACATAAATCCAATAAACACAAGGAATTAACATAAAATAGTTATATATAATATTAATCAACAATAATATTTTATGAAATAACTTATAAATTTTATTTTTTAAAATGTATTCCAATGTATATATTTATTATTTAGTTATATTTAACTCAAATTCATCTTTATATATTTACCTCTTTCAAATACCAAAAGAATAATGAGGGGGATATTTATAATTCCTAAATTCCTTGTTCTTCAACATTATAATCCATACCATGGAAAATATTAGATTACATGACTAGATTAGACATGAAGTCATGAAGGATGTGGAATAAAAAAGTCTAGGTGGATAGAGGAAAATAAATCCATAAGATATCAATAGATTATCTTAAAATATTCCAAATATAACTCAAGAGACACACCATACAGGATAATAGAATGATATCAACTGAAAATGTAGGCTTTTAGGTCACATGAATTGGGAAAATTATGGATAATGGGGTTAAAAGTGGATAGGGGTATAATGGTAAAATTAATTTTTTTTAATAAATATGGGATATCATAGGGGTTGGGAATCTGTGAACCTACCATACAGTTTTTACTCAGTGGAACCCTCGATATATATGTATCGATTAAAAGGATTACAAAAAAGTATCCATTAACCATGAGAAATTAATGTTCTATAAACATACACATCGAACATGTATCCATGGTTTAGAGAACCATCCACCGACTACACAAACAACACATGAACAACCCCATCCCCTACACACAAATTGGACATATTGTTAACAATACTCATTTTATATCAATGTAAAAATATACATTTCCCTATTTTAAAAAGCCCGACCTCCAACTCCAAAAACTCATAATAAATTAATAATTAATGGAAATAATCAAATTAAAAACATATTAGTGACACATGGGGTATCAAAATTATCACCCACCATTCCATTTTTCCTCAACAATGTTCTTTTCCTTCCCCATTATAGAATATGTTATCTCATTTCTACCTTATCAATTCATCACAATCCAATTTATTATGGATATCACAAAAATCCATCTACTACGAAAAAACTATTGGAATTGATTTACCTGGAAATAATATATCTCGATGATATATGATATGCGATGGATTCTCAATAGTGGAAGTGTCAAAGTCCAAATCCAAAACCTCCCACTCAACCATATTAAAAGGTCACGATGATACATTTTGAGATATGATATGGGAAACATGTACTGAATAGGATTCATATTGGATGGTATGTTTTGTCGGTATTACACTCTTACAAGATTATTCCTGATATCAACTATTCCAATATACCAGGATCAAGATACCATTATAACATATCATGTACTATTACACAGTGTTTTTGATAAACATTTATTTGGGTTTTGTTCTTTGTCGTTTTCATAGTTTTTGTTGATACATTCGTGAGTAGTAAATGAAAATTCACTCTAGATGATACGGGCTAGGGTGGAATTGAGGTCTTAGTTATGGCATTAATGATCAGGCTATGACATAGAGGGTAATGATGACTCTTCCAATTTGGTATGGTTTCATCATGGAGTAGAGATACAATGAGTATGTGGTTGTGGGGTATTGACTATTTTGGAGGTAGTTGTGGTGTGGTGTGTTGGTAGTGTCTTATCCTTACCTAGGTAAATAGTATCTAGGAGAGATCAAAACAATGTATTTTTGAGACTAAGGTGGATATAACATAACACTATGGGTTTTTATATATTTTTAATTTCTATTATATGGCCTCTAATGGTTCTGGGTGCAATAGTAGAATGGTTGGGATGGTACACAACATTGATTTTGAACATGATCAATGATTTTTCCAAGATCTATATGATAATGAATGCTAGACTACACAAAATAGAATCAAATGTTTATATAAACAATGAAGGGGACTAAAACCATTAGAGAGAACCTTTCACATCATGTTTATAATTATTTTTATTAATTTCAAATGGAAAATAATACCCAGATCTTTGGTATTTTCTTCATTGATGATATTGATATTCCAGAATGACCCTTACAGATTATCTTGTTGTTCTTGAAAGGATCCAAAATAGAATCCCTCTAGTGGCGATCTACACGTTCATCGATGGCCTCCGATCGACACTGCTCGTTCTCCAGTTGATAACCTAGAAAAGACAGTTTCTTTTTCAGTCATTCTTGATCACCTTTTCATCAACCTTAATGAACATCCCTTGTTATATATAGGGGAGGGAATTGGATTCGAGAGAAAAATTGTTTATCTCAATCGTTCCTAATACACGGGGTGTGCGGTTCAGTACATGGCACAATAGACGTACATGCCTATTTATTGAAATGAGGCTTCAGTTTCAATACATAATATCATAAAAAAATTAAATACATTCATAACCATAGAGAAAACCCATTCTATTAATAATGATACCACATCATTTTTTATGGTGTGCTAACTTGTGAAAATGGGAATTATAAATAAAATTCTGTGTCACAAAATAATAGAAGCACTATTTAAATTTGTGCCAACTAGTAAAATAATTATTTGTCATCTTAAAAATAATTATTTTTCTTTTGGACCGAACATGGACCTCTTGAACTCCAAATCCATTTCTTGATTACATAAATAAATTAATACTTTATTTACAAACTAGTAAATAAATATTTATTAAATGTTCAATAAATTAAATAAATATATTTTACCCATAATAATGGGAATAAATATTTATATAATTTCTGCAGCCATTTTAACGTGAATATAAGTATTCCATTATATTGAGAAAAATATTAATTAATTAAATTAAATTATAATTTAACTAATACCACTAGAAACACTTAGTTAGTGACACTCTTGTATTCTTTATCATTGGCATTAGGTAGTCTTTCCTAAAGTCCTAGAGTTCTACCTAGAAATGGGTTAAGACACCCAAGAGAAAGAACATAAAGTTTCCACAACGAAATACACATACAAACTCTCACTGTGTAATAAAATCCCTTTATCACAATATCTCATCAAGATGGTTTCATGATAGTGCCATCAACATTTATCGTTGATAAATTATTCTTTGACTACCTAAAATAAAATCATCATTACACAATGGCCATGGAATTTCATGAAACAGTTCAATTTCAATCAATGGTCTGAGATATCAACTTCTATAAATGGAAGGGACAAATCCTTCCTCGACTTATCCATTAACAACATTCAACTTGTGATGCACCCAACTTACCCTACTTCCAGCCAACAATCTGTGTGACGGTATTCGTCATTAAATCAAACATCAAGAGTTGTGACACATATTAATGATAATATTAAAGTATAAGGGTCATTAAAAATGCTCACAAATAGAAATTTATGACAACCCCAAAACTTGAGGAATTCCTATTGGCTGGTCTGTTCTCATAATCATCTGTCTTGGAGATGACCAAGTGTGAACTTCATGGGAGGAAGTATCATCTACTTATGAGTACTCACACCTAATGGTATGAATGCTATGTATCCCATCATATTTTTTCATCCAAGCATTGAAAAAAATTTAAGAATTTTGTTATAGCATTTCAAGGTTCTCATCATAGCGGGGAACTTCCAAGACCATATCAATGAAAAAATACACTAGGGCATTATTACATCACAGTCATGAAGAACAATGAACAATATGTAATAAGAAATTTCATATTTAAATTCATTAAATGGCCACATAATCAATGTACAAACAGTTGGTTCTAGGTCACCAACTATTATTGTCTCCTCCACTATTCCATAATCTTATGTTTTCAAGTGTTAAAATCCTAAGGCTTGTGATTTAACACTAATATTCACCCATTAAAAAATTTCTAACTATTAATAATTCATGATCTCTATAGAGGTTTATTTTCAGTTGTAACCCCTCCCATTGGTGGATTAAATTGCATATCAAAGTAGTGAACATCTTCTGGTATGTCCTACTATTCACAACTTTAGACCTATTTTTCCCCAAGATTCATTCTTCATAGAGCATATGGTTTACTTGTGATTAATTGTTTCATGGCCATTATATGTATAATTATTGATCTTGGATCTTTCAAAAATTATATCAAGATCACTATTCCTAAATTCTATGATTTTCAACAAATGTGACACATCTCAAATTTGATTCCATTTGATTTCTAGATATTTGAGGTTAGTGTTTCTATTATTTTACTTCTTCTTATAATTCATTGTTTTTTACGATATTCATAGAAATGTGACTCTTTATAACTAATATATGTCCTATGAATGTGAATGATGAATTTCCCTATGAATGTTTCATGGATAATCATCACTATAAACTGGACATGGAATATATGGATTTAATTAGGATATATATTCTTCTTATTGTTTAATAAAATTATTAATGACAAAAATATTTTTATTTCATTTCGATGATATTTTTAAGGATTTTCTCAGGAAAGTGAGGTCTTACGACTTGATTATGATTTATAAAGTGAAATACCTTTTATTGAATGAAATATGATTGTATATGTAATTCTTTCCATAGGGTTTCAAATTATTGAATTTTCGAAAAAAACCATTACTACTAAATTAATTAATTTACACTTATTTTTAAAAGTGGGATTATGGGAAGATTTTAAATGTGGATTGTTCACAAGGAAAAATTGGTGTGTAAACCCATGTTTTTAAATAATTTTGATCCTGTTAAATTTTGAAACATCCTTGGAATGCCATATGTGTTATTTAAAAGAAAAAAATTATTTAAAATGATTTTCGGTTTTTTGGTGATGATTTATTCTGAAAATCAGTGATGAATACCCCCTTTTAATGTATATTTGGAAGAAAAGGTTTTGAATTGAGATTGATGATGCTTAACGGCCGAGTTTGCTCTGTGTGACGATATTCTGTTGTGATAGTACCTTGTTATGAATTAATTGATACTGTACATCCAATTTATGGTTTATTAAAAGGGGATTACTCATTTTGGGGAGTTTTGGGGAATGATTTATATATAAACTAATATAGACTAAAATGTTAAATGATTTAACCCATACTGATGCTGATGTCTCTTTCCCTATGAATCAGTGTGGCCTGATTATCATATTTACCACTTTGACTAGTCATATGAACATGGGTATATACAAGAGATAACGATGATTTATTCATTACTAGTGGAATCACACAACATCTAGTAGACCCATAGGGAACCTAAAAGGTTCAGGATATGGACGTGTAATCGATAAAGTGGGTGTGCATGGATGTGGTTTTCTGAGACTCAAGAGACTAGATGTAAGACCGATGATCATTAACGATGATTTATTTATTATATTTTAGATATTGGACTCACTATTTTTCCTTGGTTATACCCATGAAATCCATATTCCTGATACTCCATACATGACTTCATTCATTATCACTTCCTGGCACTAGAGATTCCTTTTACGAATCATTACTTCTCTATATTGATTAGTGTATTTATATGATGCACTATCAATCTACTTTATATATTTGTTTATAGATATTTATATCTTGTTCATGTTCTAAATTTTATAGATTGATCTAAATTTATGCTGAAATTGTTTTCTAATATTTTAGAGGAAATAATTTTTTTTCGAGTGATGAAATGGCAAGATTTTGAACTCTGGTTTGATAAAAAATTTCAAATTATTTAAAAATTTATTTTTAAAACCTAAACTTATTGTAAACTGATTCCAATGAATTTTTTTCCAATCATAATATGTAAATCATTTTACCCTCTTTATTGTTCTTATCTTTTATAATATTTGGATTACTTTATAAATTTATATCACAAACTTTTAGGGTAAATCCTACTAGGATCTATATCTCACACATTGCTTGTGTTGTATGGTGTTTGAAGACATTATGGTATAATAGAAGGTTCTAATGATCATAGTTTCTCTATTTTTGGATTAATTTATGGTTGGTCGAGGGTATGCATCTTTAGTTATTTTTTGTTGTCATGGACCATTGGGAGATGTGTTTTAGTATTTTTCATCTACTTTTATTTTATTATTATCTCCTTGTACCCTGATATTTTTGTATGGATTTATTTATAATATAGTATTTCCATAGAGTACCTTGATTTGGTTATATAATTTTTTTAAATCATTCGCAATTTTTATTTCTATATGACCATCTTGTTATGATTAGTCCCTGGAGATCATTAACGCTGATCAGGTTAGTGGTGAATCAGGTCCGATCCTAGATTTGATGGTTATTCAAGCTGATTCCTTAAAAATTGTATCACATGAGGTATTTCCTTAAAATAAAGTACATTTAAATGAAATACATTTTGTTATTTGGTGTATGTTATGTTAAAAATATGTTAATACCATATAATAACTCATGAATTAGGTGTGAGTTAGTGCTTTATCAAAAACTCTTCATGATGATAGATAAGTTTGTAGGGAAAGTGGGGACATACATATTTATTTTATGTTATTGTATTCCTAATGATAAAATGAAATTTGCATTATAATTGAGATTATAGTAGTATTGGGGAGTATATTATGATTTTAAAAGTTCTAATGGAAAGATGACTGGTGTTTCACATAATATTCATTGTCGGGTAAAATATGAGGAATTGGTGTGGTTCATCTCTAAGATAAGTTAGGAACTTTTGTGTGGTTAGTGCATGGTTTACCTTCCCATTTGATAATTTCATTAATTGTTCTAATCTTACATAAAATTTATTCCCTACACATTGGTTTCTATAATAAATTCACAACTATTATAATGAAATGTTTTGAGAATAAATATTTCTTTTTAATGGGTTTGAAAAGGAAATGGTTCAAAAAAATTGGAATATAGGATTAATTATTTGAACCCCTAGATGAATTTCCTTAAATAATTAATGGATTTTATAATCTATGATTGATTTATATAAATATTTCCAATTTTTAGAGGAGTGTGATATTTTTTATAAATGGAAAAATATTAATTGTTTCAAGTAGTGACAGTTTGATAAATTTTGTTTGAGTCCTTATTTTAAATATTTTTTATTGTATTGGTTCTATGTTTGAGTGTTTCTTAATCTTTTTTAGATGATATTTTTATTGATTTCTAAAAATGGCTCCGAAATGGTTTTCCATGATTGAAATAATGTTCCTTAACTTATTAGTTTTTTGGAGTATTCCTTCCTATTTTATAAAAGTGAAATTTCTATTTGGTGACTCTTTCTAAACTATGAATTGGGTGGTGGAGTTGGTCACCAACTATCTTTTGGACCCCATTCAAGTCTTCTTGTATTTTAATCCAAAACATACAATACTTTGTAGGGTTTCCCTCAAGTAATGAAGTGTATTGAAGAAGATGAAGATATTTTTTCTCTCTTGAGAGTTGTGATTTTACAAAGGTCAATTATATCAACTCCTTATTCCAGGGACCTAGCCATGATTAGTGGATAGTCGAGATTCCCTCATATCTATGTGAACAAATTTATGAGGAGTTCTTTAAGAAAGTCTTCATTCAGTGTTAGTATCCCAAGGAATTAAAGAAAGATAAAGTTAATAGTCTAACGTGTTTTAGTCAAACTGTGCAGTCATTTTAAAATTATTCAAAACATTTCTAATGTTTGGTATCTCTATTATATAATCTTATTGAATAGGAGTCACTTAAGGTTACCTGTTTCAGAAGGGGTCATCACCCGATCCTTGGAATTTTTTTCTCAGTAAATTTTTTTAACTCTTATACGTTTGTTATTAAAAGTAATTTGCCATCTAAGATAGAGATATATGACCAAAGAAAGTGGATAAATAATCATTAAGAGTTTATTTAAGATAATATTTGTCATTTTTTGAACTATGGGTGTTGGTTTATCATAGAAAATATTCTAAGAGAAATAATATGGAATACATGAATTTCCAATGTGGAACACCAAGTAATTATATGAAGTTTTATATGAATGATTTTATATTTATTAAATAGTGAATATTATTGGGTCCCCTTTAGAGGATATATAAGTTGTGATACCAAAAGATGACGTTCTAGTTCAAAATCTCTAGCTCCAGCCTATAGGGTAACAATTGCATCAAAATAATAGGGATACATAAATTTTCCTCATAGTGCATATTTTCAAATAGTGGAGGAGATTTCAATTCTGATTGAGGTAAACACAATAATATGTTTTTGAAATTCGATCCGATATTTGTTTAGTTTTCTTTTTGTTGTTTATCTTATTATGGAAACTAGTTTTTTTGGGATATTGGTGGCTTGTTTTGGGACCAGTGTGGATGATCAGTTATTTAACTGGGTTTTGATTATGACAGTGGTTTCATTTTTATGTGATCACTTTGGTTTTATCTTATGATATTTAACTCTTGAATAGTTTTATTTCTATGAGTTCTTTCGTGATCCTAGTGGTGGAGTGGATTCCTGCACTTAGAACATGTATAATTTTGTCTTTATTTCTTAAAAATTCATCCTATTATTTCCTTCAACGAATGTTTTCCCATGTTTAGTGTTTGATATCATCTATATTATGGTAATTTAAAATTATATTCTTTTATTAACATAATGGTTAGAGCACAACATTAATTTTATGGATAATCTACGTAATGTGATTATAATCCTCTATTTGGGAACATACGCTATTGTTTGAGATTTTTTAGGGTAGGCATTGATAGAATTTGGGTTTAAACATAGGTAATTATGTGATTTGTATTTTTGATGTACAAGGAACACAATGGTGTTGGTGGATGTTTTGATGAGCTCATTGTGGTGTGAGATTCGGTGCTGATAACAATAGGTTTCTATTGAGTACATTCCTTGAGGTAGAAATCCTTATATGTTCTATTCCATACCTGTAGATACATGATCATAGATGAGCCTTTAGAGAACTTATACTTTTAGTATTAGGGAATTTTTCTATTATACCATTTCATGAGGTTTCAATTTCATCTATTTTATGTATCTCTATGGTATGTGCTTTAAGTACCTTATTTTAGTTTGAAGGGATGTGTTGTTTTCATGTTACACCATTTTGTTAAATCATAAAATTGTGGGGAGTACGATTCATGGTCCCTATTTATCAGTCATTTTATTATTCCTCCCCATGATTTTGATTTTTGTTTTAAAATTTCAAAATTATTTAATAGTTTTGGTTTTATCATTTATGGTGAGTCTTTCTTCTGCTTCAAGGGACATCCTCCTTAATATATAAGTGATGTTGTTTTTTTCTCGTCATTTTCTAAAATTTTTTCTAGAATCTTTATAGGAATGTAAAGCACTATGTTGGGGATGATGAAAGAAATCATGGCTATCTTTGAAGAAATTTTATCTCTTAAATTTGATTATAATTTTTTTGTTATTTTTTTAGATCATTTATACTGTATTTTTGGAAAAAAATTGGTGATTTATAGGGATTTGCTCCACATATGAGAAATGATGCCTCAAAGAGGTCCTTCACATACAGTGGATGATAAGGATGTGGTGCATGGGGTTTTTATTCCTCTTCCAAATATATCGTGGTTGTAGTGTGGAAGAGTGTTTTGGCATGATGTGATGGTTGTACCATATCTCTACCTAAGGATAATATTATATAAGAGATATATTTTCCATGGTTTCAAGAGCCCATGGTAGCTATAGTGTAGAACTATGTTCTTTCTCCCATGTGTTAGTTGTTGTGGTGTGGTAACCCCCGCTATTTCGTATTCTTATGTTTCCAAGTGCTAAAATCCCGAGACCTGTGATTTTACTCCGTAATCCTCCATTTCAAACATACCATACCTTTTAGACAATGGGAGATCTCTAGAGGTGTTTTTTCTCTCTCATCATCTTTTATTGGTAGATAAAAGTGAAATTTAAGTGATGACCATATTCATATAAGTTCTTATCCTCATAGATTCCATTCTAACAAATTATATTTATTTATTCTTATAAGAGGGTATAGTTTCCTTGTGAATTGTTGTATCAAGGATCATTGATTTGGAATTGGGAATCTGGGGTCTCCAATCACAAATATCAAGATCCCACATCCTTGATTTAGTGATCACCATCAAATGTAGAACATATATGATTCATTTTATTTGTATTTTTTGATATTTCAATTAGTTTTTTTAATTTACATATAATTATAATAAATTATTACATGGAAATTCTTAAATATGTATTTTATAAATTTTAGAAAATTTATATAAATGTGAATCAGGAATTTCTCAATGAAATTATCTTTGATCCTCTTTACAATGAATTAAACATGATGATGTTATATTAGATCATAATCCTGGTCCTTCTCATTGTTTTAAAGATCCATTAATTTTATATTGATTTTTATTTCAATTATATGATATTTTTCAGTATGTTCTGTGGAAAGTGTGGGATTGTGACAGGTTTTGATTTCTAAATTAAAGTTACTTGATTTCACCTAAATGGATTAAAATATTTAAATTATTCTATAAATTTTCAAATTATTGAATTTTTAAAATGACCAAGATATATCTTCAAATTAATTTCCTATTTTTTTTAAATGGATTCCCTTCGGATATTTGAAATGATTGATTGTTCACTGGGAAAAAATGCATATAATCCCATGTTTTGAAATGATTTTGAGCCACCTAAATTGTGAAAATTCCTTTTAATTCCATTTGAATGTTTTGAAAAAACTTATTTTGCGTAAATGCATTTATTTTATTTTGGTGATGTCAAGAGAAAGTGTAGAAAATTTCACATTTTTAAATGTTTATTTAAATAAAATGTGTGAAAACGAATCTAATGTTTCTTGATAGCCCGGTTGGACCATTTTGATGATCCTCCCTTATGATTATACATTGATATGAATTACTTGATTATTTTACTTTTCATTCATGGATTCTGAAAAGGGTATTTTTCAATTGAGTGAGTCCTCGAGTAATAGTTTTTTGTGAGTTGAGTTTTAATGAAATATTTTTGTCTTCATCCCATGTTGATAAAAATGAAGATTTAATAAGGGATCCATGTGGCTTGATTAACTACTCTCCTTTAGAGCTACTAATAGGAACTAAGGTAACTATATGAGGTGGTCTATATATTATCAGATTTATTTATTTATATACTACAAATTTTGTACTTGAGATTTCATGTATATTAAATGATGTGAATATTAAATTAAATATATTACAACATAATTATTGTTTATATTCATAAAATTAATGTGACAATACGATAGAATGTATGTCTCGTTAAAAAGGGTATATTAGTCACCTTTTTTGATTATAACATTTAAATTTAATATGCATATTCTTAAAATTAGTTCAATTATTAAATAACATATAATGAATGAGAACATAGTACATAGAAATTAATGTGTGAGTACGTATATGTGGATGCGTTTTCACCTCATCAGGTTCATACATGGTAATCTAAATTATCGTAGATTATGATAATAAATCCACAAGTAGTAATTCCACATGTTTTGGTGTTGTCATATATTCCGATTTATGTGCATGTGTAATGTTCATTAGACATTGATATTATCATTAATTCACGTATAGACATTATCACTTCAATTTACTAATAGAAACCAGTATTCCATATATTGGTGGGAAGTATGCTATATTCGGTATGTCATGAATAACATGTTATTAATTGATAAGTATAAGAAGGATTTGTACCTTCCATGTTTATAGCATTTGAAATCATAACCCCTTGACTGAGAAAAAATTTTTCATTAAATTAAATGGTCATGGGGTAACAAATACTTATTATATATTGTCAGTGAAAAAATTATCAAGAATACATGTTGATGATGCATATGTGCAACCTATATGATTAGATATTGGGAAAAAGACATTATATTAAACAATAATCATTCGTATGTGGTTGTTGAAGTCGTGACATGATGTTTTTTATTTTTGTTTCCTTGACCCGCAAGTAGATAGTGATAATATATTTTATGTGTACCTACCTAATTCTGATGAGAATCAATCCTTGAGCGTAACATGGTAAGTGTTTCTGATGGTCTAGATTAAATTCTATTTGCAATTAATTATTGGAATATTTATTATTCTCATTACCAATCAATAATTTGGTTTAGTTTTTAATGATCGGTAATATTAACAAAGTAATAAATAATTATTAATTAATTAAATATATAATTAATTTAATAAGTTTAATATTTAATCAATATTTATTCAATGGATTGTGGATAAAATATATAAATTATTTATTTAATATTCAATAAATTTTTATTCAATTGTTTTCTAAAAAAATTATTTTTATGAATAAAATATTTATTTGGGTATTAAATAAGTGAATATGAGTTTAAGTAGAGTAACATTGAATATGGTGACTAGTATTAATTTATATTCTGGTAAAATAATATTTTCATTGAGGGAGTTAGTTCATACCATAAAATAATATTATTATTTTTATCATTATATGAAATATGTTTTATTATAGATTATAATATTATTTAAGGGCTTAAAAAGGGTAAATAATTTTTTAACCCAAACCCTTTCTCTATAAATATATTGTTTTGTCTATTGTATAATGACAATTGAAAATTGAGGACCATGAATCATTGCACACAACTGACTTTTCTCTCCCTCTCTCAAATTCCTCATCTCTTCCTCTTAATAACAAGAAGAACCCCTTCAAGCCTGATATGTCCTAGTGTGGCGAAGATGATTAATCAATGAAATTTTATTTTCCATGTAAGCACCTACAAATAAATTAGAGTAGATAATAGATCCATGTACCACATGTGGGTCACCAGGAGAGGGATTATACAAATTTATCCTTACAGCACAACAAAAGTAATCCAAAATGGTATTTAGATCATCATAAATTTCATCAATGAATGGATTTTAAGTTGATCTAATCATTTTAAAATGATATAAATAAATTAGTTATAATTTAATGTGAAATATTATCTCATATTGTTTTATGAAACTTGAAATTAAAATTACTTTAATTTTAACACCCAGCAAAGGTCCTTATAATATGCCTAGAACCTAAAAGTGGTAGTATATTGGTAACATTTATAATTTATAATTATTTATTTTATTATTGATCAATATGTGAAATCATGCTTGAAATTATCATTTCATATTCTTCGTTCTTTTATTGTACTTGAATTAAATTTTTTTACATTTTAATTTCTTCATTGAAGATTCACTTTTTAATTTTAATGAAAAGATGACGATTGATAAAAAATACATTTGGGTGTTTCATGAAATTTTGATAGAAAGCATGAGATTAGATAGTGTATAGACAGAGTATACGATGTGTACCCAAGGGAACTATACCTAGTCGTGTCATTAGATACATTATGATCCAAGTAATAAATATATGTGGTGCATTTATTACAAATCATGTGTATATTGTTTCAACACATAACAAAACAAGTCAGAATACATGTCATGTATCTATCACATATGTTAGGTGGTTTACATGATTCAATGATCAATTTAAAAAATTCTTATGGGAATTAGACATGGTAAAATTGTGTGAGGCAGAAAACATAGAGAATTAATGATATAAAAGACATGTATGTGGTGTACACGACTTATAGTTCATCATTACCTGCATCCAAAATACTCACAGAGCTCTTAGATGAGTTAAAAAGACACGTGGAATGAATGATTCATGAAATGTAGTTGTTCTATACACATCTAGAATTCTCGACCGAAGAAAACATCAAGATATTTGATTGGTTTCCCAAACACATGGAAATACTGACACATGGAATGTATCTAGATTTGTATACACCTCGTAGTCTATTTGGGGGACATGACTGAATCCTTGGGATGGTAAAATTTATACATAACAACTACGGTACATGGTGTGTGCCTCATAATTACAGACCATGTAGTCTCCAAGTATATAATAGAATAAAATTACAATAAATGGAATATTTTATTATTTAAAACATCATTTATTGATTGGAATAACTGGTGTCATTTATCATTTAATAATTTTTTAGAATAACATTAAATTCAAAACAAATTTTCTGTAATAAATTTTGGCTTATTGTTTCTGCAGTTTATTTTCCATGAATTCTAGTAATGATGGGAATTGTAAAATGAATTCATATGGTTATTAAGATGAATGGTAATAAATTAATTGTTGGATTAATTAATTATTCTAATAGTTGTTATCATAATAATAATGAATGAATATAAATTAATGTTAACAAGTATTGAATTTTCATATACATTACATGTATGAATATTGAAGAGCTTGACCTAGACCGTTATATATATTGGATGTTTTCATTTAATTTATTTCTTATGTTTTAAATTATATAATATTTAAATGAATTTGATATCATGTGTTACATTCCTACATCCATTATTATATATGTCATGTGTGTCCATGGTTATTTATGTACCTATTATTAACCAATCATTTGGTTCCCCTCACCATTTTGTGAGTTATAAATTCATGTCATTAATCGAGTATCTTAAGGTGTATGGACTTTATTCTAGGAGGAACCACAACGATTCCAACTGAGGTGATACACAAGTGCAAAGGTGGAATGATGTAACTCATTCTAGGACCTACATATGGATTTCTCTCATAGGTCAATATTTGAATTATTACTCTCGATAAATTAACCATTTGAAATTTCATGATCAGGTCATTAATAAATTCTTTAATTCTATCTTATAGATTATTTATTTCATGGATAGAATACATTTTCCACATAAGTAAATTAATTAATGTGAATAATGTAATTTAAATAAATTGATTATTTTAGGTGTTTTATGAAAAAAAATTATTTAATAAAATAAAATCCACTTAATATTTACATGTTATATAATGTATAAAAAATATAAGAATTATGTATAATAAATTAAAATCACTAAAATAAATATAATGAAATACTTGGGATTTCAATACATGACTTGTAAAAAGATAATTAAACTAAGTGTTTGAACAAAACTCATTTGGAGATATATTTTTTAGGGAGATTATATGAAGGTTATGGGTTGACCGAACCATTACACATTGAGATGAGTGTCCTCACTAGAATTGACATAACATAGAGGATTGTGTTAAGTAAATACATGTCTGTATTTCAGAATTGGTTATTCAAATTAATGGACCAAATAGTTTTGAGTCTAAATTTCGTAAAGACTTACCTTCCTAAATACATTCATGTAGCATGACATACACTTATTGGGGTTATATAAAGGGGAATATGGATCTTTTCCACTAAAAGGTACTTAAAACAAGAAATTCTAAGTTCAATTGTGGGGGATATTGGGAATTGATAAAATTAATAGGTACATAATAATATTTTGTGTTATTGTTATTTATCATACAATTTGTTTATTATGAAAAGTAATAATCATCTTTTTTAAATATTATAGAAAATTGAATGTAAAAAACAAAAAATCCACTCTGATCGTCTCTTACCTCGGGGTATGTCCTTATAGATACAAAATTATGGATATGATATAATAATTTTTACGATGCATTATTATCATAATTTTTATTATGTATTTGAATAACCTATTCTTATTCTTCTGCCCCAGTAGCTGATGTAGGGTGAAAAGGATGCCCAACAGAGATATATAAATTATACTTCATATATCTATTTTATTATATTACCTTCTATGTCTAGAGAGATTATGATGTAACATAAATACATGGATGCATACACCATAATATCACATTTTCTTTCTCTTGATTAAGGGAAGGAAATGATAGAATTAAATAATATTTTCAATGCACTAGATCATTGTAAACAAGAATAATGAAATATAGTTACGTATCATGATAAAAAATACACATGTATATTGATTGTCTATAAAAATTGGCCACTAACTTGGATAATAAATTATTAAATAAACTTTTGTTATTATCCCTACCATTGTGGTTATCCATATTTTTCCATATATTGATAAACAAAATATATAATTCTATCTATACATTCCTTTCAATACCTTACCAAGAAGATAAGAACTGCTTCAAACAAATGTACCCAACCCATATGGTGAAATGTTTGAAAGATAATACTGAAGATCCCAATGATAATATAAATCCTAAATATTATTTACAGCAACCCTTAATGATATAAAATATTCCAATGTATATGAATGAACATGAGGCTATGAACATCATATTTTGAAACAATGGACACCAGAAAAGAATAATGATTTGAAGAAGATTGTAGTTGCATCATGTTCAGGAATATTCAACAAGATTCAATTTACCTCCTGTGTATTAATATTATATTAATATATATATATATAATAAGAGAGAAATAATAGAAAGGTTATAGATTGAAATCAAAAGGATTTGAGAATGGGTGATTCCTATTTCATTTAAGTGGAGACCAATAATTCTTATGTACATTTCATATTGATTCAACATTGTAATAAGGGTGGTAAAAAAATTAATCTTACTGTCCTACTCGACAAAAAAAGACATTATTTATTTTTTGAATAAAAGTTGTTATGATAACCAAATACTAAAATAAAGATTTAATAAATCTAAAATATTAAATATCCATTTTATTTAATGATTAGTGAATCATACCATCATGGTTTCAACTCATTAGTTCTCTTAGATGGTGGGACACCAGACCACTTGCATGCCTCACCAAACTCTAGAGGATTCCAACTATCAGCGAGAGCCTAGGGTGTGTACATGGGGAGAACATTCACTCATTGATCAGAGTGATAACAAAAAAAATAGATATATAATAGAATAGTAATAATTTAATAAAATATAAAATAGAAAAAAAGTAAATAAACCCAATAAATATAAATAAACAACTAGTATAATCTAAATAAACAAATGATACCTACTAATAACTATTTTCATAATTCCATTTAAAGATACGAGTACATTGGAAGAAGGGGATACATGAATATTCCTCATGATATAAAAAATACCCAAAATGACAAAAACTACTATAAGTATCATCTCGATCACAAGTGTCTTCCACTTCCACATACTCAATCCAAGAACCTTACATCAAGAAATAGAAGTGGAACACTTCCCTTTGTCCATACTTGATATCCGAAGTTTTTATGGGTACCAAAGGTGGCCCAAGAAAGATATGAGATACTATCTTAGTATGCCACCACCAAAAATTTATAAATCATTCCACTTTAGGTAGTAAATAAACAAATAAAGTACAATAAATATGAATCCAAGGGAGTTAAATAAATAAAATAATAATTTGGTCTACGTTCTTAGATATAACCATTCCTGATACCACATACATCATCCTAAGATGAATATTTAAACCAAGGTACATGTACATGTGATATAATAATCTCATAGGCCAAAAAAAACAATGTATCCAAGGTAAGTATTGCCCAATATTTTTCATTGTCTTGGATGTCTCATACCTATGAAAACAAACAGGTATGCTAAAAAATTAAAAAACATCACATATTACACAAGAAAATAATTCATCAAATCCAATGAGGGAGACCAGAGACCATCCTAAAAAATCTATAAAAAATAACAAGGGTTTATATATGAGCCTCTTATAAAACAAATTCCATCATGTCCATCCTAGGAAAACCAAATGGTTTCCATTATATCATTCATGACATGGTGAACTCTGAGTCTGTACCATGTATATCACATAGGGGACAAGCATCCCTAGAGGCACGACATAACCATCATTCCAATGATTCTATCCTCAGTTTCTCTTCTAGGGAACTAGTCTCACTCATCACTATAAATAGTATACCCAGAGGGCTCATATAATGAAATACAATATATCACTAATGGGAAATCAAGTAGATCCCATAAACCATGGATATTCATTAAATAATGTCTTTAATTAGGGACTTGTGTTGTCTCTCAACATGTCGAAGCCATGGAATAGAAACCGAGGAATATATCACAATTCACAATGTATAAAACCAATTTTCATCAATAGTAATTACAATATCACATACTGAACAAGAGAACCATGTTATAGAATTTAATCCCAACAACTACGGAACATGATAACAATACAAATTCATATGAACTATATCCAAGCCAAGAAAACAATGAATGATACATATGGATAATAAATTTAGTATATAAAACAAGATCTGGGATAATTCACGTGACATGAAATTAATTTCAAGAGATTACAGAAGGAAAAAAACATGTGTCTAATCCTTATGCATAAACAATCAAGAAATTCCATAGGCTCCAACACATGATTAACCATCCACCATAATTATATTTTTAAATTCATGTCATTTTACCATGGTGAAGCACAAATACACTATGTGGGTAACAATTCAAGGCATGTTCAAATGTACATTAAGGTGAGATCACCCAAGGTGTGGCCAGTGTTATGGAGAGAACCTCAAGGATGGTTTTAATCATAAGTTAAGGTCACAAAAGACATGAGGAATTCATTAAATTAATATATTAAAAATATTAAATATTTCACCAAAAGGTTCGGATGCCTTACACGTTGACCAACTATTTAAAATGACACAAAAAAATCAAGAAATTTCAAGAATAGATATCTTGATGATGTATCACTACACCTGTCCAATTTCGAATCATGAATCCATCTAAAACAAGAAAGAACAAATAACCCATACAACGCCTTTAATATATCAAAAAAAAGATTCTCCTAAGTAGCATAACAGTGGATGTAAGATCCATGATAATAAAGTACAACATTGAATATCGTACCATGGACTTTCCAGTGATTTTGATAAAAATAAATTCAGATAATGAATGAGGGAGATATCTCAAAACATATTAAAGAGGAGAAAAGATCTCATGCCTGAGGGAGGATGGCTACACCAGTAGAAAAGTGAGGGAGAAATAAGGTGTTCATTTAAAACCAAAATTAATGGAAAAATTATCAATTCAATAATAGAGGAAGGGTATTATGGTTGGGTCACATGGTTGGAAAATCCTTATGTAAATTGAGCACATTTTTATGCTCCAAGTGGTGCCCCAAATGGTTATGATGGTTGGTTTCACTATTAATGTGACAGCCATGAAAAATATATATGTTAAAAAATACTGATGGAATTCATGGTCATACAAATTAGTTTAATCCGATACAATAAATGTGCGGCCCCTATATCTCTAATACATTACCCTTAACTATTAGTAGAGACTATGTGCGATTGACTTCATGGTTTCTAATTACTGTTCGACCTAGTTAACTTCATAAACATACATTGTTTTTTCCTCAAAAAAATCCATGAATTACCTCATGAATCTCATGAATACATTTCATATAACTATAAAGGACATTTAATGAAATTTAAACAAAAAACAAAATGGTCCATATCTTTTAAAAAAGACAAAATGGACCATATCTTTTCAAAAAGATGGCATGTTACAAAATACCCTCCATTATATAACTCATCCCCATGTTTCCCTTATGAGGTTTGTAATACATCACCATAGAAGAGTTTGGACCACTACACATATATATCAGCCTTATACTCACATATGATATCATGAACATGTATATGCTTCCATAGAACCCGGACCAGAAGAACATGCATAACATAGATTGACTTTATGGTCTGGTAAAAGAAACGTGTCAGATGACCCTCGAAGGATGCATCCTCTTCCAGCTCAATATCCCTAGTGTCAAATGAATGTGATAGATCATAATCTACCATAAAGTCTATGACACATTGAAGACATCATGTATGGAATGTAACCTATGAGGAAACTGAAACCGATAGGCTACCAGCCCGAACATGTCCACTATATGAAAAGGTCTGACATATCAAGGTGAAAACATTCCATGCCTCTGGGTTCTTCTATGACCCAATCTAGGTGAAACATGAAGATAGACAAGATTTCCAACCACAAAATCTATTGGTCATTGATGAAGATCACTACATAACTTCTTCCTAGAATACACTATATCAATACTCTTTTGAAAAATGTTGAACTTCAACTAAATTCTCCGAATCAATGTTATGACCAAATAGGGATACCTCCCTTAATTCTAACTAGCAAAGAGATGGAAAACGGGACCTACTACAATTTTTCTAGTATGAATCCTTTTGAATTGTTTATTTAAAGATAATGTTGTTTGAAAACTACACCAAGTATGTAAATTTCCCAAGAACATCTTAATGAAAGGATACATGCCCTAACAACATATGCTAAAGGCAATATTTTCTTCTTGGACTATCCATTGTCTGAGGATTATATAATGCTCTCAGGTGTACCTATAAACCCAAATCATTTGGAAACCCTTGCCAAAACCATGAAGAAAAATTGAAATTTTGATTCAAAATTATATAATGTGGAATACCATGATGGCACACTGTCATCCAAATATAAATCCTTCCAATATCACAAATAGAGATAACGTCCCTGATTGGTAGGAAGTTCACAACAATAGTCAAACATGTGATGATCACCCTTACCTCCTCACTACCTCAATGGGATATTGGAAATATAGTCAATATATTAATGGTGACATCATCCCATTTCCTCATACAAATGGATAAAGGATATAAAAGAAAATAATGTTAATGGTGATCCACCTTCACCTATTGATAGGTGGAGCACTAAGGGATAATGCATGAAATCTCTTTCTTCATTCATAGACACAAGCACAGTTGAGGAATTTCTTGGTATGACTTGATAATATTAGGATGAACATACTATAAAGATTCACGAGACACCATCATTAAATCTTTCTATATATTAGAAGGTACCCAAACATTCCCATGGAAGAGTAAGGTCTCACTTATATCGACAACCCAACTAGGAGGTGGGTTCTATCATGTGATGCTCTCTCATTAAAATTTTCCCCCAAAATCTGATAACTGTTCTACCCATACCTACTCCATAAGGGGGGATTTCACTACTAGAGCTCCAAGAACTGGATACCTTTCATATTCATGAGGCAGCATGTTTAACTCAGAAAAATAACCATCTTCTACCACTCACTGCTCATGTCTTAAATGGAATGTGTCTGTGTCTTCTGGAACATGGAATCAGATATGACATTTCCATTTTTTTGTGGTATAAGGAAGATAAAATTCCAAATATATTAGGTATTCCACTAACTCAGGCAGCCTCATATTCATGTATGACTGCATGGATATTTATTTGAGACATTTTAGATCCATATAAACAACAAACCACTCACCCAATAGGTAGTGAATCCAATATCATAAATCATGGATCATGGCAGGCATATCAAGGTCATGCATCAGATAGATCCACTCATGAGGTCTTAGCGGGCCATACCCATAAACTGTAAATCAATCATCCTACATTATAACTACACATTTACCAATCATTGAAGCATAAAATAAACAGTGTATCCTCTTCCTATCATAGGAATAAATAGTATCATCACAAAACTAGGTCACTTATTTCGATCTTAAATAGATGTCTCATAAGATTTGGTCCAGTAATATTTCACACCCTTCAAGGTCATGATTGTAATATGTGATTACATGAATTATAATTCCTAAAATTATTTCCTCTAATATCCTACAAACCCTAAGTGACGGGGTATTTCAATCAAATTACTGGGTTTTTACCAGAAAACAGTGGTTCTCACGTTCTCTGGGTCAATAGATACACATTATTATGAAATAATTCCCCATTGTAATTGAGGGTTGTTTAACCAAATGGGGATTTACTATGATTCCCATATAGTCATTTCTCTATTAGTGTATTTAATATGATCATCATGGACATGTATGGATTGATAATATACTAATATGTCATCTACAAAGGCCACTATGATGTTATATCTATACTGGTGGAAAGATCTATTCATCATATTCATGAAGACTTTTGGCATGTTCATCAAGACCAATGGATTATCCAAATAATTATACCATACATAACATAACTAAAACACTATAGCGGGTATTTATGATGGCCTCACACACACCAGGTTGTACACCACATACAAATATATCAATGATAAAATAGTTTATCCTTAGAGCGAGTTGAAGAGGATTTTGATACTGGGTAGTGGATATAGATTCTTCATCATAATATTAATCAGTTAGAATTATTCTTTGCACAGTAGGGGTTACCATCTTCCCTCTTTTCGAAAAGGATAGGTGAACCCCAAGTTGATGTGATGGGTCTACTAAAACCACTATCCACTAGAACTTCATGATATTTCTTGAGTTCATAGAGCATTGTACGTGACACCCAATAGCATGAAATGGACGTAGATTCTAAACCATGAACCAAATCAATAGTGAAATAAACCTATCTCTTAATAGGAATTCCAAATAAATTATCTGTGAAATACCTCTGAAAAATTCCAAAACATGAGGACATTTCTTGAAAAGTGTTATCTACTCATTCAAAATGTGACTAGCCACCAGGCTTGTCACTCTTCCAAGCATAATAAATTTTGGTCCATCCTAATGTGGATAGAAATCCAATTATCCCTTATGGATATATGTTTTCCCTTTGGCGATGTGAATGATTCTCAATTGGGTTAACATTCAACATGGTCACGATATGTCATGATCTAGTATATACTAAGAATGACATTGAATCCAAGCATATCAATGTCAAAGAAAATCCATAGAAAATGGTATAGATATATTTTAAGGGGGAACTCTCAACATTATATTATTCAATCTGATCTGACCCCTAGATGCATGTCGAGAGAAATAATTCCATAGATGTACTCAGTTTCAATTCCTAGACATTCCACAACAATATATGATATAAAAGCGTTCCATTGAACTATATAAAAATGGGGACAAAAAGGTATATTCCTCTAGAATAGTACATCTAATCGTAGATGCCCATAGACCCCACTACTTGGGAGTAGAATTCACTACATAGATATGGCCTAAAACACGGCCCCTAGATTCCACTTTACTAGCCTGATGAGAACGACTCTTTTGTCACAGAATCCATAGGGCTTCATTACTGTGACCATGTCCACTAAAACCTCATCGTGATCAGTCGATAGAAGACCAATTCCTAACATGATGTCGAGGTGTAGATCATGTACCTCATAGAGGAGTAAGTAAAAATCCCCTCTCAATATACAGTGGATGAAAATACCGGATGAATCACTAAAGGTGACACATCATGTAGTAAATCTCATCACTTTATCGGGTTCCTTATAATGTATGGATTCTTATGGAAATGACTAAAACACTAAAGAAACACTATTTATATTAATTTATTCTCACCTGGTAGGAAAAACTCTCCCATTCACCCTACAAAAAGAGATTCCCAATACCAGATGAATCCACTCTCTTCCTCTTAATTGGACCATCCTAGATCACATTAATAGCTTCTCAAAAATTGTGTTTTATAATAAGGAACTCGTTCAATATTTCTATAATGTTATGCACCATAATTATATTCACCTATATGAAGAAATCATACTCAATACTATCCTAAAAATACCTTAGATCCATTAACTCATCAATAATCAGAGATGGAGAAAAATTATGTGGCTCGATGATGTGGGGTGGATACTCTATCATGTTCATAATGCCCAGCAGAAGATTCATAAACTCTCTGGCATGATCTTCCCTCGTGTTCTAAGGAAATAATTGAGCATAAAATTATATCTAGAATTCTTTCTAAAAATACCTCAATGATTCTTATCTTAAGATATGATATCCCACTTGTACATGGAAGAATCACATAACATATAGGTAGAAATATTTACCCACAACATTGGTTGTGTCTTAATATGTTCAACTATTGACACCATATATTCTAACCATGACTCAATATCAATATTTATTCCATCCCCTAAGAAATTGGGAGGATGATACTACTAAAATTCCAAGGTCATATATGCCATATTAGGTGTAATCTATTGAGCACCCTGAATAGATTCCATTAACCAAAGGAAAAATCCATATAACTAACCATTAGCACCCTATGGATAATTCATAAGAGGTGACTCTGGTGGGAATATAGAAGGTAATATAGGGGGATCATGGCCCAATACCTTCGTAGTGTGCTCATCACTGCACTCTTGCTTTACAACACAAAGACATAACAGTGGAATAACACTAAATTGTCCAATAACACACATTGGGAAGGATTTATAACTGATAGAAAAAATGATAAGGATATGATACGTACAAGATTCTTCAATGACCACTTTTTAACCCCTATCAATATCTGAGATCCAGGTCTACTTAAGGAGAAAATTTCATAAAAGGATATCAAAATACAAAGACAACTTCACACTACTATGTTAGGGTCAGTATCAAGGTCTCACATTACACATAAAAGTGACCATATTAATTTTAAAGGGGGTATAAATTTTATTAAAGTTATGTATTTATATTACATTGAAATGAGTGAATTAGAGGGATATCCATTTCCAATGTATAAGGAATCATACAACTTATAAATTAAAATATGGTTTCTAGTTAACCCTAACCATAACACGTTCATAATAATTAGACCTGTAGTACATCTCTCAATATTTCATAACCGACTACATAATGTGCCTGCATTGACTTATACAAGAAATCACTCTTAGGTTAAGGAAGTAACATTACGTTTCCCTTATTTTTTTCAATACTCTATGAAATTTTGGCACATTTATATTTGTAAATATCAAGGCACAACAAAAAGAACATATAATACAAGAAATGTACTTAAGAAGGTAGATATTTCATGGAATAATAAATGTAATTTTAATTACTATTGTTTTTGGTTTGACTCATGATTCAATACACCCCAATATCATTGGTCTGTGATAGAATAGATCCCATATTATAATTATTAATATTTCTAATAAATAAAACATCAATAGGCGAGTATGTTACCCAACAATGAAATCCAGGAATATATAATAGCATAAGCAATAATAGTATTTACCCACCCCAAGAAATTTTTATCCCTATATGTGGCTTAGATACTCCCAAGAACTTGATGATTAAAAAATACTAATATACCTATTATCATTTCCAACATCAACTAATAAAAAAGGAAATATTGATATTTGATTTCATTTTGCAGCATCTCTACTTGGTTTCCACTCAATAGTGCCACAAGAAGTTGGGCCAAAAGGCCTCATGTTCACATCCCCAAATACAAGAGGTTGTCAAATAGTAGTGAGTTCCTAGGGTGTTTCCATGGGGAGACTATTCCCTCATAGATAAATGTGAGAAAATCAGCGATAATCGATAACAAATATGAGAAGAAGAATTTATGAAACATAAAGTAGTATAAAATGGAAATAAACATAATATGTTTAAGTAAATAATTTATGGAAGAAAAATAAACTATTAATAAAAATTGATGATGATGATGTTAATGATTCTATATTAAAATAAGGGTACACAAGATTCTGGGGATACAAGTATATTCTACATTCTATAAAAAATACAAAAAAAAGACTAAAAAATGCTATAATATCCATCTCAAGTGTAGGCTTTATCCTCATCCCCATACTCCTTCCCTGAACACCCAATAAAGAATAAGAAGAAAAATGAATCCATTAATCCATACCCAAAATAATTATTTCTTTTTGTGTACCAAATGCATCCCAAAAATAATGTGAGATACAATCTATATAGGCCACCACCAACGGTGTCTACCTCAATAAATTTCATGTAGTAAATAAGTGAACAATTCCTTATTAATAATAAATGAAGGGACATAAATAAATAAATAAATAACCACATTTCATTAGGTTCCTATATTGATATTATTTGAATTCCACCTACCTCGGCCTAAGCAAGTTGTCTAAACCATGGAAAATTATCATGTAATATAGTAAATATATAAGCCATTAGGAATAAAGAAACCTGGTTAAGAAAATCTCAAACTTGTTATTTTTATTTGATGTCCCATCCCAATGAAATAATATAAGAAATCACAAAATATAAATAAAAAACATTAAATATTCTAAAAGAAAGAAATCTATCAAATCCAATGTTACAAACATGAACCTATCTAAGGTGATATATAATGAATACTAAGGGTAACTATAATATCCTTTGATATATAAAATGCAACTAAGTCCATCAAAGTAATACCATAAAGGCCTCCCTTGTATCAATCATGACATGTTGTACACTGAGTCCATACTGTGTTTCCCACATAGGGGACTAGGTATCACCCAAGGCATGGCATATCCATATTTCCACTGGTTTCATCAATAGTTTATTCTCTTGGGAACTAATGTCACTCAAGAGTTTAAATATTTTTCATGAAGAGATTGTGGAATTCAATACAAATTATTTCTCTTGGTGCATTATGTATATCCAACCAAGCACAATTATTCCATCTACGAAATCCTTATAGTGGGATCTATGTTTTCTCCCCTCCCATTTCAGGTGAGGAAAAGAAACCAAGGAACATATCATAAGGCAAAGAATATATATTAACATTGCAAAAAAAAATTCCCAAAATCACTTGTAAAACAAGCTATCATTGTTATAAAATTAAATCCAAACAACTATGGAACATGAAAACCACTAGCAATCCTAAAAAAATATTCCAAGCTAAGAAAACATAGAATGTGGTATAAGGAAAAGAAATTTAACAAAGCAATGAACTCAAGTATAAAGAACATGACAAGTCATAAATGTAGAGTGATGACATGAGGCATAAATAATGAGGCCAACCCATACTCATGTAGCATCAGGCTTTTCTAAAGAGAAATAACACAAGGATCACTATTTATGTTAATTAATTTTATAAATTTGTATCATTTAATAAAGGTGAAACACACTCACATTGTTGGTATTAAATGAAGTCATGGGGAAAATGCATTTATGGTATCCACCCCTAATGGGGTAGACAATGATATAGAGATAAACCCTTGTATGGTTTTTCCCTAAGGTAAGGCAAACCAAATACTTGATGATCCCATTAAATAAATTTATTTTACATATTTGAGACATCATAAGAATGTACTAGATTGGGGAACCAAAGGTGCATCATTTAAAAACTGAAGATACAAGTGGGAAATACATAAAAAACGTAGGTTTTTCTAATACATCTAACATTGAGATAAGGGGGGGGGGATAAAATAGATTAAATATGCCTTTTTAATGCTTCTAATGGTGTATTATTCAAATGATGAATGGAGGAGATATCTTAAATCCTATGGAAGATGAAAAGATGGATTGTGTGTGAGGGAGGAGTCTTACCCCACTAGGGATGGCAGGGAGAAATAAGGGGTTTGATTAATACTACAATTAAGGAAAAAATAATCAATTCACCCACATAAGAAGGGGCATACAGTTTGGATAAATGGATAGCCACACCATGTTCCAACTGTCCACTATGTTCTACTCTAAGGGGAACCCGACATGGTTAAGGCACGTGATATCCCTAATCAAGCACCAACCATGAAAAAAATACTATATCAGAAATGGTATATTGCTCAAAAAGTCATGTTCCTTGGGTTTCACAGTTGTGGAAAAACCATGTGGACCCCAATTTTCATATGCCTCACCCCACGTGAATAATTATGACCATGTGGGTTGGGAGGAGTAGTTTCTACTAACCATGCATCCCAGTTTACATCCCTAAATTCAGGGGTTTCAGGCTCCAAACATGCATCTCACACCCAAATGGCCTTCATGAATCCATTTGGGGGCATTATAAGGTCTTTTTAGTGGAACTAAAACAAAAAACACGGTCTTTAAATTTGGAAAACATTTGGATGTTTCAATGAATATAAAAACATTGGTCACATACCTGGCATTGGAAATAATGTTTTTTCAAATAAAATTGAATGTAATTGACATGGCTATATACTAAATGTGTTTTATGATAATTTAATCCAATTTAATGGTTATAAAAACAAACAACATATAATTTTTTAGACAATTAAAGATTTACCAATAATGCTTCATCTAAATATATTTAGATTTAGGTACACAAGGTGTTGTTAACCATTCTAATGTTGATGGTAGATTCATATAATTCATGATATTTATTGAATAAGTTTAAGAAACACGTAGTGATGTAAATGAGTCCACCTAAAAATGAATAAGGAAACTCTGATATGGATTCATAGAGAACATCTAATCCAATTATTTGTAGATCATATATGTTGAATAAATGTAATCGGAAAATATATTTCATTAGAAAAATCATTGCCCTGATGTTATTAAAAGGAATATCAAGTGTAAGACTAATATATATTGAAAATATTTAATTATTTATTCTAGATAATGTGTTCCAAATTGAAGTTCAACCACTAAACCATATTCTATACAAATGTTCTAATGGATATCATATGAATTGTGATATGATATGATTATTTTAAGACAATACCACAAGTGTTTGTTTAACACTATTTGTTAAATTTTGTCCTTAGATATAAATGAACATAAAAAATAAGGAATAACTATGTTAATAATCTTATGGAAAATGTGGATATTAATTTCAATTAATTATCTACTATATTTCTGTAATGGAATCATATCTATTTTAAGATATTGGGAGAACACTTAACTTCTAGAGGTTAAGGCTCTAGCTACACTTGACATGGAATATGAATACATGAATTCAAACAACATTTTGAGAGGAATCATTCTAGAGAAACATAATTAAAATGAATTTATGAAAAAAGAGATGGTTAACGTTTACCAAAGTGGGTGATACATGTATTATTCTTTTAGATTAATGATTCATACAATACAATAGTAAATGGTAATATGATAATGTTAAAAATTATTTTTAAATTAAAATAATAGACTCGATTTATCAGTATTTATGGAAACCATATTTTAAATGATTCTAAGACATTATATTGTTGGCGAGTATTAAAGAAGAACTATACATGTATGGTACAAGAGTGTACTAATAATTCATGATGGGTTTTTGGAAATAATATTTTTTTAAAAAGACTTATACACCCATTATCATGATTTATAACATCATTTAATTCTACAATGTCAAATAATATTTATATGGTCATTATATTAAGATATTTATTGTCAAGTCCCCCTAGCATTGAGGATACATTATTATGGATGACTATATGATACGACCAAAATGAGACCCTATAGTATATTTCTACTAGAAATTACATAAAATGATAAGCAACATCAATAAATTACAGCAAGATAAATAGATTGCAAAATATAAATTATGAATAAATAAAAAATTATGATTATAGTATAATGTATTAGTGATTAATGATTGAAAAGTTTCTCCATTTGGATAGTGGGATCACTATATGTTTTAAAGATAGATATGTTGATAACAAATGTTTTTAAGAATGTATTTTCTTACAAGTTTGGTAAGACTAAGGAATTAAATTTCTCCACGTATGAATTAAAGAAGCAACCTTGTTCTACTGAACAAGATCAGTAATATATATTCATGTTTTTTTTAATATATTCATAGTTCATATATAATCTAAATATTAAATAATAAATTTTATAACAATTAAATAATGTATTATTGTTCGCATATAATCATTCCAGTAGAGTATGAATAGGATAATAATAGATTATTAATATTAAAAAAATTTAACTAGCTTCTGTAATTTGAATTTATCTCAAATTTCATGATTTTTACTAATACTTTATAATACTAAATCATTAGGCATATTATCTAAATATCTATCAGATCCAACATAACTACATCGAGTTATAGTTAGATCTATCTAACATTACTATTAATATTATAACTGGATGAGTTCATAGTGTTTGAAAAATTGGTAATACTAGTGATCAATTTAATTGAAATCTTTTATTAATTTATATAAATTTTGCCTATAATAATATAAAATTCTAAGCTAATGTGAATGAAAATATTATTACAGCCACTGGTAGAAATATTTGCAATATATGATAACTTTTCAGATTATGATTTAACATTGGGAGTGGTTCTGAAACAATATTCTATAATTTTTTATACCAAAAATAATTTTTCGTATCATTATCATGATAATATTTTATTATGTATTTAGTCATGATGTAACGACATTAACATGGTAAAAACTAGTGGATACACAATTCTATATCTACATGAGGGATTTTATAATGATAGTAATTCTTTAGTAAATTGATTTTCCAAATACATTGTTTGAATTTTCTATCCATAGCTAGAGAAACGTGATAGGTCTAATAAATATATATATACCTATTGCAATAATGTTTCTATATGTGATAACTAACCGATCTTTTGTAGTTGGCTCTAGTGAATGTTAATGTTTGTTTGAGTTGGTTACCTAAAATCAACTAATATTGAAACATACATGTATCTTTAAATATTTGAATATTAATTTAATTATATTATCACTTATTATTTTTTCCATTGCATTACATTGATATGATAATGTCATAGAGTGTTTATATCATGAAATATGGAATAACTGTTCCCTTCTATGATGTTAAACTTGAAATGTTATGATGAAATTCTACGAACTACTTCACCATAAAGATATCATACTATGAAAGTAAACATATAATAGATATTTTCTGGTGTGAGTTCACATAAATATATGATAATTCTTATTATTATGTTTATACTTGTGAATCTCCGACATGGGAGATTGTGATAATAGAACCACCCATGGGAGTTCCTCATGTTTCTTTGACATCAGATATTCATATCTACGATCACATATAATGTCCCTTAGAACATAATATTATCATTAATTAATATAATGAACCATATTATAAGATTTAATTATAAAAACCAACCTTCCATATGTTGGCGGGAAGTAGTGTACATTGTGAGTATCATGAAAGATGGGTTATTATTGGATAAGTAGAAGAAGGATTTGTACCTTCCATCATTATGAATGTTTATATCATTTCCATTTTGTTGAAATATATAAATTTTGAATAAAATTACATGTACATTGTGTCTTGAAATTTATATTAGTCTGTTATGAAATGATTTAACAATCATATAGGTTGATGGCACATATGTGAAACCTAATTGATGATATATTCAGATTGAAATATTATATTACACAAAAATAATTCTTATGGGGTTCTGGATGTTGTTACATTAATTTTTTCCAATTGGGTGCCTCCATCCACTACTAGATAGTATAATGTAATTTCAGTATACATTTCTAATTTGATTGAGAAAGAATCCTATAGGGCCACACATTGAGTGATTTAGTTGAGTTCGATTAGTGTCTATTTGAATATAATTATTATATTTAATATAATTTTCTTAAAAAAGTAATAATTTTATTCATTTATTAATGAATTGTAATATTTTAAAGGTAATAAATAATTAATTACTGATTAAATAAAAAAATTATTTAATTTTATTACTCTTTAAAAAATATTTATTCACAGTACTATGGTTTAAATATTTATTTCATATTGAAAATTTAATATATATATATATACATATATATATATATATTTGATAGTTTGTGATTAAAATATTAAATTATGTAAATAAAATATATAATTGGGTATTCAATAATTGATGATGAGGTTCAGTGGACAATGATTACATGTAGTGATTAATATTAATTTACAAGTTAGTAAAATAAGATTTATCATTGCACAAGTTAGAGAATGTTGTAAAATAATAATAATATTTTTATTATTATTTTATGGAATGGGTTATATATAATCTTATAATATTATATAATGGATATTACGAAATTAAGTAATATTTTAACATAACACCTAGATCTATAAATATATGGGCATCTTTATTGTATGATGTTAACCAATAAATGAAGATAGGGAATTGTTACAAATGAAAAACATCTTGGTCTCTCTCCCTCCCTCTCTCTCTCTCTCTCTCGAATTCATCATGTCATTATCTAAAGAAAAATTAAAATTACATCAATCCTACATGATCTTAGAGTTATCAAGTCAGACCTGGAAATCCCTTTGATTCATTATTTTATCACTTATAAATCGATTTTCATTTCTAAAAGATCAAATAAGCACATATAGATCACTTCTAGAGGGATTCTACACATGAATCCATATAGTGAAACAAAGGTAATCAAAAAGGGTTTTCATAAGATCAATTAAATAATTGATGAATGTATCATAATATGAGGTTTGTATTTCACCCATACTAAAATAAACTAATTATAAATTTATCTTGAATTGTCATTTCTCGGGGTTACAAAAACCCTAAATTTAATGAAATGATTAATTAATGATCACCAATGGTTTTTCTTTCTGTTCCCAAAAACATTAGATTTATAAATTTTTAGAGGACTCACACCCTATCTAGTAGATCAATAGAGAACTAGAAATATTTTGTAATTGGACATACATCAACGAATAAGGATGGGTATGCACACGGTTTTCTTGGGATGTTTGATAATAAAATTAATCTCAATGATTAGTCATGATGAGTTATTGATTAGATTTTTTATGGTGTAATAACTATTGTATCATGGTTATACCCATAAAATCCATATTATTGTAACTAAAATCATGATTATTTTGTAACTTCATGGAACTGGGCTTGGACTCCATAACTAATTAAAGCCAATGATTGACATTTTAATTGAAATGGCATACCTAGAATCTGTTGTAGTGACATTTACTCTAATTTTGATATTAGGATCATGTTCTTAATTTTATTTATGGGTATAAATATATATTTTGAAATGGTTTTAAAGGAGATGAGAGAAATGGTTTGGTTCTGAAATAATGAAATGACATTTTTTCCAACTCTTTTTGAAAAAGTATTTTTAAATATTTAATTCTTTCATTCTAAAACATGATGATGTTGTAATCCGAATCAAATGTGTAGATTTTCCTATATGAAAATTTAATGTCTTATACTCAATTTTTTTTTTCATTTTTTATAATATTTGGATTATGTTATTAAGGAACTTCATTGAATATTATTTGAAATCCAATGGGACTTTGAATCCCACACCCTTCTTCTACCATTTAGTTTTTGTATACATTATGCTCTAATTGTTGGAACTAGTGTTCTAGTTTACTTTATATTTTCATTTGTGCTTGGATGTAAAAGGGAATGTTACCTATTTTTTAGTGGGTAGTTTAGGAAAATAAATAGATATTTATTTCATGTTTTTTACTTTTAGTTTTTTATCTCCAGGTATCCTGATAAGATTGTGTTGATATGTTTATATGATATTGTTTACGTAGTTTACTTTGATTACTATTATCTATTATGGCTGAAATTGTTACAGAATATTATTTATGGATTCCAAAGTACATTTAACCACCCCTTGGAAATCATGAATTCTCATCACGTTAGTGGAATGCCATTTTGGATGTCATTATAGATGGTACTCTATTAGGTTCATTATAACACAACATAAAATTACCCTTATTTCACAATTGATGATTTCTAATTCAAGATAGACCCTAAAAAAGACTCAGTCAGCAAATGAAAATTCTATCAGTTGATGTTGATGGATGTCATAACATTTTTAGATATTCTATGAAACAAACAATATTTTATGAATCATCTTAATCTTATTCAATGTCTCTGAGATAATTCTGGTTCCCTAATAGAAACACCCACTAAATTCTAACCAATAAAGTAGGGACATAAATTTTTATCCATAATGTTATTTAAAGTGATATATCTTTATCTTGGATCGATAGGAATTATTTTAACAAAATATATACAATTATAAATGATTCTCCCATGAGCCACCAATGAAAAGAACAAAATCTCATATCCTATACTTGAGAATTTGAATTCCCTACTCTGATTTATCATCCATACATATATTATTGGAAATGGTTAATTTAAATAGAGAAACCGTAACATTATAATGTCTATTATTCAAATTTTAAGTAATGTATGGGTTTATATAATATAAAAAGTATGTTGTAATTGCATAAAGTTTTGAAATAGTTTTTAAATAAGGGTTTCCATGATCTTTTAATTTTCTAACCCCAAATAAGAAGAAAGAATTCTTATTTTTAAAATTAGTATATAATCACTTATATAATATTCTTCTTACTAGTATATTAGGGAAATAATGTCACAAATACCATGGAAATATCATATAACATCCACACCAGAATGGGAAATGATTAAAATAGACTTTTAGGAATACAATGATCTAATTCAATCCAATAATGAGATGGAACATAAATTGAAAATTACATATTTCCCAATTTATCTCTTGCCACCATTATAGATGTTTGAGATCGAATAACATCTTGGTATCCTGGGAATACACTTCCTAACTATATGGGTTTCCACCTTCCATCACCACATTCCACTTGGTAAAAGGAACGCCAACCACTTTCATAAAAAAATGGAACCATCGTGGGGATATGGCCAATGAATAGAGGCATTCATATTATTTAGAATCCAATTTATCAACTAAAAATAAGGATATGATGCATCTAAATATGATCATCTAAGGAGGGTGTGACTTTAAAATTTTCCAAGAATACCTTAAAAACAAACAATTTTATGATCAAATGGTTATTATTATATAATCTCACCATATTACACTCATATTTTGACTCTTTCAAAACCTAAGATGAAAAATTCATTATATAGGAATCATGAACCAGATTCACTTTACAAAGGATATAGGTTAAATTAATATAAAAGATTCGGAGATACTCAAACAATTTCATAAACCGAAGAATAATTTCACCCATGGATATGATGACTTCAAACTTTTATAATAAATATAAATAGTTAGTCTATTCCTAAAGATATAATGATGCAATTTATTCAAATAAGTAATTACAACTAATATATAAAGATTGTGTGTGTCATATATTTTCTCATGAGATAGTGATTAGAAAGCTATATTTGATAAAAAGTAGTCACATTTAATCCAAATACACCATAACCCCATACCCATGGAATCAAAACACTGAACAACTCCCACCATGATATATAAGAATAAAAAAATTATCTATTGTCAGTTGATCCTCTAACTCCTAAAATGAAATTTTGAATTTCCCATTCTATTCTAATACAACTCTATTTTATGAAAAAATATCGATGGAGATTCCAACATATAGAAGCCTAGAACAAAAAACCAATAATATACATCCACACAAAATAATCTACCAATCCTGAAGAAATTCATATGCCTTTCCCAACATATTTCCACATGGTTCTTTTTCGGATCCCGTGAAATTCATTTCACTAATACCACATGACTCATTAATTTAAATTAATAGATATAGATTTAGAACATAAAAATATTCTTGTAAAGGGTCTAATTATTTAAGGATCCTAAAGAAATGTCCATATGTCTCTCATTATCCACCTTTATCATTGATTAAACCAACATATCATCTTGGATTAAACCAATATATCATCAACGAACATCACAATAATGATACTGAGATATAGATGGAATATCTGATTCATCAATTCTATGATAATAATAGGGGATTGTTGAGGAAATATAATATAATAAATCACTACCAATTCCTATAACTTATCTTGAAAATACTCTTGTAATATATATTTTCTTCACAGTCACCTTGTGGTATCATGATTCAGGCTTGATCTTATACAAAAACCTCGCTCCAATTTCACAGTCAATGAGTTGATTAGTTCGAGGAAATGGGTGTTTATTCAGGATATTCAGTCCATTTGGATTTTGGTAATCACTGCATTTACTGAGATATCTATTTTAATTATTTTCAATGATAATTGGTGATTCACATCATGATACACCATGAAAATTAAATATATTACTCTTGATATTCCAACTGGTTCTATAATTCGTTTTACTTGACAAAATCCACTTAATAAGATTGGAAGTAGATGGGAATCATCCTAATGATTATATTAATATATAAATATAGTTCACCCTATGGGAAAAATCAATATAAATCAATAAGAAAACATTCCAAATTACCAAGACACTAACATCAAAAAATGAAAACTAGAACTCATCTAAACCGGATTGAACATTATATAAGATATTTAACTCCAAATTGATTTAGTATATGAATCTATAGGTCCTGGAAAACCTAATCATGGATCATAATCACGTTTTAATACATGAGTGATACCATCAGAAGATAACCATAATGATCTCTAATGAAAACTTTTAATTTAACCTTTAAAACAGACCATCCAATCAATTATAAAAAAATTAAGGATATTTAGATCCAAAATGAAAAGATACCACATAATCTCTACATAAAAAACTATCTCATGATTATTAGAAGATTAAAATCCAGGATCACTATTTTTTTATAAAGTGCATAAAAAGAACAGAGATACTCACACTACATATCATTCTCTATGTATTCCCATAATTTATAGCCCCATTCTTCTAGTATATAAGTGAAAAAAAGCTTTGGAACTGTAACTCCCTGATATTTTATGAGAAATATTATTTTTAATTTTGTTGATGTCTTGTGTTGTACGTTACAACAAAGGAGTTTTTTAGAACACACCACCCTAACTTGGCTGCATTACACACAATCACGACCTTCCTTGATAGCGTGTGTAGTACGCAATACCGAGTTTCACTAAACGAGATATTATTATAATATTATTCTAAACTATCCATTATGATTATTAATACCCACTTTTTGAAATTTTGTCTTTCAAAATAGACTTCATTTTTGGATTCGGCATATCGAAATTAGCTTAGGGTGAAATATTGGAACTTTTCGGATAACTTTCATATTCTGATGAATAGTGGAAATTACTAAATTATAATTAAAAACGTCTTTTTTAATCAAAATAATTAATAGTGATAAATTATTAATTAGAGTGGTTTTAAATTATATATAGAATATATTTTTACAATTTAATACAATGTTGTTCATTGGATGTAATTTCACATTTAAACCAGACATAAACAAGTGTCAATCTTTTGATAGTTATTATCTTTTACGAACACACTATTTTTTTTGACGACGGGAAATAATTTTTAAATTAATTAATGCAACTGATAGGTTTTGAATTTGGTAAAATAGACATCATTTTTTAATTCATAATATCAAATATAGCTTAGGCCTAATTTTTGGAACTTTCATTTTTTTGATGAATAGTGAAACCACTATGTAGTAGTTAATAAAAACTGAATTTCTCATAAAACTTAATTTTACCGCTTCTGTGAGTGGAATTTTGAAAATCCGAGAGACATGGTTAATATCAAGGACTATAATGCGGTTCAATGAGATGAATTTTTTTTGGGTGAATAGTAAATTTTTACTTTTTTTTACCACGATAAAAAGTAAATAGGATAATTAAGGGTAAAAATGATATTATTATTACCCTAACACATGTCCTAATTCCATTGGATAAGTGTAATTCGGCCAAAAACAACCTTAGGAATAATATATGACCATTTAGGCCCACTTGGATTAGATTAGGACATTTATTATTAATTTATTTAAAGAAGGGTTAAAATAGTTAAAATCAAAATTTATTAACTAAATAATTTTTAATATAGGGTTATACATAAGATAAATTCGACTATAAATATTCATTAGAAAGATAAAAGGATTTACTACATAATGGTATTTTATTTATAATTTTTAGACTTAAAATAATTTAATTTATTTATGAATCAATTATGATGTAGTAATTATCTTATTAATGAAATATTGAAATAATTGATGTAATAAATACCCAAATAAATGTTATTTGAGACTTTTTATGAATTAAAATAATTTTATATGTTAATATGACATGATAGTATTGATTTAATTAACTTTTTTCGAACTAATATTTCTGTTATGATTTTCACAAAAATCAATTACCAAATAGTTTCAAAATTGACATAAAATAGTTTTTTAAAAATATATTATATTAAAAATTGTTATTATATTCCTAAAAATCTAAGGTTCGGCCAATATACTTATATCATGATATTTGTGTTATTAATGGACCAATTTTGGACCGCTTGGATCTATATGGTAAGTTTATTAACCATATAATACAAAAATACAATGTGACATGGTAAATGTCAATCTAATTAACTAAGAGTTAAAACTAATGGTTAAGGTAGTTATAATGACCTAAACTTGTATAACGTCTATTGGATGAGATTATTTAGACATATCCCCACCTTAGATTTGAAAAAAATCAATTTTGAGCTATTAAAAACAGTATATGACTTTATAATAATATAATATTTTTAGTTATTCCAAAGGTTCCCCTCTCCTCCCTTATAAAAGGGCACCTCCTCCCTCTCTTCCTCCCACCAATTTGAGCCTTCAAGCTCGGCCAACACATTCCAAATTCTCTTCTCCACTTCCATAGAAATATCCTAGAGGTTCTGGTCTTCTTCAAAGACCAATTTTAGTGCCCTATCAGGAGGTCTCAAATAGGTGCCTCAAAGAAGAGGTAATGTCCGTTACCGATTCTTTCAACTTTATTTCTTCTTCCACTTATTCTTATTAGGTTGTTTCATTATGAAGTAATAACATTAGTATAAATCAAATACTGATATGTTATTATATGTATCAAAAAACTCTATTTCACCATCTATTCATCCTACGGAAAACGAAATCACCGCGCGTGCATACGTACGGAATACCGTCTCCACTCCGTGGTGTAATCTATTTTCCACCACCACCTTACATGGATGGGTATAAGGGTGAAAGTAATAAATATATATGATTATTGTAAAGTGATATTTATTCTGTAATATTATACATACAATTTAATACAATTCCACGATCTTGGGAATGATATCATCACTCGTGTGTACGTACGGACTACCGTCTCCACGACGCGATGAGATTCACTCTACATATTAACCATTCATGAATGATTATAAAGTATATATAATGAATAATAATAAAATATATGAAATAATTAAGCTACTAGATTTATGTATACATATATATATATATATCATCTACTTAATTTAATTCAATTCAATAAGGAAACGAAAACAGCGTTCATGCGTACGTACGGACTACCGTCTCCATGAACGGTATATTTCATTCCTTTTATCGACCTATAATATATATGTATATGATGAATATATATTATATATAAATCAGGTTTAACATTATGAATTATTTAAATCAGGATATAAATAATAATATCAACAACGACAAGTCGAAACACATACGATAAATGAAATGATTTTACCCAAAACGCTACTTTAACATGGAAATTACAAAAGAACGGGTAATATAAAGCCATAAGTGAAACATATATGATATCATAACAATGAATATGATTATCTAATAAGTCAATGCAACTATTTAAATCATTATATAGGAGGTTCAGATCCATACGATGCATATCGGACCTAAGGTAAGGGATAATTTTGCAAATCTCATTTTTATCCGAGATTGCTTATTCGTAAGTATTTACTGGGATTATATTTATCATCCATGTCCATGTTTTATAAAAAAAAATCATGTATGTCTGAAGTCCTTTTTACCCTTTTTTTAAATTTACCATGTGTTATGGAAGAAATCTTTCTTTTGTTTACCATACAAGGAGCATTTTTTACTTCTGCGGAAAAAGTACAAGAAGAATGTTTTTTTAACTTATATGACATGAAAGGATTTTTACGGTTTTATAATGCCTTATTTTCATGAAGCTTCCTCCAAAATATTTCATGACTATTTTAAAAAAAGTCCCTTTTTTTGAAATTGCATGATGTTTTGTGAAAAAAAATTGATTTTGAAGAAGAATGGATATTTTCCTCAAGAATTCATTTCAAGTGTTTTATCAACATAATTTTCCATCTAAGATGACATTATTTCATATTTTTATGTTTCAAGAATAATTTATCTATGATTTACATGGTTTCACTTTTCTTATTAGGAAATGATATGCATTTCTTTTATATGGATGATGTGATGAGGGGATGATGTTTATGAAACCCATTTTATTTGTTGGGTTTTTATGAATGATGTATGTTTACTTTGTGGAAAAAGTAAGAATGATTTCATTATGAGATGGGTGGTACCTATATCTCCCAACAATGCATTGGGTAAAAATTTTATATCAAATGAGATATACATGGCTGGAATCGTAAGTTAATCTGGTTCAGTATTACAGGACTGGAACGAGGACTGAACTCGATTCAGAAAGGGACTTTGTCCACTAAGATGGTCTTGGCAGAAATTCCTTGGCTACTATGGAAATAATTACATGTGGTTAATGGATTCCATAATTAAATGTTATGTTCCCATGCTATTTTATCGTGAATTATGTTCCATTATGATCTATTCCTTATGTACTTCCACGACTTTTGCCTTTGCTCAAGTTTTTGATGTTTAAACATTATGTTCATGTTTTTAAGATCAAATATATATGGTATGTTTTATTTTATCCCTGCTTACCCTTACTAAGAATTTGAGCTCACCCTTTTTATGTTTTATTTTCCCCCAGGATTAAATGAAAGGTTTTAGGTAAGGAAACAAAAAGTGGATGATCTTTATGGGAGATGTTGAAGATCTTTCACCACGATTAGAAGATTACATTCCAAGTTTCCAAAGACACTAAACTATTACAGTCCTTGTGTGTCTGTTTTTGTTATGTATTATGTATTCCGCAAAAGTAATGTAATATCTATGTACGTCAAGCTTCGGGTCTCTACAGTTGGTATCAGAGGAAAGGTTTAGTCAACCTTTGGAAACTAGGATGCAAAAACGTTAGATAGATCCCTATAGATATTTCTAAGGTATGTATAGGGATGTCCCTAAGGATAAGTATACGTATAGGATATAGTCCTAGAGCTACGGTAACAATCTTAGAATTTAACCTAAGATGTTAGATATTTAGGGAACTCCCCCTTTACTATGTTGTTTTCCCTAACATGATTTTTTCCTCCCACACTATTCTTTTTGGGTTTTATAAAATGGATGGAAACAGGAAGATTCACGATAATGGAGGATATGAAAGACAATGGAATGATATTCATCATGAGAAACCAAATGAAACAGGATCTGGAAGTCCAAACATTGTTATTATGCCTAATCAGAAATATCATAATATGATGAATAATCTCAACATTGGTAAGTTTCCCGACTCCGATAATAAGAGAAATATGGAGTTTCATGATGATCATAGAAGAAAGAATGTTCAATTTACCTGATGTAAATCATGTGGGAAGAGGCATCGGGGTGATTGTTTCAAGGGAACTGGAAGATGCTTTGGATGTGGAAAATAAGGACACAAACCAGTAAGTGCAAATGAAAAGGTTTAGTTAACACCATGGATAATGATAATGGTATTGCTATGACATCAAAAATGGTTAAATGTTTTAAATTTGGAATGTGCAGGCATTATACAAACCAATCCCCTAAGGGAACGTCTCATGAAGAGAATCAGTACGGTCGTATGGCTAGTATTTATGTTGATGATGATGAAGAGACTATAAATGATATGTGAGATGAAAGAATTGTTGAAGCTCGGTCAATGGTTTAAGAAGGTAGTGGAATGATTACATGTTTATCATGTTTAATGTTGTATAAGTAATCTCATTGTAATTTGGAATAAAGAGACATCTAAGGATTGTAACACTGTTGTCATTCCTTATGTTTTGAAATTGTATGATTAATGGTACCATTAACCATGAAAGGTTATTCCGATATTTTTGGAAAGTAGATGATATGCGCATAATGAAGGGATAAAGATAAAATTAAATGTTTGATAGTATTAATGAGATTATGACTGATATAAGGAGAAGGTTATATCATGGTTTGAGTATATAGAATTTTTGGAATTTGGTATGTGGAAAGAGATAACTTTTGACAGCATTCATGTTTTCACTAAGATTCAATGGGTATTCATTTTTTCAAGAGAATACATGATTAAGGCCTTAAAATGCTTGGAATGTGACCAACAAGACATATCTTATGATATATGGGGATCAAAAATGGAATTTACATGCTTGTTATATGAAATCTCTGGTAATCGTTTTCAATATAAAATGAGAGTGGACTACAGTATTAGGGATAAGCCTAAAGATTGGAATGGATTATATTGGACATAAGTTAGTATTGTTTAAGGATATATGTTTTTTTGATATTATTTATGGGATGTTTTAGTAATGTAGTTTTAGAAAAAGGACAACCTACAGGACGGGCGACAGCCCATCGTGTCAGACAAGGCTGTGGGAATCAAACCCACAACCGAAGTGTGACTGGCCTTTATCGCCTACCACTGGCCTACAGGAATTCCCTAGTTAGTAGAAAATAGTTTCATTTTATTAAGCGGTATGATATATGAAGTATAAGTTCATTTTTGGAACCATATATGATTAATCTAACCATAAGATGGACTTATAACTTTTGATAACCTTTTGCTTGAAACAGATGGAATGACACATCATTCTATCACATGATCTGCTAACACATCATGAATAACAAATTCAACTTAATTTCTTTAAGGGATGAAGTGGAAATTGTTCAATTCATGAACAATAGTGAGATTGTACCAAAATCATGTAAGTATTTCTTTTAATTCATCAACTTTAGGGAAATGATCTTGAAAACCAAAAATGTTGTCCTTGTTCCCTTATATCCGTTGAATCAGATGGTACCTTAGATCATCACAAATCTATAGCTTTGTGATTGTTGGATTTTTCATAGCCATGTTCTCTACCACTCTCCATCAGAACATGATGGTTAGGTTTCTCTTCCATATCCATATTTTGACCTATGTTCTCCTATGTGGAAACCCATTGATTAGTTAATTTGGGTAACCGTTATGTTTCATACTTTAGTTTTTAAAGATTGGTTTTGGTATTCATTTTTACGATGTGGGTTTCTATTAAAGAAATTTTCGAGTAGTAAACCATTTATAACCCTGGTGAATTTTGAGGGCGAAATTCATTTTATGGGGGGTAGAATGTAACACCCCGAGATTTTATGAGAAATATTATTTTTAATTTTATTGATGTCTTGTGTTGTACATTAAAACAAAGGAGTCTTTCACAACACGCAACCCTAACTTCGCTGCATTACACACAATCGCGACCTTCCTCGATAGCATGTGTAGTATGCAATACCGAGTGTCACAAAACAAGATATTATTATAATATTTTTATGAACTAGCCATTATGAATAGTAATACCCACTTTTTGACATTTTATCTTTCAAAATAGACTTCATTTTTTTATTCGGAATATCAAAATTAGCTTAGGGTGAAATTTTGGTACTTTTCGGATAACTTTCATATTCTGATGAATAGTGGAAATTACTAAATTTTAATTAAAAATGAATTTTTTAATCAAAATAATTAATAGTGATAAATTATTAATTTGAGTGGTTTTAATGTATATTTAGAATATATTTTTACAATTTAAGACAATGTTGTTCATTGGGTGTAATTTCACATTTAAACCAGACATAAACAAGTGTAAATCTTTTGATAGTTATTATCTCTTAAGAACACGCTATTTTTTTGACGACGAGAACTAATTTTTAAATTAATTAATGAAACTGATATGATTTGAATTTGGTAAAATAGACATCATTTTTGAATTCATAATATCAAATATAGCTTAGGCCTAATTTTTGGAAACTTTCATTTTTTGATGAATAGTGAAACCACTAAGTGGTAGTTAAAAAAACTGAATTTTTCATAAAACATAATTTTACTGCTTCTGTGAGTGGAATTTTGAAAATCCGAGAGACACGGTTAATATCAAGAAATAAAATGTTGTTCAATGAGATGAAAATAATTTTTGGTGAATAGTAACTTTTTACTTTTTTTTACAACGGTTAAAAGTAAATAGAGTAATTAAGGGTAAAAATGATATTATTATTACCCTAACACATGTCATAATTCAATTGGATAAGTTTAATTCGGCCAAAAACAACCTTAGGAATAAAATATGACCATTTAGGACCACATGAATTATATTAGGACATTTATTATTAATTTATTTAAAGAAGGGTTAAAATAGTTAAAATCAATGTTTAATAACTAAATCATTTTTAATATAGGTATATACAGAAGACAAATTTGACTATAAATATTCATTATAAAGATAAAACTATTTACTACATAATGGTTTTTTATTTATATTTTTTAGACTTAGTATAATTTAATTTATTTATGAAACAATTATGATGCAGTAATTATCTTTTTAATGAAATATTGACATAATTGATGTTATAAATACCGAAATAAAGGTAATTTTAGACTTTTTATGAATTAAAATAATTTTCTATGTTAATATGACATGTTATTATTTATTTAATTATCTTTTTTCGAACTAATCATTCTGTTATGATTTTCACAAAAATCAATTACCAGATAGTGTCATAATTGACATAAAATAGTTTTTAAAACAAATATTATATTAAAAATTGTTATTATATTTATAAAAATGTAAGGTTTGGCCAATATACATATATCATGATATTTTTTTCATTAATGGACCATTTGTGGGTCTCTTGGATGTATATGGTATGTTTATTAACTATATAATATAAAAATACAAAGTGGCATGGTAAATGTCAATCTAATTAACTAAGAGTTAAAACTAAAAGTTAAGGTTAATATAATGACCTAAACTTGTCTAAATTCTACGGGATGAGAGTATTTCAACCTATCCCCACCTTATCTTTTAAATAAATCAATTTTGAGATATTAAAAACCGAATATGACATCATAATAAAATAATATTTTTAGTTATTCCAAAGGTGCCCCTCTCCTCCCTTATAAAAGGGCACCTCCTCCCTCTCTTCCTCACACCACATTGAGCTTTCAAGCTCGGCCAAACCCTGACAAATTCTCTTCTACACATCCATATAAACATCCTAGAGGTTCTGGTATTCTTCAAAGACCAATTTTAGTTCCCTAAGAGGAGGTCTCAAAGAGGCGCTTCAAAGAAGAGGTAAGGTCCGTTACCGATTCTTTAAATTCTATTTCTTCTTCAACTTCTTCTGCTTAGGTTGTTTCATTATGAAGTAATAACATCAGTATCACTCATATAATGATATTATATTATATGTATGAAACAACCCTATTTCACCATCTATCCATCCTATGGAAAATGAAATCACCGCGCGTGCGTACGTACGGAATACCGTCTCCACGATGTGGTGTAATCTATTTTCCACCACCACCTTACTTGGATGGGTATAAGGGTGAAAGTAATGAATATATATGGTTATTGTAAAGTTATATTGATTCTTTATTATTATACATACACTTTAAGACAATTCCACGATCTTGGGAATGATATCATCGCTCGTGCGTACGTACGGACTACCGTCTCCACGACGTGATGAGATTCACTCTCCATGTTAACCATTCATGAATGATTATAAAGTATATATAATGAATAATAATTATATATATGAAATAATGAAGCTACTGGATTTATTTATACATACATACATATATATATGTATATCATCTACTTAATTTCATTCAATTCAATAAGGAAATGAAAACAGCGTTCATGCGTACGTACGGACTACCGTCTCCATGAACGATGTATTTCATTCCTTTTATCGACCTATAATATATATGTATATGATGAATATATATTAAAAATAAATCATATTTTACATTCTGTAATTATTTAAATCAGGATATCAGTAATAATATCAACAACGACAAGTCGAATCACATACGATAAATGAAATGATTTTACCCAAAATGCTACTTTAACATGGAATTTATAAAAGAATGGGTAATATAAATCCATAAGTGAAACATATATGATATCATAACAATGAATATGATTATGTAATATGTCAATGATATTATTTAAATCATTATACAGGAGTTTCAGATCCATACGAAGCATATCAGACCTAAGTTAAGGGATAATTTTGCAAATCTCATTTTTATCCGAGATTGCATATTCGTAAGTATTTATTGGGCTTATATTTTTCATCCATTTCCAAGTTTTATAAAATAAATTCAGGTATGTATAAAGTCCTTTTTACCCTTTTTTGAATTTTTCCATGTGTTATGGAAGGAATCTTTCTTTTGTTTACCATACAAGAAACTTTTTTTACTTTTTCCGCAAAAGTACGAGAAGAATGTTTTTTTAACATATACGACATGAAAGGATTTTTACTGTTTTATAAAGCTTTATATTCATGAAGCGTCCTCCAAAAGATTTCATGACTATTTTCAAAAAAATCCTTCTCTTTCAAAATTGCATGTTGTTTTGTGAAAATAAATTGATTTTGAAGAAGAAAGGATAGTTTCCTCAAGAATTCATTTCAAGTGTTTTAACAAAATCATTTTCCATCTAAGATGACATTATTTCATATGTGTATGTTTCAAGTATAATGTATCTATGATTTACATAGTTTCTCTTTTCTTATTATGAACTGATATCCATTTCTTTTATATGGATTATGTGATGATGGGATGATGTTTATGAAACCCATTTTATTTATTGGGTTTTTATGAATGATGTATGTTTACTTTGTGTCACAAGTAAGAATGATTTCATTATGAGATGGGTGGGAACTATATCTCCCTCCAATGCATTGGGTAAAGATATTATATCTCATGAGATAGACATGGATGGAACGATATGTTAATCCGGTTCAGTATTATAGGACTGGAACGAGGAGTGAACTCGATTCAGAAAGGGACTTTGTCCACTAAGATGGTCTTGGCAGAAATGCTTTGGCTACTATGGAAATCATTTCACGTGCTTAATAGATGCCACAATTACATGTTATATTCCCATTCTATTTTATCATGAATTATGTTCCATTATGATCTATGCCTTATGTACTTCCATGACTTATGTCTTTGCTCATGTTTTTTATGTTTAAACATTATGTTCATGTTTTTAAGTTCAAATGTATATGGTATGTTTTATTTGATCCATGCATACCCTTACTGAGCATTTGAGCTCACCCTTTTTATGTTTTATTTTCCCCTTGGATTAAAATAAAGGTTTTAGGTAAGGAATCAAAAAGTGGAAGATCATTATGGGAGATGTTGAAGATCTTTCACCAAGATTAGAAGATTACGTTCCAAGTTTCCAAAGACACTAAACTATTACGGTCCTTGTGTGTCTGTTTTTGTTATGTATTATTTATTCTGCAAAAGTAATGTAATATCTATGTACGTCAAGCTTCAGGTCTCTACAGGAACTCATAGGGTATCAATTTAAATTAAATATCTATCCAATATTTTCTATCCATTCATTAGGTTTTTTTCATCCTCAATCACAATACAATACATGTGAATTTTTCTTAAAAAATCCATCACATGATCCACCAATAAATATTATCCATTCTCTATTTTTTGGCCTTGATATTGAATATGTTTTAAAATCAACATAATGAGAATAAGGTCCATATGAAGATTATCATTCGGTTTATTCTCTAAATCTACTTCTATAAAATTTTGTAAACATATTCTTGGAGGAAAAATATGACAAAACACAAAATAAATCGACTAGTTTATAATTAAACTCTAATTAACAAGGGTGAAGCACCAATGATCACACAATTACTCATAAAAATGTGACATTAATAAGAATAATAGTATGAAATTCCAACCAAGAGGATATTATAATTTTCTAAAATCCACTGTCTACAAAATGGGATTGTAAATTTTAAAATTCCAAACACCAATCATGAGTATTTCATAAATAAAGTGTCATGTACTAGACTCATTGTTGCTGCATGATTTTTTAGACCGTGCTCCTCAAATGTGTACATGTTGTTTCATTCCCATTTCCTACCCAAATAATTTAATTTCCCAAAAAAACTCACATGATTCCATAGAAACACATAATAGTAGTAAACCACATCAAATAATATAAAAATAAATAAGAATAAATCACAATTAATGGAATATTTCTAAACCACCCATGCTAACTCGAGGTTTATGATGAATAATATTAAACTAAGAACTCCCCAACAATAACCTATTGAGTTTAAAAAATACTATATTGATACTATAACCCCCCCCCCCCCCCCATAATAATATGGATATTATTCCTTTTTGTAGAGAACCATCTAAGGTCAACCATCCATGTCAATTGGACCAATCATCCACAAGGATAAAATCACATTCTTGGTCACCGCAGGATAGAGATAATCACCTAGGGTATAAAATATAAATATGGGGAATGATTTCACCCATAAATGCACATAAAACTCAAAAAATATCCCACATGAAATTCAAACAAGATGTAACCATTGCTTGGATATCCAATAACATAAATAAGAAGTTTCAATAATAATGAAACACATAAAAAAGAGTATAATATAATATAAATAAAAACTGAATAACCAATATCACATTATGAAATAAAAATAAAGTGATATGTCATCATAATAATTCATAAATATAAAATAAAGAAATGAATGACATGGTTGACACGTCAGATTTATTAAATCCCCAAATGAGAATCCCCTTAAGACACTCTACATGTGCCAACTCATGATGAAATATGATAACCATTTCAATCCATATTAATAAGGATGAAGAGGAATCGAATATTTCCACCATAATACGTTCACCCTTTCCCTTTACCTATGTAATACCCAACCATGATTTCGTACACCTGATGGATTTATTAAAGGATTATGGAAAAATATTTTTTTATAAAATAATGAGTTTATAAAATATAATTAACATTGAAAATAATTTTTTTATTTTTAAAAAATTATTATAATAGCATCAAATTTTAGAAGAATATATTTGAGATTCTGAAAATGAGCATTTGAAATTCAATTTAACATATCACATATATATTTAATAAGATAACCAATGAATGAAAATAAACAAAAACATGGAATGTACAAATAATAACTAATGACAATGACATAAAAGAATAAATATCGCATTGAATAAAGATAAATATCAATATGAAATCAATTGAAATGGAATGTATCATATTATTCATGAAAATAAAAATGAGGGGAATAACTAATACCTAGCTTATGAAAGAATAGTTACCTATAGGAACATGAAGAAACTACCTCAAAATTCCCTTTGGATATCATTGACTGACAACCCAAAGCCATGGTAAAATCTAAACTAGGAACTCGTAAGATCACAATATAACTGGTGTAGAACTCATCCAATTACACAGACACATGCCTAAGTATTCCATGTGCAAATCATCTATTACCAAATCTAATAAAAATTTAAACATCAATAATAACATTATAGAAAATGATATGGGTTAAATCCAGATCATTCCAATCGATGATACATGATTTATTAAACGTTTTCCCTTTAAAAAAACCTTTTATAACCATGTTATATCTAAAAGATAATTACATACTTTAATGAAACATCTAATGTGTATAAAAGTAGTTCAAGAATGAATACAATGTAAAACCTTACCTATTTCAAACGAAATTCCATGAAATATAAGGAATTAAAAAATACAAATCCCCAATAATTCATTTCATTAATAATATTGTAATATATTCCATAGAAAATGAACCTTTTCAGTGTTTTCAAATTTAAATATCCAATATCTAGGGACACCTACCTCACAGTCATAACAAAGGCATTTCCTCTTTTAAATACCCTAAGATCCAAAATGAATGGATCATTAAATGATTTAAAGACTAATGTATTTACCCATATAAAACATCTATATCCATTTATTTTCTTTCATGTTTGGATATGATACAATGTCAATGAGGGAATAGAAAATAACGATCTAGGATAAAGGAGAAATAGAAACCAAAAAGGGATCAAGATTTTACATAATATTATCCCCATAGGAAATCAACACAACCTTTAAGAGATCTTAGAAAAGGAGGGAGATGGATGAAGATTACTTCTAGAACCTGTGAATGGGGAAAATATGGATGAAGAGGTTAAGAATTTACATGTTTATAAAGGTTGATTATATTTTTTAATAAATTTTGGAAGCCAAACACCTTGTCCACATGGTATGGGAAGCCACGTTCCATTTTTGTGGATGTCACTAGGTGGAACCCCTAATATATTAGTGCCCATCACATTGTTTGGAAGTGTAGTTCCAACTATGAAAACACTAGTCATGCGCCATATTCATATATATCAAACAAGGAAACATAGTTTGGAGAACTATGTGTCAACCATGAGAACCATGTCGGATCACCCCTTCCACTATTCATTTTTTAGAGTATGTGTAGGATTTAGAAATGGTAAATTCCATTATATGGGATGTGAATCTTAGTATTACAATTTATTTTAATTATCCCCACTAATTATATTTTTCCACAATAAATAGGAACACCTCTCTAACTCATAGAAGTTATGAATCAAAAAAATGGTGAATATGATCAAAAATTATTTTTACATGTTTCACTTTCACTGGACTACTCTAAAGAGCATAGAATGGTTATTTGTGGATATTGTATAAACACATTGTGATTTCACGTTTTTAATGATTTAAGAGGTTTCAAACCCTCCTCTCCCCCTCCCATATCAATACCAATCATGTTTGGAGAACTCACTACTCTCTTATTCAATCAATATACTTTTTTACAAGTTCACAAGAAATTCACATTGTCCATAAGTGTAAATAGAGTTGTAATATCATCATTATGTATTTTACTATATCTCTTACTAATTATTAGAACCCTATATATAAGTAAAATGTATTTGTTTCATATATTCTCACAATTAAAAAAAAAATACACTATTAAATTACATTACTATCATCATGAAACTCTATTGCATGATTCAGCCTAGTTTATTGAGTACATTTTATTTACATTCATGGTGATCGTATGATTTCGTTGAATGATGATTAAATCATATTTAATGGACTGAGAACTCTTGTGGATCCCTTCTTTCATGAAAACCCCATGGTCTTATACACATTACAAATTTTTCATACGGATTTATAAAAACCCCAAAATAAATTAAAACCCCATTAGAGATTTTTATAGAATAATTCCACCAATGATTTTTTTACAACACATAAATCTCCATTTCCACTCATTTAAAAATTATTTGAAAATTTCCACCCCTACTAAGACACAACCACTAAAACCTCTAATGGGGACAAAAGATTCACTCAACATGTATTCTATAACCACATGAGTCAATATTGGAATGAGAAACAATAGTAACATGATAATATTATTAACAAATCACTTCATTATTCTCATAGTCTACAATTGATATTTGAAAACCATGACACTCAAAACATCACTACACCCCCTACATCATTACTCCCCTACCTCAATTTAACATCGATGGGATATCACCCACTATCATTCCAAATCACCCACTTCAAGGGTTTAACGAATATCTCCCCTATCATAAACAATATCTATCATACATTTTAAGCCAACCAAAAGGTCTATCTTATATGTGAAGTAAGAGGAAAATAAAAATTATTAACACATGCTAAAATCCATATTATACCATGTGGAGTGTGTGTTACCTATGAGTAATGTATAATTGTGGGGGTTGAATAGACATTGTAAACCAATAAATGCATCTCAGATATCTCTTTTGGAAACACATTTTCCATGATATATGAAACATGCAGTTTGAGAGGCATGTACACAAATTTCACTAACCCATGTTAACATTTACAATATTTAAGTGGTACTTGATTTCAATTTTATTCTTACTCCTTTGATGGAAATGATTTTTTCTATGTTTGACAGATTTTAAATTATTGAAATTAATTATAATAGGATACAACACATAAAAAATAGTATCATTAATTTCCAAATTAATGTCCAACAATTGCATACATGATTTAGTGGATAGAATATATTGTAATTTTTCAATTATCGTTGAGATGAAATCATATTAATTTCATATCCAAGAAACCAAAATTACTCTAAAATAAATTTCACTGTCTTATGTTGACTTTATATCATCGATAAAACTGACCCAATTTACGTCTATATATCCCAATATCTCATACTCTGATGGATCATAACAAATCAAACTAAATTCATTCATTCCATTGATATACCAAAATAATCCCTCCACATATAATATGTGTATTTACATGGAATTAATCTAGTACCTTTTAGTCTCATATTATTTAAATATAATGTCGAGTCATATCACTATTATGTATAACCATATTTTAATGATCTGCCTATACTCTGGGATTTCGAACTCTTTTACATTATCATGCATTGAAAACATCATCTGCGTCTAAACAAATAATTTCATTAAAATGGAATATTTCAATAAAAATAACATCATATCCTCGTTATCATATTTTAATTTTGGGATGAATTTACCATGAGTTATTTATATCACATATAATTTGCGGAAAAACATAAACTCTCTGATCATTTACCTTTGAAATGTGCACTTCATGAATTATGTAAAATTACATAACCATGCTTCATTTGATCCAATCAATATTATTTTATTAATATATATTATCAACATCATCCATTAACTACTATCCCTCTTTATATAATGGCTTTCATCCATCCTTCCATGTAGGTAATTGACATTTTTGAAGTATTAATATAGTCAGTAATACCACACCCTTGGGCTTAATTATCCCAATCACTTCCTTATTTATCAAAAAATACATTTTTATCATATTCATTGTGAAACATACCATTTGGAATCTCTAAATAAACCTCTTGTTCAACTAACCCATTAGGAAATGGTAATTGTAAATCCATTTTGGATACAATGAATCTCATTTGTTTTGAATAAGGGAATGATAAAACAATACTATCATTAGATGGTTAAACATTTAGTTCACTTGAAATTCATATCTACTAGAAGCTCAATAATGTAAAAATCAAACTACTGGTTCTTCCCATTGCGTTATATAGAAAATTAATTTGGATTAAAATATAAATCCTAATCACCACTAAAAATATAAATCAATCAAACACTAAAAAATACACTTAAGAGATGAAGTTATGGGAAATAAAAGGGGAAAATTTATTTTATATGCTTTATACTTGTATCCTACATCTGTGAGAGAATACTAAAAAGTAATTAGTATTACTAGAAAAACATGTTATGAGACCATTATTTCTATAGAATCATTAAAAATATCAAAATTATGTATAATAATCACATCCATCTATAATTGGACCCTCAACCATTTATAATTATTTATTTATAGTTAAACTTGTTGCACCACCATCAGATATTTGCAGCCAGCCATCTACTAATTTCTTTATTCAATTGAGGCTTCAAATGAATAATTTTTTTTCAAAAATTACAAAATTCAAATTTCCCATGGAGTATCCGAAACACAACCATTAATTGTTTTGTGAAATTCTATTAGTCTATCTAGTATTATGATGTTTACTGCTACAAGTATTCTGAAAATGTAATAGTAAACTTCAGAGTCTAAACATTTAATTAGTAAATTATGGTGACATGAAGAAAACATCATGATATCAATATTATCACACATGAACATTTATTAAAGAAACCTCATTATAGCCCTCTATTACATGGGGTATACCATATCATACTTCAAAAATCATTTTAGTGGTCTCCATCCACCATTTTTTCAGCTGAGTTCCCCAAAGGAATAATATTTCCATAGGATTTCTTGGATTAACACCTTTGTGAACATGTGAGATTAATTTTTCTTTCTATAGTATTCCATAGATCTAACATGTTGTACACTAATATATTATAGATGAAATATAAATCTAGGACAGTTTGTTTCATTTTTAAATGAAAATATATATTCTTACCAAGGTTGATAACACCTTGATTTCCATTGAATAATGCTCATCCACAAGATTATTTTTTATATTCTTTTAGCAAGCACATTTTCAAGACCAATTCCTTTTTATATTATGTAGGGACATTATATTGATCTTCAGTTGTATAAAATTTCACCATTGTCTATATTTTTGACAACCCAGTGATCATCATTCTTTCAAAATGAACACCCAAAACCCATTGTATGTTTTTGAGTTTCAATATCACCAACAAAATCCAGATAATAAAAACCATGTAAAGGATCATATTACCAAATGAACAATTATGTATCTACTAATCCTTTCATTTATTACATAATCGATTACATAGCATCACAGTTCTCCTTCTTAGAGTTAGACAAGAAATAAATTACCAATCTCAATTTAAAGTCCATATATTTTTGTGTACAATCCATCTTATAATTCAATGTTGTAGAAATTATAGTGTACAAAATTTTATCAATAGAAAAATCCTCTTATTCAATATATGGTGACTATGCATTGGATAACATGATGATTCCAATTAATAAAATTTGAATATATTTATATCTAGTCATATGAATCCTCTAAATGTTTCTATGAGGTATTCATTACACGAAAACACATGATTATTATATTTCAGATCAGTGTTAATCATAATCCCAAATATTTTACATGGATTAATGAATCTCCATCATTTAAAATATACTATACATTCCATTTCCACAACATTGATTAGAATTAAATAGTATTTTTTACACTATAGAACTATAATACTTGTTCGAATCTAGAAATTATTCTTACATAAGTCACTATATTCAGTGGAACATCTGTTCATACTACATAAAAATATTCTTCTCTTAATTCCAATCATTTTATACCGGATCTTTCCCTTGGACATATGCATTTCATGATCATTTTTTCAAATTTTCTGATGGTCATATTTCTAGTAAATTATTATTAAATTCTACTATCATTGGTATTAGTGAATTTATAATGTTTTCATTCAAAACATCTTTTACATCTCTAGTTGATCTATTTTCTTTAACTTATGATCCAATTATTTTTTAATACCTCAATTGGATATTCTCAATGAAGATTACATATCATAATCTAATTATATTGGATTTTTCATCGCTCTATATTTACTAGAAAAAATCTTTGTTTCCATATCCTATATGGGAATAAGATTTATGATTTTCCAACATATTATCATTATCCTTAAAAACTTCAATGGAATAAGAAATTTAAATGATGATTTTGAGGTGTGAAACTTATGAAAGATTACCAGACCAATTTTATTTTGGCAGTGTTAGTCCCATTGTAGAGTATGAACATAATTTGGGAAACTATGTTTTTGTTATGATTAGTTTTGACCATATGGACTTTGGCACACCCGTGTACAGACACCTTAATCTATACTTCTCTTTCAAGAAACATTTTTCCTCTATTTAACTTCATTATGTTTTGGAGTATTGGTTATTATTCTCTAAATCTAAATCCTAGTATTGTATAATAAATAAAAAAATTCTTCTTTTTTATTCACCATCACTATTTGATTGTAATCAATTAAATGTTTAACCAATTTCCAAATACAAAAAGGATTTCTACAATAAAATGTCATCAAACACATCAGATTTTTTTATTTTAAATAAACTCATACATTAATAATAGTGTTTTAAATGAATTCTTTCATGTAATCATGGTCCGTTATGAAATTAACATAAGTATGGACAGAAACATCCATGTGTACTAGAAGTAAATTCCAAACATTGGGCTTCTATCCATTCTGATAGAATGAAACCCATTTTTTCATTTTAGGATCAAAACTATCACAAAATTCAATAATTTTATGATTATGCTTCATAATTACCTTCATAAAATGAACAATCATGTACTTCCTATGGATGTTAACTAATCTATAATGATAGAACTCTATATTTTCTGCAGATGAAATGTTAGAAAATGAACTACAATATATACATACCATTAAATAAAATGTCTTATCCTTTATTACTTATGTTGTTTCCATTTATACTTGCATAACATTACATAATTCATTGATGAATGTAGTACTAGAGCCTTAATCATCTAAATGAATAGCTATAACTAGATTCCCCAAGATATCGGGTATGTGTCTCACTCCTCTAAACAAATTAATGACCACATTATACATCCAAATATTTATCTCCCCCCTGACAACCACTTCTAATGATTCACCATATAAAAGGAATATATTCCCAAATATTCTAGAAACATAGCATGGCATACATCCAAGGCCAAACATTTAGTTTAAGTATTCACCAGAGATAACTTCCCCTTACTGTAGTGAATTATGAACAGTGGGAAGTAGATCACTTATATCTTCAGATGTATTAATGTATTGAGAAATTTTTATAGTAGTTCATCTCATTCCTTCTATTTGGTCTCTATATTTTCTAGGAATATTTCCTTTCTTTGTGAAATTATATTAGGTAAGAAATGAAACTAACTACATTCCTTGACCAATATCTACATTTTTCCTTTTTCTTATTTCTTCTTTAAATGAGGTGATAATTCCCTGCCATTAGTATTCAACACACCACCAAAAGGTACATGGACATCACTCCTCTGAAAATCCTCCTTTGGGATCAAATTTTAGATTTCTATAATCACAAGATCATACATTTCACAAGAATTAGTTATCTATATAACAATTCATTTCCATTATTCCTATAAAGATAATAACCCTAGAATACCCCACATGATATATATGAAAGAAACTTTCATGGAAATGAGCTAATTTTTTTATATTATTTTCACTCCCATGAATTTTATATGATAATACTTATAATAGCATTTACCTAAATATATGAAACATTAGGGACACATTTTTGTTGATTGAGTGTTTTTTGTATATATATTCTAGGGCCACTATTAGTATAGTTGAGGTATTTTTAACTTGACAATTTATGGAAAAATATCATGCCAACTCCTTACCATCCAAGAATAATTCTATTATATCCTACTTCTTTTATTATCCATTCTCCATAATGTTCAGTTTTATAACCAATAGTAGTTTGAAAACCTTCTAGATGAGATATTTCTCTAACTACATCTTCCAAAAACAAAAACCTGTTCTATTAAACTAAAAAATATTTTCATTTCATTCATTATTTTCTATATCTTATATTGATGGTATGACCAACTAAAATGTAGTATAACTATGAGTAATGTGAGAAAGTTAAACTTTGATTCAATGTTTGACTAAAAACCACGAAACCTTTCATAAAAATTGTTGTAATGAATGGAATAAAATCAATTAATATAACTTGATGGTTGAACCATGAGATTAGTAGATATTTGTATCATTCGGTAGTTCATGACTATACAAAACAAACTACCAGTTCGTTCAATTGTGTTTGTTAGAATGAAAATTAGTATTACATAAAACAACATATTCTTCACTCAAAATACAAGTCGGACACACACTAAAACATGAAAATGAGCACTAAATGAACAAAAAAAGAAAATGAGGATCACTAGTTTTTTGTGCTTTAGTCATTCATCCTACATCCAAGAGATAATAATGAAAAATCTACTTTATTACTGGTAAAAATATTTTAAAACACCATTTCATAGTAATGTAGTGTTAACATTTCCCAAATTTTGTACTGTATTTACAAACCATAGTATCTTTTCCACCATATTCTTATAGGGGTTAACTTTTTGTCAAATTGGTTGAACCACCATCTAAAATTTTTAGTCATCCATCTATTTAAATATTTTTTAAAATGAGGCTTCCATAGACTATACTAGCTAGTTCACATTTCAACATACCAAAATTCCAACCTATAATACATCCATAATATGTTCATAAAGCATCTAGTTGTCTAACTCACATGACGAAGGATTCTATTTCCACTGTTATAATATGGTCAAATATAACTACCAAAGTAAGAATATCTAATAATTGAACTGTTTATGAATTAAATATAACCTAATGATCCCAAAACCCTCTTCACTTATATGAACAAGAATAATATTTTTTTTTCTATACAATGAAAAGGATAAAATTTCAAAACTATATTGATACCACAAATCTACGAGTATACCATTAAAACAAGTTTTTCTTGATTTTAATTAGGAGGTCATCTTCAATCATTTTTTAGAGAAATCCCATTGTATGTATTTGAAACTCTTATCTATTGGACATTAAATAATCTACCCAGTATAATTATTCTCAATTTTCTCAAGATCTACATGCATTATTTGAAATCAATTCTCATCTGTAGAGGATTATTCAAAAAAATTATATCTATAATAGAAAAGAGGGATTCTGTTGTTGAAGATTTTTCTTTGTTTTTAAAATTTTATTCTCTCATCATCCATGATATTTATCCAGTTAATTTTAGCCATTATATATTAATTTTTTTGTAAACTATGGAATAAATTCAATTTTATCATTATCAATGTCTTCTTCATAATTAAAATTAAATCTATTTGATCCCCTAAAGATACTCAATTCCTCACCACTCTCTTTTGGGATATTTTTCACTATTTCTCAATTGATTGTACTAAATTTATTATATATGTATGTTTTTTATGTGAATATTATTATAAAGTAATTTTTTTCAAAACACATATATTAAGTGAGGTTGAATGAATATTATAGAGAAATCCATTCATCTCCACAAGACTCAAAACTTCTACATACCTCATTTTTCAAAAAATGTACTTGTAGTACCAATTAGAAATTATTTCACTATTTAATTCATTCCATAAAACATATCATATAGTGTTATTCTTCTCTTGGAAACCAATAAGATCTATAACATATATAGATTTCTGTTTTGACTGACTTATTTGAAAACATATATGGTAGATTTTTATTTACAAGAATCATTATAACCATATTGTTTGTGAACCAACTTCACCTCTCAACCACATCATTATTTTGGAACCCTCGCCGCTAAAACATGGTAAAATATCCCATGAATCTTTAAATTATACTCCAAGAAGATATTAGTAAACTTAATTCCATTTTTCAGTCATGATTTTAAAATCATCTAACTAAATATCTTCTTAGTCGTATTTTAGTACTCATTAATGTAACCAAATACCTCATAATTGTATATGATGACAAACAATAATTCAATCCTATTATAATCACCATTAAACAACACATATCTTCTCTTACCATCAATTAACCTTAGTAACAAATTAATTTCATATCAACATCTCTTAATTGATGTCCCCTTCTTTAATTCTAGTATCTTGACTTATATATATTTTGAATAATATTGAATTTTAAAAAACATCATTGGTGTGTGTAAAATAACATGGATGTTTAGGGATATCCAGAGTTCTATAATTCTTCTCCAGATCTTCCAAAGACTATTGGATAATTCTACCATGCTATTTATGCCATGATCTATTTTATTCATTATTAAATAAAAAGAAAAAATCATTTTTTCCACCAATGAGGTTGAGATTCACTTTTAAATTATTATAGTTCATCATGACGTCTCTAAAATTTCAAATGGAGAAATATTTAATCTTGGGAAAATTCAATGTATATCCCATGTCACATAATCTACTTACAATCAAAATGTACAGACCCAAGCCTTTAACAACCAAGATAACATCACATTTATTTAATTTCTATATGTTTTAATTTTCCTAATCTAATAACATTCAATCAGTACGTATTTCCAAATTATATAAAGCAATATTTTCCAAATGTGAATCTTGTGAATAAATCATAATTTCTTATTATATGGGAGGAATAACCATAATCAAGAATCTATACACCTAAATTATCTGATGCACTCATGGAAATATCAATAAGTATAATCATTTTATCTATTTTCTTTCTGATATTTTTTTATTCCCTCTTACTAATAATTTGAATGTTTTATCTTTATTTAAATATGTTGGAATAACATCATGTTTCAAAGATAAAAATTGATTTTAAAATTTTAGCTCTCTTTTTTATTCCTAATTTGTTGTGCATGACCAAGTTGTTTCTTTGTAGTTACATTCATCTATATCTCTCATTAAGAATTCCTGACCATAAGTCTATGTACACCTCACCAAAAAAAAATTTCATCAAAACAATACATGGAGTGTTGAAATTTGTTTAGATTCCTTTGATTATCTTGCATCCTATATAACATCTTGTGTATCGAACATGTTTTTATGGTGAATCCCCATATTAACAAAACATTAACACATGATTCATGGTTCACTCACATGGTACGTACCTATAACACAATTAGTACTTTTAGTAATTTTAGTTCTCTATTTTTTTTTGTCACTACCAAATCTGCCTTAAACAGTAGAGGGGGAAATTGTGTGTTGGAAACGACCAAAACCTACTTATTATTTCAATAAATCTCCATACTAGTTTTATCATTTTGATATGTTTATATCTTATTTGGATATTGTTATATATACCTTATTGGTTCTCCTTGATGAAGGATTTGGGGTAAGTAGAAGTGGCTAGGTCTATTCAAAAAATTGTCTTTTGTCAGTATCTTCATATAATCCGTCATATCTAGATGATAAAAACCATATAATATTCAACTATATGACCTTTTCATATATAATTTATTATAAATTTGTATATAATAAATAATTTATCTTAAAATTTATTCTTATTTGATCACTGTGATTGAATATTTTGTTTTGTCATCATTTCTGATAATAATGTGTCCAAATCTAACCTCCTCTTGAGGAATCTACAGAAGCTTCACAATCCTCATAACATCACCAGTGGATCTCGAGGTTATATTAGGTACATACTGATCATCTTAAATCATTCTCCATTAGTTTCAACAAGAATCAATTTGAACATGAAGGATTTTTACTATTCTCTCAGTCATGAGAGGGGGGAGGCAGATAGAAGTACATCATTCTTGAGAGCACTATAGAGTGGATTATCAGTGGTCTAGAGATAATTATCTTGATAGAATAATTGTGTTCTAAAATTGAATTAATCCATGAATTGCTTATATTTGGATTGTATACATCGTTTTGGAGAATTAGTTATATCACATGGTCCTTTAATTAATTTCTCTATTTTATGTAAATCCTACACATACAAATAATATTGTTTTCGTGAAGTGTGAAAAAATATGGATAATTTAAATAACCGCCTTCTTAAATAAATAAATTTTTATATTTTTGAGTGATATTAAACAAAAACATCATTTCAATCCAAACCCTTAACATGATTTTTCAATATTCTCCAATATTAATCAATAAATGAATAATAAATATTTATTTAAATAAATAAATATGATTATATTATTTAGAAAATAAATAAGATATATTCACTAATTTATTTGTTAATATTTTTTAATATTAAACTCACATATATTCCAAACTGAAATAACTAATATTTAAATTTAAGTAATCAAAATAACATGAATAAATATTATCCCTTGTTTTATAATATAGAACATTTTTATACAAAAATTTCAAATATAATTTATATAATGTTCTGGGTACAGAAATTTTGTGAACATTTTGGCCACTTTCTCAATGGCCTTATCAGGAAAACCTAATGTCTAAAATTAACAACTAGAAATGAATAAAGATAACAATAGATAATGAAGTTAATGTCAAAATTTAATAACCATATAGTAATGAAATGTTTTTATTATAATTCCTTCTTCAGTGAATTTAATCAGGAGGATTTTATACTTATAACATCAATCGATGTGCGTGAAATATATATTTTTTAATTTCATAAATGAACTCATTGATAAAAAACTATAAACATGAAGTAATCAGATGGTTCTATTTCAATAAAAAGTTATAGAGATATCAAATTTAAAATAGGAAGGGATAAATCCTATATGAATTATCTATAATCGTTTAATAAATTAGGTTGCATCCAACATGTAGTAATTATCTAATAAACATATGTGATCGTGTTTTTTGATAATATATCAGGAATATTCAATTATTTATATCAAATAATAATGATTTTACATCTCTGTTATAATACACACATTCAAATATATGAACATTAGAGGACATAGATAACTTGTGGAATTCCAATTTAATGTTCTATCCTCATAACAACCCATTTTTAGTGTTTACTAAGTGTGAAAATTTATGATAATAAGGATTTTATACATCAGACCACTCATAAAATAATTTCACAACATCATCTATTTATAATCATATGATGCAATCTTCATAATATGATATGTGTTTTAGTATAATATAATTGAAATTTATTTAAGTCTTCATAGTGGTGAAATTATCGAACCCTTTTATATGAATAATACTCTAAGGACATAATCGTTGTAATGTTTTATGTAAGAACACTCGTCACATGAAAACATATTTATTAAAATTCATTAATTCAAATGTATATGCAATGAAAAGTACAACGGTATATAGTTCTATGAATCCAACTCCATCATACTCTTACATTCACTGGAGCGAATTGTGAATAAAATTAAGCCTAATAGATCTCTATTGATATTCATGATTCTGTTGGATATGGAGTTCATCAATGTTTCCAATGAATCATATTTCATTAAATCTTGGTATCTTACTTCCTCACACCTCTACGAAAAATATATCAATAGTTGATAATTATGATGTATGTGGTTCATCCATTTATGTGATCATAGATCCTTTTGTAGGATTATATATATAGTATAATCCAAATATATAGTGATAAAATATTAAATAATATATTCCCCATCAGACTCATGATTAATTTACAGATCCAAATTCATCTTTATCCACATCAAAAGCCCCAACATACTCAGAAGATATTATAGAATTAGAAACCACTAGTTACATTGAGCTATTGAAACTCACAACTATTCCTTTATGGTAAAATAAATATCAAAACTATGACTTCATATCAATTTTGTTGGTATTGAAACATTCCTCTGATTATAACTCAAAGACTGGATTTTCATCTTCTCTATACACCATGAATATATCCTTAGTCCACCCAAAATATATTATGATATGCTTAATGACAATGTAATTATGTTCTCCTTGGTATACATGATATATTACTACATTTCTCAAGGTTTGGGAAACCTCAATCTTGGTCATAGTATGACAGGAATGATAGATCTTATTGACAGTGGATAAGGAATCATTCTCATCATATTTTTCCCATCTTATTTTAGGGGAAAACTTTCAATGGAAATATGTATATCATGTCACACTATCAACAATCCCGTTTTAGATTTTTCAATACCTTTTCTCTTTAGAACCCTATCAATGTATGTGCCCACACATAGTCTGAGCAACATCTTGGATCTATCATGGTGGATCTTGATACCAAAAAAGTTGGATTCATTACCTTATCCATTTATATAGAATAATTTTTTAAACCATGTCTTACCATAATATAATAATAGTATTTTTTCCCAATCAGTAATATACCATTAAATATTACTACCTAATAAATGAATACATAATAGATATATCATTTTCAGATACATGTATCACGTTAATTCATTATGAATCCAAATTTTCTTAGGGATTAATCAAAATGAATGTTTTATGACCTAGATGATTTCTTCCACTAATAAATTAATATCTATAACTTCAATACTATATTGGAATCCATTGGATTCACAAACCCTTATTATAGTCTCATATAGACATATATCACAATGTTCTTATTAATAAAGTAGATTTTGATATCCATTGGATAAGTTTTGCAATCATTGAATGTTTATATAGAAAATATAATTATGATGGAATTAAATATTTAAAATAGAGAAAATGATTCACCTTACTCAACTACTTATTGCTTCTTACACCATTTAGTGACCTTATGTTCCTTATAGATACTGGATTTATGGTCTATATTCAGTTTCTTCAAGAATAACCATGTTCATACCATAGGTTTTACATCCATTGGAGTATGTAACAAAACCAAGTCTTTATTTTAGTATATGTAATCCAAATAAGAATTTATGGATTATTTTAACATTGAAACTTCTTATATTTTTACTGAATCTATGTGGGACACGTGTTCATCGTCATGAAATAATATGGAGTCACCATCATTGAAAAAAGAAAACAATATCTCTCTATTTATCTAAACGCTTTGATGATCATAAACAATAAGATTGTCTCTAGAATAACCTAATACATGGTGTTTTTTTGAATTTTTTCCAATCATAACTAATTTATATCTTGAGCCTCAACTTCATCTAAATCTATCTTTCTCCAACTATAAATTTTATAGATGTGCTCCCGCTCAATGAAAAACAAATTTCGGGCCAATATTTAATTTTTTATGAGGATAAAATACAAAATATACCTTTGTTCCATTAGGAAATACTATAATGATACCATTTTGGCCTTGGGATTCATTTTCTCATATAGAAGTGGTCTTAACAAAAGATTCACATCCCTTCATATGTTAATCCATTAACAGGACAGCCTCCCACACAATAACTCATATGGGATTCCAAATTCCTCTTTTGATGGAACTTGGTATAGCATGTTTGCTGTAATTTTTAAAACATAACCTAATAAATATAATGTAGGTCTCTCATGACTCGTAACTGATATCACCATGTCAGAAAAGGTGTGGTAAATCCTTTCGCAGACACCATCCCACAATGTTTTATAGGGAGGATTATATTGGGATTGGATCATAAAATCCTTTAGATGGTTAATGGAATATTTTTCAAGATACTCCCCACCATAGTATTAGTGGAGTTTATTTAAATTCAAAAAAAATCTAAGTATATACATCATTAATGAACTCATTAAATTTCACTAAATGATCTTACATATACCTCATTATGTATACTACGCCATATATTGTAACGCTTTTTTATAAAATTTATGATGTATGTGTATCCACTTATAGCATAAACTATAAAGGGTATAGACATTCCTTAAAAACTAATTTAAAAAGATCTATGAGTTTATCTCCCTTTATAATAAATTAGTTTTTGGTCATTTTACGTCTAACAAAGTGTGAAATATACCAATGGGGATTAGTTCAATGGAGTTTAAATTAATACTTTTATATATTTGTTCTGTGTTCTCCTTATTTCCATGAACTAAATAGATATTCTATAGTTTGGGTTTATATGATTCATGTGAAATCTATTCAATATTGAATACCAACACTTGGCCTTCACATTCTTATATAAAAAGTCCATTATTTAAATGTGTTATACAATAATATATTCTATAATAGAAGTAGAAACTATTATTTCTAAACATGAAAATTAATATATCAATATGTAAACTTGACCTGGATATATCATTATCCATAAAACTAGTAACATAATAAAAATTCTTCGAAAAATAGAAATAAATCCACTAGAAAAGAAATATACTGATAGATAGTGTATCCAATCTGAATCGATTGGATACTTAAATATGGACTTCACCTAATGAATCTATCCTTAATATAATTTTTTCCGATAATTAGATATAAATTCCAGTAAACAAGGTTTTTTTAATAAGCAATTTATATAAACATAAAGATTATAATTGATAATTAATGAACCAGAATTCTCATGTTTCTTAATAACTTTTGAGAAATACCATTTATAGTGGCCCTTATTTTCATATAAACACACATTTCTTCTTAGTCCTTAACATCAACTTGATTATCCCTTCTATTGGTTTTTTGATTTAAAGGTTCTTTACAATCGGTGTTAGTGTTTTGGCATTTAAAATTTTCCTTTCTATTGTTCAATATAAGTACAAAAGGGTTTTCATGCCTCATAACCTTACCATCCTTTTCAATCATACTGGTGATAATTTGGAGAGATTTCTCAATATTTTCATATTAAAAATAAAAATAAAATCTATAAAATCCATGAGTTGTTGAGGTAAGTATGAAGTTACCTGATTAATATTTAAGAACAAAAAATCCAAAATCCCCAAAACATAAAAATTAAAAATAATTTTGGATACAATAGGTCTTGTCTGTTCACTATATTTAATATATCTTGTGAAATATTACTTAGAGATATCATACCTCTCTTATCGATCATTCTCCCAATAAATATCACGAAAACGAGAAAATGTTGTTTAGGAATATATGTTCTCTTAATTATTCTAAATCTCATAACACATGGATGATATCATGAGACATTTTTCAACAAAAGTATCTAATACATTTTTCTACAATATGGTATGATTGTCCTCATTATCCACAATTTATGTTTATTCATCTAAAATATGAGACACTAACTTGTAGAACTCTCAATCTTGGACTACTATATTTCTCAAGCACCCACTCTTGGAAGTTTTTAATAGTTAATAGAATAAATTTCATTAATATTGATTACAATAATATTTATTAGGTTTTATTAATTTCTATTTTTCTAAAATAAAAAATGTATTTATAGTTGTCACAACCTGCCTTCACCAAAAGGCAGGAAGGGTCAGCAGATTTCCAGGCCCTTCCTTCTTTAAGTTGAAGGAGAGATAATGACCCCTGAAACCTGCCTTCAATAGGTCCCTATGTGGCGACCAACACCAAGGGTATAGAATCACACACTAAAGGGAAGGCATTACCCATATTCTTTTAATAGGATTTGGAGATAAGATAGAAAATCCCACCACACCAAAACTGAAAGTGAAAATACGGCTGAAAACAAACCATTCCCATATGCATGTTGAAAGGTAAAAGATACAAGTCACAAAACTCAAAAGGTAAAAAGATACCATGAAACAGGTAACAACAACAGCAACTACCCCAACGATCCAAGTTAGTATGGTCCCGCACGATCCCTGATTTCCTCTTGGAAAACTGAAAGCAGTTTTATATATGTTGGGTGATCATACAATTATACTCAGTAGGTAATAACCAAAGATATTCGTTCACAAGTGGGGAGGCATACTAATGCCCAGTGGGAACATAGATAACCAAGCTCCTAGCAAGGAAACTAACCACCAAATCCTCACCAAGGCACACTCTCCAAATAACGCAAGTCATGTAATGTATAGTAATAAAACATCGATGTTTGGGTACCCCAAACCACTTTCCCCATGATTATTGAAGTCATCCTACGCATCGGACCAACCCCACCATTCTCATCGCAGTCCCACTGCCATACCCCGCCCACACACACCTGGGCCAAAACCGCACATCACACCCACAAACACCTGGTCCACAACCACTAACCCGCCCACAGACACCTGGGCCACAACTGTCACATGTCACCATGCCTGAAATCACCTAGGACAGAACGACCACTGCCACACCCGAAGACACATGTGCTAGAAGAACTTCTGCCACACCCGAAGACACATGGGCCTCATCCCGAAGATACTTTGGAAAACACCAACCCGCACACACCTGGGCCAACCACCACACTACACTGCCTGAAGATTCTTGGGCTAATAATGGACTTCAGGCCATCACATCCTGCCCGTAGAATCTTGGGCTATCCATGAAAGGGAGCAGAAAATGATCTAATAACCAGCCACTCAAAGGAGTGTTGGAAAAAACACCCTCCCCCAGGAAATGGGGGTGTACGGAACTAAGTGCTCAACTTGGGTGGGGTGTGAATAAGAAACACAAAAAATAAAAGTACATGTATCGGTAACAAGTACTCACCCAATCTAAGTTTTTCTCTAGCCATCCTAAAGAGAATTATCCTTACGATTCATTCATAACAGAAGGGAACAACACCCATGCCCAAGTCACAACTCACACCAAACCAAATCCACATTATTCCGATCCTTGATTTCATGTTCGGTAATAATGCTTAAATAAGATTCAACACCTACTTGGGAAACTTGTAATCATAAGCACAAGCCAGGGAAATAGTACACCCAACATCAATTTAAACATTCACACCCAGTTCTCTTGTAAAAGCACATAAAGTGAGACCACTCCAAGTATTGCAACCAAAGCAGTTAAAAGTGAGATACAGTCCCAAGTTCCCATAACAATGAATAAGAAGGTTTCACAAAAAAAGAGGATCCCAACCCAATTCTTGATACAAACAGAGGATCCCTTCCTCACCCACATCACCCCAGCAATCTAATCCCCTATCCAAGAAAACTGTAAGGTCACCCGTACTGGGCACGTGGAGGAAACAACCAAACTAATACTACCAACACAAGGAAGACACAACATGAACTTTTAGATTTAAAAGATTTAACACACTACATGATTTAAATTCAAGTGGGCTTAAACCAAGGTTATCAAAGAAAATGAGTTGATCCTGGTGTTTCCAATTTATTTAGCCGAATATACATAATTATCCAATTTCCTTTACACCGCAAAAGGTTCACAACCAAAATACATGCTATTTAAACATCACAAGGGGGTAATGGTTTATTAGTGCACAGAGAAGGACCACCAATAGCCATGATTTGCAGTAGGTGTAAGCCGGCACAACTCAGAAATCATTAATCATGAATGAATAGAAAAATAGAGAAGCATCATCGATCACACCCCGCTCCTTCATTCTTTAGAATCTCTTTATTATCTTCATTTAAGTTTGGTTCATCCAATTCTATAGAAGTAGTAGCGTACCCACCCCTCAAGATACACAGAATGGAGAGACGAAGGTGAAACCCCAACCTGACTGATCAAGGATTGACGTTAAGTCCCCGCATGAGTAGCAGGAGCACCACAAAACACGATCAAGGAAAACATCGATGGGTTACAACTCATCGGGAGGAAGGGTTCACCGACCGGAGGGTGATCGAGAAAAACAAACGTAGGGAGAGGACTTTAGGTTATAAAGGCTGATAAGGGCTGAGATACAGTATGCTATGGACGGTTATGATATAGATAAAAAAACATGAAACTGCGTAAGGAGCGGGATCATGGGTTGACCACACGGCTGGGACACCACACACGTCATTAAAGGGTCCATGCCATTTAGGGCAGTTTAAACTGACGCACACTAGGGTACCTCACCAATCACTTTATTAATTGACATTTATAAGCATCAATGGGCTCTAAAACAGGATTAAAGAGTTCAACACAAGTTTAAAAAACCCAATTCGCGTGAAAAAACGCTACTGAAAAAACCTGTGGGGGTAGGAGAGAGCTACTGGTAGCCGAGAGCTACCAGTTGGTGACAGCTACCGGTAAACGAGAGAAACCGTTTGGCGACAACGACCAGTACCCAAGAGCTACTGGTTGGCGACACCTACTGGTAGCCGAGATCTACTGGTAGCTGAGAGCTACCGGTAGCCGAGTGCTACTGGTTCGCAACAGCTACCGGTAGCCAAGAGCTTCCAGTACCCCAAGGTCACCGGTAGGATAAGTCTACTGGTAGGCTGATGCTACCGGTAGGCCAAGTCTACCGCTTGGAGTCACCGAGAAGTTGGGATGGCCTTCCAGACCACCCAAAATACCTCAATCATCATATTTTTACCATGTAAGGAATCCCCAAAAAAACCCGGGTCATTACATCTGATACCTCTCAAACTATTCTCGCCATCGAGAATCAAAACAAACTAGAAGGAAAGATAGGTTTCAAAAAACCACCTAGAAAGATACCTCTCAGGAGTGAACCTCATCGTTATCTAAAAACACCTCCCTCTCAAGAACCAAAAAACATATCAGGGTCAAACTGCCCCGTCATATGTGTTGGGGAGTCTCTTCCCACATGTAAAGATATTATCCGCTTTGGGTGGCACTGACTCGTCCGCACAAGTTTAATCGCATCCACCTTAATGCGTCTTAATTAGGGGTCTGGTCCTCCCCTCCCTATAGCTGGGACTTTTCACACACATTCAGAGAAAAGAAAAACCACATATTTCATTGACAAAAAAGTAAAATGCTCCATCACTACATGTATAAATAGAACAACACAAAACTCAAAAACAACTATGGGTATTTGGCACACATCTGTGCATCCCTCTCCTAGGTACTCCCCTCAATCCCACCATGTCTCCATAACACACTATCCAAGGGAATGGTTTTCCCACGAACCACCATGTCCTCACGAACCTCGATCCTCAGTAGCGGCGTTGGTAACTCTAGCTGAAAAGCCACTTTGCCGACCCACCAAAACACTTCAAATGGTCCGATGAACCAGGGGGAAAGCTTAATTCCCTTGCCGAACCTCTCTTTTCCATGCTGAGGGGAGTCCTTCAAGAACACGTGGTATCCTGCCTGAAACTCCAAGGGCCTTCTCCTGCTACTGGCATACGACTTTTTTCGTTCATGGGCCGCCTTCATCTTTTCCCTTATAAGTTGAAACTTCTCTGTCATGTCGTGCACCACCTCTGGGACATGGATGCCCACATCTCCGACTTCGGTCCAGCACACGGGTGAGCGGCATAGCCTCCCGTACAAGGCTTTGAACAAAGCCATACCAATGGTAGAGTGATAGCTATTATTATAGGAAAACTATATCAGAGGCAAGTGTCGCACTGACAATCCTCTTGATTCCAGAACACATGCCCCCAATATATCCTCTAAGGTCTGGATGGTGTGCTCTATATGTCCATCTGTCTGGGGATGGAGAGCAGTGCTAAGACATAGCTGGGTGCCAAAATCATGATGCAATCCTCTATAGTCTCATTAGGTAAACCGTGCATCCCTATCCGAGAATATGTACCTTGGAACTCCATGCAACCGCACCACCTCATCCAAGTACCTTCGTGCCAAATCTTCTACTGCACCAGACAACTTGATAGCCAGAATGTGAGCCGATTTTGTCAACCAATCCACTGCTACCCAGATGGCGTCATATCCCCCTTGCAGATTGGGCAGACCCATGACGAAATCCATCATGATGTCATCCCACATCCATTTGGGGACATCTAGAGACTGCAGCAGCCCCCCCTGGAACACAGTGTTCAGCCTACACCTATTGACACACTAGGCACTTGGCCACAAACTCTGCCACTTCTCGCTTTACCACGGGCCACCAAAACTATCTCTTAAAACCCTGGTACATCTTGGAAACTTCTTGGGTGCACTGATAGGGTGAGTTGTGGAACTCACTACGAACCTGGCCGTGCATCGCCTCTGGAACAAACAACATTCCTCGAAAAAGAATCCGGTTCTGACCAACTTCCATCCACCCTTCCGGTGCATTTCCTTGGTCAACTCAGTCATGCATCACTTTGCACTATGGGTCACCCCACTGAGACTCCTCCACTTGCCGAAAAAGAGAAGTCTAAACTGTCATATGATACATGAAACCTCCATCGTTATCCATCCTCGCATCAGGTTCTAGGCAGCCAACTCCACCATTGCCTTCCAGGTGTCTACTGACTCTCGGATTGCATTCTTCTGCGAACTTCTGCTCAAAGCATCGGCCACTAAATTCCATTTTCCTGAAGTGTAGGAAATCTCGAAGTCGTAATCCTAGAGAAACTCCATCCACCTTCACTGTCGTATATTTAGGCCCCGCTGGGAGAAGAAATACCTAAAGCTTTTGTGATCTGTGAAGACCACAAAGAGTTCTCCAATGAGGTAATGCCGCCATAACTTCAGTGTGAAAAAGACCGCTGCATGTTCCAGATCGTGGGTGGCATAATTACGCTCATGAGGGAGTAGCTACCTAGACCCATAAGAGATCTCCTCTTGTTGATGCCTCAACACACATCTGAGGCCTTCCCATGAAGCATCACAGAACACCTCATATGTCACCCCTTCTTCAGTTAGTCTCCGCACTAGGGCACTAACCAATCTCTCCATCAGATAGCTGAAGGCTGCCTCGCACTGCTCACTCCACACAAAAACATGGTCTTTCTTGGTCAAGGCTATTGAAGGGGCTACAACTCGAGAGAAGTTGGGTATGAACCTCCGATAGTAACCAGCCAGCCCAAGAAAACAGCAAACCTCTGCCACATTCTTGGGTTCTACTGAAGAAACAACTGCCTCAACCTTTGATGGGTCCACCGCTACCCCATGTTCGGACACTACGTTCCTGAGGGAGTGTACTTCTCATGTCCAGAACCTTCATTTCGATAAATTCCCATAGAGGTGGTGTTGTCGAAGGTCCTCTAAAACCCTCCTCATATGCTCCATGTGGTCCTCCTCTGATCTTGAATAGATCAGGATTTCATTGATGAACACGACTACGAACCGATCCAGGTACTCTCAGAAGATAGAGTTCATAAGCCCCATGAACAAAGCCGGGGAATTCGTAACACCGAAAGACATGACTACAAACTCCAAGTTCCCATATCTTCAACTGAAGGCCGTCTTCAAGATTTCTCCCTCCCCCGCCCTCAACTAGTGATACCCAGACTACAAGATGATCATTGAGAACCATCATGCCCCTTTTAGCTGGTCACAAAGATCGTTTATCCTAGGAAGAGGGTAGTGATTCTTGATCGTTACCTAATTCAGCCTCATGTAGTCTATTCACAACATGAAACCACCATCTTCCATCATTGCAAACAATACTGGAGCACCCCACGGTGACACACTTGGACGAACATAACCTTTCGTCATCAGATAGTCAATTTGAATCCGCAACTCCCGTAGCTCCAAAGGTGCCATCAGGTAAGGACCCATCGAAATCAGACGTGTACAAGGCTGAAAGTCTATCCCAATTTCGATGTCACCTAGAGGGGGGTAGAGTTGTCACCTCCTCAGGGAAGACATCTATAAACTCACTGACGATCCCTGGTACCTCCACCATCTCATCATCAACTGACTCTACTGGCAGCTCGACAAACATGGAGAGGAGGGGTTCCTCTCGCATGCTTCCCTTCTGACTGCTCCGCTCGCTGGTGAAAGTAAAACGTAGGCCACTAGAGTCTGAGAACATAACCCTTACTCAAAAGTATTCGATGGTGGAACATACAGAGATCAAACATTCAATGCCTAGGATGACATCGTATGGTTGTATCTGCAATAGTAGGAGATACCTGACTGACTGATGTGGCCCTATCATCAGTCTGCATCCTCGAAAAACATATAACAAGTCGGTCTGACCTCCGACTGGTGTGATTAGCACCAGGGGAACAGGAGGTCTCTCATAATCTAAACCCAAAGCATGGGTTATACAGGGTGCAACGAAGGAGTGCGATGCTCCGATATCGAACAAGGCATAAGCAAGGGTGCTAAACAAATTGATCGTACCTCAAATGACCTCTGGTCCTACTTGAACTACCGCCTTCGCGGCGTGAAACTTCCCATGCCCAGTTCCTCTACCTCTTGGCTGTCGGCCGCCTCCCCAACCACACCTCGGTCGAGGTCCCTAAAGAGCTTCCGGAGGTCAGCCTCCCCCTGCAATGTCTGCCCTCAGAGGAGAGGGAGCTCGCTGCCCCTGTTGTTCCTACTGGAAGGACCTATCTGGAAGCTACTGCTGGGGCGGGTGTTGGGCATGTCTGCCACATTCGTACTATACCTTTTCCGGGAACTAATTCTGGAGATTTCCAAGGCTCCCACAGAAGAATCACCTCGGTCCTGGGCCCAAAGGAATCGGGCGAGGACCGAGCGACCGGAACTGGAACAACTGCAGCCTGCTCCCTGTTGGTGGAAACCTAGAGGGTCCCGATGCTGGAGGTCTGGCGCTGACAGCCTTCCCTTTAGATAGGCATAACTGAATCCCCTCTTGTGAAACACCTCCTAGAGCATGCATCCTCTCCACCACTTCTGCCTTCTTCTGGACCTCCAAGTATGTCGGCAAGGTGATGGGGTAACATCGTATTGGAGGGAGGGTTTGAGCGCCTCCTCTAAACGTTTCTCCTGAGACTCCTCATCTGGAAAGAGGTCTGGAGAAAAAAGTAGGAGGTCCTTGAACTTGATTTCCAACTCCCTTGCTGACATACTCCCCTGCTGGAGGGAGAGTAGCTCCTGCCTCTTTTCCGCCTTCATTGTATAAGAGAGGAATTCTGCCCAAAACTCCTTCTAAAAATCAGTCCATGCCACCTCAGCCTCTCTCCTCTCCCCCTGGTAGAGTGTCCACCACCGACGCGTTTCTCCCCACATCTGGCTGACAGCGAGGGGAACCCAGTACTCGGTTGGAGCGCGAATCAATCTGAAAGCTATCACCATCTCCTCTAGCCAGCTCTCCGTCTTCATGTCAAAGGTGTTGCCCTCATACTTCTCGAGGGTATGTCGCTAGAAGGCTCGAAGCGTCTTCTGCAACTGGTCGTCCTCCTCCTCTCGATCAGCCCTCTGCCAATCGGCCATGTCAACCTCTAGGGCCTCGATCGCCCACACAGCCCGTGGTCGTCTCCCAGGTGCCATAGCTGCAAGGCAAACAAGGAATGCCTAATCCCAAGTAGTACAGAAGATCATTCTTTAAAAAAAATTCTTTAACTTCTTACTTATTTAAATCCCCAAAAAACCCATGAAACATGAGAACAGAAGTCATTATGGTGCACGTACCATTCCTAGGGTCTCTATCCAGCAATCAGCGTGGCCTTACCTGGTGGTTCGGTAGGTACATAGTTATTGCATCGGGCCACGAGGGGCCCTAAAATCATGTGTCCTAGCCGGTCTTACCTATCCTAATTCACGCACCAAGGTCATCCAACACTATTTCCCAACCATTCCATGCAATACATACTATGCCTAACTCCATCATCTATCCTATATCTCAACCATTTCCTTTGATACCATTCTGTCACGACCTGCCTTCACCAAATGGATGGAAGGGTCAGCAGATTCCCAGACCCTTCCTTCTTTATGTTGAATGAGAGATAACAACCCCCGAAACCCGCCTTCAATATGTCCCGGAGTGGCGACCAACACCTATGGTATAGAATCACACACTAAATGTATGGCATTACCCTTTTTCTTTTAATATGATCGGGAGATAAGATAGTAAATCCCACAACACCAAAACTCAAAGTGCAAATACGGCTGAAAATAAACCATTCCCATATGAATGTTTAATTGTAAAAGATACAAGTCAGGAAACTACAAAGGTAAAAAGATACCAAGAAAAAGGGAACAACAACAACAAATTCCCTAAAGGTCCAAGCTAGTATAGTCCTGCACGATCCCTGAAGTCCTCTTGGAAACCTGAAAGCAGTTTTATATACGTAGGGTGAGCATAAGAGTATACTCAGTCAAGAAAAAACCAAAGACTCTCCTGCACAAGTGGGGAGGCATACTAATTCCCTGGGAGAAAAGAGATAACCAAGAACCTAGAAAGGAAAATAACCAACCAAGCCTCACAAAGGCACACTCCCCAAATAACGCATGTCCTGTAATGTATAGTAATTGAACATCGATGTTTTGGTACCCCGCGCCAGTTTCCCAATGGTTATTGAAGACATCCTACGCATCGGACCAATCCCTCAATTCTCATCACAGCCCCAATGCCATACCCCGCCCGCACACACCTGGTCCACAACCACACATCCCGCCTGCAAACACCTGGGCCATAACCACTAACCCTTCCACAGACACCTGGGCCAAAAATGTCACACGTAACCATGCCAAAAAACACCTAGTCCAGAACAACCACTACCACGCCTGAAGACACCTCGTCTATAAGAACTACTGCCATGCCTGAAGAAACCTGGGCCTCATCCCAAAGATACTTGGGAAACCTCCTGCCCACACACACCTAGGCCAACCACCACACTACACTGCCCAAATATTCTTGGTCTAATAATGGACTTCAGGCCATCACAACTTGCCCGTAGAGTCTTGGGATATCCAGTAAAGGTATATGAAAATGAGCTAATAACCAGCCAATCATAGGAGTGTTGGGGAAAACACCCTCTGCCATGAAATGGGGGTGTTCCGCATTATGTGCTCAACTTGGGTGGGGCGCGAATAATAAACACAAAAACTAAATGTATATGTTTATGTAACAAGAACTCATCCAATATATGATTTTCTACAGCCAGCCTAAAGAGCACTATCTTTACTATTCATTCATAAGAGAAGATAACAACACCCATGCACAAGTGACAACTCACACCAAACCAAATCCCAATTTGTCCCATCCTTGTTTCCATGTTTAGTAATAACATTTAAATTAGTTTCTGAACCAACTTGGGCAACTAGTAAGAATAAGAACAAGCTAGGGAAAGAGTACACCCAACAGTATTTTAAACATTAACACTCTGTTCTGTTGTAAAAGAACATCAAGTGAGACCCCTACAAGTATTTGAACCAAAGAAAGTAAAAGTGAGATACAGTCCCCAGTTCGCGTAACAATGAATTAGAAGGATTCAAAACAGAATAGGATCCCACCCTAATTCATGATACAAACAGAGGATCCCATCCTCACCCACATCACCTTAGCAATCTAAGACCTTATCCAAGAAATACAAAAGGTCACCCGTACTCATCTCGTGGATGTAACAACCAAACCAAAACTACCAACACAAGGCAGACTCAATAGTTATTTTTAGTTTTAAAATATTTAACACACTCCATGATTTCAATTCTACTCGGCTTAAACTGGGGTTATCATAGAAAAGGAGTTGATCCTGGTGCTTCCAATTTATTTAGCCGAATATACGTAATTAACAAATTTCCATTACATAGTAAAAGGTTCACATCCAAAATACAATCCATTTAAACATTACAAGGGGTAAGGGTTTATTATTACACAGAGAAATTCCACCAACATTCATGATTTTCAGTAGGCATAAGCCCACACAACTCAGAAATCATTAATCATGAAATAATAGAATAACAGAGTAGCATCGTAAATCACACCCCTCCCCTTCATTCTTTAGAATCTGTTTATTGTCTTCATTAAAGTTTCGTTCATCCAATTCTACAGAAGTAGTAGTGCACCCACCCCACAAGATACACATAAATGAGAGACTAAGGTTAAACCCCTACCCGACTGATCAAGGATCGACGTTAAGTCCACGCGTGAGAAGTAGGAGCTCCATGAAACACCATCAAGGAAATCTTCACCGGGTTACAACTCGTCGAGATGAAGTATAAGGCCCCGGCATTAAACCATACTTAATATTGAATTAAATGAATAATTCACATTGAGGATCTTTTCAGTTTTAGAGTTTTAGAGAATTAGGACATAACTATTACATCTCAAAATATTACAAAGTATACACTTCTACTATGTTTCCATATAATAAAAACTCTTAAAAAGAAACATGTCTAGTTCCATGTTTTATATAGCATGACTTTCCCTTGATCTGATCTTTGACCCTATTCGACAATAAGTCCTGTGAAAAACATTTCAAAAAAACTTGGGGTGAGCATAAAAAGCTCAGTAAGGGATACACAATGAATGAAAACTGTTAGTTTATCAAAACAACAAGTAAACCATGTATACTTTATCAAAGTAATACTTTTCACCTTTATGAAGTAGTAAAAACTATTCACTGAATAAAAGTTCATTACTTTCCCTTTTGTAACCAAAATATTACCATAAAACCCATATAAAGATCACATAACATATAAAGGTAACTTGGGACATAAACATACTTAAATGGAATAACCATACAGTTGACTTCCACACATATCACTTAATGGAATAGCCATACGGCCGACTTCCATACCCAATGCATTGGAGGTTATAACGTAACCACCCATCCTGGTATTCACGGCACCACCCGTCATATGGTTTATCACGTAACCACCCATTAAATGTCCAAGTACCATTATAAAATCATAATACATAAACAAATATAATGGAAGGAATACATTTCCACACTTTGATCACAATATATCACTTAAATATATTGACATAGAAAATCCATTATAAAACCCATTTTCAATACCAAAATACATAAAAGAGTATATGATATTTATTTCATTTTAAAAACATTATGGCTTGTTGAGGAAGCCAAAGACCAAATAATACTCAAGGCAGCGGAAAAGGTCGTTGTCACCAGGTACGTTAAATGAAAAATTCCTTTTTGTCGTTTTGTAAACTGCTTCGTAGAAGAAGATTCCTTTTGTATAAAACTAAAAGTCAAAGGGGTTTATACACTGTACAAAATAATGTTGTGTATAAAACGAGATATGCCTCAATGAAAAAAGATTGAGGCGAAGTCCCTTACAAAGATCATTTTTTAAAATAAAAAGGATCTATTATGTGTATTCGCAATAATTACACATAATGAAAGTAAAAATAACAGACATGACAAAATAATATCATGAAATAATTTGAAAGTAGGAGATTAACCCAAAGAATGGAAATTGGGTTACGAAGTTCCTTTACCTCGGGTCCGATATGACTCGATCAATCTTTAACGTCCTGAATAATAAAATTGAGTTAATTTATACTTTCTTAAGTACCTTATTAAAGTTAATTATTACTTTTATATCACTTATTACTATGTTATAATCCTTATTTAATCATATAATTTAATAATGTTTGTTTTGTCGATATTTGGTTCTTATGTCAAAAGTGGATTTCTTACAATTACATGTTGTTCATGTGGTCATAGGTTCTTTATATACAGAAATATATTCATGATTTGGATATCATATATATCATATATATCAATCATATATGTGTATTTATAATATTACATAATCATTTAGAAGTAAGAAATGAAATGCACCGTTCATGGAGACGGTATGCCGTACGTACGCATGAACGCTACATTCATTTCTATGTCATATTAATGGAATTAAAACTAAATGAGAAGTATGTATATTTTAATTACAGAATTATATTCATCACATATATGTATCATACATCATATATATCAATTATATAAAGGTACTTATAATAGTACATTACATTTGGGGATAAGAAATGAAATGCACCATTCATGGAGACGGTAAGTCGTACGTACACATGAACGCTACATTCATTTCTATATCATACTTTAATGGAATGAAATAATAATTATATAAAGGTATATTATAATTCCAGTATAACATAATATATAATAACTTTAAATCCATCCTTTATACGTCCCACTTATGGCAATAACGAATCAAATCACTTTGAGGGGGCGGTAGTCCGCACTTCCTAAAATGAAGATATCGGGTATACCCATAATGGAAGCCATAAAGGTATTCCATAAATGAAAAATACATAAGCTTAAGGAAAAAAATAAACATATTATATATAATATATAAATATTGTGACATCTTAATGGCCACCTTTGAAGGTGTTAGAAAAATATTGAACAACCATCGTTTCGTGAGGCTGAAATTCTCCATCCACAGAAACAGTATGTTCATTAACCATTAGATGTAGGTGTGTGTAAGTGTATCTCGAATGATTCTTATAACAACATCATAGTATATTTAATATACTGTATTTGTTACAAAATAAAGGAATACAAAGAGATTAGTGGTTGGAGAATAAAAATAAAACCAAAGAACACAAGTGATGACATTACCTTAAAATCGGGTAACTCTCTTAGATTTGATCTCAAAGGATTCCGTGGAAAGACTTCTGCCCAAAGTGAGGCTTCTAGGAGTAATATATGGATGTGGAGAGACAAAAATATCAGATATTGGCCAAGCCAAAGGTTTGAGAGGTGTGGGTAAAGAGGTAGAGGTGGCGGCGTTTTATAAGAGGAGAGGAGGGGCACTCTTGGAAAGTTAAGAAAAGATACTTTATTATAAAATGATTTTCGGATAAAAAGGGTCCCCCAATTATAAATTTAGAGGATAAGGTGATAAGAGTTCTAAATACAACCATAAAATAGGTTTTTTACATGTTTAGTTCTTAGATTTTACATTATCTTTTCATTTTACTTAAATCATTAAATAATGAGGTAATCGATGCATCATCATGGTGTCATAAATAATTTCATTAATTTAATTTATAAAAATTATCAAAAAACTATCATGATGTAGGAAATCTTTTTATATTTATAGTTAATATTTATAGACAAAAATATGACTTGTATAACCCCACTTAAAAATTGTTTTAGTAAAACAACTCATGTTTGTGACATTTTCACTTTATCATTAAATAAAAAGATATTAATGTCATTTTCCATCCAAAGTGGCTCCATAGGGTCACAAAGTTGACCCATGGATTCTCTTGGTTGGCCATGAAACATCCAATAAGGTTAGTACATGTGTCAAGTTCATATCTTATTATTAAAACATTATTTTTATCTTAAATTACACTAATTACCTATAATCGCGATTAAAAACTTAAAAGTTACTATTCACCAAAAAATTATTCTAATCCCATTGAACCACATTTTAATTACTAATGACAACCAAGTATGTCGGATTTTTGAAATTCAAAACACAAAGGTGGTAAAATCTTATTTAAACGAAAAATCAGTTTTTTAAGTACCACTTCGTGGTTTCACTATTCATCAAAAATTGAAGTTTTTCGGAAAAATACCAAAACATCGCCCTAAGCTATATTTGATATTCTGAATTCAAAAATGATATCTATTTTACAAAATTCAAAGAATATATGTTGCATTAATTAATTTAATAATTAATTCCTGCTGTCAGAGCAAATAGCGTGTTTTTATGAAACAATAAGTATCAAAAGATTGACACTAGTTTAAGTCCAATTTCAAAGTGAAATTAATTCCAAAGAACACTATTGGATTAAATGGTAAAAATATATTCTAATTAAACTATAAATACAATTAAAAATATAATCTAATCATATAAATAAATTAGATTAAAACGAGGTTTTGAATTAAAATACAACATTTTTCGCTATTCATTAAAAATGATCTTTATCGGAAAAATACCAAAAATTTACACAAAGTAAATTTTGTTGTCCCGATTCAAAAGAAGAGTTTTATTTGGTCCAATATTATGTATAAGAGTGACCAAAAGTATATTTAATTATGGTTCACCATCAAAAGGCGATAAGTGAACCTTTAGTGAAAATTAGGGTATATATGCCTAAAATTGAATTATTTCCGTATTTTAAGCATTTATCTTTTATTGGATAAATGTAAAGACATTTAAAAACATATATAATCATATTTTGGTATTTTCTATCCATTCCTGCCAATAAAATGACAATGTGTTAACTGCCATTTAAAATAATATTATTTTATTACTAGTGTGCAACGTATGATTTCAATGAAACTCTTTGTTGCGTATCGGGTACGCTATTGAACATAACAACCCCTTTAAAGTAAAATTAATATTTAATTCATAAATATTAATAAATATGAAAATGATTTATTCTTTATTTACCTGGGATGTTACATCCTTCCCCCCTTTTGGGAATTGCGTCCTTGCAATTTTATTCACTTATCAAAATAAGTGGGGGTATTTATCCCTCATAGAATTTTTAGATTCCCACATTTCCACTTCAACCATATGTTTTCCACAAAAGATTTACCTGATGAATTACCTTATTTTCCAACACTTGCTCTCTTTAGTAAAGAATCTAGACTGGTTGTTCTTCATAAGAGAGATTCTCTTCCAACTGAACTACCTCTGGGCTCAAACCATGAGATGGATCTAGCATATACTTTCTCAACATCGAAACATGAAAAAAATTGTGTACCTGAGATAAAATCGGAGGTAATGTCACTATGTATGAAACTGATCCAACTCTCTCTAGAATTTCATATGGTCCAATGAACCTTGGACTCATATTTCCTTTCTTACCAAATCGCATCACACTTTTCCATGGAGAAACCTTGAGAAAAACATGATCACCTACCTCGAAAGATAGATCTTTCCTCCGGTTATCCACATAACTTTTCTGTCTGCTCTGAGCTATTCTCATGTTTTTCTGAATCCACTGAACTTTTTCTGACAACTCTTCTACCAATTCTGGTCCCATCAGCTTCCTTTCACCTACTTCATCCCAAAAAGCTGGAGTTCGACACTGCTTCCAATATAATGCCTCAAACGGTGCCATCTGTATACTAGAATGAAAACTGTTATTATATGAAAACTCAACCAAAGAAAGATATTGGTCCCAACTTCCCTGATAATCCATAGAACAAGCTCGTAGCATATACTCCAAGGTCTGAATTGTTCGTTCTGACTTCCCATCTGATTGCGGATGAAAATATGTATTATAATTTAATTCAGTACCCAACGACTTCTGAAGTCCTTTCCAAAAGTTATAAGTGATCCTTGGATCAAGGTTAGATAAAATGGAGGGAGGAACTCCATGTAACCTGACTATCTCTTTAAGATACAAATGGGAAATTTGATCTAGGGAAAAAGTATCTCGTATGGCAAGGAAATGTGTAGATTTAGTCAAGCAATCAACAATAACCCATATTGCATTATTACCTCGAGATGTCTTTAGTAATCCCACAAAAAAGTTTATGGATATATTCTCCCATTTCCACTCCGGCACTGGTAAAGGCTAAAACATCCCTTTTGGTAACTATCACTCTACTTTAATGTACTGACAAGTCAAACACCTCACAGTAAAATAAACAATATCTATTTTCATTCCATCCCACCGGTAATACTTCCGCAGATCTATGTACATCTTAATACTGCCAGGATGAACTGAAAATGGGGAACTATGAGCATCACATAACAACTCATTCTTTAACTGTGAATCACTAGGAACACATAATGTCTTCCAAAATCTAAAAAAACTCATTATCAATGTTAAATTCAGGAAACTTACCCTTATGAACCATCTCTACCTTTTTCTACAACTCACTGTCTTCCCTCTCTGCTTGCTAAATCCTGTCTGATAGGGCTGATCCTGCTAATACCTGAAATGAAACAGAAGAACTTCCTGCACCATAAAATTCTATGCCAAATTTTATTAAATAAAAAACCAACGGATCTCGTTCCAAACATAGCATGGTTAATGAAGAATTACTTTTTCGACTCAAAGCATCATCCACTTTATTTTATTTTCCCGGATGGTAATGAATTGTACAATCATAATCCTTGATTAATTCCAACTATCTCCTCTATCTCATGTTCAACTCTTTCTGAGTAAATATATACTTTAAATTTTTGTGATCAGTATATATTTCACACTTTACTCAATACAAATGATGCCTCTAAATTTTTAGAGCAAAAACAACAACATCTAATTTCCAAGTCATGTGTAGTGTAATTTACCTCATGAGTTTTCAACTGACGTGAAGCATATGCAATTACCTGATCAATCTGCATAAGGACAGAACAACGTCCATTTAATGAAGCATCACTGTAGATAACAAACTCACCATTCATGTAAGGAAGTTCCAAAACTAGAGCATTCACCAATCTTCTTTTCAACTCCAGAAAACAATCATCACATTCTTTTGTCCAGATAAACTTAACACCCTTCTGAGTAAGCTTAGTCATTGGACTAGATAACTGTGAAAAACTTTCAACAAAACTTTGGTAGTAACCTGCCAAACCAAGAAAACTATGGATCTCAGTTACATTTGTGGGTATTGGCCATTCTTCAACAACAATTTTTTTAGCAGGATCAACATTTATGCCATCTTTTGAAACAATGTGACCAAGGAAAGAAATTTTTTGCAACCAAAACTCACACTTTCTGAATTTCCCATACAATTTCATTTCTTTCAAGGTTTGCAAACTAACCATTAAATGTCTTTCATGTTCCTCTTTACTTTTAGAAAACTCCAAAATATGATCAATAAACCCAACCATTATTTATCACCTGATTCAACTGAGTCATCACAGCAATAAGCTGCTCAATTCTGATTCCGACCATATCTGGTTGCTAATTTGAAAAGTCATTCTCCTCTATATGCCTTCCCAGAAAAGTTTCTCTATTTCTATTATGAAAAACCATTCTTAACATAGATATATCTCAGATGAAGGAATATGGAAATCTTTAAATGCTATATCATTTCAATCATACCATAAATTAATTCATAATTTAACAATTTTCTAACTCCTAAAGTTGTCTAAACCGACCTCTGATACCAAATATAAGGACTCGGCCTTAAAACATACTTAATATTGAATTAAATGAATAATTCACATTGAGGATCTTTGCAGGTTTAGAGTTTTAGATAATTAGGACATTACTATCACATCTCAAAATATTACAAAGTAGACACTTCTACTAAGTTTCCATTGAATAAATAAACTTAAAAATAAACATTTCTAGTTTAATGTTTTATATAGCATGAGTTTCCCTTGATCCCATCCTTGACCCTATTACACATTATGTCCTGTGAAAAAAATTTCAAAAAAACTTGGGGTGAGCATAAAAACCTCAGTAAGGGATACACAATTAATGAAAACTGTTAGTTTATTAAAACAACAAGTAAACCATGTATACTTTGTCAAAGTAATACTATTCACCTTTATGAAGAAGTAAAAAATCTTCACTGAATAAAAGTTCATTACTTACCCTTTTGTAACCAAATTATTACCATAAAACCCATATAAAGATCATATAACATATAAAGGTTACTTGGGACATAAACATACTTAAATGGAATAACCATACGGTGGACTTCAACAAATATCACTTAATGGAATAGAGGGAGAGGATAAGCGGGGTGAGTGAAGCGGGCCTCTGAGCGGCGTCTCCTTCCCATTTCGGGGCGACTAGGGTTTTCCTCATCATCACGCTCCTTCCCTATTCGGCTGCAGCCGAATCCCGAGCCCTCTTCATCGGGTTCGCCTCAGCGCTTTGGAGGTGCTACGCGGCTGATCTCAACGCGACGGCGACAAAGACTCTTTGAAGTTTGACGACGAAGCCGGTTTGGTCGGGGGAGGGGAGGTCTTCGCATCCTGGTTTTTTTTCTTAATGGTTGAAGGTTCCATCTCTGTGATGGATGCGCTAGGGTTTCTCCCTCTAGTGGTGGTTTTTGCTTCGGACCCCTCTGTGCTCCCTGCGGTGGTACAGTGGCTTCCTCTCCTGCTGTGGATTTTCGCTATGGGCTGCCGTGGTTGCTGATTCAGAGCTGCGGGTGTAAGACTGTGTTTTCGCCAGCATACTCTCCAGAGCGCTCCAGGTTTGTTCTCAGTAGTTTCATCGGTCCTATGGGGAGGTCTCAGCTTCTGCTGGTTTCCACTATCCCACTGTGGTTGAGTAGTTTGAGGATCATAAGTGCCATTTCCCAGCGATTGGGTTGAAGACTTTGGATTTTCTGGTTAATTTTTCGGTGGTTCTAAGATGTTGGTGAAATCTCTGTTATTTTCCATTTTTTCTGGTTGATTTGGCGACGACGGACGCCGGTGAAGCTTGTCGGCGCTCCGGTGATGTGGTGCTCGAGGCGGTGCAGGCTCACGGCTCGAGGGTTTGGTGATGATGGTGAATAGCGTGATGGGGACGTCGGTCCAGCGGACGAGGTGCTCCGGAATGCGTGATGGCGGATGGCGATGGGATTGAATGTTGAGGGTTCTCGTGGCTCGAGGTTTCCTCGGGTCCTGTAATTTTTATTTTGAATTGAGCTGTTTTGGTTACCGCTTACCCATAAAGCGGGTTTATTAAAAATCCAAAAAAAGAGAATTTTCAGTCTTAATGGAATAGACATACGTCCGACTTCCATACCCAATGCATTGGAGGTTATAGAGTAACCACCCATCCTAGTATTCACGACACCACCTGTCATATGGTTTAACACGCAACCACCAGTCAAATGTCCAAGTACCATTATAAAATCATAAGACATAAACAAATATAATGGAAGGAATACATTTCGACACTTTTATCAAAATATATCACTTAAATATATTGACAGAGAAAATCCATTATAAAAACCATTTTCAATACCAAAATACATAAAAGAGTATATGGTATTTATTTAATTTTAAAAACTTTATGGCTTGTTGAGGAAGCCAAAGAAGAAATAATACTCGCCACGACGGAAAAGGTCGTTGTCACCACGTATGTTAAAAGAAACATTCCTTTTTGTCGTTTTTTAAAACGCTTCGTAGAAAAATATTCCTTTTGTATAAAATCAAAAGTCAAAGGGGTTTATACACCATATAAAATAAAGTTGTGTATAAAACGAGATATGCCTCAATGAAGGAGATTGAGACGAAGTCCCTTACAAAAATCATTTTTTAAAATAAAAATGATCTATTATGTGTATTCACTATAAGTACACATAAATAGAGTAAAAATAAAAGAGAGGAAATAATAATATGATGACATAATTTGAATGTAGGAGATTAACCCATAGAATGGAAATTGGGTTAAGAAGTTCCCTTACCTCGGGTGTGACTTGATTCAATCATTCTTTAACATCTTGAATAATAAACTTGTGTTAATTTCTACTTTCTTAAGAACCCTTTTCAAGTTATTTATTACTTTTATATCACTTATTACCATGTTATAAACATTATGTAATCATTTAAGTTAATAATGTTTTTTTGTTGATATTTGGTTCTTAAGTCGAAAGTGGACTTCTTACAATTACATGTTGTTCGTGTGGTCAGAGGTTCTTTATATCCAGAATGATATTCATGATTTGGATATCATATATATCATATATATCCATCATATACATGTATTTATAATATTACATAATCATTTATAGGTAAGAAATGAAATGCACCGTTAATGGAGACGGTAAGCTGTATGTACGCATGAACGCTACTTTCATTTGTATGTCATATTAATGGTATTAAAAACAAATGAGAGGTATGTATATTTTAATTACAGAATTATATTAATCAATTATATGTAACATAAATCATATATATCCTTTATATATAGGTACATATAATAATACATTACATTTGGGGATAATAAATGAAATGCACCGTTCATGGAGACGGTAAGTCGTACGTACGCATGAACGCTACTTTCATTTCTATCTCATACTTTAATGGAAAGAAATAATAATTATATAAAGGTATATTATAATTCCAGTATAAAATCATATATAATAACTTTAAATCCATCCTTTATACATCCCACATATGGAATAAATGAATCAAATCACTTTGAGGGGGCGGTAGTCTTCCTAAAATGAAGATATCGCGTATACCCATAATGGAAACCATAACGGTATTCCATTAATGTAAAATACAGAAGCTTAAGGAAAACTAAAAAATATTATATATCATATCTAAATATAGTGACATCTTAATGGCCACCTTTGAAGGTGTTAGAAAAATATTGAACAATCATCGTTTCGTGAGGCAGAAATTCACCATCCACAGAAACAGTATGTTATTTAACCATTAGATGTAGGTATGTGTAAGTGTATCTAGAATTCTTATAATAAAAAACATCCTAGTATATTTAAGATACTGTATTTGTTACAAAATAAATGAATAAAAAGAGTTTTGGGGTTGGAGAAGCAAAATAAAACAAAAGAACACAAGTGAAGACATTACCTTAAAATCGGGTAACTCTCTTAGATTTGAGCTCAAAGGCTTCCTTGGAAAGACTTCTGCCCAAAGTGAGGCTTATAAGAGTAATATAGGGATGTGTAGAGACAAATAGCGCACAGCTTGGCAGAACCAAAGGTTTGAGAGGTGTGGGTAAGGAGGTAGAGGTGGCGGCCTTTTATAAGAGGAGAGGAGGGGCACTCTTGGAAAGTTAAGAAAATAGACTTTATTATAAAATGATTTTCGGATACAAAGGTTCCCACAATTATATATTTAGAGGATAAGGTGATAATAGTTCTAAATCCACCCATCCAATAGGTTTTTGACATGTGTAGGTCATAGATTGTACATTATCTTTTCATTTTATTTAAATCGTTAAATAATGAGGTAATTGCTACATCATCATGGTGTCATAAATAATTTAATGTATTTAATGTATAACAATTATAAAAAAAATATCATGATATAGGAAATCATTTTATCTTTATAATTAATATTTATAGTCAAAAATAGGACTTGTATAACCCCACTTAAAAATTGTATTAGTAAAACAACTCATGTTTGTGACATTTTTACTTTAACATTAAATAAAAAGATATTAATGTCATTTTCCTTCCAAAGTGGATCCATGGGGTCCCCAAGTTGACCAATGGATTGTCTTGGTCGGGCATGACACATACAATAAGGGTAGTACATGTGTCAAGTTCATTTCATATTATTAAAATATTATTCTTACCTTAAATTACACTAATTACCTCTAATCGCGATTAAAAACTGAAAAGTTACTATTCACCAAAAAATTATTTTAAACCCATTGAACCACATTTTACTTCCTAATGATAACCATGTATGTCGGAGTTTTGAAATTCAAAAAACAAAGGTGGTAAAATTTCATTTAAAGAAAAAATCAGTTTTTATGTACCACTTAGTGGTTTCACTATTAATCAGAAATTGATGTTTTTCAGAAAAATACCAAAACTTCACCCTAAGCTATATTTGATATTCCGAATTCAAAAATGATGTCTATTTTACAAAATTCAAAACATATATGTTTCATTAATTAATTTAATAATTAATTCCTGATGTCAGAGCAAATATCATGTTTTTATGAAACAATAAGTATCAAAAGATTGACACTAGTTTAAGTCCAATTTCAAAGTGAAATTAATTGAAAAGACCACTATTGGATTAAATGGTAAAAATATATTCTAATTAAACTATAAATCCAATTCAAAAGATAATCTATTCATATAAATAAATTAGATTAAAATGAGGTTTTGAATTAAAATACAACATTTTTCACTATTCATTAAAAATGATCTTTATCGGAAAAATACCAAAAATTTACACAAAGTAAATTTTGTTGTCCCGATTCAAAAGAAGAGTTTTATTTGGTCCAATAGTATGTATAAGAGTGACCAAAACTATATTTAATGATGGTTCTCCATCAAAAGGTGATAAGTGACCCTTTAGTGAAAAATAGGGTATATATGCCTAAAATTGAATTATTTACGTATTTTAAGCATTTATCTTTTATTGGATAAATATATAGACATTTAAAAAACATATATAATCATATTTTGGTTATTTCTATCCATTACCGCCAATACAATGACTATGATTTAACTGCCATTTAAAATAATATTTTTTTATTACTAGTGTGCAATGCATGATTTCAATGAAACTCTTTATTACGTATCGGGTACGCTATTGAACATAACAACACCTTTAAAGTAAAATTAATATTTAATTCATAAATATTAAAAAATATGAAAATGATTTATTCTTTATTTACCTGGGATGTTACATCCTTCCCCCCTTTTGGGAATTGCGTCCTCGCAATTTTATTCACTTATCAAAATAAGTGGGGGTATTTATCCCTCATAGAATTTTTAGATTTCGACATTTCCACTTCAACCATATGTTTTTCCACAAAACCTTTACCTGATGAATTACCTTATTTCCCAACACTTTCTCTCTTCAGTTAAGAATCTAGACTGGATGTTCTTTATAAGAGAGATTCTCCTCCAATTGAACTACCTCTGGGCTCAAAAAATGAGATGGATCTAGCATATACTTTCAAAACATCGAAACATGAAAAAAAATTGTGTACCTGAGATAAAATCGGAGGTAATTTCACTCTGTATGCAACTAGTCCAACTCTCTCTAGAATTTCATACGGTCCAATGAACCTTGGACTCAGCTTTACTTTCTTATCAAATCGCATCACACTTTTCCATGGAGAAACCTTGAGAAAAACATGATCACCTACCTCGAAAGATAGATCTTTCCTCCGGTTATCCGCATAACTTTTCTGTCTACTCTGAGCAGTTCTCATGTGTTTCTGAATCCACTGAACTTTTTCTGCCAACACTTCTGCCAATTCTGGTCCCATCAACTTCATTTCACCTACTTCATCCCAAAAAGCTGGAGTTCGACACTGCTTCCAATATAATTCCTCAAACGGTGCCATCTGTATACTAGAATGAAAACTGTTATTAAATGAAAACTCAACCAAAGAAATATGTTGGTCCCAAATTCCCTGATAATCCATAGAACAAGCTCGTAGCATATCCTCCAAGGTCTGAATTGTTCGTTCTGACTGCCCATCTGATTGCGGATGAAAAGCTGTACTAAAATTTAATTCAGTACCCAACGACTTCTGAAGACCTTTCCAAAAGTTATAAGTGATCCTTGGATCACGGTCAGATAAAATGGAGAGAGGAACTCCATGTAACCTGACTATCGCTTTTAGATAAAAACGGGAAATTTGATCTAGGGAAAAAGTATCTCTTATGGCAAGGAAATGTGTAGATTTAGTCAAGAGATCAACAATAACCCAGATTGCATTATTACCTCGAGATGTCTTCGGTAATCCCACAACAAAGTCCATGGATATATTCTCCCATTTCCAATCTGGCACTGGTAAAGGCTGAAGCATCCCATTTGGTAACTGTCGCTCTACTTTAACCTACTGACAAGTCAAACACTTCATAGTAAAATAAATAATATCTATTTTCATTCCATCCCACCGGTAATACTTCGGCAGATCTCTATACATCTAAATACTGCCAGGATGAACTGAAAATGGGGAACTATGAGCCTCACAAAACAACCCATTCTTCATCTATGAATCACTAGGCACACATAATCTCTTCCAAAATCTAAAAAAATCATTATCAATGTTAAATTCAGGCAACTTACCCTTCTGAACCAGCTCTACCTTTTTCTGAAACTCACTGTCTTCCCTCTCTGCTTGCTAAATTCTGTCTGATAGGGATGATCCTGCTGATACCTGAAACGAAACAGAAGAAATTCATGCACCATCAAATTCTATGCCAAATTTCATTAAATCAAAAACCAATGGATCTCGTTCCAAACATAGCATGGTTGATGAAGCATTACTTTTTCAACTCGAAGCATCATCCACTTTATTTGCTTTTCCCAGATGGTAATGAATTGTACAATCATAATCCTTGATTAATTCCAACTATCTCCTCTATCTCATGTTCAATTCTTTCCGAGTGAATATATACTTTAGATTTTTGTGATCATTATATATTTCAAACTTTACTCAATACAAATGATGCCTCCAAATTTTTAGAGCAAAAACAACAACAGCTAATTTCCAAGTCATGTGTAGGGTAATTTACCTCCTGAGTTTTCAACTGACGTGAAGCAAATGCAATTTCCTGATAAATCTGCATAAGGACAGAACAAAGTCCTTTCAATGAAGCATCACTGTAGATAACAAACTCACTATTCATGGAAGGAAGTTCCAAAACTAGAGCATTCACCAATCTTCTTTTCAACTCCGGAAAACAATCATCATATTCTTTTGTCCAGATAAACTTAACACCCTTCTGAGTAAGATTAGTCATTGGACTAGATAACCGTGAAATATTTTGAACAAAACATCGGTAGTAACCTGCCAAACCAAGAAAACTATGGATCTTGGTTACATTTGTGGGTCTTGGCCATTCTTCAACAACATTTGTTTTAGAAGGATCAATAGTTATGCCATCTTTAGAAACAATGTGACCAAGGAACGAAATTTTTTGCAACCAAAACTCACACTTTCTGAATTTCCCATACAATTTCATTTCTTTCAAGGTTTGCAAAATAACCATTAAATGACTTTCATGATCCTATTTACTTTTAGAAAACACCAAAATATGATCAATAAACACAACCATTATTTATCACCTGATTCAACTGAGTCATCACTGCAATAAGCTGCTCAATTCTGATTCCGACCATATATGGTTGCTGATTTGGAAAGTCATTCTCCTCTATATGCCTTCGCAGAAAAGTTTCTCTATTTCTTTTATGAAAACCCATTCTTAACACAGATATATCTCGGACGAAGCAATATGGTAATCTTTAAATGCTATATCATTTCAATCATACCATAAATTAACCCATAATTTAAAAATTTTCTAACTCTTAAAGTTGTCTAAACCGACCTCTGATACCAACTATAAGGACCCGGCCTTAAAACTTACTTAATATTGAATTAAATTAATAATTCACATTGAGGATCTTTTCAGGTTTGTAGTTTTAGATAATTAGGACATTACTGTTACATCTCAAAATATTACAAAGTAGACACTTCTACTAAGTTTCCATTGAATAAATACACTTAAAAAGAAACATTTCTAGTTAAATGTTTTATATAGCATGAATTTCCCTTGATCCCATCCTTTACCCTATTACACATTATGTCCTGTGAAAAACATTTCAAAAAAACTTGTGGTGAGCATAAAAAGCTCAGTAAGGGATACACAAAGAATGAAAACTGTTAGTTTATCAAAACAACAAGTAAACCATGTATACTTTGTCAAAGTAATACTATTCACCTTTATGAAGAAGTAAAAACTCTTCACTGAATAAAAGTTCATTACTTACCCTTTTGTAACCAAATGATTACCATAAAACCCATGTAAAGATCATATAACATATAAAGGTTACTTGGGACATAAACATACTTAAATGGAATAACCATATGGTCAACTTCAACACATATCACTTAAGGAATAGGCATACGTCCGACTTCCATACCCAATGCATTGGAGGTTATAGAGTAACCACCCATCCTAGTATTCACGGCACCACCTGTCATATGGTTTATCACGCAACCACCATTCAAATGTCCAAGTACCATTATAAAATCATAAGACATAAACAAATATAATGGAAAGAATACATTTCCACACTTTTATCAAAATATTTCACTTAAATATATTGACATAGAAAATCCATTATAAAAACCATTTTCAATACCAAAACACATAAAAGAGTGTATCGTATTTATTTAATTTTAAAAACATTATGGCTTGTTGAGGAAGCCAAAGACGAAATAATACTCACCACGGCGAAAAAGGTCATTGTCACTGCGTACGTTAAAAGAAACATTCCTTTTTATTGTTTTGAAAAATGATTTGTAGAAAAATTTTCCTTTTGTATAAAATTAAAAGTCGATGGGGTTTATACACAATATAAAATAAAGTTGTGAATAATACGAGATATGCCACAATGAAGGAGATTGAGACGAAGTCCCTTACAAAAATCATTTTTTTTAAAATAAAAAGGATTTATTATGTGTATTCACTATTAGTACATATAAATAAAGTACAAATACAAGAGATGAAATAATAATATAATTAAATAATTTGAATGTAGGAGATTAACCCAAAGGATGGAAATTGGGTTAAGAAGTTCCCTTACCTCGGGTCCGACTTGATTCGATCATTCTTTAACGTCCTGAATAATAAACTTGTGTTAATTTATACTTTCTTAAGAACCTTTTTCAAGTTAATTATTACATTTATATCACTTATTACCATGTTATAAACATTATGTAATCATTTAAGTTAATAATGTTTTTTTGTCGATATTTGGTTCTTAAGTCGAAAGTGGACTTCTTACAATTACATGTTGTTCGTGTGGTCAGAGGTTCTTTATATGCAGAATGATATTCATGATTTGGATATCATATATATCATATATATCCATCATATACATGTATTTATAATATTACATAATCATTTAGAGGTAAGAAATGAAATGCACCGTTCATGGAGACGGTAAGCTATACGTACGCATGAACGCTACTTTCATTTCTATGTCATATTAATGGTATTAAAAATAAATGAGAGGTATGTATATTTTAATTACAGAATTATATTAATCACTTATATGTAACATAAATCATATATATCCATTATATATAGGTACTTATAATAATACATTACATTTGGGGATAAGAAATGAAATGCACCGTTCATGGAGACGGTAAGTCGTACGTACGCATGAACGCTACTTTCTTTTCTATCTCATACTTTAATGGAAAGAAATAATAATTATATAAAGGTATATTATAATTCCATTATAACATCATATATAATAAATTTAAATCCATACTTTATAAATCCCACTTATGGAATTAATGAATCAAATCAATTTGAGGGGGCGGTAGTCTTCCTAAAATAAAGATATCGCGTATACCCATAATGGAAACCATAATGGTATTCCATTAATGAAAAATATAGAAGCTTAAGGAAAACTAAAAAATATTATATATCATATATAAATATAGTGACATCTTAATGGCCACCTTTGAAGGTGTAAGAAAAATATTGAACAATCATCGTTTCGTGAGGCAGAAATTCACCATCCACAGAAACAGTACGTTCCTTAACCATTAGATGTAGGTATGTGTAAGTGTAGCTAGAATGATTGTTATAAAAACATCCTAGTATATTTAAGATACTGTATTTTTTAAAAAATAAATTAATAAGAAGAGTTTTGGGGTTGAAGAAGCAAAATAAAACAAAAGAACACAAGTGAAGACATTACCTTAAAATCGGGTAACTCTCTTAGATTTGAGCTCAAAGGATTTCTTGGAAAAAATTCTTCCCAAAGTGAGGCTTCTAAGAGTAATAGAGGGATGTGTAGAGACAAAAAGAGCATAGTTTGGCCGAAACAATGGTTTGAGAGGTGTGTGTAAGAAGGTAGAGGTGGCGGCCTTTTATAAGAGGAGAGGAGGGGCACTCTTGGAATGTTAAGAAAATATACTTTATTATAAAATGATTCTCGGATAAAAAGGGTCCCAAAATTATATATTTAGAGGATAAGGTGATAATAGATCGAAATCCACCCATCCAATAGGTTTTTAAAATGTGTAGGTCATAGATTTTACATTATCTTTTCATTTTATTTAAATAATTAAATAATTAGGTAATCGATGCATCATCATGGTGTCATAAATAATTTAATGTTATTAATGTCTATCAATTATAAAAAAATATCATGATGTAGGAAATCTTTTTATCATTCTAATTATTATTTATAGTCAAAAATAGGACTTGTATATCCCCACTTGAAAATTGTATTAGTAAAACAACTCATGTTTGTGACATTTTTACTTTAACATTAAATAAAAAGATATTAATGTCATTCTCCTTCCAAAGTGGCTCCATGGGGTCCCCAAGTTGACCAATGGAATGTCTTGGCCAGACATGACACATCCAATAAGGGTAGTACATGTGTCAAGTTCATTTCATATTATTAAAATATTATTCTTACCTTAAATTACACTAATTACCTCTAATCACGATTAAAAACTTAAAAGTTACTATTCACCAAAAAATTATTTTAAACCCATTGAACCACATTTTACCACATAATGACAACCATGTATGTCGGAGTTTTGAAATTCAAAAAACAAAGGCGGTAAAGTTTTATTTAAACGAAATATCAGTTTTTTATGTACCACTTAGTGGTTTCACTATTCATCAAAAATTGAAGTTTTTCAGAAAAATACCAAAACTTCATCCTAAGATATATTTAATATTCCGAATTCAAAAATGATTTCTATTTTAAAAAATTCAAAACATATAAGTTTCATTAATTAATTTAATAATTAATTCCCACTGTCATAGCAAATAGCGTGTTTTTATGAAACAATAAGTATCAAAAGATTGACACTAGTTTAAGTCCAATTTAAAATTGAAATTAATTCCAATGACCAAAATTGGATTAAATGGTAAAAATATATTCTAATTCAACTATAAAACAAATTCATAATATAATCTAATCATATAAATAAATTATATTAAAAAGAGGTTTTGAATTAAAATACAACATTTTTCAATATTCATTAAATAATGAACTTTATCGGAAAAATACCAAAAAATTACACAAAGTAAATTTTGATGTCCTGATTCTAAAAAAGAGTTTTATTTGGTCCAATAGAATTTATAAGAGTGACCAAAACTATATTTAATGACGGTTCTCCATCAAAAGGCGATAAGTTAACCTTTAGTGAAAATTAGGATATATATGCCTAAAATTGAATTCTTTCCGTATTTTAAGCCTTTATCTTTTATTGGATAAATGTAAAAACATTCAAAAACATATATAATCATATTTTAGTTATTTATACCCATTCTTGCCAATACAATGGCTATGAGTTAACTACCATTTAAAATAATATTATTTTATTACTAGTGTGAAATGTAAGATTTCAATGAAACTCTTTGTTGCATATCAGGTACGCTATTGAACATAGAAACCCCTTTAAGGTAAAATTAATATTTAATTCGTAAAGATTAATAAATATAAAAATGATTTATTCTTTATTTACTTGGGATGTTACATCCTTCCCCCCTTTTGGGAATTGTGTCCTCGCAATTTTATTCACTTATCAAAATAAGTGGGGGTATTTATCCCTCATAGCATTTTCAGATTCTTACATTGCCTCTTCAACCATATGGTTTTTCCACAAACCTTTACCTGATGAATTACCTTATTTTGAAACACTAGCTCTCTTCGGTCAAGAATCTAGTCTGGTTGTTCTTCATAAGAGAGATTCTCTTCCAACTGAACTACCTCTGGGCTCAAAAAATGAGATGGATCTGCCATATACTTTCTCAACATAGAAACAAGAAAAACATTGTGTACCTAAGATAAACTCGGAGGTAATGCCACTCTGTATGACACTGATCCAACTATCTCCAGAATTTCATATGGTCCAATGAACCATGGACTCAGTTTTCATTTCTTACCAAATCGCATCACACTTTTCCATGGAGAAACCTTGAGAAAAACATGATCACCTACCTCAAAAGATAGATCCTTCCTCCGGTTATCCGCATAACTTTTTTGTCTGCTCTGAGCTGTTCTCATGTGTTTCTGAATCAACTGATCTTTTTCTGCCATCTCTTCTACCAATTCTGGTCGCATCCGCTTCATTTCACCTACTTCATCCCAAAAAGCTGGAGTTCGACACTGCTTCCCATATAATGCCTCAAACGCTGGCATCTGTATACTAGAATGAAAATTGTTATTATATGAAAACTCAACCGAAGAATGATGTTCATCCCAACTTCCCTGATAATCCATAGAACAAGCTCGTAGCATACCCTCCAAGGTCTCAATTGTTCATTCTGACTGCCCATCTGATTGCGGATGAAAAGCGGTACTAAAATTTAATTCAGTACCCAATGACTTCTGAAGGCCTTTCCAAAAGTTAGAAGTGATCCTCAGATCACAGTCAGATACAATGGAGAGAGGAACTCCATGTAACTTGACTATATCTTTAAGATACAAACGAGAAAGTTGATCTAGGGAAAAATTATCTCCTATGGAAAGGAAATGAGCAGATTTAGTCAAGCGATCAACAATAACACAGATTGCATTATTACCTCAAGACGTCTTCGGTAATCCCACAACAAAGTCCATGGATATATTCTCCCATTTCCACTCTGGCACTGGTAAAGGCTGAAGCATCCCTTTAGGTAACTGTCGCTATGCTTTAACCTGCTGACAAGTCAAACACTTCATAGTAAAATCAGCAATATCTCTTTTCATTCCATCCCACCAGTAATACTCCCATAGATCTCTGTACATCTTAGTACTACCAGGATAAACTGAAAATGGGGAACTACGAGCCTCACATAACAACTCATTCTTCAACTGTGAATCACTAGGCACACATAATCTCTTCCCAAATCTCAAAACATAATCATTATCAATGTTAAATTCAGGCAACTTGACCTTCTGAACCAGCTCTACCTTTTTCTGCAACTCACCGTCTTCCCTCTGTGCTTGCTTAATTCTGTCTAATAGGGATGATCTAGATGATACCTGAAACAAAACAATAGAACTTCCTGCACCGACAAATTCTATGCCAAATTTCATCAAATCAAAAACCACAGGATCTCGTTACAAACATAGCATGGTTAATAAAGCATTACTTTTTCTACTCAAAGCATCAGCCACTTTATTTTCTTTTCCCGAATGGTAATGAATTGTACAATCATAATCCTTGATTAATTCTAGCTATCTCCCCGGTCTCATGTTCATTTCTTCTTGAGTGAATATATACTTTAAACTTTTGTGATCAGTATATATTTCACACTTTACTCCATACAAATGATGCCACCAAATTTTTAGAGCAAAAACAATAGAAGCTAATTTCCAAGTCATGTGTAGGGTAATTTACCTCATGATTTTTCAACTGACGTGAAGCTTATGGAATTACCTGATCATTCGGCATAAGGAAACAACCAAGTCCTTTCAATGAACCATCACTATAGATAAAAAACTCACCATTCCTAGAAGGAAGTGCCAAAACTGGAGCATTCAACAATCTTCTTTTCAACTCCTGAAAACAATCATCACATTCTTTTGTCCAGATAAACTTAACCCCCTTCCAAGTAAGCTTAGTCATTGGACTAGATAACCGTTAAAATTTTCAAAAAAAAATCGGTAGTAACCTGGAAAACCAAGAAAACTATGGATCTCAGTTAAATTTGTGGGTCTTGGCAATTCATCAACAAATTTTGTTTTAACAGGATCAACAGTTATGACATCTTTTGAAACAATGTGACCAAGGAAAGAAATTTGTTGCAACCAAAACTCACACTTGCTGAATTTCCCATAAAATTTATTTTCTTTCAAGGTTTGAAAAATAACCCTTAAATTACTTTCATGCTCCTATTTACTTTTATAAAACACCAAAATATCATCAATAAACACAACCACCATTTATCACCTGATTCAACTCAGTCATCACTGCAGTAAGCCACTCAATTCTGATTCCGACAATCTCTAGTTGCTGATTCGGAAAGTCATTCTCCTCTATATGCCTTCCCAGAAAAGTTTCTCTATATCTTTTATGAAAAATCATTCTTAACACAAATATATCTCGGAATAAGCAACATGTTAATCTTTAAATGCTACATCATTTCAATCATACCACAAATTAATTCATAATTTAACAATTTTTTAACTCCTAATGTTGTCTAAACCGACCTCTAATACCAACTATAAGGCCCCGACCTTAAACCTTACTTAATATTGAATTAAATGAATAATACACATTGAGGATCTTTACAGGTTTAGAGTTTTAGAGAATTAGGACATAACTATTACATCTCAAAATTTAACAATGTAGACACTTCTACTAAGTTTCCATAGAATAAAAAATCTTAAAAAGAAACATGTCAAGTTACATGTTTTATATAGCATGACTTTCCCTTGATCCCATCCTTGACCCTATTCCACATTAAGTCCTATGAAAAACATTTCAAAAAAAATTGGGGTTAGCATAAAAAGATCAGTAAGGGATACAAAAAGAATGAAAACTGTTAGTTTATCAAAACAACAAGTAAACCATGTATACTTTATCAAAGTAATACTTTTCACCTTTAATGAAGTTGTAAAAACTCTTCAGTGAATAAAAGTTCATTACTTACCCTTTTGTAACCAAAATATTACCATAAAACCCATATAAAGATCTCATAACATATAAAGGTAACTTGGGACATATACATACTGAAATGGAATAACCATATGGCAGACTTCCACACATATCTCTTAATGGAATAGCTATACGGCCAACTTCCATACCCAATGCATTGGAGGTTGTAGCGTAATCACCCATCCTAGTATTAACTGCACCACCCGTCATATGGTTTATCACGTAACCACCCGTCAAATGTCTAAGTACCATTATAACATCATAAGACATAAACAAATATAATGGAAAGAATACATTTCCAAACTTTGATCACAATATATCAATTAAATCTATTGACATAGAAAATCCATTATAAAAACCATTTTCAATACCAAAATACATAAAAGAGTATTTGGTATTTATTTCATTTTAAAAACATTACGGCTTTTTGAGGAATCCAAAGGCCAAATAATACTCGTGGCGGTGGAAAAGGTCGTTGTCACCGCGTACGTTAAAAGAAACATTTCATTTTGACGTTTTGTAAAATTTTTCATAGAAAAATATTCCTTTTGTATAAAATTAAAAGTAAAAGGGGTTTATACACCATATAAAATAAAGTTGGGTATAAAACTAGATATTCCTCAATGAATGGAGATTGAGACGATGTCCCTTAAAAAGATCATTTTTTTAAATAAAAAGGATCTATTATGTGTATTCACTATAAGTACACATAAAGAAAGTAAAAATATTAGATAGGTCATAATAATATCATGACATAATTTGAATGTAGGAGATTAACGCAAAGAACAGAAATTGGGTTAAGAAGTTCCCTTACCTTGGGTCCGACTTGACTCGATCATTCATTAACGTCCTGAATAATAAACATGAGTTAATTTATAATTGCATAAGAACATTTTTCAAGTTCATTATTACTTTTATATCACTTATTACCATGTTATAAACATTATTTAATCATTTAAGTTAATAATGTTTGTTTTGTCGATATTTGGTTCTTAAGCCGAAAGTGAACTTCTTACAATTACATGTTGTTCATGTGGTCAGAGGTTCTTTATATCCAGAATGATATTAATGATTTGGATATCATATATATCAGATATATCCATAATATAAATGTATTTATAATATTAAAAAATCATTTAGAGGTAGAAATGAAATGCACCATTCATGGAGATAGTATGTCGTACGTACGCATGAACGCTATTTTCATTTCTATGTCATATTAATGAAATTAAAACTAAATGAGAGGTATGTATATTTTAATTCCAGAATTATATTCATCACTTATATGTAACATACAACATATATATTCAATATATATAGGTACTTATAATAGTACATTACATTTGGGGATAAGAAATGAAATGCACCGTTCATGGATACGGTAAGTCGTACGTACGCATGAACGCTACTTTCATTTCTATCTCATACTTTAATGGAAATAAATAATAATGACATAAAGGTATATTATAATTCCATTATAACATCATATATAATAACTTTAAATATATCCTTTATACGTCATACATATGTCATTAACGAATCAAATCACTTTGAGGGAGCGGTAGTTCGCACTTCCTAAAATGAAGATATCGCGTGTACCCATAATGGAAGCCATAAAGGTATTCCATAAATGAAAAATACAGAAGCTTAAGGAAAAAATAAATATATTATATATAATATATATAATATAGTGAAATCATAATTTCCACCTTTGAAGGTGTTAGAAAAATATTGAACAATCATCGTTTCGTGAGGCAGAAATTCGTCATCCACAGAAACAGTATGTTTTTTAACCATTATATATAGGTGTGTGTAAGTTTTTCTAGAACTATTCTTATAACAACATCCTAGTATATTTAATATACTGTATTTTTTACAAAATAAATGAATAAAAATATTTTAGGGGGTTGGAGAAGCAAAATAAAACAAAAGAACACAAGTGAAGACATTACCTTAAAATCGGGTAACTCTCTTAGATTTGAGCTCAAAGGCATCCTTGGGAATACTTATGCCCAATTTCAGGATTCTAGGTGTAATAGAGGTATGTGGAGAGACACAAGGATCAGATATTGGCCGAACCAAATGTTTGATAGGTGTGGGTAAGGAGGTAGAGGTGGGGGCCTTTTGTATGAGGAGGGGAGGGGCACTCTTGGAAAGTTAAGAAAAGATACTTTATTATAAAATTATTTTCGGATAAAAAGGGTCCCAAAATTATATATTTATTGGATAATGTGAAAAGGGTTATAAATACACCAATCCAATAGTTTTTGACATGTGTAGGTCTTATATTTTACATTATCATTTCATTTTATTTAAATCGTTAAATAATGTGGTAATCGATGCATCATCATGGTGTCATAAATAATTTAATTTATTTAATGTCTAAAAATTATAAAAAAACAATCATGATGTAGGAAATTTTTTTATCTTTCTAATTAATATTTATAGTCAAAAATATGACTTCTATATCCCCATATAAAAATTATTTTAGTAAAACAACTCATGTTTGTGACATTTGTACTTTAACATTAAATAAAAAGATATTAATGTCATTTTCCTTCCAACGTGGCTTTGTGGGGTCCTAAAGTTGACCCATGGATTGTATTGGTCATCCGTGACACATCAAATTAGGGTAGTACATGTGTCGATTTCATTTCATCTTATTAAAACATTATTCTTACCTTAAATTACACTAATTATCTCTAATAGCGATTAAAATCTTAAAAGATACTATTCACCAAAATATTATTTTAATCCCATTGAACCACATTTTAAATCGTAATGAAAACCATGTATGTCAGGTTTTTAAAATTAAAAACACAAAGGTGGTAAAATTTCATTTAAATGAAAAATCAGTTTTTTAAGTACCACATAGTGGTTTCCCTATTCATCAAAAATTGATGTTTTTTAGAAAAATACCAAAACTTTACCCTAAGCTATATATGATATTCCGAATTCAAAAATTATGTCTATTTTACAAAATTCAAAACATATAATTTGAATTAATTAATTTAATAATTAATTTCCGTTGTCAGAGCAAATAGCGTGTTTTTATGAAACAATACGTATCAAAAGATTGACACTAGTTTAAGACAATTATCAAAGTAAAATTAATTCCAATTACCACTATTGGATTAAATGGTAAAAATATATTCTAATTAAACTCTAAAACCAATTCAAAAGATAATCTAATCATATAAATAAATTATATTAAAAAGAGGTTTTGAATTAAAATACAAAATTTTTCACTATTCATTAAAAAATGAACTTTATCGAAAAAATACCAATAATTTACACAAAGTAAATTTTGATGTCCTGATTCTAAAGAAGAGTTTTATTTGGTCCAATAGAATGTATAAGTGTGACCAAAATTATATTTAATGAAGGTTCGCCGTCAAAAGGTGATAAGTGAACCTTTAGTGAAAATTAGTGTATATATGCCTAAAATTGAATTCTTTCCATATTTTAAGCCTTTATATTTTATTGGATAAATGTAAAAACTTTTAAAAAACATATATAATCATATTTTAGTTATTTCTATCCATTCCCGCCAATACAACGGCTGTGAGTTAACTACCATTTAAAATAATATTATTTTATTACTAGTGTGCAACGTAAGATTTCAATGAAACACTTTGTTACGTATCAGGTATGCTATTGAACATAGCAACCTCTTTAAAGTAAAATTAATATTTAATTCGTAAATATTTATAAATATACAAATGATTTATTCTTTATTTACCTGGGATGTTACAGGAAGGGTACTCTTACTGGAGGGTGATCGAGAAAAAGAAACGTAGGGAGAAGGCTTTAGGTTATAAATGCTGATAAGTGCTGAGATACAGCATGCTCGGGATGGTTGAGATATGGAGAGAAAAATTCGGAACCACTTAAGGAGCGGGATCATGGATTGACCACGCAGCTGGGACACCCCACACGTCACTAAAGGATCCCCGCCTTTCGGGGTGGTTTAAACTGATGCACACCAGGGTACCTCACCAGTCATTTAATTAATCGATATTAATGGGAATTAATGGGCTTTAAAACATGCTTAAATGGGTCAAAACAAGGTCTAAACCCCAATTCGTGCAAAAAGGAAGATCTATTGAAAAAACACATGGGGGGTAGGCGAGAGCTACCGGTAGCCGAGAGCTACTGGTTCGTGAGAGCTACCGGTTGGTGAAAGCTAACGGTAGCCGAGAGCTACCTGTAACCGACAGCTACCGATTGGCGAAAGCTACCGGTAGCTGAGAGCTACCGGTAGCCGAGAGCTACCGGTTAGCGATAGCTACCGGTATTCGAGAGCCACCGGTTGGCGACAGCTACCAGTAGCCGAGATCTACCCGTAGCCCAGAGCTACTGTTTGGCGATAGCTACCGGTAGCCGATAGCTGCCAGTAGCCGATAGCTACGGGTAGCCAAGAGCTACCGGTACCCCAAGGGCAATGGTAGGCTAAGCCTACTGGTAGGCCGAGGCTACCGGTAGGCCAATGATACCGCTAGGAGTCACCGAGAAGCTGGGATGGCCTTACAGACCACCCAGAATACCTCAAACATCTTATTTTTACCAAGTGATGAATCACCAAAAAACCCAGGCCATTACAATAGTACTTTATTTATATTACCAAATTTTTTATGAAAACAATTTTACATTTTTGGTAACCCATTATTTCATCAAATAAATGTTTTCCTCACAATTAGATTCTGAATAACCTTCCATGATGACATTATAATGTAAAGGATCCATATACCACTTCTCATTAGACAAAAGGGTGTGTCCAAATTACTCAATGGTATTTAGGTAGGTTGTCTAGCCAACAGAAAAGCTAATAGTTCCTCGATATTTTGAGTGAAAAATGCAATTCAAAATTCTTAATTTTGATTTCCCCAACACCAACCTTAAATTTAAACCATGTATTGCAAGGTAAAATATGTTTATGATAATTTTCTTTTTTCGACTCACAACATTATTTATAACTCCCAAAAAATAAAGTGTCTTAACAAGGGCCACTCTGACACATTTATCTATTATTTTATTCTAAATAAACTATTTACAAACATAATAATTTATTTGGGTATTTTATCATATACATAAATATATTTCATTTTATCCTTTCACATGTTATTTAGTATTATGTTGATTTAATATAATTAATTAATGAATATTTGATAAAACAATTTACACAAAAACAATTTATTTTATTCTATCAAAACATGCCAATTATTTATTTATCTTAAGATATTATTTTTAATTAAAAAATTATGATGAATATTATAAATAAAAAATCATGAAATAGATAAATAAATTGAACATGTGGTCGGATCAAGGGATTTTACTTCTTGTTAGTTCACTGACTGGATGAGAAGATTTTTTTTTGACAAACTGAATGAGAAGATAACCATTGAACAATGGGTAATAACTATTTGATCCATGTTGGGCTTCAGTTGTAGCATTCCACCTCTTATGTGGTGAATCACCATGGTCAATTACACCACAGACTATACTAGATCCATACTCACTAATCTGGGATCTCATTATTTTACATACACAAACCCACTTGTAAGTGATTTTAGTATTCATTCCCATAAATAATATAGAGGAAGAGGTGATACAAAAATCATAAATTCAATTTAATAATAACTTTAATATAGAAACCCATGAATTATTTATCTAAATTGAATAAAATAAAAACATATACATAGGATATTATATCTCATTACCATCCATACAAGACATTACTATGCTTTTAAATAGATTATAAATAATTCATTTTCAATAAATTATTTAAAATATAAAATTGTATAATTAATAATTAATCAACTTTTTAATTAATTAATTAGTGAAAATTATACAAATGAATTTTTATAGAACTTCCCATCCACTATAATTTTAATTAAATTTAAAAAAATAATTTTATTTAAAATTAATTATGTACTAGGTTTTCATTCGTGGTATAGCAGAGTACACAATGTTTCCCATGATTAAAAACAATTTCAGCAGTTTTAAATGTTACATAGTGTGTACCATCATATGACCCTATGTGTGAATAATGATGGGTATGGTCCTTTTGATATACTATGTACTTACATGATATGTATTCCTACCCATTGTGACATGACATACATGAAATTTTTCTATGTGAGTTAATCTATATAGTTTATGTTAATTTTATTCCTACAAGGAACACTATGAATATACATGGTGTGGACCATTAGAAATATGTATAATGTAAATGACTTATATGATAACTATACTTGTCTAGTTTATATATAATTATATATAAATTAATTAAAATGAATTTAATACCACACATGACCTGCTAAAAGTCACTCACAATGTAATATGTTTGAAACCTAAGAAAATATTGTATACAATTTGTTACATACAAAATATTCTGGTTTAATAACATTAAGTATTTTTCATTCCTCCTAATCAATCCCATGATGCACCCATAATAGAGTGTCCTACAGTGAATTGTTCTTATTTATGTAGTATTTAAAAAAACTACACGTTGTGTGATTCATTATTATCAACCCATAATACATTCCAAGGGTCTCGGTGTGTATTTCAAGAAGGTTATTACACATTACATGATGTTTTTAACCTTATACACATTGTATAATCTATGTATTATCTTTTCAATCAGCTATAATTCTTTAAATGGTTTGTATTAATTACATGGCACATACTTTGACAAAATGGATTCTACGATTCTCAAGGGAGAAACCATGGGGGTTACATGTTGTGTAATCAAGCAACACATCATGTACCCCTATAATTTAAAATGCCACCTGATTGTCAATACACAATGTGTAATAATGTCTCATATCAAACACCCACATGATTTTATTTGATTTTCATTACTCATAATATAGTGATTATTTATCATCACACATCATGTTCATTAATATTACACGCAATGTTTCTATGTCAGATAGACAAAATACTTGGCATCTTTGGACTGGATATTTAATATTTCATCATCATTTATTGGAAAATAATGTGTCATATAAAGTTTAATGATAATAATATATAAAATCTATGATTAAATAAATAAAATATGGTAATTAAGAATAAACTATCCATTTCATATTTTATCAATAGTTATTAAGTGATGTTAAATTAAAATGAGATTTCTTAGATACTGCATGAAGGATTTGAGGAATAGTGAACGTAGTTGGGCTCATTCCCAACAATGGTTTTCATCACTTTCTTCTAATAAATTCGTATATGTGAAGGATAATAGCATTAAAGGATTCAACGTTATGACATTTTCATATATAATTTGTAATTAATTTTTAAACAATAAATACCTTGTCTACAAATTCAATCTTCATTGATTATTATAGTTGACATTATTATTTTATTATTGTTTTCATGACGTTTATGAAGGAAAACTCCCATAACATTATCCATGTGTGCTCTATGAACCTCAGAATGTTGTCGATGGATAGTTAGGTACTGCAAAAAGGTACCAATATTCATCCATCATTCAACATGGATCATATTGAGAATCACATTGAACATGATGTATTTTTCATTTTTGTATCATTCATGAGATGGATGGGTATTATTTAGGTCTCTCACTATCATGTAAATTCATGAGAGGGGTCTCCTCAGCCTTAATAGAATTTTGTTGAGGTAAATTCACTGAGATATAATTCAAGTAACCATAGAAATGATATATGATGGATTCTCTACAACGGTTTAGAGAACTTTTTATTACAAATAGTCTCATAACAAATATCCCTATTCTTTGAAAACATCATGAATAATAATAATAATAATAATAATAATTTTATAGAGTGAAATAACATATAGGTTCTTTATATATCATTTTCCATAAAGAAATAAATATTTATTTAAATGATATTGAATAAAAAATATCACATCCATCTGGATTCATAGCTCAGTTCGTCAATCCTCCTTAGTATTTATCAAAGGTTGATTAATAAATATTTATTGAAATAAATAATTATTATTATATTATTCATTCAATAAATACATAAAATATATATTCACTAACTATAATTTTTTTAATATTCAACTCAAATATATTTCAGGATGAAATAAATATTTATTGTATTTATGTGATCAATATGACCTAAATAAATATTTTCCCTGTATATTTACTATAGATTTTTTATTCTATAATAAATAAAATTATAATATAACTAAGATTATTGATACACATATTGTGTGACCATCAAGGAATCTTTCTCAATAATGTTATACCAGAAAGTCTAAATTCAAATATTGGAATCTACAAACATATCATCGTGTCAATTGAGAAGGATGTGAATGTTGCTGTGAAAAAAAAACCATATGAATTATTAAAATTTAATTCATCTAAAAGGATTCATACTTGTTTTATAAAACAATATACATGATATATATTTATTTGAATTCATGAAATGAACTCATTGATAAATCACAATGTCTATGGAATTTTTCAAATTATTCCATTTCAATCAATGTTGTGGAGATATCATCATTCATTCTAGGAAGGGAAAAATCATATCCTGTCTTATCGATCAATATCATGTCATTTAGAATGAACATAATATAGAATGATTCACTATGAGAATATGAAATCATAGTTTTTGACACTATGTCATATAAATTGATTCCTGATATACAAAAATAATAACATGATGTCTAAGGACTAAGATACATATCCATATATAAGAAAATACAATGTCATATATAATATGTGGAATTAAAATTAGTATTTATTCCCTCATATCATTTTCTTTTTGGATATTTCCGTTTGAAAAACTTTATTATAAGAATATCTATTAACAAATGTGTATCTAAAACATGATTGTAAAAATATCATTTTTGTTATATCAGATGATTTCTTGTTGATCATAGGAAATATTTTTTAGGATAATGTCATGGTACCTAAAGGTTCTCATAATAGTGATGAACTATTATGACATCTTAATGTGATAAATACTCTAATAAAAATATCATAATTATGTAATAAATAAGAACAATCATCATGTGATAAAATACATCATAATATTCTGGACTCTGAATTTATTGTTAATTGAAATTATAATATTTGTGTCTTCTAGGGTGCCAAACCAAAAACTTTTTTATAATTATCCTTTCAATTTTATCATACGATCATATTTATCAATATCATATATGGATTTAAGAGTATCTACCAATCCTCTACTTTTCAACACAAATTGATGAATGAAACCTCAAAATCGTTGATTTTATTAGATCAATATTTCTTTATGATAGTTAAACCATTAATAAATGAGGTCTTCTATTAAATCAATAGTTTATACAAAAAAATAATTGTTGAGACTTCTAGATTTTTAAACATGCGAGATTTATTTCCAATAAAAAACTGTTTCTTTTCTTCTTATTGTTGTATATGTAGATTTTTCATCATTAAAAACTCCATTGGATTTCACTATTTTTATTCTCCAATATCTAGAGTAATCAAGATTATCTTCTAACTCTATTTGGATATTACTTCTCCCATCCACCACTCCTTCATAATTGTCATTGTCTACCAATGTCACAAAATATTCTTTGATAGACATGAGAAAATATTATTTAATGTATTTTCAATACAACATTTCTTATGCTTATATTTATTCTATTATATTGTCCTTCTATTTATGATTGTTCTTGTTCTTAAAGAATTTATTCTTAGTTATCCACTTACCATTCAATTAATTTTATTTTTTCTTCATGGAAACTCCATCATATTCCCCACCAAAAAATTTACACTTATGAGGAAACAATTATATAAGGTTCGCAACCATTCCACATGAAAATAATGAATGTGGGAGTTTCTATTTGAAATTTACATTTCCCAATTTTGGAAATAAGAGAAGGAATTAAATGACACCATAAAACCCTTCTTCAACCTAATAATTCTCAATGACCAGTTTCATTATTTTCCTGAATTCCAATTCTTTGGAATACAATTTTTCGACATCCTAATTTTAATTGTTTCTCAAACCATGAACAATAATAGTTTAATGAATACTATCCAGCACTATTTAGATTGGATCCTTATCCTCAAGAATAGTGTGTTTCTTTTTAAACTAAGGTGGAAAGCTCATGATGTTATGGTCGATTATCATTACATCATCAATGTTATCTTTGATCCCATGAATGTCCTATATAATAAAATTTACTCATGCTTAGAAAACATCCCAAAATAATCATACTTGTTTCATAGAACCTAAAATTTATATTATCATATATTTGAGTCGCCTTTATATATATAATGTTTTATTCCAAATTTGTGTCTAATAATTAACATGATATCATTTTCATGTGTATTTTATTTACCAAAGATCCCTCTGACATGTTTGTTTTCATATAATCTATATTTATATATTGGTGATCACATACTAAGAGTGACTCATTATACAATGATACTAAGATCCCATGAGTAGTAGTTATGTAAACATCAATTCATAATGATTAGAAATAGTGTTCCACTAGAATTTTTAAATTTGAAAGTGGTTTCCATCAATATCAGAATCACTTTCAGATTTACAAATTCCCTTGATTAAACCCGGAGGAGAGTTAAATGAACATGAACCTTAATCTATGATAAAAAAATTTATTCTCATCCATGTTAAATACCCTAATATAGGCATCATTGATTTAATGTATGTTAATTTCATTTTAATAACCATTGAAAATGATCTTATTCTATTATTAATCAGGACTCCAAACTCTCGCATAGTATATATAAAGAGATAAATTATGTAAATAGGGAACCCACAATTTTTTACATATTTAAATAGTGATGCAATTATCTATGAGGTATATAATGATGACATGATGATGTACCAAAATCAATAAGTTATTTCATCTTCATAATGTTTACTGTGGTATCAGTAACCTCTAGTTTTCTACCTCTCATGTTTAGATAACTAACTACTCTCTCGTTCAAGATCACTAATTTTCTAAATGTTTATAGTGGACTCACCATCCTTCATTGTACACTACTAATCATGTGTTAAAATCTACCTAATCTATCTATCGATGTATACTAATTATACCTTTTTAGGATTCCTTAGATTTCTTGATTCATCATAGATTACACTAAAATCGTTTTTTCATAATGTTATTATTTCACTAAAATGAGGATTTCCAATTTACAAAAAAAAATGTTAGAGATATACATATGGTTCATGTAATTGATGTTCCCATAACAATCATTCATACAAAACCTAGTTGTGTACCTTCCTACCCACATTTAAAATTTTTTGTGCAAGTTTTATTGTGAATGGAATATGTTTTTATAGGTCTTACATGAAAACTAATCTCTAAAATATTTTCTATGTTTTCATATATGTTGAAATTAATTATGGTTTTATATTTATAGTAAAAAATTATCTGATCAAAAATTCCAATGGATATAAAAAACAAATTGCATCCATTCATGAATTTCACTAATATTTTAGAACTACCTTTTGTGGGTCTGCCAACATTTCCTGATTTTATCGAAAAAACATTTATAAAACACACCATTTTCTATGAAATTATGTTAAATCTTGACAAATATTACAATACACTACAATTTTATTTATATTATGAATACATTTTAGTATTCTCTTCTAAGAAACATTATAAACATTATTTGTCAAAAAATACAACCGAAAATATCTAAACACTCAATTTGAGGGATGTTTTCCAATAGCAAGATTAGCACTAACAATGTTCTAACCACACGTCCCAACTAGTATTCACCATTATATAAAAATAAAACCACTAACTCTTTAGAGTCATAAAAAATAAAAAATAATTAAAATAATTGAATTAATTATATATAGTTCACATAATGTGTTTCATGATTTTGAATCGATACTAAAAACATGAATATAATAATGTTAAAACTTGGTTTCAGCATCATATATCAGGTAATCCAAAGGTAGATTATTCATTACATAAACTACTAGGCACATTTCACAGCATATGATATCCACATACTATAATTTGGTGTTTTACAATGTCACAACCATGTCTCTTCATAAGAACCATCAAAACTACTCTAAGACCCCATGGATAACCTTATATATCTTCAATAAAACAATAAATATCAATTATTTTAGAGGAAAAATTAATCCCATATAAAAACATCACATATCCGATGTAAAATTAGTATACATACGATATAAAAACCCTAATTCATCCTTTTAAAAAACCTCACACATGAATAAATTATGCATAAATATCAAAAATAATGATGCATGTAGCCCTAAAATTTTATAAGAAAAACTAAACATTCTAAATAGTGATAGAAAATAAAAAAACATTTATATGGATTGACATAGAAATTTTGAGGTCCTAAATAATGAATTGATCACACTGGATGTGTTAATGATGTTTTATCTTCTGAATTTTATTTGTCTCTGTGTAATTTTGAGAGTAATTATTTTACATAGGGTTCCTTGAATTAATTCAATAGTGTTGAAGGGATTGCATTGTTTTTTACATAGTTATGCCCTTGTAACTATAGAGACCCATACTTCTAATATTTTAATATTACATCTTATTATATGAATATTAAATATATAGAATTACAATATACACTAGAATCATGAATTTTTAGTTTATTTGGAAACATAGAGATGTAAAAAACTTTTTCAAAAGAGATCTAAATAATCTTCCACCATGTTATACATACTTACCACCCTCAATACACATATCATACATAAAAGTTCTATTCATAACCATGAGAATGGAAACATAAAAAAGAGTGATATTATATTCTCAATAAGGGTTAACAGATGATATATCAATGATCACTTACGAATAACATAACAATAAGTTTATGAGAACATGATATTATTATTTCAAAAATATACCGATCATATCATAGATCATAATGATGAGTCATGGAATAATTTTTCATAGTCTATAAGACATAAATAATAAAGGAATCAACGAATATAAGCTATGAGAGAATAACATTATAATAAGACAAACGTTTTTTCCATACACATATGTATTTTAAATTTCATTCATAGTCTGTGATCACATTTAGAAGAATAATATCAGATTTGGATCACTCCCCATTCCATCATATCCAAATTTATCGTTCAATCCATTGACTATCATTATAGTCAGAGTCCATTACTAGACTAGGATCACTCCCCATTACACTCCTTATTATCTCATTATATATCCATCATTACCTATCACATTGTGATAAATATAGGACCCCCATTCACATAATCATAATCAATTCATAATTTTGAATCAATATCATAAAACAATTTTCATATCTCAAAACCCATTTGAAAGAAATGGGTTTCATTAATATTTCAACAAACCATAATAGAATAAACCATTTAAAATAAATAGGATTCATAAGCACATCACCATCATAATCATAATAAATATATTGAAATAATAAAGACGTTATACTTTTATCATAACTTCAATATTATATAACTTACGTGAAATTATATTGTTATAATCAAAACTTACGTTAAAAAATCACTTTTAGTGTTTCTGGGGGAAAATACACTCATTGTTTTGAAATTACAAAATTAAAATACTAAAAAAATTATAAATACTATATACAACAAAATTAATTGAATGTAATCGTGTATTCTTTTAAAATTATATTCAAATAATTTATTGTTCAAGAAATCATGAATTTTTTTTGTGTCGTGTATGTTAAAACATATATTTCATTCAAATGTTTAGTATACAATCCAAAAGTACCTCATTTGAAAATGATGAATAATATTCATTTTAAACCACTCTTATGAAAATAAAACATGGGAAAATTAATTTAAATAATAAAGGAAAAATATTAAAGGTATTCTTGATAATATGTTAATGAAAATATCAACAATGATGAAAAATATTCCCGACCAATGAAGAAAAAATGTTTTTTAATATCAATCAATATATCTAAAAAAGTGATGAGAAATTAATTTTTTTCATGAATATTATATGAGTGACTATATTATAATAATATTAATGATATTATAGAGAGGTTGATCATGACATTTAATCAATATAAGTGAAATCCTAAACAAACTCATAAATTAATGAGATTGTAACATAAAACTCTTATAACACTGGTAACATTCAAATAAAAAATCATAAAAGTGATGAAATTTTTTAGTTATGTGAAAACCATAAATATTTAGGATTATAATTATAAAATACATTATTGGGTAACATATACAAAAAATAAAATAAAATGTTGTAAATATGATATGCCTCACAAAAACTAAAATTAGGATGAAAATCTCTTATCTCAAGATAGAATTGATTGGGAATCTCTCTAACCTATTGTATAATAAGGTTAAATTTATAAGTTTATAATAGATTAATTTACATACTCATAATATCCCATTTTATCTAATTATAATATTTCAACAGCTAAATATTAAAAATTCAATTACAATCATTGGTTCTATGTGTTACAAACATTATTTTTCAAGATAATTTTGGTTTAATACTTCCGTTACATAAAATTAGATCTTCATTTCTTCATCTAATATTTTTTTATTAATTACAAAAATGTAATATTTATTCACTATATATATATATATTAGTAATAAATTAAAAAATTTCATTGTTCATGGAGATAGAAAGTTGTTTGTACCCATGAACATTGTTTTCAATTTTTTTATGGATAAAAAGGGATGTTAAATAATAATTCATTTTATAAAATAATTATTATAAAATTTACATGTTATATATTTTTTAATATATCATTATTATCAACCACATGAAGAGTAAATAAAAAACAAACCACATTGAGGTGGTATTCTACACATACGTGCGAGAAATGTTATCATCTTCGAATGAATGAAAAAGTTAGAAGGTGGATATGATATTATAATTAGATAAGAATTGAAAAATTGATATAATATATAAATATTTAATCCATAAGAAAATCAATCCATGAAATATGATGACATAAAATTAATAGTATCACAATTTGGAGACAGATGTCAACATGTACACGTGAGTAATGCTTTCAATTTTCATTAGAAGTAATTGAGGTGAATAAATATTATTCTATAATCACAATAAAATTTAATTATATTTATTATAATTAATTTATTATTTTATTATGAGTACAGTTGATTTATGTGAGGATGAATAATAAATATATTGAAAGATGTTTGGATAGATGATTACACGTCGTCCAAATGAATCCTTTATATCATTTCTTAAGGACCCTTGTAATTCTAGATTAACAATAATATAACCTATACATAATATATAGGTGATTATGTACTAATTTTTTTTGGGTTTTGTGGAGATATATTTCTATGTATTTTGTAAATAGGATAATACATGGGTTTACTTTTATAAGTGGAGTAGAGGAAAACATTTTAATTTCAAACAATATTAAAATACAACAATGGAATACTGCAGTAAAATGCTTTCAAATGGATAAAAAATAATATTTTTTATAATACATGGTTAAAATATGGACATGAAATATGATTTAAGAAATTTTAATTTCAAATATTTAGACTTATATCTTGTTTTAACCCCAGTAAACCAAATTTAACGTTAACCACAGTAATGAATTTTTAATATTTTTAATATTCATAATTTCTAAAAATTAAATTGAACTTATTATAAAATATTAATTATACTGATTATAAATTGGGAATATATTTTTAAAAATTTTAATTCTTATAATTATAAAAATTTATTTTAAAATGAATCCCTCAAAACTCAATGAAAAGCGTCATTTAAGAAAATATGTTTTCTTAAGTCTTTAATGTTTTTATAAAAAAATCCGACATAGAATTGATCCCAATAAAATTCACTGGATTCTTACTAAAATTAATGAAAGTATACTAGTTTTAAATCATTTTTAAAAAAACTATACATTTTAAATTATTTAAATGAAAATAATGATTTAAAGAAAACAATATTTTCACTATTCATTGAAAAACAATCTTTTTTGAAATATTATTAAAATTTAAATCAGTGATAAATTTGAAAAATTGGTTTAAGTAAAAATTTTTAATCCCTCAAATAAATTTTATAAATGCGTACAAACTAATTATAAAATATATACATAATAAACAACAATACCCATTTTGGAGGAATAATGTAAATTTGAAGCATATTGATACATTACTAACTTGAGAGTAATTATATAAAAATAAATAGGCATCATATAAAAAATGTATAAATAACCATCTAAAGGGATTTTTTTCTAATCTCTAAACCTATTTAATATTTAGGTTATGACATTATACAATATTATTGTTCATTTAGACAATGATTTTTCATTATCATGAGTTATTGAGTAAAATAAATTTATTTTAAGAGAAAATATCTATATAATCTCAAGGTGTTATATTCTAACCCATATAATATGACGTTATACCATGAGTATTTATCAATTTAAAACAAACCACTGAGTTTTTCACTATTTTATCACATCCGCAATTTCCTGTGTTGCTTAATTGAATTGATAATTACTTCCTGAGATCTTTAACTAGGGGAGGATTCTTGTTTTGTAGAATATTATATCCAAATTCCAAATTCCATAATATATATTTTTTATTATTCATAGTAATGAACATATTCGAATCCTATAACCTCTTATGTATCATTTATGTACTTCTTCAGGAGAGATACATGAAAAAATTGAAATCTTCTAATAGGTTGAGTTGAAAAACCCAAGGATTAGATATTGAACCTACTAGATCAAGAATTTTTAAGGATCCAATTCTCTTAGGACTCAAATTTAATCCATTTAAAAATATCATAAATTTATTCCATTGAAAATTTCATAGGAATAAATTCTCACTAAATTTTAATTATGAATTTCGTCGATGATTTTTGGAATACCTTTTCTATCGACGCTAAGATGCCTTGATGTGTGGTTTAATAGCATTGAATTTATCTGAAATTTACTAAGAAAACACAATTACTAAAAGAGATATCTAGATGCGTTGTTGAATGGATATGTAATTTATCGTCTATTTCATTTTCTAACAATTTTCCTAATATATTTCTTTCTCCAAAATCATCCCAACATGTTGTAGTTTTAAACATCTTTCCATTGTGTAAATCAGAAGGATACGTATGAATAATCATGTGAATGTTATTTTTCTAATATAATTAAATAAGAGAAACATGTTTCTCCCAAATACTATTGAAATTCCTAGAACAATAACTCATCTTATCCTCATGGTTTTAAATGGTTCTCTAAAACTGACCTTCTATCAGTAGATAAAAAGAAATACAGAAATAGAAATCAAAATAATGATATGACTAAATACTTCTCCATAAATAAAAGGTAAAAAACATATCCCAATAATATATAAAAAAATATTGTATTACATGAAACCTTAACACTTCATTAAAGTATATTATTTGAGTATTTTAATAATATAATTATTCAATTATATAGAACAATTATGTAGTATTTTTAAGGTGAATGGATAAAACCCAAATTTAATTATTGCCTGTAGATGTTTTGAGGAGTCTAATGAAAAATATATGGTGATTTTCCACATTTTATTATTAAGTGTGTAATTATTATAACATCCCATTATAATTAGCCATCTTATACTTAACATTAATATATTCCAATATCCTAGATACGTACATTAAAATATCAATATTGATGTTGTCCCACTATAAACACTCTTTCATATCTCATTATATCTTTATACTACCAGAATGAATAGAGAATTATGAGCTTTGAGCTTCATCCATTTATTATTTCATTAAAAATAGTATATATGGGACACAAACAAGGTTTCTAAACTTAATTACACCATCATAATCATGGTTTAATTGAAAAATTATTAATACCATTTTTTTCATATAAAAAAATCTTTCATCAGTGCCTCTTTAATTGTCACTTGCGTAAATGGTTAAACACTAATTTTAGTAAGATTATATTTTACCCCTTCATTAATAATTTTTCAATCTAGTATTTTAAAATTTATAAATATTCTATCATTTTTTATCTTAATTATATATATTAAATCATGATAGTTTTTACATAATGTATCAATCTCGTTATTTGACATCCTTGGGTGGTAATGTATTAAACTATTGTAATCATTATTCAAATTAACAATTATCTCTAGTGATTATTCTATTCTTTATTTGTTAATATATACATTAAAATTATATTACTACAATATTCATAACACGTTCATTCTAAATAAAATGCATATATATATTTAATGAATGAATTACCAAAACTCACACCATATCTGGAGTTGGGGAAATTCTCTCATGAACCTTAAGGTTTAATGAGGATAAATCTATCACTATGTCATTATGTATGATTATTAATGCCACAATACAATTAAATGAATCACTAAATATTAAGAAAAATCTCTATCTCATTGTTTTATTATCATATGTTCAGTAACATACATTTTCATTAGTTACATTAATTTTTTTAAACATTTACTTCTCCAATAGAACTTAGATACCTTTTTAGTTAACTTGTTGAGTGGATTATATTGTCATGAAAAATTATCTATAAATATTAGATATTATCCAAATAAAAAAATAAAACTATAGATATCATCAATATTGGTTGGTTTGGTCCAACATTCATTAACATACACCTTTAATGGATACAATAATATATCCATTATTATGGTAATATTACTAAATAACATTTCTCTTTATAGCCAATAATCACACATGGTAAATTTTTAATATAGATTATCTTTCATTAGTGACTTTATGATAATCCTCATGTGATATTCATGATCTTCCATAAAATTTTAATAAAGAAGAATCAAATTTTTAAAATGCAACTACAAACGAATTATGACAATTGCAAAGAAATATATTAATTAAATATATCAATATAAAAAAGGAATCAGTTAGAAAAACTATAATCACTATAAATTCATAGTGTCCATACCTCATACAAGAGGTTGTCTTCTGTATTTATCCACTTTTAACCATCGACTTTTAGTGTCGAGATCGAAGATCAATCTTTTAAAAATATTGCGCTCCTCAAATTTGATGAAAATCATCAATAAATGGTATCAAATACATATTTTGTATTGAAAACTTATTTTGTTCCTAAAAATAATTATTAACTCACACTAATCTATATTTTTTATAATAAAAATAATATGTGCACCCCATGGTGATAAAAATGGTTGATTGAATGCTTAATAAATATTTTCATGGAGTAACTTATTTAATTCCATTTAATCAACCAGAGAAAATTTATAAGGAGTGTTTTAAATTGGTGTATCTGTAGGTTGGAACAATTTCACAATTTGTAGGAATACCAAACTATACTTCTAGAAAAATATTATTAAACTTTCATTAAATAGGCATGTCTCCAATGATGTGTTTATCCTTGATTATCTATGATGATCACCCATTTTTAATATCAATGAAGACGAATATAATGGATGTGATTTAACAAGGAATTTGATATTTATCATAAAAATAATAGGAAAACATAGGTTGGTTGGTAATATCAACTATATTAATACTCTATTGAAAATTTATGTCGGATTTATGCAAAAAACCAATCCATTCCTAAAATAACATAAAAATAAATATTAATAAGATTTTAAAATGAAATATAATTAATAACAAAAAAAATTATGAAGGTCCTTCCTTTGTTAAGGGTTTATCCTTTATAAGAGATCATTAACTACGATAATTCCAAAGTTTCCGAAATTTTAGACAATGAAATATAAATATTTTCCTAGAAAAACATTTATTCCCTCCCATCATAATCATCAAATTTTCAAGGAAATTCATTTACTTATGACCTTATTTAACATATATAAAACATTTAACAATTACTTTGAGACATTTTCATTGGTTTCTTTTTCTAAATTCTTCTCATTAATTTAATTGAGAATTTTTTCATTCATTGTCTCTACCACCCATGTTCTTAGTGAATATAATTCTCCACACTTTTTTGAGAATATGAATTTATTAAGGTGAAATTTTTTAATAAAATATCATGAGAACCTTTTTGGTATAATCAAAATATTTTTAACTCCAATCATCATCCCATTTGGTTCCTTATAATCACTACACTTTACATTTAATTCCACGTTAACATGAATAATTTGGATTCTTGTCGTTGAAAAAAACACATACTCAGAGTGTGGTAAACAGTAATAATTTTAAGAACCCATATAATCATGAAAAATAATTTTTATGATTTTAGAAACCTTATTTTCATTTTAAGATAAGATTGGTTATCCTTGGCCATTCCTAGTCACTCTTGATTCAAATCCATCATAATGGCTAATAATGGAAACATTACTAACCCAAAAATATAGCATGAGAGTGTCCAAATAGGTGATTAGTAAGGTAACACTCATTGTGCACTATAATAATGGTTTATATATACTCAATATACTCTTCTTGGATTTATTACCCTAAGATGAATCTATGCCAGAACAATATTCCCTTATAGTTTCCTAGGATTTACATTCTGTATGAAAACTAACTCCTTTCTTTACCCTAAAATAGGATTGTATACAATAAATAGGATTATACTAAGGGTTATATATATAGTATTTCCATCATTATTTCAAGAGGAACAAAAACATTCTATGATAACAACTATAGTGACCAATACTTTTCATAAATATATACGACATCTTATTAGATGAATACTCAAATATAACATTATGATCCAAAATATAATCATATAGGTTTACAATATTTGTAAACCCGAGTATAGAAATTATTTGGTCATAATATATCTAAAATATGTCTTACAAAGATCATTATTACTATTACCCTTCTTGGAATGTATCATACTTAAAACAATTTTTCATTACATGGGGAAAACGAAACATGAAGAAATGGTGTGCTTAGATGCTCAATAAGGGTAAGAAATGTAGATATCAATGATCACATAATCATATCATGTACATAAGTGTATATGAATATGATATTAACAACATAAAATAAACCATAGAATATCATATATCATAATATTGATACATGGAAAAAATATTTATAATTTTTAATGTATGAATCTAAATGGAATCAAAGATCATGAGAAAATAAGTGCAAAAAATTATCATACGAAATAATTTTTTGACATCTACATATGATTATAAATTTTTTCCCAAAATCAAGGATTAATATGAATAATATAATATTTTATTTTGTTTACTCCTTATTCCATCATATCATTAACCAATGTTCAGTCTGATAGCTATCATTGTGGATAGGGTTCCTTACTAAACTGGGTTCAGTCCCCATTAAATCCCTAATATTATCACAAGAGATATCCATCATTACATATTGAATGCTAGATGTATATTATATTGTTCCCAACAATCACATTATAATAGTCCATTCATATGTCTTCGATTATAACATAATATATTAATTTTATATAATATAACATGGAATATAATCATGTTTCCTAAACTTTTCGACATGCCATTATTGAATAACCAATGAATAATAATCTGGTTTAAAAAACATCTCATCGTCTGCCTAAAAAACCCATCTAGATAAATAACAAAGTTAATATCCATGTATATTATCACCATTAAATAATAACTAGCTTCAAAAGAGGATATCATAAAATAAAATTACATTTAAATATCACGTGGAATTGTTTTTGTGGAAAATATCCTATTCATTTTTGAATCACTTATCTAAAATAGGAAAAACAAATAGACCAAAATTCAATGAAACAAATTCTAAAATAAGAACCATTGAAACTTGTGGTGTAATATTAAATTATTTGAGTGGTCAAGATAGATGGAAATTATGTTCATGTTGTCAATGTTAAATTAAATATTCCTTTCTTCTTTTCATTAAAAAAAATCATAAGTACCTAATTTGGAAAATAAAAAAATATGACACTAAATCCATTTTTTAAAATACAATATTATAGAATTTGAGTTTAAAATAATAGCAGAATATTAAAAGCAGTCATAAAATTATTGAACATTAGAAATGGGCATTGAAGAAAAATATTCCTAGCCAAAGAGAAAATCAAGTATGTTTTTGTAATAAAAAATATAAATAATTTTAAGTATGAAAGAGAAAAAGTGGATACATTATTTAGAAATTAAATGAATTAATAGAGAATAAGAATATTAATGAGTATATTTAGAGTTAGATCAGGAAAATCTATCATCAAATTCTTAATCATAAATAATTTTTTTAATCAGTGACATTATAACATAAAATACATACCATTGTAGTATCCTTAGATTAAAATCCTTAATAAAAAGGGTAAAATATATGTATATGTAAATAACTATATCATTCATGATAAAAACCATAAAATATATTAATGGTTATTATATATTACATATGAAATAAACAAGTTGTTAATATTTCATGTGTCTTATTGAAATAATGTGAGGTGAAAATCCATTACTGGATGTTTGAATTTCATTGAATGTTCATTGAACTATAGTATAATAAATTAAATTTCATTTATTTTTATGTAAAAAATTATTTTACATACTGATAATATCATTTAATATTTTCATATAACATTATAATAACCATTTATTAATTATTTCATTATTTTTAATAATCTTTTCTAGGTGTTAACTTACTCATTTTTCAATTTAATTGTTGTTCGATTATTCTGGTCCTTGTTCTTTGTTCCTATTTTTATTATACAAGGAATTTAAATAATAATAGAAATATAATATATATTATTTATATATTTAGAGGTTCATCCATAACGGTACACTCAAAATAATAATTACACCATTCATCGAGATGAATGGAAATACTTATGCAAAAATATTTTTTTTCACATTTCAGTGGTCGAAATGAATGAAATTATGTAATAAATTAAATTTATAGAATAAGAATTAATTATATATATTAAATATATTTAATAAATATATACATTTAACCATCCACCTAATCTTTAAATCAAAAACAAATCACATCGCTTTGTGGATGTGGTATCCCAGACGTACACAAGAGTGACACCATCATCTTCTATTGAAGGAGATGGTATCAACTAAGACACGACATTATAATTAAACAAAATGCATATTTCATAGAGATCATATATATATATATATATATATTAAACCCAGCATATTAATTATCTATTAAATATGGTGATGTAAAATAAATTGTATCTCTATGTGAAGGTGGATGTCCACACGCACACATGAGTGATTCCTTCCCTTCATATTTGGAGGAAGAACTGGATAAAATTGGTCTTTACATCATCATTATAAAATATTAGTATATATTTAATACATAATTTATTTTTTAATTTTTAATAGCACCTATTTATAGTATGTAGAGGAGGAAATAAATTGAATGATATCGGGTTGGATGATTTCTTCTTCTTAAGTGGCCCTCCTTTAGATTCATTCTTAAGAACACTTGGAAAATACATTTATGAAGTCTACCACCTACAATTCAGGGATATTTATGTTCATAAGAAAATTTGGATGTTTTTGGTTGATATATATGAATCAAAGAGGTATCAATAAATGAATTTTGGGGTGTCCTACAATTGGGGGTGATGACACAATTGGAATTTCAAAAATGATCAAAATATGATTATTTCATACTCATGAAATATATCTAAAATGGAAAATTTTAAAATTTGGGATAGTATTAGCTATATATATAAAATATGATTTAGACATGTTTAAATGGAAATCATAGCCTTATATATTGGTTTAAGCCCTTAGTACACCTGTTTTAACTATAACCGCAATAATTTATCTTTACTATTTTTACTATTCATTATTTCTAAATATTTAGTTGCGATTATATTATAATCTTATTTATTTTGATTATTAATATATAATAGAAATTATATAGTTAAATTAATATTAGTTTATGAACATAATTTAAAATTATATCCTAAAATAACTATGAAAAATAATTTTATAGAATTTTTTCCTTAAGTATAAAAAATTTTTCTACCAAAATCCAACAAAAAAAAAATTCGAAAGGCCAAAATTATATTATTCTAATAAAAAATAATATGATTTTTTAAAATAATTTAAACAAATTAAACTTTTTAAATTCTGAAAATGAAAATAATCATTTCAATAAAAATATGTTTTATTCACTATTTATTCAAAAATAAATCTTCTGATAAAATTTTAAAAATGAAAATATATGCTAATATTTCCATGTTTATTAAAGAAAATAAGTTAATTTTTTAAAATAAACTAGTACCCAACCCATGAATTTGCAAGGAATGATAATTTTAATTGAAAATCCGCAAACACTCGTAATAAGTTTTCAGTTATTAAAAACCATAGACAAATGCAATATAGAAATATAATGACATATGATGGATAATAATAATTAATATTGATCAGTTTTTGGAGATTTTGGCATATGTTATGATAGATAAACTATAAGGTACTATCAGTTAGGGATTGATGTAATATTAAGTATGAAAGATATGATTTAAAAATGGAAATGAAAGAAGTGAAGGTAGTATGATTTCATGAGAGATTATGGTCATCATTAGTATAGAGGGATAAAATTAAGATGAAGAAGTAATTAATTAGAATAATATATATATATAAATTAAACATTAAGAGAAAAAAAATAAAGAAATTTTTATTTAAAAAATATAACATTAAAGAGAAACATTTCTATAGATAAAATATTGATTTTCACAAATTATCCACACAAATGATATTTCTTCCCTTAAAAATCAAAAAATAATAATTTTTTATAACAATAAACTATAAATTGAAAACCCAAAATCTAGATTTGAATCATTAAATGATGTTAAAATGTATGAGAAACACTAAAATGTATAATGAAAATGATATCCCAATGTTATATTATTATTATTATAATTTAAAACTGAATAATAATGAGAATATCATGAAAAAAATTTAGTGGATTATGGAAAATAATATAAATGGGTTTTCACAAAAACCTACATTCCATCCATCAGACAACAAACAACTAGAGTGTTTGTTTTTCTTTTATTTTGTACTCTTCAACTATACCATAATATGAATGAAAATTTCCACCAAAAAACAGTTTCAATTTATCAAATGGAATGTCTTCCTTCACTTGGATATAGAACTTGATGCATTTTAGGGAGTCAGAACACACCACCTTGAATGGGATAGTTTTCCATAAGGAAATGTTCAAAATATCCGATTTTGACCCTACACAGGACGAATTACATGGATGATGAATTCCTTTTGTATGTTTCAATATGCTAATGTATTCCCATCCTAAATCTAGTCAAAACCAAAAACAACCATTCGATCATATATAGTAATGCCATAACTACATTGGATCTTGGCATTCACACTGTGAACGGTGTGGGAACTCTCGAAATAGAGCATAAACTCATTCCCAATAGGGGGTTTTGCAAAAATCATTATTCCTCACTTCCAGAATGCATTCCGCACTTGTAGCGTAAGGAGAGAATCCTTTGTATTCCACTCTCTGATATGTTGTATCCATTGTCACTGACCCAATCATGGATTTTGATAACAACAATTTCAATGGAATCAGATCTTGTGACATCCATAATTATGGTCTTACTGATGGTAAATGTTTACAAAATTTTGTTTACAGAGACTAGCATCAGCTAGATACCCTATTTTGCAAGTCCATGAATTAGTAAGTTTGTAACGAACAATAAATCTTCATTAGTACTGCAAAAGAAATTTAATGTATAAAAAAACATAATTACATGGTTCTAATGTATTATTATGGAAACAAACCAGTCATGGACCTACAAGAATCAATTACTAACCACGTCTTGTTACTTGGACCAGCATCAGCTACAATAATTAGTTACCAACCCTATTTGAAGATACCATGTATCATTAACTCAGTCCTCAATGATTGTAGTTACGCACCATGTCTTGTATCATAATCCAAATATTGGTGGAAATATGAAAACATGGTTTTAGAAACCATGAACCTGAAATAATCTGTATCCACAAATTTTACATTTTTCATGCAAGAAATTGTCACAAACCACGATTACCTAATTGAGAAATGTGGTTGGTGACAATTAAATAAATTTTAATTAAAAAACTAATTCTTCATTATTTGGATGAAATTATAAATTTGATTTGATTTTATATTACCATTAAATTTAACAAAAGACAAGGTCATTTATGGTTCATGTGTTTTAAGATGTAATGAGACTAATTTATTTGTATATGACTTAGTTAATATTTTTTAATAAAATGAATATAATAAAAAATTATAATGTCATCCAAATTAATTAATAATTTATTATTCATTCATGTATGTTTCATATAACCTAAGAGTCAAAAGATAATTGACTCCTTAGAGTTAAATATTTAAATTATTTTTGGTCAATGATTAGTAGGGAAAGACAAGTGATCACATGATATAAAGATCAACATGGGTAGTGGATCATATATAGATACATTTTTCCATTTTAACACATACCAATGCTCAACATGCATGTAGTGTCACCTGAAGGAAGCTTCTTCAATTGATGGAAATTTTCATCACGGACCTACAATGCCTTGTCACTAAGGCAGGATGTGTATATATGTAAAATGAAATTAAATAATTTGAATAAACTATATCCATAAATGTCATATTAAAATATAAAATACCAATAGGTTCATCAATTACTGGAATCCCATCCCACTGAATAGTTGTCATCATCTCCCCTATTTTGGACCAGAACAACAGACCCATTACCATCCCTCAACCAGCATATTATATTAACACAATGAATATTTGGGAGGACAATCTATAGTATAGACAGACATGTTTAAAGGATAATTAACTACATCAAGTTAAGTATTTAAATTATATTTTTTCAATGATCGGTAGGGAATGCAATTTTTTAACAAGATAAACAGATCAACATGGTAGTGGATCATATATAGATACATTTTCCCCTTTTAACATATACCATCCCTCAACCTACATGTAGTATTACCTGAAGGAATCTTCTCTATTTGAAGAAGAGTTTCATAATGTACCCGAAATGCCTTGTCACTGAGGTAGGATGTTTATTTAAGTAATCTCTAATGAACTAATATGAATAAATGGTATGCATATATGTAATATTAAAATATGAAACCTCATTATGTCCATTCATTCCAAGAATCCCATCTCGTTGAATAGTCATTTCATCATCTCCCCTCTTTTCAACCTAATCAACAGACCCATTACAGTCCCTCAACCGGTATATTATATTATCACGGGGATTATAGGAGAGGAAAAACTCTAATATATATAGATATGTTTAAATTATAATTAACTCCTTAGATTTAAATATTAAAATTATATTTTGTTAATAATTTGTTTGGAAATACATGTTTTCACAAGATATAATGATCAACATGGATAATGGATCATATAGAGATAAATTTTTCACTTTTATCACATTCCAGCCCTCATCCAGCATGTTGTTGCACACAAAGAAGCTGTTCCATTTGATGAAGAGTTACGTCATGGATGTGAAATCCATTTTCACTAAAGTAGGATGTTTACATATGTAAACTATAAATAAAATAATATGAATAAACTATATGCATAAATATAATATTGAAATATTAAATACCAGTAGGTCCATCCATTCCCCAAATCTCATCTTGCTGAATAGTAATGTCATTATCTCCCCTCCTTTCATCATGAACACCAGACCCATTACCTGTCCTCAACCAGCATATTATAAAACTCATTTGATACGAGAGGACAATATATAGTATAGATAAAGACACAATAGTGAGAAATGTTAATTAAATCCTTATATTTAAATATTTAAATTATCTATGGTCAAATATTGGGAAGAAAAGACTTCTGATTTGACAAGATATATATATCAACATGGGTACCAGATCATATATTGATACATTTTCCCATTTACAGCATACCAACTCTCAACCTACATGTAGTGTAACCTGATGGAAGATCCGTTCGAAGAAGAGTTGCATCAAGGACCTACATTGTATTGTCACCAAGTTAGGATTAGTATAAATATAATGTGTAACTAAATAATATGAATAAACTATATCCATAAATTTAATATTGAAATACAGAATTCTTATAGGTCCATCCATTCTAGGAATCCCCTCTTATTGAATAGTCAGGTCTTCATCTCCCCTCTTTTTGAACTGAACACCAGACCCATTACCATCCCTCAACCTACATGTACGATCACCCAAAGGAAGCTCTATTTGAGGAGGAGTTTCATGATGGACCTCCAATGCCTAGTCACTAAAGAAATATGGTTATATATGCGCATTTTAATTAAATAATATGATTACATTGGATGCATATATTTAATCTTGTAATATGATATACCAGTCGGCCCATCCATTCCCAGAATCCCATCCCACTGAATAGTGAGGTCATTATCTCCCCTCCATTAGACCTCCACACAAGACCCATTATCAGCCCCTTCATTCATGTAGTGTCACCTAAAGGAAGATCCATTTAATGAGGACTTGCATCATGAAACTAGAATGACTTTTTAATAAGACATGATGTGTATATATGTAAACTGAAATTATATAATCAGAATAAACTATATGCATATATGTAATATTGAAATATTAAATACTAGTACGTCCATTCATGAAATATCATCCTACAGAATATCCCTTTTATATTCTCCATTCTTTTCAACCTAGACATCAGACCCATTACCATACCTCTCAACCACTATATCCCAATGGAATCTCTATTTTAAGAGGTGATGAATCATGGAAAAACAATCCCTTGTCACTAATGTAGGATGTGTACTATATGTAAACTATAAACTGTAAATATGAAATTATTAAATTTTATAATGGTTCTGGTGTCCAGGTCGAAAAAACTCAGATATTAAGTTGAAAAGGATTGGGGGTGTACTATATATATGTAAAGTCTCAGTATTAATTCATGCATTTATCTTGTTATAATAAGTTTCATATATTAATAAGTTGTCATTATGGAGAGAAACACATTTTTGGAATAGAATCAATTTATATAATAATCATCAGTTCCAAATTATTATTCATAGGAATAGAAGCATCGATTTTCAAAAATAAAACATTTCTTATTCAATCATAAGACGTACTGATCGATGAAAAAAATAACTTATTACATTCCATATATACAGGCATCTAAAACAATTAGAATATAATGATGAAAATAACATATAGTATTTGTTGTTTGATGAAAAATAACCCAACCATCAAAGGATTCCATCCACCAGCTTGGCCCTCAGAATCTATCCATGCTAAAGCTGCTTAAAATCCATGTATATCAAGAAAACTCATGTCATGTGCCAATGAAGGGGCTCAAAATTATCTCAGTAATGAAAATATATTTTTTAGACGAGCCTTTATCTTACTAGGTCACCAACGTCATCAATTGGAGGAATAGAGAAAATGATATGAGTGTGAGATTTCCTCATAGTTTCATCCCTCCAATCTCTTCTAACATTGGTGGTGTGGAGGAGGATATCCAAACATGACATAGTACAATGAACCTAATAATCTTGTTGAAAAAGATCCTACATCATTTCTGTATATATATCATGTGTCCTAGGAACCTGATGATGAAAATATAATATGGACTCATACCTAAGATCCATTTTGTAATACCAAAAAGAAATTGTTAGTTAAGTAGTCAAAAATATAATTGAAAAAGAAAATATTCAATAAAATAACTGACAATACATATGATTCCATGATCATAGTTTTGAATAACACTATCAATGAGTAAATTTAATATTGAAAGGTAAAAATTCTTTTACATGCTTAACTGCTCTCCAAAATACCAATCAAACTACACCAAATACTATATCATTTTCCATATGAAGGCTCAATTATCCCAATAATGAACTTTTGTAAACATATATTGGATATTTACTTAGGTCAATGTATACAACACTAAGACTCTATAATGCAAGACATACTGGTCACCTACCAAATTTCAATTTCCAAATAATTTACACAAATACATTCATTTATATCACTTAAAATATGTATAAAAGTTTACTCTCATATTTTCATATATGTTTTAGTGTTTTTTCATGTAATGTTTGTATATTGCAATGTATTAAAATTACATATTTCATTTTGCAATGTGTGCATATGGTAGTGTCATATTAAAGAATATAACATATTGTAGTGTAGTAAATAATATTACATATTCTAGTGTATATTTATACAATGCCCCTGTAATATTAGTATTCCATATATTGAAATGTATACATACAAGTTTCATGGTGGGAATGTTAATGAATAATTGGAAACGAAAAAGAATAATATAGTTGAAGATTGTTCCATAATTGTTCTGGTAGATAATTATGTATTTCTAAGTTCATCTTCTCAATTTTTATTGTATTGAAGAACAAAATAAAAATAAAATAATCTATTTAGGAATTGAAGTTATAAAACCACACAACATAAACCATATAGAAGATGACCTACACTACAAAACATTCCATATCAATTCTTTACCAAATTTTTTAGCACCAACATAACATAGTTAATGTTTTCAGTATTTAGATGTTGGGAGGAAACTAAACCTAAATGAAGAAAAAAATAGGAAAAATACGAAAAATAAATTGTGCATTGATGTAATGAATTATACATATTGTGATTAAAAATGTTGGAAGCTTTAAAATTATACCATGAGTGTATTGAGATAGTGTATAATATTTTTCAGGTAAGTTTTTACTAATTATACCAATAGGATATGTCATCAACAAAATTATAACAATATATAAATAATAGGCACAATGAATGGAAACACATGTACAATAGCATAAGAGTCCTCCTTTAACATATATTAGATTTTTCTGATGTAATCATAAGAACTAGGTAAATGGAAACACACATACTAATATTGTAGCATTAAAATACATCACATATGTTTGTCTGTTGTTTCTAGTATGTTCGTCTATGAGCATATAACAAATCATATAGCTCATAGTATTATGTAATATCAGTTTATACAACCTATAAATTAGATATATTTGAGATGGTATGATATTTAATAGATAGTAAATCAATTATTTTGAAGAGTATAAGTTTGTAATTACAATTTAAAAAATTGTAATGAAAGAAGATTCAAAATAAAATTATTTTTAAGTGATAAGGAAATTATAAAATGGGTTTTGTAATGAAAAAAGTAGTATATACTGATAATTATATATTACTTCTATGATTTCTGTTTTTGGTACTAAGTTTATAGAACAAAGGGACATGTTTGGATAAAAAAATTTCCAGGAAACCCAAATAAACACTACACATACCTAGATATTTGGTAATTGATTGGCTTTACATTTAAATTTCAAAAACTAAACTAAAAAAATTTGAATTAATCCCATTTTTGGTGAATTAGTGAAACATTGAAAATGAATGTGTGTTTCTATAGAAACTTGAAATATGTCACTGGTTGAAATAGAACCATAGCCACCTAAAATACTAAATCTGTTCCTAGAATGTGTAGCAAATAATGCCTAGAAGATAGAAACAATGTCTCCATTGATTGAAATATAGAATGGGATTGATATTGATACTAAAAAATGAATCTTTTTTCATTGAATAATAAATTGAAAAATTTGGGAATAAATATATTGAACACTACTAATGTTGATTAATGAAATATATTTTTAACATTGAAGAAAAAAATAGTATTGTGTAAGTCAATTCTATAAAAGCGTATACCTGGAGATTCCACGTGGATATCAACTAATAAATATAATTTTAGTTTTCCACATTATAGAATTTATTCCACCAATCACCCATCAATTTTACATCACATTGGAAAAAATACCAACAAAGTGTTTAATAGGATAATTGATTATAACATTATCAGATGATATGAATTCATAAAAGAGTATTCGACACTAAAATTAAGAGTTTTTAACAAGAAGAATATTAAGAGCATTAAGAGTATTAAATAATGTATTTAAGAAATTGGATTGTGAATGAACTTGATTGAGAGAGTTGTTTTTGGGAAGGAGTAACCCTAAGGACATCTGTTTAGATTTTAATCATGGTTTAGGCCACCATCGCTTTAATCTGAGAGGGAATTTGCAGAATCTATCTACAATGGCTATAAATAAAGAAACATAAATTGAGATAGGGATATTGGAATGATAAATCCAATGATATCATAGTCAAATGAGGAGTGTATGCGATGACCATGACGGAGGTCCAGTCGTAGATGGTATAGCGGTGTTCATAAGAAGTAAAGACATAGGAGGAAACTGAGATGGAGGTGAAATAGGAGAATGAGGAGGAGATGGAGTTATAGGCGATGGAGGTGGAAGAGAAGAAGCTGCAGATGGATCCAGAGGTAGAGAGGGGATCCTAGGAGAGGATGGGGAGTTGGATACGTGGTGGAGGCCGAAAGGGGAAGATGAGAGTTAGAAGTGAATTGGGAGGGTCGTGAGGAGAGGGCATGGATAGGGAAACAGAAATGTGGGAGATGTAGCCATGGTTGATAAATTGATGAGGTGATGACACGTGGAGGAAAAATAACATTCTATAGTATAGTTAACGGATTTTATAATAGTGTGAAAACTAATAATCTTATTTTCTCACCAAAAAACAACAAATGACAAGTTGTTGGAAGAATTTTTTTATGCATATAAAGACATTAATGAAAATTGAGTAATTATTTAATAATATATATTCATTATCTGAAAAAGATAAATAATTTTCAAAAAAACCTTATTCAAATTCTATAGACTCATTTAATAGTTAGGTTATTATATTATACTATATTATGGTTCATTTAGACTTGGGTTTTCAGGTATCAAATGTTATCAAAAGAATTAAATTTATTTAGTGAGTAATATAAGATAAATTATGAGGTTCTTAATATAACCCTAGATGAAAAATATATTTTTATAAGTATTTTTAATTTCAATTTGGTGGCCCATTATATTTTATCTATCATGATATTGAATCAATGTGATCAATGGAACTAATATTTCTTATTCACCCATTATTCAAATTTTTCTTGTTTTTTTGTAGTTGTTTTTAGTAGTTCATGAGTTAAAGTAATGGATGATTTTTTATGGTTTATGAAATATAGTTTCACTGGTAATTTATTATTAGAATATCAGAATTTGATTTTAAAGGTTTTTTCTTTAACAATGAATGATTTAATGTGATTTTAACTTTTCATTCATAAATGATAGGTAGATTCTAATTGTGTGATTTTTTATTATGATAGTTAAGGGAAAGATATTTTATAGGGTTAAATACATATAAGGTACTTTATCGGATATGTGGGAAAATTAATAATTGAATTGTAATTGAATATATATTATTTAAGAAAATTGGATGTATTGAAAATCATAGGGTATGTATATTGACAATAGAAGAACATGTGAATGAAAAGACAAGAGGATGGATATTAAATAAATAATAAGGATATATAATTAAGATAAATAAACCATAAAATAAGAAAATAATATCATATCAAACATAATAGACCAGAAATTAATGTTACATAATCTAATTGAAAAACAAAAACAACCGAAACAAGTTGAACTGAATCAGTTTTATCCCTACACAAAATGTAAAATTGATTCACTAAAAAGAAAATATAAACTAAATTGTGTTGAATGTTCCCAATATTAAACTGCATAAATATATATGGATATAAGAAAACCTACTACACTAAATAGAACCAAATGACATAATATAAAATGAATCCTAATTAAATAAAAATAAATTGAATATTATCTTTAATGATAATACCCAAAATAGAAATTCCAAAATGAATCATAATTAAATGAACCAAATTTAACTATAGTTAAATAGTGTATTCTCAGAAATTTAGGTAACTACAAAAATGAGAATAAAAATCCCATTCATCCTACACACACCTGATATTGAAAATTAACAACATATTCATGCCTCTTTTTGACTATGAAAACATCCCAACCAACCTTTGATCTAGTTATGATAATTTATATTATTTAATTATAATTTAAATGTAACAAATAACCTAAAAATTTTATAGGGTAAAATATAATTAAAAACATCATATACATATTTTGGAAAACTATAGTTTTAGTAGAATAGTTTTTTATGAATTTTGGGAAAATTACTTATAACATAAAAATTAATCTATAATTGATTGAAATTGAGTTATTGGTATATTTTCATAAACATTTACAATGAGATAAGTATTTATCAATTCAATATTTTGTTACCATAGATATAAAAAAATTTCGGGTAGAACAATCTAAAATTTGTTGAAAATAATACAATCACTTGGATAATTTTGGCCTTTTCAGATAATATTTCAATTCAGAAACATTTATAATAACCAAACACTATATAAAATTGAAATAATATTAGAAATTAATACTAATAAAAAAAAGTTATCACATTCTATCAATATTTAAAATAAAATTTAATATTTTATTTTATAAATACAGTATATCTATTTTTTAATATATCTATTAGTATAAAACTAGTTTTTGAAATCAACATTAAATCTATTAAATACTAATTGAATAATAGTGCCCCTTCAATTGGTATTCCTTTATCTTATACCATTTCTAAAATTTCAGTTCCTAGGAATTTTCTTTTTCATTCAACCCCTTATATATTATTTGGATTACCCACTAGTAAAGTATTTATATTTAAATAAATATTTTATTTTACAATGTAGAAAATGGAAAATATTGAAGTGATTTATAAGAGTAGATTGTCTGAAAATAATCAATGCATAATAGGGAAGTGAATCCATCATCTGATGCTCACTGTGACAATAGTATTTCAAATAAATATCAATTACATAATGTATATTTTCACATAAGTAATAATTTTCAATTTTCAATTAACAATCCCCATCTAGGAGAAAATTTTTCTCATTCAAGACATATAATTTGGATGACTATCATAGTAGTTTGAGTGGGGGTACAAAGGTACTTTGAGATGTGATCATACCTAATTCTACACAGACCCTTCAACATATATGTTATCTTCCACACATCAAAAATTATTCCCCTCTATCCACCAAGGATATTTAGACCAACGTGGTTGTCACTACAATTTTCACCAGTCCATGCATCATATCTTCTATTTCCTTATCTAATGATGTCTCCTTCTCATCATCATTGTTATCCTTTTCCAACATATTATATTCCACCTCAGTTTCCTAATTCTCCAATCTCTCGTGAATTTTATATACATTCTCTATAAAATTATACACTAGTTCACTATGACCATATAGTGTATATTGATAATCGCAATCATACATTGGAGACTATTAACACTATTCAGGATATAGATCCTTTGCATACCACATTTGGTGTATTTATACCACTATATTAAATTTTTTAACCATATTTTATTATTTTAATATTTTTTATTAATACTATTTAACTAATTAATTTTTTTCATTGTAGTATCTACTAATATTAATTTGTATGGGAGTATTCACATGTATAAAATATAGAACCAACATAAAGAAGTAATAATTGATTAAAACAATAATGATCAAATGATTGATAAACATGGTAGATAATGTAATGGTGTTAGAAAAAATCTGGTGAAATATAGTGAAATTATTCCCCTGAAAATGGAATCCAAGAGACACATTGAAGATGAAATAAATTATAATTCAAGGTATTGGATATGAGTATGAACATTTATAAAATTAATATTTATATAATTTGTATATACATCTGAATTAATATTTTGGTATAAAAATCAATACAATTTTCCCAATGATCTTGTTATGAGGGAATCCTGATTGATTGAATTAGGTGATTTTAGAAAGGATAAAAGAATGGGTTATATAATAGATACTCTATTGGAGTTGGATCAGTTTTAGCACAAAAACTAGCCCTCTAGGATTGTCCAGTCACAGAGTATGAGGAGATGATTTCTTATTATAGGAGTAATATGTTTAAGTAATTATGTTAATTTTATGGATATAATGGATAAATATGAGGATTTCTATATTACATTGATTCTATATCTAATAATTTTCTATTCTATGATTAAATAGAATTTATAAAAGACTTATTTGATGTATATGAGATTCTTGGGAAGAAAAACTACGGCAGATAAAGATATAAATTCAGTTTTTTTCATATTCATCATAGAATTATTTCATCAGTTATGAACTAGAGAATAATAAATGGCAAGTTGAAGATTTAGTTTTTATTGTTATTATTTTAATTATTATTATAATTATTGAATATTATGACCTAAAATGCATTAACTTTTTATTGTGTAGGGTTTAACATTTAAGTGTGTGCACCTTGATTTTTTTTTCTTGATTAGAAATAAGAAATATGTAAGTGCTGATAATTTTGATATTCATGAAAAGATTGAAATGTTAATTATATTCATTGAAATATTAACATCTACTTCTAAAATAGTTGACAATTTTATAATATCATCAACATTATCTAAAATCTACTGATTAGAAATAATGTGACCACATTTTCCCAAATCATTATCTATAATAGGTATTATGTGAGGAGCATGAATGGATGGTCAATTATTGACCTGGGAAGTCTATCATGCCCACTACATATTTATCCACTTTAATAAATTCAAATACATATATTAATACCATGAAATAGTTTCATGAGTATTATGTTGAAGTAGTAGATGGAAATAAATGATTGACCATGATCATGAAAGAGGTCATAAAATCACAATATTATTCATTAAATCAATGATGCCTTTGTGTTTGTCCCATATCCAATATACTTCTACCATTATTCACACATGAATATCATTGAAATTATCATTTTATAAATCTTTTTCAAATGATGATAATGATCCTAGTGGTGATCATGGTAATGACCCTCAAGGTTTCAATGCTAACAATGATTTTCTAGTCGATGAATACTCTATATTGGTAGGACATGATGAAGATGGTGGCAGTAACCATATGATAATGGTAACCATCAAAATTATTATATAGGTTATTTAATTATACGTTTCTATTTTTAACATCTTATGTATTGCACTTAAAGTATTATGGATACCAACATATAACCCACACTAATTGTATATGTGGTAATAATTATTTTATGTTATTAACTAGTTGAATATAAAATATACAGTATGTGACATATTTTGAGTGTTTTTTAATGGATATATATATGTTTTTTATGTGTTATTTGAAGGGGAGAGGACATGATGGATGATAATATGCAGTAGTTGGGCAATAATAAATCCTCTGAAAACCCATTTTTATATAGGAACTATAACAATAGATCAAAGAATAGATACGATAAATTTAATATACAATGTTTCTTGGAATCATTTGTATATGGTTACTCTCATGGATCTAAAAAAGTGTTTCTGAAAACCATTTCTATTGGCTATCGCAATAGGTAAAGTTTCCATCATCTGGGAAATCTATGTATAAGAATAGTTATTCAGTGGATGGATGGGCTTCCATAAAATATTTAAATGTGTGGACCTTGACTTCTTTTTATATAATAAACATGATGTCAAACTAATGATGGATCACTTCCCAACATTCCCACCATCCTTTAAACATGGGATGATTCAGGATATAATTAAGAAAAATGGCATGGAAACTATTTATATCTCATGAGGATACATATAGTGTTTAAATTACATTAGTACCAAACCAGTGTGAACTAGATCATCCCAATTTGGCAGTTTCTGGTCTTTGTGTCGAGGAAAATGTGACTGAGATTGTATACACTATTTTATCTTCCTCCATTATTTTTATAGCTGAGAATGGATTGAAGGGACCATTCTAGGGATGCCATATAGAATACCAGAGTATTCCAATATATCGGTGGAATTAGAATCATATTATATTGTATATAATACTTTATTTACACAATGGTGCTCTAGCAATCCTCATCTAACTAGTATATGGTTCCTTTCTCAGAAGCCTTGAAAAGGTCATACACTTTCGATCTATATTCATGAAAAATTAGTGTATATAATAAATGTCGAATTGGTGGCCACTCTTCACCTAGAGGTTTCTCAACATAGGCATTTGATTGATGGCTTTGATTTTCTCCATGTAAATCTGGATACCTCTATATCTTACAATGAAGCCTAGAATTATAATAATGGTATCCTCAAAGGCATGAATCATGGTATTCATCATCAAATTGCTTGAGTTAAGGAAGATTAACACTTTTTTTATATCTTGAAATCATTCTTGATGATGGTGGGGCATAAACAACAATTTTTATACAAAAAAATAAACTAATGACCCCAAAATTGGATTGAGTATGTGCTGAATGGTGCATTGATTGGTGGATCTTGAATTATTCAACCTAAAAGGAATTACATAAAATAAAAGGATCCCTTATGGTTCCATAAATGTGAATTAATCCTCATACTTAGGGGCCATATGGATCTTGTTGTACCCTAAGTATAAAGCAATAAAGGATACGTCCTAGAACATGCTTGTTATAGCATCCCACATTTTTATTAAATTTTATTTAATTATAGTATAAAATAATGGGGATATTTTCATTTTTATTTTATTGATAAAAGAGTTATATTATACATGGAAACATAAACCATTCTTCTAAGTACCACATGAAATACATCTTCATGGGTTCAATATAGGTTAATTTTATTTCATCTCATATCCTAGGGACATAAACCATTGCAAATCGGTGATCATGAAACCCATTAAGGGAAGAAAAAAGAGGGAAAAAAGTATATGATCATGCTAAATATCAACAAGAACATAAGGAAAACGATAAGTCAGGAGAAATAGGAATATCATATAAATTAAATGATGAATCATAACATGGAAATGGGGATAAAACATTTAAATGATAAATTCATATGCATATCACCATTGTTTATCACCAAGGAGTTATTAATGAAAATAACAATGTTTATTCACCAAGGTATCACAAAACATGTCATGTATAGTTATTAAATTCTTTACACAATTCATTGGAATGATATTAGGGCACACCCATCATATGTATTAATTCGATGTGAGTAGCATAGATCATAATAAATAATTTCATTAATAGCCAAGGGATAATAAAGAACAGGTTTCTTATAGAAAAATCGTGGAATATAAAAGATCATAAATACATGATCATTACCTCCATTTTACCCCCAATGATAAAATAGGGGTTTCATAGACCAAAACACTCGAATTAAAATAGTTATTCCTAAATCAATTTGAAAACCAATTGAAAATAAACTACTATTGGGTATCCAAAAAATTTAAAAGATAATTTCTCATGTAAAAGTGGGAAATTTGAGAAGTGAATTTGGCTGTATGATATACATAAAACATGGAATTATAAAATAGTAAAATGAGAGGGAAAAATTGTCTCTCATTCATAAAATACTTTTCATAAATTTTTGAGATAATAGAATTTGGAAAAAATATCTTTTTTATAGATTTGAAGACATACCACCTGAAAAGGGAACATGAATGGATAAGATAAGTGATGATTTGTCTTACATGATGAGTTGTTCCCAGAACATGAGGACGAAACCTTTGGGGCTTGAGGAATCCATGGAGAGACTAATTGGGATGGAAATCACCATAAAATCATGTAGTATTGTTTTGTTGTGAATGTTTGTAGATAAATGGGAGGGTATTTATAGAAGAGGTGGATAAATTGTTTAACAATTTCCAAATAAAAGTGTTGGAAAACTTGGTTTTGGAAAATGGAAAACCATTGAAATACCCATGGTTTGTTATCATGGTATTTGACATTTGGGTCACATTTTATGTTATTTTAATCCACCAAAACCGAAATTCAATTTCAAATACGTTCTTTGACATGGAAAAGGGAATATTCAACAAAGTAATGTTTTCATTCAATCATTTTATTTTATAATTTGGAATGTACCTTATACATTAAAAAAATTATTACATATATAAAAACAGATAATATTAAAAAAAATAACCTGATTTAGGTCACGGGTTTTGTATAATTAAATATTACATCATTACAAAACAAATATAATGTCATAAAATATACTCAAACCCTAAAACTGTATTTTTAACTATTCGTGATAAAAATAAAGTATTTTACAAAATCCCACACAATCAAACTACCCTTTTTTAAATATGCTAATTTTCAAATAGATGTTTATATTATGAAAATAATCAATATACATGAATCATTTAACTTTTAATTATAAAAATATATTCCTAATTAAAAATAGAATTTTTTAAGGAACAATCAAATTTCTAACAGTAATAATAAAATTTCCTAAGCCATTATAAAATTATTTTATCATTTTTTATTAAAAAAAATTCATTAAAAATACAATTTCTTGAAAACTATCTCTTAATAATACAGTGGTTTATTATAAATAATTAATATATTTTATAGAAAATCATAATGATGTTTTATTTGAGTCATGAAATCAAATTATCAAATTCATATCAATTGAGAATATACTCTCTAAAGACAAACTAATATTAAGAGTAATTTATTGAAGGAAAATTCTATTTATATGAATGAATTTATAATAAATTTTGGTTACGTAACCCGTTATTACACTAGTATTCACCCTATGGGTAAGTTGTGCAATGGTGGTAGTTTCATGTGGTTGCTCGACTAACATAGACCATGTGGTAATCTCCACTAATATGAACATTTATTGTTGGAGATTTTTTACAGGATTCAATTGTAAAATATTTTCTAGGGCATGGTTATGGGAGAACCCCCGTAATTCTACCACCCTCACATGTTTGGAAAAATGGGTTTTAAAATGAATGAGTATACCAGTTGAGGCCATCAATTTTCCATTTTATAATAATTTTTCTTTTTGATTAATAATTATAAACACTAATTATAATGGTAATATTATATACCAAGTGAATAGTATACAATAGTCATATTGACCAATGGACATATTTACCCATGATTATTTACCAGTTGAGTCCCAAAAGTCACATTCCCCCATTGTACCCTAGAAATACATTTTCATTATTTCACAAATAAATTCACTAAAATATCTTAAGGTTATATTTACATTTTCATAAGATAGTGATTGGTTTAATAATATTTTGATTTATTTATATAGAATTTGTTTTGCAGCTAATGATTCTAGAATATTAGTGTGATCTATTCTTTCCAATATTGGATATTCAATTTCATTTCTTTTTATCATTTGTAATGTTTTTAATTTTAATTGGTTTCATGTTTGACTAATATAATGATTATTGTTAATGTGATAAAATTTTGTTGGTTTCTATTTATTTTGTATGTGTATAATATTATATAGTATATAATAAACATTTATTTCGGAAATAAATATGATTTTAAAAAAAATTGGGATGTAACATTCTCGGCCTCATAAAAAATTTCATCATCAAATTTTCAACTCATTTGTTCAATTTAGTATGTTGGTGATACTTTTTTCTCATTGACTCGGTTGGTTATATCGTAAGTTCTTCCAATATATGGTTCCTCCACAAAACATTGATGTGGTGTGTAGTCTTGTATCTTATAACCTTTTGTCTATAGTTTATGATATCCATTGGCGGCTCATCACATGAGAGGTGATGTTCAAGTTGTACCACATCCATATTTTGTACATGTGACGAATCATGTATGTACATTCTCCAGAGAGATAAATGGAAGATACCATGAAATTGAGATAGATTCATTGGATGTTCCAGCTGATAGGACACTTATCCTATGTGATCAAGGATTTCAAAGGGGTTAAGGTACCTAGGGATAAGCTTCAATTTCATCCCCAATCCCATGAATCTCTTCTATTATGTTATTCAAAGGAAAACATTATCGCCAACATCAAACTTCAAGTCCCTTTGATGGTTTTCATCATAGCTCTTCTCGTATCTTTGAGAAGCATGTATATGTTGTTGGATGACCTGAACTTTTTTCATATATTTCTCAATAGTGAGCCAAATATATATCCTCTCAATAACATCATCCCACCAAGTTGGAGTTACACATCACCTTCCATATAGAGCTTCATAGGGTTTCATTTGAGTACTATAGTGGATGCTTTTTTTGTAAGAGAACTCCAGTAATTGGAGTTCTAGATCCCATACACCTTTAAATTCGATTGAGCATGTCCTCACCATGTCCTTGAATTTTTGAATAGTATTATCAGATTGACCATCTGTTTGGGGGTGATAGTCCATACATAAATTCTATTCTATATTTAGAAAATTTTGAAGACTTCTCCATAATTTGGATTTAATCCATGGATATTGATCAGAAATGATTGAATGTGTAACCCATTGTAGCCTCACCCCATCCTTTATGTATAATATAGATTATTGTTCAAGAGATAAATATTATCAAATATTGTTAAAATGGGAAGTCTTAGTGATATGATCCAGTATATACCATTTATAATTAGTTCCATGGGATTTTCCAGGGAGGCTAGTGATCAAGTCTATAGTGATATTATCTTGTTCTATGTTGGCCTGGGTACTGGTTGAAATTTACATTTTGAAATATGCCTCTACATTGAATTGATGACATAGCGAGCACATTGATGTGCATTTAGAAATATCCATTTTCATATTATCCCACCAATAATGATCACAATATTCTCTATATGTTTGAATTCATCCAGGATGTAAAGTGAATGTGTAGCTACGAGCTTCATCCATATGATACATATTAGTCTTCTAGATAGATGGAACACATAGGATTTTATAAAATTTTAGTACACCATCTTGGTCAATATTTATCTTGGGAAACATCCCATTCGTCGTAGCCTCTATAATCCTTCATAACACATGATCATTCCTTTGATATTTTATGATATTATCTAGTAACAATGTTTGAGAAATCATCTGAGATAGGGTTGATGTTGTCACTTCCATTGATATTTTCATTTTCTATTTTACTGGGTCGTTCGTCAAAGCATCTCCTTCAATCCTCATCATTTCTAGCACAATAGGGTATTTCCTACTTAATACATCAGTGAAATTGTTTCCCCATCTAGTTTGATAATGAATTTGAATATTCGTATTCTTTAATAAGATCCAACCATATCCTTTATCTCATGATCAATTACACTTCATGAAAATATACATCAAACAGTGGTGTTTAATGTATATGTCTCATTTCTCCACATAAAGGTAGTGCATCTATATTTTCTAAGAAAAAGTAAACCCAAATAGCTCCAGATCATGTGTTGGACAAATCTATTCTTGGGGATTTAATAGTAAATATTCATAATCAATTACAATTTAATTTTTCATGAGGATTCACTCACGCCATTTATGAGATACATCTCAATAAATAATGCATATTTCTCTAATAGAGGTTAATGTTAACATGGGTGAAGTTTCCAATCACTTCTTCATTTCATGGAAACATTATTAACACTCATCTCTGCAGATGATTTTATCCACTATTAAAGTCAAATTAGTTTTTGGATTAGGAATTAATGAAAATTTTCTCAAAAACACCATTCAATATCCTACTTAACCAATGTAACTATAAATATCAGTTACAATTGTAGGACGAGGTCACTCCTATATAGAATTTGTCTTCCTGATATCAAATAAGAATCCTTCATTGGTGAAAATGCTCCCCAAAAATTAAACTTATTATATCCAGAATTCACATTTGTTGAATTTTCCAAAAATCTTTTCATTCTATAGATTTCCCAATATAACCCATGATCATCCTCATTCTCCTCATTAGGTTTGGAGTATTTCAAAATAACATCAATATAAAATAACACAAAATTATCTAGGTATTCTTTAAATATTCTATTCATCAAATCCATAAATAGAGCAGTATAATATGTCAAGCTCAAGGGAATAACCACAAAATCATAATAACCATATCTCTTTCACAAGGAATTATTTTGAATAACCTATTTCAATACCCTGAACTGACAATACCCAGATCAAAGGTAACTCATGGAGAAGAATTTAGCACCATGAATCTAGTCTAATAAATCATATATCCTTCAGAGAGGGTACTTATTCATCAATGTTATCTTGATATGTTCTCTATAATCAATGCATAGCCAGATTGATCCATCCTTCTTCTTCATAAGGGGAATAGGTTCACCCAAAGGAGTCACATGTGGTTGAATAAATCCATTCTTCAAAATATATTGTGGTTTTTATTTTATTCATATAAATCCATATTTTCGACTCTATATAGAGTTTTAGAAATAATATTATATCCAGGTGTGAGATCAATAGAGAACAAAACCTCTCTTTGCAGGGGAGCTCTATATAACTCTTTAGAAATCAGTAAATGTGTTATTTACCAATAGGAACATTCTCTATCTTTATACTTCTATTTCCTTATCTACCATCACAGATTACATATATAAAGAAGGTCACATGAGCAGATTAAGGTAAATCATAGGTTGGGATATCTAACATATGAAAATGACTATTGGGTATAGATTTAAGACTACTAAAACTTCCTTAATTTTACAGTTAATAATTGAATAATACATTGAGACCTAGTCCATCCCTAAAATAGTGTCGAATTCCACCCTGGTAATTAATAAAATATTTTATATGAGATTGTACAAGCAATAGATAATATTATATTCTATATATACTATTGATTCTAGAATAATTCCTCTATTAGTCATGAATAATAAGTCTACTTCTAGATGTTTAGGGATTTATTATATATTCATTGAAAAAGTGGATAGAATAAAGTAATGCATAGAACAGGAATAAAACAATGTACTTTATATCTTTGAGAGCACAATGAGAGTTCCTTCCACCTGATCATTGGAAGCCTACACTTCATCCTTCATGATAGAAAATTCCCAACCTTTATCCATTTTCTTATATTGAGGTAGATGGTGGTTCCCCTATATTATCTTAAAATTTGTTCTTTGATTGAAAAAGATTCCAATTTGTCCTCACATTAATAATTGATCTTCTAGATCATCCTACACCATCGTCCCTATGTTATTACTGTTGAGAAGTTGAGGGTTCACCAAACTATGATTGTTTTTTGTTATATGGATATATCTTTTGTAATTACTACACTTTTGACTCCAATGTAATTAATTCCCCAGATTCTTCTTCCCAAATTTGTCTAATTTGAGATGTCTCACTTTCATTCTCTTTTTTTGTGGTAAAAGTTCCTCCCTATGTTTGGATCTATTACTCCCTTCATGTCATTTGACTTATTTCAACATTACATCTCTCTAAACTCTAATTCATCCTTCATATCAATATTCAATATCTCCTCATAACATTCATGTTATCTATTTTCTAAATTCCATTTCATATAGGGTCTCATTTCACCGATGAATCTATCCACCTTTCGCTAAAAATGCATAACAAAACTAGAGATATGTCATAAAAACCCATAATCTTCATCTCATAGAATCCCACAGATTAATTTTCCATCTATTTTAGCTCAAGTAATTTCTTGTATATTTCATTCCCAATGAATGGGGGAAATATTTATGGAAAATGATTCCCCTAAAATCTTTCTACACATTATCTTCAATCTCATATCTTGGATTCATGTGTTTAATCATTATCCACCACTGATCAACTTGTCATTCATGGAGGTATACTTCAAAGGTAACATTCTCTTTCTCTAATACACTAAGTACATAAATGATATTTTTTCTAGAGCATATCCACAATTCATCAATCAATGGGATAGTAGATACATTGAATGAATGCGTTCATTGATCCATGAATGAATCAATGGAAAGTTTTTCACATTGAGGTTAATCCAGTCCCTTAACATGATTTATTGGATTATTCATAACTCAGTTTATTTGATTCATTATCACCATTAATGTTTCCATTCCTTCTTCCATTATAATGACTTCAGTGCATCATCCATTGAACTCAACACCTTCGAGGTTCCTCCCACTTCCCCCAATTTTTCTAAATATAGAATACCATAGTGAGAAACATGCTACTTTACCAAATATTATAATTATAATGGGATTTAATGAATTAAATCCTATTTCTTAAATATGATTTTAATATCCTCTAATAGAAATTGTTTTTTATATAAATCCTTAAAAATGGGTTACAACAATATTGTTATTAGTCAAACATATCCAATACAATGTCAAAATAAGAGTGTATCAAGGCTCTTTTTCATGCAATTATTATAATTCAGATCTAGAAAAAAGTGGTGTTTTAGGTGTCACCCCTAGGTACATATGTTCTAGAAATGAATATACTTATTCATATCAAGAAAGGAATTAATTCACTAAAAAAATATTAATACTTAACCTATATAACTAAATATTTTCTTATATTTAGACTGATCCCTATGTTTCATCCCATTTTTTCAAATAATAATTTATAGAAATTATTAAACCATACTAGGATACCAACTATGGAATCCCACATTTTTATCTAATAAATTTTCATTATATAGTATAAAATAGATGATCTTTTTCGGTTTTTTTCTTGGAATGAGGTTCATAATTCATGGAATTCTTCTAAGAATAGTTGGAAGACATCTTAGTGGGGTTACTCTATGATAATACTACAACAACACATTTCATGTGGAAATGGGTCAATGGAAGGGGTGATCATTAAGACCATTAAGGGAATAATATATAGGGACAAAAATCTTGTGATCATGATATATATAAATATAAACATGATTTATAATGATAATGAATGAGAAAGATAAATACCATAACAACAAGAACATTAATTTTAAGATGAAAATTTGGATACCACATTTAAATGATGTATTAATAAGTATATCAGCATGATTAATCAACATGATTTCATAAATGAAAATTTCCACGTTTATTCACTATGGTATCATAAAATATGTCATATCTAAATATTAAATTTTTTACCCAATGAATTGGAGAATAATAAGGGGTAAACCTAAATATGTATTACATTCATGTGAGCCCCATATATTATAATAAATCATTTCATTAATAACCTATCATGAATAAAGAACAGTTTTCATATAAAAAATACTCGCATACAAAAGAGCTTAAATATTTGGTCATTACATCATTTTTATCCCACAAAAGAAAATGTTGGTTTCATATATGTAATTATGATAATATTTAATTATTTTCTAAATAAAATTTAATACCTATTGGAAAGAAAAGAGTATTGGGTATCCAAATAGAAGGGAAAATATAATTTTTCATATAAAATAAAAAACATTGCTAATTCAATTTGGGGGTGTGATGGGTATAATACATGTTTTTAGAAAATTTCAAAATGATAGGGGATAATTTTAATCTATTCATAAAAGAATATTCTTAAAATATTAGGATAATATATAGAGTAATATATCATATTTTTGAAATTATAAGACATTCAACATGAAAAGGGAACATGGATGGAAAAGAGAGGTGAATACATACCCTACCTTGAAGAGTTGGTCATAAAACACGAGGATGGAACCTTGGGTGATTGAGGAAATCATGGGGGACTTTATGGGAGGAAAATCACTACAAAATTGTAGATAATATATTTGGAGTGAATGGAAATTGAGAAATTGATTTTATTTATTGGAGAAGTGGAGGAATTTTTTAATAATTTCTAGATATTGGTCTTGGAAAACAATTATGCTGAAAATGAAAAACCATTTTATTAAAATTGATTTTGGCCCATGGGTTTGGACATTTGGGTCTCATTTTAAATTATTCTAATCCACAAAAACCTAAATTCATTTTTAAATAATTCTTTTGGAACGGGAAAGTGAATATTCCGCAATTTAATTTTTTTTTAAATAAATATTTCCTTTTTAGACATTTCAAAGTCACATATCATTTGAAAAATTAAATATGCATATTAAAATAAATAATATTAAGAAAATAAAAAAATTGTCCCATGGATTTTAATTTTTAATTTTTTAAATCATTACAACTTAAATTTGATGTCATGAAATATAATGAGATCCAAAAACTATATTTTCATACTATTCAAAAAAATATATATTTGGTTAGAAAATTATCTATAATTTACCTTAAACAAATTTTTATGTGTTTATTAAAAATATGGTGTATATTTTATATGAAAAATTCTCTATATATGATAATTTTAAAATTTAAAATAAAAAATCCTTATTTATTTAAAAAATGATAGATTTTGTAAAACAATTAAATTTCTAACACCATAAAAAATTCCAATGACTTTATAAAATCAGTTTATAATTTAGTATTTAAGTAAATATTTAATAAAAAATTATTTCATAAAATATATAATATTTTTAATACCATTGTTTATTATAATAATTGAATATATTTTCTAGAAAAATAAAACTATATTTTATTTACAATAAAATATCAAAATTATCAATTTCAACTAAATTAAAATTGTATTTTATAATGAAAAACTATATTTATGTGGTATTAATGGAATAATGTTTTTTTTCAATGGAATTTATATTATGTTTTAGATACATAACCCCTTATTACACACACATATGCCCTAAGGGTAAGGAGTTCAATGGTTGTAGATTTATAGGGTGGCTTGACTGACATTGACTGAGTGGTACTCTCCACTAACATGAAATTATCCGAAAGGAGAATTAATTAAGGATTCCCTTTTTGATGATATGCTTGGTCTAGGTCTAGGGATAACCCAAGTGATGCTACCACAATCCCATGATTGAAAAATTGGGCTTTAAAAAGAACAACTCTACTAGTAGAGGCCAACAATTCTCATTTCTGTATCAGTATTCCTTTTTAATTACTAATAAAGACTACTTATAATTGTAAAAGTTTCAACTAGGGATATTGTTTCAAAGAGTCATATTGACCAGCTATCATATAACGGTCAAATCCCAATAGTAACATTTCCTTTTATATTATATAAATAACTCATTATTAATTCAGTAATAATTCACTATAATATCTTATGTTAATATATCCATTATCATAATATGTTTATTATTTTAATAATATTTTGTTTTATTTCTATGTCGTTTTTAGTTGGGGTGATGATTCTAGTAAATTGGGGAGATCCATACTTTCATATTTTAGATATTATATTTTTTTCCAATTATAATGTTTGGAACTTTAATAGGTTTCACAGATTATTAATGTAATGATCATTGATAATGAGATAAAATTTTGTTAGTTTATTTTTTTTATTATATTATATTAAATAGTATATAATAATTATTTATTCATGAAACAATTATCATTTAAAAAAACATTTGTCATTATAGATATAGAATCGATCAAAAGTTCTATAACTATAAGCGGAAAATCAACTTTCTGACAATGGTGGTTGATATCTTGGAAGTTGATATAAACTTTTACCTACCCATTCCACTTCCAGAATGGAATGTTTTGTCTTTTATCCTTGGGTACTAGAATTCCCTAATGATGTGGTTATTTATTAACTTATCAACCTATACCTCGACCATGGAATGATGGGAGGGATTCATTTTTTTGGGAGGTTGCCTGACCATATGATGAATCCCTCATAGAAAAATATGGCGGATAGAGTTAGGATGATCGATCCCTAAATTTTTTTCATAAACCTAGGGTAATACCTCATGATGTTAATTATATAAATCCACATATTTTTATTTCTCTTGTGGATGCATAATTGTGTTGATCAATGTTTCCCTTAGTTCTTCCCATATTCCTTAGTTCACCTAGATCAACTCGTAATAAGGGTTAGAGATTCCCTCCTCAATTCAAGGGGGTAGTATCTTATAAATCATCATCATCATATAATGTGGGTGAATAGATAGGGGAGGTTCATCTAGTTCTTCTACATTATGTGGTACGTTTTCTCCTACATGGGATGACAAGAAATCTCCACTAAGGGGTTCTTGCTCTTCTAAAACCACGGCCAAAGAGGTTGTCAAAGCAATTATATTCTACCATCTCCAATGATCATGGGGTCCATGATCGATGTTAATGTAATAGTGATGATCCATATTTCTAAAACTCAATCTAGATTTGTGGAACATGCTAGAGTTCCATGATACAATACCCATTGTCTGAAACTATGACATATTCAAAGCTATGGGACTTCAAGTATCACACAGGTTTACCATGGGAAAGGGGAAAAGGTATTATTATGATCTACCTTCTTTTTAGGGATGTGAAAAAACATTTTCCACAACAATAAAAAATATTTCCATACCCAAATTTATAGCCTCTAGTTGATAAAATTGAAGGATGAAAGAATTGTTCAAGTTTACATTTGGATTTGTTTCTATAGTTTTTCACTCAACCATGTTGGTCTAAACATACTTCCCATATCTCTTTTAATTACTATAATCCATATATAAGGAATAAAATAATTTTATGTGATAAACATCAACTTGGAGTACCCCTACTCGGCTACTGAGGGTGTACCTAAGGAACTGTTGATATGATGAGGGGACCACCACATTCTGAGGATGCTAGTGCATTACAAAAAACACAATATAGGTTGTTTCCTTTGATACAACCAATAATGTTGTATTTCCTACTAAGACTTCGTAATGGGTCATCAAATGCAACATTACACACAAATTGGGATTGGTCCTTTCATAACCCTAAATCATTAGGTCCGAGGGAGTGAGATATTCTTGGGTTAGGAATATCCTATGGAGAATCCTAGATGGGATGGGGTTTATCCCAAAACCTATTTCTAGTAGGAAATGGATGATCTCTGCACTATTGAACTGGACCTAAATGTATAGTGGTAAAATATTCCCCTGAATTAGGGAATAATCATCGTCCTTAGAGAATGAGTTGATGGCTTGGAAAGATGCTTTCTTGGCCTACTCTGTATAGTAGTCCTATGTGGAAGCTACATCTACTTTAAACATTAGTGGGATTTTCAATACTTTTGTGAGGGCCTCATGGATTTAATTTAAAAAAATGTTGTTGTTGATGAACGTGAGACTAGAGGGTATTCTTGAATGGTTATTCAACATTTCATACTTTGGTGGAAAATGATTACCTTTTTCCAATGGGGTTATATCATTATCACGGGGAATGAAAGATAATGCTGGTTAAATTTATGGGTTGTAGATGGTTCATAAAATTTCCATATATTAATAGAAGGACATATTCTATGATGTTGTTGTCCGAATATCTACTATATGAGTCCTAGCTCCAACAAGACATGGTCAATCATGGAGTGGTCATGGCTCCAATTTTTGATCAGTTAACATGGATATCTATGGATGATCTTCTATATCAGTTGACGTAGTTGATTACATCTCCTTATCTAATAGAGTTGGCAAGGATGACTATGACTATAGATCTCTATGGAAAACATACTTCCTAGATTTAGTATTATGCACGTCTAGGTCCAAAACTCTATCCTAAGTATTTTGGTAGCTTTCATGCCTTCATCCCCCATACTAATACATCATCTAGGGTAAATATAGGGATTTCATTCCTCATTCTAAAGCACTATGAATTGTTCTACTAGCTAGATTAAATTCATAGTGGCATACTCCTTTTCATCATCAAATATGCCTTCTAATGCTGGGAAGACCCTAGGGGTATTTCCCAACATTGTATGCATGAAATCACAGAGGGTGTGGGATAAATTTAGAACTACTAGGGGACAATAACATTCATTTTTTTTGTCAATATGTACTCTTCCAGGATTCAAATGGTTGTGACATAGATGCAAAAGCTGCATCTAGTGAAGGTACACTTATCAAAAAATGTTCTAGATGGCCAAATCATCCAGGGATGAAAACATGGTAATGAGAAACTGATATGTGATGAAAAATATTTTTATATTTACGTGTCAAAAAGTTGTAAACCTACTTCTATTCACAAATTCCATCACTATAACATCTAGTATTATTAGAGAAACATTACACATTAGTTGGTGCATCCCCCAACCAAACCAAACTATTGTACACATGGTCTATAACCCAATACAAGGACACATAAAATTCACTAATGATATATCCAATGATCTTATGGTACCGAAATTGGTTGCGGAGTTCGTGGAATTTCTATTCACGGGGCCTCTTACGCTCTAGAGATTTTTTAAATCTCCAACTCCAAGGAATAGATCAAATATACTAGGACATGTACATCCCAAATGAGATATGTTTGGAATCCCCTATATGGAAAGGTCACTAATGAAGCCTGCCCATCACGAGGGATTGGGGACTGAGGAGGGACTAGAGCAAATTTTATTATCTAGGTATTTGTGCTTTGGGAGGCAGTTCCTAAAAGATCTATGATGGGTGAGGAAATTCTTGATAGCGATGATAGCATATAGGATCCTATATGAAAGGGGATAATAATTACCATAACATGAGGGTTACAACCTATATGGAATAAGGCTTCTCTACTTTCTAAGGACATCATATATGGGATGGTAGAGGCAACCTAAATGACTATTTACCCTGTTTCAAAGTCTCCTATAGACAGTGGTACTTTTTAGAAACAATTTTTAACCTGAATATAAAATCCTAGGCGATGATGGTTGGATCCATATAAATCTTAAAATTCTCCATAAAAATTGTTAGAATATATTCATAAGTCACTACCAAGTCATGTGAGAATGTGAGTCACATCCAGTAGGTGAAAATTCTATAACACATTCATTAAGACATTATTTTCACTTGAAGAGGAAAGTGATAGTTTCCTTGGGAATAGCATAGAAAAAATGGTAATCGAAATACCTATGAAAGTCATCCAAACAAGTGATGTACCCAATGAGCAACTGTATGTACCAAAAAAAGCACATCCCCTTCCAGTATCTGAAAAAAACACTAGAGTTTGACGGTCTACATCAATAATATGGTTCCAAAAATGGGTCTGCACCATGAGATGAAGTGGGAATGTGATAAAATGGGCCACCCCTTTCATTTAATGGGGGAATCAAGGATTCAAAAACAATGAGGGTGCAAATATTTTGTGCACCCATAATAGATATAGTTTTCCATCAGGCGGGATCACCACCTGTCATGTATCTAAGGCCTCAAGAAAAGAAGTGATAACTATTATCAAGTCATCTTGGCATTTTTATCTCTCTTAGAGAGGATCCATGACCACCAATTCATTGATAGTCTCATCAACATAGTAATGATGATCATTAACAGGATGGGTAAAATACTTTGAATCTCGATGAGGGTATTTATACTACTTGGGTGGGTTCATATAATCATACCTCATACTCTTTCCATAGACTCTTTCATCTACCCTACCAAGATACATGGTGGGTTTTGATCTTGTGCAGGAGAATCTATCTAAGTAGAACATGTTGTTGTTACCCCACTGTAGGAGAGATTAGATCACATAGGGTTGGATCATTATTTTAGTGTGGACCAGACATCTAATTTAGGAGGAGATTATTATGTTTTTAATGATCTTGGAGTAAGAAGCCTATATTGTTCTCTACATCTATATTCAGCTCAAAATTAGATACATTTCTGGGCCCATTATTCACCATACCCTTGTCAATGTTTTGATGGGAAGGCAGTGATAGATCATTAGAAGGATCCCCAAGGCTGGGAAGCAACCTTTTCTGGTGGGTGGGGACACTTGTATGAGGGTACTCCTAGTATTTTGATGCCCCTGGGAGTGTGTTTTACCCATTACGCTCTATCTCAGTTTCCCCATTTCCATGATACTTTGATAGGTTTAGGGTGACCATTATTATTGAAATAGAACCATGAGGGGAATCCTCATTGTCGATGGGTAGGTCAAGTTGTTTAAAGATAGGGATGATGTATATAGTAGTGTACAACCCCTCACCCTTTATCTTCACTTGAGGAGATACATCCTCCATAATTCAGCTGAGTACTCTGAGTATCTTGTCACATATCTATTGGATCATCTCAGGGTATATAGGAAATGAAGGTTAATGACCCACTTTGAGTATTTCCAAATCAACCATTCGATAACTGCTAGTAAGCATCCTCATGGTTCCCCTAGAAACCTCGGTAGGACAAATGTCAATAATGATGGTGGTGAAACATTTCCCTAATGACATAGTGCAAAAAACGACTTGGAACATGGTAGATGACTATTTTATATTGATGTTTGGAGGGGAAAGAGGCCAGAATACCATGAGGAATTGGACTACTGTAATAGATTTCTATATCATCAATTTTTTAGAGGTAAGTTCCTTTTCATGGTTATCCTTGATCTAATCAGAATCGGTTGGGATATGGTTGAAATCAACAATAAAGGTCGATTTGGTGGCCAGTTTCCATGTTGAGGATCAACTGTGTAAGGAATATGTTTTCTGAATGTTGGTGCATCTCTCAGGGGAAGCACTTATCACATCATCGCATCACTATAGAATTTTGTGTTCAACACTACATCATGTATGATGGTGGTTACACAAATTTGACGATCATTAGAATTATTTCAATCATATGGTGTTAGCCTACACCAAAACAACTCTCACACATCTTGTGATGAGGTGGAGTGAAGGGAAACTAGAAGTGAGAAGGATGGTTGTACTACTAACCCCTATAAGGGAACCCATACTTCATACAACTTCATGTAATTATATAGAGATCCTTGGATCCTATAAATTTCACCATTTCTTATGGTGAATATTATCTCTTTGGATCCTGACCAGCATTATAATAGTTGGGGTGGAAATGCCATTTTTCAGTGGTTTGTGTCCTCATAATCATATATGTCAATGAAGTCGACAATGACTTGACAGTTCCAAGGATTTCCTCGAAAATATTGGGTGTTCTAAATTATTTAATAGGTTGGTTACTCGAGGAAGAATACATCTTTATAATTTGGAGGAACTCTGTGCTATTTGGTAGGAACATGAATAAGACCTCCATGCAGAGAATTTGGGGTATAGTTAGGTACTCCATACTATTTTTTAATAGAGAAGGATGGATATCTGCTTTGGTTAAGAAAGGTACATGGAGGACCTCTATAAAAATATCAGAAATAGTGGTGTGAACCATTTAATTCGATGTTGATTACGTAGGGATGGAATTCACTTTGGGCTTCATTACTAAATGCCGGCCCGTAACATCTATCAATGGTGACCATGATTGAAAAATTCAATCCAGAATGTCTGTGAGATGGTTGGGATCTTAATCCCACTAATAAAAATATGAATATGTGATCATCTATTAATGGTATTAAGAACAATGTTCCAATGGGGTTTGAGACCAATGGAGTACGAGAACATGATTCCCCTTTTCCCATTGTTTCCTAAGCCATACCTTCATGTTGGCATCGAGTGGATTGAACAATGACTAGTAGAGTATTGGATAAGTCAAAATATTTATTTCTAATGGTCTTGTCATTTATGGAATTGACATAGTCTAGTCAGATCCTTCCATGGAAGCTCACAAGAGGTAGCCATATCTGAGGTGACTAGGGAATCCTCCAACACCTTAGTATAGGGAACAAAGTCATAGGATCCGTTTGCAGAGAGACTCAAGACGTGATTTTTCTTTTTTGGAAGTCGAGGTAGTTTACCCTAGTGAGGCACTTGGTGGTGGTGGTGGGGGTGAGGCACTGATGACTCCATGTTCTGTTGGGCCTTCTCCCTCTCGGGAATGACATATTCCTTCTCATACTGTATTATGAAGGTGTTGATCTTCCTTCATAAGATAATCTTTGAGGGTGTGACAGGGTGCCAGATCCCCATATCCATACTCGTGGTGGATGTCATGGAGGATGTATGGTCATTTAGGATTATCAGATCCATATATCACATCGCGCATTGTCTATGGGTAATGGGTTTCCAATTCTCTAATATGGTCCTACAAGGAATATGAATTCATTCATCAGTATATGAGTAATGAAAATTATTCCCAATGCCCCAACATTTCCTAATTCTTCAATTATGGATAGGGTTCTTTGATCACGATGTTCTGGACCATGGATTTGAAAATAATAACTTCACTAATCTCTGGTGAGATCTATCATGGTCCCACTATATTCTTAATTGGACATAACACCAGATGGTTGAATCAGGAGATATGAAAATTGTTTAATTCCCTAGATGCTACTAACCACTAGGAGGAGGAAAACAGGATCACGTCAAGTTCACCATTTATGATATGAATCCTAATGTAATCAGATTCTATGTCCAAACCCTAATCTAGTGTCAAATTTTACTAGTACCCATGGTAGAAGAAGAATTTTTTCACATTGGATTCACCATAATTATTTTTGACACATTCATTTTGTCCCCACCACCATGTTAATATGTGATAGTGTGTTGTTCCCCCACATTCCTGCATTCCATATGTTGGATAATTTCATCACATTTATCTATGATGTCATATCATTAATCCAAACTGAAATATGGGAAGTTTGTTACTCATTTCATGGATTACACTTTGGATATTGTTTCGTAGACTGAGACTCCATCATATAATTATGTCGTGTTTATGTAACTCATTCTCGGTTCCATCTCTCTGTGTATCTGGTAAATTGCATTGTGTGTGTATTGACAATGAAGAATCCTTCGATTAGTGGCGTATTCACATTTTTCCATGATGGGAATATCGGGATGTTGGGTACATTGGTCAGCTTTGAATATACCTCTGAAGAGGTTCCCTCATGTGAGGTGTCTTAGGTGTGGAACCAAATACATATCATGTCGATCATGAGTTACATAACACTAGAGGTATCACCCTTCCAATCCATTTTACATTATGAATCCCATGTTTTTCATTGTATATGTTATTTTTGTTAGGTCATATGTTCTACATTCTATGGATATAGATCAAAATGTCTAGTTGAGGAAAATTTGGAAATTATTTTTAAGTCATTTTGAGACGATCATTGGGTTAATGTCTTATGGGGACATGTTATGTGCACCAGAACACCCCGTGAGACGAATCTAGGAGGTTGAATCAGAACTCACAATGAGGTGGATCTGAGAGGTGTTTTCTTTGGAAGGAAAATTCCCCAATATAAGTTTTACCATGATATGATTACCCATGACGAGTACTTAGAGTTGTGAATCATAATTCCCCTGATGAGGACCCAAGAGGTGTGTCCCTATGAGGTAATATGTCACACCGGATGTTTTACAAAATATCCAATTCCCTACTGAGATAAAATGAGGAGGTGTGTCCCAATGATGGAAGATGTCACAGCTAAAAGGTTTACATAAAATGTAATTACCATTGAGGTGGTCCTAGTGTTGTGGATTAGAAGTCCCTATGAGGAAAATACGAGAGGTGTGTCTCTATGAGGGATGATATCAAACAAGATGTTTTACTAATTATCTTACTCTGTATTTATGTGGATAATGGAGGTTCATCTCAAGGATGGAATAGGTAACAATAGGATTGTTTACTATTTTCCATTAAATTCATGGTGTGGTGGATCATGTGTTTACCATTGTTAGTTGAAAACCTAGTGAGGTGAACCCTAAAAGTGCATCCCTACGAGTGAATACCATGAGGTTTTGTAATTTCATGGGTGATCCTGAAGGTGGAATCCTACATTCTATGTTTGAAGTCAAGTATCAAAAACCATTTAGTTTTATTCCATAGTTTAATCTTTTTTGATAGTACCGATCCATGTAGTTTAATGTCATGCTGTAAGAATGCTCACATCCTGGAAGGTGGATTGATGAGGGATAGTGAGAGGCATACATGTAGAATATTTCCCTCACAAGAGGATTTCTATTAGATTGAATGGGGTGGGGATTATTTATGGAATCTGCATGCATACTTCTAGGAACAATAATGTTATTGTTGGGGCTTTTATATGGGAGAGGAACATGAACATTAAGAAAATGTGATGTTGTGGTTGGGTATTATTCATGAATGTTTCCTAGATAAATTTATTCTATATGAGTTGTTCATGGATCAACCTAGGTTTATTACAGAGGCTATGAGGTGTGGGGTTTGTAGGGTTCATCCCATGAAACTCATCCATGATTCATCCTATGCTTATCATTTAGAGTGAGACTACGATTTTACATGATTTTTTTGATGATTTTAGACTAATTTTTAAAGTCAAAAAACTAGGAAGTGGAGCAATGATGTTTTATGTCATAATCTCTAATAAGTGTGGACTCACTCGTTACCCCTAATGTGTACATGAAACCTTTCATACACCTATTTTGGGGGGCATCACATTTTCACAACATGGAGGAGTGGCCAATAAAAAGTGTGATAGTACCTATGATTAGAATAAATAGGGGTTATGGTACCTATAATTGGAAAACAAGTGTATGTGGAAGTCTCAATCCACAATTGGGATGATGTGGGAAGCACATTATCAAGTTTCATGGGTCACCTAGGGACTCAAGGTGTAGTTGGACCGATATGGGATGGTTGTGGAGCCCCGAGAAATCAGTACCCATAAAGGGGTGTGCGAAGAATAGAGAAACCATGGAGAGGACCATAATGGCGGTTTTTTAAATCTTGTTCTTTTTAGAGAGGTTCCTATCAAGGCATGGGTTCCTCGCGTAGAGACATGGCTTCTCGAAGGGGTGTTCTCCCAGAAACATTGTTCCCCTACATATGTGGGATATCCTAATTCAAAGTGAGAGTGATTCATTAAGAATGAATGATTCATGATGATTAACCATGCATGGGGTCTAAATGGAGGTCATTAGATTCATTAATGGGTATTCTTCATGAAGTACGATTCCCCTTCCTTGGAGGGGATTCCGGATTCCAAGGGTGAGTTATTCATTAAGATTGAATGCTTTGTGTAGCCTCAAGTATCATAAGGGATGTCTTCCATCATGAACGGAATAGGACATTGAAAAAGGAACCTACACAAGGGTTGTATGATTATAATAAAGAAAATATAGTGGGTTTGGTGAAGCCTTTATACATTGGATGATACATTTTAACATTGGATTGTGAAGTGTTGGAGGTTTTCGAATCGTGACTGATTTCAAAATTAAAATGGTTTGGGATCATCCCTAAAATTAAAAAATAAAAATTGAATTTATATGTATTAGGTTTCATGAATATATTAGTCCCCTATGAGTTTTTTTTTGTTTTGTGAGCACGTGAAGATTCACGAGTTTGAGAGTGGAATTCATGAAGGACATCATCAATCATTCATGTGTTTGTGAGCTACTTCACAACATTGAATGTCACATCACAATGACTTAAAATCAAGTATTTATGATTTTGTGAAGGAAATTTATGGATTTATTGATCTGTGAGAATAAATTGTACGCTAAACTCATTGGATTCGCAAAACAGACCCTTTTAGGGGTTTGGGGCCATTTTGACTTAGATTAATAATAAAATGGTTATTCCTTCCTTAAACATTCCTATAGAATGGGTATTTTGGAACCAATATCCATTAAAATAAATGAATCATCGATGATATAAAATCATAAACTATTAGAGTGGTGAAAAAATTCTTCAGTGGTGGTGGGCGTTGAACTACCTGTTGAACCACCATTACTGCCACATGTGGAACCACCATTTTCACCATATACAAGTGATGCATCCATCTTACATGGGGGTTTACTACACTTTATATAGACCATTTAGGGATCCATGTATGATGGAACTTTTATGGTATAGTTGAAGTATGTTTTCCAGTTGTAGCATCTTAAACCCAGATTTTTGAGAATGGAAGATTATTGGCTGCTAAGCTATTTCTTGACACTCTTTTTTCGATTTTCAAGAATACAGACAAACCTATATAGAGGATACATAATATAGTGATGTATATGATATGATGGGTCTGTAATCACTAGTGTGAGGTTATGAACCTTGCTAATACACTTCATGATATGTTTTTTAGGTATTTACAATCCATGTTTGAGAACTATTTAATTACACAGACATTGAGGATAGAGCGTGCTAGTGATTTTACGTGTTTGGAGAAGGGTGATGTGATAGTTATCGAGTATTTAGAACACATTATAGAGATTAATCATTTTGAACCTATATAACTTATTAATGAGATGTAATGGTTGAGACACATACACGAAGGTTTCACATATGTCATTCGATCACTAGTGAACATGTTTCAGTTGACAACCATACAGAAAATGTTAAATTAGATGTTGATTACTGAACATAACATGAGGGATGCTGGGGGTGGTGAGAAGGGTATTTCAGTCTCTTAACCAAGTGATTCAGTATTACTTGGAAGTAAGTGATGTTTTTTTTGGATTTTCATGAGGGGAATACTAGCTGTAGAGTTAGTTATTCTTGCTATGTTTTCTATCATTAGCGTGAAATGTGGTGATATATGTAGATTTAGATTGATAGAGACCCAATTGAGTTTAAATCTGAAAAAAGGGTGGCCAATATATAAACTTTAAATAAGAACATTCATCAAGTGCTCTATGATAGTGGAGATACTATTACCCTTTATTTAGGTGTGGGATTCAAAACTCCACATCCGGTTGGATGTTGAAGTACTACAGGTCAATAGGAAATAGTATTTAGTCACAGCCAAGGGTTTTAGGGACTAGTTTCACTTCGAGAACTGAGTGGGTCTTATCAGGGTTGTCTAGATCTTTCTTAGGGATGTGATTAAGGTCAGATATATTCTCTACAGCTTACACCTGTGTAACATAACGTAGGACTATCGATTGTGAGATGTAGGATCTTTGTATATTTTACTCTAGTAAATTCCCTTTTCATTATTTATGAATATCATTCTTTTATATTTGTACCTATAATGGATATCCTTTGGCTCAATATTAATTTTTTTGAGGATGTTTTGATACTTTATATTCTATTTGGAATCAAATCGGAGGGTTTGTGCCAGTACATGCATTTCCCCTTCATATAGGTGGTTCCTATTTCATATGGAACCTATCTGTCTTCGATATGTATAGGTTGGAATATATTCTTAGGATGGTCTGGTTAATTCCATACCATGCTCATTAAATTGGATATCATTAAAGGTTTACCTTCACATCACCAAAGGGAGGGGTTCGTAGACAAAATGGTGAATGAGATGTTCAGGATGGTATAGAAACACCACTAAATCATGGGATGGGTGGAGTGACATCCCAGATTTCTAGTTTACATCTAAATAACTAGGGAATGCAACAAACTAATTTTCCTTCTACAGTAGATCATTTCAGGGATGTCTTCCAAGATGAATATTTTGGTTTACCTCCTGAGATATAGATGGAGTTCTCTATTGAGCTATTTCCATGAGCTGCAGAAATATCCATTCTTCCATATAGGGTATATAATAATGAGATTAATGATCTCAAAAGATAACTAGACAACTTCAAAATTAAGGGATTTATAAGAGCCAACACATCACTCTAGGGATCACAGGTTCATTTTCAAAAATTGCAGATGGAATCCTTCATTTATGTGTGTATTACAAAAATTTTTATTAGTTCATAGTTATGAAATTTGTATCTTTACCCCATATACACAATCTATTTCGTCCACTTTTAGGAGCTCATTTTTTCTCAAAATATATTTGAGGTTAGGTAGTCACCAGGTACATGTCAAGCCAATTGATATACCTAATACATAATTTTGTAGAATTTATGGTCTGAATGAGTATCAGGTTATGTGATTTTCTCTTACGAATGTAAGTGAAGTTTTCATGGATTTGATAAATAAGGTTTCTACCTGTATTGAGATTCTTTTGTGGTGGTTTTCATGGATAACATATTTGTGTTTTCTCAGACTCCGCATGATCATTCCAAGAACCCTGAAATCATTATGAATATAATGATATAAAATATTTTATCTTACAATATCAAAAAATGTTTGTTTTGGATTGACAATGTTAACATCATGGGTCACCTTATCCCAGATACATGATTTTCTATGGATCCACAGATGGGGAGTGCTATGATTTCTTTGGAGAATCCCAAGAACTAATAGTCTATCTATATTTTATAAGGGCTTCTTGGTTATTACTGGAACTACATTATTCACATTAAATGTTGATCTATTCCTATTTTGGGAAATAACCATGAAAGGGATGAAATTTATATGGTATGAAGAATGTGATAAATGATTTTCAAGTTATTTATGGTTGGTTTTCTTCCATGCCCATCCTAATTACTTTAGATCTAGATAGAAGTAGCATGGTTTATTTTGATGCATCAAGTATTAGTCTTGGTGTAGTTATGATCATGTCTGGTCAATTTGTTGTGTACAACACTAACTAATTGACACCTCCTCATTGGAATTCCCCAACACACAGTATTTAGTACAATGTTATTGTTTGTGATTTTTATTATTGGAGGAACAATTTATTGGGAGAGAATTGTTCAGGGTTAAAAGACCGCAAAACCATAAAATACTTATTCACGCTTCATGAATTGAACCTTTAAGAGGTATTGGGGATAAATTACCTCCATTCATTCAATTTTTACCTATATTATATGATAGTAAAATAAAATTTTGTAGTAGACAATCTGAGCTGGAAAACTCAGACACAGGTAGTATAGGTGGACAACAAAGAATTGAAGTTGAAGGACCTATTATATGATATACACTTGGAGGAATGAGATTGTCTCACCCATACTTTTATCTCATCCATAGAAGTGACATTACCTATCCTAGATTGGTTAAGGATGATTCAACTATCATATTCTGAAGGCTCGGTCCCGTGGTAGAGTGTAGATGGTAAAGACATGCCTCCTGGTAGGAATGATACAATGGATGAAATTCATGGTGTTCATGATCATTTTTGTGTTCTAGAATATATATAACAGGAGCATATGTGTGAGTTTTTTCCTCATCTTTGGTAGTGCATCTAAATTCCACCAAGATGTATCGAGATTTAAATCACTAGTATTGGTTTCCATGTAAGAAATGAGTGGTAGTTGATTTCTCCACATGGTGTCCCACATTTCAGAAGGTGAAAGAAGAATTCCAATGAAAAGTAGGGATTTAATATTTTTCCCCATTCCCATGTGGAAATGGGGTGATTTTTAGATGGATTTTTTGATTGGTTTACTGAGGTCATCTGATGGTAATGATGTTGTATGGGTTTCTATGGAAAGACTGACCAATTTATCCAATTTTGTACTCATTAGGGAGACATTCTTAATAGATTAGCTATAATGATTCCACATATGATACATTGTTCACCTTCATGGAATTCCTTATACCATTGCATCAGATAGGGATACATGATTTAAATCTCAATTTTGGATGGGTTACAATGGGTATTTTGTATACTGTTGATTTTCAGCACGACATACCACCTTTAGATTGATTTACATTCAATGAACATGCTAAATGTTATATTGAAAATGCTTTTAAATTGCATCCTGGATTTTTGGGGGTTCTTGGGAGAGACATATGTCCATGGGTGTGTATTATTATAAAAATAAATATCAGTAAACTGTAGAAACAGAATCATATAATGTTTTGAAAGGTACGCCATTCCAACCACCTATATGGGAGGTAGTGTTACTCAGACCTCATCTCATACAATATATATTGTAGTTGGTATAGTTGACCAGGAAACGAACGGATAATACATATACTGGAAAAAGAAAACTTATGTCAATCGTTATTAAAAACATTTGGAGTTCAAGGCTAGGGACCTGGTCTTTTCACCTATCTCACAAAGGATGGGATAAGAAATGATTTGAATATGGGATAAGATTTCACCAAAATATGTCAGGAAATTAATGATTTAGGGGTGATTCGGGCCAATAGAATATGAGTTGTACTTACCTCAATGTTATGGATCCATATAAAATGTATTACATGTATCTCAAAAACAAAATTATAACTCTGAACAATTTAAAAATCTTTAGTCAGATGAGGCTGATCTAGTGGTATATTTTTCCTTCACGGAGAATCTTATATTTATTGTTCATTAGAGTACGAAGGATCAATGTGGTCGGTTTATCCCTTTGTTGTGGGTAATAAGGAATAATGACCATATATAGGATGATATTTGGAAGTAAGAGGCCAATGTATATTCTATGTGGCTATAGATTGTCTGGGATAGTGTTTCACCTTTCTTAGAAGGGAAATTCAAGGATAAGTTGTCTTAAGATGGAGAGATTGTAAGATCCTTGGTTTTTCTTGTGGCTATATATATGTAATATCATTTTAATTACTTTATTTTGATCTAATGTGAGTTCCAAATAATATCACATGTGTTTTAGGGGTGCTCTACACTTTTTAATAACCCAAAGGCTATGATTTTTTAAAAATAAACTACTATTCTTGGTTAGTATAAACTTTGTTACCCTTTCTACATATTTTCCCCTGAACATGTCAGGATTTTCAATTGACTTATAGGGCATTCTGTTTTTCCAAAATGGTCCACCCAATACTCACCCATGTTCAAGGGGATATTTAGATTTTAGAATATTCATGCAACATGGATTCTAAACAGTGACACGTAAAATGAGAATGAATCATGAAGCCCATCTCAAGTGGTAGAGTGGGGTGAAAAATTGGATTATAGTTTGGTCAACTATGTGGAAAAAATATTTTTCAAAATTTTTATTTGGGAATTGACTATTTTTCCTTTGTGGATTTAAATGCTAAAACATCCTCCCCCTTTCCTCTTCCAGTGTTCATGAGGTTTATTTACCTCCGGTGAAGCTCACCAAAGATATTTTTATTGATAAATCATCCATTCATACTATAATTTGACTTCTGATTATCTTATTAGATATCCACCTATATGTGCTTTACTCTTTTGTATCATTTCATCATTTAATTTTCATTTGATGACACTAGTTTTCTGAAAGATCTTATGCCTTATTTTTTTGGTGTTATTTTGTTACCCTTTTTTGTTCCAAAATGGGATGTGTTTGGAGATGATATTGGATGACTATTCTTCCATGGGAATAGGGTATGTTTTCTGTATAATTTTCTAAAAATTCAGGTTGTTTTATAGCTTGATTTTATTGTGCCACACATCGTACATTCTGATAATTACCCTAAAATCATGTTAATAATTTTATTAAATTCTTTAGAGCTCTCTTAGGTTTCTTAATCATACTAATATACCATTATAGGTCATTTACCTCTTTTGAGACCACATGTGAGGTGTGTTTATGTGTTTTCCCTTCATATACCACATCATTTGGTATGTGGGAACATTCCATTGTTAGAGTAAGACTTGATAATAATTAAATGAGTTAGTGGATATATTTTATGCCACCTTTTCCATGTTATTACATGTTAATAATATTGGTTAAATTGTTAAAATGAAAATCATGGAAGTAGTTGGATGAACACATTGCTTATATGTGATTATGAAATGGGTTATGAATTCATTAATGAATTGTATATGAATTGAATTAAATAGAAATATATACTCAACATATTCTGATTACATTTAATGATATGTACAATTATACTTCATGGATTCTAATTACATGGAATTCCATGGACCTTTCCATTTCATGTTTTCTGATTGCATCGAATTCCATGGACATTTCTACACAATGGAATCTGATTACCTTGAAGTCCATGGACATTTATACTCCAAAAATTATTTTTTCTATCGATTCCCCATACATTATAAACTATGGATCAAGTTTACTTTTTATATATGGGAATATAATAATACATGGAATCATCTATTTTGTCTGAAAATTGATTTAATGACATAAGATGATGTGGGTGTTTCACCACGTTTTACGATTAGGATATGCTTACAGTTTCTTGATTATAGGGATCACTTTTAGATGGATTGTATCATTTCATATTTATTATTTATTTACTTCTATAATACATATTGCACATTTATTTTTTATATATATAAAGACATGATTTTTTAAAGACAATGTTGGTAGTGGCCTATTGAGTGTTGTATCACACCTTATTAAGAACATTGGTGGGTTCACCGACATACTTTATGAATCCAGGCAGGGATAGGTGTATGTTCCATCTTTATGATGCTGATAGTTCTTTTAATTGGATTACAAGAGTACATGTCAAATATTCTATTGAGATGATATATGGAGATATATTATTTTCCTATTTTTATACTTTGATAAATGTATTTTATTTGATGTGTTTTTCAGGTATTTCCTTCCATTTTTTTTAGATAAATCAAATCATCACCATTTTAATATGATCTTTATTTTGTATTTGTTTATTAATGTTGTCAATTATATGGTTTATCAACTTTTGATGATTTATATAACTATTTCTCTTATTAAATCACATGTGACACTGTTTTGTTAATATAATTGTGAAGGTATTTTCTTCCCATGATATCACCATAGACCCTCACTTATAGTTGGTAGCCTCTAGAATATGGGGAGGTACACATGAGGTAATGTGACCCACTGACTAAAGGAATAGTTTATTGTCTCCTAGGTGAGGAAATTAACATTAAATTAAAACCCCTAATGGCTGTTACTATCCCACATTCACCTACATAGATGTGGAATAATGAGTAATAAAACTAAATATCTCCCTTTTTAGACCTGGCCACTAATACTGGTTGCTTAAATCATAATACATCTGTGTTAGGCTCAGATGTACCACACAAGAAGAAGCATGAAACACATGAATAATCTTTTATAGAATTTTTTTAGAACCTATACATGCCCATGAATTCTTAATATCTCATTACCATCAATGTTTTAACTAGGTGGTGGGTGATTTCCTGAAATACAATCCCATTGGACCAAAACCTCATGATCTAAAAGCTTTCTCAACATCACTATATACAAAATTGAATAGGTTATTGATATCATTGCTAGTTCAGGGAATACATGATGGCCCTGATCCTCAAGGTGCATCTCTGAAAATAGAGCCATTAGTTTCCTCTCATTATTGGCCGCTTCAACTACTTGTATATGTGTTTTCTAGACTAAATAATTTGCAATTGAATTTAATTTACCTGGAATATATTATAGCTCCAAATGAATAAATTTTAGTAATTATAATCGTATTCACTGATTATAATTCATGTTATGCTATTTTAATTTATTCTGGAGTATTTTTATGTTCTGTGTGAAACAAAAAATTTTCTTCCAGAATGTAAGGCCTCCAACAATGCAAGACCTTAACCATAGTTTCATGCTAAAGATCATGAAAAAGATCATTAAACTTATGGGCCTTCATCGGTAGAGACTTGAACACCATGACCTGATCTCTCTACATCCAAATGACTCCTAGACTGATGTTTATTAAATCATAGTACACCATAACAAAACATATAGGATCATGGGAAATTAGGATCAGTGAAGAAGAAAGTATCCATTTTGGCCCATTACTTTCTCTCAATAACACTTGAGGTCATATAAACATGACACCATTCTTGGTCTAGCCTCTATGTGGTGCTAAAAGATGTGAGAAATTATGTGTATAGAACATGTAATATTGATCCAACCCTATGAATCTCCATTTGTAAACGTTTTTCTTAGGACTCTCACTAAAAATTGACTCTGAATATCTATTGGTCAACTAAAATTACTATATTTGAGATAACATGACATAGGATGTATACTTTATTGATCCAGAAGTATAATTTTGTGGTATTATCATACAAATGGTTCTCTCTCAATGTTCTAAAAATGATATCAGTATGTTGTGATTTTACTTTCATGTATGTGAGTACGTCAAGCTGTATTCTTTGAATAACACCACAGATGTTTCCAAATACGGGGGAAAAACTAACTCATCAATGCCATGCGTAATGTTGGAGAAATCATTTGACCAAATAGTAGAACTGTGTACTCATATAAGCTATATAAAATAGGGAATGTTTATGAGGTGTATCCGATTTTATAACACACACCTGATGGTATCGCAAAATCAAATTGATTTTATATAAAATACTTTCTCCTTTGACTATGTAAATGGGGTATCCTTTATATGGAAGTGGATACCAGTCCTGAAATGTAAGCTGGTTCAACTGATGGTAATACATGAAAAGCCTATGGTTAAGATCCACATTCTATGTAAAAAAGGAGAGTTGAACCCCTTAGGGAAGTATTGGTATGTATAAAACCCTTATTTTCCACGTGTTTTAACTGCCTCTTGAGATCCTCAATATCAATATCATCTATCCAATAAGGAATAATGGTTATTAGTATTTCTCCTAGCACTATATCAATAGTAAATTCTACAATCCTCTATAGGGGTAGTCCAAAAAATACATTTGGGAATACATCTCTAAAAGGGTCTACAAGAGGATGGAATTCATCCTAATATGTTCATTGACCATCCTTATAAAGGCTAAAAATCATATCTATCACTCCACCCAAACCATGATTCTCAGGTCCAACTCAACATTCTTGAACATCCCATTTACCGTTGAGAATATAATTATCACCATATAGTGATGTCACAGATACCCTTCGATGATAGAAATTTAAATAATAATAATAAGGATATAGCTATTCCACCTGAAAATTATTTCAAAACTAATTATATTGTAGATGAAGGGGTTTCATTGAAAAATATATATTTCTTTCTCAAGGGGAGGGGGCTCATTACATTTGTGTACACTCCCAGTCTGAATACCCAATGGAGTATCAATTATCATCACACCATGTAGGTATTTAATATCATGGTCACGAATCTCCATAATCAACACATATATATAATGGAGTGTGAAAAACCTATATCAAATAGTGAATAAACTAGAGTATAGGTTACAAAAATGATACCTCTAACAATAGATGAACTATTACTCTGAACCTCTGGGATCAACTGCACTACATATTACTGGATGGATATGAATGTATGGGATATTACTTGAGTAATTTTGAATGTCATGATCTTCTATAACTATAAATCATGCGTCTCGAACCCTCTTCCATGATAATATCCCCAGCCTACATGGATGGTAGTGATCCATCCCGAGCTTGATGCTTGAATCACCTATAGATACTAACTACTCAAACTTGTTATTATCTTGTGTATACATAATTAGCTTCACTGGACCACCCTATGACACTAGTTTATTGATAGACCCATGGTTACACCACATGATCCTGGAAATAATATCATTTATGATCTACACACATAAACCTTTCAAGACATCATCATTTTAAACAGTCAAAATATTTCATTCATCATTATAGAAAATAAATGACAGAATGTGGGAGGGTTAGGGATAAAAGGGGACCATATGTGTCTATCTCTTAGGCACATTTCGACAAAACAAAAAGATTATACCACTACACATGCATCCCAAATGCATCTTGAAATTGAGGTCTGATGGAGAGTGATAATGGCTAGTTGAGGACTGACTACTGAGTCTTCTTCCTCCAATACATGATATTCTAATATTCACTGTATAAAAAATTATAATTAAAAAGAATTCAGTCATTCAATTTTATTAAATAAAAAATTAATCAAGAGACATTCATGAAATTATATTTTTGTGAATAATTGAGTAGAATTAAAACAATAAGATCTTAACTTAAATGTGATTCATCAATGCCTAAAGATCAGACTTTGCCCAAATGGTTTTTTAGCTCATCCTTGATGAATAAAATCTTATCAACAGTAAAATATATGGTGTTTTTGTAATAATTTTATACTAACATTAATTAGAGAATTTATGGAGGATATTTATAACACAATATCATGGCCATCCACATATATTTTTAAAGACCATAAATGGGTCTGTTTGGGGGCCATTAACCAAAAAAAGTCTTAACTTTACTAGGGAAACCCCACTATCATAAGATGAACTATAGTGATTTATTTTTAATTGGGGTTTGGTTTAGGATATTTTAATGGTTTACATTTCATTCAATTGTGAGAATTTTTAATTAATTTAAATACATATTACATAATCCCTTAAAAAATGATAGCATAATTTTTGGAAACATTGTCCCAAGTGTAAACACCCTACCCAAATATCAATGAAGCCATAAAATATTTTTTATAAGGTTTTTAACCAAACTAAATTTACAATTTTACCATCTACGATCTTGGGAACCCAAGATAAATGATGAGATGAGTCATTATCATGTAAAACCCATAGGTATGTATATTTTAATACTCATGTTTCAAAATAATTCCTTTGTTTACTAGTCTGATCTACTATCATGGAAAGTTTTATATATGATATATTTAATCTAGGGAAGTTATTATTAGATTTAGTGCCCTATTTCCAACTGTATCTTGTACTTTATAATGATATTTAACGAATACAATTTTCTATATACATTATAGTCCTTTTCAAATAGTGGTTACTATTCCTTATAAAATTTATATGATAAGTCATTTAGAGTATTTTTCATGTTAGTGGGTAATAATTGTTTCCAATATAATGAAAATTTTGTGATATCATTATTATATTTTTAATCTATATTCTATAGATTAAATACATCATAATGAAAAAACATATATTACGTTTCAAAATCAGTTCTTGGGGGCTCATAATAATTGATACTTCTTGTTCTGATGTATTAACTTGATGGAATTCTAGAAGTTAGGTAATCACGACAATCCATCCAATAGAAATATTACATATTATATGTGTCATTGGATTGAATATATATGAAAATTTTAATTATAATTTAAACATGATATCATTATTAATTAATATCATAAATTGTGTACTTTGTTGTGTCGATGGAAACGATGTTAAAATATTCTCACGGTGAAGTAGAATATGCTTTTTATATCATAGTTGATATGATACTAAATGATTTGTGAAGTGACGATTTTTACTTTTAATGATATAAAAAAAATTATCTCTTACACATTGATTAAGATGTATGTGTGAAAATAAAATCAAACTCCAAGGTAGTTTATAAACAAGTTTCTTTTGGAATGTTTATAAATGTTGTGTGAAATATATATAATGACGATACATCATGTTTGATGAGATAACTATTGTTAAATGGAATATATATTATAGAAGAAATCAAAATAGGCTGTCATTACGATGAATCATATTTTCATTATTGAGAGTATGAAGTGTGTCTTGATAAAACCACAGGGTTGTGGGATGGACTGACATCAATTAGTAAAGGAGATAATCTAACATTTAAAAAATGAATACATTGTCTATACACAAAACCTGAAATCCTAAAACATCAGGTTCACCTATCAGTAAAAAGATCTTGGAATAAAAGTATATTTTTAACTAGAACACTAATGATAGGTATTTTTACCCATTATAATACAAAAAAAATTAAACAAATGTCATATAGAAATAATAAATCGTTTTTGGGTTAGTCGAACATATGAACTATAATTCCATCACCTCCAAGTGGTGAACCTTTCCAACAAACCAAAAAGAAAAAATGATGCAACCATTTTATGATAAAATCTTACCTAAAAAATAGTCTCAAAATCAAAAATATTCTAAAAATATAGAAAGATATAAAAATAGACTACTAATAAATTAGGAAAACCGAAAAATGACATATAAACAAAAAATAAGAGGTCCCATAAGAACATCTAAGGATATCCTCAAGTTGTCTCCTCAACATATCCATCATAAAATTAAAAATGGTCCCTCATGAGACCTAGACTCAAGGAGTGTCTGAATTCTCTGATACCCATTTCTTTTATATATTCATACATATCACTACAAACATGTTTCCTAAAAATAGAACATAAAATATATATTTCTACCATGGTGTCCTTGTAGGGTGTAAGAATATACATAATCAGTTGGGTACCAACAATTTTCCTTAAATATTTAATGAACATGTTTATATATATATAATGATTCTTTTTAGGGAAATTATATCATGACAATTTAATAAAAATAAACATGATGTTATCAAATTAATTTTAAACAATTTAAAATAACTCCATGTAATATAATGATTATTTTTTGCTTAATTGGTATTTACAAACATCATGAGAACATGATATTTATGTTCATCTTAAGGTATGTTAATCTTGTATCCCACCCCATATTATATGAGGGTAGGAAATATTTTATCTTTTCCCACCCTAGTGAATTTATAAATATAGGTTTCAAGCTCATCTTATTGAAAAGGGAAGCTGTAAACATTTTTTGGGCCTCAACCCATTTGGTCAAATAGGGGAAGAGGTATAAATAGTAAAATATTTCTAATCCTATCACAAAAATCTAAATGAGTACTACCTACTTATGGAATGAATGTACTTATATATACATTACCGAGAAAGCATGAAAAACAACTATCAATAAATTTATACATGCTTAAGAAAATACAATTATAATATATTTGATGCTCATTATACTAAAAAATGAAGAAATGATCCAATACATACATAAAAATTGATAATACAATAATAAGATTCTAATTACACAAATAAATAATAATGAATATTTGAGTTCATGACTAAAAAACTAAGATAATATTCTTTTTCCATAATAAATGAAAAATATTTCTCTTTATGTAATGATGTCTATGACACTCTAATATCATATCATATTATCTCTGAGAGAAGTGATTATTTAAAACTCATAACTGAAAAAATGTATCATTTATTCAGTAAAAAATAATTATATGGGAACCACCTTATACAATGCTATGTATTATCCATGTATAGTATTAGTCATAAAATAAACCTAATTGTAATAGTTCAGGGCATAAGAAAGTAAGAATTAAATATTGGGACTATAATTCATGTTCACAATGTAAGGATCTCATTAAAAGGAGAACTTGTTGTCTTAAATATTCACTAGTGAAAACATTTTCTGAGAAAAGTGAAATTTAATTGGAGTTTAACCCTAAATGTTTAACTACATAAACATTTATTTATGAAAATTCCTATTGATCCAATTAATTGATTTATTATGTAGAATGGTTATATAAAATATGGACTTCTTGTTCTTTTTTGTTTTTGTATTTAAAAATACCATTATGAATTGTTACCGTTGAAAATATATTAATTGAATATTGATCACATTCCTGGTATTAATATAGGGCATTAACAAATCAAATTTACTCCGAAAAAGGAAGCAATGGCCTCGTCATGTAGAATTGATCCATATGAATCCAATTTGTTAGATCGTTGAAAGGAGGTGGAGTCACTGTGCTTCGGTTTGGACCAAGCACAATCTGAGCTTCAACACATTAATCTTGAACAAAAGTACCTATAAGAGAAGTGAAACATGAGAGACATTACCACCCATGCGATGTTATCTCAACCTCCAAAAGAGTATGTCACCATCGCACACCTTACCCTTATGTATTATGTGGGTGTTATAAGAGGTTATGTAACCAGACTCTACCACTATGATTATGTGCATTATTTTCGTATCGAATAAAGAATATACATTCATTTTATTATTATTATATTATATATAGTTTTTAAAACTCAATTAGTATTTTTTTAATTAGTATTCAATTAAAAAATCTATTTCTATGAATTAATGTATTTTTGAATTAAATATTATTTTTATATAATATTATTATATAATTACATTTTATTAAATACAAATGATCTTATAATATTTATTATTTCAATTGTAATTTTTATTATGGTTTGAAAACTGTTTTTTGTCAAATCCCATGAATTTTCAATAAATATCTGTTTTTATTTTAAATGTAAAAATACAAATATTTATAAAATTATTTAGATAAAATGAATATTATTTGTTTAATCCGGATTTCCACATTATCCAACAGTGAATTTTTAATATTTTTTTGATACAATCAAAAATTTGCGTAAAAATTAAATATTGTTTTAATATATAATGTTTTTTATGATATCATAATGACACTATGGGGATATAATAAAATAAAATAAAAGGTTTTTTCCGAAAATATATATTTTACCTTTAAAAATGACTTTTTAGATTGGTTTTATTAAATTTAAAAATCCATAGTGGACCCCCCCAAGACATATAGAACATTTTACAATTTTATAATTATTTCCTTGAGAGTGTGATTCAACTCCACATAAGCAAGGCTAATATTTTAAAATGTTTGGCCATTGGAATTTTAAAATATTATTTCCACTACCCATTGGAAAAAACCATGGGAAAAACCGTGTGTGGGTTTCTCGTTTTGATTAGTTTAACATGTAGTGTCTAAAACCTAAAAAATAATAAAAAATTCCCTCTCTTTTTCAATATAAACCCACCCAAGATTCCACTTCTCTTCACTCTAATACAATGGAGCACATACCTACACTACCCTTTCATATAAAATCCTTTCAAGTCACCCCATTCTCCCAATAAGACACTCTCAAGACACTCCCAAGCCCCTCCCAAGCCTTTGGGATCAAAAATCAAAGTAAGAGATTTCTTCCTCTCTATTTTTATGTCCATGTTTATTCATTGATCTATACTATTTCCATTTCAATTATAAATATTGGGGTATTATTTCAAACTACACCTATACTTACCTCATGTGTATGAATTATTATATTCCCCATTATCTCTCATTAATACCCCCATGTACAATTGTTACCATGCCGAAATTCATTAAGGGATTTGTCTCTCCTCATTTACATTCAACAAATTCTATGGTTTTATGAATCTAAATTCAATTACATATGTTGGTAAATGTATCTATATGACCCCATTAATGTCCATTTAATTTACATATAATGATACAGAACTTTATCTCTAACCAAAAATTTCTATTTATTTTTATTTCATGCCATTATGCTGCCGAAATAGAACTGCGATTTTTGAAGTCAAAGTCATTGTGTAGTGAATACCATGCCCATTTCCCCATCAAGGGTATTAAAAATTATGAAAAATTAATTATTGATTATATATTCTAATTAATAAATTCCACATTCATTTATCATGTAATAAATGACGATGTTTAATTAATCCATTTTATATGATCCATGTGGAACACTAATGCATGAAACAAAATGATTAAGAACTGTCGGTCCTGATAGCACTCCAATGGATTGGGTAAATACTAGTATCAAGATACATCAACTGCAATGAGGGTTTACTCATTAAAATTAAAATTATATGAGGTTTTACTCATTCTCTAGGAGCAACGAACCCTGTCCCATGCTAATATCATGTTAAATGTTGTTGCCACATTTCCATTTTCTAATAATCATTTAATATCATGCCTTTATGTTCATTATTCTCTTATGCTCCATTTATATGATTACTTAGTAACATGTAATGTATTATTCATGTTATGCCTTGTTTACTCCCTTACTGGTCATTATATCTCACCCATTTTTAGGCATGTCCTCAGGATATCCCATGCAATGCTAGGTATGAAGGAATGTGTGTGGTCATGTAAACGATGTTTTCAATAAAGATGTGTATTTCATGTTTTATGACATTATGTAATGTTCCTAAGCCCCAACATACTAGACCGCTTAATATTATATGTCATATCATGTGAATATTTTGTGTAAGAAATTATGTTTAAGTGTGAAATAAAGAGCAGGGTTGTTATAGTTGGTATCAGAGGATAGGTTTAGTTATTATTGGGATTTGGATTTGAAAACCGTAGTGAAATCCTTAGGGATGTGACTAAGTATAATAATAACATCACTAAATTTTGGTGAGAATTGAGTAAGTGTTCTATCAAAAAAATTTATCCTTATCTGGATACGAGCAGGTAAATATTACTTTATCACAGATGTATCTAGGGGTATAAAATGAAAACACTACATTGAGTTAGACTTGAATGGGAACTTGTGCACGAAAATAGTCCTTGCTTCACTCTTGGTTATAGAACTATCGAGGGATATTCTTTTTTAAGTCCAAAATATTATTACAAACTATACTTAAGGGATTAAAATAAATTTCCCTAAGAATGATTGGTGGAAAGTTGATCATGGATATCATAGATTGTAGCCGATAAATTAATAAGTTATGGAAATAAAAGTAATTTATAAGTTATATTTTTATATATTAGGCTTTATGTGTTACCAATAACTTTCCTTTTATTCCATCCAATGAACGGTAATAGGAGGACTCATGATAAGAACCAAGGTGATGATCAATGTGATGACTATCCTATGAGATTCCAAATATGATGGAAGTGTGAATCATGAACTATTTCACAATACTCTCTCAAATAACTCAATTATATAATTTAAACATGGGATATGAAGAGAATTCCCCCCAACCCCAAGAATGAACATGCCTTTAATTAGAGCTTCCAGATATAAAGTCCTTCTTCTTTTATGGGATCAGCTGATCCCTGAATCATCGAACAATGTATCAACTCCATTAGGAAGATCCTTTCCATCATTGAATATTCCAAACTAGATAAGGTTCTTCTGGTAGCATATCGTATGGAGGGTGAAGTTGATCAATGGTGGACATTGATTAAAAATACAATGATTGAGGAAGAGATCAAGGCATTAGAATGGATTAATTTTTGGAATTTGTTTTTTTTTAATATTTTCATCGCACCCTCTGACATAAAATGGAAAGAGAATTCCTTTACCTGAAGAAAAAATATGATTAATCCCTTGGAGCGAATGATGAAAACGTCACATGGATTTAACGATTTTCCTATAGCTTTGTCGTGAAACAAAAATGAAAGGATTACTGCTTCTTTGGTGGGATAAATCCTAGCCTACAGAAAGCCTATTTGATCTGTGACATTGATAGCTACGAATAAATTGTCTGATGTTCTCTCATAGTCAAAATTTATATTAGAGAATATCAGGGGTATCATGGGGATAAGAAGCATAAGGTGGAATTTAATTCTGGCGGTCTGATGGATAAATTCAACAGTGCTATGAAAATCCATCACCCCACTTGACAAAGGTGTGGAAGGAAGCACCATCAGAATTTCCTAAAGGGGGCAAGGAAATGAATTAAGTATAGAAGAGAAGGGCACCTAGATATTAACATCCTAATAGAAAAACCCACAGCTTCAATAGAGGAGAGGGATGATCCATTCAACCCTCAGTGTGTTTTTCAATACATCAACTACAATGAAACAGAGAACTTTGGAAATCAGTGCCCTAATCCATGGGTTTTTGGAGTAAACCAAAAACCTATATGGTAGCAAGGGTGACCGTTTTTCATCACTACCCCTGATGTGAACCCCGACAACAATTTAGTGATAGGTACATATGTTATTCATTCATGAATAGTGAATATACGTTTTGATTATAGTTCTACACATTCTTTTATATCCTGAAAGATTACTAGGACAATCCCAACATCACTACAAATCCTGGAAGTAATGATTTCTATGGGAATGAAAAATGGTTCAATAATTTCATCCCCTGAATATAACTCCTTTGTACAAGTTCAAGGAGGAGGATGAATATTCTTTAGCACCATCATCTCAGACAAGGATATTACTACCTTATTAGCAAGTATATCTTGTGGAATGTGGGTACCCTAGTACTAACTTGTATTGTAATTTTATTTCCAATACATTTATGTTCTTTGTAATTATACATGTGTTTATCTTTCCATAATAGTGTAGATACTTTTTCATCAACTTTTTTTAATGTAAATTTATTTAGATTACATGTCGTATCAAAGGGATATAGAATACCCACGGAAATAATTAGAAACCTGAGATACCATAGTAGCAATATTAAATTAACGTCATATGGTCCAGTTAAATCATTCTTAAAGGACATATATAATGTGTTACCATCAGGTGCTAGGGGATTTTAAGCGTTGAGACTTATTCTCATGAAGATCGAACATGATGATCTCTAGTTGTTGAGATCATGAGGATAAACCTGCATAATAGGAACCCCACATATTACAGGTCTCATTATACATTACTATCTACGAACATGTGTAATGGTCTTCAGACATGAGATCTTTATCAATAGATGTCATTTAATTGCGTACTTTGATGCAAGGTGAAAACCATGGCGATAATGTCATGGCAAGGTAGTTTGTGTTCGGTATGTCGTTCGCGACAAGGAATTGATTGAATGGTCAGGATATGATTTTTCAATTCGGATTTTGGGAAGAGATATCATGGGCCTAGTTGATTAGGATGGTTACAACTTCATTAAATCCATGGCCATGGTAGTGGAAATTAAGAATATCCAAAAATAATCAAAAAATAAAATAAATCAAGATAAATGATGATGACACTAGTTTTCATTCTGCATTATTGAGATATCGATGATGAAGATATAATATTAGACAGACTGTGTTTTTAGGAAGGTAGTCATTATTAAAATTTTCCTTATCTTTATAGGGGCCTCGATGGGTTGCTAGACCCCTCTCATGGTCGTTGGATATTATTCACAGCTATTGAGATAAGTCCTAGAGGGTCACAGACAATAGCGTTTTGGGAATTATCCATATTTTGTGAATAGGAATATAGAACTAGGTGGGCCACGACAATGGGTTCAAGTAATATCCACGTTCTATGGATCACCAAGTGTTAAATAAATTCGTTAATTATTCATCCTTGGAATAATATGTTGAATTTATTTAGAACAAGTTTTTACAAGTTATTATGTAAATAAAATGATAAAATATTATTCAAACATATTTAAATATCAAGGGATCATTTAATATTTTTAAGATAGTTGAGTTGAGTTATTGTCTGAATTTTATTACGCACTGTATATTTAATATTTACATCATTTAGTGATAAAATTCAAAATATTATTTTTTGCATAATTGTATTTGACATAATAAATTATTTATAATTCTTATACCGAGGATATCTATTATACACGTTCAGGGAACTGATACAGACTATTTTAGATATCCCATATATAAGTAAGAGAGAGGCTCTCCCCTTATTATTATTCATGTGTCGAATTTGAGAGCCTATTTTTCCTTCTAGATTCTAGAGTCAGATCCTCTCTAGAAATTAAGAACATCAAGATAATCCTTAATGGATCGTTGTTTCTTGCCTTGTGGTGATCACTGTTGCATCGAGGAGATCATTGGTGTGGTGCACTAGAACTTGGATTCCAACAAACAACATGCATGTAGATTCGAGAGGTGTGTGTGGAAGATCTAGAGGAAATCAACATTGGAGTTTTCAAGAAATGGTCTCCGGCCACCTACGACATACATGAGCATGTCTAATTAGAACAAGTTACATATTTGTTTAATTGTTCTTCTCTGTCAAATCCACATGTGGTCCTGAGACCAAACCAGGATAGCTCACCGAAGTCAACATCGTAACATAGCATCAGTGATGTGAAAATATTTAATTTCCTGGCCCATTGGCTTATGATGCTTTTCCCGGTACATAACTGTGGTATCATAGTGACTACTGATTTCCTATAGTCAAAAGAAAAAATAATTGCATTAAATTTAGGTATAGGGAATTAAATCGGTAACAAAATATCTGACCTCACTTCAATCTGTTTTCGAATGTCCATGTTATGCAAATTGGAAAATTTTAAAGTGATCGAAGTCGTCATGTTTTTAAATATTTAGATTAAAATTCGATTATGAACGCATTTTAATATTATTTGTTACTCAAGGTAATGAAATCTGGCCATTATTTGGCCGGAATTCGGCCGCTAGAATTAATCTTGTATGGTCATTTTTAAAAGATAAATAAAATATATAATTTTATTTTATTTTATTTTAGTTTTATAAAATAAAATAAAATTAGAATGTTAATTAAAATGGTCTTTGATGACTTGGTGATATTATTGCATTTTATTTATCTAATGTTTTTAAAACATTAAATTTAAAAAAAAAATATGATGACCTAGACCCCAAAATGGGTCTTCTTCATTTTCCTTTTTTAATATAAAAAAGAGGAGTTCAGTTTTTTCAAAAAGACAAAACAATAAAAATGGGAAGAGGCCCTACAGGTCTTCTTCCTCATGGGGTGCACATCCCCCTGTTTAAACTCTAGCAGAATGGCTGTCACGGGCCGTCTCCCCTACCCTCTTCCCGGTCGCGGCACCTAGGCTCCCATTATTGTTCTGGCTCGTATCGCACAGCCCCACTCGCCCCTCCTCCAACTTATCATGCTAGACCAGGAATTGTTATTCTAGGATGGGCCGAACCAAGCCACGCCAGACCAGGACCTCCCCCTACGGATGGCCGGGGCAGGTGGTTTCCACCCTTGTTGCTGGTCAGAGTAGTGCCCTACCGCCTCCTGCCACCTTCCCCCACCTTCTCACCTTGTCGGAAGTCTCTGCTACCGTGGGAGTTGTTGTACCAAGACGATACACCACGATCATTCCATGGTCAAGTCGTAGTCCCACTGTGGTCAAGCTATAATCCCGCCGTAGTAATGTCATGGTCAGGCTGCGGTCACACCGCTGTCATGCCGCTATCATGCCAAGGTCATGGCTAGGTCACGACACGGTAACACCACAATTACACCATGAATCTGCTCTACTCCACTAACAGTCCCATGTAATGGTTCGTTGTTAAACCGGGGTCCCTACCTGGATTAAGGTAACATTTTTTATTTAATTTTAATTAATTTAGTTCTTTAAATAAATTAAATTAGAAGTATAATGTGGTTTAAATTTAATTTAATCTGAAACCATAACTTAATTAGAATTAGAATAAAATTTATTATTTAATTTAATTATTGGAATTAAAATTAAAAGAATAGTTTAATTTAATTTTATAGTTAAAATTTAGTCGATGTTTTAATTTAGTTTTTGGAATTAAAATTAAATTAAATATTTGGAATTGAAAAAAAAATAAATTCATTGAATTCATTTAAATTCATTTAATTTATATGAGCACACATTTTACTATTTAAATTTCATTTCAGTTAAATTTTAATCATGCTTTAATTATACCGAATGGTCTTGAGAATGCAACCGAACAATGCCTATTTGGTTTATTTGTTTAATTAATTATTTATTCAATGTGTGTGATCATTGTAATAAATAATTTTAGAAATGATGGTATACAAATCAACTTTTAATTCAAATATATATAAGGGAATGTGTGTCTAATGAATGAGTTGTATTTTGTACCTGTAGACCCCCTCTACTATTTTGAGTATATTTTTTATTAAATGATGATGATCCAAGATACAGACCCCTCCAAGGTGAAGTGGTAAACCAGAAAATAGTCGAGTTCATTTCACTAGGGATTTCTGCGATTTTACTCAAGTGTTGACTCAGGTATGGATTCCCCTTGGTCAAGATTCATCCATTATAGATCAATCATAATAGAATTCTCAAGACCTGTCAGATTGCTTGATTTTACTTTTTTCATTGTTTATTATTTTATGAGAGTGTGTGGTTGTTGTTTGATCCCATAGAATATTAAACTAGATTAAAAATTCATAATGAAGTGAAAAATATATTTCTATTACATGTTCAATTGTGTGTGCGACAAACTAGTTTGAACATATAAATAGATAATGATAATATTTATCAATAAATATTTAAATCCCATAAAAATATATTAAGTCCAAAGGCCTTCAATTTCTCACATCTAAATAAAACCGTCTGTTTGGACTGCTAGTCTGCCATAGTTGACAGTGACTCTTACTACGGGGGCATTTTCATTAGGGAACTGACCGACTTAACTAATGGGAGTAGTCAAGTATGAACCATAGATATCTTGATATCACATTGGAGGAACGATCTTTAGGGAATCTTGTTCAGATTCCAAAATCTGGGACATAAATCATCAACACAAGGAACCACAAGTCAGGTGGTTGGCCAGCCTAGTGCCTACCTTGAAACCATCTGAGTAGTGGTGTAGCCAAAGCTTGTAGACATTGAGGGAGGTTTTTTGGATCCTTTCCATGAGAATACTCAAGTGAAATAGTATTCTGAATATAACAGTTAGGGCTATTAAGGTTCACTGATATAGTGGGAGACATTAAAATGATATAATAATTCATTAATCTTATATGTCTAAAAGTTAATCAAAACAACATAATAACTGGTAAATTTTTATCAGATTTGGATTTAAGATATAAATCACCAACACCACAAGTACTTTATCACTACAATCAATTTCAGAAAAATAAAATATCATGACCGGAAAAAAATCCTAGAGTGTTACATGCACTACACATAGTACTATGCCAATAAAGGATGTTTATTGTGATGGAATCCCCAATTCTTATTAAGCCTCCTCAAGGAGCAAGAAAAGTGAAAAACGATAAACTGATAAATCGTGTAAATGATGTGCTTGATGTAAAATGCATCACGTTGTCATCCATGTCTAGCCAATTGCAATAAATGCATCATAATGAGGATGGCTACAAGATGGTTTCATATCTCCCTAAATTATATCAATATTCGGCCAGAGAAGAATGATATGTGCTCTCAATTGCTATTTATAAGTGCAGGCTTGCATAAGGGAACCAATCATGTCCTCAATTACTCATGATGATTTGGTATATTGAGAGGCATTATGACCTTGGGTTCATATTGAACCAAGTAATAGTTGTGGATCACATTCTTGCCTCTTTACCATCAAGATTATCGACTTTTAATGACAATTATAACATGAATGATATGTCAATGTCACTTCTGGACCTTTTGTATTTAGTTTTCCAAACTAATAAGTGTATGAAATATACCAATTCATTCATCCTTATGGTGAACATAAATTAAAGGGAAAGGAAAATGGTTCTAAGGCCTAGTCAAGGACAAATACATCAATACATCATCCTTCAAAGAAGACAAATATTCAGAGGCAAATTAATAAATAGGAAGTTGTCTGCTTTGGATGAGGCAAGAAAGGACACTGGAAGAATAATTACATAGTTGGGAATAATAATAAAAGTTATGCTTCTACTAAAGGAATATTTTAAATTGAATGCGTTATATCATTATCTACTAGTTTTGTATTGGATACGACATGTGACTCTCACATTCATATTCATATACAATAACCAAGTAGGATAAATATTATTTCAAAATGTCAAGTGGACCTTCGAGATAAAAATGGTGCAAGTATGGAAGCCTTGGGTGTGGTAGACTATCACTTAACCTTTCCAACTAGTTTTGTTATATTTTTAAACAATTTATATTATATAACTTCTATTACTAGAAACATTATCTCTGTGTCGAGTTTAGAAACTATGGGTTTTTATTACATGTTTGGAACTAAATGTTGCCTCTTTTGTATGGATAACATATGTTATTGTATGGACATATTAATAATGGTTTATATAAGCTAGACCTAGAGTACCCTGTAATGGCAATAAATGACAAAAATAGCCAACATGACTCATATATCACCTGACTATGGCACTTCAGGCATGGTCATGTAAATGAGGAGAAATTATGAATATTACCTCATGAAGGGTATTTAGAATCGGTATAGTTAGAACCCTTGGTTTTATGTAATGCTTGTTTATAGGGAAAGAAGACCCAAAAACATTCTCAAGAAAGGGAGAAAGAGATAATACAATATTGGAATTAATACATACCTAACTATATTGTCCATTTCCAGTAGAGGAAAGGGGTGGTTTTTCATACTTCATTACTTTTTCCAATGACTAAAGTATGTATGGATGTATCTACTTAATGCAGTATAAGTCTGATTCCTTTCAGATTTCTAAGGAATACCAAAATGAAGTAGAAAACCAATGTTGTAAAAAGATAAATGCACTCCGCTCAGACCGAGGTGGAGAATATGGTAACAAATATTTCATTTATCACTTGAAGGAGTGTGGGATAGTATCCCAACATGGTCCTCCTTATCCACCACAATGCAATGGTGTTATTGAAATGAGAAATATGACCTTTCATGACATAATCAGATCAATGATGAGTCATTCAACTCTTTCACTATCCTATTGGGGATACGCTTTGTAGAAAACAACATATTCCCTTAACTGAGTACCAACTAATGCTGTAGATGTGGTTCCATATGTGATATCATATACAAACAAACCCAATCAATCACAAATACATGTATGGGGATGTGAAGAATTCATCAAGAATTTACCAAGTGAAAAATTAGCATCTATAAGTACCATGTTCATCTTTATAGGTTATACTAAGGAAACTAGATGATATTACCTATATAACCCTTTATATAGAAAATTTATTGTGGCAAGATACACTAAATTTCTAGAAACGAAAAACATATCTATTATAAATAGTCGGAGTAAGATTAACATTGATGAAGTTAATGATCCAAATGAACAAGAGTTGGTAGAAGAATAATATCCACTAGAAAAAGTGGAATAATAAGTTGTTCCTGAGACATAAATATTGTTTAGGTAAACGTGAGAGGTTAGAGAACCAAAGCGTTACAGTTTTCTTGTCATTGAGTTAGGTGACACATTAGTCCTTGAGGACGATGAAACTAAATCATACAAGGAAGTGTTATAAGGAAAATAATATACTAAATGGAAATAAGAAAAGAATTTTGAGATGAAGTACATGTACCGAAATCATGTTTGGAATTTTTTAGACCCTCCAGGTAATGTAAATCCCATTGGATACCAATAGGTATTCAAGAAGTAGATGGAAATTTATGGAGATTTTAGTACATTTAATGAAAGACTGGTTGAATGAGGTTTCTGTAAACGTCATGGAATTGAATATGGTGAAACCTTACAACTAGTAGAAATTATTACATCCATCAGAATATTGATTTTAATAGAAGCATTTTATGATTATGAAATTTGAAAAATGGATGTCAAAACTGCTTTTCTGAATGGGAAGTTGGATGAAGACACCAATATGACTCAACCCGAAGGTTTTGTCAAGACAAAGAATTCCAATAAAGTAGTTAAGCTGTAGATATCCATTTATGGATTGATGCAAGCATCATGATCATGGAATGTTCTTTTTGATGAGGCCATAAGTGAATTTGGTTTTGTCAAAAATGAAAATGAGCCTTGTGTCTATAAAAAGGAAGATGTCAATGCCGTCGTTTTCCGACTATTATATGTTAATGTCATATTAACTATGGGAAACGAAGTCCAAGTAATACTATAAGATAAGACATTGATAAATGAATGCTTCTCCATGAATGACTTAGGTGAATCTAGATAAAATTTTGGGATCATGATCCATCGAGACAGATCTCAAATGCTACTTGGTCTATATTTAAATACATATATTGAAAAGGTACTCAAAAGGTAAAATATAGAAAAATCCAAGAGAGGATTGTTACCAATGTCACATGGTAAAAATTTCTCCATAAATATGTTTCCACAATCACATGAGGAGATTGAAAGAATGAGTAGAATCCCTTAGGCCTTGGCATTGGGTTCTATCATTTATGTCATGCTATGTACTAGGTTTGATGTCACCTTTTCTTTATGAATGGTGGGAAGATATTAATCCAATCCAAGAGAGCTGCATTGGACAACTATTAAAATTATCTTAAAGTACTTTAGGGGTACTAAGGATGTGTTCTTGGTGTTTGGAGGAGATGAGGAACTAGTATTTACGGGATACACTAAATCTAGTTTCCAGACAGATCATGATGATCTAAAATCACAGTCATGCATAATTTTTTGTCGAAATGGTGGTGTAGTGTGCTAGAGAAGCTCAAGGAAAGCTGTGGTTGATGATTCTACATTATATTATGAATATATTATAGATTTTGATGAAGTAAAGGATGCAGTCTGAATACACATCTTTATCTCACACATTGGTGATGTGCCTAGAAGTGCAGACCATGTTCTGGTATATTGTGATAATATTGCTGTACTAGTTCTTGGAAGGAGCCAAGATCTCACCAGAGGACAAATCATATATGCCAGATGTTTCATATGTTGAGGTATTTTACTCAAATAGGTGAATCCATAGTTAGGAGTGTGTCCACATAAGGCAACATGGCTGACCCCTTGACTAAATACATTTCATAGTAAAAGCATGATTCCTGTTTGATAGCTAGTGGATTGAAACTTGTAAGAAGTTCTATCTAGTGCAAGTAGGTGTGTTGAAAGTGGGTTCCCTTGATCTAACTTTTATTTTACATTGATTACCACTACAAGTATGTAGTATGTTATAATACATGTCATTATCATTACATAATAATATATATACTTCTACATCCACTTTGTTTATGGAAATTTCCATAGATTACATGTCATATAAAAGGGTTATAATAGAACCCAGTCTGTTATGAGAACCTGAGATACCATGACAATAATATTAAATTAATTCCATATAGTCTAGTTACATCATTCTAAAAGGACATAGATTATGTTTGACCATCAGGTGTTGGGTGCCCATAAACATTGAGGCTTCTTCTCATGATGTTCGCACTTTATGATCTCCAGTATTTGAGATCATGAGGACAGATCTGCATAATAGGAACACCACATGTTACAGGTGTCTTTGGTAATTCATGTCACCAGACATGTGTAGTGGTCTTAAGATAAGAGAAAATTATAAATGGATTTCATTTAATTTCGTACATTGATTAGTGGATAAAACCATGGCAAAAAAGTAATTTTGAGGTAGTTTTTGTTTGGTACTTCATTGGTGACACGGCATTGATTGAATGGTCAAGATAGGATTTTCTGATTTCTGGTTAAGGAAGAGTGCTTTGGGCCTATTAGATTAGGATGGATGTACCTTCATTAAATCCATGTCCATGGTAGTGGAAGGTAAGACTATCTGGAATAATCCCCAAATAAAATAAAGCAATATAAAGGATGATGACACTAGTGTGCATTCTGGTTTGTTGAGATTTCAAGGACGAAGAGATTATATTACACGGATCGTGTTTGTAGGAAGGTATTCATTATATATACAATACCTTATCTCTATTGGGGCCTCGATGGGATTCTAGACACCACACTTGGTCTGTGGATATTATTCACTAGTATTGAGATAAGGGAAAAAAGGGTCACACTCAATATGGCTTTGAGAATATGCCCTATTATAGGAATAAGAATATAGAACATGGTGGTCCCCACCAAAGTGTCCCAGTATTATCCAGGTTCTATGGATCATCATGTAGTAAATAAATTCATTAATTATTCAATCATGGAATAATATGATGAATTTATTTATAACATGTATTTACAAGGTATTAAATAAATTCAAATATAAAATATTATTGGAAGTGATTTAAATATCCCGTGTTCATTTAATATTTTTAGGATAATTGAGTCGAGTTATACACTAAATATTATCATACAATATATATTTAATATATATTCTAGTTAGTGATAAAATTATAAATATTATTTATGGAATAATTTTATTTGTCATAATTAAATATTTAAAATAATTATAAAGACAATATCGATAACACGGGGGTCGGGAACCCATACTAGGTATTTTAGAAAACAACTATATATTTAAGAGTGAGGATCTCCCCTTTTAAATATTCATGTGTAAAATTTGAGAGACTCTATCTCCGACTATTTTATTGAGAGATATCCACTCATTCAAGGAAGAACTTCAAGATCATCCATCTTGGATCGATGTTTCTTGCCTTGTGGTGATCACTGCTGCATTGAGGAGATCGTTGTTGTGCCACTCTAGCAACCAAATTCCAATGAATGATGAGCATTATGATATGAGTGGTGTGTGTGGACGATCCTGAGGAATTCGACGTAGGAGTCTTCAAGAAATAGTCACAGGCCTCCAGTGAGGTACTTGCACATTTCAGATCCAAACAAAGTACTTATTTGTTTTATTTTTGTGCTCTGTCAAATCCACGCATGGTCATTAGATAGTATTGAGATAGATCACCGATGTTGACATCGTAATGTTGCTATAGTTATGTAGAAAATTTTAATTTCCCAAACCATCAGCTTCCGCTGTCCATCCTGGTACCTAACATATCTTGCTCATATGATTGATTCTAAGGATGAAACAATCCTTGAAGACATGAATATTGTGTGAGAATTCACTGAAGTGATTCTTGAGGAATTTCTTAGTCTTACTCCTTGAAGAGATATTGAATTCTAAAATTATCTTATTCCTAGGGCATTACAAATATCCAAGACTCCATGTAGAATGGCTTTTGTAGAGATTGAGGTGCTAAAGAAACAATTACATGATAATATAGATAATGTTTTATACACACAAGTGCTTCACCATGTGGTGAACTAGTCTAATTTTTCTTACAAAAGGATGGGTTAATGTGCATTTTCATCGATTATTGTGACCTCAACAAAATCCCGATAACGAACAAGTATCCTCTACCACAAATTGATGACTTGTTTGATCAACTACATGGAGCACAATAATTCTCCAAGTAGGATCTATGGTCGGGATATTATCAAGTAAGGGTGAAGAAGGAGGATATCCCAAAGACTACTTTTAGTACAAGATATGATCACTATGAATTCATAGAAATGCCTTTTGGGGTCACTAATGCGGCATCAAAATTCCTGGACATGATGTACAGATTCTTTAGTGATTACCATGAAAAATTTGTGGTATTATTTATAGATGATATTATAATATACTCAAAACCCTAGGAGGAGCATGCAGATCATCTAAGAATTATACTAGAGAGCTTGGGAAAGGATAAGCTCTATAAAAAGTACATAAAGTGTGAGTTCTGATTAAAGGAGGTATCATTCTTGTGTCAAATCATCAAAAACCAAGGTATATCTGTGGATCATTCTAAGACAGCTACAATTTAGGGATGGATGAGTCCAACATTGGTAATGGATTTCTATATATTCTTGGGGATATCAAAATATTATCTCCAATTTGTGAGAAATTTCTCATGATTGCATAACCCTCTGACCAAGATAACGCGGAATGGATAAACATTTTCATGGAGTGCAGAATTCGAAAAGTGATTCAAGGAGATGATAAGGAAACTTGTCACTAAACCTGTTATCACACTACCCATAAGTGGAGAAATTTTTGTGGTATTTAGTAATGCTTCAAATAAGGGTCTGGGATGTGTGTTGACGAAAAATGACAAAGAAATTTCTTATGCTTCAAGGAAATGTAATGTTCATGAGAAAAACTGTCCATCACATGATCTAGAGTTTGCTGCTATAATATTTTATTTAAAATTTTGGTGACATTACCTATTTGGGTATAAGTGTGAAATATACACGGATCACAAAATCCACATGTATATATTCACACATAATGAGTTGAATATGCACCAACAAATATGGATAAATCTGATGAAGGACTTTGATTTCTCAATCAATTACTACCTTTGGAAACTGAACAAGGTGGTGGATCCTCTATGTTGAAAGGAACCAACATTTTTATCATTGATGTGAATTAATAAGGATCCTATCTTCTTATATTTGATGATGATGGACATTAGAATAAAAAATAATGGAACATAATCAATCCTTTCAAAAATTATTTCTTTACCATGTCATTTGGAAAGGATAAAGTATGCTAAAAATGATGATGAGGGAATTTAGATGAATGTGGAAACTATCAGAATCGGGAGATCCTTGGAGTTTTATGCTAATAAAGAATGATTTTGGAGATTTGATTCAATACTACGTGTTTCATCAAATCTAGAGTTAAATAATGATTTTTTGGATGATTCACATAGTTCGAATTTCCCCATTCACCTATGAAATGAAAAGATGTATTGAGATATCCAATAAATTTATTGGTGAGACAACATGATGTAGGTGATGGCTAAGTATACATCAATGTGCCTAGTATGTCAGCAAGTGAAGTCTGAGGGAAAGAGGTTTATGGGGATGATGAAACCATTACCCATATCAGCCAGGAAATGGGAGAACATCACCATGGACATTTTCACTGGACATCCAATGACATCCAAAGGGAAAAAATGCTATCTAGAGTGTTATGGGTAATCATAAAAAGACTGTACACTTCATTGAAATTATAGAGTATTTTTATTAAATCCACTAGCACTGATATATATGAGACAAGTGGTAAGGCTGCATGGAGTACCACTGTCTATTCTATCCAATAAAGATCCAAGATTCACCTCTAACATAATGAAGAGTCTTCAAAATTTTCTAAACATTGAGATGAACATCTTTATGACTTATTATCCTCACATTGATGACCAATATGAGTTGAAAATCCAAACACATGAGGACATGTTGAGAGCATGCTCAATGGAATTAAAAGGAGGATGGGTTCAACATCTTCCTCTGGTCGAGTTCTATTACAATAACAGTTTCCACTCAAGAATCCAAAGGTCTCATTATTAATCCCTTTAGGGGAAGAGGAGAAGAACACCAACATGTTGGGATAATGTTGTTGAGAAAAATCACCTAGGTCCAAAAATGGTCCATGAAATGGTGGAGAATGTGAATACCATCCTGAAACATATTAAAGCTGCTGAGAGTTGAGAAAAGATCTATATTGATAATCATTGAGGAGACCTAGAGGTTGATGTTGGAGACACGGTATTCTTCCACATATAAATATGGAAGAGAGTTATGAGATTTGGGAAGAAGGTAAAGCTTATTCCAAGGTACAATGGCCCTTTGGATATCCTTGATCACTTTGGAGAAGTGGTCTATCAACTATCACTCCAACTAAACCTATGTTAACTTATTGATGTATTGCATTTATCACTGTTGAGGAATTATATACATAACCCATCACATATACTCATTCCATAGGTGGTACTATTGTAGAACTACCTATCATATTAAGAGAATTTGGTGAAGATCGTAGATCATTTTGGAATAGTTAAATGAAATATGAAGATTACCCTGGAGAATGTGTTGTTGAGAAACCACAAGTTTGAAGAACTAATTGGGGAACTAGAGGATGTGATGATGTAAAGTTTCCCACATTTGTTTTAGTGTGAGAAAAAGAAATTTGGGGGGGGGGGAATTTCTTAAGGGGGGAAGATTGTAACAACTCAATCATTAACTAATGAACATTCTTCTTGATCTAAATAAATTTATTTATTGTGTAAAATAGTTATTTAAAATACACACATCCTTGGTTGTCTGTTTTTTGATTTCAAAATACCATTATGAATTGTTACCATTTATAATATTGCTTTTGATCAATGATCACATGACTAGTAGAAATTTAAGGATTTAAAAAATCCATTTTACTCACACAAAGGAAGTGATGGCCTCATTTAGTAGAATAGCACTATACAAAGCTGATTTTTCAGAGCTTAGAAAGTAGGTGGCGTTACTCGGCATCTCTCTTAACCAATCCCATGACAATCATCGACATGTTAAACTTCAATAGAACTGCCTACAGGATAAGTAGAAGATGATAAAGATTACCACCCGAGTGATGGTATCTGAGCCTCCCCAAGAGTCTATCATCATCAAAAACCTTACCCTTAGGTCTTATGTGAGTGGTATAAGGGGTTATTTAGAAAGACCCTTGAACTATGATTATGTGCATTTTTTGTATAGAAACAATAATATACATTCATTTTATCATTTTTACTTTGTAAATAGTTTTTAATGTAGAAATAGTATTTTTTAGTTAATATTAAATTCATAAATCTATTTTGACGAAATTATGGTTTTTGGAATTAAATAATATCTTAATAAAATATTATCACTAAATTAATTTTTATTATATATAAATGACCAAATAATTTATTTTGAAGACAATTGTAAAATTATTAAGGTTTGAATGCTGTTTTTTTCAAAATAGATGAATATTCGATAATTTTCGGTTTTTTTAAAGTACAAATTCAAATATTTAATAAATTATTTAGATAAAATAAATATTATTTTTTGAATATGGATGTTTAAATTATCTAATGGTTAATTTTTCGTAATTTTCTGAGACAGTCATATGTTTGGGTAAAAATTAAATATCGTCTAAATGTATAATGTGTTTTATGGCATCAGAATGACCCAATTGTGGTATAATAAAATATTATAAAAGGATTGTTCATAGAAAATATGTTTTTCATTTACACAAAAGGATTTTATATTTGTTTTATTAATTTTACAAATCCTTAGTGGATGATCCACGACATATAATACATTTTAACATTTTAAAATTATTTCCATGAGAGTGTGACACACATCCACATAGGAAAGCCTTATATTATAATGATTTCGGATATTGGAATTATAAAATAATTTTTTTCCAATCCCTTTTGGAGAAAACCATTGGAAAAAACCAAGGATTGGTTTGTGGTTTTGACTAGATTATTGTGTAGTGTCCAAAAACTAAATAATTATCAAATATATCTTTCCCAATATAAACCCAACAAATCTCCCACTTCCCTTCACTAAAAACCCTTGGATAACATCTAATCCCAGACATAATCTCTATAAAATCATCTCAAGGCATCCAAATCTCCCAATAATCCCCTCTTAAGCCCCTCTCATGCCTTTGGGATCACACAACCATGTAAGAGATTTCATCATCTCTCATTGTTTTTCCAAGTTTCTTTATCTTGCTATACCCTTGTCATTTCAATTAAAAATGTTGGGGTATGATTTTTTACCACCACAATACTTCCCTCCATATGTTTTATTGCTGATATACAAATTTATCTCTCATTAATTCCTCCCTTGTAGACTCGTTACCATGCCGAAATTTCGTAAGGTATTTCTATTTCCTCGAATACATTCAAGCAATTGTTTTCATTTTTGAATCTAAATTCCATTATATATGTTGGGACATGTATCGATATGACCCCCTTACTTTCCATTTCATGTAAATATTATGATACACCCCTTTATCTCTCATTAAACATTTTTATCAATTCTTTTTTCACGCCGTTATGCTGCCAAAATTGCACTACAATTTACCAAGGAAAATTCATTGTGTAGTGAATACCATACCCCTTTCTCTATCAAGTGTATTCACCTTTATGCATAGTTACTTATATATTATAGAGTTTCATGTATGAAATACAAATTCAATTATAATTGAATTAATGATGGTGTTAAATTAATCCAAGCTATATGATCCATGTGGCACACTTATTCATTATATGAAATAATTAAGAAGGGTGTGCACTGATAGCACTTCAATGCATTGGGTATAGACTAGTATCATAATACACCAAGTTCAATGAGGGTATAATCATGATAATTAATGTTAAATGACGGTTTAATCACAATCTATGTGCAATTAGACTTGGCTAAAGATAATATCATGTTAAATGTCATTGCCACATTTCAATGTTATGATAATTATGCTATATCATGCCTCTATGTTAAGGATTATTTATTCTCCCTTGATATTCCTATTTCCTAACTTGTATTGTATTATTCAGTTTATGCATTGTTTACTACCTTACTTAGATTTATAACTCACCCTTTTTTATGCATGTCCCAAGGCTATCCCATGCAATGCTAAGTAAAACGGAATGTGTGTGGTCATGTAAAAGATGTTTTCAACAATGTTGGGAATTTCATGTTTTATGTTGCTATGTAATTTTACTAAACCCCAAAGACACTCGACATATAGATATTTTATGTTTTATAAAGTGATTATTTTATGTAATTAATTGTTTTTCAGTGTAAAATTTAGAGTAGGGTTGTTTTAAAATGTATACTACATTAAAAAGAAATACATATTAAAATGCACCATAAAATTTAAATTGAAATCCTTTCATTTTCATGATTAAAAAAAATTATTTTTTATAAAAATAAAACTAGTTTTATAAAAATAATTGTATGAGTTAAGATCCAAAAATTCCCAAAAATATCATTATATATAGTATGAGTGAAACAAGTTAATGGTTATAATGTAAAATTTTATTTTTAAAAAATTCTAGAAATATTGGGAAAGCACTTATTTCATTCATCATCTCATTACACATATCTATTCCCACAAAAACATCACCCTTTATTAATCTCATATCCAAATTTATGTTTGGATCATTCATATAAGACTCATTCATGTAATAAAGGGACTAAATTATGTGAAAATGTTTAATAAATGGTGTTTCTAAAAAACTAGGGTCACCCTATGTGAAATTTACGTTTATATGATCCATCGTATTCTTATAAGACACCCCCATTAACATGATATTTAGGATTATTCAAAATAAAAATGACATTATGATTAACCAATCTAGATGACTAAACATATAACCCATGTTCTATTGTTCCATGTATAGAAGATAAAACTTTTAATAAACAACAATAAAACCCCCATATTTAAATAATAATAAATTTGATGGCTCATGTTGTAGACTAAAATAAAAAATATGGAGTTTTTACACATAATTTTAATATTAGTTATATAAGGAAAACTAATAATAATCTACTCAATAAATGTTTTATTGTAAAACCCACATTGAGAGTGATTTAATATTTTATATTAAAATTAAATTCCAAAAACCAATATTTTATAATTATAAAAAAAATTATCATTTTTATGTATTACATTAACAAAAACAATTGTGTAATATTCTATCCATATCCTATGAATTCAATGAAATAGTTAATAACCCCCCTAAATTAATATTTGGGGAGTGTTATCCATCCCAAATCATCATTGATAAGCCCCTAAAAATCACAAAATAAATAAGCCACAATGATATAAAATAATTACCCATGAAACCACAACCTCCAAATTAAAACACTAACAAAATATAGCTAATACCTAGGAGGAAATACCCAAATCCATCCAAAATATTATTCAATGATGTCATTAATTAGAAAATATATAAGACTCCCTATTTAAATCTAAATTCCCAAAAGTCGTAGTTTTGTATTTATTTCTTGATAATCGTCATTTATGTATTGATGGGGAACCCTTAACTGACTCAAAGGATGAGACCCACATGTCACATGCATGTCCTGAAGGCCCATGGGTGCAAGGCCTTATACATGAACATTATCTTCCCAAGACGTGGCTACACATTAGAACTGCACATCCGCATCATCTACATATTTAAAGGCACAATCTCCCAACCTCAAATGGATGATAGGACATAATTACCCCACATAGATATTCATGGTTCCTGGTACCAATGTAAATTTTCATACACTCTCATTAATCCCATTCAGTTAGGTATAAACTGGTGGATGCTTCTTTATCTGAATCATCTTCTAAGGCCATATTCCAAGAGGTTTTCACAAGTTGATTTTTGGTGATTTTGTTTAATATGAATGATTATATAATAGAAAATGTTCTCCCAAAGGAGTTTTGGTGTGAAGGCCACGGTGGCCCAATGTCCATGAGACCTATATGCCCAAACTAGTTGTTAGAATGCCCAAATCAGATGAATTGTTCCAATAGCTATAGTGTTGCACATTAATTATTGTTGTAACGCCATTAATAACCTCTAAATTTACCCCAACATATATTTATCCATTTTCTTTTAGATTCCATGATGAAGACTCTACATCTAGGGTATAGGCTAGTTGGAAATAATCATACCATAATAAAATCCATTAATTAATGAAACTCTAAATAAATTGTAACACAATTGTTATTTTCCACAATAAATTGAAATATGTTATAAATTACACATTTAGGAAATTTCAAGCTCAAATAATAAGAATCCATGACAAAATATTGGGTTTCACTTTAAATTTAGTGAAATCCCTTTTGGACGAACCTAGCTATAACAAGATGAAGGGAATATGAACAAGGGAAAATAGATAAGAGAGAAGGAAGATGGAAGAGGGGATGTGTCCCCCAAATTCTATATAAATAATCATTCTATAATCAATCTTTAAGTAAGATAAAAAAGTAGTAGAAGAGGTATAACACCTAATTTCATAAGATAATCTCTCAAAAGGATGGTAGGATATTGGATATAACAAGAGGGGATAAGAGGTTATGTGAATTAATGTTTATTACCCAAAAGGTCTAAATTTAAAAGGAAAATGACTTGGTAAAACCAAGTACCTTTTGGAGAGCCACTGGTTAGACAGTAGGACCCCAAGGATCCAAAAAATCTTCTATTTTTAATATATACCTGAACCCCCCTATGTACAAGGTTCCACCAATAGTCTTATAACTATTGGTAGAACCTTACTCAGACTCCCCTAAACCCCTTAAAGAACCACTGAACCATAAAGAACACCAAAAATAACCTCTAATTCATCTCTCAAATCCTAGAATACAAGAATAAATACCAATATTAAGAACAACCACCAAACAGGATTCCTAAATTCAAAATAGACACATCATTTTATGACTTAACAACCCATATTTGACCAAAATTCAAGTTACCGGGATAAAAGATTTTACGAATTAGAGGTCCACACCCAAATTTTACCCAAAATTTCATTATTTTTAATTTATCCTATGTTTAAAAATAAATTTATTCCCTATTGTTTTATAAAATTTTTTCATCATACATTGATCATAAATTTAATTCGAATATATTGAAGTCAATAATATGTGATTTTAATATTAGCCCTTATATATTATAAAGAAAACTTACATATATTATTTTTTTATGAGATGAGTGAATATATTATTTATTTATTTATAGTGTAAGTGAATTAAATAATTATTTTTTTCCATAGTATTTTGAAAATAACATTTATTTTCTCAAACAATCTTACTTATTATTTTTTTAATGGTTTATAAAATTTAATGGATGATCTTGATTGAGTTTATAATCCAATAAATATATTTTAATATTATCTAAATAAAAAATTATTCAGTTAAAAATTATTTTATAATTATAATTGAATACTAAATTAATAATAGATTATTTATAATTTTAAAAATGTTTCCATAGAGCTTTCATTAGAGTAAAATGGATAAGGACATAACTACTGTGATTTAAATTTTTGATATATACATAGAAACATAAAAAATTATATAATTTCAACCTGAAAGAAATATTTTCACCCTAATATATTATGAAGAATAATATGGAAAATTAAAGATAATCTTCCCTTTATACTCATGCTTCTAACGAAAAAGTAATTTGTTTTTTCATATGATCAAAAGTGAGCGATGTAAACAACTTGATTCTCCCATTATAGTACATGGGATATGGGGATCATTAATTAGTAATTTATGTAAGCATGTAGATTTATCTACAGGAATTATCAATTGGATTATTTAAGTAATAATAAAGTTATGGTGGCCGATGATTAGGCATGTGATGTAAACTATAGTGAAAAATAATTATCATATATAGACATTAGATTATTTTTTGGAATATTTTTTACATTACACAAGCACACGCCCGATGACCATATTAGTTTAGTGACTTTGGAAACATGAAAAAAAACATTTTTTCATAAATGAACTAAGTCTTCTCCCACTATGTTCCTCATTACTTGAACCCTTCATAGTCACATCGTACATAATACTTATCTTCATAACTTTGGGAAAGGAAGCATAAGGGTGAGCTGAGATTCACAGTAAAGGTAATCAATGAATATACATATTCATAATCATGAACATTAGGTTGTGAGAACATGATACCAAGATTTGACGATAATACCATTCATATCAAATATAATAATTTTTCATCATTACATAAATATTGGCAGTCATTAGAGATGAATAATAATGGATTTGAAGAAAATAATCTATGCTTCCATAACATAGTCATAATACATGAAATTTCATCGGAAACATAAACAATTAAAATTATTTCCATAGTTGCAAAGTCTCACTACCCATGGTATCATAGATGAATTGTTTCACTCCCCAGATGATCATAGTAGTTAAGATTAAATCCAAATACAATCTTATTAGAAAATTTCCTTTACTAAATATAGTTTATTCCCCATTACAACCCTTTCTATCACATGAGATATAAATCATTACCCAATGAATTATATTGGATATCAGTCCCACCCATCACATAATGAAATAATACATATGTGTGCCATAATATCATAAAAATTCATCATATTGTAACACCTAAAATGAAATAAATTCCATAAATAATTCATTATATCTTGACCTATGGAAAATAAATTAGTTTCATAATCATCCTATAACCTAGAAAATAATTGGATTAGATAAGATTATTACCCATGGGATAGAATTATATTTCATAAACACATAAACAAAGGAATATAAATTGGATTCATAAAAATCATGGCATCTAAACATAAACCATTAATATGAAATTTAATGGTACCCTTGGATCATATCACTAGAAATTCATAAGTAAGGCAAACAAATTTTATCATAGGTGAACAATAATTTTGAAATATCATTCAAAATATTTATTATGGAAAATATCCTTTCTTCTATAAGAAACAAATTTTCATACATAATGCTTTTTGAAAAACATTTTACCAAAATTAATTATGAAAATTTATAGTGGAATATTTTAGAAAATAATTTGTCAAGATTTCATAATATATTTTTTTGTGTCATACGTGTAAAAATGATATTTCCTTTAACATTTTTTGATATCACCGAATTGGGAAATGTTTTGGAATGTTAAATGATGATTACTTTCAAAACAAATTCTAAATATTCAATCTTGGGAAATGTTTCTTTTAGAAATTATAAGATAGTAATAAACCATTTTTCAAATTATTTTTATAAAACATTGTTTTGAATTAAATTTTATTTTCAACCTCATATAGTGATAAAGATTGATTTTTATAAAAATATTTATTAATAATTTTAAGTATAAAAGAGTGAAAAAATTTATAGTCACTTGAATATATTATAAATAACCATATAATTTTTTTTTAATTCTTGTTACATTTCATAAATCTAATAATAATCATAAACAATCATGATAAATTATGATATTGTAGTAGTAAACTATTACCACATTGGAGAACTTGATTCCTAATTCCCTAATTGAATAACATTACATAAAGTAAAAATATCATGAAAGAATATATTCATGACATGACATGGAAAAGGGGAATTATATACACCTTAAAACATTATATAGGTTTACAACAGAACATGTGTCTCAAAGAAGGAAAATTGGGACAAATATTTTTACCACATTAGTAAAATTGAAACTGTAATTGCATGAAAGGGAGAAAATAAAATTGATAATTAAATAATAATAATTATCAGTATAAGAATAATAATATATATCTATGGTCAATATAAACACTGCATATAATAAATAGTTGGTGATCATGGCTTCTGTCTCTCAGAAAATAATAGACAGATGGAAATACCATACCTAAATTCTTAACTTCAATTTAACTCGATAAAACATCTAGTATATTTAATAAAAGTTTATTTTAAATATATTAAATAAAAAATTAATTTTTTAATAAAATATTTTATTTTATTATGACAAATTTTTACCTTTTACTTAACAAGTCCATAATATAGTTTTGTTTTGAGTAATAATAGAATTTTTTTGTATACATTTTGTTTTTTATTTTTGGGTCATCTTAATTTATTAGAGATATCATCATTGATAAAATTATAACCATGGTATTAATATCAAATATATTCATTACATATATTTTTATAATCCACTATAAGACATAGAAATTGGAAATGAAAAAATGGTTTATGGAGACACTAGGTCATACATAAGCTTGAATGTTGTTTCCATTTTTTTATTGGATTAAAAGAAATAAAATAATATGATATTTTACCATTAAAAAATAATTTTCATGTAATATATATCACATATGATTATGAAAACGATTCATAATACATTCCAGGTATAATGTGAACTAATCACTTTGCTTTGCGAGATGATAGTTTACCTTACACATGAACATAGTTACTGAAATAGAAAAACATTAAAATAATAAAGGTACATGTTATATAAAAATTATAAACTAAAAAATTACATAATAAAAATTAAATAAATAAAATATAAATTTAATTTCCATCATTACTCGCTAATTTGATTTGAGTAATGTAAAAATGAAGGACGTCACTTCGTGATGTGGTTGTTCTTCACAGACATGAAGGATTATTCCATAACCCATTTGATGGATGTTTTTGTGGTTATAGGTCACAATGATAACCTAAAAACATATTACTATATTTATTATTTTTTGATATTATACAATAATTTAATAAAAATAATTAAATGTCTTTGAGGATGAATGAACACAAAATCATTTTTTGAGAAACGTTGCATCTTCTTCGGGTATCTTCAATTAATTTAAATCAAATGACTATCTTGGTTAGATTTATATCCAAATTTAGGCTTCTATACTTATTTTATGGAATTTGGTAATATATTTGTATTGGTATTGTCTGGTCCCTAAGGGCTTGGGAGGTGTAATGTGAGGGGGATATGCGGTAGATTTTTAAATGGGATATGAGTGTCGAACAGGTAAATTTTTTAAAGAGATAATTTAACACATGTTTTTAAAATGTGGAAAGTTATTAAGTTTTTTATGAATAAAACCATAGAAATTATAACGTCCAACATTTTCCATAAAATGGGTTTTGGAGATTTTTATATGTTATTTTTCCCTTATGTTTAATGTTTAGTCCCTTAGTAAACTCGCTTTTTTATTATTCACTACGATTAGTATTTACTATTTTTCTTAATAAGATTGATAAAAAATTATGTTGGACCTATTATATATTTTAAATTATTGGGATTCAAAATATTGAATAATTTTTACCAAATTCAAATCATAATTTCGGAATAATCTAATTTAAAAATAATCCCATGGATGGGATGAAAAAGTGGGTCCTTAAAGTTTAATGTTGAAAAGTTATAAATGTTTTATAACAAATTTCAATGATAAAGTCATTACTGTGACCTAAAATTGAATTATTGATTAATAATTGAAGTAATTAACCCCCCCCCAAATAAAAAATAATTTATCTATATAAATAAATTTTAAGAAAATACAGTTTTTAATTGAAATATAGTATTTATCAATATTAATTAAATAATTAAATATTTGAGAAAAATACCAAAAAATAACCCTATTTTTATTTATAAATTTTTTAATAAATAAATCATTTTTATTTTATAAAAAAATATTTTTGAAATTTTAAAAAATTATTTTTATTTTTTTTCACAGAAAATAAAATAAAAATTTTTTAATAAAATATTATTTTTAAAACATATTCTTAATTTATCAATTTTATTGTATTTCATTATTAATGATTATTCATTGTATAAAAACATTATAAATCATATTATTAAAGTATTAATTATTGTTATTATTAATATGTTAAAATTTTCGATTATAAGAGTCGCATTTAATAAAAATATTAATAATATAACATTATTTTGTTGAAACGTAGTGCCGAATTAAACTTAATATAATTTGGTGTTGTTTTTTTAAACATAACATTTTGTAGTATAAAATGAAATTCATAAATGAAATTTCATATATTGAAATGAAATCAAATAATCATTGGGTGTTACATTATTACCACAATAAAAATATTTTTTTCCTTCAAATTCATCACTCCAATACCAAAAAATTGGGTTCTGTATACCACATCATATCCTTAATATCCCACATACCATTCTCTAACTAGTGTTATCACCAAAAAAAATTACTATTTGACTATTTTTTTGTTTATCTTTCGTTGTACGATCCATAATCCCTACCATATGGTCCATGAATGTAATATCTTTCTCCGACAGAATGTCCATTGATTGTAGTTCATGTGAAGGGTTAGGTTTTTACTTCCTTATGAGAGACACATGAAACACAAAATGGACTTGAGAGAGGTTTGGTGGAAGAGGTAAGCAACATTCTACCATCCCGATGTGATCATGAATTTCAAAGGGACCGATATACCTTATGCATAGTTTCCCTTTCTATGGGAATATCATAAAATTATTCCATAGAGAATTTATTAGAAACACATTATCACTAACATCAACTTATAGATCACTTAAATTGTTATCATAATAACATTTCTCCTAACTCTATACTACCCTTATATGATTCTTAATATAACTAACCTTCAAAAACATTTCTTCTGTCATCTCAGGTCCCACTTACTTTTTTCCCCAGCATTATATCAGCACGTTGGAGGATTACAGTTTATTCAGTAGAATGATTCATAATGATCCATGACAATTCTCTGTTGAAATATATTATTTTAGGGAAACTTATCATGAGGATGGTGTGGATCCCAACAATCATTAAAGTCGAATGAACAAGATCTCAACATATCCTATGGGGTTTGATTTGTTCTTTCCGAATGACCATCCATCTACGGATGAAAAGAAATGATAAAACTCAATTTTATATCAAGGACATGATAAAGTATCCATTAGAACCTCGAGGTGAAACTCATATCCTGATCATATATAATGGAATGTTTTACTCCATGAATCCTTACCACATATTTAATTTATATCCTTTCAAGATTATCTAGATAAAAGACTTCTCTGTTAGTGATAAAGTATGCCGACTTAGAAATGTGATCAACTACCAGACATATATAATTAATCCCTTTAGATGTTCTAGGAAGTCAAATGACAAAATATATGGTAATGTTTTCCAATTTAAATTATGATATGGTTAATGTTTGTAACATCCTCTTATAATTCATTCCATCATCCTTAAATTGTTGGTTTACCAAACACTTTGATATAAACTCTATAATATCTCTCTTCAACACAACCCATTAGAAGTATTTTTTCAAATATCTATACATATTCATACATCTTGGATGAATAGTGAATGATGTATTATTAACATCCTCCAACATATCCCTATTCAAATCTGGTATATACATAATTCATACAGAGTTATAGAAACTTATCATTATTTTATGATCATGACTGTACTCATGAACATTTATAACATTTGTTTTCTTCTCAATATCACCCTTCTACGATTATTTAATCATGACTTGTATAAATTTTTGAACATCCATTGATAAAGATAATTTTTCCCCTAACTTCCTGATTTTTTGATCCATCATTTTAAAATAGATAAATAATGGATCTTTTTTATCCACATCTTGGATAAGCTATCACAATCATTTTAACTCAAAGTACCATCGACTATGTTCACTTTCCCAGGTTGGTAATTTATTGTATAGTGATAATCCAATAATAGCTCTAACCTTCTTCACGGGGCATGTTCAACACCTTCTGTATGAATATGTGATTTATGATTTTATGATTGGTATATATTCCCTAGATATAACTATAATGATCATTCCTTCATATCATTAATGAAAACAATTCGTATCTACCTCCAAATCATGATTTGCGTAATTTGTTTCATGAATATTCAATTTTTGGGATGAATAATCTATAACCATGATATTTTCATGAGAATTAATCAGAAACCCTTCTAATAATCATCTTTATAGATTACATACCCTTATCAAATGTAGGGTAATTTATGGATAGGGTCCCTGACTAACCTACTATTTAGTTTCTTTCATATTGATTCATATACCTCTATCCAAAGGAATGTTGAACCCTTATGAGTTAATTTTGTTATTGGATTATATAATTGATAAAAATTATCCACAAAGATTCATTATTATCCATTCAATCCAAGTAAACACCAAATTTCAGTCACCGTTCTTGTTCTAGGACAATGTCCAATATAATTCGTCTTTGATTGATCAAAAGATATACCCTCTCTTGAGAAAATGTAACACAAACGTGATTCCTTTTGAATACAAATTTCACACCTTTTAAAATTTTGATACATTCTCACATTCTTTATAGTTTGTAGTTCAATTATAAGGTGATCATAACACTCATCCTTTATCAATAAATAATCAAAATTTTCCTTAATAATGAATGACACAATCTGATGAAGGTAATCTCTAAAGACTCTACTCATTAAATCTATGAAGTTAATAGAGGAAGTTGTATGTTAAAAAACAACCACAATATATTCATTTCATCTATACATTGTATATAATATTTTCATGGGTATATCCTCCTTCATAACCCCCAATTTATGATATCCACTATGAAGGTCAATGGTTGAAAATTATTGATCTATGCTCAACTGATCAAACAAGGCATCAATACGGTGAAGAGGATACTTCGTCATAATTATGATCTTGTTCAGCTATAAATAATAAATGGAGAGTCACTTTGATACCTATTTATTTTTCACAAGAAGAAAATGTGTTACCCATGCTGAAACAATTGGCCAGATGAATCCCTAATAAAGATTCTCATGGAGTTTCTTCTTCAATTCCAGTAAATCAATTGTGAACATTCTACATGGATTCACTAAAATTGGTGTGGAACCATTTATTAAATCTATTAAGAAATAAACATCATATATTAATGGAATACTATGAAATTTATCTATAAATACGTCTAGAACCTCCCAAAAAATAATAATTTCATCGATGTTGTGTTTCTCTATAACCATTTGGGATAAACACTCCTGAAAAGAAATATTGACCCATACAATAGTTTTAATTTCCATATGAATTTCGTATTTATAGTCTAACTAATATATTATCATATCACCAATTGAAATTTAAAATGTGAATTTCCTTCCTTGAAAATTGTTGTTATCCTTATATAAATAAATCTACTCTATTTCTAATATAACATAAACTTCAACTAGAGGGACAATAACATGATTTGTGGGGGAGCACATTCCCACAATCATTAACAAGAGAAGAAACACAAAATGGGGATTTGATCATAACACCATTATGGTTTTTACATCAAATATAATATATAACTACTAAATATACATATTTATACCCTTATATTCTTTTTTATATTTAAAATATTTTGTAGATATAGAGTCAAATAATAAATTACCAATTCTATAGTGAATGGTAAGTGTAACTTTCACCATCTCATTTCCATTAACCTAATCATTAATAGTAATTCTATGTTATTTCTGTTTTCTCCCTGGTATAATAGGTTTCTGACATCAATAATTATCTCTAACACTTTGATTTGGGCACTGGTTAGAATAAATCTCATTCTCTATACACTTGAAGAACCAAGGAGTTGGTGTTTTATATATTTATATTTCTCTATATCAATATAATTATCTAATTTTTTCCCAGCAAATCATGAGTCAAAAGTTCAATTTCCACACATTACATGGTTAAAAAACATTCTACTCCCATTAATAAAATTTTAATAATGATTCTTTCCACACATTGAGTATAAATGAATGATGGTCTTCTTTTCCCCATGGTTGTTATATTTCCCCATTAATTCCTTCATTATTATATTATAAAACCAACAATACAGATTCATAATTCTGACCTCCATTTCCACATTAATTGAACATAAAAAAATTTATTCATCGCTACTAAAATATCATATGTTTAACCCTTCCGAGAATTATCTTTAGGCCACTGAATAATCAATCAACCTTAGTTTTTAGTTGGATGATAATTCTATAATTATACCAACACAGTCTTGTAATATTTTCATTGTAGACACCAGTGGATTCATCATCCATTTTTAACTCAAGGAACTCCTTCTAAGTATTCATAATAAGAACATGAGGAAAGTACTTGTTAAAACATATGTTCGTGAACTCAACCAAATCCATGGTTTCAATTTCAACTTACTATAGCATATTACTGTTTAATGAATATCAATTCTCTATTTCACCTTCTAATAGATAAATAACTAGAATGAAATTCAATTTTTATTAACATTGGTGAAATAAAAATAGCTTTTTTGTAGAACTAACCCGTTTTTCATCCATTAGATTAATAGAAGAACAACTAATAGAAGGGGAGTGTTTCTTCACTATGGACTCAATAGAATGTTTCAACATTAATTACATATTTGGTTTCCCAGTGTGATTATTAGCATAAAAAAGTTATATGATAATAGAAATATGATTTATAATTTCTATTCCTATATAAATCAGTTGATCAGGAGGAATATCATTACATGGTATGATTCATTTATTCTTAACATGGAACCTTTAGATTCAATCCATTGGCAAAAACCCAAAATAATACCATAAGAAATAATTATCATACTAGGAAGTAGACAATACATAAAATGACTTAACTAATGTATTTGTTATTTCATGTTATTTAATATATGACACCTTAGGTTTATCCCAGAGAATTCATAGTTATAAAATATTAAAATAAATCATTATAGTTCAAAAATAGTTTTTGAATTCCCAATGAATATCCCCTGAGAGTGTCAAACCAGGTGTGAAACAAGGCCCATTATAGTGGACCCATTCTCAATCAACTTGTGCACAGTAAACTATTTTGTGCGTTATTTACCCAATTTTCATTTATACTAGAGCCACATACATTTATAGTATACAGACAAGGAACTCATTTCTGGGAAACCACTCACACTATTCTCCACAAAAATTTGATAACAATTCCATATACATTACTCGTCTATTTAATTATCAATAGTCATTTCCATAGGGATATCACTAATGTTTTCTCATCCTAGATTCCAATTGTTAAAAAAATATTATCTAATACATCAATAGTGAACCAGTTTTAACATACAGAGAATTTACATCATTTTTTCAGAACATTTATTACATTACACGAACACATGCCAAAATACAATATTATTTGTGTGCCTTTAGAATCACGGAAACATAAAAACTTGTCCACAAGTTAAATAAATAACTTAACAATAAATTATTTATATCATCCAACCTTCTCAGAAACGTAATATTTAAAAAATATCTTCATAACATAGGGAATGGAAGAATAAGAAAGGGTGTGATCAAATTCTCATTAAGTATAAACAAGGGATATTCATTTACATAAACATGAGGATAAGGGTATTAGAACATTAGAATAACATTATAAGATCATACCCTCCAAGTAAAAGATCATAAGTTTGAGACATGACAAAAATATTGAGTTTTGTAATAAAATATTCATAATGGTATCAATTATCAAAATATATGAGTGGATAACATAGGAATAATGAAAGTAAATGGGGTAGACACATAAATATATAAAATTGTATCCATAGTATTCAGGGATCACATACAAGACCAAATTAGGGGAATGTATTCACTATCCAAAAAAATCATAGTAGTTAAAGTTCACTCCCAAGACCATTTTAGTGTAAATATTCCTTTACTGAATGTGGTTTACTCATTATTCCATCCATTTCTATCCCATGAGTTATAAATTATTACCCAATTAATTGAAAGGAGATATAGGTAACACCTAACACATAATGAAATCATTCATTTGTGTTTCTTGATACCATAAACATTAATCCTTTAATATCCCATGAAATGAAATGGGTATAATTTAAATTTCATTATATGTTAATCTATGAAAAAGTTATATGTTAAAAAATCAAAGCATAACCCATGAAAAAATGTCGGATTCGTAAAAATATAACTCGTGGGAGATAAAAGTGTTTTGAATGAATATAAACCTTGGATGAGAAACCTTTTTCCTAAATATAATCCCATAAAAACATAATCTATTAAACGAGAGAGTGTGAATTTTACCCTTGGATTTTATCCACATTAAGGAATGAGTTACACTAACAAATTTAATCATAGATGGAAAATAATTTTCAAATATTTTTTTGAACATTTTTTTTAATAAATAACTTTTTCACTTCTAAGAACTATTTTTTATTACATAAAAATTTATAGAAATAATTTTCATTGAAAGTAATTTTGAAAAGATATTATGGAATATTTGAGGTAATGATTGGTTAAGAAGTCACAATATTCCATTTATATTGTACACATTAAAACAGAAGTTCCATTCCTATTTTCTGTAAAAAAAGAACTGGTATTGTTTTGGAAAATGACATGAATATTACTTTTAATTTTTCAGTAAAAATTAAATCATTTGTAAAAGTTTCATTTAAAATTATAATGGAGTAATAAAACATTTTTGAAAATGTCTTTAGAAAACATGGTTTTAAAGGAAAACAAGTTTTCCCCATAATATAAGGATAAAGAAAGATTTTCAGAAAAATACTTCTTAATAATGTTAAGTACCAATGAGTGGAAAATGGCACTATTACTTCAATATATCATTAATAAATAGAGAATAAGTAAATTTATGAGAATTTATAATATATTTTATCAATGGATGCATAATAATTAAAAAAATCTGATAAATGGTGAGATTAAAGCAACAAAATCTTACCACGTTAGAATCTCTAAATCATAATCCAATTGAAATAATGAAATTAAATAAATAATAAAATATACTAAAATGAATAAGATTCATGGAATAAGCTGTAAAAAGGGAAGCATAAACATCTTGTAAAACAATATATGTTCAAAATATAACATGTGTATCAAATATGGATAATTGATACATAATTACCCTACAGCTTTGGTAACATTGAAACAACAACCCCATCAATGATTGATCCTCAAATGTATTTTTAAATCCTAATAACATTCAATATAATAATTATAAAACAAATCCTTGGATAAATACACACCTCATACAAGAAATAGGGGTTGAACATGGCTTGGGAATCATGGAAAATAAAAGTGAAACAAAAATCAATTACCTTATGTCTTTAAATTCATTTTAATTGTTCAAATACTCCTATATAAAAATATAATTTTATTATAAATCATTTATTATGGAAACCTGTCTTTTTATTACATAACATTTCATTACATTTTACAAATAAAGGATCTTTTAATGTTTAGTTTCTTGGATAAAAGGTACATAATACATGAAAACAAGAAAAAAAATTTATAATACACTTGTAGGGCTTAATAATTGTTTCATACTAAGTTCCATTACAACATCTAATAACTAGGGTACATAAATAAATTGATAGGGTGAGAAAAATTCCCAGTAAAGGAAAGCAAGGAAAACTGTTTTCATGGGATTATGAGAACTATCAATAAGAACTTAAGGAATATAATAACGGCATGAGAAATGGTTAAAGAAGAATAAAATAATGAAATTTATATGATTCATAACATTTAATGGTTGATAAATAATTTAATTTAGTAATTCATAAGAATAAAAAAAATTATCACTGAGATGTCATAAAAATGACCAAGGTTATTTTTTTAAAAGGTTGGGGTCGAAGCCTCAATTTATTATTAAATCAAAGACCACTTTAGACTGGATAGAGGGTGACCCATAACTTAGCCCGATGGCCCATGGCCAAGTGGCCTACATACAGGGCTAGAAAGCACAGTTTTTGGCCTAAAGGACCCCTCAGTGAACAGTACTACTATAATACCCACGCTTCTATAGTACCTGCTACAATACCGTCGCTGATATAGTACCTGCAACAGTCCCTCCGCTGCTACAGTCCACTACTGCAACAGTATTTCTACAGTACTCAAGAATTCTCCCCTGCCCGGATTTGATCCTGGGTCTTTTGAATGCCAAGCTGGAGCCTGAACCACAAGGGAACTACCTCATTGGAAACCAAGGTTATTCACAATGGTATAATTAAACTTATTATCACTAGTGATTAAATTATTTACCCAATGCATTTGAGTGCTATTAGGGAATACCCTTAATATGACTGAATTAATTTTATATATTTCATTCATATTAAAAATTACATAAATAAACCATGGAGAATAATTGAATCATATTTCATAACAAAATCATGATGTTTTAGAATGTTCTGAAAAACAACATCCTTTTGTCGTTTTAAACCCATTGAAAAAAGGAGGGTTTCCTGTATTTTAATGACAAAATAAACTAGATAATTTTTAAATAATTTTTAATATACATTGATTATAATGTGCATTGGGTATTCAAAAATGAAAAGAAAATATTTTATTGAACAAAATAGATACATTTTGAGATGAAAATTATGCAGTATAATTGGTACGAAACATGGTTTTAGTAAACATTAAAAATTGAGGGGATATAGTCTCCCACTAATAAAAGACTCCTAATAAATTAAAAATATAGAATAAATGGGATATAATAACATATTATGTAAATTTTAATTACATACCACATAAAAAAGGAAACTCAATCAGAAAAGAGAAGTTGAGATTCCCCTTATGTGGAAGAGTAACTCATAAACCTCAATGATTGGGACATTGGGGGATTAAAGACACCTCATTTGGACTCCCTGGGAGGTAATACTGTCATAGATTCATGGAGGATGAATTTTGAATGAATTTAAATTATTAAACACTTTTGTATTTATTGAAAAAGTGATTGATTTTTTTATCAATTTCCTCTGACACCTCGGTAGTGGTATTTGCAAAACCATGGGCTTTCCCAAGGTATTTAGAAATTATATTTGTCCCAAGAGAAACATAATGTGTTAATTCAATCCAAATTCAAATACCATAATTTTATATTACTCATTAAATGGTTGGTGTATAGTTATGATGTCATTAATCAAACCAATGATCTGAGAAAAATTTTACTATTCACAAAAAACATTGTATTTTATAAAATTTTAAACAAATATCTCTAAACTAATATAAATATTTTGAAATTGAAATTTATTTTATCATTATAATTCTCTAAATATGATAAATTTAACTTTTAACTATAAAAATAATTATTTATTAAAAATAAAAGTGGATAGAAAATGCGTATGGAATTCATTGTAAAATTTGTCACATTTAAAAAAATAAAATTATTTTATCATTTGTAATTAAATAAGAGTAAATTTAAAATATTATTTCATTATAATAAATGTTATTAATAAATCCTTAGTTTAATAAAATAATTTATATCTCTATTAAAATTACAATATTTTCCCCCAATAATAAATTTAACAAACTCCATCTCAAATTTTAAGTAAAAACATTCTTAAATTTGAGATGATAGAATTTAAATTTAATGTAAAATTGCAAATAAATTTTAAATAACAAGTTCCTTGACAAATAAACCCATATAACTCCCATATACAACCTAAGGGTGGCAAGTACCTTGGTGATAGACTCGTGGGCTGACTAGGCTAAAATTGCCCGAGTGTAAATCTTTACTAACATGAACATCTCTCATTGGATATTTCATTAAATATTAACATTTTTAATCTCATATTGAGATTGGTCAATAGAGAATTCCAATGATTCTACCTCTCTCCCAAATTTTAATGGACTAAACCCAATGGTCACTTTTCAATTATACTCACATTACATTTAAAGAGATATAGTTTTTTGGTGCAATATAATATAACACACATTTTCATAAAACAATTGTCATTAAAAATAGTTCAGGTCATTAAATTGTTCCCCACTTAATAAATTTAGTCCTGAAAATTTCTTCTCAACCCCTCAGTTGAGAAAATATTTGGGTACTTTTGCCTTAATGTCTCCTCTAGTAACCATGTGGATTATTTTTATTTATGGCTTCTTTATAATAGTTTAATGAGGTGGGTAGTCTTGTTGTGTATAACCTTGTCTCTACACTCCCTGATCTCCACTGGCTACACCTCATAAGAGGGGTTATGTTCCGGTTATACTATATATATATTTAGTACATGTGAATGGTCGAGTATATACATTATCAAGATAGATACATTGAATTCATTAAGAAAATGGGATATATTTGGAATAAGTGCAAGATTAAATGCCTCTGCTCCTATGAGATCAAGGATTTCAAAGGGGAAAATGTACCTGGTGTTGAGATTCCATTTATTTCCAAGCTGTGTGACTCTCTTCCATGATGAAATTTAATGGAAGGCATTGTCACAAAAAAACTCTAATTCCCTTCATCAGTTTTCATCATAGCTCTTCTTTCAACTCTGAGTATACATATTGTGTTGTTGGATGGAATGAACCATTTCTCTCTTCTCTTGCACAAGATCTAGCCCATGTTTCTTTCTCTCACCAACTTCCTCCCAAAAAGTAAGAGTTATACCTCTCTTTCCATATAGATCCTCATAGTGTGCCATTTGAAAACTCGAATATAATCTATTTTCGTATAAGAACAAAACTAATTGGAAATGTTGACCACATCCACCTTTAAATTACATTGAGCATGTTATTATCATGTTCTCGAGTGTCCATGTAGGAAATTAAAATTAACCATCAGTTTTTGGGTGATAGCTTTTACAAAAATTAAATTATGTATTCAATGAATGTTTAATACTTCTCCAAAATTATGAGATGTTCATTGGATCATGATATGAATTGATAGAATTTGTTACCCCATTTACACTTAACACATCCTTCACCTAAATTTTTGAAAGTTCACCAAGAGGGTAATATTCCTGAATAGAAATAATGGGCATTATTAGTGATATTGTCCACTATAACCCATATCAAGTTTCTTCATTTGGATTTTTTAAGGGACTATTGATAAATTCCATAGTTGTATTTTGCCACTTCCATGTTTGTATTTGTAGTGGTTGTATTTCCCCTTTTGGAACTCGTGAATCTACATTAAATTATTGACACACCAGGCTCCTTGTAGTATAGTCTACAATATCCCTTTTAATTTAAAGACACCAATAATGATCACAAAATGTCTCGATACATTTTTTTCATCCATTAATTATAGAGAAGTTAGATCTATGAGATCTATCCATCATCTCCTTAAGTATTTCTATAATATATTGAAATCACAGACTTCTAAAACAAATTATTAAACATTAATCATCAATACTGAATTCAGTAAACATCCCATTATTAGAAAACTCTATATTATTTTGCAAAAAAGGAACTTCCCTTCGATATTGAATGATTTTCCATAGTAATTATAGTTGATAAATCATTGGGTATTGGGTTAATTATTTCCATTTACTAATGAATTCCCTGACCAGTTTTACTAGGACTTTGATCAAAGGATATGCTTGAATCCTCATCATTTCTTGAACAACAGATTATTTCCTACATAATGCATCACTAACATTGTTTTCCCTTATAGGGTGATAATGAATAGAACCATCATATTCTACAATAAGTTACAACCATATCATTTTCTCATGTTCATTTCACTTTGCATAAAAATATAATTCAAATGTTGATGGTCTGTTTACATATCACATTTATCCACATAATGATAGTGCATCCATATCATCATAGCTGAAAAAATTATAGCCAAATACATGTCATGCGTACGATAGTTCTATTTACGAGGGTTCAAATGTTAAGATGCATAAGTAATAACCTTTTCCATTTGCATGAGGACACACCAAATCATTTTCATAGATTCATCTCTATAAATAATGAATCCTTCATTGATATATGGTTGAGAAAACATGGGTATAGTAACCTATAACTTCTTTATCTCATGGAATAATTCTTCATGATATATTTTCCCTATGAGTGCTACCCCTTTTTGAGTGAAATAGGATTGTGTATTAGAATTTCATGAAAAGTGTTTCAAAAACCTCCAATAATATCCTTCTATAACAAGAAAACTATAAATATTAGTTTCTTTTTTAGAATGAGGACACTCCTCAACAACCTTGGTCTCTATAGTGACAATTGAGATTCCTTCCTTGGTTAAAAATCCCCAAGAATGTGACATTTTGTAACAAAAATTTACATTTTCATAACATTACAAATAGCCTCTCATTCCTCGTAGTTTTAAATATAACCCTCTTATGATTCTCATACTCCGCACAAATTTTTGAATGTATGATAATATCCTAATTAAAAACTAACTCAAATATATCAAGCTTGTCATTAAAGACAATATTTCTATAATCCATAAAAATAGTAGTAGAATTAGTAAAGGAAAATAGAATAACAATAACATCATAATTACCTTCACTCGATTGAATGATGGTTTTTGAATATCATCTTTATTCACACTCAATTGATGAGAAAAAAATCGAAGATAAATCATCGAGAACAATTGGGACCCCTGAAGTCGGTAAAATAAATCATCAATTATAGGAAGAGAGTACTTTTATTCATTGAGATCTCATTATGTTCTTAATAATCCATGCATAACCATATTGAGATATCATTTTTTTCACATAGAGAATAGGTTCTCCCCGAGGAGACACAATTTTTCAGATATACCCCTTCTCCAAATGATCATGGAGTTTTTTCTTTAAATTATCCAACTCCATATTTTCAATTCTAAATGTGGGTTTTGATATCTGCTTGGATCGATGACTAAGTTAAACAGAGAACTCTACCTCTCTTTCGATGGGAGGTCTAAGTTACTCATCTGGAAATACATCAATGTATTCTTAAACCATGGTGACATTCTATATACTTAAACGTTCATTTCCCTCTTCATCTTAATTGGTAATTTCCATAAATAAGGCTACTAGTTGTTCTTCTAAACAAAAATTACATCGATATATCTCTTATTTGAAAACAATTAAATGTTTTCCTTTAAATACATCTGAGATTTCATTTCATATGCTTTAGGTCCTAGGATTATACATTGAGATCATGTCCTTCCCTAGTATAATGTTGAATTTCAAAATGGGAATGACTACCCGATTTGTGATAATATGGTGCTCCCCAAGGTGATTAATAGAGTATCAATAAACATTTGATGCTTCGATAATCCCTCCAAGAGCCTTGAAATGTAACTATCCTTCTAGTAATTCAGATACTGACTCTATTTTAGACAAAAAATCGAAGGAAATAAAAGAATATGTAGAACGATAAACACACAATGTACTTTATAACTTTTAGAGAATAAGGATAGTATCTACCACCATATCATTTAGTGGTTCAATTTTACCAATCATTATAGAAAAAAGCATGACCTTTCTCCCTTGGCCTATGCTGAGGTTGATGTTGATTCATGTCCATTAACTTATGATTGGGATAATGATTGTAAAAGTGCGCAATTTTTTCAGACATGAAGAATTAGACTTCTAGTATGGAACACACCATATTACCATTGTTGTTAGAGTTGATAAGTTTATGCTTCACCTCACTACAATAGTTCCATTACATAAACCCATTTATTCAACACTTGTAATATTAACAACTCCTATGAATGTAGGTACTTGAATTCTTCTTCCTACACATATTTCATGAGTAATGTTGCACTTGATTTTCTCCCCTTACTTAATCAAAGATCCACCCAAAGATGGTCTCTAAATATATATTCTTTTAATATGATTTGTGAGACCACTAATTCTCACAAAACTCTAATTAGACATCCTTAACACTTTTTACAATATCCTCATAGCTTTCATGGACTCAATTAGAATTCATTTTCTATATATTGGGTTGTAGTACACTGAGTAATCTACCAACCTTTCCATTAGGATCCATGATAAAGCTAGAGGTGTAACAACAATGTCTTGTAAAGTTCATCACCTAGCTTCCCATAGATTAATTATCCTTCCACTTCAACTCTTATAATTATTTCTCTATTTTTATTCACATCGAGTGGGGTAATTATTATTTTGTTTTTGAAAATTGTTCTCCCAAACTATTCCCATTCCGTCACATTAATCTCTCGTCTTAGCGTTTTATTTATAATTTGATTCCACCATTGATCAACTTCTTCCTCTATGTGGTATGCATCTAGGGTGAATTCTCTGTTTGTTGAGAAATGTAGTGTAAAAAAGATATTTTCTATTTATCTTATATATTGTTCACCAATGAAGGGGTTGTTATATCCACTGAATGAAGGTTTCCTTTGAAATATATATCTCAAGAAGTTTTCCATTTTGACTTCCATCAGAAGTCCTCCAGTGCCTAGTCCATTGCACTAACTATTTAAACAGTTTCCCCTATTTCCCAAAATTTTATAAATAAATAAAACCTAAGTGAGAAATATGTTTGATTTAATAATCATATAATTCCAAATAAATTTCTTTTATTAAAACATAAATATCTAATAAAAATTGTATTTTCTATATATTCTTCATAATGTTTCATAAAAAGCATGTGACAAACCAAGAATATCCCATGGTAGTGTCAAACCAGAAGTGCATCAATGCCCATTGACATGCACTAATTCATATTCAATTCTATCTCAATGTGATGTTTTTTTGGCGTTACCCCTAGATACATCCTTGCTAAAGCCACATCCATTTGTTCGTATCTCGTTAGGGAATTCATTTCTCATAAACCACTTCCTTAATACATCACCGAAATACCATTATGTTTTTGTAAATTTTAAATTTTCTGTTAGGTTCATCCAAAAATATTAAAATCAACATTTCCAAAAAATAATTAAACCATTATTTGTTATCAAATATGGAATCCCAATATATTATTACATAACTTTTCATTACATAATGAAAATAGAGGATATTTTTAGGATTAGTATCTTGGATAAAATGTACATAATACATGAAAACATGAATGAATTATTCTAATCCACATGGAAGAATACATCATAGGTTCATAATAAGTTAAATTATTTCATAAAATAACTTGGGGATATACATCAAAAGATAGGTTGAGCATGAGTCCTGGTAAGGGAAAGCAAGGGAACGAGTTTACATGTGATTATGAGAATTATAAATAAGAACTTATAGAATATCATAATGGAATGAGAAAAGGTAAAATAGGCACGTAATAATTAAAATAACATGATTGGAAACACCTGAATGTGGTTAACACATTTAATTGAGTCATTCATATGATTTTCACCATTTATTATCTCTGAGTTTTCATAAATATTACCAAGGTTATTCACCAAGGTATCGTAAAACTTCTCATATATAGTGATTAAATTTTTTAACCAATGCATTGGAGTGCTATCAGGGTGAACCATTAATTTGTATTAATTAATGTGAGACACAATCATCATAAAAAATTACATTATTATCCTATGTAGAATATAATAAATGGTTTTCAAATCAAAATCATGGGATTTTAGAAGGTTCTTAAAAACCTGATCATTTTTTCATTCTAATCCCACAAAAAAGAAGGTGTGTTTTATGTATGTTAATCCTAAATAGAAATAAATAATTTTTATGTTTATTATAAAAATAATATATATGAAATAGTTTTGGGTATTCAAAAACTAAAATAAATATAATTTCATGAGAAAAAAGGAGAAATTTTGAGATGAAAATTCTACATCATAACTGGTATGAAATGTGGTTTTTGAATACATTAAAAAGATATTTGTGAAGGGTATACCATTAATAAAATACTCGTAATAAAATTAAGGGATTTAATAAAATTTTAAAAGGAACATAGTGTGGAAAATTGAATGTTGTAAGACAAAAAAAGAAACATGAATGAAAAAAGAGAAGTTGAGATTCCCCTTACCCTGAAAAGTAACTCCTAAAACACATTTATTAGGATCTTGGGGAATATAAGACACCATGGTAGGACTTATTATGAGTTAATTCTATCATATATTTATTTAATATTAGCTTCTAATGAATTTATATGATAAAAATAGAGGTTATTCAAAGAATAAGTGTGGGATTTGTTTATTAATTTCCTTGGACACCTTAGTAGTGTTATTTGCAAAACCATGGGCTTTCATAGAGTATTTTCTCATAGTATTGGAAACATGGGACAACTATTATGTTTAATTAATACAGAGGAGTATACCATTATTTTATATTACTCCTTAAATAATTATGTTGTAGTTATTATTTTATTAAACATACCAAAAAACTCAAACTGTATTTTTACTATTCATGAAAAACTATTGTATTTTATAAAATTCTCATAAATCTCCCCTAATATAATACCAAATTTATGATTTATAATATAAAAATTATTTTGTCAAAATAATTCTATAAATAATATAAATATAACATTTCACTATAATAATACATATTTATTAAAAATATTAGTTGAAAAAAATGCATAGTTAATGCATATTAAAATTAATGACAGTTGAATAAAAATATTTTACAATATCAAATTATATAAGAGTTTTTTATAATAATTTTTAATTATAATAAACATTATCAACAAATCAATAATTTAATGTAATAATTTATATCTCTCTGAAAAGTAAAAAGTTTACCTGAAAGAATTCAATTTATCAAAGTCCATCTAATTTTTTTAGAAAAACTATTCTTAAAACAGAAATAATGAATTTAAAATTTCATTTGAATAAAATGGATAATTTTTTAAAAATAGGGCCTTGAAACAAAACATCTTATAATAGTCACATATGATCTAATAGTGAGGTGTTTAACACTGATAGGCTGATGGTGCAACTCAACTAACATCTCTAGAGTGGTAATCTACACTAACATAAACTTCTCTCTTATGAGGTTTAATTCAATCCTAACATGATGAATCTAGGACTCATCTTTTTCAATAAAGAGTCCCAAATATGTTACATCCATCCCATGTTCCGATAAATGGGCTTCGTACGACCCACCTCTACAGGATGAGGCCATCAACTATTCTTTCTTTATTAATTAACCAATTTCATTACAATTTATAACACAAATTATAATGATAGAACTATTATTAAGAATATTATATACCACTTTCATTTTAAAAAAATTCATAATTGTCCAACGGTCATATAACTGTCAAAACCCATTAGTCATAGTTCAATTATATTCCATTTTTAAATAAATAGATTTAGATTTTTTGGGTAATATAATATAACACACATTTTCATGAAAGAGTTAACATTAATAAAATTTCATGTCATTCCAATAATAGAACCATATTCATTTATATAATTCCATATATGATTTTATTATTAACGTTTATTACCCATTTATTAAAAAAAACATGTTAATGTAATGTTTTGGGTAATAAACACTTTATTTTCTCATATGTTTTTATTTTTTATATATTTGGTATTTTTAAATTAATCGTGATATAATAATTTAAATAATAATTTTATTGATATAAATATCATATATATTCATTATATATGTATTTATAATATTCTATAATAGATAAAAATAGGTAATTAAATACACTATTTGTGGAAAAAACAAGAACATATAAAATACTTTTAAATGACATCATTTTGTGATGTGATAGGTCGTTGTACACACGAATGATTATTTTAAAACTTATTCAATGGTAGTTTGTGTAGTTGTAGGTCTATCCATTAATATAAAAGAAAATAAATATATTTATTATAATATGGACATTAGATAATAATGATAAAAAATAATTAAATTGTTTTTAGGAAGAAATAAAAAAACATTTATTGATGAATGTTACATCTTATTAGGGTGTCTACTTTTTGTTTGGACTAACAGACTCCCTTGGTTGGATTTATTTTAAAATAGTGGCTTATATGATTATTTTAGGAAATTTATGAATACATTTTTATTGGAATTTTTTGAGATTAGGGGTATGAGGGAGTGAGGAGAGTGGGAGAGGGTGTGCACTTTTATATAGGAGGTGATTGGAAAACATGTAAAATTTATTAAGAGATAATTGCACCCATATGTTTCATATGAATAATGTTTCCATAATGGATAATATTATAACCTTATAAATTATAAGGTTGAAATATATCCCTAAAAGTTTTTTTGTATAGGTTTATAGATCATTTTCTCATTATGTTTAAATTTTATTCACTATGTAAACTCATTTTTCTCTTAATAATAATGATTAATTTTTACTATATTCAATAATACCATTACTAAAAATTAAATATAGACATATTAGAAATTATAAAATATTTTGATTCCAAATATGGAATCAATTTTCACAAATTCATTTCACATATCTTTAAAATTTTATTTAAAATTAATCTTGTTGATTAGAAGAAACAACTGGTTTTTGATGTCATAATAATCAAATGTTTTCATTGGGAATTAGATTAAAATGAACTAAATGGTATTTATTGATATATAATTGAACTAATTTTTTTAGAATCAATTTTAAATATAAGTTAACTTTATAAATAATTTATATGAAAAGGAAAATTTCAATTAAAAATCATTGTTTTCACAATTCATTGAATAAATGAAATATTGCATAAAAATCCATAAAATACAACATTAGATAATTTTGGAAGTATGAATTGATTTTTTTATTTTTATTAAATTAATATTCTCAAATTTTACAAAATTAATTTAATAATTGTTCAAAAAAGGGAATAAAAATAGTTCATTTGAAAAATAGTATTTTCAAAACATAAAAATAGTATATTGAAAATTATATATTCTATTATCAATGACTTATATTCATATAAAAACATGATATATAACATTTAAAAATGAGATGTTATTATTCATATTACTAATTTTAACATTTATGTTATAAAAATTCTTTTTAAAAAACTATTCAAATAATATAACATTGTTTTGTTAAAACTCAATGTCACGTGTAACGAAAGTAAAGCCGATGTTGCTTGTAGTGAAAGCATAACATTGTGTTTTTAAAAACCAAAACCATCAATAAATTATAGTTTATCAAATAATAAATCAAAAAACTCATGGTGTTACATCAACGATGAGAATAATTCAAATCATGAAATAAAATAATCATGGTATTTATTTTATTCATATAATTAATTATAATTTATGTGTCTGGATCATATTACAGGGTCCATAATTATTTCATTTATTTTATATGGAAAATTTTTATATGAGAATGGTTTTTTATAACTACTATAACTAGATCATTTATTTATTGTTAATTTGAAATCAATCTAACAATATTTATTCAGTTGGAAGCTACCATTATAGTCATTTTATTATAGCAATCATTTATACTTATATTGATAAACTTTTGTATTTTTATCATTTATTATAGAAGATGTTGAAAAACTATATAATATTGATAATAAAATAATTGATCTAGCCAAACCAGTAGAAGATTATCATGATGGAAAATTATTTTATCTATATTTTCTAATGGTGCCTTTTCAATGCATATTTTTAACATATACATAGTTAAAAATGGTTTTTTTATGAATGGTAGAATGAAAAAATTATTGATTATTGGTTCATTAACTTATTAATATTTAAAAAAAATTCATGTTCTTTGGCATATTTTCATTTAATTTTCACATATCTTATAGGTTGAGGGACTGTTATAAATTAATTTTTCATTATTGTGATACGAGCGATCCCTCGATGATGATAGATTTGTCTAAATATATTCTTCTTATGTAACTGATGATTGAAATTTTCTGGATGATGGAGATATTTGATTGGTTATGCTAAGGTTGGTGAAAATTATCATTATCATTGTCATATTAAAAATTGATTTGAGATATTTATGAACCATTGACATGATTTTATTTTTCATAAAAAGTATTTCATTCATTTTTACCATTTTAAAATTTAGTAGTAATTCATGGAATGTATTAGAACCATTATGTAAGAAAAAATGGATATGAACATAATTAATCATGTCTTTTAGGTTTCACATTTGTTATGAAATTTGATTTTTTTCATCCTAATTTATTGTTTTTCTTGAGAATCAGAATTCTGGAAGGAATTTCAAGAGCTATAAAATCATAAAAAGATGTGTCTGGATATCAATTGTGTCTTTGGAGATGTTACGGTTTCTCATGTGACGTTTATGTGAATTTTATTGATGCACTAGGAATAATACCCTGAGAGGGGATGGAGTTAATCATTGTATGATATATTAAACCAATTTCCCCATAGATATTATTTTGTTGTTAGAAAAAACCATGTTCTCGCTCCTTCCATTTGTAGATTATAATGAAATCCTAAAGCATGCACGGGACATCGTAGCTTTATGATGTTCACCCTCACTGGGCTACATCAAATTAGTAGACACCAGTGATATAATGATGTACAAAATACAGTAAAAGAACACAACTGTTTACAATGTTCAGATAATACTCACTATCCCTCCTAGTATACCACCACTCATAATACGAGAGATCACTTATATCTCAACTGAAGTGTTATCACTACTTCTTTGTAAGATCTACATATAGTTTAAATACTTGTAGGTATATTCATTATCACTAATGAATTCATCCTCCATTGTATGTAGATGCTCTATTGAAGTCCACTTTTCATTCACTTTTGAATACCCCCATTACCACAGATTCACTGGGACATTCTCATTTAACACACATCGCAATTCTCAATACCTTCAATAAAAACCCTCTTTCAAAAATATCCTTCACAGGGGAATTTGGGAAGACCATTTGTAAAGATCAAATGGTCTTCTCAAAACTCATTTACTTCAACAAAACTCAGAATATTCAGTTGAATTTTTTATCCATTTAAAATCTCTTGATTTTCCAGGAAAATTACTTTTCCTTCATGAAGCAATCCTATTTCTAAAATATTAAAAATCCAGTAGGATCTTAGCCTTTTAAAATTTCTTCCCAAACCATCTTCACAAACATCTTCGATAATCTATATCCTTAAGATTTTTTTATGCCTTTCTCTCTCAGCGCCCTAAGGGGATATAGTCTTATTTATAGTTGTTTTCACAATTCATTTCAACGATGTCATCACCATTTCATGAAGCACCACCTTTTCCATTGGGACCCCTCATTTTTTGCGGATACCACAATCATAATCATTCATGTCTTTGCAAACCACCCTTCACGAACTCCCACTCTTCGTGAAACTCCTGCATTAGACATATTTTCATAAGGCCTTCAATATAATCCTCGATTGAGTAGAATTTCTATAATCGCATAAATCACCAAAAAAACATTCACCTCTTCACGAACCACCGTTAATGAACTCTCATTCTTCGCAAAGCACATGGCTTAGCCACATTTTAATACGGACATTAGGAATATCCTCTTTTTCATAGATTTATTATAATAATGAATATCACCGTAAAAAACATTCGTGTCCTCATGAACCACCATTCATGAAATCCCAATCTTCATGAACATCAATCATTGGACATATTTTTGTATGGACTTCATGAAAATCGAAATTAGCGAAGATGTTTCCAAACGTAAATTTTTGGACTCCAACAATTTGGAATACACTGGGAAATTATGTCACCTTGTCGACATAATTATTGGTACCATATACAAGGAATTCATCCCTACATATTAGATCCCTGATATCATACCGTGTCAAAAACATCTCATAACTCTACAACTAGACATGGGAACCCTCTTTTTCATCAAACACGATAACATCAAAACTACTACAATGATACCTTGATGTATTTTTTCCAACAATCTCCCTGTTTGGGTTTGTTAACAAAACTTTCATAATTTGATTACTCAATAAATATTCTACCATATTCCACTACACTTGGTCTCATTCGATTCATATAGTGATGAAATATTTACTCAACACATACTATATGACCACCTTAGAAATTCTCTTCGATAGAAACAATAGTAGTATGAAAATTTCATCAAATAATCACTTCATTCATGACCCCAATTATTGACAATAGACTAATACAAAAGAACTGCTTTCATCATGAACCTCTGTTTTCATTATATGTGTTTCTTGTGGAATCACTTCTAGAATTGTTGGATTTAATATTATACCCCTATTTAATTGTTTCCCCTACCTCGATTCTCCACCTGTCAGCTTCTCTCCATGTCATGAATTAAGAAAATTTCTCCAATAAAAGACACACATTCACCCCCTTAAATAGTACCATTTCTCCCCGTTATTCAATGAACCCAAAGGTCACTCCTTTGCGGTGTGCAATAGGGTATGAATTAATATTAGCACATTTTAAAAAAATCACAGTACGTCGAGGAGAGGGGATTCCCGTATCCACACTTTTTCAAGTGATGGGAGTCGACTGGACTCCAAGAGCCAGCCTATGCCCCTAAAAAGTGTCCCTGGGTAATGCCTTTGTAAAAATATATGTAACCTTTAGATCTATAGGATCAAACTACAATATCAAAAGTCTTTGGTCTACCTTCTCCAGGATAAAATGATACTTGATTTCAATGTTATTTGTCCTTGGGGGATGTACTAGATTTTTTCTGAGCAATATAACACTCGAATTATCACATTGGATTCTGATCAGAGACATCACTTAAACGCCCATATCATCAAGATGCTTCATCATGCACAATAGTTGTGTGCATTATTTGTTGTATAAATATAATCAACATCAATTATGATTAATGAAATACAATCTTGCATCTTTCTTATCACAGAAATACATAAATAGCCAAGATAGAATGAACTTCCTGACATTGATTTCTTGTCATCTACTGATTCGACCCAATCTGCCCTGATGTATTATTTTCATCATAAGAATGTGGCTTTACATTAGATTTATTTGATACTGTGATTCTTGGAATTTGGAATAAATAAAATCAAGTCTTTTCAGTCTTAGGTATAGTAAAAATCCAATAATATTATAGTATTCTGTGATATTAATTTCATATTCATCATCTTATTTTGATAATTTCATTCGGGTAGCAACCAAAGTCTTCAACACTATGGAATTTTCTATTAAAAATATTTTCATAGCCTCCATGGAATATTTGTATTGATATATGAAAGTTCCACTCTTTCTTTCAGTTACTTATCATCCCAGGGAAAACGTCAGTTCACCTGTCATTGATAGTTCAAATTCAATTTTCATGAATTTGAAAAACAGCCTACACTACACTTCATTTGTTCTGCTAAATATTAGTTCATCGACATAAACCGACATCATCATTCTTTGATTAATATTTTTCTTGAAATAACGATTGTAATCAACTCCCCCATGTTGAAAACCATGCTTTTTCAAAAACTGATCAATCTATAAGTACCATTGTCTTGGTTCTTGTTTTATCCCACATATCACTTTATTCAATAGAAAATATTTTTTCAAATGTTCATGAATGATAAAGTGATATGGATAATCAACATATACAACATCTTCCAGAACTCCTTTCAAAATTTCAGATTTGACATCCATCCTGAAATTTTTTTACTTTTGTTCCACTGCAATGGTCAAGAACAATCTGATAGTCTTCGGCCATTTAACTGGCGAAAATGTCTCATCCACATCAATAACCTATATTTTTTAGTACCCTTTTGACACCAGTAATTATTTTCATCAAATAACTATTCCATATTCATTCATATTTCTATGAAAGACCCATTTAGTTTTGATGACATTTTTCACTGTTGGTATTGAAAAAATCTCCCATGTCTAATTTTTCTCAATCTTGCATAGCTCGTAATTCAAATCCTGAACCCTCTTCTCATCTTCATTTTCATCAGCAAAGAATTTATGTTCAACCTGAGATAATAGAGATGCCTTCTATAGTGACTTCATTCTTTTTGTCTAAACTGGAATTTTCTTATCAACGATGATCTTATTCTTAACAATTTTTTCTAGACTCGTTTTCTGATTTTCAGTTACAGAATTGAATTACTCTTATTCATCCTTAGTATATTATTCGTAGTTAGCATCTATGACTTATGTGCCCACAGTGTTAGTTTCCAATTCTTCAGTTTCATCAAAAAATCGTTAACTATATTTTTGAGTATTTTCTTCATTTTCCACAATCGTGACATCAATTCCCTAAACTATTTTTCCAAGACTCTTATTAATGCATTTATACTCTCTACTATTTCATTAATAGCCATGTATTATTCCCCCATCAACATGTGACTCAAATTTCATGTATTAATATTTATTAAGAATAATGCACTTACTTCTGTAGATTTGAAAGTATTTCAGTGTTAGATTCATTCCATACCAAATCTCATATGGACACATTCCTTCCTTCGAATAGAACCATGCTCTGTTAGAAATGTAGTTCAATGTAAAAATTGCTTCCTTCTAAAAATTACATGGTATAACCTTTTCAATAAGCACCATTCTATCCATGTTGTCAATGATCTGATTCCTCCTTTCAACCAATCCGTTCTATTGGGGAGTTCTCACTGAATAAACGTGATGCTTTATCCCATGCTTCTAGAGATAGTATTCCACTTGACTATTGGCTAATTCCATATCATTATTAGTAAAAAAATTAAAATTTCATACACAAGAATCCTTTCAAATTCCCACCAATGATGCTTTATGAAACTGAACACATCAGACTTATAAGAAATGAAAAATTCATAGTTTATTCTGCTATATTCATAAATTAAAATGACATATAACCTTTTCCCATCTATTGTTCGTGGTGAGATAGTTCCACAAACATCAACATGCACTAATTAGAGCACTCTAGTTAACTTCTATTTCTTTTCCGGGAATGTCTTTTTAATAATATTCCCTAATTTTCATGACTCACACATATGAGTATGATTAAATGATTATTTTGGGATGTCTCTAGCTGTATCACACATAACCAAATCTTTCATGGATGGTTGGAATAGATGACCAAGTCTCTTATGCCACAACTTGTCTTCTTCCTCTCTAGATAAAAATCATATATCTTCTTCCACACTTAAAAGGTATAGATTTCACATTGTCCTTTTTTCCCAATAGTAAAATAACAACATATTTTCCTCTAATGAAATATATCATATTAGTTTATCTAATATAGTTCCCAAAGTAACATTGTTGATAGACATTGAGAAAGTTGTGACTGAGACTTTCAACATCCAAGTCATCTGCACATCTCAATTCTTTTCCCCCAGACATGGAATTTCCTTAGGCAATAATCTTTAGGACTTCATCATTTCAAAACGTTATAACTCATTCATTGTCATATTTTATTATTGTAACAAGATCTGTGTTCCCTGTCATATGGGATGTGTAACCACTGTCAAGGATCCATACACTAGTATGGTCTGATGCTTTAAGGGAAATTTCCTCAACCACTAACTTCTCATCCTTTTTCTTTTTGATCCATATATTTTAATTCACACAATGTGTGGTCTAAAAAACATTTATTGTCTCAGAGTGTGACAGACTATATTCATCCTACATTGATGAAAATCAATTTTTTTTGTCAACTCACTTATCGATTCTCTGATTTTCTATGTGCGAATGCTTCGGTTTGACATTAGCACATTCATTTTCGTGATAGATTTACATTATCTTTCCATGTTCCCAAGTCCCACATACCAAATAAAAAGTTTCTCAAGGGATATTCTTTTATTTTTAGCATCATTTGTCTGCCACAGTTGTTCTTGTGCCCTACGGTAACTTGTTCCTATAAAACTCACATTCTGTGAATGTCCCAACATTCCAAATAAATAACACTGGATGTAATCTGTATTCCTATGTCTCACTTCATTATTTCTAGTTTTCCCTTGGGATATCTAAATATTTTGATTCTATTTTGTGCCTAAATCAACCTTTAATCTCGGAACACGTTCTTGGGTTATGACATCAACTTTCACAGCATTCTATTTTTTCTCCAGCCCCAAATCAGCATTATCATCTAAACAAAATTCATTCCTCCTTACTGCTCGGTTACAATTCAACACTTCCTAGTCTTCCAAATTATGAATGATATGGTTTCCGGATGTCTCAATAGGAGTCAAGAGTTTTTCCAGTTCTTTATGTTTTTGGTGTAGTCTAAAATTATCTCCTTCAAGACTGTCAATGCACATTATTTGTTCTCTTACCTTGATATTCAAGCCATCTATCGCTATTTTCTATTCTCAAACCTTGATTTTATGATCACTCAGTGATCCTGAGTCCTCTAGAAATGAAGGCTTGATATTCCCAATCTCATTCATCAACTCAGCCTTCTCTTCATCCAATTGCTACATTTGGAGTTTGTCATCATGAACCACATTGTTGGATTTCATTTTTTTTACTCTCAAAACAACTATCTCTTCAAGTGCAGCTTCTGATTCATCTTTCATATTGAATCTTCATTTAATATATTCTTCTTCTTCATCAAGAATAGTTTATTCCATTTTTCTAAGTAGTGCCAACAACAGCCACCATAGCATTTTCTCCAAGATCTTTATTGTTCTCTATATCTTCAGCCACTTCAATGTCAAATTAATCTAATCAATCACATTCTAGAAAAAGAATATTCTTTTTCTTCATAAAATTTCTCTGGAATTATTTTATAACCATTCACATAGGCTGAAGAATTCTTCTTTGTAATTTCAATTTCATCATTCTAATCTTCTTAGAACTTCTTGGTGGACATTTCTTTAATACAACCAACCATTCCACATATAAAACAATCATGTGAATGTTTCTGTTTGAACATTCCTTTTCCTAATTAAATATTATGGGAAAGGAATGAAATCCCCTCCTCTGTCTCTTCATCTTCATAATAATCTTCAATAATGATTTTATTTATGCACTAGAATTCCACCACCTTGGATTTACCCTTTTCTACCGTAGAATTATCATTTTTCCTCATTTCATATGTGACCAAGGTAGTGTGAAAATTGTCTTTTGTTATCTATTTCAGATCATTATCATCTAGTACTGAAATATTAAGATTGAACCGTGGTGATTTTTTTCTCAATATATGCTTCACTATCTTTATGACTTCAATTACTTCTCCAACACCTTGCATGTATTCCACAATAATGTTTACCCTATCAGAGAATGCATCAAAAGACTCATTCAGGATCATTCTATGTTCTTCATACTTATTCCACAACACTTTCATCTTTTCTTATATGAGATTAGAATCTTATTCACATATTTTCGATGGGTTTTCCCACTTTAGATGTGATGTTTGACACGAAATAAATTTTTTATAGATAGAATTGGATAGGGATCCCTCCTAAGGCATTGATTCCCTTGGTGTGAGCATCCAATTTTCATTACCCAGCATCTGATAATGAGCCACTATTTTATATCAACGGTCATAACATTCATTCCTACTATAGACACATCTATTCCTAAATATCATAAGTAGTGTTGTATCTAATTATTCCAAAGATAAAATTTGTTCCCATAAAAGATCACAATACATTTTATATTCTTGTCCTCAATTTGAGAGAGAAAAACTGATATCAACCTCCCTTTGATACTAATTTTTAGGTCCACTAGGTATGATACCTAGAGGGTGTGATGAATAAGTGTATGATAGGTTAAAATAACATCCCCATTGATCTTGTTTCATTATTTTAAATAACTCTCTTCCCCCACTATACCATTGTAGAGTATTAATAAATCTTAAAGCATGCACAAGACACAACATCTTTTCTTGGTTCACCCTCAATTGAAAAAGTCAAAGATGTATACACAAACGATATAGAGATATATCGAATCCACTAAAATTACACTGATATTTATGAAGTTCAGAATGGTCTTACTATCCTTACTAGTTCACAACAACTCACAATATGAAATCTCTCTTCTCTCTCAATAGATGTTTGTTCACAGCTTCCTCAGATGAACTAAAAACAGTTTAATGACTTGTAGATCCCTTCAGTATCCCTAATGAATTAATCCTCCATTATGTGTAGTTGCTTTGTTGAGGTCCAGTTATCAATCAATAATTAATAACTCTTTACCAAATATTCACTGGTCTATGCCTTCATGACACCCTTCTCAATTTTCATAAAATTCAAGAAAACCCCTCTTTCTCTAAGATCCTTCAAAGAGAACATCGCGAATACCCTTCTGGAAGATCAAATGGCCTTTTAAAAACTCATTTACTTTTACAAAACATTTAATAGTTGGTTGGATTTTATGGTATTCATGAAGATCTTGATTTCCCTAAATGATATCACTCTTCCTTCATGATACAATTCTATTTCTCAAAGCTCAATAGTTTCATTTCGATGTTATCCTTTGTGAATTTATTCACATACAACCTCCAAAAACATCGTTGTGAATTCAGAGCCTTAATATTTTCATTATACCTTGCTCTCTCTACTTATTAAGTTGGTAGAGGCCTATTTAAAGGTGTTTCCACCTAACCTTTCATCCATGTCATCGCCATTTTTTGAAGCACTCTCTTTTCCTTCATGACGCTCCCTATTTTTCATAGAACAATGTTTTAAATGTTCATATCTTCGCGAACCACCCTTTTGAACTACCATTCATCATGAAACTCATGCCCCAGCCATATTTTCATAAGGCCTTTAAGAAAATCCTCTTTCGCGAAGATTTATGTTAATAGTGATGATCACCATCATAAATAATCAAATATTCAAGAAAAAACAATCATGAATGCTCATTCATCAAAAAACTCATACCGTAGATAAATTTTCATTATGTCTTTATGAAAATACACTTTGGAAAAGATTTTTCATAATTTCGATGATCACCGTAAAATACATTCTCTTCTTTGCGAACTACACTTCACGAAAAACCAGTATTCGTGAAATTACTACCTTTGACATATTTCAATATGGACATTGAAAAAATATAACTTATGAAATACATTTCCAAGAATCAAATTTTGGAACCTAGAAATTTGGAAAACACTTGGAAATGATGTTACCTTATCAATACAATTATCTGGACCTCTTTTATTGTATTCATCCCTTCATCTTGAATCATTGTCAACATACCATTCTAAGAACATCTCGGGACTCTACAACATGGAATGGGATCCCTCTTTTTCATCAAACTAAATCACCTCAAAAATGTTTCAATGAAACATTGAAGGATTTTTTCCCAACAACAATAGGCTAAATTTTTTAAATTTGTAAATGGTTTTATCCCCATATATGGTCACTTCATGATTAAAGATAACTGTGTGGGTGACCAATGAAAACAATGAAATGTGGGTTTCTTGAGGTTTATTGGCGGACAATATTCTAAAATTTTTAGATGACTATGTGAGGAAAACGTATATGATGTTAGAATTTCATATAGTGTGGTACAATGTAGGTCCATCATTTAGAAACCCTTATGGACAAACCATATGAGGGGGTAAATATCAAGATACTATGATCATTAAGAATTATTTATGGTTTGGAATATCATGCCTCAAAATCATACAGCTACTAAAATTTCATTAAAAATTATGAAATAGAAATTATCATCCTTGTCCATAAATGGGTGGCCCTCCTTTTCCTTATCTCTGCCATGATTGAGCCATGCAGTCTCAATTCTTCATCGATTCATCATTTGACCCCCCTCGGTCAGGGAGATTTCTTATCAGTATTATAGAATATTAAAGGTAATTTATTCTACCATAATAAATATTATTTTTCTTATTTCTATTTCTCTAATTTGGTGTTGTTATAAATAGGGTTCTATTGAAAAATCATTGGGATCATTGTGGAATAATAATGTTTTCATTGGGATATTCCATTGCTTGGCTAGAGGATGTCCTATGATGAATCAAACATTACTTTGTTCAACAATTTATTGGAGGAATTATTCCCTATGAAATTTTTTATATAGTTTTTCATTAAAATTACAGTTAATTTATTAATGAATCAATGGTGAGTGATACTGATTTGGTTTTCAGATATTCTGAGGGTCTTTGAAAATATGTTGACTTGTTGTTTCTTGTGGTCTCAGCAAGTAAATATTGGTCCAAGTGATTTTATGTTATTTTGAAAAATTGAATTAAATTATAAATTAAATTATAAATTTTTATTATTATTTATTTGTAATATGATGGATTGGGATAAGATCTCTAGAGTTGATAAAAGTGTGGATGTGGTATGGATGGGCTTGGGAAGAGGGGGCCATGTTTGAATAAAGGGGATGGATTCATATGAGGTAGGTGGTTCTGATCATATCCCAAAAGATTAATCACATTCATAATGTATTATGTGATATGTGGTCTTGACAAATATATATGATTAACCATTCATTGATGAAATTGGTTTTTTTGTATATATATAGAAATAAAGTGTAAAGGTCCATGTGGACCCTTGAGAAGTTGACTGATTCCTCAATCACTGATGACTAATGTTTTGATTAAAGATGCATGTGATGCAATCTATAGAACATATTGAGGAACTAATAAGATGTGAATAAATGTGGAGGACTATATTATAGGCTACCTTATATCTCTTGTGCAAGGGTGAGTGATAGAATGGGAATTATTGGTTGTATAGGCCATGATGGGACCATGAGATTCCATAAGACCATTTATCTATAGTTGCTTGAGTGTTCTTCTACCATTGGTACATGATTAACTTGATTGATATTGATTGGGTAGTTCTATGGATATGTTTTGTTTCTGAGGACTAACCATGGATAACATGGGATGGAAGACCAGTTTTTGGTTATCCCTCTATTTTGATGGTGTTATGGGTTTACCTACAATACATATTAATCCATTATATTATTATGAAAGTGTTGAGGGACATTATTTCAATTAAAAATAATAATTGTATTGATATAAGAGAATGAGATAGATGAGCCCATGTACAGAATATAGGTAGTGATATGACCTTCGAGACGTTGGTGGGTTCCCCAGTGTTATGTTAAACCTAAAGTGGGTTATTATGAAGAAAAAAAGAATGGTAAATATCAGTACCACCATAAAACCTGAGTACTAATGAGGATATTTTTGTTTGATGGATGTTTAAGGATATGTTGTGTAATTGAGAGTCCAATCTATGATACATGTCCCATGTTTGGAAAATTTTCTAACCCAATTGATATGATATGAGGTTCTAGTGTGCTTTTTATCCCCCAGGTGTGTATGATGTATATTATAAACGTATAAATGTGTTATGATAATAAGGATTTTTGAAATTCTGGTGGGATGTGACCCTTGTGGAATGGAGTCCTAATTCCACTCAATGGTGGGGTATAATTCCCTCGGTGTATGGGATATTATTATGGGGTGAACCAAGTTTCCCATGTCTGTATTAATCATCTATGATTGAAGGTTCTTACACTGATGATGGTATGTCATCCACTAGTAATGGGAGACTTCAATGGTGGGGGAAACTCATGGGTTTATGTTTTTTGGTTTATAGGTGAGATGAGTTTCCCACAACTATATGTTACTTATACAGTCTTAAGGTGTATTGAGTTTCCCTTTGGTGTGACTTATTTATATTTTTATAAGGTGAGATGAGTTCCCCCTATATGGTTGACATTCTGTATGGTTCTACTGAAAGTCTTGTTCTCCTTCGGTGATATTCCAATGTGGTTCTAAGATAGGATAGTTTTAACCTAGGGTAAATGTGATACATGCCCAATGACACAACAACACTTGATGAAGTGAGAATGGTCAATCTTGAGTATCATCTTATATCATAGGGATCATTGGTGGTTATTCTATTCTGTTTGGATGGTTTATTTATATATTTTTATCATATCAGATGTTCATTCATGGTATATAATAATTATGTTTTGGATGTTAGTGTTGGTTCACTACAGAGTTTTACTCACACCCAGCTAGGATGACCATAGAACTTTTTGGTCATGATAATACCTCATTGTTTCCAAGTTCAGTTATGGTGGAGGCCTAGTTTTTCATGATTAAGAAATGTATCTTAGATAAATTATTTAGGCCTAGATGTGATGAGTCATGGATATGGTATTATAGTCTCCTTGAATCATTATTTAATATGGTTTGTTTGGTTTATGTGGTTAGCCTGGAGGTAAATTAGATGGGATGTATGATTGTATGTGGAATGTCATTGTTACACCATGTACCTTTTTTATTTATTCTATTTAATTTAATTATTATCATAGATATCTTTTGGGATATTTTTATTTTTTATTTAACCTAATATGTGGGTACAGTCTCCCCACAAAAATACATTCTACCCTTTCTACAATTCAGTAGTCTCTAGAGAAATGGGAGGTGTGCCTAAAGACCTTTAATGTCCCTGGAATATCCACTATCAAGTACTCCAGGGTAGGTGTGTTACAAATTTATATTATAACATCATTCATTTTTTCTCCTATTTTGGTTATGGTGTATAGGTAATAAGTATTATTCTAAACCTAAGACGAGCCTTATATTAGTGTGTCATTGTCACCTTTTGGGATGGAAATTATAGGTTAGTGGGATTATAGGATAGATGTTATCTGTTTTTGATGTTATAGTTAGTATATATATTATAATATGATGTTTTTTTTGACATTATTATTGTGGTGTTTTTTCTTGTCCTATTGGAATGAGGCCAGAGTTCAATAATTATTTTTTGCATTTAAGATTCAGATGACATTCATGCTCTAGAATTTGAATCTTATCACTGAAAATAATCGGTATAACGATTTAAATAATAAAAAAAATGATATATTTAATTTTTCAATAAAATTTTTAGTGCATCTAAACTCAGCAGGACCATAGTATTTATTTTTTATAAGTTCATTTAGAACCTAGAGTTGGATATTCAATAACAATGACTATCAAGTCACACTATGAAAGGGATTTATAGTGACCCTTAGTGGGTTGATATATGATTAATATTACATATTGATGAACCTATTTGGGGGGTTGGAGATAGGTTTGGTTATTTAATGTTTTTTAAATAACTTGTTTGATGTTCTAAATTATAGATTCCTGATTGAAATTTTCTTAACTAAACTATGTTTTTGTGGATTTACTCAATAAGAGTTATCTTAGGATGATACTATTTTCTTTGCTTGGATGTGACCTAGTCCGCATAGGTTCGTCTAATTCGTAGAATCCCGTTAAATATGGGTTCCTGATGAGGTTTGGTTTAAATTTCATGGGATTCATTACATTTATATGTGGAGATCCCTTTAGTGGGTCCGTCGGAATGTTAATTACATGTTCAAATGTGATAAAGGAAAGAGAAATGTGTGCATGTGATTTTTATCCTATATGATATATTGTCTATTTCCTAGAATGGAGAGAATGGTTTTTTTGTATGAGATAATATAAATGGGTGTAACCCAAAGAGGTGTTATCGAAAACTTGTGAGTGCCTTTTGAGAGAGAAAGAATGGGTGTATACTTAATGATTGTTGTTTATGCACATAATGTTTTATTATGTATGACTTATAAGAATGGTTATTACATAGGAATTAATAATTTAATTCACTTAGAGTGATTTTGGTACTAATTTTTGGTTTTGGAGGCCTTGGTCAATAATATTCCTATCCCTATTGATTTAGGGTATGGATCCCACTGTGGTTTTTGATCATGAACCTATATGGTCTGATATAGTATGTGAAGTGAATTAGTAGACACTTGAGGGATTTGGTTGAAACATGGGTAGAGGTTGTGGACTTTTCTATCTTTGGTATAGGTAATATGTCAGGATTTTTGGGAAGTATCCATCGAGGTGCTTCTAGATAGACTTGATTGAATTGAACTATAACATGCCCCATGGATTAGGTATGTGATATTGAGTTTGATGATATCTGATTCATGGGAGTACGAATCAAGTTGTGTGATTGCGTAGTATGAGAGTATACACATCTTGGGAGTGGAAAAAAACAAGGTGGATAGTGGGTAAGTACATTTTAAGAGGTTATTAAAATTTAAATATTCCTTAAGTGTGCTTAGTGCGAGTTGAAATGGCTATTTGGGGAGATCCATGATGCATGATAGAAGGTTTATTCTAGGCATAAAAGGTGGCCATTTGGTTTTGGATGAATGAGTATCTATGTTCATATTAATGAATAATAGTTTTGATGAGTCACTCATGAGACTAGTAGCCCATGGTTTTTCATGACAATTGGAGAAGGTACATCTATAGTAGATTGTAAAATCCTTGATGGATGGTGTCAGGGGTTCAAATTATGGGTGATAATTGTTCGTGAGGAGTGAAATTTATGTAATGATGGTTCCTATAAGGAATTATTCCCAACGTGCAGTATAAGGAAAACCATGTGTTGGGGATCATGCCATTTTTAATCGGTTGGTATAACCCTTTCCAAAAATGGGGTTCTAGTTGATCTATAGAAAAATGTTCTTAGTGAGATATGAAAAGATAGAGATTGTTTATTCATGTTGGCTCTCTAGTATAAGAGAGACTACCATCGTGAAGCAGTACATATGGTAGTAGACATAGAATATTCTAAGGGTATTATGAACTTTGGTTCGATTGAGTGAGAATAAGGATACTCAAATCATTGGGAGCATCAAATAGATCATTGATATATTCCAATCTTTGGTTGATCCATGGATATGATGAGACAGTTTGTAGGATGGTTGATATTGTATAGGATGTAGTAGTTGTGTTTATATTGAGCTCTGGATGGATTCTATATTATTTGAGGGTGATTATGATTGGAGGAAAACCAATACTCAATGTGAGTGAAAGATGGTTGGTGAAGGTGTTTGGTGGTCCATCAATGGAATTACCTCGAGTTTTGGGTACTTTATTTGGTGTTTGATTTTGGACGATCTCTTTATTCTTTTAGTAATTGAAGTTTCATGATTGGATGATGAGATATAGTTCCATTAGGTACAAACGATCATTTTTTTAAAAGTTGTCCATAGGATAAATGATTGGGGTTTCTTCCTAACATTTGGTGTATAGAGATGAAAACCACATTAAGAGTAGTGATGATCCACTAGGAATGTGTTCTTAAAAGGTGATTTTTATAGTGTGGAACACTATGTATTTGAATCTGGATCTGCGAGTGATGTTTTTTTAGTGTGGAGTACCATGAGCATGAGAAGGAATCAATCAATTACTATTTGGTGTCTTGTGAGAGATGGGTGTGTAAAAATATTTTCTTTTGTTTTTACTGGTGATAAGTGGGAAGATCATGTTTTCGAAAACAATGTTCCTAGGTGTTTATAATTGCATATTGGAAACTCATTTGTCCTATGTGGATGGAATATGGTGATTTAGTCAGGAATTGGATACCAATGTAGGTTATTGATTACATATTAATGACCATTATGTCTCTATAAGGATGAGAAGTGCTATGGAGGGAATTTTTTATAGAATAATGTCTTTACATGTTGTAAAATTCAAAGGAAACTGGAATTCTGTTCTAAAAGCATCTTCCATTTTGATTATCATGATTTAGATTGGAATTATGATATCGGAAGCATCTTTATAATATATAAATGGATATGGATCTATCTTTAGGAGAGGTTTCTGGTCACCTTTTGAAGTTTTGGATCTTTGTGTTTATGGTTGTATTTTTTTGGGTTGTATTTATATGTATGATTGTCACCAATTTATATAAAATTGTGTGTGTGATTATAGAAAAACTTGCAAGGTTATTTTCAAGGAGGTGTGTTGGTGCACTTCTGGTGGATTTTTACAGCAAAATATGCTAGGAAACAATGTATTATACTGTAATTTCACAAATCATGACGTGTGGTCAGTGTATAGTTTGGAAAATTGTATTTCCAAATGTTTGAGGGGTTCCACATCGGATAGTTAGGGAATCATGATTTTAACTTATTTTGGTAAATCATATGGAAAAAATTATGAAGGTACACAAATTTTATTAAAAAATGGTAAATAACCATTTCAGCCCTCAACCATAAAGGGGTGTCCCGCATTTTCCTTCCCTCTCACATGACCGAACATGGGAGGCTCCTTACTTATTTTATTCCAATATTATTATCCATTGAGATGATGAATTATTTATGTTTCTATTGATAATTGATGGTAATTCCTTCTCCTATTTTATATGTTCTTTTTTCATTTCTAACCTACTGATTCGGTGTGGTTTTTTATAGTGTTTTGTTGATGATTCCATTAGAGCACGTGGGAATCATCCAATTTTGATGGGGATTTGTCATGGCTTAGATAGATGATATCCTCTAATGATGGACATACTCTATTTCTCACCATACCATTGGATACATGTTTCCCATATATTTGTCATATTTTTTTTCTAAAATTGGATAAAATGGATTGATGAATCAATATCATTGATAGGGTTTTCGTGGTTGAATTGAGTGCATTCCACAAGATACTGGCATATTGATGCTCATGTTTTAAGATATTTGCAGTAATTTAGTGAATTTTTTAGAAAATATTTATATTTGAATTATAATATAAAATTAATTATAAATTCTAATAATTAATTTTTTTGAATGTGATGGCTTGATATAGGTTACCAGGTGTTGATATGAGCACATATGATGCTCGGATGAGATTGGGAATCAATAATATTGTTTCAAAAATGGGATGGATTCATATGAGGTAGGTGGTTCTTAAACAACTCTTTATAGTTTATGTATGTTGTCTATATGATTTCTGATCTATCCTTGTATGGATGATTTTACATTAATTAAATAATTTTTTCATAAAATCTATGGACAAAAAAAGTTTCAAGGTCCACGATATACCCTTTAGAACTATCTTGATTCCCCAACCACTAATGGTTGATGGATTAATTAAAAATACAAGTGATGAGATGCATATATTATAAAGGGATACGAATAGAATTATAATAATCATAGAGAATTATAACATAAGTTCCCTATTCTTCTTTTAATAATTTTGAGTTAAAAATGAAAATTATTGGCCGATTAGGACATAATAGGACCATAAGATGTCCTATAACCTATTGGAAACTTCGATTGAGAGTTGGGAGAATGTTCTTACCACACTAGTGCATGTGTACCAGGGTATGTTTTCCCAGGGAAAATATATTGATAGGTGGGGTGTGTGAGAAACATCCATGGATATCTTGTGATGGGAGATAGGCCTTAATCCATTATTTCAGTGTTAATGCATGATGGTTTTACCTAGGGGTATGATTAGGAAATGATGTGATATTGGAAGTGGTGAGGGACATTATAGCCTTTAAGTGATATGAATATTTTGAAAATATGAGAATACGATAGAGGATTCCATGTAGGGTATTTGGACTATGATATGACCTAAGGGACCTCGGTGGGTACTCAAATTCTATATTGACCCCAGAAAGGATTAAAATATATAGGAAGGTATTATCAATATTAGGATTCACCATTCAAATTGAGTGTAGATGAGGATATACTAGTGTGAATGAAATAATACTGATGAGTTATAGTCTTGAGAGGCTATCCTAGGAGATGTGGGTTGAGTTCAAGTTAGGGACCAACCCATGTGGTATGATATGTTGTTTCGGGTTGAGCTACATCCCTCTTATGTTTACAATTAATGTTAAATATATATTATTTTATTGATATTTTAGGCATCATGTGAGGGATGTGAACCTCAGGTAATAATGTCTTGGTACCACTCATGGGTGGGGTACGACCACATGATTGTATATTAAAGTCCATTTTTAGGATTAATCCACAGAGAAGGTGGAGAAAAATTTGTGGGGACTAGGTTTTTATAATTAAATCTTTATTAAAACAACCTCTCTAATTTGATAGAATTTGATCCACTCATATTTAAAATATCATCCTCAATTATATATATAGAAAATAAAAAATAATAATTAACAAAGTTCTTTTTATAAGGTTTTTCAATTTTTTAGGAATCCTAGTCATTTTCATTGTTGGTTAATCTCCTAGACCATGGATTATTTACTAATAGGATTACTATTTACAAGATTACAGAATTTGAAAATAGTCACTCTATGCCTCTCTGGAGTCACATTGGACTATTCGGTTTCACACTACCACAATAATGAAAATTTAATCTAAATGAGAATGATCATGAGATTTTGGTTACTTTAGAAACTGTAAATGTTGAAACCCCTTGATTAACTTCTAATATATTCAAAAATTTCTTCACATTTCATACATGTCCTATAATAGAAATATTCCTTATTCTCTGACTTATATGAACTCACTTAATTCTCAAGATCCAAGATACATAGATGATAACATATATGCATTTTTTTGGGTTCTCTCTTCTAATACCAATATTTTGATACACGGTTTTTATGCAACTCACACTTTTTTCATCTCAAGAAAATATAGTTTTCCAAATATCATTATATATTTTTTATAGTGATAAATATATTTTTTCCATTGTAAAAATATCCCCTAAATTGATTTTCTAAAAATAATATCATTTAAGAGTATTAAATTGGCTCCATTATAATCAATATCCTAAATTAAAAAAACAACACAACCTCATTTTCATTCAACTTGACGCTGTGATTATTAAACTAACTCTTTTTTAAATTACACATTGTAATAATCCTTTTTCAAAAAAAAAACTATCTCAAATCACGAGTTCACTAACATTAGTCACCAAAGTAGTCTTATATACATCATATATAAACATAAATTTTATCTGTAGACCATATAACTTCTAAAATAAATTGAACATAGAAAATATTCATATGAAATGAAGAGGTTTCTTATAACAAAACTCATCTCCAAAAATAGATTAACAAAACAATTAAATTACAAACAATACTATATTAAATAATTACACTATTTTAAATTGATTATATCCATAATTATCTAAAAATAATAATCAAAAAAAATTTCATATTTAATATCTTTAGATTATTCTTTTTCTGAAAAAAACATTGATCTCAACAATTTATTTGTAGAAAAACTAGATTATCATAACAAACATATATAAGAAATGATAAACAATTTTGAAATATATCTTAAAAGAGTTTAAATAAAATTCAAATATGATGTTTACATATTTTAAAATCAAATTCTACGTCATCATTCTCAATTTTTATAGAACATTCCTTTTATGAAAACTCATATGTTCACCTCGAGAACTTAAAAAAATTCTCAAAGTGCTGAATTCATACTATTGAGGATGTTTTAGTGTAACTACATTCACTCAAGAATAATTATGGAGTATCATGATGATTAATTTCCATTTGAAAAAAATATAAATACGCATAATGATGAAGTCTTATGGTGTCATGAAGTCATATACACTAGTATTATGATGAAAATAGTTAGATGAAAATTTCATATGCCCCACTCTTATGATAATTCATGAAGACATACACTAATGAAACTCAAATTCTCTAACATAAGTCTTATTATAGGGGCTTACTTTTATGTATTATGTTAGTGTTTGATGATGACAACATACACATGGACTCAAAGTCATATGATATGATAAAAAATAATTATGAAAATCATGGAACCATATAAACAAACTAGAAAGTAATATGATCATACCCTTTTCAATTTCCCACCCAAATTAAAATTCATACATTGAATTAGGAAATATGATGAAGAAATATTATTGGATGAAAATTCAAAAACACAACCCAAAAATTATCAATTAATTCAAATATTTATAATTTTTAAGAGCACCCCACCCATCCTCAATCATCTCAATAACACATCATAAAATCCAATTCATCCCCAATAACCACAATGATATCTTAAAAACTCATCCATAAAGTTTATAAAAATGAAAATGAAAGAAAAAATCATCAATTACACCTTTATTAATTAAATATACTATTTAATGAATTTTTGGAATCATCATTAAAATATTCTAGATAAATACATATCTATTTCAAAACTCACTAATAACATAAGAATCATAAAGTCATATCAACTATCTGAAGAGAATTTTTTTCACCATACAAATAGATATGGTGAAATTTCATTGAGAAACCGAACCCTAAGTGTCAATAAAGTGTATTCATGTGACATTAATGAACTACCCATCAATTAAGAAAATACAATTATTAATCCAATTTATATACCCCATTAAATAATATCCATTATTTTATATTACTATGTACTGAAAACCCCTATTTAAAGATATCATCTCCCATAATTTTTCCAAGAGAGGTGTCAGAATTTCTCCCCACATTTCAACACAATCCAAATATCCAGGATGGATTATTTATAAGCTTATTCAAGTGAGAGGAGATCGATAAACATGATTTCTAAAAATAAACTCTTAAAACCACTAATTTGACACAGTGTTTTTGAAAACCACTCAAAAAACCACTCCCTCTACTCTAGTTAAGACATTAAATTTTTAAAGTCCACACAATTTCAACCTTCAAATCTATTAATTGAACTTCTATCCATAAAACTTATGTATATACATGAGTTTTTTCCAAATAAGCATACTTGACTACGATAAGTTTCAATGAGTTCTGGTTCTTACAATAGCATCTTTCATAGACCTCACTAGTGAATAAAGTCCCACATAATGTTGATCATCAATATTTTTAATAATTTAATGAATATATATCATTGAAGACCAAAAAATTAAAATAAGTAATTTATATATATAAGTTTCCATAGAACTCATAACACTATTTACTATAATCATATGTGACTCTCTTAGGAAACACTAAAATCTATCAAAATGATTCATTGAAAATAATATGGTAAGTGTTAAAGAATTCTAATACTACCGGATTCCAATGAGTTTTCTAAATTAATCATAATCAAACATTATTCCATTATCATCTTTATATAGTTTTCTTCCAAATAAAATTTTGGTTGAAAACCTTATTTATTTTTTCATTCCACACTTTTTTAAAAAATAGGTAGAATATGTTTTTGAGAAAAAAATTATTTAATATGATTTATAATGAATTCGTAATCCTAAAAATAATTTCGATAAATCTGTATAGACATATCAGAGTACACATTAATTGTCCAAAAAATGATTCCCAATGTTAATATTGATCACTAGAAGAAATTATATCATCAGCACACATTATTAATGGTTGTAGAAATGTTTAATCATCTCTTATATACAAGTTAATTTCATCATTCCCTTGGGAGAGACCCATTATTTCATAGGAAACCATCAGGTTTTGAGTATCATGTTCAAGGATCCTATTTTAATATATTGAATTACTTGTTCAATCATCACAACACGTTGTCATCAATATATTCAATAGAACCACATGGTGTCTTAATAAAAACATAATCATTAAGATCACTGTTAAAAAAATCTTTTTTCATCAACCATTTGATGAACATTTTAGGGTTATTGTGAAACCACCTCCAAAAAATCCTAAAATTTTCACGAAGTTTTTCTAGAGAAAATTTCATTCAGTGTATATACCTTCCATTTGAGTCTATAATCTCATAAAATCTCAGGATTTCTTCATGTCACTTCACTTTTCTCATTAATTTTTATTCTAAACACCCATTTATTTGTTCTAATAATATTTTTTTTATAACTAACTCCATGGTTGAGTTATTTTCAATTTTATTTAGCTGATAATGAATTTATTTTACCCCTTTATAATATTCAATACCATCAATAAGTATTCTTTGTTCATCTTGTGATATGTGGGAGTTTTTGTTTTCTATTCTCGATATTATACTTATTATTAGTGGTTCTTCATGTTTCCCCATTATATTCCATATATTAATTTTTTTGAATCTTTTTATTTCATAAACCAGGATTAGTTATAGCTGCATCATAAATAATTTTTATCAGAATCAATATCTACAACATTATTCTTAAATAATTCTTTTCTTCGTAATCTACATTTCAAAATTCCACTCAATAGAAGCCTATTTTTTCTCTTCTTCAGACTAAAAAACATCTTTGGTTTATTTTTATATTCACATATTATAACATAAGAAAATCTCAACATCTTTTGAAGCCTTTTCATTTAGAACTTATAACCATTTCCCTTAAATATATAACCTATAAATATAATGTTGTCTTCATTTTTATTTAAACATTCTTAGTCTACATTTTTTAATCATTATAATGGAGGGACTTCTAGTGAATTTAAATTAATGGAAAATTGGATTCCTATAGAACCATATATAATAAGGGATTTATTTGTAATGTTAGGCCTAAAATTAAACTCTTTATCAATGGGAAATGTAGTATACACATTATATCAATAAAAACATTTTGAGCCTTTATTTTCATCATACATTATTCTACCCATCTTAACTATGTTTTTATTATTTCTTTCTAAGGAACCATTATATATGGGATAATAAAGTGTGAAAAATTGATATTTAATTCCATGTATTCCAATATAGATTCAAAATTAATCACATCTATATTCCCTTACATTATTATATCATAATTATATAATGAAGATTAGAAACTCTCTTCCAAATTTTATACTGAAAATTTGAAACACCTGAGAGGATTCTAACTTGATATTTATGAACATCACATTAGTTGTGCTAGCATAATCCTCAATTAACGTGATGGAATATATATAAAATACTCTATAGAATTTCCCTAATGGACCGTATAAATCATTAGGAATTAATTAAATTGGTTTAAAAGAGAGAATTTTAACCATTATATGGGATTTATGAGTAATTTTCCATTTATGGAATATTAAAAAACAATATTAAACTGATTTTCATATTAAATATATCTCTCACAACATAATGAAAATAAAATTTTGTGAGAATTATTTGGTTGAAACAACCTTATCTCCCATGCCATATAATACTCTTATCCTTTTCACACATATGAAATAGTAGTTTTGATCCCCAATTTAAAATAAATTTCATTTAAACTATTTTCCATTAGTGACTATACTTACATCATTTATGATTCAAATGACAAATGAATCCTTTTAAAAAAATAACTCCCATAAACATAGTTTTGACATATTCTCAAATTATTTTTCTTCATCCCATCAACATACATTGAATCCTTCAATTTCAACTTTTAGGCGATAATTCTAGTAGATCTAATCCCCTTGATGATTAACTAACAATAATTACCAAATTAAAATCATCACCATGTTTTTAAAAGAAAATATATTTATTTATATAACATTTCATGTGGGTGTATAAATCACTATCAAGAACCAATTACTTATTACCATTTCTAGCCTTCAATGAAATATTTCATAAAAAAATCTTTCCATGATAATATAAATACACAATATTTTATCATCATAATAATTTTGATCTTTTAGGATTTTTATAAACATTTGTGAACTATGATCATGCTTCTCACATCTAGAATATACTACATCAAATACTATAATCAATTATAAGTTGGAAAGATTGACATATTATTCCTCATTTCTTACTTTCTATGAGAACCAATGTTACACTCTTATGAAAAAATCCCCCTGGATCCATACATAATTCTAGGTAGATACATATTTTAACATTATGTATTGGAATTATTCATAAACACTCCACAAAACCAATAGTATCCATGGAATATAAATTTTCAAGGATCAAATAATTGTTTCCTAAATTTTTCTACATTTCTATACATACCATATATTTTGGGTTAAATTTTGATTCAATTTTGGAGTAAAAAATATTTACATGACTTCATTTATTCAATTGATAATGTTTAATGTTTTTATTCATTTTCCATGTTATATACATAACAATATTTTGAGTATGAATCTAAATTTTCAGTGATAAAAATTTTCTTAATGTTTGATTATGTATACATTTTACCGAATATTTTGTGTAAGATCTCTCAAATAACATTTAAGATTTAGCCTTGACATCAATATATTTTTTATATCCTCCTTAAACATATTTTACTCATTTATATCCTCAAAGAACTTATACTATATATTTGATAATTCTTCTTCATTCAAATAAAATATTTCTACAAAAACATTTATCTTCCTCTCCTATTAAATTTATTTTAACCTTAATTTTTTTCATTAAGAAAGGATGATTTGTTACATTTAAATTTAATGTTATTTTATTTATTTTTTATTTTCATTCATCATATTTTCCTTTTTTTCATTTATATGTTTTGTATTATGCTCATGATAATCATTAATCACATCATTCATTATGTGAATCAAATTAATTGGTTCTAACTAATCTTAACCACTATATGGTCCAATGATTCTTTCATCATGGGTTATTAAATTACTATATATATAACCCAATTCACTTATATATTCACAATTATATTATTTATAAACTCCTTATTCGTTGCTCATCAAATTTATCATATTGCTTATAAAAAATATATTCTTTCTTATATTATAATTGGATGTCTATTTTAAAATTCTGTAAATCCAATTTTAGTAATATTTATTATCTTCATATGATTAAAAATCCCATTCCTCCTTCCTATATTAGTTAATGTAAAAAGTCTCAATACCATTACATTTTTAACATCTATGTAGAAACCTAACTTTTATTATCTTTTTTCCCTTTATTATACCACTTGTAAATAAAAGAAATTTTTATTTTATATTCATCCCCATACACTAAATTTTAATATTCACTTGATTCGGTATCATTAAATTTTAATTTAATTTTAAACTATCCCATAACCCAAAAGAATATTTCATCATTAACCTTTTTCTTAGAGGCTTGCTTTTTTCTCATTTCACAAGGTATGATAATGTTGGGGAATTAATGTATAGATAGATTCTATCTATACTATAGAGAAATGATAGTAATACAAAACCTATCTACTAAATCAATCATGATTTTACTGAAAATTATAGAGTAATTATGTTTTTATAAATCCCATGGATACTGCTAACAAATTCATTTAATCTAAGACATTAGTTATCAATTTTCTCTTCCAAAACTATATTGATTTCATTAAACATGATTATAAAAATATATATATTAACAACCATTAATTTCACATTTATATCTTAGTTAATTTCCATATTTTCCTATATTTCATCAACTAATTAATTCCTAAAAAATTTATATGGATTTTTTTGAAATAAAAATCAGAATATAATTTTATGAATTTCGATGGAACTCTATATTTACTTTATCTAAATTTTTCTATAGATTATTCCCATCAATTTGTGGAAATTTAAGAACTATATTATATAAATTATTCATTTCATTGGATATAAGAACAAATTTTTTACAAGCTTTTAATATGGACATATAGTCCCACTATGTCAATCCAGAGTAACACCTAACTATGAAGATTCACACTACCTCGATATAGAAAATTTAACTTGAATGAGAAATTCCATTAGAAGATTTTTATTTCATAGAAAACCAAAAATGTCGATCCACCTTGAATTTCCTCTAAGATATTCAATAATACTAGAGAGGTTCATTGAAATCCTAATATAGAAATACTTATCAATCTCTAGCACAAATTTATTAACTAAAATCTCAATAAAAAAATTACATATGATAACTTCTGAACAATAACATCATTATTTATATAATTACATCATTATTTTGATACAAATTATTTCGGATGCTCACCATTTATGTTTTTACAGTCATCATGTTTTCTCACTGTTTATGTATATTATTTTTCTAGAAATAGTTATATATTACACACTCTCTAAATATCCCCCTCTTTAATTTTTCTAGTAGAATATCGATTTTGAGCATTAAATTGGTTCTATAAAGACCAAATCTTTTATAAATACAATTTCCCTTATTATTTAATTAAATTTTTTTAAGTAATATGATAATATAAATCAGATGAACGTATTTGGTTTTATTTTTTTATTTCTTAAATAGTATAATGAGTCGTTACTACTGAAAAAAAGTCATTGAACATGATCACATGATTAGTATAAATATAGGGTTTTAAAAAATCCAATTGATATAAAAAAAGGATGTACCTCATCTAGTAGGATCATTCCCTAAAAAACTCATTTATTAGAGCTTACATGAGAGATAACATCATTGAGAGTTTCCCTTTACCAATACCAAGATATGATCCCAGATCTTATGACTGAGCGACACCATTTACTGAATAATCCTACGCTCCTCGAGATCACAACTATAACCATGTATGTCGGACCACGCCATGAAGGTCTCAATGTGACTCACCTTACAATTAAGGTGTTTACTAGTGTATTAAAGTGATATGTATAAAGACCCTAGTAATATGAATATGTATAATATATATAATAATGAATCTATTTTGATTTTTTATTGTTACATTATAGATTTTTTTTATTTTTAAACAATAAAATATAAATTATATTTTTGTGTAATATTGAAATTAGATTAAGGAATTTATTTTCATGAATTAATGGATTTTTTAGATAAATTATATTTTACTAATGTTTTGTTTTTAAATTATTCTTACTAAAAAATGATAATATAATTTTTATAAAGTCATATTTAATTTTTATAACTGTTTGAAAATTTGTATTTTAAAAAAATCAACATTTCTCAAAAAATGAATATTCATATTTCAAAAAGGGAAACATAAATATTTATAAAAATATTTATTTAAAATTAATATTATTTGTGGTACATAAATTTCAAAATTATCAAACTTATATTTTTTTTAAATTTTCGGAGATAGTCGAATTTTTGGGAATAAAATATATACCTTTTAAATATATAGTGTCTGTTATAACATCATAATGACCCAAAATTGACGTAATAAATACAATAAAGCATATCCATGAAATAATATATGTTTATCCTTTAATAATTGATTTTTATCTTTATTAGATTAATTTCATAAAGACATTATGAATCATCCTAGTCAATTAAAATATTTTAATTTTTTAAAATCGTTTGATTAAGGGTAAGAATCACTTCCTCATAAGCAGGGTATTATTATATTTTAATTTCGTCTCATTGTATTATAATATAATAAAAAAACTCCAGTTTTTTCTTGTCACCATAGGACAAACCGTTCATAGTTCTTTGATTTTGGTTATTTTATTATATAGAGTCCAAATATTATTTTTTCGAAATAATTAATAATGACCCACTCTTCTACCATATAAACCCACCCAATATCCCATTTATATTTAGTAAAAATCTTCAAATAATGTAATTACTTGTCTCTTACCTCCCTAGTGTCCTCCCATGGTTCCCATATTATCTCAAGAGCCACCTCCCAATCATTTTAATTCACACCCTCATTGTAAGGGATCTTTTCTTTGTCCACATTATTCAAGTTTCTTCATTACCTTATGACTTCGATATCCAATTCTTATTCTTAGGATATGTTTTTACATGTATCTATTTCATTAAATTTACATTATAAATGAATATAGACCTATTTCTATCTAATAATCATATTTTCATTATTTTTATGTGATTTAGTTATGCTACCAAAATTCCACCATGATTTTCCATGACAAACAATTGTTTAGTGAATACCATGCTCATTTCATATCAAGGTAATTCACCTTTAAACACATAGAATTATATATTGAGGAAATAAATATATCAATTACACATTATTTGATGATTGAATTAATTTTTATATTAATGGGTTCAATGTTGTATGATCTATGTGGAACCCTTAAGCATGATAATGAAATAAATGTTATGGGTGTACTCGAAATTATAAAGCGCTTTAAAGCATTGTGTATTGTTTTCTCTCATGAGATGTAATATTTTGAAATGGTCTAAACTATATTATTTTATTGGAAATTATCATCATGATGTCTTAGAATTTATCCTTGACTGAGGTTTATGATGCGTTGTTTTATGTTTTTTCCACATTTCCAGGGTTTCCTTTATTATTATCATGCTATATCATGCCTCATTGGTCATATTTATGATTATTGATCCTTTTTATATAACAATTTTTTAACATGTATTATTTACATCATGTTATTCAACGTTTATTCCCCTACTAGATTTTAAATCTCACCCCTTTCTTATGAATATCCCAAGGTTTTCCCATGAATTATTTGGATCGTTAGAATATTATGATCATGTTAAGGATGATTTCAATATTTATGATTTATTCCCCATTTTTAGTTTTTATGTAATGTACCTAATTATAAAAGTCACTAGACATATCTTTTTTTCAGGATATATTAAGTGTAATATTATGAAATAAATCATAAAAAATATGTAATAAATATAAGGTATTTTATAGTTGGTATCAAAGGAATAGTTCATCTAATATTAGTATTATGATTAGAAAGCTATAGCGAAAGCCTTATGGATAGGGCAGAGTGTAGGAAAACATCCATAAACATGGGAAATTATAGAGTATGTGGTTTTTTATGAAAATTAATATCTGTTTGGATACTACAAGTGGATTTGGATCTAGCACATATGTACATACGTGTAAACCTGAAAACACCATGTTGAGCGTGACTAGATCAGGAACAAGTGAACGATAATGTTCCTTATTGCACACCTTTTTTGAAAATCTCATGGGATTATATCTTTTAAATTAATATGGTCATTTATAACCATTATTATGTCAACAAAAAATATCCATAAGAATATATCTTTGGAAATAGATCATGGATAACATTGATCAAAGACTAGAAATTCATAGTTATGGAAATAATTATAATTAAAAGCTATGAATTTAATTTCATTGGATTCCATATTAATTTGATTAATAGTTTTAAAATAATAACCCCTATTTTTCCTTTTATTTAATATGATGGTGGGAAGGAGGAGGAATTGGGTAAATTATAAAAGCGATGGGAAATTTGATGCTAACCACAAGAAGATGAGAATCCCTATGGAGAAGTAATAAATAACATTGGGATAATAATCTCTCAGCTAACCAAGGTTGTGAAAAGAATCATAGATCATGAGGAGAATATAAATCCCCCAGATAAATAACACACTTTAACTGCTTCCATTATTCAAAAAAAACTCTTACTTTCGATGGATCATCTGATCCCTTAATCATGGAATAATTGATTTACTCTATAGAAAAAATATTCACTATCATTTAAGGTTCTGATAATAAGAATTTTATACAAGTTAATTATTTATGGAAGGAGAAGCTATTCAGTGGTGGAAATTGATCGAGAATATGATGCCTGAGGAAGAGATCAATGTAATTCGATTCAAGGTACTATGGAAAATGTTTTTCGACAAATATTTTTGACGAACTATCCAACTTAAAATGGACTGAGATTTTCAATACAAAAAAAATAAAGAATATATTGGAGCTTATTCAAAAAACCTCAAAATACATACATGATATCCTCCATATTTTTTTACCCCCAAATACATGTTTGACTGGTTATTTGGTGGGATAAAACCTATTCTATGAAAAGGCATAAAGATCAATGATGTTCATAGCTTTGAAGAAACAGTCTGATGTTCCATAAATTTTGAAATGATTATTAGTGAATCTCGATGGAATCATGTGCATAAGAGATGAAAATAAATGGTTAATTCAAATGGTCTGATGGATAAATATAATGGTGCAATGAGATTTCAAAATCTCACTTTTCAAAGGTACATAAAGAATCATCTAAAAAATTTCATAATTGGGGCTAGGAAATGCATCAGGTGTGGGAAGGAAGGGGATCATGCCAACAATTACTTATATGAGAAACCCATCACTATTATGGTGGAAATTAAATCTCTAGTCAACACTTAGTTCATTTATCATTCCATAAACTTCAAGAAACCATGGAACGTTTCATACCAATACAATAATACAAGGGTTTCCAGAGACAACCAACAACCTATAAGGTGGTAAGGGATTGATTTAACTAACAAAAAAATTGAGGTGGATCCCTTAAATGAAGCGCTGATAGGTACTCTATTTATTCATTCATAAATAGAGAATGTACTTTTTTATTTTGGTCTTATGCATTCCATTATATCACAAATGTTTAGTTGAACTATTAAATCACCAACCAAAATAATGGAAGTAGATCTGTTGCTGAAAGACAAAAATTGTGAAATTATTTCATCATATGTATATAACTCCTCCCCTATCAAAATTTTATACATGAACATCCTTGAAAACCTTTTAATACTCCCTTCAATGGTATTCATTACAGTTCTATGTATAGATTGCCTTCCCCTATATAGATCCAACATAAATATCCATGAGAAGGATCAATATATGTATCATGAATCATTCTTTGATTCTATAAAGGTGTAAGGAGGAGGATGAATATTCATTATTTCCAACATCTCAAGGATGTATATTATTCCCTTACAAGAAATTTTTTCTAAAATAAATGTTTGAGTCTAAATAAATAATCATCCATAAAAAATTCCCAATATAAGGGAATACACAAATGTGTTTCTCAAGGAACTTCATGGAAATTCTCATACCCTAGTGGTATAATTTTAAATAAATCAAATACTAGTATCATTATCATTATCCAATACTCAATTGAGAGTGGATTTTGTAAAAAATGGCGAGTAGAAGAAATATCTATAAGAGAATATTGACAAAGGGTTCAAACGCCCATGTGATTCACCAAGGGGTTCACTAGTCATATTCATCAAGATGTATAATGGGAAAATACACTGTTACATTGATTTTCACAATCTCAAAAAGATCATGATAAAGAAAAAGTATCATCTTCTCGGGATTGACGACTTGTTTAATCAACTATATGGAGAATGATACTTCTCTATGGTGGATTTGTGGGTTGTATATTAACATGTTAGGGTGAAGAAGGATGATATCCCAATGAATACTTATATAATAAGGTAGAGGAACTAGGAGTTCATAATAATTCTATTCATACACATTAATGGTCTTAAAATCATCATTGAAAAGATGAATATTGTTTTAGAGATTACCCAGATGAATGTTTTGTAGTCATAATATAAGATATTATAATATAATCCAAAAAAGGAGGGGCATGAGGATTGTCTGAGTACTATGCTAAATACCTTATCAAAGGAGAGTCATTATTTTATGTAAAACAAATGTTAGTTATGGTTGAAGGAAAAATCATTCATGTAAAACTACATTAAAACAAATTGGATATCTTTGGACCCTTCTATTCAAACGCCACTAAAGGATCATCGAGGCCAACATCCATGATAGATAGCCATAATTTCGATGGATTATATGGGTAATAGCTTCCATTTTTAATATTTTTTCATGTTTATAAAACCCACAAAACAATATAACTTTTAAGGGAGTCACGTTTTTATGCAATGGGGAGCGTTTAGTGATAATCCAGTAGTTGAAAAGGATACTTATCACTACCTCTGTGTTCACACAACTAAAAATTGGATAAATTTACATAGAATTATAAGATGATTTAAATAATGTTTTGGGTTGTGTGATAAGGCACAATATAAAATTCATATCCTATACTTCTGGTTAGTTGAATGTTCATGAATAAAACAACCCAACACATGATATAGAGTTCGTTGTAGTGAAATTTGTTTTAAAAATATTTGATTTTATCACATTGTATAGAATTGTGAAATATTAAAGGATAATAGAATCCTCAAGTTTATATTCACATAGAAAGTTTTGAATTAGAAAAATTGAATATTGTTTGATATAATCAAGGACTTTGACTACTCAATTCACTACCATCCAAGGAATGTTGATAAAGTGGAAGATTCTATAAGTAAATGGGATCCAGCTATTTCATCATTGATGAGAATTGAGATGGATAAATTATTTATAGATTTGAAAAGGATGGACATGGGAATCATAAATTAAATATAATTCTAAATACTTTCACAAATGGTTTATCAACTATCTGTTATAGAGAAGATAAAGGATGATCAAATAGATGATGTGGGAATTTAGAAGAATGTTGAAACTATAAGAATGGGGAAATCAATAATGTTCAACGTTAATGAAGGAGTTGTAAAATTCCAATCATGACTATGTGGACCATCTAATAAAGAGTTAAATAAGGATTTTTTGGATGATGCACATAGTTTGAATTTATCCATCCATCTAGGAAGCACAATGACACGTTGAGATCTCTGAGAAGAATGTGATCAGGGAAGATACATAAAGTGGTCCTCTATATTAGAACGTGAAGCAGTAAGGGTAAAAATATAAGGGGATGATGCAACCATTACCCATACAAAAAAGGGAATCAATATCTAAGTACATTTATAGTAGTAATCCAAAGACATCAAGAGGAAATAATGATGTATTGGTTATATTGGATTTTCATATAATGAATCCTCACTTCATTTGTATCTAAGATGACTTATCCCTTAGTCGACTTACAATGTTATATATTTGAGAAGTGGTGAGGATTCATGGAATACCATTATCAATTGTACAGGATTAAGATCCAAGATTTATCTAAATTTTTTGGAAGAGTCACAAATATTATCTGAACACTGAGTTGAACTTAAACTTATCTTATCACCATGAAACTAATTGTTAGTCTAAGAAGACTATACACACCATTGATAACATGTTGATAGAATAACAATTGACAACAATGGAGTATGGGACCAACATCACCCTCTGGTTAAGATCCAATAAAATAATATTTTCCAATTCAGAATCGAAATGACTCCCTATGAAGGCTTGTGTTGGAAAAGGTACCGAACACCTACGTGTAGGGATGTTGTTGGGGAAGGAAAAATGCTAGGTCCAAAAATGGTTGAAAAATGGTGGAAATGGTTAAGAGAATTTAGTATCACATCAAGGCTAATATGATTAAAAAAATGATCAATGATTAAAATTTTTTATGAGACATAGATTTTGAGGTTTGAGACATGTTAGTCCTCCACATATCCCCATAGAATAAATTCATGAAATTTGGGAAGAATGGAAATCGTAGTTCAAGATAAATTGTCCCCTTTGAGATCCTTCATCACATTAGAATGACAGCCTATCGATAAGCACTCCAAACTAACCTATTTCAAGAACATGATGTATTCTATGTATCACACTTGAGGAACTATGTACCAAACCCCTCACATGTACAGAATCACGAGGTGGTACTGTTGGAAAATGGAATTTATTGTGAACAGAAACTGGTAAAGATCTTATATCATAGAGAAAAAGTTATAATCAATAAGAAAATGCACCATGTTAAAGTGATTTGGAGATAAAACAAGTATGAAGAAGCGATGTGGGAACCATATTATGTGATGAAACAAAATTATCCTCATTTATTTTGTTATGTGGAAGAAAATATTTAGGGTTAAAATTTTGAAGGGGTGAATATTGTAATGACCCAACCATTTATAAATAAGTTTCATCTTAATATTTAATTTATTGTTTTATTATGTAATATTATTGTATAAAACAGAAGAATTTCTTTGGTACTATTTTATTATTTTTAAAATAACATTAATCCTTTTTAACATTTATAGAATATTTTTGAACAATGATCACATGATTTGTATAAATATAGGGTATTAAAAAATCTAATTGACCCATAATAAGGAACTAGTGAACTCATATTGTAGGAATTTACCCTCTAAATCCCATTTATTAAAGCTTCTACGAGATAAAGAATAATTTTTATTTTCTATTGACCAATAAGAAGATAGGATCTAAATAATTTATCATGGGAAAAATCATTTATGGGAAAATTTCAAGCTCATCGATAACACGACCCATACCATGTACGCCAAACCACCACATGAAAGACTTACCACCATTCAACTTACTCTATTGGTGTTTGTTGGTGAATTAGACAGATATATATGAATAATCATGTAATATGAAAACATATATTGTTTAAAATAATGATCATAAATCATTTTATTTTTTATCATTATAAATGATTTTGATTTTAATAAAATAAAATAGAAATAACATTTTTGGGTAATATTCAAATTCAATTAAGGAATTTATTTTCATGAATTAATAGATTTTTTAAATAAACAAAAATCATCATCCAATTTTATTTTTTAATTAGTTTTATTAATAATAAATTATCATATAATTTTTTTAAATGTCAAGTGTAATTTTTTTCAGCGTTCGAGAACATTTATGTTATATAACCAAACAATTCTCAATAAAAGTAAATTATCAATTAAAAAGGGTAAAAAATCATATTTAGAAGTTTATAAATATAAAATGATTATTATTTTTTGAATTTGAATGTAAATATTATCCAACGGTTAATTTTTCACAATTTCATGTGATAGTGAAATTTTCTGGTAAAAATTAAATACATTATAAATATATATTGTGTATTATGACAAAATAATGACCCATATGTGTTGTACTAAATACTAAAAAAAAGAATTCATGACAAAATATATGTTTTATATTTCAAATAATGTGATTTTATGTTAATTAAATTAATTTTATAAAGCCTTTATGATTCCTCCAAAACCATTAATATAATTTAATGCTTTAAAATAATTTCATTAAGAGTAAGACTCACTTACACATAAGAAATGGGATTATTTTAATAATATAAAAACCTCTAATTATATAATAATTATATTCAAACCTATTTGTTAGTAACAATGGGAAAACCATGGTTAGGTTTGTGGTTTTAGTTATTTTATTATATAGATTCCAAAACCTATGTTTGAGAAATCATAAATATTTACCCGCACTTTTCATATATAAACCCATAGAGTATCCCATTTATCATCACTCAAAATCTATATAGCACATTATTATTTTTTCTATCCCCTCTCTAGAGTCTCCCAAAGGTTCCCCCAATCTCCAAAGAATCATGTCCCAAGTATTTGGAATCACACTCTTAGGGTAATAGATCCTTACCATCTCTTATTTTTTCATGTTTATTCATTATGTTATATCTTATATATCAAATTCCTATTATGGGGATATGTTTTCATTTATACCCACTCCTTTAAATTTTCTATCTAAAATATGTTTTATGAGTTTTTATCTATCATTGTTATGCTTTGAAAATTCTCCTACACTTTTCCATGCCAAACAATAGTTTAGTGAATATCATTCCCATTTACTATCAAGGGTATTAACCTCTATGCACATATAATTATTCATTGGATACTTATGAATATTTATTCTACCCTCCATGATTTAGATATGGAGTAATCCTGATTCCTTTATATGACAGTGTCCATCCCGATGTCATGGAAGTTTTCCATGGACAAAGTTTATCATGAAGTATTTCAATTTTTTTCTATATTTCCTATGTTTCCTTTAGGATTATCATGTTATATCATGTATCATTTTTACAAATTATGATTATTAATCTTTTTATATCCATTTTTTCTAACACATATAATTCATGGTCATGTTATTACATGTTTATTCCATTATTAGTATTTTTTTCTCAACCCTATATTATTTATGTCCCTAGGTTATCTTATGTAGTTCTATGTTTTATGGAATATTACAATACTAATCAGTGTCCTCAAAGGGTAAAATTGCACAACCTGTTTTTCCTTCTTGTTGAATGAGTGATTTTTAAGTAACAACTTTTAGAAAATATCCTCTATAAAATAAATATTTCAAAAATACCTCTATTATGGGTAGTGTATCTAAGAGATTAACTAAGGTATCAGTTTTCACTTAATCTAATCAAAATATTATATTCAAACTTCTCAAGGGACCTGAAAACTTATGTATACACATGAACCCATCTAGAATACTTTTTGATGTGATATAGTTTCTTGTTACGCTGCTCGTATATGAAAACAACTTAATAAAACATAGACATTGAAAAAAAGAATATCATGAATCACTACACTCTTTTCATGTGATTATACCATTTAATATAGATAATTAATCTCTACAATGAAATTAAAGATCTAATATGTGGTGATTCTTTTGGAATATTTAAAAAATAAAGGTCAAAAATAAATTTTTAGATACAATGGATAATAACAAAAAACATATATAATAAATTATCATCCACTTTTAAATATATCATCAATCATCTTGAATCACATTTAAAATGGGGTTTTTAAATATTTTTATATTATCCACAATATTATTAGATTTTATTCATTCAAAATATTAAACCTTTCAAAAATCAGATATTTAACCTATGAACATAAGAAAAAAATATCTATTTAAGGATTTCATATGATCAATGAATATGTTAACTAAACTCATAAACAAAATACTTATTAAAGATTCTCATGATGATAAAATTTCATCCATATAAAATACAAATACAAAACACTTACATCATATTATCTAAAGAAGTCACACACACATGTTTTATGATTAAGGAAATTTTGTTAATATATAATTATGCCCAGGTCTTATGATATTCCTCCAAGAAAAAGACAGGAGTAAATCCAACCATATGATGAATTATTATGATGAAGACTTATATTCAATTACATTGATAGTGACTTAAGATGAGTATATACACTTGGAATAATGTTATACGATCTTATGAAAGATATAATAAATCATAGACTCACACACTCTACCTAAAATGTCATATTATCATGCTGTTGTAAATTTCCGTTAATAAATCAAAGTCATAATATGAATGAACTCATATGTTGAATACATTAACATGGATTCAATGTCATACAATTAAAATATGAATCCAAGATCACTTAACCAAAATTAGATTATTTTAAATCACTTTATGCATCCTCAATCATGTAAAAACGCCCCACAAACTCTATCTAAATATTATCATCCCCATGTAACTCATAAAAACTCTTCAAGCACGTTTATAAAGTGAAAACAATTACAAAATTTTTCAACAATTCCCAGAGTACTTCATATGTGTGATTAATTTTGGTTGATAATATTTTTCATCAAGTCTATTTTGGATTTGAGAATTAGTGATCTGGTAGTCGGATTGGAATATGTAACATGGGTAATAGTCTCTTGGTACTAATTTGGTGTGGGGTGAGACCCCTTATTTTTATTCTATATGGATTTGAGTAGATCTGAGTTTTCCTTTTGGTGTGTGTTTCTTATATAGTTCGGGGGTGAATTGAGTTTCCTCGAGGTGTATCCTATTTATATGGTTCTAGGGTGAGATAAGTTTATGCCATGTTTTTTCATATCAATATGTTCCCATGTTAACACTAGATCCCCCAAGGGTGATATTCCAAAGAGGTTCTTAAGTAGGCCATGTTTCCCCTTGTTTAATTATTTTACATTCTCAGACACACTCTATCAATGGCACATGTTTGTAGGGTTTATCTCTGGTGTCATCATAGAACCCATGGTTCAATGATGGTCAGTTTTTTTATCTTCAGTTTTTTTACTATTTTAGGTTTATAATATCCCATGTTCAAGAATTGTATTTTCTTCTTATATTAGTTATGTTATTGGTGATTCCCTAATATGTTTTACATGCACACTTCTCAATCGGACAAGACACTTTATTTTTTATATGTGATCAGCCGAGTTAGTGATTATTTGGGATGTATGTCTATATGAAGAATTTCATTTTCAGATAATAGATATATTATATTTATTTTTTGTAATATTATTTATTTTATTGAAATTGTTTTGATATTTCCACAATTTATTTACTTTTATATTAGGGTATAATATCCCCATGATAACATCTTATACCCTGACTGGTTATTGTTACCCTCTGTTTCATGGAGAGGAAAGCCTATGTTTTTGTGACATCCCCAACCCAAGCACTATGAAGTGGTATGGGTCCGATGGGGAATGAAAATGTTCTTGAAAATTGTAATAGGGATAAAATAGTTAAATATGATTCTCTTACAATAACAATAAATACCCCTTATATTTATAACACTGACAATTCTCATCCCTTGATTTAATTATTTATTAAACCAATATATCATGAGTTAAAATTATATTATTCCACTTAAATGAAGTGATATTACTGCATGATGTGTAAAAAATTGATTACCAATAATGTGCATTAATATATATACTATAATGTGTAAAACATTTATCTTAATAAAGGATACATCCAACATGATTCATAGTGGACATATATCATCCAAAAAATATAGTCCCTTCCATGTACTAAAATGATGACATTTTCATTATCATTATTTAAAAAAGTGATATCTATAACTATCCCAATGATAATGTATTTTTTAACACTATAAAATATATCATCATCCAATCCAATAATTTATACATATTGAAAACATATAATTAATATAAAAACATTATTGAGTTCAAAATTTCAATTGTAATTAATAATTTTCATATACATTGAAATGTACTGATTATAAATTCTAAAATGTTACACATGTCCAAAAAATGATTATGGTCGTAACCCTTTTTTTAAAGAGCTTAATATCAAGAGATTGGTCATAATATGTTCAATTGAAACTTTTAATTTATGAACTTCCTCTATAATGGAAAATTATTTTAATTCCGTATATTTAAAAACATTGTAATATTTTTCATTCATTGAAAAGAACATCGTTTATGATTTTCATAATAAATTATAAGGGGTGTGAAATTATTTTAAAAATTTTATGCCATATTTTAAAATTTTTAAAGCATGTTCATAAAATTATAGATTCAAATATTCTATTAATTTAACCTAGAATAATAAATAAAAGATTAATTACTACTTCATACTCTTCCATGGTATTTACCCTCCATTGATTAGATACACATAACCAAATGTATACTTTATTATATCAACACAGTCGAAAAAGTCTAAATTAAAATATATAACCACCTCAAGATGATTTAATTTTATAGAACCCTATAATTTTTATTCCTTGTATATATCAGATGAATTTATTTACTAATATTCATTAATCTAATACATTATTTATTTATTATATTCCTGATATACCAACTTCATAGGTAATATTTGGATATATATATGATTAAAAAATCATCAATATTCCATAAAAGGAATAATTAGTTCCTTCCATATAATTACATCACAAATAAATTTCAGGAAATTATTTTTATTTAATATATCTCATTTATAAATTGTATCCTATAATTCATAACAATTTTCTATATTAAACCTCAGTAAAATTGTGTTCATATTTTTTTAATGAGGTAATACAACAAAACATTTGATCTAGAAAATCATATTTATATTCAACTAAAATTTATGGATTCTCCGATAATATTCATTTTAAAATTATTAGAGAATAAAATACTTAGTATCACTTAACAAAATAATATCATTGAAACTAAATAATACATCATCATTAAAACGAATCTAGAATATAAACTTACTCCTACTAAAATACTGATATATACATTGATCAGTGATGTTTTCCTTATATCAAAAGGTCAAAATAGTTTCATTAATCATAATAAACAATTTTTAATAAGCTTATTTACATATATATATTGGATTACATATAATACATTCCATTTTTCTTTTACTCAAAAGATAAAAATCCATTTCACGATCTATATAAACATCGTTCTCAATGTTTCCATCCAAAAACCTTTTTTGACATCCATTTAGTGTAACTAAAAATCATAATGAGTTACCAATGACATATTAACTGTGAAATAATATATGTTATAAATTGGTTATTAGTGTTCCTAATATTTTACCCCATTTTTATGAGTAAATCTCTTTGATACAGGCCTAACCATAAAACATTCATTGTTTTTATGTTATTCATACTTGGTTTTGAAAACCCTCTTAAATTAAAAACCCATTAATTATTCAATTATATTTAAATGTACTCATACTTTATTTTACTCCATTTAATTCAAAAAAATTTCATAGTATCATACCATTTATTATAATTACCACAAATAATTTCATAAGAATATGAAATTAGAACATTTTTTATGCCATTATCATTTTCAAGTTTATTTATATATACCACATGACCATATATAAAAATTATATTTCATTATATTTTAGCTATAACATGTTTCTTATTATTAAATGATATTATTTTATCATTGTTAAGGTAATTATAAACACATATTTTAAATATCACCAATAATAAGACCTAAAATAATGTAAATTGTAATGTAAAGATATTTAGTACCTTTGACCATTATGTTGAAAATACTTTTCTCATTATCCCACAAGATTTATGATCATACATTAAGAGAAATAGAATGAGTAATTACCCTATATAGTATCTATGGGTTAATTATAAACCACCCATAACATGGTAATGACTCTTAATCTCACCCTGGCATGTTAATTTCACTCAATGTAAATAAGGAAGAAGATGATATCTATATGTATGGATGATCATTAAAAATCATGGTATGGAAAACACACATGAATTATGGACTTCTACCTCAAATATATTTTATTATAGGAAAAATTATAACTATTAGTAGTATTGTTTGAATTTTTTTTAGAAGGGTTAATTCAATTAGAAATTATTTGGATATATAGACATTTTTATGGAATATTGGTGGAATTTTAAGATGAATTTTTTTTTCTTTTATGATTTTTGAAAAATGGAAAAGGGTATAAAATCCCTTGTATATGTAATTAATTATCCATGTTGTTCACTATGATAATTATTATTTTCTTATGGTGATTCATGAGTACATAGGATATTAAAATGGAAGAGGAATATACAATGTGTTAAATATCCCTATATATATAATATATTTTCAATTGATTTAACTAATATTTTCCTAAGGTGTGATATAAATAAGATATATAGATGATTCCAAACTTCATACAAGGAAAACACTCTCAGTAAAATGTAATATCATTAATATGATGTGTAATATATTTTTGGAATAAACAATAATGCATTATTGGAATGAAGATAATGGAATGTGTAATTTTATATATTTAATATATTTTTGAGAAATAAAAATGAAAAACAGATGAGTCATCCCCATATAAATACAATGATTTATTTTGGAGTTCTTAGTAAAAAGAAAAATTTGTAAAGAAAATATTATTATTATCCCCATAAAATTTTTATCTCAAATCATGCATTAGGGTTTTGTTGAGATATGTAATATATTCTCGTTAAAGGAAGAATTAAGAAAAAGAAAATTCAATAAACATCATATATGGTTTTTCTAAATATTCATAAGTATTTTTGGAAGCTAACATTATGTTTTTACCTTACATATGGTAGAAAGAAATGAACTTTAATGTTGTGACTCAGAGATCTACGTGGAAACTTCTAAATTCATTGTTATATTTTCAACCATATTCTATGATTGATAATATGGTTTTATAAGATTAAGGAAGCCCATGGAATTTGTGGAAGAGTGAATATCATGAAATTTTAGGGTATTAAAAAGTATTTTGGATAATTTAAAAAGGTATGATTTCTCTGTACTGACCTCATTGGGATTCCATTTGAAAAATATATAGAATATATCATACATAATTATTCTATTTAAATAATAGAATTAAATATGTACTTTTTCCCATACATGAAGATGAAGTATCATTGTGTTATTTTTGGAGATTTCAATATTTGAAATATATGAAATTATCTCGTGTGACAATCAAGTAAATCTATAAAATAAAAAGAAAGGAAGAACTCTTGAATCTATATCTGCTGTAAAAAAGACATCTTTAAAATAACAATGAAGAAAATATTTGATAAATCTATAAAAATAAGGAAGATATGATACTATTTGGAATATTTTATAGAAACATGGAATTGATGGAGGATCTAAATAAAACCCCATATACCAAATTGGTGTTATTTTCTTTTGTATGAAATTTGTTTAAGGAATCATAAAATGACCATTATTATTTACAGATTTTATTAATGTATTTAGTTGAGATACAATAATAGGATGTTATCCTTATATTGAATGTGTGTCAATCTTAAATATTTTCAACATAATAAGGAGTAGTGTTAACTTTCTATAATTATTACACACCATAGATGTATAATACTTGGATTAACCATTTTTTTTGGAACTAAGTAAAATCCTCACCTACTGGAAATTATTTTCTACATCTGATTATTGGGTGAAATATTTAATAATATATATCTTTTGTATGTTCATGTTAATGTGATAATAATATCATAAGTATGTGAAAAAAATATTATTCACAAATTCACCCCAAATCATAGGGAGTATTGAGTGTATCATTTTAATAACCAGCATTAAAGCCATTGGTTTTTGGAGAATAAAATTTTGTCTACTCTATATCTCTATGGAAAAAATAATGAATACAAAATGAGTAACATTTTTTATGGTTTCATTAACCAAATAATGAAGAAAATAATTAAGTCACACCTTCGGTCACTTGGTTTTGATGCCTTGTCATCTGTTGTTAGATGGTTAAAAATAAGTGAGGTTTCTAAATTGTTTCTGACTAAGGAAAAGAAAAAAAACTATATGTTTATTATAAATCTCAAAATTATCTATCCATATCGTCTTCCGACCGAATTTAGATAAAGGTAACACGTTTCACTAATTCCAAGGCTATGTTTGACAAAATGTCCAATATATATAATGGTTGTAGAATAGTAAATGGGGTAAAAATTCTATTATAATATAATAAATTTAATGATATAAATTTGTATTTCCAAAAAATATTGATTTATTCTTCAACTCATTTATTGAGGTTGTCGGATATATTAAAGGTCTTGGTTATGAAGTAATTATTGTATATAATGTGAAAAAGACTTAATAAAGCCTCCACCACATTATAATATAGTTTTTTTGACTCCTGAAAATTAGAACATGGTAGAATTGTCTTTGGATAACTTAAAATGGTTCCTAGATGAATATGAGATATGGAATAAGAATATAGGAACATCAAATCACTCAAATAAGGATATGGAATTTAAAGGTACATATAATCATTTAATATCTGAAGGAGAAAATGTAATTTATGAATTTCTATTACTTTTTACTATAAAATTGATGAGAGGACGGGGTAATTTTGATGGATATATAGCCTTGGAATATTTTATATTTGTCAATGTTGGGAATGATACAACTAATTGTCCAAGGAAAATCGATGATCAAGGTAATGAAGTGGAAGATACATAAAATAAATATTGAAAATTCCCCACAAAATTGACTTCAAATGTTGATGTTTTCTCGATAAGAAACATAAATGTAATATGTATACGAGAAAATAAGAAAATGATGATAATGATTATTTAAAAGTATGTGAAATAGTAATATTGTTAAATATTGAAGATGAAATGATGGACATAATTAAAAAGAGGAAGCCCCCAAAAATATGTGGAATAAAATCCACCAGAAGGTGTCGTTGAACTAAAGGTGTAATAAGAGGGGGATATTGAAAAATTGATATTCCAAGGATGAAAAACTAAATTATTTTTTGATTATTGAAATGAACTTCTAAATACATTGGTCAATTTGATGATGATATTTATTGGTTATAAAAATAATTTAAATAATAATATGTTATTGAAGAATAATTTGGATAATTATCAAATATAAAGATAAAAAATTTAAAAAAGGTAATTTATGACATTACTGATTGATTGAAATAGAAATAAAATGTAGTTGAATCTCTAGAAAAAAAGTATTTACATTGATAATTAAACTCTAATAAAAAATTAAATGGAATTATCCAAATAAGAAGATTTTTTTTTGAATTCATTGATGAAAATTTATTATAATGAGAGAAATTAGTCTAAGATGTTTTTGAGAAAAATTAGTTTGAAAAAAACTCAGAAACATGGGTTGAAGTGAAATTGTATATGATGTTGAGACCTTGGAAATATAAAAAATGGGATTCAAGAACAAAGGGAAGCAGAAGGTTATTGATAATTCTTAATATCCAAGTGTTAATAAAAAAATAAGTGGCTACTCAAAATATAGTGGCATGTCCAGGATTGAAAGTGAGAAGATATTTCCCTTAATAATGTTCTAGATTATTAGTTATCTTAAACACACTTTATCATGATATGGATAGGATAAGGGCAATATATAAGGATGAAAACTAAATAATTTGAAAGTAATAATGATACTACATTTATAATCTCAAGGAATAAATTATTTATATTGATATTTCATTTAGTGTTCTAATTTTGGGAAAAATGATGTTGAGTGTAGTAAAATTATGAACTGAAATTATCACCATGGAATCTGAAGAGGGATAAATAAAATGTATCCAAGCAGGATTACATAAGGAAAAATTACACCCATTATAATATGAATGAGATTTTTATTATAATATATATACTAAATAAAAATTGTTGAATCATTTCTATAAATTAAATGAAATGGGTATATTATTGAAAGAGATTATGAATATTGAGAAAAAATTAATGTTGAAAATTTTGCTAAAAATATGTACAATAAAATTACTTGGGCCCTTTATAGTTGATTTTCATACCACACAAATGTTTTTTCAATAAAATAATGTACATTATATAAATGGGGAGGTTATTTTTAGCTTTAAAAAGGTAAATAACAATTTTCAAACCCTCATGTTTTATGATGATTGGTTTAATGAAATTTAGGTCCATTAAAATATATTTGTAAAAATATTTCTTACAGTGGAAGATTAAATTATATGAACTTGAGTTTTTATAGAGGAAATTTATTGTTTAATATCATATAAAAATGATAAACATTAGTTTAAATTGATAATTTAAACATTGTAATAATTAGAAAATTAATATAGTGGAAATTTGATAAAATACATGGAGTATTGTTCAACAATCCAATTTCTCCATTAAAAGGTTATTATAAATCACTATTTCAATAATATTTTTAAATTATTTATTAAGAAAATATATAAGTTATCCATGACTTTAAATGTTTTATAAGGTTATATGTCATTTTACACCTAGAATCATTTAACATAATTTGTTCGTACTTATAATGTAGTAGCCCAGAATACATTTTCCTACTATCCCAACAAACACATGATCATATAGGATCGATAAATTAAACATTACAATGCAACACTAAGACATATAAAATGAAACATCATAAGACATATTTCTTAATAAGAATGATTAAAATAAATATAGTTCACTGATCAAAGGAAGACATGAAAACATGTAATTTCACAACATTAAAATGTCTAGAAACATTCATAAGGGTCATTTATTGTTGTAATTATGACTCTTTATGTGTGGATATATTTAGAGATGATGATTTAAAAAAATAGTAGAATTAATAAACACATAGAGTTTGTTGTAATAGAATTGAAACATCTATAATTATCAAAATATGATCTTAATACAATTATTTATCAATCAAATAAGTTACTTCACATTGCTAATGTTCTTAAGAATCCGATAGATGTAAATTTTTAGGAAGGCTCAATCTAATTGATTTTCAAAAACCATCATATGATCTCTAGTACATTAATACTAGAAATAGATTCTGCATAATCCCAAAAAACTAAAACAAATATCTAGGTAAATCAATTTAATATAGAGTGATTATTGATTTCCAAAATGAAGAATGAAAGTTAGTCTATGGCCCCAAAATTCCCTCCTTTCAGGTAAAAAATGAATCATTCAAGAAAAATCATTTCGTTTAACAAAAAGTTAATGAAAAATCCAAATAAATAATATTTTCAAAATCTACTTATTTTATTTATACCAATTGAGAATAAAATTGTTATAATTAAACAATATAAACCTGATTTATGGAATACTACATGAATAATAAAATAACCCCCACCTCATTAATATATGCCCCTTCAATTTGAACTTCTTAAAATTCAAAATATATTTCACACCATTTGGATTCCAAAAATAAATATAAGGGTGGGTATATCATATATAAATACTTCAAATACATGATAGAAGAAAACAAATTATATATTTAAATATATAAGAATATAGTAAATATAAAAATAAAATTGAAAATTAAAATTATAGTTCATTTATGAATTATCTGGAGAAATGTTTTGGTAGCTTCAAACCCTTTTCTAGATGTTGTATCTTTAATAAATCCTTTTCCATGGTTGAGTAATCAAAATTTTTAACGTTTATTCCATTTCTACTATGTATTTTAACTTATACGAACTTATTATATAATGAGTTCATGTGTTAGACATTAATATATACAATATTATTTATGTTAAAATCATTATTTTTAGTATAATAATAGGGATATTTATGAATTATTAATTTGTTTATTTCACCTCTTTCACTATTGACCCATAAGTGACCTTCACCTGGATTGGATTATTGGATTATTTTGGTAGGTAGTACATTTATTATAATAGATGTAATTTTGGGATTATTTTAGTAAACTCTCCAAGAGATACTTCCAATGAGATTCATTTAATCATAATATCAGAGTAAAAAAATAAAAGAATACTAGTGTGACTAAAACCCTTGAGATTTTAGTCCTTATATAGGCATATCAAATTTCAATTGTCTATAGGGTCTTCCATTATTGTTCATGTGGTCTAGAATGATTCCTATGAATGTATATATCCAAAACATATGTCTAATGAATTATTATTAAAAATTAAATAAATATTTTATATATGAAAAAATCATTGTCCTTCGAATAAAATTTTAACCATAAAATAATATATATAAATACTTCCCTTATAATAAGTAATTAAACAAAGTGAAACAAAAATATTAAATGTTATTAGTTTATGAATGTTTAATTCCATTCACCATATATATATATGAATATGTAAATTTTTTTAAGGATTATATATATAATTTCCTCCCTATTGATAGATTTAGAATGTTTTTCTCTTACTACCAATTAATTGATATAAATTTTATTATAAAATGAAAAACCGATGAAATAAAAACAAAAAAATGAAAAATAAATTAAATAAGATTTTAAGAATTGTGATTATATAAGAAAATGACTGATATAAGAACATATCCCCCAAATTCATGTAGTTTTTAATCACTAAGAGATAATTTAAACAGTAAGATATTTGAATATATTTTTATTTTGATCATTATCAACATCAATTTGATATGTTATAATATATCAAAATTAATCATTTTTTAAAGGTTTCTACTATACTATTTTTAAATTCTATTGATTTAATAATGAAATATTATTTTTTATATGATCAATAAATAAATCATTTTAATATTTTTTTTAGAGATATGTACAAGGTTTATATAAAAAGGTAGAGAACTTTTACTATCGGCATAGATTTTAGATTAAATTAAACCTAAACCAAAATATGGGGATGTTTATTGCATTAAAAACACGAAAGCACAAAAACAAAAAAGATGATACATCTCCTGCTTTAGTGGTGGAAGGATTTAAAAAATATTTTTTCTTTCTAGACCTAGAAACTAAATTTTATCAAAGGAAATGACATGTTCTTTATGTAATTTTTCATTTTAATGTATAACCTCTAAATTACATATCTAATTCAAATTTATGAATTAAATAATTTTTCAGAAGAATAAAATAAAAAAACACCCAAAATTATATTTTGATAATAGAGAATAATTTATAACACTAATAAATGCAGCTCCTTATGATTTTCTTTATACCTAGTATATTAACATATTTAAAACACAATGATACACCAACTTCATATAATATATAGTAAAGTTTTAATCGTAATTTTATTATGTTTTAAATATATTAATTTAACAAATTCCACAAGATCAAGTATAATATAAGTTGATACTAAATATACTTAGACTCAATGATTTGTCTGATCCAAAAAAATTTACTAATTCATTGATATATTTATGTTGGGTTATGATGTTTCCTTCCAAAAATTGAGAAATTTGAAAAACAATAAAAAATTTGAGTTCAACCATCATGCTCATTTTAGATTATATTTTCATAAGTTATGAAAAAATATCATCAATTAATTTTTGAGTTAAGTTTAAAAATAATGTCATTGACATAAATTTCACCAACAATTGTGTTTTCAAAAACGTTTTTCTTAAAAAGGGTTGTAATAGAGGTTCCTTTAACATAAATATTTTTGAATTATATATATATTATGTGTATCATAGAATGATATTGCTGTTTTATTAAGGCTATAGAGTTATTTAAGATGATTAAATACAATTTTTGAAAATTTGGTGTCTTCCAATCCAATTGATTGTTCGAGTAAACATCTTCGTGAATATATTCATTATGCAAAATAAATTTTATAATCCATTTGAAATAATGTAAAATTTATATGTACCTAAAATTCTATTAAAATTTAGGTAGATTAAAATCTATTTTCCAATGAAATGTTTTCACCACAATCTATTCCCTCCCCTTGAAAATAACCATTATCAATAAGTATTATTTTATTCCAGACAATAGTTCCATTTTCATCACATATGTCTCTCAAAAATTAATTTAATAAAATTAAAAATAGATCTTTTGTTCATTTCACTATGGTCCCAACATAATTACTTTAATATTTATTAATACCTTATTATGTAATCCTTGTCCAAATTTATTCACCTAAGGAATAATTATCCATTTTATAATCAAATTATGTTGTGAATGTATGATTATAACAAAATTTCCTTAAGAAATATCTAGTTTAAGCCAACTGACATACATCACCATTAATATTATCATTATGAGGATTCCATAAGATTGATTTTTTTTGCCCTTATATATTTTTCTTTCCTACAAAAGGATGTAAAACATCTATTGATATAATTTATATATATTGAATATCCAATGGTATAATTAATCAAATTTTTACTATCGATGATTTTGGATCAGATTATAGTAAACTGAAAGGTGGAATTTCAAAAAAACATTTAGTGGATAAACATTCAATTATTTTAAAACAACCAAAATGGTTAATTTGGTCAAACATTACATGAACAATTTCATCCTTAATTTTTTTCTCTTTTATTTAATAATTAATTTTCCATACTAATTATAGAATAACTAATTAAAATTCCTTCATTAACATTAGGTTAAAATATATTTAGATTATATTAAGAATTTAAGATGAATAATTTAAATCCAAAGGATCTATGAAAGAAGGTTTTGGATATCTTTTTATCTGAAACTAACAATGATTTTTATTAAGAAATGTAATGAGTAAAGCTTTATTTATAATATAACTAGACTTACTCACTACCACATCCAAAAATATTCTAGAAATATAATACTCACAAACAAAATTCAAATAAACTTATAAAATAATTTTTTTTTATTTTTTTAACTACACCAGTTTTTGGTGGTGTTTAGGTGTTAAACAATTATGAGTAATACATTTTTTATTATAATTTTTTTTGAAATATGAGTTCAAAAACTCACAACCATGATCCCTCCGTATAATAAAAAATGATATATATTTCTCATCTAAAATGGAAGTATAAAAAAATTATAATTATTAAGTTCTCCAAATATATTTCAGTAATGATAATCTCGAGTAAATTTAGTTTAATAATGAAGAAGGATATACACATAGTGTTTTTCACCAATACATTGGGTTTATGTGGGACCAAATAAATCCATGTGAATTAACTAAAAAAATTTAGAGGTCGAGACTTCACTTTTATTTTTAATATTGGAATACTATTTCCTATAATATTTTTATCGATCAAAAAACATAACACCATAAAATTTATGATATATTTATATTTAAATAAAATTTAATTCATTGACAGTTTTATTTACATGTATCTCTGTGTTTAAATGAACAGTGATATATATAATATTGTATAAACATGACCTTTATAACATAAACATTATAATTTTTTTTATTAATAAGCATAATAGAATTATGGAAAATATTTGTTACAGTTTAATATATTTAAAATTAATTATTTAATTCATAATAAATATGTACTTAATTATCAATTAAGTCATTTTATGATTAAAATATTGTTTTTTTCAATTTTTTTATTATTTTATAGAGTCAATATAATTAATAATTTCATACAATTTAATAAATTTTATCTAATAAAAAGGTAACTTTTTATTGAAATAAGTATATTATAATTATCTTCTATCAATATATAATGATTTTCCTAAAAATATGGATTTTTTTAAACAAAAAAATACAAATTTTTATTAAATTTTCATTTATTTTTATATAATTTTTTTCAAATTATTTGAACATCATCCAAAATTTAAATATGAATTCATTAGCTATAAATAATCTAATAAATCATATAGATATAAAATATATATATATTTTTGTGAAATTTAATTTATTTTCTTATAAAAACTTTTTTCTAAAAATCCTTTTCTTCTAAATTTGATGAATTTTTTTTAAAATGAATTTATTCCACACATATAAATTTAATATTTTGTAATGGATTATATATTTTGAATCATATAAATGAAGATAATTTAATTTTTTCATAATAATTTTTTTCATTAAATATATTTGTAATGGTTAATAATTTGCACCTTAGTATAAGATGCAAAAGTTAGTTAAATCAATAATGCAAAGCTCTAAAATTCATCCAAAACATTACTTTATCACATTGGATGTGTTTTTTCTACCAAAAGTTGTTTATAGGGTGCTAAATAATGTATTCTAAAACAATATTTTGAAATTGTTAACCTAGTATGGGCTTTTGTTAAGATAAGATATATTTTATTGAAATTTAATATTATTTTGGGGTATTTTCATTTAATGGTACAGTTAGAATATTCCATTCAGTTTTGGATTAATACAAATTCTAATACACTGTCATTTTTATAATTTAACCAAATACATTTATTAAAAATATCTTTTTACAATATTACATAGTTATATAATTTCTACTCTTAAATCATGTATCTTATTAAGAACATGTATTCAATAATTTTAAGTTCTTATATTAAAAATAATATACCAAAATTATATTAATAGAATATGATTAAATAGATTCTAAATTTTGATTAATTTTTTTTTTCAATATTTTGTCACCAAACATTATTTATTTTTTATCACAAACGAACTTGAATATCCTGGTACACAGATACCTGAGTTAAGATTAACGTGACACAAAAGGTATTTTTGATCTCCAAGAGATAGTGACTAGAAGTAGGAAATCAAAAAAAATCATCAAAGAGGATTATTTCTCCCTATGAAAAAATTTTCAGAATATAATAGTGGAAGATAAGATAGTAAGAATTAATATTCCAAACAATCCTCATAGTGAAAATAGTACCATAGCCAGTCTAATGATGAACTAAAAGTTATTCATCCTGCAATGTGACAATAGAAAAATCATCAAGATGAAAACATATAATCTCCATAAAAGGAGTGGATCAAAACCTCACTAGTCTCTTCCAGAATGCGAGTCTCATTCTTAAGAAAACCCATCACCTCCAAGATTGTATTCCAATTCCCTGAACCTGGCATAACATATTCTACAAACACCAGAAAGAAATTGTGGGGTCAGATCCCAATAATATTTTTCTAAAGGTCCCACAATATGTTCCATAATATATAAACCATTAATTAATTTATTTTAAATAAAAATGGACATGGAAAAAACTTTCACAATATATTTCAAACATGATTTCAAAAAGAGATATTGAATATATATCAAAACATTATTAAATGAACATTAAAAAAAGTAAATTTCTTGAATAAAATATTTCATAAACCACTAGCACATAATAATTAAATCCAAATAACTCACCATATTCATAGGCCATATGGGTATTTTGAGTTTGGGATAATGGATCTTCATTATACACTGTCAATCATTAAAACTTAAGGCATTAAAAAATCACTAAGACTTGAGCCATTAGGATAGAATCAAAAAACAACCCATCAAATAAAGTTATGTGAAAAATGTTATAGTTATTGTTTTCACTATCAATCCTTTTCTATGGACTCATAGTCATATCATTTTTATCCAAAACACACTCTAACTACCTATGATCACATGTTCTTTCATCAATAAATAAATCATGATATAATGATCTATTACAATCATTTATTTATTCTCAATTCAATTACAAAGATTCATGTTTTAATACATCATTTAATTTTCAAAACCAAATAATGTGTTTTCATTAAATCCATTCCTTCTAAAGTTGTAAAGGCACGATTCCCACACTTTTGTATCCAATTTTCAAAAATAAACATTACATTTTAGGATTTGATATTGATAATTTTGAACCAATTATTACCATCCAAAACATACAACAGCAAAATGAAATATTGGATCACTTAAATACTCAATGACCATTAAAGCTTAGAGTTATAGATAATTATACAATCTTTTAATAAAATCGGTTTAGAAACTAATGGTTCATAAAGATCAAAATCAACATCCATTATAACTATCATTTCATATTCTATGTTATGCCTTCAAAATATCCTATAAAATTTCTCATATATGAAAAATTTCTAAACAAAAATCATTTATCACCATTATTCTTAATGTGGGTAAAAGAAACATAAAAAATTGTGAGCTCGGATGCTTAGTAAAGGTAAGAATGGGAGATATAAATAAATAAATATATGAAATAATATGAAAATAATAAGGGTATAAGATCTTGAACATAACTTAAAAACATCATTCTTCATCAAAGAACGATCATAAAAATTAGTAATGGCATAAAACATTAACATTCCAAAATACGTGAGTCATGTGAATGATAAATCATCATAACTCAATCATGAACCCTATGTTCATATAAAAAATGTGTGTAACACCATCATAATTATGGAAACCATTTCTTAAGTTAGTGATAACATCAAAGACCGTAAGATTATGAATCCAAGAATATTTTCATTAGTAGTACAAGAACATCGACCTATTCTCCATAACAGATCAAGCACATTGACTTGTTTCCAATAATGGATCATGCACATTGACTTGTTTCCCATAATGTATAAAGAAAATTTAATTGTATCCATTAAATACCAAATAATAGAAAATAATTTACCCACTTCATTGAATGGTGACATTGTTCTCAGACATCAAATAGCGAAAGTCACACATTTGTTTTCCATAAGATCATAATTCATTCATCATATCAATACATGTGAATGAAATCAGTTTTAAGAACACTTCCTTAGATAAAACACAATAAAAAATAAATGGGTTTCATAAAAATTTCCTCTTTTCATAATAAAAATAAAAAATTATTATAAATTTTGTATTCTTTGATAATATTCCTAGTAAATAAAAACTATCATCAATTTATTTCATCATATATGGAAAATTATTCTGAAACATCACTGTAATAACACCTGGTGATACTTACTTTTCCATTTTAAAATCACTTTTATTTTTTTAAAATGTTGTTCACCTAAAAATGGAAAAGCGTTATAAGAAAAAAACATGAAATTTTAAATGATTATTCTAAGAATTTATACATCATTAAGGATTAATATACCCCCATGTTGTATAATTTTAACGATCATTCATTCTTTATTTTTTTTTGTAAAATTCACAAAGTACATTATTTCAAAATTGATAACAATTTTCCTTTAAAACAATTTTTAAAAAGTCAAAAAAATGATAACATGACATTAATAATAATTTTTGAATATTAGAAAAACGCGAAATCATTTTTCTTGAATCATGGGTAAGGTTGTGAAATAATCCCTAGTACAGATGTAAAGATAAAAAATCTCCAATAATGATATTATTGGGAAATAAAATCCATTCCACTTTTGTAACATTTGAATAATAATCCCCATGAATGAAAAACATAAAATGAAACATTAAATAACATGAAAAATAGGATATTGATGGTTTTATATGTCAAATATTATGTATATACACCTCATGAACATAAATAAGAGCATAACATCAAATGTGTCTTAATGAAAGAAAATTTAGATGAACAACCCTCACCTTCAGTGTGAATCATAATTTACGGTCTTTATATTCCAAAATAATAAATTTTGTTAATTATTTACCCTATTAATATATATTTTATGATTTCCTATTCCTTTTACCTCACTTATTAAAATTTTATAATAATTACATAAAAATTGATGTTAACATCATATGTTATAAAGATTTTTGGTACATAAATCCAAAATTACTATGATAGGTTGAATATGGTCAAAGAAGTAACATTTTAAAACATTTAGTGATTAATAATCTTGAAATAATTAAAAAAAATTCAAACAATTTTACATTGTAATCTAACCATTAAATAAAATTATGAAAAATGAACTATGATACAGTCATAGAGACGGTAGGTCGTACAAACGCATGAGTACATTTCCATAGTTCAATGATTAATATGGATACAAGATAGATTTATTTTATATTTTCATAATTATAATAATATCGTAGATATATATCTATATCATTTAATTACTAAAAATATACTTATATATATCATCCATTTTATGAGGTGATAGAAAATGAATCATATCGCTTCTCGAAGGTGGGATTCCACACATACGCAAGAACGACTTTATAATTTTCCATTACATGGAATGGTTAGAAGTTAAATGTTATATAATATGTTTAGAAGGATAAATATTTCATTATTATAATATATTAACATTAATTCAATCATTATAATTTTTATTTATAGACGGTTATGAATAATGAATTGCATTGGTTCGTGATGTGGTAGTCTGTCCTTCATACAATTAATGAATTCAATTTAATGAATAATGGAGAAGGATATAGGTTATTATATAAATATAATAACATCTAATAATATGTGTGATTCATGTTTTATTACTTTATCATAGTTTATGTACATTTTATGGTTGGGGAATACAAAATAAAAATTAAATATGTAGTGGAAAACTATAGGTCTTTAATAGATGACCACTTCTCCAAGACACATTAGGAAATAGAAGACTTTTATTAAAAAACAGAAAGGACTCTAGATTTATGGTAGGGATTTACGAAGGGATTTGGGAATGGGTTGGCCGAAAAAATGGGATTTTAAGTGTGAAGGTAAGAGAAGAATAAATTCTCTTTTATAATAGAGAGAGGGTCAATCATAGAATTTATAAAAATATTAAATTTATATAAATTTATATTAAATTTTAAATGGATAACATGTCATTTTATATAATATTGAATGATTATCGGTCTAAATAATCCCATATAATCAAATTTGGATATGTTTTGACTATGTTTTAACATATCATTTTTAACACCTTCTTAATCTATTTTAAATTTATCATGAAAAGAAATGTCTTGGCTCATTTAGGTTCATGATAATTACAATAAATATATAAAAATCTGATAAATATACCATGGTTGATATTATGAACCATATCATATCCATTTGGTTAAATATACTATTTTAGAAAATTTGTACCATTAAATAATATATTATCTAATTTAAAATATAAATGATGTTAATTTTTAAAACTATTCACTACTATAACTTCAATAATATCAAGATAGCACATATACTTAAAAAATATATATTAACACGTGTCAAAAATTTCTTAATAATTAATAAAATTTGTGGAACTAATTATTTTTCTCTAATTATATTACTTTTAATATTTTTATATCACTTATTTTATTTTCCAATTAATTAAATAATTGATGCATCAGTATTGTGCATCAATTAAGGTAATTATATTATCCCTAAAAATTAAAAATAAATTTTCATGATGAAGATAAATATATTATCATATAAAAAATACTATTTATAATATATCATATCCTCTATAAAATCCATATTCAAATATTCTAGTTATTAAAAATAGTAGTGTGAAATGTTTTACTTTTCATGACATAAATTACTTTAAAGGTCATAATCTCCTCCGAATTGACAAAAAAATATTATATAATTTAATTATGGATCAATATGGATAAAATGGACGCATCCAATATAATTAAGGAATGATTTTTTGGCGACATTATGATTCTTATCATTTTATTTTTTTCATTAATTACTGGATTTACTAATTATCATGTAAACAAAAATATTAATGTTACAATTCATATTGAACTAAAAGAAAAAGAATAATATTAACTAATATTAAACCACATAATTAAATATAAGGATTCCATTTTCCAAATTCAAAATAAATAATAGGTAGAATGCAATTTAAAATTAAACCAGCGAAATTTGATGAATAAAAGTTTTCTAAAAATATGACAATTTAAATATAAAATGATTTTATTCTAAATTCAGGGATAAAATCATTTTCAAAAACCATTATTTAGTAATTTGACATCATAATTAAATAACTAAATTTAACATAATTTATATAAGAATATTAATTTATAATTCTTTTGAAATTAAGATACAATTTTCAATAAAATTTATTATTTTTCATTATTCATTGAAAAATCTATCCCTTCAAAAAAGTCTCAAAAAAATTCATAGGATAAATTTGAAAACATGAATTATAAAATTATATTAATTTTTTCAAATAAATTTTTCATCACTTATATAAATAATAATTATATTCCTTCAAAAAAATAAATAAAACTCATTTGTAATGATTTTATTTAAGAATAAAATGGCTTTGAAAGAAATTTTGTGATTATTATTTAAGAAATTTTCAATTTTTTTTATTTTTAACTTTTTTTATTTCATAAATCAGTTAATACTATTCATACAACCCTATTTAACTAATCCTCAATAATGGCCACATAATAAAATTTCATTATTTATCAAAGCTAGGTGTGGTGTATCTTATATGCTACGTACATTCATTTTAGATTCTATGAATATTACATTATCCTCCATCTCGATAATAAATTTAATCTTCTCAATTTGAAATTTGGCTCGATAACCATGGTTTTGAATTTTTAAAACACCTTTTTTGAAATAGCACAACGTAAAAAGGGTTAATAAAACATCCTCTCGAAAAGAAGGAAAGGTAAGTATGAATGTCATCTGGGATAACACATACCAGGTTTCCATATAGGATAACATTAGTGGGAAGTGAGGATAAAGTAATTTCTAGAGATCATTTATCATAATAAAGAGATAAACTTGAAAAAATAACAACCAAACAGCTTTAAACAACAAATTTTGAATAGACCGTCAATTTGTTTGAATTGAAGGTTATAGGAAAACATTTTTCCTCAAGATCATTTTACTAGAGATTATGTTTTATGTTTGCTTCATTAATAATTAAATAAATAAATGTACATACTTAATAAGTATAATCTCATCATTTAATAAATTTCCTCCACAGTATCATATTTTTTTCCAAACAATTAGTATTTATGTGCAATTTATCATAATACACGGAAGAATATAATTTAATTATTTTTTTATAGGCACTAAAAATCAAAATGGTTTAGAAATAATAAGATAATTCTCAAAAATAGTAAATGTCTATATGATGATCAATAATATCATCACAAAAATTAAATAGTAATACCCAATATTCAACATAGTTCATTCAATAAGAAAAATAGTTGTAATTCCTCAAAATATTCTATATCATGATAAAAACTAGAAAACCATAATAATTTGATCACATCATCTTACAACATTAATTTAGAATTTATCTCTCCCAAAATGTTCACGCCCTAAACATATAACCTCCGAGATACCCAAACTATTTTGATAAATAACCTCAGTCACCATTAATCTACAATACAATCATATATGAATCAAAAAGGTAAATAAACCTAAATTCATAAAATATAAATTCATAATATTTTGTTTACCTTAATCATCTATGATGCCCAAAATAGTGAAAATATTCAAAATTAACATTAATCACTTAACACATAATTAATTTCCAATCCCAAGATTACCTTTACCATAATACATAAATTCAAAAAATGATCATAGAATTGTTTATTAATGTAGTTTAAATAAATACAACCCATTTCATAAAAATCAGGAAATTATGTACGCTAATAGTATGTTATCAATCCTTAATGCCCTTCGATTGTGGTTTTATGCCTCAGGGCCTATCTGGATTCAACATGTTATTGATAGTCCTTCAAGTATCATTCTTCTAAACAATAGTAATGTAATTATTATAACATTATATAATTGTGAGAATCCTTCAAAAAATGATCATTCTAAATTCTACAATCATTAAATGTTTTATCCTCAAATGTTTTCTTATACCATTCATTTTCCATCTAAAAATGTAATAACACGTAGTTACCTCAAAATAAAAGATCATTTAAACCATAATGGATATCAATACTTATAAACTTATGTACAAAAAATGAAAATATAATAATTCCTGAACTAAAATTTGTCACTCAATAAGTTTAAGGGGCATACTTACCTTAAACTAATAAATTATCTCGCAAAATATCAATAACAGCAAGAAAATATCATCACTTAAATCCACAAAAGGGTGGTGTATAAAAAATTGCATTTATTATAAACCATAATCTTTTAATCCCTTGATTGTATCCATTACACATAGGTTAACATTTCTTAATAACATACTAAGAAAAAAAGATGTCTAAACCCTACAAGGATACAAATAGTATCAGCCCCATGCCATCACATTCAGATCTGAAGTTAAACATTCAGATCTGAAGCTAAAAATATAATCATTACACTTCTAGTTTTCATGAAAATAAATGTGATCCAATTCCTCCCATCATAAAAATAAAATATAAAATGGATAATTTGGGTAACTTACTCACTCATGCAAAATTTAGGTTTATTATATTACATAATTATGAAAAACTATAAACAACTTCAGTTCATATAAAACTAGTTTATAATGATCTACATCATCTCCCACTATATCCATCTTTTCATATTCCATATTCAATATTTTTCATACCCCATAAAATTACTCACATATGAAACGTTTATAATCATAAATCATTTATAATCACTATTTATAACCTAGTAAAAACAAACAAAATAATGTTTGATATCATATTATTAGTTAGGGTAAGAAAAGACGACATAAATTAAAAATCATATGAAACAATATGAAAATAATAACGATATGTGATCAGGACTATAACATAAAAATTTCAAAACCAATCTGAAATAGAACATAAAAATGATTAAAGGAATTAAAAATTCATAATTCATAATACCCAAATCATAATAATGAAAAATCATCATAACTATATCATGAACTATAAGTTCATGTCATACATGTGTGTGGAATAATTATAAGTATATAAATCATATCATAAGTCAATTATGACTACAAATACCATAAGATCATGTATCAACTTCTGTTTTCCCATAATAAATCATGAACATCAAATAGTTTATTATTATTGATTAATAACATCAACTTCTTTCCCAAAACTAATCGACCACTTTGACATGTTTCCCATAATGGATCAAGCACTTCCACTTGTTTTGAATAAGGGTATCCTAATATATAATAATTTTCCAAATTAATTTGGGGAAGATATAGGTCTCACCCACACATAATTAAAATTATATATATATATTCCAGAAGATAATTAGCCATTCATCAAATCCAAATTGATGAATGAAATGGGCTTCAAAAACATTTCATCATATAAAACCCCATGGAAAAGAAATGGATTTTATAAAAATTTCATCATTTCATCATAAAAATAAACCATCTAGAAAAATAATAAGGATGGTATCCTTGGAAAATATCTCTAATAATTCTTTTTATCATCATAATATGTCATTATAAATGGGAAATTATATTAAAATCTCACTTGCAATAATTCTTCAGGAAAATATCTTTTCAATTTTAATATCAATTATAATTTCATTAAAAAAAATTATGCACATAAAATTAAGAACCTTAAATTTAAAAAACCGTATAAACATATAATGTAATATTCAAATCATTAAGGAATCCTGAAGGACTAAAACTTTTCTTATTCCATATAAGTTAAAAAAACACTACTTCCATATATTTTTTGGAAAATCTCAAAAATAATTAGTTTGGAAAATGAAAAAATGTACTTTTCATACATTTTTGTAAAAATAAAACAATTGATACAAATGAATTGAAAAATTAATTGAAAATTATAAAAATTACATTGATACATTTTTTAGAAAAAAAAATATATAAAATAAATAATCCCTAGTGGAGACATAAACATAATAATTCATAAATAATGATGTTATTATGAAATAAAAACCATACCACTTAGGTATCTTGTAATATTAAACCCCATGAAATAATAAATCCAAATGAAACATTTAAAATCATGAAAATAGGATATTTATAAATTAATATGTGGAATATTTATTATATACATTTTTTTAACAAAAATAGGATCATGATGTCAGATATGTCTCAACAAAACATAATTTACCCAAATATACCTCACCATGAGTCTGAATCATCACATATATTGTTTAAATTTACAAATAACAAATGACGGTTAATTATTTTCCTGATACATTTTAGTATTTGGTTTCCTTTCATCTCAAATAATTCCATTTTATAACAATTAATAAAACAATTATGTTCACATTGGATGTTTTAGTTATATTTGGCACATAATTCCAATAAAACATTGGTGGGTTTACTATGATTAAATAGAAATTTATTCCTTCATTTAAAAAATAATAATAATGAAGTAATTATAATTTTTATAAATTAATTTTAATTTTAAATCAATCCAATATATATGGTTATAAAAAATTTAGTATGTTAAAATTATGGACATGGTAGGTCGTACATTCTTGTGAGTAAAGTTTCAATTTTTCAATGAAAATTTTCTAAACAATGTAATTATTATTTTATATTTCTATCATAACCATAATAAAAAATATATCAAATTGAATCTATAAAGTATATAGATATATGTATATATATATATATATATATATACATCATCCATGTGATTTGGTGATGAAAAATTAATCACATTGCTGAATGGAGGTGGGACTCCACACATACACAGAAAATATGTTATAATTTTTCTTTTCATGGAAAAGTAATAATGTAAATGCTGTATTAAATTGTTATAATGATAAATAAGTCATTAAAATTACATATATACATAAATTCCATAATTATAATCTTTATTGAGAGACAGTGAAGGAAAATAAATTGCATTGGTTTGTGTGGTGGTAGTCCTCCATTCACACAACTAATGAATTACATTACTATTTGATGGATGTTGGATACAGATGTAGGTTATTAAATTAACATAATTACATTTCATATTATTAATGATACATGTTTTATTATATATGATAGTTTTTGAATATTTTAAGGTGGTGGAAAATGAATTGCATTGGTCCATGAGGTGGTAGTCCACCATTCACACAACTAATGAATTACATTAATATTTTATGGATGTGAGAGAGGTATATAGGTTATTAAATTAACATAATTACATTTCATTTTATTAATGATTCATGTTTTATTATTTTAAGATTCATTTATAATATTTTAAGGTGGTGGACGAAAAAAAACTAAAACATGCAATTGAAAACAATACCACTTCTTTTGAAATCATCCCAGGATTAACACATTAATACACATATGATCAGAATCATTCCAAACATCAAACCTAGATAAATTAATTTATGGAATATAGGAAGGTATTTGGGTAGATTTTGGTTGAACCAAATGGGGTATTAAGTGATAATGAAAGAGAAGAAGAATTTACCTTTTATAAGAGAGGGGAGGGGAACTCTTGGAATTTATCAAAATATTAAATTAATAAAAATTAATGTTACATTATATGTGGCTAAAAACAAATATATTCTGAATATAATATTATGATGGGTAAAAATAAGATCATATAATAAACATTTTAAATGTTTTGACTATGCTTTTATCCTTATATTTTTGTTTCAGCCCCTAATTAACATTTTTTTTAAAATTAGTTTGATAATAAGATATTTTATTCTTTAAGGGTCTTGATAATTACTATAGTAGGAAAATCCTATTAATGTAAACTATTTTATATTATAAATCATATCATAATAACATTGATGAGCATTATATTTTTCTGAATTTTATATCATTTAATACATTATTTTCTGTTATATAATATGAATACTGTAATTTTTAAAACTATTTATTACATTGACATTAATAATATCAAGATAAATAATAAAATTCATTCCAATTATATCAAATGATCCCAAACATGCCATGTTAATATAAAAATTCATAGACCACATTATATCTCAGAAACTATATTACTTTTAATATTTTTTATATCATTTATTTTATTTTCCCATTATTTAAATAATTACTTTATCATCATTGTTCATGAATTTGAGGAGACTATTTATTTACTAAAAATTAAAACTAAATTAAAATAATGGAGATAAATATTTTATATTTCATAATACAATACATGCATCAACTCTTCAGTCCCTCTTGGGACACAGGACAATGGTACATTGTTTGGAATCATGGTTTATCCCAAACATAATTCACTTGTGTGTTCCCCACTATCCATGTCCATATGGTTTTGGAGGTGGTTGAATGACTTTAACTATTAATGCTCCACCCATATCCAACCTCTAACTAGGTATATTTATTCAAATTCTATACTACATGGGATTCCCTAACCATTCCCCAACAATTCATATGAAAAAACAATATTCAAAAATTTTCAAACAATCCCCATAATAACAAAAACAAGGTCTAAATAATGGACTACTAAAAACAAAAACAAAAACAATATTAAATAAAGTGATTATATGTTGAAAAATTCCCACCATAAAATCTATTTTTCCCTAAAAATACAACCAAGAATACTCCATGTCTAGAAGATGAGGCCACTACTCTCTTATCTGTGTATCACGCTTCTATGTCTCATGAGAGTTAGAACCATGCTTCCAATGCAAAAAACCAAAATTAATAGAATTTCCATAAAAACCATATTCTTTGAATAAATCATCAATATTGGCTTATCAGTCATATATCATTCCATTTTCACATTAATGTCCCCCACCTCGAAACAATAGATAGGCCGGACATATAATTTTTAAAATGAGACACATGAAACATGTTATGAATTGATGTCAACTGAGGTGGCACAACCACGTTGTAATATATTATTCAAATCATCTCAACATCCTTAAATGTTCCCACATTTCTCAATTCTAACATTCTATATTTCCAATGATATTTGTGAATAAATAAGTGTAAAACTCTCAAAACACCTAGTCACCAATTGAAAACTATAATCGACATAAACTACAATAAACATAGGATTTATAAGACCTTTGAGTCATCTGTATTCTCAAAAAATAAAATTAATTTTTTTTCATCTTTTAGACCAAACTAGTTTTTATAAAGTATGCTCCACCAATATCATACTAACATAGTATATATTTAAATGGCCATGCATACATGGCCTCAAATTCTTCAAACCTGATGGATGAATGGTAACTATTTTTATAATAATACTCAACCCGTATAATGTTTCTATCCCAAAATACATTAAAATAACCAAAAGAAATAATGAAACATGCCTTCAATAATTTTTATAAATCAATATATCTATGAATCCTGTTGTAGATGATATTTATCTCTAAAAATAATATGTAATCCTATCTCCTCTAAAAGGCCTCTACATAAATATATGTGAATCGATGATTCCATTCAGAAACTATAATAAATGGAACTCTATGAAATATAAAAATAATATACACATAGAGACGTCCCAAGTCCCATACTTTTGTATCATAATAAAATAAAATAATATGAGTGATTTGGTAAGCTGATTGATCACTACACGTCTTTAATTCTCCCCTGAAAGGGTATTTGGACATCACACTACATGTTCCACCAAAATATCATCCCAATTCCAATTTGACAAAGGTAGGGGATGAATATTACAGGCCGGTTTCTGGTGCTCATCATTTTCCATAAAAAATTTATAACAATGACAACCATGTCAAAAATATCTTGTATCATATATGGACACTAGAATCATCAACGTATATGACCAAACATCTTCATTTGTGCTAGGGTTTATCACCCTCTATGAATTATTAAAACCCCTATTCACAAAATTTCTCATGGGAAAAGTGATGACATGCCTGTTCCAAAATCACAAGATTCTCTTAGAAGATAATGAACAACCACTAACAGTATCTCCACCATAAATAGAGACACACCTTCCAAAAAACTCATCATTGAGTATCTATTCTTGAAGAATCATCTCATTAATATAGGAGGTAAACACACACATTCCAAAATGTTCTCGGTGTCATCCTACTGAAATCCCAAATGCATACAAAAAACAAATCCATTCAATTCCACCCATCAAATGATTCTTTCATGGTCATGGTCCAAAATATAATAATCAAGGAATCATAAATGATATTTCCCAAACTATGGTGCATGAAATTTCTAAATAAATGGATTGTAGGTTCTCATCACATCACCACTGATACAGATTCAAAAAATTAAAATATAATGTAGAACTCCATAATTTATTATCAGAGTATATGTTAATCTATTCTATGAAAATTTATTTTTAACAAATATAAAGAAAATATATCTTATCTGAAATTTCAAATTCATTTTTATTATAGTTATTCTGATGTGGAATAATCATTCAAAAACCATAGATCACATTGTGGTCACCCTAAATGATAATGGATCCAAATCCTTATCCTAAGGCATCTGAAAATACCATATAACCATGTCCATCCATGGATGATTCATCCCTAGTGAAGAATTAAAAATATTATTCATGTATTCAAAAGAATTATAAAATTTTGAATCACCTCAATTCATTTTGACTTTTTGAGTGAGAGAAATCATTGGAGAATCTAACATTGTGAAATCATTGTTGAATCCATTTTAATTCATTGTTAATCCTAATAATTTTTTAATCTAAAAAGCATTTTAATATTTTTTCCATGACATTAAATTTTTAACCTTTATAGGATTGACAAAAATATCATTGTTTGAATCCATTAGTCCAAATAAAATCACTTTTTAAATCTAGAAATTACATTTAGAATGCATGGAATAAAGAAATTGATCTCACAAATTTTCTAGAAAAACTCTTAGATGATTTAGAATATTATCTTTATCCTTGGAGTAAACCAAGATTTCAAACATGGATAACTCCATGATGACAGTTAGACACTCATGCAAAATGAAATTAAATAGTTACATTAAAATAATAGTATCGGTTAAGAAAAAATACACAACAATGTAACAATATTGGCCATACCTACTCTTGATGGCGATCTTTGAGATATTGTTTAATTTTATTCATTATAGGTTTTATTTAAAATAATGATAAATATTTGGAAACAAATTATCTCCTTAAAATGGTCAAATAAAAAATTAATCAATGAAAACATATATTTTTTTCAGCCATTACTCAACTTAGTTTTCATTAATTATCAAAATGGAGATTTGTCCCATCTCGTTTCGTTAAAAAAATTATAGATATAGTATAAGGATCTAGCCTTATTACATTGCATATTCTCGAATTATTCAACAACTCACTTCCTTCCACAATAAGAATCTTTTCAATTTTACTGATTTATATATTTTGGAAATATACCTTCCTAACATTCTACATTATTACAGAGTGGATACCATAAAAATAGTATTTATTTATTCCAAAATATAAAACTTTTGAAATGAAAAATTATTTCATTGAAAAATATTCATAAAATTTAACTTGGAGTCCATATTTTTCTTAAAAATCCTTACAATATATGAAAATCATTTAAAATCATGGTATGATCACAAAAAGTCTAGTAAAAGAAATTAAATAATAAAATAACACATTAGTCCATGATTACTTGTAACGTATGAAATTATTTTTAAAAAAAATACCTGTCACCCATAATACTTTCTTTTTGAAACATTACATTCCCAAAAAAACATAATGAACATAATTAAAACCATAAATTTATCTTGGGGAGTTACTTACATAATCTTGTAACCCAATTGGAAACCTTCAAATTTATAACCCTTACAGCTACTGGACAAGTTTTATAACCATCAAATTTACACTTAGAGTACCCATATGGATAACCTCCAACATAGACATACCCAATTCATTGGAAAGAGATGTAGATCCAACCCTTCACATAAACAGTTTCCAATAACTATAACATAATCATACAACATTAATTATTGCATAAAAACTTTTCTTTTGAATTTTTTAAAATAAAATTTTTATAATAGAATTTTGAAAGAAAATCCCCTTAAATTTTTCATATAATCAAAGTGAGAATTAATAAAGTGTATAAAATATGTATATACATTGTAAATACACATAATTAAAATAATATTAAAAAAAATCATCAAACAAATAATTCGAATACAACATAAATATTGAAGTAGAATGTTGACCCAAAGAATGGAAATAGGTTTAAGAATTCCCTTACGTTGGGTTTTTCATACTTAAAACATGTATAAACCTCATATATGGTGGATAAAAGGGTGTTATTAATATCATAAATAAATGTATTCACGTTTATAATATATTATATGATTATTTCATTACAACATTGAGACCTTTAATTTTTAGTATTTTGTTTCTTCCATTGTTTTGGGTGTGTTCTTTACATGATTTCCATGTATGGTTTGTATTTTATTTTTTTGTAGAATAGAAACGAAATAACCAAGGTTGAGTAAAATGGTATTAATATGTTTCCAGAATATATAATTATACCCTAAATAAATTTTTTCTCATATATTATGATGGATCATTAGAAAAAACATTAATGATGTTTGTCTAGATCATTTTTGGTGGTATCTCAATAAACATGAACTTGATTCATTATATAATTTATTTCTATGTATATAAGTTAATTCCAGAATTGAAAATAGTTTAAAAAATAAAATTCTAATTCTAATTCAACTACCAAAAGGGTTTTATGGTTAGCTTTGTAGTACTTAATTGATATTGAAAATAAATCGTCCCTGATTTTGGTGAATAAACACATCATGGAAGGTGTTTTTATTTTAAAACAATAGGGAGGGGAGAGGAATGAATATGATTAATCATTAACATGAACATGGTAACCTAAATAATATATAGGATTCTAGATATTTCATTCCTCCTTGATATGTGGAGGGAAAAAGAGTATAAAAAATAATGTAATTGGAATGAAAACAAATTAAAAAGGAAGGGGACTCTTACCTCTTGATCTCTTCTCCTTTAGATCCTCCTTAAGGAATTTGGTAATGTAATTTTTGTTCAGACAAGATGGTATTGGATTTTTGTAGGAGCCTTGGGTGGGGGGAATTTGTGAGAACATGGAGAATTATCAAGACTGAATAGGTGTGATATGGTGAGCATAATGAGGGTGGTATTTATAGTGGAGGGGTGGAGGGATTTTATATTATTTCAATCATTATTTTAAACTTTTTTCTTACGTCAATAAGTGGTATTCATTATTGTGATCCAAATAGTAAAGATGTAATTTGAGAACTAAATATGTTGTTTTACATCCCCTATGATGTCAAAAATATTTCATTTAACTGATAATTTGAATATACTGTATTTTACCATATATCAGTGTCCATAAAAAATTCATGAATTACCAAAAAATCCAAAAAAAAATCCACCATAAACATTTTTTGATGTGTATAATTTAGAAATGAACCCCCCTATTGGAAAATAATAGTCAAAATATGATTAATTTATTTTTTAAATAAAATCATTATTTATTAAAAAATAAACAATTTTATAACAATAACTCATTTTATATCACCGTGAAAAATTAATTAGGATGTCATTATCATGAATCCTAAAGAAAAAAAATTAATAATACAATTTATTATTCATTAGTGTAATATTAATATTCATAAGGGTATTTTACTATTCACTAAAAATCATGTTGGTGCCTTCGGACAAAAAATAACTCAGTGATCACAATTCTGGATGACCATTTTTTGAAATTCAAAACCTATAATTGGTTAAATTATGTTTAAAGGATATTAATAAATATATAGTTTAAATAATGTTTCACAAATTTCATTTTTTTAAACCTTCAACTGTTACACTATCCCCACCATCAAGAAATTACACCCTCAAAATTTTATTTACTTATTAAAAAAGAGATCTTACCTTTACCTCATTGTATTTTTAGATTTCCATGTCACTTCTTTAACCATATGATTTCTTGAAAAAAAAATACCTTGTGAATTACCATATTCCACAATACTTGTTCCCTTTGATAAATAATTTGAACCTGTTTCTCTTCCGATGAAATGTTATCTTCCAACTAAACTTCTTTTGTGCTCAAAACATGAGTTGAAACTAGCATATACATTCTCAACATCAGGAAATAAAAAACATAGTGTAACTGAGATAAACTCAGGGGAAAAGATACTGGGTAGGCGATTGGTCCAACCTTCTCTTGGATTTCATAACGTATAACGAACAATGGACTTCACATTCTTTTCTTACCGAAACCCATAACACTTTTCCGTGGTGAGATTCTTAGAAAAACATGATCACCTACCTCAAAAGAAAAGTCACCAATCATGTTGTTTGCATAACTTTTCTGCATGATCTATGTTGTCCTCTTATGTTGTTGTATCATCTTTACTTTCTCAAAGACTTCCTCTAGTAATTTTGGTCCCATCAATAGCATTTCCCTGACATCATCCCAACAAGATGGAGTTCTACACTACTTCCCATACTATTCCTTGAAAGGTTAAATATGAATACTGGAATGAAAACTATTATAATATGAAAACTGAACTAAAGAAATATGATGATCCCAACTTCACTGGTAGTCCATTGAACAAGATTGAAGCATATCCTTCAATGTCTGAATCGTTCGTTCAGACTTCCAATCTGATTGAGAATGAAAATCTTGACTGAAATTTAATTCTCAGCCCAAAGAAGTTCGAAGGCCCTCCCAAAAGTTATAAGTGAACCATGTATCCTTGCTAGATACAATGAGAAGTGGAACTCCAGGTAACCTAACAATATCTTTGAGGTACTATCATGATATCTTATCCAATGATATTATATCTTGAATGGAAATAAATTGTGAATATTTTATCATCTGATCAATAACAACACGAATTGCATTGTTACCTCAAGAGGTCTTAGGTATTCCTACCACAAAGTTGATGGATACATTCTCCCACATCCACTAAGGTATTGTAAAAGGCTGAAGCATCCCCTTTAGTAACTATCAATCTTCTTTAACCAGTTGAAATTTCAAAAATTTCAAGGTAAAAATGATATATCTCTTTTGATTCCATCCGAAAAATAATACTCTTGAAGGTCTATGTACATCTTCGTATTGCAAGGATGAAAAGAAAATTGAGAATAATGATCTTCACACAACAAATCATTCTTCAACTAGGAATCACAAAGCACAAATTTTTTTATGAAATCTTAAAATGCAATCTTTATATTGGTTAAATTCTGGAAACTTGCCCATTTTATCCAATTCTACATTAACATGTAGATCACAATATATGTTCTGCATTTTCTTAATTCTCTCTGATAATGATGATTACCCTTAAACTTGAAAAAAAACATAGGTATTTCAATCACCAACAACTTCTATTATAAAATTATTCATGTCATTCACCAAGGGATCATGTTCCAAACATATCATAGTTAATGATGCATGAGTTTTTTGACTCAAGGAATCTACCAATCTGTTTTCTTTTCATGGATAATAATTTATCATGAAATCATAATCTTTTATGAGTTCTAGACATATTTTCTGTCTCATGTTTAATTCCTTAAGAATGATTATATAATTCAGAATTTTATGGTTAGGATAAATTTGATATTTTGGATCTGTATAAATTAATCATCCAACTTTCCATGGAAAAAAACCACAGCTACCAATTCCATATCATGTGTGGGATAATTTAACTCATGATATTTTAGTTTCCTTTAAGCATTAAGAAATTACCTTATCATTCTGAATCAAAACACTACCAATTCCCTTCAAATAATACTTGTTGTATATGAAAAACTCACCATTTCTGAAAAGAAGATCCATAACCTGAGCATTCACCAATATCTCCTTCAGTTCTTGAAGACAAACATAACATTCTTCTGTATAAAAAAATTAACCCATTTTCGTGTTAACTTACATAGAGGGCTAGATAACCATGAAAAGTTTTTAATATACCATCGTTAATAACTTTATAATCCAAGAACTACAAATCCTTGTATCATTTATTAGTATTTCCCATTCATCATCCACTTTTTGTGGGTGGATCAACTGTTATTCTATCCTTATTTACAATGTTCAAATGAAAAGAAGTATGTTTCATCCAAAAATCAGACATGCTGAATTTTCCAGATAGATTATTTTCCTTTGAGGTTTGTAAAACAAACCTCATATGTTTTTCATGCCCCAATTTACTCTTAGAAAATAACAAAATTTCATCATTAAACAAAACTAAAAACTTATCAAATAACTCATGAAATATTCTATTGATAAGATTCATGAATATAGAAGGTGAATTAGTTAACCCAAATGGAATATTAACAAAAATATAATTCCATTGTCTAATATGAAAATATGTAATTTAGATGTCATCCACCTTCACCTTCAGCTGATGGTAACTGATCTCAATTCAATCTTGGAAAAGTACTGAGCTCCCTAGTACTGATCAAACAAGTCATCAACATAAAGCAAAGGTTACTTGTTTTTAATAGTTATTTTATTCAAATCTTTATAATCATTGAAATTTTTCAAGGAACCATATTTATTTTTAACGAAAAAAAGAAAATCACCACATGGTGATGTGCTAGGATAAATTAATCCATTATCAAGAAGATCATGAAAAAAAATTTAATTCAAGAAGTTCCATTTGATATGGGGGTTTCGAAATTTTCATAGCATCAGGAACTAAGTAGATTGTCAATTTGACTTCTTGATCATATATGAAACTGGGTATCTCATTAGAAAAAACATCATGGTATTAATTTACCATAGGAACATCAATAATCAGAACGGTTCCCTTGTTTTCAACAATATGATCATGATATCTTTCACTTCCTTTCTTAATTAGTTTCCATTCTTCCGGATGTGTTTTCATTTTTATGGGTTTGGCCGTGTATAAAAACAGAAACTATTTCTGGAAAACAACTTCTTTAGCTCAATACAAAATATTAGTAAGATAAATAGAAATCCAATCTATTCCCATAATGACGTCAAACTCTACTAAGAGAAAAACATAAAGGTTTGAAGGTAATGTCATTCCACATACCATAATAGAAATATTTTTATAATTACTCTTTGTAATAATATTTCCCCTTGTATTTAACAATATATTCCGGTCTCATTTATTGAGGTAATATTTCCAAATTACCAGAAAAATCCTCAGAAATAAAGGAATGTATAGACCCCATATCAAAAAAAACATTAGAAAAATATGAGTAAACAAACAAGGTACCATATATAACATATTTAGATGGTCTGATGTGTGCTTACATGGTCACAAAGGATCTCACTACACTAATATTCTTTTATCCTGGAATCTATGCATCATTCAGATCTCTCATTGTGTAGTCATTTTCATAATGACCCATCTCTCAACGTTTAAAACACATAACAGTTTTCCATTAAGTATTAGTCTTAGGATCATTTTCATTACAATCTTCATCTATATTTCCAAACATATCACATCAAATACACTTCCATGTTTTGGTAAGGCATTCCCCAATGTGATTTTTACCACAATTTTCACAAACTAGAAATTGCAATTTCTTACCGTCAGATTTCATTTGTTGAATCATACCCAAAAATTTTCAAGTAGACCTATTTTTCTCCTTGTTTTCAAGGTTATTGTGATCATTATAAAATTCCATCTCCAACCTCTCATCACATCGGTCAACTTTCTCAAAACTTTTTAATTCACGTTTGTCCAATTCCCTTCGATACCTTGTCTTCAATCCTTAGTAAAACTAGTTTATTTTTCTATATTTATGTCGAATAAGATTTGGTGCATACCTCACCAGCCATGTGAAGTTTTCTTCATACCCAACCCCTGAATATTCCTCATTTTTCATCAATTCATGTAATTTATTCTCCAAAATAATTGATACCATCTGAGGAAAATATTTTTAAGGAAATTTTTTTTCAATTCATCCCACTCTAAGGCATCAATCTCCTCTGTATCCATGATATTTTTGACCATTTACCACCACTAATCAAATTTAACTCCCAAGCGATAAATGAAAAGACATAAATTTTGATTATCTGAATATCCCATAACACCGAATATCATTTCAAAAGAATTAATACATCCTTATGCCACAACTGGGATATAAGATCCATTAAAAGCATGAGGGTGTTATCTTATAAAATTATACAATATCATCATGTTCTATTGTGGTTATTCAGTTTTTTCTCTTGCATAGATTCCACCACCATTTATTACCTATGTGAGATGATCCATTACAATCACAAACTACTCGGTTCCAATCACTACCATTCCAGGCTACAGATTTGGAAGGATATCATTCTGTTAGTGCCTCTATTCTTCAGCATCCCTGTTTCTTCTATAGAAAACCATTCTAAACAAACATTTCTTAGTCGAAGAAACATGGTAATATTTAAATTATATGTCATTTTAAATTAACCATAAATTAAAAATCATTTATATTATTCTATTAACAGCATCCCAGCCCATAAATTTATCTAAACCATCCTCAGATACCAACTATAGGGACCCGACCTTATTACAATACATATTCTTGAATTTAGTAAAGAAATCAATTGCTTTCACATTTAGGATATTTTCAAGTTTTGAGATTTAGGGAATTCAGACATAATAAATTCATACCATTCAACATTATTAAAGAGTGGATTATAATACAAATATTATTCATTTCTTCCAAAATATAAAACATTTCAAATAAAACATACTTTCTTTGAAAAATCATTATAACATTTGGTATGGCTTCGTTCATTGTCTTACACATCCTTATAACCTATGAAAATCATTTAAAAATATGGTATGATTACAAAAAGCTTAGTAAGGTTTATAAATGATGGAAATAAAACATTAGTCCATGAATACGTGTAACATAAAAAATCATTTTCAAAAAGATATACTTGTCACACATAATACATAATTTTTGAAAAACAAGATTCCCAAAAAACATAATGAACAAAAATATAAAAATAAAATTTTATTTTGAAGTTAATTAAAAAATATTTTAACCCTCTTGGAAACCTTTTAATTTGTAACCCTTATAGCTACATTACATTTTCTGTAACCATCGTAGTTACACATGGAGTAATCATATTGCCGACCTCCAACATAAACATACCCAATGAATTGGAGGGAGATATAATTTCCACCCATCATAATAAAAAAGACCATGAAAGAGAATTTAATCATACAACATGATTAATTTCATTAAAAAATTGCTATTGATTTTTGTAAAATAGAATTTCTAAAAGTTGATTTTAAAATAAAAGACCCATACAAATGTCCTATAATTGATGTGAGACTTATTAAAGTGGATGGAATATGTGTGTACACTATAAATAGACATAATTAAAAATAATATGAACAAAATTAATTTCAGAAACAATTTTAACACACCATTGATAACGAAGTACAAGGTTAACCCAATGAATGGAAATCTTGTTAAAAATTCCCTTACCTCAGGTTTGTATTACTTCAATCATGTTTAAAACACCTATATAGTGGTTAAAATAAATTTATTAATATATTAAAGAAACATATTCATGTTAATGATACATTATATGATCATTTGATAACATCATTTCTACCTTTAATTTTTAGTATTTTGTTCCTTCCAAGGTTTTGGGTGTGTTCTTTATATGATTTCCATGGTCGGTTTGTATTTGATTTTCTTGTCGTATGGAAATGAAATTTTAGAAGTGGAATTATATAGTATTAAAATGATTCCAAAATATATAATGATACCATAGAACATGTTTTTATCAAATATTATGATGGATCATTACCTAAAACATTAATGATGTAGGTTTAGATGATTTTTTGTGGTTCCTCGATAATCATGAACTTGTTTAATTATATAATTTAATATTATGTATAAAAGTTCAGTATGGAACATAAAATTGGTTAAAAAATTCTATTTCACATTTGATTCAAATATTAATATGGTATTATGACAAAATTTGAAGTATTTAATGGATATTTCAAACCCATCGTCCATGATTTTGGTAAATCGGCACATCGTCGACGGTGTATTTATTTTTTGAAAAAGAGGGAGAGGATAAGAAGGAAGAAGATGAATATTTAATGTGAAGAAGGTGACATAAAGAATATATAATATTATAGAGATTCCATACCTGTTTTATAATATGAGGGAAATATAGTATAAAAATTAATGTAATTAGAAAGAAAAAACATGAAAAAGAAACATGACTCGTACGTCTTGATCTCTTCTCCTTGAGATCCTCCTTACGACCCGTGGTTTTGGACTTTCTGTGGAGACCAACAGGCCTTGGATGCGTGGAAGAGCCTTGGGGTGGAAATTGTTTATAACGTAGACAATGGTCAAGGCTTGAGAGGGGTGATTGGAAGAGTGGAATGGGGGTGGTATTTATAGTGGTGGGGAAGATGGATTTTACATTATTTCCACCACTATTTTAATATTTTTTTCTTAAGACTAAGAGTAGTCTTCATTCCTGTGATAAAAATAGTAAAGAGAGCAGGTGAGTTTGAAACAAGTCATATTACATCAGATATTATGTCAAAAAGAATGTATTTAACTTAAATTTTGAATATACAATATTTTACTCTATTTCACTATTCATAAAAAATTCATGAATTTCAGAAAAATACCAAAAAAATCACCATAACCATTTATCTATTGGTAAAATATAAAAATAAAAACCATTCTTTTAACATAATTTTCTACATATGATTAATTTGATTTTTAAATACAATCATACATTATTCCGAAATTAAGAATTTTACAACTATGACTCATTTTATGTCTCCTTGAGAAATTAATCAAGATTTCATTATCTGAAATCATAAAAAAATAAAATAATAATATGGTTTACTATCCATTAGGGTCATATTAGTCTTCATAAGTGTATGTAACTATTCACCAAAAATCATGTTGGTTCCATTAAACTTAAAATAACTTACTGATCCCAAATGTAGATGACGATTTTTTGAAATTCCAAACATAGAAGTAGTAAAATTATGTTTAAGGAGTAGTTATAAATATATACATAAAAAATATTCAGGAATTTCAATTTATTTTAAAAATCGTGGGGTGTTACATTAGTCAAAGGTGACACACTCATATGAATGAATGGATTGCCCAATAAATCATCAAACTGAGTATTCAACTCTTTCAATTTAGCTAATTCAACACATTTTGAGGTCATAATAATTGCATGGGTACTTCATACCATGTAATAACGAAATCTACCACCCCTACAAGTAGAGGGCCATAAAATTTAGATTGAAACATTTCAGAAAATTCAATAAATTCTTAGGAAATATGGACAATCAAAGATTAATTATATATATCTAATGAAAATAAAAATATCATCCAAACCAACCCTAAAAAATGTTTTCTAGCTCAATCAGTCCATCTATTCCATTCTCCCAATAAAAGTAAAAACTCCGTATAGAATGATGTAAAATAGACACATATAAGATAACAATCAATACAAGATTTATGTTAAAATATCTAATCCATCTAAAGAATGGAATATAAATGTTTAATTTTAGTAAACATAAAATCCCAAGTGAGTTTATTATCTAACCAAGAGAACACATCAGACTGGAACTAGATACCATTCTCTCTATTCATTATGAGAGGAGTAGAAATATCCAACACATTAGATATATTCTCCATAATAAGGTTTAATAGATTAATAAAACAAGTAGATACAAATAAATGAGATACACTATTATCAAATAATGTATTCACTAAACATGAATATATAGTGATGTTACCACCCACTATCTCTAGACCCATGTCAGCTTTCTCTATAGACTTATCCACTATATGTAGAAGCATCGTATTGGATGCATGTGTTTGGAAACCCTTAGTTATTGATGAATTTGACTACAAAGCAATAACATCTGGTGCCAAGGAGCATGTTCCACTATAAGGGGATGAAAAAAGACAATAAAACATCTTATGGTGTTCTGAATGACAACATAAACCACATATCATTGGTTCCGTAGTTCAAACTACCATTGAATTCATAACCATTTCACATTTAATTCAAATCCATGGCCCTATACTGGAAATTTTAGGTGTCCTGGATGATAATTTCTTTTGTGGTCGACCATGAAACTGATCATGCTACCCCTTTAATTTAGGGTAACTAATAAAACTTCCACTGCGATTAGGAAGAACTCCCATTGACCCTTACAAACTATCCATGCAATCCCTTCCATCAATACCCTATCCAGCATGTCTGTATAAGAAATGATATTCATTATGATAACCTGATATTCATTACAAGTTGAAATACTCATCTAAAATATTCTTCCTTTAACTATTCAATAACACTAGCTCAATAGAAAACAAAACATATTCAACAATGTGATGTGCATACTAATTCATGATTTTATAACCTTTTGGAAGGATGAAACCCCCATAATAATTCCATAAAACTACAACAACAAGATTGAATAGATCAGTGAAAAAATATCAAATGTCATTCCCCTCTAAGAATTATTATTTTTTCATTAAAACCATTAAATAACCTGACCTCCTTCTAGGCCATTCAATATTGAATGTAGAAAATTTCATCTTTATTTAATGAATCATTTCCTTGGAATAAAAAAATCAATATTTTTCAAAAAGAACCTCTTTGTATTAGAGTTAATTTTAGCCTTGAAAGGATTTTGGATTATTACAAAGAAACTTTTGAGTGTGATATCTATTTTCATCTCTTCTAGGATTCACTACTATTACCTGAACTGGAATGTGTACAGGTACCTATCCTAGATCATTGATTGTATGTACCAAAATATCAATGTAGATATCATCAACTGGATGGTTCTCTTGATGTGGTTCATCATATTCCACTTCATGATGTCAATTTAGAAATATTATTTAGGGAATGGTATTACAAAACCAAAATTTTAAACTCAAAAACATAATCTTGGATACTCAAACCATAAATGTAATCAAAAGATATAGGAATATCAATTCCATCATATTGAATTTCAATTTTAATTTATTTCAATGTTCTCATATATTGTTTGTGAACGACATGTATCAGATCAATTATTCATAAAATATGATTTTACCAAACAACCATAGTGAATGAAGGCTCGCTACAGTGAGATATACACTATAACACTCTTGAAACCCACCTCTTAAGACTCAAAAATCATACTTCATACCAACTAGAATGTCCTAGACATCAAATTGATGTTAAATAAAGATACTCAAACTTGAATATAGTCTCTTTGTTTTAGTAAGAAACATGAATACCCTTTTAAAATAAAACATGAGCTGGACCCCACAGGAATTGAAGGACATTCTCGATCCCCATGGACCATCAACAAGCACCAACACATCACAAATATGATCAATGGGAATGATTTTAACTTGAGAAAAAATAGTAAAAATATAACAACAGAAGATAAAATAGTTAAAATTAAATATTACCGAGAATACTCTTGGATAAAGGGCTAAAAAAACTAAAATGATAAATATCCCAAAGGTATACATCATCCTATGTGACAACACCAAAATCATCACATTGTTAACTTAAAATGGTCATGTAACGAGTGGATCACAACTCCACTGGTGACCACCAACACCTGAGTATCATGAACAAGAATAATATCTACCTCCATGTGGATCCTTTACATTTCTAGTACTTGGAATAACATAATTTACAAAGGTAAAAAAGAAAATTATTTTGTTATAAAAACAATAAATTTTTATTTGACCTAATATTCCATAATTAATTATTTAAAAAATTATTCACAAATACATAAATTTTAAATAAAAACACGGCATAGTAAATAATTTCACATTTAATATCAAATATTTATCAAATTTTAAAATGAAAATAATATCAAAATATTTATAAAAACATTTTGAAGAAAAATGTATTTGAAAAAAAAATTCAATAATCACTAGAATGCAAAAGTCAAACCCAAATTAAGATCCATGGTCATCATCAGTGGGGTTATTTGTTTCCACGTTATATGATCCTAAAAATAATAAGTCAATCATCGTGTAACAAGGTTTTCACAAGACCCTATGGCATTTTACATCATGGTTGAATCAATCAACACACTATCTAGGAAAATCATGTGGATCTTGTTTTAGTAATACAGTTTATCTTCAATACATTTCTGGGGGAGTCAGAGTCCTATCAGGCTTGTTAAAATCACCCACTAACTTCATCGGCCCACATGTTCATCAATAATTCAATCATTCATGGGAAAATATTCTATTAATATTAATTTTTCATTATTATTTCAATAGACCAGTTTCAGATTTAATCATTACATTTTGTTTTCAAAAAAAATATTAGATTTTCATCATATTTTTGTACTTTGAATTCATCATTAATTTTATATAATTTTTAAATAACCAATATCAAATAAATTCTAAATTCAATCCATCCTTCAAAAAATCAAATCAACATATCAAAGCCTTCAGAAAAGGGTTTTTTCTCAAATCTATGAATTTTGAAATCAAACATCAAATAAACTAATATTTATGGAAATAAATTGAAAATAGATTTCAAATCAAGAAATAAAGTAAATGTTTGAAGTATTATGAAAATATTTACAAAAACACCTTTCTTCAACCAAAAATTCAATCAAACAAACAAAATGGGAATTTCCAATAGTGATGTAAAAGAAGATGATTATGGAATACCTTGAATTTATTTCTCTAAAATCAAGGTTTAGATCCACAAACAATATGTGCATTCATAACTCTAAAAAGATGGGACAATATAAGAATTTGGGATTTCAACTAATAGATTATTTACTCACTAGGGAGAGATCAATAACATCTAATATCACATCAATCTAAGAGTAATATGGGTGGATAAGAAAAAATACTCTCTTCAGAACCTCAAAATTCCTAAGGGTCAAATAATTTGTTTTCTTAACCATACACCCTTAGGAGTCTTCAAGAGAGTACTATATGGTTAGGTTTTATATTTATACATAACATTCAATAATTGTGTGCTCTCTCTTGATCCACTACATAAGGTTGTGTGGTTTGGCTATAAATTATAACAAATCATGTCCCAATAATGCATTCCCCACTATCCAGATATTCATGTATTGGGAGGAGAATGTATAGTCTCTACTAATAATGAAACCTACCTCTAGAACTATTAAAGGGGAACGTGGTTTCCTGGTCCATATGGGATGGTTTTCCCTAACCATGTTCCAACTTTAAAAATTCCCAAAAACAACTTTAATATTCAAAAATTAAAAAATAGGGAAATATGTCCAAAAAAATTATGATAACAAAAGGGTCAAAAGTTCCTAGAAAATAGTAACATAATGTTACATTTTCCAGAATTTTATTATGTTATCATTGTAAAACACTAGTTCATAATAGTTAATGTTAATATGGGATTAATATGGTCTTACAATGAGAATAGAAATTAAATTTATCGAAATCATGTCTAAATGTGATTTTTTTGAGATTGTTTCGACCCTATTACATTTTATATTCAAATTTTGGATTCTGTTGATCCACACGGAAGTATTATGAAATATATATATAATTATATATTATTTACTATTTTTTTTGTAATTCCATGTGTATCCTTTCACTGACTTATAGAACATCACCTCCTCACCTCCCTTATTCACAATGTATGAGCATTATATATTTGGAATTACCTACCATAATTCAATCTCATACTCATTCATTATTCCCTATATATTCATACATCTGCAAAATACTATACTTTTAAGGCTTATGGTTAATAAAATTGAGGATTTTTAATGATGTGGTTTTACTCTTAACCGAGTACATTCAATTTTGTTGCTTCATATAGCTCCAATAAATATATATTATTCAGTTTAAAATATTAAATTTGTCACATTTAATGTAAAAGATTGATATTGGGATTATATAACAACCATTATCCACCTCCTTTCCATCCTATGGGTATATAAATCATGGTATGTGAATACATGTGGACTACCACCTTATAGAGGTGATGTGTTTCATTATTCATCACCATTTCACATTGATTGTTATAATTATGGTTTTATTTAACACGTATAATATTTATTATGTTATTATAGTTCTATAAAGTTGAATAACCATTTATTTACCTTTAATTAAACTCATCAAAGAGTGTATACCACACTCTTGAGTTTGTATGGACTACAATTTCTTTGAAGAAATGTAATTTATTTTTCATTATTAGTTTATATTAATATTAATAAAGTTTTATATAATTATTACATAAGTTACTACTGAAAATTTTAAAATTATGGAGATTATAGAAACATGATCAATTTGTAATTATTGGTATTTCCAAACCCAATCATTCTTGGAAAATGAAGTAGTTTTCACCAAGATCAATGAATTTAATAATTAATTTTTATCAAATATATCATAAAATAGTAATGGTATATCGTTAATTGTTTGATATATATATATATAAGTATTATTTAATAGACTTATATTCAATATATTTTTGTTACATTTGTGTTTCAAACACATATTATGTAATTTGTGACTTGAGGTTAAGGATTTCGTTTTTATTCTCTATTTTTTCAGAATTATTCTTGATTGAATATACATTAAGTAAATTATATGTTACTTATCTTATAAAATAATTTAATTTTTTTTATGAACTATTTATTTATGAAATATATAATTTTTAGTACCATATTACTCCATTTGTTACTAAAAATGCATTATAAAATTCATCTTTGAGTAGCCTACCTTATTTCTACACTTTTGGATAGAAAACATTTTTCTTAAATTTCTATGTTTTAGGAAATGATTTCAATATTTTTTAAACTATTATCAACTTATTTTTTATATTAATTTTTACCCACCGTTTAATTCTTACCCAATGGTTTAAAAATATTTTTTTCGTTTTGAAAGTAATGTACTTTTTATATAAGTTGTGAAGTGAATATTTTTTTAACAATTGTGTCGTGAATAGAATTTATGGCCTCCATTATATATTAATAATTTCAATACTACGTTATATGTTTTCTTGTATATTTTCCAATAAAATGTTTCTCATATTATTTTATAAATATTATTATTTTTAATAAGTGTTTCCATTATTAAACGGGTATTTTCATTAGGAAATATTTCAAGGATATTTTAATGTAATTTTACATCATTGACAATAATTTTTTTTGTTAATTATGATTTACAGTGCACATCATCCAGTGATACCATCATTATTATTATTTTTCGATGGAATAGGATTATTATGATAATATTATTATGTAAGCCATTTATTTTCCAAGGGTGATACAATAAGTAATGTTTTATGATATTATGGAACTCATATTAATGGATTGTGATTATGTGATGGTAGGGTTTGTTATATGTTACCCATGAATTGGGTAACGATGTATTAACGTCTCATAGGATGATAGTGATAACCATGTACATGATTGGTATAATATTTTTTTCACTTTTTATGTGTGAGTATGATTTCTTATAGTTATTATCACAATATTATGAAAAGATGTGATTTTGAATAGATTTTCTCAGGTTTTGATGAATGAGTACGATCACTTTCTGCCTATAATCATAATATTATGAATTAACATGATAGTGAATCATTCTTTTCACAAAATGCTGATATCTTTTGTTCATGATTCCACATTCCTAGGTTATTACACATGAATGAAAATTACTAATTTAACTCACTTATTAATTATGCTTCTGGATATGACATGATTAGAGAGTTTTTATCAATGATTTTATTGGTATGAATATTTTACATATATAATAAGAACTAGAATATGTTATCATTACCTTATGTACATCTTATCATTTTATGATTGATATCTCCAATATTAATCGTTATTAGGCATCTATGTACCTCCTTTCATATATTTTCATTCTTTATGTTTTGATAGATTGATTTATGTATGGTCTGTATATAAGTGAACTAATATGAATACATCGGTAGGATATGTTGAATATCATTCATGAAATAGTATAGCTATTTATCTAATATAAAAATAAACTTTACCTTTATAGCAATTAGGCATGTATTATTTTGATATTTATTAAATATTCATCTAAATTTATGTAATAAATATGTATGTTAATATTGGGTTTTTATAGTTAGTATCAAAGTACGGTTTATGTAATATTTATAAAATATGGTTAGAAGAAATTGATGAAAATCATGGGAATAAATTTATGTATTGGATAACAACATGAATCGTTGATAAAGTAGATATTGAGTGGTTATCCTAGAAAATACATTCCAAAGTGGATACTAGAAACTGTATCAATCTATTAAAATGATTCAACTTGGGGTAACAACACAGAATGTGGTATATTAGGTATTAAATTGATCATAGTTGGTCCATAATGAGTTGGCATAAGATTTCACACCTATCTAGTCACTCTATTGGGATAAGACTTAGTTTATACACATTCACTTAATGTAAAATTAATAAGTATTTGAATACATGATGATGATTGTTGAACTAGGATAAAACTATAATATCCTAATATGATAATAAATTGTCAAAATTTAGGAAATATTAGGAATTATTTTATTGAATATTTATTATTTCACTCTAATTATTATCTCATGATGCTTACAATATATTTTTGTTTTTAATGAATACCTCTAACTAGAAGTAATCATATCAATAATAATTATGACAGAAAGTTAAAAGATTATCCTATATAGAATTCCGTTTTCATGGGATTTGGGATGAAATATATTGTTTGTATTACCAATAAAATATCTGAACATATGATTAGTAACACAAACCATGTTGATATTCCAAATGAACAATGTAGGAAGAAATAGTCCATTGAGTCTTTTATATAAAATTGTACACCCTCTTTCTATTGGTATTCTGAACCACTAGTTTTGAGAAAATGATCAATATGGTGGGAATAATAATTTTTGGGTTTTTTTTCTTGAACCACGAGTATTTCATCCAAAAATTCAATCTCTGGTAAGGTGGATCTAATCAGTGGTGCACTCTAATCATCAAGATGAGGAAAGTGGAATAAATAAACTACATGTAATTGAATATGTTTATGTGGGTAATTATCAATAAATAATTTCCTATAAATATTAATACAACGATGGAAAATTAATTGTATGATATTAAATAAAAGGATCCCAAATTCATTAGTACCTATTAATCCAACATTACAAGACATTGAAGGTATGGTTTTTGGATTTACAATTGAATCTATATGTAAAATTGATCAATTATTTATAATTATATAACCATGTTTGAAAAGTATTTATAAAAAGGAGACATTGATAACTATGATAAAATCATTAAATTTTATCTATGATTTGAAATGTATAGTTTTATTACAAATTATTCTACAAATTTTAGTGATAAAAAGATAAAAATAGTGCTTCATAGAAACATTCATGGTAAATCAGATCGAGTAAAGAAAATCCAACAACCTTCATTTATAAAATATTGGGGAAATCACTCATGAAATTATCTGAAAAGAGATGTTAACTTTTTAAATTGTGGAAAGGATGTCTATGAATCTAGTTATTGTTGACAAGGGAAGAAAATGTTGGAAAATGAAACATTGAAGAAGAAGAACTCAACCAATGCTATTAAATGTTATAGATGTGCGGAGAGAGGGCATTAAGAAATTTAATTCCCTAATCTATGATCTAATTAGTATGTTGGAAATCAAAAAAAACCTAAGAAAAATGATAAACATAATGTCATTTATATAAAAACTTATATGTTCCTGCAGAATTTCATGGTGAAAGGCACACTTACCATCAACTCTAGAAATGAATTCTTTAATTGATTCTAGATCTACTTTCTATTTTATATCTGAAAAATGTTTAATATTTATCACATACCTCAATGATTACATATTATTTTTAATATAAAATAATCATAATGGCATGATGATCACATCTAGTCATATTGTTCATCATTGATTGAAGTTTTTCGGAATTTACATCCTACAAATATGATGAGAATACCTCTAGTTTAATTTGATGTTGTTATATGTATGGACTGAACATATTTATATAGATCCCACAGGAGTTTACAGGGAAGGAAATTAAAATTTTATTTACTAAATGTAAATATCATCATTTATAAGTACGGGGAGAAATATTAACAACCAATGGAAATTAATTCAATTGTATTAATTTTAAAACTTATTCATAAGGGGTATTTACGGAATCCTACCATCTTATTACATAATAATTTCATTGCATTTGTACAAAAAGAGGATATTTTAATGTTTAGTTTTCTAGAAAAAAGGTAGATAATACATTAAAACATAAAAAACTGTTATAAAAAAAGTTTAATTAGTCTTCAATGGATCATCCTATGTACTTTTGGTGTATCATATAACTTGGGGACATACTATAATTTAAGGGATGGCATAAGGCCTTGTGAGGGAATGAAATCGAAACAGTTTACATGTCATCTCATGAAATATCGACAAAAAAATTAAAGAATATAAAAAAGTCAAGAAAAAAGGAAAAATAGAAATTAAATAATAAAGTGAGATTGAATCATATCATGAAAATGTGGATACAAAATTTAAATGATATATTCATAGCCATATCACCAGGGTTATTCACTATAGTGTCATAAAAATTACCAAGGTTATTCCCTAAGTTATAGATATTACATTATTTTCCAAATTAATTGGAGGGATATTAGGTATTACCCTTCATGTTTCTTTATTAATTTCAGCCACATATCATAATAAATAATTTCATAAAAAACCTGTGTAGAATAAATAAAATGGGTTGTATAAAAAATTAAAATCATTTAAAAAAAGTGCTTAAAGAAAATATCATTATGTAATCTATAAAACAAAAGAAAGGGAATTAGGTTTTTATGATGTCAATTACAGAATAAAATATATCATTTTTCATATTGTTGAATATAACTAGAAAATAATGTGGTTTTGTTATTCAAATAAATAAAATAAATGGAAATTTCTTGAATAGAAGAGAGAAATTTCGAAAAGTAAAATTAGCTTCATAACGGGTATAAAACATGGTTTTAGAAAAGGGTAAAAACATTGGCTACATGGGTCCCCCATTCTTAAATAATGAAAATATAGTAAATGGAAAAAATAAATTGGATAGAAGGACTTATTTTTTAAATTTTAAATACATACCACATGAAGAGGAAACTCGAATGAAAAAGGAAAGCAGATATTTCCCTAAACATGAAGCGTAGTTCCTAAAAGATAAGGATAGAGATCGTGGGGGATTGAAGAAACTAGAGGAGGAATCATATTATAGTAAAAATATCATTTATTCATGTAGAATGAATTTTGTGTGGCTGTAAATGGACAAATTAGAGGGTATTTATAGTAATAGTGGGGTATTCGTTTGTTAATTTCTAAATAATGTCCATGGAAACCTAGGTTGGGGTAAATGAAAACCCATGGTCTTGATCAAGGTATTTTCCCATGGTATTTAAAAAGTATGATACCACTTATTTTATTTGAATTCAAAAGTGTAAACCATTACTTTATAACAATTAATTGGGAAATTAATATTATTTTTTTAACGAAATAACAATTTAAAGGATATAGTTTCTATTTTAGAATTTGGAATGTAGATTATATATTTAGAAGTTGAATAAAATAAATCATAATACTATATATTATTAAAATAAAATATTTTCAATACTATATTGTGGTTAATTAGTTATACTATCATTATGGAATAATTATTATGTCATCAAAATACTGAAAAATGAAAACTGTATGTTTATTTTTCATAAAAAAAATAAACCAATTTAAAAAAGTCACATAAATTCACCATAACCTAATTTTTACATGGTTATTTAAAAATGATACTTATTTTATCATAATATATTTGTAAATATTATAATTTTAAATTCCAAATATAAAAAACAATTTTTATTAAAAAATAGTTAATTAAAAATGCATATTAAAATTTCTGACACTTGAAAAAAATAAAATAAAATTATCATTTATTTGTAAATAATTTTTTAATCATACTATTTCATTAAAATAAACATATTTCATAATAACAAATTTTATTAAAATAATTTATCTTTTCGAAAAAGTACAATATCTATCCCAAGAAATCAATTTATCAAATTTCATCTTTGTTTTTTAAGAAAGACAATTTTTAAATCACAAAAGATAGATAAAAGTTTTCATTTATAGAATGAAATTACACATTTAGTAACCATCAAGTCCATACATAAGTTATTGTAAATCCTACATGTTTTCTAAGGGTAAGGGGTAAAAGGTGCTAGTTTTGTGGAGTGCCACATCTTACATTGATTGAGTGGTAATCACTGCATACATGAACTTCTCCCATTAGTGATTTTGATCAATATTTACATGTTGAAACACAGATTTTGAGTGGTCAATAGAAAACACTAATGATTCTACCTCCCTCCCATTATCAAATATGTGGAATTCAAATTGAATGACTCTACTAGTTGATACTATCGACTCTTGTTTTTGTATATAATTTTCTTTGTCAAAATTTTACCAATTAACATTAATGTTAACGTTAAAATTATTATCAATAGTATAGTTATGTATATTCATATTGACCAATGTTAATATAATTGACAAATACATAGGATCACATTTCCCAATATATTTAATTAATTAATAAAGATATATGTTTTTTTCTGATTAATATATCAGAACACATAGTTTTTCAGGAAATAAATATTATTTAAAATGTTTGGGTTGTTACATTTATACCCCTTATGAACTTTTGACCCAGAAATTTCATCGTGTTCTCTATGTTGGGAAGTGTTATTGATTATTCTACCATATTTTCTCCTTTGGTTCCCACATCACTTCATCATATTTATAGTTCCTCCAATATAATTTGATGAATAAGGTAGTATTTTTGTGTTGAACATTTTCAATATTGTCCAAGATCTCTACTGGATACTTCTCAAAAGAGAGGTCAATCTCTAATTATACCACATTAGAATTTATTACATGTTAAGGGCCTCATATATACTTTCTCAAGAGGGACACATGGAATAAATCATGAAGTTGAGACACATTGTGTGGAAGTGTAATCCAAAAGGTCATTGGTCATATATGATCAAGGATTTCACAAGGGACAACATTCTTGGGATAAGATTCCATTTCTTTCAAAAGTACATGACTCTCTTCCACAGTGATATTCAGGGGAAAACATTTTCTCATGAAAAAAACACAATGTCTCTTTGTTGATTGTTTGTAATGATCTTTTATCAAATCTAAGTATTCAATATTTGTTGTTCGATGGCCTAACTTTTTTGTTATCTCTTTCACAAGATCTGTCCAAGGAACATTATCTCACCAATTTCATCCCAACCAGTAATATCTCTACAACACCTACCATATAGTGGTTCATTTGGTTCCATCTGAATACTGAAAATTTCTGTTTTTAGGAAAATTCAACTAATGGGGAATGTTGATCCCATCCACCTATAAATTCCATTGATCATGTTCTCAGTATTTCCTCCAATTTTTTAATAGTCCTTTAAGATTGGCCATTACATTAGGGTGATATGTCATTGTGAAATTAAATTCGGTACTCAAACACTTTTGAATACTTCCCAAACATTTTATGTGAACCTTGGATCATGATCAGAGTAAATAGTGAGTTGTTCCCCTTTAGGCATTACGAAATCATTTACGTGTATCTAGGAAAGTTGGTCAAGAACAAAATATTCATGAATAGTAAATAAATAAGATGACATGGTGAGATGATATTTATAACCCAAATCATATTATTTCCATTGGATATTTTTTGGAGACTAGTGGAAATGTCCATAGTGGTATTATCATATTTCTATGTTAGTGTAGGTAGTGGTTGTAATACCCATTCTGAAAGTTCCCGCTATACATTGACTTATTGACATAACAAGAAACTTATAGTGTAGTCTGTTATCTCTATTTTCATGTTAAACCACCAATAATGATCATGAAATACCATGTGCATTATAGTTCTTCCATGATGTATAGAGAATATAGAGATGTGAATTTCTTCCACCAAATCTTTCATTATTTCTGGAATAAATGGAACATATATCCTGGTTTGAAATTTTAGTACTAATTTGTGATCAATATTGAACAAAAGAGACTTTCTATTCTTTATATACTCTATCATATTCTATATAAAAGTATCTTCTCTTTGATATTTCTTAATATTATTTAGTAATAATGGCTGATAGATCATTTGTGATAGGGTTGATAATGTTCCTTTCCTTACAATTCCAATGTCTAGTTTAACTTGGTCCTTGATCAATGGATCACCTTGAATACTCATAATTACTAGAACAACATTGAATTTCTTACTTAATTCATTAATGACTTTGTTTCATATTCCGAGATGTTAATTAATTGAACAATCATAGTCTTTAAGAAGTTTTAAATCTCTCATTTGTCTCTTTTTTAGTTACTTTTTTGTGAGAATATACTTAAAAAAAATTTGGTGTGTGTATGTATCATATTTTTACCCGTTATTATTATTCCTCAATTTCATTTGAGAAGAAACCCACACCTAACTCTAGCTCAAGCAAAAGAAAATTCTCTTCAAGATGATTTAAATATCAAAATACGTAAGCAACCACCTTGTCATTTTTCATGATGATGCAACGAATCCATTTCTCAGATACATCTCTAGAAATTATGATTCATTCTCAGATAGATGGTAGAGTGAACATAGGTTAAGTAACCCACCTCTTCTTTTTCTCTTGGAAACATTCTTACCACTCCGTTATCTAGATGAACTTATCACCTTTTCAAGTTTGGATGGTCATTGGATTATAATGACATCATTAATTTTCACAAACCATCCCATAACATCCTATTCAAAAAAAAAACTAAAAAACTCATATACTATAGTAGTATGTGTCCCCTCCTCCACAATTTTTTTCCCATGATCAAATGAGATTCCTTCATTATTTACAATGTTCTGCATGAAAGACAATTGTTCTAACCAAAATTGACATTTTTTAACATTCCAAATAACATCTCCTTATCATATATTGCAGTATAATCATTATATGATTCTCTTGATCCACTAAACATTTAGAATATATCATAATAACATCAATGAAAGCTAACATAAATTTATCAATATAATCATTAAAGACTCTATTATTCAAATCCATAAAAATAGAAGGAATTTTAGTCCTACCGAAGGGCTTAAAAAACTCATAATTCTTATATCTGGATTGGAAGATACTCTTTCAAACGTCTTATTTATTCACCCTTAATCGATGATAACCATATTTAATATCAATCTTCAAAAAAGAATTAATTGCCACAAACCTAGTAATATAAATCATCAATCCATGGAAAAGGGTACTTGTGATTTTTTGTGATCCCGTTATGTTATCCAAAATCAATTTTTAGCAACATTTGTCCACCCTTATTATCCATAAGGAAATCATTTAATCCCTGAGGAGACACACTTGGTTGAATAAATCCAGTCTCTAAAAAATATTGATGTTGTATCTTTAATTCCCTCATCTCCACAATTTTCATTCTATAGTGGGTATTTGATATCAGTTTGGATCCAAGCATGAGTTCATTGGGTAATACTTCCTGCCATTATAGGATAGGTCTAGGTAACTCCACAAAAAATACATCAATATATTTATGAAATATATGGAAATTTATATTCAAATAGTTTCATTTAATTCTTCATCTTCTCTAATAATTAATATAAAGATGGATATCAGAGGTCCTTCTTGACAAAAATCTGAATGAGGTATCTATCCATTGAAATAGATTATAGGTTTTACATTCAAGACTATTGATATTTCCTTTCTTTTATAGTAAATATTAGAATTTTTACATGTTATCTTTTCCATCCCTTGTAAAATGTTGAATTATCTCATGGGAAATACTATTTTATGTGTGATGAAATTGTGCTCACCAAATCCAATAAAAGTGTTTCTTCACACTACTAACACACATATAATCCCTCTATAAGTATTTAATGATAACTCTACTTCGAGATATTTAGGGATTGGTCCTATATTCTTTGAAAACATGGAGGAAATAAAGGGACACATATAACTCTAATTAAACAAGTCAATTTCTATCTTTGAAAGAAAAATGAGGGCACATTCCACCACATATTTTGGAGGTTCAACTTCACCCATGTGATTGAAAATTATTGAATATTCTTCATTATCCTATACTGGGGATGATGGTGATTCCATTCCATTATATTTGGATTTGGAATGTGATATGGAATGTTCCCATGTAGTCCACACATGAAGAAATGGACTTCAATCTGGGCCTATGCCATATTCCCTTTATCTTTTGTGTTGATACATTAAGATTTCAACTCACTATAATAGTTCTAAGAAATATGTCCATATATTATAGAATTATAACATTTCCCTCTACAGAGAATGTGGTTACATGATTGCTTCTTTACACATTTGTTACATATGTGAAGTTTCATTTGATTTCCTCCTCTTCTATAATCAAAGATCCTCCCCAATCTTGGCTCTGATGGTCTCTTCGTTTTATTAGATCTATGAGACCACTCTGTCTCTATGAACACCAGTTCAACCTTCATTTCTCGTAATATTATATCCTCATAGTTATCATACTATCAATTGTATATATTTTTTGTATATAGGGTTTTAATCAACTAAAGGTCTATCAAATTTTCCATTAGGATCCATGAAAAAGATAGAGGTATAGTGAGAAAGCCTTGTAAAGTTAATATCATAGCATCTCAAAGATTCATTTTCATCCTGATTCTGGTCTAGGTATTCCTTCTCCATTATTTTCTCATCAAAATGGGAAATATTTAATGAAAAAGGTTCCCCTAAAATCATCCCACACCGTAGCCTCAATCATTTTTCTTTTCTTCATGTTTTTAACCAATATTTATCGTTATTCAGATTTCCCCTCTATGTGATACACAACCAGGGTGACTTTATCATTCTACGAACAATTGAGTAAATAAAAGTACATTTAAATAGATAATATTCATTATTCAATAATCAGTGGGTTGTTTGATCCATTGAAATACTATGTTCATAGGAACATAAAGGACACATCAGAAGTTTTTTCCCTTCAAGGTGGATCTGGTCTCTCATATAGATTCATGATATTTCACATAACTCCAGTTAGATGATTCATCATTGTCATGATCTTTTTCTTTTCGGATTCCATTAGAGGGTCATCAGTGCATGGTCTATTGTAATCACCAATTATGTGGTTCATCATATTTTCTTCTTTTTTATAAAATAAGAAAAGAAAGTGAGAATATTTTTTCCATTAAGAATCATATAATTATCATGTAATTTTACTTCTTAAACATCATGATTAAATATGTTATTCTTTAACAACAACTACATTTTCAATATATCCTTCATAATGGATCATAAAAATATTGTGACTAACTGAATATATCACACTGGACATTCAAACCTAGTGTTAATCAAGATAATTATCAGGCACTAATCCCCATTAAAGTCTATCTCAAAAAGGTGCTTTCAGGTTTTACACCGAGATACATCTTTTCCAAATCTATATCCACATTTTGTATCCAGACAATGATTTCTTTTATTAAAAACAACTTACTGAATACTTCAACAAAATACCAGGATGTTTTACAATTTTTAAAAATTTATATTGATTCATTACTAATGTTTTCAAATCCAAATTTATAAAAATAAATATAACTTCCTTTGATACTAAATATGGTATCCAACATTTTTGTAATATAATATTTTCTTACATTTTACAAAATATAGGATATTTTATTGTTTAGTTTATTAGAAATGAAGATACCTAATACCTAAAAATGTAAAATATGGCTCTAAATAACCTGAAAATATTCTTACATGTTTCTTCATATGAAAACATTATACCTCTCATAAAATGGGTACATACATCAATGGTAAGGTTGAGAATAAGGCATAGTTAGGGAAAGAATGTGAAACAATTTACAGGTGACCTTGAGAAATAACAATAAGAACATGAGTAGTGTAATAAAGGAATGGGAAATTGAAAAGGGGAAATATAATAATAAAAATAAATTGAATCATAACATGTAAATGTGGATAAAATATTTAAATGATTAATTCATAGGCATATCACCATGGTTTTTCATTGAGGTGTCGTAAAAATTACCAAGGTTATTCATTAAGGTATCACTAAACTAGTGACGTCTACAGATTAATTTCTATACCCCATTAATTAGGTCACAATTCATGTGAACCCTTTATATGTATTAATTATTTTGCGCCATATATATCATAATAACATATTTCATAAATGGCCCATGTAGAATTAAATAAATAGATTCATATAAAAATCAGTGGGTTTTTAAAATGTTCCTAAAGACAAGAACATTATTTTATCTATGACATAAGAAAAGGTAATTTAGATTTTATGTATGTCAATACTCGAATCAAATAACTAAATTTTTAATGTTAGAAAATAACCCTTTAAAATAAATAGGATTTGGTATTCACATGAAAAATATAAAAGGTAATTTCCTAAGGAGAAAACAAAACTTTTGAGATGTATGATCGCCTGCATAACGGGTATAAAACATATCAATAGATAAGTGGAAAAAGATAAAGGAAATGGGTCTACCATTAATAAAATTATATGAATACATTAATATGATAATGTAAATTAGATATAATAACATTTTTTTGCAAATATAAAAGATATACTCTATAAAGGGGAAACGTTAAAAGAAAAAGAGTGCTGGAGAATTAATTTACATTGAATAGTAGTTCCTAAAAAAAGAGGACCAAGACCATTGGGGAATGGTGATGCATTATAAGGACTAGTTGGTTGGTAAAACTAACAAATATTCTTGTATTGTTAATTTTGAGTGAATGTAAATCGATAAAAGGGTGGGTATTTATAAAAAATGTACCATATTTGATTATTAATTTATATATAATGGCCATTTACATCAAGGTTGTGGAAAATGAATACCATGGGATTTACCAAGGTATTTCCCCAACTTATTGGACAATAAAGACAAGTTTTATATTATTGTTATCCAAAAGAGTCTACAGAAATTTTATATTACTTATTTCTGTATGAAAATTTAACTTTTGAACAAAATAAAATTTTTGATGTTAGAGTGTCCATTTCAAAATTTGGATTGTAAATTATATATTCAAAAATTGATTTATATAAATTAATGTAATTGATATTAATAAAAAACCTATTTTATGTCATTAATTTCAGTTAATTTGTAATTAAATTATTTTGGAATAATTATTATTTCATTAACATATTGAAAAACTCCAACTGTACTTATAATATTCAAAAAATATATTTTTTAAAAAATTCTGATAAATTAACCACAAACTAATTTAGATGTGCTAATTTAAAAATGAAATTTTTTTTATAATATTAATTCTCTAAATATGAATATTTTAACATTTATATATTAAATAAATTTTTATTAAAAATAATAACAGATGGAAGATTCATAGTAAACATTCTGACACAAAAAAAAATATTTTATCATTAATTATTAAATATGATGGCTTTAATTATAGTATTTCAATATAATAAACATTATTAATAATAAATTATTTTATTACAGTATTTATATCATTTTTTATAATTAAAATATCAATCTAGAAAAACATTTTATCAAATTCTATCTCAGTTTTATTAAGAAAAACAATTATTAAACAAAAAGTGATTGAATAAAATCATTATTTATAAAAAAAATTACACATTAAGTAACTAGGGAATTTAAAAATAAACCCTTATTACACACAAATAATACCAAATAGAATGGTTTTCATAGGTATAAGTTTCATGGGTTTCCTCATATAACATCAATTGAGTGGTCATCTCTAGTAACTTGAACTGCTCTCATAGAGAATTTCAATCATGATTTACTTTTTGTAGCTTGTCCTGGTCTTGGTAAAGGGACAACATGAGTGATGATACCAACCTACCATCATCCAAAATATAGGCTTCAAATGGATTGAATACACTTCTTGAGGCCTTTGACTCCTCTTTTCGTATATATTTAAATTTATCAAAATTGAACAAATAAAATCTAATGGTAACATTAAAATTATTATCAAGGGTGTAGTTCCAAACAGTCATATTAAAAAATGGTCATAAAATGTTCATATCTTGAGGGTCACATTTCCATTTACATTTATTTCATTATTAAATATATATGGGTTATTTGTGTATAAAATAATATAACACACATTTTCCTAGGAAAAAAATATAATTAAAAAAATTCTGGTTAGTATAGTATTAATCTCAAATGGATTGGGAGAAACACAACATTAAAGATATTATTATTGTCTTAGATTATATATATATTTATTTATAAAATACATTCCTACTCTTCCCTTAAATATTGAAATAGAGTTTTCAATAGATCTAATAAACGGTGTAACAACTTTTAAAAAAAATCTATATAGAGTAGCCCTAAATGAGATGTAAGAGTTGAAAAATAAATTCTAATAGAATTTGGATAAATAATTTATTCATTATATTGCATCACCATGGGTTTCACATATTTCTTTTTATAATCAATGATGTGGCAATGCATCCTTTCATTGAATATCAAGAACATAACAAGATCACTTTCATGAAAATTTATCATTGACCATGTTAGGTCCACAAGGCTGAGTACACTGAGATGGGGGGTGAATCAGGGTATGACTAATTTAAAATTAAATCCCATTCTGATCTTCTTTCACTGGAAATAAAAACACTCTTCTCTCTCTTTCTTGTTGCATAATGTAAACATAAAGAAAAGCGTGCATATGACACAACAATTTTTACTTGGTTCACCGCTAAGGCTACGTCCAAGGAGCATACGTCGATAGGTTGTCGGTCATACAAAATTCCACTAAACTTAACTAGTTGTGGATTACAAGGTTCGGGCATAGTCACTCTATCCTAGGCTCACTGCCTTTACAAAGGTTAGGGTCAGCTCACTGCTTTCCCAAGGATCACTCCCTATTTCTCTCTCTCTAGATCACAGCCGGTGGAGAGGATCACCTTCTTCCTCTTCCTTTCCTCGCTACTCTAGAATGGATCCACTCACTATTTATAGACATGTAGGTCACTTAATTATCTCTAAAGAGTGCATCCAAAATTTTATGAAGATGCCCTGTTGAAGTCCAACATTCACCCGTAGATGAATTTCAAGTTGCACCGAAGGTATCGGGAAAACATCGTGCTTCCACACAGCCCGAAAACACTGATGGGGAATCAACACTTACTTGGCATGAAAGTCTATCTCGGCACGCAAGTATCGGCATGCAGGTCACAACTGGCGCATAGGTCCACCTAAAGCACTAGCGCGACACAACCTTCTTCGACTCCAAACCTGCGTGACTCACTTACTTTTATGCCCAAACCAATATTGGCGCACAACAACCAACCGACGCGAAACTTAAAACACTGGGGAACAAGTCCCCCTATGCGACCACACACCACTTGCGCGACTTCCACACCTGTGTGACGGGAGCACTTAGTTTTCTATGTGTTGAACTCCATTGAAAATGAAGAGGGTGGTCCAGTATTTATAGGCATTTGGTCAACCTATGTGGTGGCGCCCAAGTCTCTTCTCGGCGCGTAGGTCTCAGCGCGCAGGTCTCTACCCCTGCAAGTCACATGCGTGGCCCACATTCCTTTACCATATTTCGAAGATCTGATCTTGAAAAACATATGCCGCGTAGATTTCTAATCCTCCTAGGCACCGGCGCTCAGGTCCTTTCATGACGCACATGTCACCTGTGCGACCTCACCAATACCTGCGTGACCCTCTTTCCATTTCCATATTTTGACCTTCTGATCTTGAAAAACAATAGGCATTCAAGTTCTCTTTTTTTCATGTACACGGAATGCAGGTCTCTTTTCCAAAACCACTTTTCTCAATTTTTTGATTTTCAGGCCCAAAAATTTGGCAAACCCTGGAAAACGACACTGCCATGTATCTGTTATTTTTTTTACCACCTCCAGATCATCCATTTCTTTGTCGAAGTTATTGAATCAAACATGGATCGTTGACCATAGATCTTGACCTTGACATTCCACCATGAAATTCCCTTTGTCAACAAAATTATATGTCATGCTTTGCTTTGTCAACAATCACAGCACAGATGTCCACTTTGTAAAAAAACACAATCAACAGAAAAAGGATTCAATGATACCTTAGGGGATTTTTTTTCCCAAAAATCTACCCATTTGGGTTTTTTGACCACTCTTCCATAAAAAGAATCATCGTTAACTCTTCATCCATCATTCGCCTATTGCGATTCCGATAGCGATCAAGGATTTACTCAACACATACTCTAAGCCCACATGAGAAATGCTCGTCGTGAGAAACAAGAGTAAATGAAAAGTTCATCAATGAGTCACTTTTTCTCTGACACCCACTATTGACAACTCATACCAATTTTTTGAATACCATTTTTAGGAAATAATCTTACCACATTCCAACACTAACCTTCTGCACCACTCTTCTGCTTTTATCATGATCCTCAACTATCGTGATATCTAGTCTTTGATCGATCACTTCCAGCATCACCCGAATTAATACTCTCCCCCTTTATCTTGCTCCCCCTATCTCGCTCCTCCACTTGTCAGCTTCTCCCCATATCTATCATGATTTATCAAAAAGCCACATTGTCTCCCCCTTGGATAGTCACTATTTTCTCCCCCTTTGTCAACAAACCCAAAGGTCACTCCTTTGCAGTCTGTAACAGAATAGAAAACACATATCAGCGCATTAGGGAAAAACACATCATACCTCGGGGAGAGGGGGGTTCCATATCCACACTACTTCAAGTGCGGGGAGTCGAGTGAACTCCCAGAGCCAGTTGATTCCTTTCAAACTCTTCCTTGGGTAAGGCCTTTTTCAGAATATCTGCAACCTATAGCTCTATTGGAACATAATCCAACTTCACAAACACTTACTCTATCTTCTCTTTGATGAAAAGATATTTGATCTCAATATTCTTAGTCCTGGAGTGATGAACCGGATTTTTTTCTCAGATTGATAGCACTTGAGTTATCATAGAGGATTCTGATCGGAGACTTTACTTCAACTCTCATATCTTCAAGCTGCTGCTTCATCCACAATAACAGTGTGCATGCTTGAGTGGCTACAATATACTCAGATTTCGTGGTTCTCAATGAAATGAAATATTTCTTCTTCCATAGCCATGAAATACACAATCCACTAAGATATAATTCACCCCATGACGTAGATTTTCTGTCATCTTCTAATCCGGCCCAATCTGCATCTGTGTAACCCAATAAACCTGATTGAGATTTTTTATCATACATCAAACCAAAATCCATAGTGCCTTTGATATACTGATGTATTATTTTCACTTCATTAATGTGGATTTCCTTGGGATTACTCTGATATCTCGCTGCTTGGCATGTGGCAAAAACAATGGAAGGCCTTGTTGTGGTCAAGTATATAAAACTTTTAATAATTTCCCTTTATTCTGGGATATTAACTGTCTTTCCATCCTCATCTTTCGATAATTTCATCCGGGTAGAAACCAGAGTCTTCATCTCTGGGTAATTATCCATTCCAAACCTTCTTAGAACCTCTTCGGCATATTATGATTGAGAAATGAAAGTTCCATTACTTCTTTATGTCACATGTAAACCATGGAAAATTGTTATCTCCCCAGTCATTGACATTTCAAACTCATTTTTCATGAATTCTGAAAACTATCTGCACTGAGCATTATCTGATCCACCTAATATTATGTCATCGACATAAACCAACACCATAATCCTTTGATTACTGTTTTTGCTAAAATAGAGATTGTAATAAACTCCCCCACACTAGAAACCAAGCTTCTTAAAGTACTGATCAAGCCTTGAGTACCATGCTCTTGGTTATTGTTTTAGCCTATATAATGCCTTCGTCAGCCTGAAACATTGTTCTCATCCTCATGAATGAGAAAACCATCTGGCTGATCAATATACACCTCCTCTTCCTGAACACCATTCAAGAATGCGGATTTGATATCCATCTAGAACACTTTGAACATTCTTGGCACTGATATGGCCAAATATAATCTGATTGACTCCATCCTTGCAACCGGTGAAAATTTCTCATCAAAATATATTCCCTCTATCTGGGAGTATCCCTTACAAACTAGCCGTGCTTTATCCCGAATCATTGTTCCATCTTCAGTCATCTTGTTGCGATATACCCATTTAGTTCTAATGATATTCTTGTATGATGGCCTCAAAAAAATCTTCCACGTCTAGTTCTTCTCAATCTGATCAAGCTCTTCATTTGTTGCCTGAACCTAGTTTTCATCTCCAGCTGCATCGGAAAAACATTTCGGCTCCACTTGAGATAAAAACGATGTTGGCTATATTGATTTCATTCTTCGAGTCTGAACTGGAGCTGTTTGATCACCAATGATATTCTTCCTATCAATTTCAGCTCGACTCTTTGGCATCCATGCAAACACAGACTTGACACTTTCTTTTTCATCATCAGTATCTTCTTCTAAGTAAGCCGCATCCACTTCTGCTCCCCATGTGTTTCTTAACTCATCATCACATGCATCTAGAAACTATTCGCTGGGTCATTGAGTATTATCTTAATTCTCAACTATAGTGACATCATTGCTCTCAACATTTTTCTCAGCCTTTTGTTGAAACATTTATATGATTTGATTTTCCCTGAGTAGCCAAGGAATATCCCCTCATCTCCTCGTGACTCAAACTTCCTGTGATTTTCATTATTGAGAATGAAGAACTTACTCCCAATGATTCCAAAGTATTTCAGTGTTGGCTTCTTTCCGTACCACATTTCATACGGGGTCTTCCCTTCCTTCAGACAGAAAAGAGACCTATTTGAAATATAGACCAATTTAAAATCTACTTCCTTCCAAAATATCTTTCGTTGGTCCTTTTCAATAAGCATCATTCTATCCATGTTGTTGATGATCCAATTTCTCCTCTCAACCACTCCATTCTGTTGGTGAGTTCTCACTGATGAAACTTGATGCCTTATCTCGTGTTTCATGAGATAGTGTTTGACTTGAATGTTTGTTAATTTCATACCATTATCAGTACGAAACATTAAAATTTTCTGCCCATGTATCATTTATATTTTCCTCATATACTGATTTATACAACTGAACACCACTGTCTTATGGGTAATGACAAATACCCATGCCATTCTTCTATAATCATCAATGAAAAGAAAATAGTACCTTTGCCCATAAAAGCTCATGGTGAGATAGGTCCGCATACATCATCATGCACCAATTCGAGCACTCTAGTTGATTTCTATTCCTTTGGTATGTATAACTTTCTGATGATCTTCCGTTGTTAGAAATCATCTCACGTATGAGTGAGATCACGTGAAAGTTTGGGAAGGTCTCTAGAAGCATCACACTTCACCATATCTTCCATTGATTGTTGGCATAGATGACCAAGACGCTTATGCCACACTTGGTTTTCATCCTCTCTGGATAAAAGGCAGATATCATCTTCTCTACCTACAAGGTAAAGATTTCCCTTTGTCCTTTTTCCATGCAGAACAACTGGTCCATCTTTTCCTTTCACAACACACATCTTCGTGGTAAATCGGATAGAATTCCCAGAGTCACATATTTGACTAACACTGAGAAAGTTATGACTAAGACCCTATACTACAAAGACATCAGCACGTCTCATTTATTTGCCCCCAAACTTGGCTTTCCCTATGCCAAAAATCTCCAGGCCTTCATCGTTTCCAAATTTGAAAACTTCTTCTTTGTCATATTTTATGCCTATAACAAGATCTTTATTACCCGTCAAGTGAGATGTGAAACCACTATCTAGGATCCACACACTAGAGAAATATTATGCCTTAAGGGAAATATCTTCCACCACGGACTTCTCATCTTTCTTCGCCTTGGTCCATACTATTTACTTCACATTCGGCATGGATTGAGGCTTCTGTTATTTTCAGAGTATGATGGACCAGCTTCATCTTTCAAAGACACAAATCTATTCTGCATTTTTATGTCACCTTCCAATTTATTGATCTGATGCTTGTGAACATTTTGATTTTTCATTGGCACATTTCTCTGAATGGTCGAAGTGCAGTAGCTAGCCATGAGCCCAAATCCTCCGCACCAAAAACAGTGTCCTTCGAAATATATTCTGGAAAACTGTTCCTTGTTTGGTTGTAACCTCTATTCATGTTCCCTTTGGTATCTTTTGGCTATGGAAAACACATACTATGAAAGTACCATCATTCCACAACAATAACACCTGATATAAGGTGCACTCCTTTGTGTTACTTCTGCTCAACGAATATCCCCTTGGGATCTCTGAATATTCTGATTTTGATTTGTGCCCGAATCAACCTTCGATATCGGGAAGAGAGCTTGCAGTCATTCTTCAATTGCCACATATTTTTTCTTCTGATCAAGACCTGAATCAGCCTTAACGTTTGAGCTCAATTTATACTACTTTCCTATAGAACTACAAGGATCCAATTTCATCTTTTCAGATTTCGGACTGACCTTCTTTCCCAAGAATGTATTGGTAATCAAAGGTTTTTCCTGGTCTTTATGTATTCTCCTATGATCTAAAACTTCTTTTTCAAACTCTCTGATACTCTAGACATTATCTTTCAATATTATCTTTGAGCCATGGATCTCCCTTTTTTGTTCTTAAATCGTGATCTTGTAATCACTAACTGATTCTGAGTTCTCTGGTGTAGATTACTTGAGTTTTTCAATTTCCCCCATCAACTCAGACTTCTCTTCTTCATGATGCTGTATATAGAGTTTGGCATCACTATCATCTTTATTTTCATTCTTCTTTTTGGATCTCCAAAAATCATTCTCCTCAAGAGTTTCTTCCAATTCGGCTTCCATATCAACTCTTCCTTCAACTTCTTCTTCTTCTTCTCCAGTCTCAGTTTCTTCCTTTTCCTGAGAACTATCGACGACTGCCACCATATAATTTTCTCCTCGATCATTTTAGTTCATTATTTCCTCAACCTCTTCAACATCAGACTCATCTGGACTTTCTATTTCTTGTGAAAGAAGATTCTTCTTCTTGATGAAATTTATCTTGAACTGCTTCTTCCCTTTCACATAGGCTGAAGATTTTTTCTTGGGAATTTCAACATCATCTTCAACATTTTCTACTTGAAACATCTTGGGGCATTTTGATGCGAGATGTCCAACCTTTCCACATATAAAGCATGCAAGAGGAAGTTTCCCTTTGAACTTTCCTTTTCCTCTTTGAATATTTTAGGAGAGGAATGACATTACCTCATCTGTCTCTTCTTCCTCCAAAGAATCTTCAATGGTGAGCTTCTTCATGGCCTTAAATGCCACCACTTTGGATTTCCCCATTTCCACAACGTCGTTATCTTCATTTCTCATTTCATATGCAACAAGGGTGTTGTGCAGGTTATCCAGTGTCAGTTCTTTCGGGTCATTATCTTCCAAAATAGAAACATTCGGAATGAACCGAGGTGGATGTTTTCTCAAGATGTGCATCACAATTTTTAAGTCCTCGATAATTTCTCCAAGACCCCGCATGTCTTCTACCAAAACATTTTCCATGTCAAAGAATGAATCAATAGATTCATCTGGGTCCATTCATAGATCTTCATACTTGTTCCACAACACTTGCAGCTTTGCCTCTCCGACCTTTGTATCCCCATCATATATATCAAATAACTTTTCCCACATAGCATGTGACGTTTTGAAATACATCACCTTTTTATATATATGATTCTATAGTGCTCCCACAAAAGCATTGAGTGCATTGGCATCATCATCCAACTCATTATGCTCAGCTTCTGATAATGCACCACTATTATGATCAGTTGTTATGCCAAGCATTTATGCTATGAAAACGTTCATTCCCAAAGATCGGAAGTAGTGTTGCATCCAATTCTTCCATAGCTAAAAATTGTTTCCAACAAAGATCAAAATACCTTTATGATTAGTAACCTCCATTGAGAGAAGAACTACTATCAACATTTCCCTCTGATAACAACGGTTAGGTCCACAAGGTTGACTACCCCAAGAGGGGGGTGAATCAGGGTATGACTAATTTAAAATTAAATCCAGTGCTGATCCTGGTTTGCTGTTAAGAAAAACACTCTTCTCTCTCATTCTCATTTCACAATGTAAACAGAAATTATAGCATGCACAAGACACTGGAATTTTTCCATAGTTCACTCCTAAGGGCTACGTCCAAGAAGAATTTGTCGACAGGTTGTCGGTCAGACCAAATTCTACTAAACTTCACTAGCTGTGGATTACAAGGTTCGGGCACAGTCACTCATTCCCAGGATCACTGACTTTACAATGTTTAGGGTCAGCTCACTGCTTTTCCATGGGTCACTCCCTATTTCTCCCTCTCTGGCTCACTGCCAGTGGAAAGGATCACCTTCTTCCTATTCATTTTCTGACTGCTCTGGAATGGATCCACTCACAATTTATAGACCTGTAGGTCCCTTCATTATCTGTAATGAATGCATCCTATATTGTATGTAGATGCTCTGTTGAAGTCCAAATTTCACCCATAGATGAATTTCACTTTAAACAGAAGGTATCAGGCAAACATCCAGCTTCCACGCAGCCCGAAAACACTTTCGGGGAATCAACACTTACTTGGAGCTCATGTCTAACCCGGTGCGCAAGTATCGGTGCACAGGTCACAACTGGCACACATGTCCCCCTCAACCACCTGCGCAGCACAACCTTCTTTGACTCCAAACCTGCACGACTCACTTCCTTTTACGCCCAAACCAATATTGGCGTGCAACAACCAAGCATCGCAATACTTCAAACCCTTGTGTACAAGTCCACCTGTACGACCACACACCACTTGTGCGACTTCCACACCCAAGAGACGGGGGCGCTGATTATTTTAATTGTTAAAATTGGTTGAAAATGAGGAGGGGTGGTCCAGTATTTATAGCCATTTGGTCAACCTACGCGGTGGTGCGCAAGTCTCTTCTCGGCGCGCAGGTCTCAGCGCGCAGGTCTCTGCCCCTGCAAGTCACCTGCACAACCCACTTTCTTTTTCCATATTTTGAAGATCTAATCATGAAAAACAGAAGGCGTGCATATTTTTAATCCACCAAGGAATTGGCGCTTAGGTCTTTTCACGCGTGTGCAGGTCACCTGTGCGACCTCACTTATACTTGCGCGACCCTCTTTCCTTTTCCATATTTTGACCTTCTGATCATGAAAATCATTAGGCACACAAGTTCACTTTCCTTCATCTACACGGTGCACATGTCTCTTTTCCAATGCCACTTTTCTCAATTTTTCTATTTTCATGCCCAAAAATTTGGGAATCCCTAGAATACAGTGCCACCTTGTATCAGTTCTTTTTGTACTGCCTCCAGATCATCCATTCCTTTGTCGAAGTTCTTGAATCAAACATGGATCATTGACCATAGCTCTTGACCTCCACATTCCAAAATGAAATCCCAATTTTCAACAAAATTGTATGTCATGGTTTTCTTTTTCAACACTCACAACACAGATGTCCACTTTTTTAACAAACACAATCAACTCAAAAATGATTCAATGATACCTTGAGGTATTTTTGCCCAACAAACCTCATTTTGACGATTTTTTTATTCAACGTCAAGGAGTTAAATACTTTTTCACTGTTGAAAAGCATTCTAGATAACATAAATTGAGGGTCAAAATGAGGATACTACCATGAAAACCATATATACAATGTATGATATTTGTGAATTTATAATAATTCTATTTGGAATTATCAATTCTCCTACAACCTTCATGAATTTAATTAATATAGTCTTCATATATAACATTGAAATTTTTTTGGTAGTTTTTATCGTTTATATTATTGTGTTCTATAGAAAAGGAAGAGCTTGAAGAATAGTTCTAGGAATTTTTGAAGACCCTACGGAAGGATAAAATATTCTACAAATTTACACTCTATGAATTTTTACTATATAATTTATAAATCGTTTTGTAATATAATTTCAATTGTGGGTAATTTAGGAGACCTGTCAATGATGAATGTTAATAACCAATTTCCCAAACTAAACACGGTAACTATGATCCATAGTTTTTTGTGTTGTATGGATACCATCGGTGAATTATGAGAGATTTATCATGTCCATAATTCCAATAACAAAATTTTCTTTGAATGGATAAATGTTCCTTTAGATAGATGAATGTGAAAAAAAATTCATGGAGTTAAAAAATGCTTATTCGATTCACTTCTTCATACATTAAACTAATTTGGAGAAGGGTTTGAATGCATTTGTGATTCAGATAAGAAGATGCTAGGATGAATACTCATGTATAATGATATGTGATCGATTATGCCTCAGGACATTGGAAAATTAATGATTAAAATTACTCAACTCATTATTTGGAGTTGATAGAAGTAATTTTTTCACTAAAAATATAGAGGAATTATATTTTTGGTGAATGGTGTGGTATACATACTGTTCATAAATGCAAAATCAGGAGATTTAAAAAAAAAATATGATAAAATGAACTACCGAGTACTATGTGGCATTTATAATCTAGTCGTAAAACAAAAATATTCTTCTATTTTGTTTTGAAATTCAAAAATCTGACATTCACGGCTGCGATCAGTAAGTAATTTGGATTCTGATAAGACAAACATAATTCATGGGTGAATGGTAACATACCCTTATGAATTGTAATATAACCCATGTGAATAGTAAACCATCCAAATAAATGGTGAACTCAATAATGAATGTATGATAAGAAGGCATCTTATATGAAACTATATGACCAAATTATATGTGTTGGTATTTTTGTAAGTTATAAATATTTAATTAAAATATTATGATTCTTTAAATAATATAAATGAAAACAATATACCATAAAATTTAATAATAAATTGTTATTTTATTTTCTTATTGTTATAAGATAATTTTATGAGACTTTGATTAGTTTTGAAAGTTTATAAAATGAGTTATAGTTTTAAGATTGTTATTTTTTGAATAAAATGTTGTTTCAATTAAAATTTTATATTCTCATTGTTAGGAAACATTTTTGATAAAATGGATTTCATTTTTTAATTCTAAATGAAAAAAAATTGTGAGAGTAAATTTTTTGGATTTTACTAGAATACTTTAATATTTGGTGAATAGTAAAAAATACGGTATTTGTTTATCAAATGCCAAAGACATAATTATGATATAAAATATATTAGATTTATCAAGTAACTAAATTATGATTTCATAAGTTTAATTTTTTATATAAATTATTTTGGACATTATTTTTATAATTTTTTTATGATATGTATAAAAATTATTATCAGTGCTGACACAGAGCCTGTGCAGTATCGATGATGTTAATTTTGGGTTTTTATAAAAACTAATTCAGTTCTAAAAATTATTTTTAAAAACTCATTTATTAGTTATTATATATTATTTATGTTTTTTGAATATTATATTATAATTTTATAGATATATAACAATTATATTGTCCCAATACATGTAAAATACATGTGCAGTGCAATAAACGAAAATATAAAACATTTAAGATGTTAATTTGATATACATAAGAGTGAATATAAATAATAAATGAATATAGAATTTTATTTGGAATCTAATTAAATTTTTTTAATTATTTTATTTTTAGTTTTTATATATTAAAGAATTAACGTTAGTGAATGTTCAACACTGATGTCGTGCTTATGCAAGCATCTGAAAAATAAATAAAATGTTTTCATTAAAATTATAATAATTATTAAATAATCTAAATTGTGGATAAAAAATTTTATATAAGAGATTTTATACCCGTATCATGACTTCATTCTAATTGGGGATATTTTGGACCCATAAGGATCACATTAGTTCCTTTATACTATTTTATTAAAAAGAGTGAAAACATGTTCACACTATAATGTTCAATTACAATAATATTTTAATGAATTATTTTATCAAATAGTTTATGATACATTAATACTATTTTGAAAGATAAAACTTTTAGGTTTCTCATAGAATTATATTTTTTATTTATAGTTAATAAATAATAACATTATTTAATAGAATAATACTCATGTAGTAAATATTTATTTAAAGAATAAATCAAATTATAGATTTTAAAAATATTAAAATATATATAATTTAATATTTTTAAGTCATATCACTATTTCTATTGGTAAATATAATATTCATAAGATATAATAAAAAAATATTAATTGGAAGCTTTTTTGTTTCAGAATTTTTAATTTTGAATTGTTTTTATTTGTACAAATATATTTTTCCATGAATAAAATATTTTATTAAATTATTTAAAAATCATAAACATATTGAAAAAGTCCAAAAATTATAATATTTTCACGAAAATGTAATACCATTCCATTTATGATTTTTTAAGTCTTAAACCCAACAAAAATAATTATATATAATTAATTTGAATAATCCTTTTGTTACCCCTCAACTAAATTATAAAAGGATCCTCCCTCATTCAAATATTTTAAACACCTTAACCAAATTGTCTGATTAAACACTACCAAATCCTCTGATCCTCATCACATTCCACATTATTGGTCTTTTTTTCTCACAAATATTCCACATCCAATATCCTTGAAGATTTTCTCAAGGAGAAGCATTCAAGATGAATGCTTCTTTTATCTTATCTTTTAATTTATTTTTCACTTATACCATATCGCCAACTCGCTTCCCATGTTTCACGAAAACTATATTGTATCTTATATAATGTATTTTTGTTTTTTATGGTATATGAATCATAAAATATCTCATCTTCTATTTTTTTTAAATAACAGAATCACCTTTTGTGGTGTGTTAATTCACCACCTTCATGGATGATTATTTTTTTGTTCACATTATACCAAAATCAAGGAATTATTAAATTAAAATGTAATTGTTCAAAATTAAATTAATATATATATTTAATAACTTATGGTTTATAATTTCATTTTTTATATGAATACCATACATTATATAATTTTGAAATCATGAAACAAATGCACCCCAAACATTTGAAATAACATAATATTATAATAAGTGGGTAGAAATTATATAAGAATATTATATAAGATATTATTAACCTTATTTTTGGTCTATAATTACTTTATAAGACTATTCAAACCATTATAGAATATTTTTTAACACATTTTAAGGAATTCAAACCCGAGGTAAGGGACTTTCCTTTTAAAATTATTATAAAAGTATCTTAAATTAAATTAAAAATGAATATATATATATATGGGTGTGTGGTTGTGTGTGGAATGAGTGATTTTTCCATATTTCATGATTTATTGTTACTATGATATATTCCATGGATATTGTTATACTGGGAGGACCCCATTACAGCCCATGATATGTTGTGTTGAACCCATTATATCTCAAAATATGTTGGATTGAGCCCATTATTTCTCAAGATATATTATGTTGATCCCATTATAGATCAATAAATGATGGGTGAACCCCATTATATCTCTCTAGTTAATTGGTTAATAGGGAGATGGTTGTTTATCGAAGGGTTATTCCATGTTTAAGGGTGATTGTAAGAGTGATATTTAAAATATGTCCCAAAGAAACTACATGATGCTTTTATGCATGATTATGAGATTTCAAGAATTTGTTTTACAAGTGTTTTCATGTTTTCACTAGATTAATGATTTTTATTCATTTATATCAATTTCAGAGTTTTTTGTTCTCATCCAAAGTTTTTAAATAGTTTGTTATAGGATTCTGTGGTGGTTTGAAGTATAGTTAAGGTGAAAAGTAAGATTAATCTAATTATTTATATTATAATTATTTTTATAAACTCTGATTCAATGTAAGTTTTTTTCTAATTCTATAGAACAAAGACTAGAAAAGTTCCTCATTTTTATAATATATTTTGTATTTTTCATGTTTATTTTATATAAAAAATTACACATCATATTTTAGCCTCGAAGTAGGATGCTTGGGTTTCGTGCATTAAAATTAAATCCTTGACTATAAATTCATTGATAAGTATTTAAATATTCACCAATTTATTTCATTTATGTTCATAAAATATTAGAACCGCTCAATATTTTTCAAACCAGGGAAAACAAATAATGTGGATGATGCTCTGGGTTGGAAGAACCATTATTTTTTTCCATTATGAGGATTGAATGATATCCAATTTTTTAAATTTATTGAATATGGATATTAAAATTACGTGGAAAGGTGGAATACATATCATTATTATATTATTGTACAATCATCCATTCATTTAAGGATTAAGGAAGCATAGAATGAGGATGTGTAACTATAGAAGAATGTGAAAAATATTCCAAAGTTAAAGATTAATTGTGATTAAATGATAAGGTTTTAAAAAATAATACGTGTCATGTCAATACCAAATATAAATAATTAGTTGTTTGATAAATATCATATTTCATAATTATCAAATCACCATAGAATTATGAAGATGTATATAGATATGAAAGAGTATTTCTAGAGGGAAATCATGAAGAGGGATATATAAGAGTATGTATCTATATGCCTAGTATATTTTCTTGTTAAGGTTGGGAGATAGAAATATAATGGGATTTTATAAAAATTACCCATAATATAAATTAAATGGGAACAATTAATATATATTTCATCATCAAACTCCCCAAAACCTCTAAAGGGAACAATGCTATGTTGGTTATAGTCAACTGATTTAAAAAATATTCCAATTTCATTATTATAAACAATTATTTAACTATTGATGTTCCTAGTAGTATATCTGTGATTTATGTGGTATGTTCTCTTGTAGTAATACATTTAATTAAATTTAATAAGGATTTGTGATTTATAGTGATGCTTGGGAGATTTTTTCCACTAGATTTGGATATTGAATTGAGTTTCGTTAAGAAATATCATCCTCATACATACGGTCCATCTAAGAGGACCATTTAAAATGTTGAATATATATTGAGAGATTTATCTATGGATTAAAAATATATTTGGGGTCTACACCTTAATTGTGTGGAATTTTTATTCAATAATAAAAATCACTCAAGAATTATTATTGTTCCTTAAGAATACCTCTATTACAAGAAGTGAATTACTCATATGTTCTAGGATAATGTTCATGAAAAAAAATCATATTGACTTGATAGAGATGTGGAAATTGTGAATAAGGTTAGAACCATTTATTAACACATTATGAAATGTCAGAGTCAATAGAAAATTTTTACTAACAATCTTAAATGAGATCTAAAGTTAAATGTTGGTGATAGGGTATTCTGAAAAAATACTCCTCGGAAGAAGGTTGTGATTTTTGTAGTGAATGGATAGTGGAGGCCATTACTATCATTGAAAAAAAATCATGATAATATAAGTATGTTTTCTTATTTCAAGGTTCATCTACCAAATCTCTTCTTGGATTACAATATGTTCAACATATCACTCTTGTTAAAGAACATACCTATTCTTTAACATGTATTGAACTATGAGGTTTTACCTTTAAAGAATGATATTTCCTATGATGAAAAAACAATAAAAAAAATATTGTAGATATAATTTTCTATAGAACAATAATTCTCACCATGATAATGTTCATATGAGGAATTACAAAATTGAGGAAGCTATATAGAAACCCAAAGATTTGATGAAGCAGAAGTATTCTCATTTGTTTGTATCACAGTGATGAAATTAAAATGAATAAATTCATATAATATGGGTATAATGTAACAACCATATATTTTATGATATATTTATCATTTAATAAATTATATTTATTTTTTATCTTTCACGGCATGCATCACTAATTTTAAACGAATCACGATAAAAATATTAACATTTAAATATGGCCATTATAACATAGCTATTAAAATTTGATGTATTGATTGGAATAACCACATTCTGAAAAATATTTATATATGTTTTACATAATTAAATTTAATTTATTTATTCATAATAAATATGTACTGAATGTTCCATAATACCATTTTATGATTCAAATGTTATATTTTGCTTCAAAAATGGATTTTAATTATTTTTGTTAGATAATGGTATAATAAATTTATTCAAATTTTAGAAAATGTAATTTATAAAAATTATAAAAAATTTTAAATAATTATATAATAATTATCATAAGATTAATTTTAGATATTTTTCTGAAAGATATAAATTTTCAGTTTATAATAAAAAATACCAATTTTTGTAAAACTGGTATTTTGTATCACTATAAATGTCCCATATTGATAAAAATTTGGTCCTATGATTACATAATTGAAATTTATTTATTATTAATATAATTAATTACATATTAATCATATTTATTCTTTATTTTTTTATATTTTCAAATTTTTAGCTTTGATACGCTTTTTTCTAAAAATTATTTTTCGTTCGGATTCACAAATTTCTATTAAAATGAATTTCTCACATATATAGTAATTTAATATTTTAAATATAATTTAACATTTTGAATAAAAATAATTAATTTAATTTAATTTTTTCAACTTAACCTTTTTTCATTATGAATAGTTACCATTGTAATGATTTTTCACCTCAGTAAAGGAGATAAACTAAGTTAAAACTGTGATGTAAAGCATTAAAATCACCATAATACCTGAATTTATCAAATTTTAAAACTGGGGTTTGAAAAAATATATTTATAAGGAGTTATATTATTTATTTTAAAACATTATTTTTAAATTTTTAATCCTTGATTTTCATTTTTGGGGATAATTTTTATTTTATTCAAATTGAAAACTATTTTTAGGCCATTTCCTTAAATCGCATAGATTGAAGATTCCATTCAGTTTTTTCATACCCAAATGTATATAAACCATTTAGTTTTTTTATCCAAAACACGTTTTGTAATCTTACATATTACATTATTTCAACGTGAAAATATTTTTACTCTAAAATCATAAATTTTCCTAAACAATATTTTTCATGTATTTTTTTATATTAAATGATATTTTGTTACCTATAGAAATTGAATGTGCTAAAATTTATTCAAAATTATGAATTAAAATTTCATAATTTTTTATGATACCTATTTTTTTTTATGTAGTTATATTATCATGGTAGAATGTTTAGTAATCATGATTAAGGTTGAAATGAGATTAAGGTGGCTTTACTAAGATATATGTATTAAAATGTATCAAAAAATTATTTAGATGTAATTATTTGAGTTTATTTATACCATAAACTTATTATATTTTAATCATTGGTTCATTGGTGACACTTTACATGATTATTATTTTTATATTAACTAATATTTTTTTTAATACCAATTTTTTTCATTCCCTCACATGTAAAAGGAAACCTCTTATACTCTCTTATTCTCAATGTTTTATCCTTATATATTAGGAAATACTAATCATTTACATTCTTGGATTCCTTACCAATGTACTAGATGTTTTTTTTTTCAAAAATATTTCCCTTTCAACGGATTAGGTGTAATACAAAATAGGTTTCTCCAAGAAGATTTATAATTATTAACCAAGAAGTTTCAATTTTATTTCTTATTATACCTCCCCTAAATCGATGAAAATGATATAAAATAAAAAATTTAGTATATTAAAAATATTTAATTTTGTTATGATGATTAAATTACTATTTATATAATCATTTCAATCCTATGGGAAATGAATACATCACTTGCGTTCCCTTGTAGACTAACAACAGAAAAAATAATATGATTCATTTTTCAGGACAATTTTACAATTATGGTTATAAAGATAGATTTATTGAAAAAAAATTATATTTATGAGGTTATTATTGTTATGGAATGATTAATTATTATTTTATTTTATTTTATTTCATCCATCAAACAGTGGAAACATCACTCATTTGAATTTACAGACAACTATCTCCACGAAGTGATGTATTTCATATTTAATAACCATTATATACGGATATATATAATGTTATATATAATGATTAAATATGACACTAATTAAAATTTAAACATTCTAAATAAAATTTGACCATGATCAAAATTCAAGGAATGAGACTTCTAAACTGAAACTTGCATGAAAAACAATACAGTTAGCACCGACAATAGTTATTTTAATAAACATACATAATAATGGAGAAATAAGATGTTATTGTTAAATAAAAAATGGTATAATATATATTATTATTAATCATTAATAAATTTAAAATTAATTAATATTTACTAAAAATATGTATAAAACACAATCTATGAAAGATGAGACTTGTTGTATGAGTTTTATTTTTTAATATCTCTTTTTATTAGGATCATTAATAAAATAATTTACATTGTGGAAATTATATGATCCTTATCTGATAAAACCTTTTAGTGTATGTTTTCATCAATTTATTTATATAATTGTTATGTTTTTACTCCATTATCTTCTTTTTTCTCAAAATTGTTGCAAAATTTATTTTAAGACTGGTCGGCCTTATTTATCCTCTTTTAGTTAGAACAGTTTTTTTTCTATATACTTGTTTTCTAAAGTATTTTAAGTAATGTTTTTTAGTATTATTCAATGATTTTTTAAATTCATTTTTATTAATTTATAATTTTTTACAAAAATGGTTAAATGTATCTTCTAGTTATTTTCTGAATAAGGTTCGTTTTACCTAATGTTTGATGAAAATATATTTTTTAAATATTTCTATATTAATTGAATATCCATATATCATAATTGATTAATGATTTGGAGACTCTTTTACAATGTTCCCATTGTTCATTTCCAATAAAATGTTTCATTATAATTTGAAAATATTTGGATTGTAAATAACTAATTTCACAAATTAAAATTTTATTTCCCTCAGGAAATATTATATTGATCTTTGATTTGAATGATTCATCTACAAGTAACTAAGCCATAGATTGTTTTTATTTAAAAAACATTTAAAGAAAATGTGAGAAACCCAAAAATAGTCATCCAAAATATCAAACTAAATACAAATTAATATAATCATTAAATTTAATCATGAAATTATTAAAATAATTTTCCCTATAAATTTTATAGTGAAGATCAGTTAACTTTGCATCGAGATCATACTTGATAAGGTCGTCAAAATGATAATCCATATTGTAACAATATTAGAAGAACTCCTTATGTTTATCTTTCTTTTATTGAAGCCTCTTTTCAAAATCAAGTTTTTTATTGATCTACACACACTAATAATTATTAGTGTACAATAAAATAAATATCTCATGCATCATGTTTTCATACTATTGAGAAACATTAATTAGAAAAGCCTCACTGAAAATTTATTCTTAAATGTGAATGAGAAGATCGCATGGGTTTTCTTTCTTCCTGAAATTCTCACCTATTTCCCACTGTTTAGAAACCAAAGGCACTATTTTTTTATCTTCATTTGTGTCCTCCTTTCCTATTGGTACAAAATAGAGAAACAGAATATCTTCCAAAGCCACAAAACCTCCCTAAATTATAGGAAAAACATGAATTATGATGCCTATAAGCTCTCGTTATTGTTCCTTTTAATCACCACCTTCAGCCAATAGGTTTTCACTCACCAAGATTGAACACTTCTTCGATGCCTAATCATTTGAGTGGGAACACAATATGTCACCATATACCTATATTTTTTTCCATTATAGACTCAATTTGTTTAGACAAGAAAGAGTAACCGATAAAAAAAATATTTCTTCAACATTCTCTTAATGAAACTCTTTGAATTCCTTTTTCCATTGTACCCCATATTTTTCCATAGAATTCAAAGACATATGCTATGAAATTCTTTAGAACATTCAACTATGATTTGGATTTCACTCTCCCAAAACTCTACCCCTATGAATAATTCCCCTTTAATTGAATTTTCTTCCCATAATAGATCACAATGATTCTAACCATTCCCTTTAATTCCTAAACTGTCAAAATAGTAACTAAGATTCATAGTTGACTCGATCATTAAATGACTTTACCACATCACTGAATTCATCAAACACCCCTATATAACTAGGGACACCAACATTAAATTATAATATCCCATTTAGTCCATTGTATCTCCCTCACCTTCTCCCTGGATGACCACCTCAGGTGATGTTCATATATGAAGATTAATAGATTTTTCATTAGATGAATCCTTTATAATATTGATATTTTTCTCTATTCAATAAATTTTATGAATCCTCTCAATTACCTTGACCTAAAAAGATCTTTTATTTTCAAATTATGATCATTAAAATCACTTCTCAACCAATCAACGATTTCCACCACCTTAAGATCAATGTTCATTGAAAAAAACTATTTCATATTGGGAAACACAAAGGTTATATCCCAAATACTCAACTGATCCAAAATGAGTGAGTCCAAAGACTCTATCCCTAATGTCTTTCTAGATGTTGAATCAATAAATATATGTTGATCCGTGGGACTATGACAAATAGGAGACCCATATGTTTAAAATATTATCAAGAATCAGACCAAGATTTGAATACCTAATTTTAATTGGGTAATTCCTCTCCAACTATGATCCAAATCCACTCCAATAACAGTTTTGAGACATCAAAATCAAAACAGATATGAAATGATAAAGGGTTATAAAATAAATTAGTTCTACTTTAAAAATAAAAAAATTGTCAAACCAGATTCCCAATCATAAATAATATAGAGTGGTATTGAAAGGGGAGCATAATATTATTAAATATTACCCATATACTCATATTAGGAGAACCAAAATTCATGTGTAAATCATACGACTATTAGAATGAGAAGAAGGAATCACCATCGCATGTTCACGGGAATCAATATAAAGAAGGAATCAAGTCTTCTACAATAGAAAAATGAATCACCATGTTTTATTGGTTAATGAGTCCCACCACCTCCTAATTTTGTAATCCCCATGATTCAAAGATAAAACTATCAGAAGAGTCAACTGATGGTAGGTTCTTTCTAAATCATTCCTACATTTTCATGTTTAGAATACCCAATGATTTTGTAAATTATGATGTTGAGAATGCTTGATGAGGTGAGAGATCATAAATATTAGGAGCCTTTAGGATGAACAAGATATATGATAATTGACGAATACTATTCTGGTTTAAGAATATTATAAAATGACGCGATCGAGATTTAGATGAAGGTGGAGGAATAACTTCCCCCCACTATAGTGAAGAGGAGGGAGACTAAGCCATATAAATCGCCACCGAGGGAGTCACTAAGAGAATAAGGGAGTGTTATTAGGCTATTCAGACCATGTAATGTTTAATCTATGATAGCATCTATTGATTTTAATGGCGATTTTTAGGGAAAATGATCCATTTATTCAATCCCCATTCATTATATAAATTTCCCAGTACAACATTTTTTCACCATTGGTGGTGATTTTTTAGCAGTGGGTTATTGAATCGCTGTAAAAGTTGTTTTTTTAATAGCCATGACCCTTATCCCCCTCCCCCCCCCTCAACTCTCTCGACTCCTCTCGAGACCCCGACACCCCAACCCCCCCGACCCCGAAACCCCCATGACCCCCTAAGACCCAAGGACTGACCCAAGCGACCCACGTGACCCATGTGACCCTGGTGACCCCCGTGCCCCCCGGCAAGCCGCATGACCCGCGTGACCCCACAACCCCATCGTGACCCTGGATACCCCAGGAAGCCATTGGATCCCTCGACCTCAGGGACCCTGGTTCCCCCCCACCCCTACCAAGCCCCTGACATGTCTCGCAGATTCTCACCATGCCTCACTGCCCACTATTGTCGATCAGTACATTCTCCTCCCCTCTGTGCAAGTCTTTTTACCTTTTTAGTGTGGTTGTGGAATTATTTTGGGTTTGTTTGGTTGAGTATTAGATTAATTCAAATGCGCAACATTAAATTGTAGTATCCATTACTATAATATATTGCAAGAATTGGAAGGAACTTCATATAGTTTCATATTTTGAACTAAATCATTAAAATCAAAAAGCACATGAACATGGGTGCATTAAATATAGTGTGTTACTGTGGTTTAACTTCAAAATAGTGCTAGAAATAGTGACTGGTTGGAGAAAAATAACTACACCATTTTCGAATTTTCACGCTAAAATGGTGTGGGTTGGAGATTTTATTCATTCATTATTTTCAATATTTATGGTTGTGGTACGATCTTGCATTTATAGGTTCCCTTTTTGGTGCGGTTGTGGTTTTCCACAAGATATTGGAAGATTCCAACCTTGTGGTTTGTGATTCCAAAATTTAACATTATTAAATGAATTTATATGTTTTATATGATTCATAGTTACGTTTTCTAATTTGTTTTAATGGATCATAATATTATTTCAAATGGGTGTCGAGGTGTGTATGGGTTGAAATATGATTTTGATAATGAAATAGGTTAGGTTTCATGTGTGCCATATTTTATGTATTTCTAAATGTGTTCCATGAATTTTTTAAATATAAGTAATTATAGTTGGATTCTTTAGTATTGAGTAAATGATATTTGGTTATTTCATAATATTAGTAAATGATGTCTTCTCCACTATGTTATGAGAATCATGTGTTAATGCATAGTCCAATATATTAGTAGAAACATGTTGTGATATCTGATCTGCTATATTATAATTTACTATGATTATTTCTATTTAATAATTTTATGTCACACTCTTTAATGCCTAAATTATGATCAATGGATAATATTTATTATAATATTTTTTCGTAATCTTACACTATGGTATATGAATGGTCATTTTAGATTACATGTCCTTCTAACATGACATGTGATCAACTCCCATAAATCCATGAAATTTTTAAAATGTTGTTTATTCCATGATCATGTTTATCATATACGTATATGATATTACCATTAATGGTAAATTGATAAGTTTTGGGGATTGAATATTTTATTTGAATTCCATTAAACTATGGATTTAATAGGTTATCCAACTTTCTATAAATAAAACAAATTTAAAAGGAAATTGAAAAGGCATTTTAACAACAATAATTTTATGTGTTATTCCAGGATCTATTTTGGGAAATTTAATAAACATGATTTCATTTATCTTAGGAATTTTATGTTTCCTTTGAGTCTGTAAAAACAAATAACCTACTTAGAAGCCTTGATTTCATCTACCCTAGCCGTTAATCCTTTCAACCTATGATTCCTAGCATGATTTACATATTAGTTCCCTATGTATTTTCTAAAGTAGTGAGTGATGTTTTATGTAGGTTATTGTTTCCATTTAATATTCCTGAATTCTATTAACTTATTATATGATTTATCAAGAACTTACCTTAGTGATATCAAAGTTATGGCATCATTATTTTGTCCATCTATTTTTCTATGACATGACATGAAAGAAACTACAGGGATGGGATACTTGTTCTCCACTTATTTTATAGATCTTTTTAATTTTCAATCATTGTTTTTCTAGTGGGTGTGTTCCTTATTTAGCATATATATTTATATAGGAAATACTTCTTTACCATAATTTTTTTAAACTAATATATATGAATCTCTTTCCTTATTTAGTAATAGTTATGTGTTTTAATTTTTTTTAATATTGTGTATGAACGTGGTATTATAAATGGATAAATGCTAGATTAAATTACCGAGGAACACTCCTCAGTATGCAAAGATCTTGGAGGAGTTTTTAGATTTTTCAATTTTTAATTGATCGGTTGAAGGGATAATAATATTTCTATGTCCAAATTGTAAATTAACAATATGGTTGAAGAGAGATGGAGTTTATGAACATTTAATATTAAAGTAATACCAAGATAAATATTTATGTTGGATTTGGCTTGGAGAATCGAATGTTATAGAAAACTTGAGCAATAATGTCATTCCACAGAAAGAGCTCCCCAATTCATCAAAAATTGAAAATTAAATAAAGAATCTTATAAGGGATGAATTTGGAATTGTAAGACACAGATATCTAAATCAAGATATAATTGAAACCCCGTATGAGGGTTCTACAAATACCAACATGACAAGTGAAGTTTTTGATATTTTTAAACAACTAGATCAAGATTTTATCATATCATTGGATCCTCCTCTTGATTTTCTGATGACTAATATAAGTGGAAAAATCACTGAAGAAAAAACATTTCATGTTTTAGTTGACAATAGAAATAACGAGTTGAATAGTGTATGTTTCCAATAATCAAATACTTTCTTTTATGTTGAAGTTGTACATATCAAATGACTAAGTTGAATTACAAATAAGGAAATTTCCTTGATATTTGAAATGTTTCATGATTTATTTCCTAAATAAAACCTTTCAAAGTCATTTATTGATATAAAAAATGTTGTTAATAGGCATGGTTTGAATTATACAAAAATACATATGTGTCCCAATCATTGTATGCATTATTAGAGAGAGAATTATAGTAGAGAGTATTATAAAAAAGTTCTTCTATATGGGAATTAAGTGGTGATGATGGAAGTCTAAATAAACATAGTACAATGAAGAAGATTGGAAGTAACACCCTTGCAATGGTTCTTCATTAAATTCCAATAAATCATTGATTGCTATGATTATTCATGTCATCGAAAACCACAGAACAAAAGTATTGTATTTCTATAGATAATAATTGTGATGGGTTAATGCGACATCTAAGAGATTCACAATCATGGAAGGAATTTGATTCAATACATCCAAATTTCGAAGCTGGTCCTATGAATGTGCGATTTGGATTGGATTCTTGATGGATTCAACCTATTTGGGAATTTGTGTACCAGTTATATCATTTGGACATTTGTTTTGATCCCTTTCAATATTCCTCTGTGGTTGTGTATGAAAAAAATGTATTTTATCATTTAGATGATTATTACTAGAAAGAAAACGCCTAAAAATGATATTGATTTATACATTCAACCTTTAATTGAGGTATTACAATGGTTATTGAGCAATGGTATTGAGACATATGAGGCTTCTTCTAATACAATTTTATAAATGCATGATACTCTTATGTGTTCTATTAGTGACTTATTTGGACATGTAAATGTATCTTACTGGAATCCATAAACGATTTTGTCTTGTCTAGTTTGTAAATTTTATTTTGAGCCCAAATTGCAACCTCACTGTTGAAAATAGTACTTCTTTTTCTGTAAATGATTTCTCAATGAATCTCAAAGATTTAGGCTGAACAGATCCAAATTCAACGGTTTCATTGATCGTATACCACCTCCAAAGTTGTTAGTCGGTTCTAAAATATTGGTACCAAATGAAAATGTTGAAATAGAATTTGGGAAGGTGCATCATTTGAATTATAGTGGGAAAATAATATAAAGTTTATTTCCAACTGAAATAGGAATGCCACAATGGATGAAAAAAAAGTATATTCATCTAACTTCTATATTGGGAATTTAACATTCTACATCATAATCTTGATGTGAGGCATATTGATAAGAATTTTTATGAAAAAAATTTCTTGACATTGAAAAATTATCATGGAAAGTCTAAGGATCATCTCAGTTCTCAGAAAGACATATATGTAATGAACATAAAACATGATCTCTATCTAGATGAGAATGAAAAGAATGATCCGGAAATTTTTTCACATAAAAATCAATATAAAGATACATTTTTTCGAAATTTAAAGCATGTGAGGTTATAATTTTTTATTAAAGTGACATATCAAGGTGTGTTGACATAAATCGTCATAGGTTACATGGATTGAAAAGTCACGATTCACATATGTTTTTACAGAAGTTACTACCATTGGCATTTCTTACAATATTACCTAAAAAAGTTATTTATGTTTTACTCCAATTTTTCACATTTATTAGACAACTATGTGAGAAAAATCTACATCCAACTTATCTTGTAAACCATCTAGATAAGTTTTTATTGACACTTTTGGAAATGGATATGATCTTTTCTCCAGCATTTTTACTGTCATGATATATTCAATTGTGTATTTTTTTGAGGATGCTAAATTAGGAGGGATCATACATGGTAGATAGATGTATCCAATTGAGATGTACAATATTTATATGGTTTTCAGTTATGTAAACAATTATTGGAGCTTAATTAAATTTATTATTAGCTTTGTTTATTTTATTTCACATATATCTTGGGTATTTGAAGTTTTACATGTGTAATATAGCTCAAACTAATGGCTATATTGCTAAAAGCCATATGGTAGAGAATTTTCTTACCATTTTTCTAAATAATTGGATGATATTGAGATAATATTTAATCAGGTTGGACATGTTGGCGTCACATCAAAAAAATCTCAAATACATAGTAAATCAAAAATATTTCCTGTTATTGGCCGACCAGTTGGGAGGACCTCAAAAATTTCACTAATAGAAACATAATTATTACAGGCACATAGAAATTTCTGCTAAATATGGAAACTGAAAATCCATTTATTGAAGAGTTGAAGCTACAAAAAAAGAGACGAATGAGAGGCCGAACATTAAATGAGAAATATATAATGTAATTCATTCATAAAATGATTCTATATTTGTTTGCATGATGTGTATGTTCGTAAATATTGTAATAAATACAAATATTAGGTTGACATGTATATGTTTTTATCTAATAATGTTTCCATTTTTTAAATCATGAATACTGGTACTCAAGTATAGTTTTCAGAAAATATGAAATTTCTTACTCTAGGTCCTCTAAAATAAGTTAGAATGTTTGACACTTACAATGTTAATGGATTTAGATTTCATTCTGTCGATCGAGGAGAGGGATTGAAAACACAAAATAGTGGTGTATTTACATTTTCTAAAGTGGACTGCTATGGAAATCTGACTTATATTGTAACACCACGAGATTTTATGAGAATTGTTCTTTTTAATTTTAATGAGGTTTTGTGTTGTACGTTACAACAATGGAGTCTTGCACAGCACGCAACCCTACCTTGGCTGCATTACACGCAATCGCGACCTTCCTCAGTAGCGTGTGTATTACGCAATACCGAGTTTCACTAAACGTGATATTATTATAATATTATTATGAACTAGCCATTATGAATAGTAATACCCACTTTTTGAAATTTTATAAATTTTATCTTTCAAAATAGACTACATTTTTCGATTCGGAATATCGAAATTAGCTTATGGTGAAATTTTGGTACTTTTCGGATAAATTTCATATTCTGATGAATAGTTGAAATTACTAAATTTTAATTAAAAACAACTTTTTTAATCAAAATAATTAATAGTGATAAATTATTAATTAGAGTGGTTTTAAATTATATTTATAATATATTTTTACAATTTAATAAAATGATGGTCATTGGATGTAATTTCACATTTAAACCAGACATAAACAAGTGTCAATCTTATGATAGTTATTATCTCTTAAGAACACGCTATTTGTTTTGACGACGGGAACTAATTTTTAAATTAATTAATGCAACTGATATGTTTTGAATTTGGTAAAATAGACATCATTTCTGAATTCATAATATCAAATATATCTTAGGCCTAATTTTTGGTATTTGTCTAGAAACTTTCATTTTTTTGATGAATAGTGAAACCACTAAGTGGTAGTTAAAAAAACTGAATTTTTCATAAAACATAATTTTACCGCTTTTGTGAGTGGAATTTCGAAAATCTGAGAGACAAGGTTAATATCAAGGACTAAAATGTGGTTCAGTGAGATGAACATGATATTTGGTAAATAGTAACTTTTTACTTTTTTTTACCACGATTAAAAGTAAATAGGGTAATTAAGGGTAAAATTGATATTATTATTACCCTAAAACATGTCATAATTATATTGGATATTGGTAATTCTGCCAAAAACAACCTTAGGAATAAATATATGACCATTTAGGCCCACTTGGATTAGATTAGGACATTTATTATTAATTTATTTAAAGAAGGGTTAAAATAGTTAAAATCAATGTTTAATAACTAAATCATTTTTAATATAGGGTTATGAATAAGATAAATTCGACTATAAATATTCATTAGAAAGCTAAATAGATATCCTACATAATGGAATTTTATTTATAATTTTTAGACTTAAAATATTTTAATATATTTATGATGTAATTATCTTATTAATGAAATATTGACATAATTGATGTTATAAATACCCAAATAAATGTAATTTGATACTTTTTATGAATTAAAATAATTTTATATGTTAATATGACATGTTAGTATTGATGTAATTAATGTTTTTGGAACTAATCATTCTATTATGATTTTCAAAAAAATCAATTACCATATAGTATCAAAATTGACATAAAATAGTTTTTAAAACAAATATTATATTAAAAATTGTTATTATATTCCTAAAAATATAAGGCTCGGCCAATATACTTATATCATGAGAGGTGTATCATTAATGGACCACTTGGGGTTCTATTGGATTTATATGGTATGTTTATTAACTATATAATATAAAAATACAAAGTGACTTGGTAAATGTCAATTTAATTAACTAAGAGTTAAAACTAAAGGTTAACGTTAATATAATGACCTAAACTTGTCTAAATTCTATTGGATGAGAGGATTTATAAATATACATACCTTAGCTTCGAAATAAATCAATTTGGAGCTATTAAAAACCGAATATGACTTTATAATAAAATAATATTTTTTGTTATTCCAAGGGTGCCCCTCTCCTCCCTTATAAAAGGGCACCTCCTCCCTCTCTTCATCACACCACATTGAGCCTTCATGCTCCGCCAACCCCTGCCAAATTCTCATATACACTTCCCTAGAAACATCCTAGAGGTCCTGGTCTTCTTCAAAGACCAATTTTAGTGCCCTAAGAGGAGGTCTCAAAGAGGCGCTTCAAAGAAGAGGTAATGTCTGTTACTGATTATTTCACCTTTATTTCTTCTTCCACTTCTTCTTCTTAGGTTTTTTCATTATGAAGTAATAAAATCAGTATCACTCATATACTGATATGTTATTATAAGTATGAAACAACCCTATTTCACTATCTATCCATCCTACAGAAAATGAAATCACGGTGCGTGCATGCGTACGGAATACCGTCTCCACGCCGTGGTGTAATCTATTTTCCACCACCACCTTACTTGGATGGGTATAGTGTTGTAAATAATAACTGAATATGATTATTGTAAACTTATATTGATTCTGTAATAGTATACTTACACTCCAATAAAATTCCACAATCATGGGAACAATATCATCGCTCGTGCGTACGTACGGAATACCGTCTCCATGACACGATGAGATTCATTCTCAATGATTTACCATTCATAAATGATTATAAAGTATATATAATAAGTGATCATGAAATATATGACACAATAATGATACTGTATTTATGTATGTATATATATATGTATTTAATCCAATTAATTCCATTCAATTCAATGAGGAAACGATAACAACGTTCATGCGTACGTACAGCCTACCGTCTCCATGAACGGTGTATTTCTTTCCATTTATCGACCTATTATATATATGTATATTATGAATATATATTATATATAAATCATGTTTTACATTCTGGAATTAAGTAATCATGATCTAAGTAATCAAATGAATAATTACAAGTCAAAACACGGACGACAAATGAAACGATTTTACCCAAAACACTCTTTAACATGGAATTTACAAAAGAACGGGTAATATAAAGTCATAAGTGAACCATATATGATATCATAACAATGAATATGAATCTGTAATAAGTCAATGACATTATTTAAATCGTTATACTGGAGGTTCGGATACGTACGAAACATATCAGACCTACGGTGAGGGATAATGTTGCAATCTCAATTGTTTTCTATTTGAGATTGCTTATACGTTAGTATTTTCTGGAGTTGTATTTATCATCCATGTGCATGTTTTATAAAAATGTTTTCATGTATTTTTAAATTCATTTTTACCCATTTTTGACTTTTACTACATGGTATGTAAGGAATCTTTCTTTTGATTACGTTATGAGTTACTTTTTTTACTTTTCCGGCAAAAGTTCGAGAAAAATGTTTTTTTAACTTATACTGGATAAAGGGATTTTTACGGTTTTATAAAGCCTTATTTTCATGAAGCTTACTCCAAATGATTTCATGACTATTTTCAAAAAAATCCTTTTATTTTAAATTTTTATGATGTTTTGTGAAAAGTAATTGATTTTGAAGAAGAAATGATATTTTCCTCAAGAATTCATTTCAAATGTTTTATAAAAATCATTTTCCATCTAAGATGACATTATTTCATATGTGTATGTTTCAAGTATAATGTCTCTATGATTTACATGGTTTCACTGTTCTTATGATGAAATGATATGCATTTTTATATATGGATTATGTTATGATGGGATGATGTTTATGATACCCATTTTATTCATTGGGTTATGATGAATGATTTATGTTTATGTTGTGGCACTAGTAAGAATGATTTCATTATGAGATGGGTGGGACCTATATCTCCCTCCAATGCATTGGCTAAAGATTTATATCTCATGAGATAGACATGGCTGGAATGGTAAGTTAATCTGGTTCAGTGTTACAGGACTGAAACGAGGAGTGAACTCGACTCAGAAAGGGACTTTGTCCACTAAGATGGTCTTGGAAGCAATGCCTTGGATACAATGGAAATCATTACAGGTTCTTAATGGATTCCATAATTACATGTTTTATTCCCATGCTATGTTATCATTATTTATGTTCCATTATGTTCTATGCCTTATGTACTTCCATGTTTTAAGTCGTTTCTCAAGATTTTGATGTTTAAATATTATGTTCATGTTTTTAGGATCAAATGTGTATGGTATGTTTTATTTTATCAATGCTTACCCTTACTGAGCATTTGAGCTCACCCTTTATATGTTTTATTTTCCCCCTGGATTAAAAGAAAGGTTTTAGGTAAGGAAACAAAAAGCGGAAGATCTTTATGGGTGATGCTGAAGATCTTTCACCACGATTAGAAGATTATTTTCCATATTTCCAAAGACACTAAACTATTATGGTCCTTGTGTGTCTGTTTTTGTTATGTATTTTGTATTCCGCAAAATTAATGTAATATCTATGTACGTCATGCTTCGGGTCTCTACAGTTGGTATCAGAGGAAAGGTTTAGTCAACCATTGGAAACTAGGATGCGAAAACGTTAGTGAGATCTCTAGATATATTTCTAAGGTATGTCTAGCGATGTCCATAAGGATAAGTATACGTATAGGATATAGTCCTAGAACTACGGTAACGATCATAGAATTTAACCTAAGATGTTAGATATTGATGGAACTCCCCCTTTACTATGTTTTTTCCTTTGCATGATTTTTTCCTCTCACACTATTCTTTTTGGTTTTTAGAAAATGGCTGGAAACCGGAAGATTCATGATAATGGAGGATATGATAGAAAATGGAATGATATTCTTCATGAGAAACCAAATGAAACGGGATCTAGAAGTCCAAGCATAATTATTATGCATAATCAACAATATCATAATATGATCAATAATCTCAACTTTGGTAAGTTTCCTGACTCAGATAATAAGAGAAAGATGGAGTTTCATGATGATCATAAAGGAAAGAAAGTTCAATTTCCCTCATGTGAATCGTCTGGGAAGAGGCATCATGGAGATTTTTTCAAAGGAATTAGAAGATGCTTTGGGTGTGGAAAAGAAGGACACAAAGCCAGTAAGTGATAAGGAAAAGGTTCAGTTAACTCCATGGACAAGGATAATGGTCTTGCTACGACATCAACAATGATTAGGTGTTTTAAATGTGGAATGTACAGACATTATGTAAACCAATGCCCTAATGGAAAATCTCATGAAGAGAATCAGCATGGTCATATGGGTAGTATTTATGTGGATGATGATGAGGAGACTACAAATGATATATGAGCTGAATGAAGTATTGAAGATCAGTCAGTTGTTTTAGAAGGTAGTGGAATGATTGTATGTTTATCGAGAGTCATATTGTATACTAAATGGTACTACGGAATAAAGAATCATCTATGGATTGTTACACTATTGTTTTTCCTAAAAGTATTTGAAAGTATATGTTGAATGGTACCAGTAACCATGGACGGTTATTCAGATATTTTTGTAAAGTAGATGATATGCGCATCATGAAGGAATAAGAAGATAATGAGATGTTTGATTTTATTCATGAGCTCATGATTGATAAAAGGACTAAGTGATATAAGGGTTTGAGTATATAGAATTTTTAGGATTTTGGTATGTGGAAAGTGTTAACTTTTTACTACATTCATGTTTTCACTAAGGTTCAATGGGTATTCATTTTTCAAAAGAATACATGATTAAGGCCTTCGAATGTTTGGAATGTGACCAATAAGACATATCTTATGATATATGGGGATCAACGATGGTATTAAATCTCTGGTAATCATTTTCACTATATTATGAGAGTGGACTACAGTATTATGGATAAGCCTAAGGATTGGAATGGATTATGTTGGAAATAAGTTAGTATTATTTAAGGATAGAAGTTTTTTCAGAATTATTGATGGGATGTTATAGTAATATTGTATTAGAAAAAGGAAAACCTGTAGGACGGGTGACAACCCATCGCGTCGGACAAGGCTGTGGGAATCGAACCCACCACCGAAGTGTGACTGGCCTTTATCGCCTACCACTGGCCTACAGGAAGTCCCTGGTTAGAAGAAACTAGTTTTATTTTATTACGCGGTATGATATATGAAGTATAAGTTCATTTTTTGAACCATATACGATTAATCTAACCATAAGATGGACTTATAACATTTACTAACCTTTTGTTTGAAAAAGATGGAATGACCCGTCATTCTATCACATGATCTGCTACCACATCACGAATAACAAATTCAACTTAATTTATTTAAGGGATGAAGTGGAAATTGTTCAATTCACGAACAACAGTGAGATTGTACCAAAATCATGTAAGTATTTCTTTTAATTCATCAACTTTAGGGAAATGATCTTGAAAACCAAAAATGTTGTCCTAGTTCCCTTATATCCGATGAATCAGATGGTACCTTAGATCATCAAAAATCTATATCTTTGTGATTGTTGTCTTTTTCATAGCCATGTTCCATACCACTATCTATCAGAACATGATGGTTAGGTTTCTCTTCCATATCCATATTTTCACCTATGTTCTCCTATGTGGAAACCCATTGATTAGTTAATTTGGGTAACCATTATGTTTCATACTTTAGTTTTTAAAGATTGGTTTTGGTATTCTTTTTTATGATGTGGGTTTCTATTAATGAAACTTTCGAGTAGTAAACCATTTATAACCCTGACGAATTTCGAGGGCGAAATTCATTTTAAGGGGGTAGAATGTAACACCCCGAGATTTTATGAGAAATATTTTTTTAATTTTATTGATGTCTTGTGTTGTACGTTACAACAAAGGAGTCTTGCACAACACGCAACCCTAACTTGGGTGTATTAAACGCATTCACGACCTTCCTTGATAGCGTGTGTATTACGCAATACCGAGTTTCACTAAACGAGATATTATTATAATATTATTATGAACTAGCTGTTATGAATAGTAATACCCACTTTTTGAAATTTTATAAATTTTATCATTCAAAATAGAATTTATTTTTGGATTCGGAATATCGAAATTAGCTTAGGGTGAAATTTTGGTACTTTTCGGATAACTTTCATAATCTGATGAATAGTGGAAATTACTAAATTTTAATTAAAAACAACATTTTTAATCGAAATAATTAATAGTGATAAATTATTAATTTGAGTGGTTTTAAAGTATATTTATAATATATTATTACAATTTAATACAGTTTTGGTCATTGGATGTAATTTCACATTTAATCCAGACATAAACAAGTGTCATTCTTTTGATAGTTATTATCTCTTAAGAACACGCTATTTGTTTTGACGACGGGAACTAATTTTTAAATTAATTAATGCCACTGATATGTTTTCAATTTGGTAAAATATACATAGTTTTTTAATTCATAATATCAAATATATCTTAGGCCTAATTTTTGGTATTTTTCTGGAAACTTTCATTTTTTTGATGAATAGTGAAACCACTAAGTGGTAGTTAAAAAAACTGAATTTTTCATAAAACATAATTTTACCGCTTCTGTGAGTGGAATTTTGAAAATCTGAGTGACATTGTTAATATCAAGGACTAAAATGTGGTTCAATGAGATCAAAATAATTTTTGGTGAATAGTAACTTTTAACTTTTTTTACCACGGTTAAAAGTAAATAGGGTAATTAAGGGTAAAAATGATATTATTATTACCCGAAAACATGTCCTAATTCTATTGGATAAGTTTAATTCGGCCAAAAACAACCTTAGGAATAAAATATGACCATTTAGGCCCACTTGGATTAGATTAGGACAGTTATTAATAATTTATTTAAAGAAGGGTTAAAATAGATAAAATCAATGTTTAATAACTAAATAATTTTTAATATAAGGTTATACATAAGATAAATTAGCCTATAAATATTAATTAGAAAACTAAAATGATTTCCTACATAATGGTATTTTATTTATAATTTTTAGAGTTAAAATAAGTTAATTTATTTATGAAATAATTATGATTCTTTAATTATATTATTAATGAAATATTGACATAATTGATGTTATAAATACCCAAACAAATGTAATTTGAGACTTTTTATGAATTACAATAATTTTATATGATAATATGACATGTCAGTATTGATTTAATTATCTTCTTTATAACTAACCATTCTGTTATGAGTTTCAAAAAAATCAATTATCAAATAGTATCAAAATTGACATAAAATAGTTTTTTAAAACAAATAGTATATAAATTTTTTTTATTATATTCCTAAAAATAAAAGTTTCGGCCAATATAATTATATCATTATAGGTGTATCATTAATGGACCACTTGGGGTCTCTTGGATTTATATGGTAAGTTTATTAACTATATAATATAAAAATACAAAGTGACATGGTAAATGTCAATCTAATTAACTAAGAGTTAAAACTAAAGGTTAAGGTTAATATAATGACCTAAACTTGTCTAAATTCTCTTGGATGAGATTATTTCGACCTATACCTAACTTAGCGTAGAAATAAACCAATTTGGATCTATTAAAAACCGAATATACCTTTATAATAAAATAATATCTTTAGTTATTCCAAAGGTGCCCCTCTCCTCCCTTATAAAAGGGCACCTCCTCCCTCTCTTCCTCACACCACTTTGAGCATTAAAGCTCGGCCAACCCCTGACAAATTCTCTTCTCCACTTCCCTAGAAACATCCTAGAGGTCCTGGTCTTCTTCGAAAAACAATTTTAGTGCCCTAAGAGGAGGTCTCAAAGAGGCGCTTCAAAGAAGAGGTAATGTCCGTTACCGATTCATTCACCTTTATTTCTTCTTCCACTTCTTCTTCTTAGGTTGTTTCATTATGAAGTATTAAAATCAGTATCACTCATATACTGATATGTTATTATAAGTATGAAACAACCCTATTTCACCATCTATCCATCCTACGGAAAATGAAATCACCGCGCTTGCGTACGTACGGAATACCGTCTCCACGCCGTGGTGTAATCTATTTTCCACCACCACCTTACTTGGATGGGTATAATGGTGTAAATAATAACTATATATGATTATTTTAAAGTGATATTGATTCTGTAATAGTATACATACACTCCAATAAAATTCCACGATCATGGGAACGATATCAGCGCTCGTGCGTACGTACGGAATACCATCTCCACGACGCGATGAGATTCATTCTCAATGATTAACCATTCATAAATGATTATAAAGTATATATAATAAGTAATCATGAAATATATGACATAATTATAATATTGTATTTATATATATATATATATATGTATTTCATCCAATTAATTCAATTCTATTCAATGAGGAAACGATAACGACGTTCATGCTTACGTACGGCCTACCGTCTCCATAAACGGTTTATTTCTTTCCATTAATCGATCTATTATATATATGTATATTCTGAATATATATTATATTTAAATCATGTTTTATATTCTGGAATTAATTAATCATGATCTATGTAATAATATGAATAATTACAAGTCAAAACACGGACGACAAATGAAATGATTTTACCAAAACCGCTCTTTAACATTGAATTTACAAAAGAATGAGTAATATAAAGTCATAAGTGAACCATATATGATATAATAACAATGAATATGATTCTGTAATAAGTCAATGAAATTATTTAAATCATTATACAGGAGGTTCGGATATGTACGAAGCATATCGGACCTAAGGTAAGGTATAATGTTGCAATCTCAATTGTTTTATATCTGAGATTGCTTATACGTTAGTATTTACTGGGGTTGTATTTATCATCCATGTGCATGTTTTATAAAAATGTTTTCATTTATGTTTAAATTCCTTTTTACCCATTTTTACTTTTACTACATGGTATATAAGGAATCTTTATTTTGTTTACATTACGAGGTACTTTTTTGACATTTCCGGCAAATGTACGAGAAGAATGTTTTTTTATCTTACACGGAATGAAGTGATTTTTACGGTTTTATAAAGCCTTATTTTCATGAAGCTTCCTCCAAAAGATTTCATGACTATTTTCAAACAAAATTCTTTTCTTTTAAAATTTCATGATGTTTTGTGAAAGGAAATTGCTTTTGAAGAAGAAAGGATATTTTCCTCAAGAATTCATTTCAAATGTTTTATCAAAATCATTTTCCATATAAGAAGACATTATTTCATATGTGTATGTTTCAAGTATAATGTCTCTATGATTTACATGGTTTCACTATTCTTATGATGAAATGATATCCATTTTTTTATATGGATTATGTTATGATGGGATGATGTTTACGATACCCATTTTATTCTTTGGGTTATGATGAATGATTTATGTTTATGTTGTTGCACTAGTAAGAATGATTTCATTATGAGATGGGTGGGACCTATATATCCCTCCAATGCATTGGGTAAAGATTTATATCTCAAGAGATAGACATGGCTGGAACGGTAAGTTAATCAGGTTCAGTGTTACAGGACTGAAACGAGGAGTGAACTCGATTCAGAAAGGGACTTTGTCCACTAAGATGGTCTTGGCAGCAATGCCTTGGCTGCTATGGAAATAATTACATGTGCTTAATGGATGACACAATTACATGTTTTATTCCCAGGCTATGTTATCATTATTTATGTTCCATTATGATCTATTCCTTATGTACTTCCATGTTTTAAGTCGTTTCTCAAGATTTTGATGTTTAAACATTATGTTCATGTTTTTAGGTTCAAATGTGTACGGTATGTTTTATTTTATCCATGCTTACCCTTACTGAGCATTTGAGCTCACCCTTTTTATGTTTTATTTTCCCCCAGGATTAAAATAAAGGTTTTAGGTAAGGAAACAAAAAGTGGAAGATCTTTATGGGAGATTTTGAAGATCTTTCACCACGATTAGAATATTATGTTCCATGTTTCCAAAGACACTAAACTATTACGGTCCTTGTGTGTCTATTTTTGTTATGTATTATGTATTCCGCAAAAGTAGAGTAATATCTATGTACACTAGGCTTTGGGTATCTACATATATTATGGCATTGAACTACACTTGTCATTTTTCATTTATTTTATTCAAATTCAATTGGGTCGATATTATCATAGGTGTTAAAAAATATTTCTTGCAATTTACTAATCTAAACTTCTCTCACTTGATGGATGTTGGTGATCATGAACTGCATGATCTGTATATCATATCATCACATGATAAAATGGTATATTATGAGAGTGCTTTTGTGGATGAAGTGTGGAGTGTAGTTTCTCACATAAAACGAAGAGATTTGAATGATATGGGTGATGAAGTGGAACATTTGACATATGACATTGAATCTCGTTAAAAAAAAGAAGTAGACTTATTTTTCTATCATGATATTGAAATTATTAGTATTGAAATGATGGATGAAGTGGATGATGTAACGGAGTAGGAAACACACATGATTGAATGGGAAATTATTATATGTAAAATTATGCATTCATATTTCAACCTGTTATTTCATTTATGCAATCATTCATTCTCAATTTTATGTATATTTTGTTTTATAGTACTGAACATCTGTTACAATTTTAAATTTTTTTCTAAAAACTTTTTATGAAATATATGTTCTGGGATTTATTTTTTTGATTAAATGATAGGAATAATAAGGTGGAAGTGTCATACTATTTGATTGACCACACAAATAGATGACGACCTATCTGTCTCAAACCATATGACATCTGATCCACCATCCAAATTCCCCTCTACAATGTCTCCCCATCCACCATCTCTTAATCCCTTTTTCAGCATCCCTTCTGCATCTCATTCATTTCTTCCCCCTTCAGGATCCTCAATAGTGAGATAGCAGTGCACCACTTCTAGATCGTCCTCAGATACTGAGGGTGACTGTCATAGGTACAAATTTTAATATGAATAAATTTATAGCACTTTTGTATACTAATAGTTTGTTCGTTAAATATGGAAACAATGTTACTATTTAGGGAAATATAAAAATTTTGGATGTATAGAATCTAACAGGAGAGAATATCATTATGCCATTTGATTCATATGGGGTCCCTATGGATGACGTTGTAGGATTACTTGGCCAGATTTTGGGTCACCTGGCCGCAGAACCAATTTCCCATCCCATTTCCTAAGATGATTGGAGGAATATGCATTCAAAATAGAAAAATAAAATTCTAAATTCCCAAATAATGTTAATTTTGATACATTATGGTATAATTTAATTTCATTGTGTTATTATATTATAATATTTCTAAAATGAATTTATGTATACATATGTTTTTCCACATTATAGTTTCTGATGATCTAGCACTGGAGTTGACATTGAAAAGTCTAGGCATGAAATGGAAATACATTTAATGGAGATTTTGGAGTGATGTAGACGATACTTCGTTGACTGGATACCAAATGTATCAAATGATACCTGATGGGGTACCCAAAAAGAAATAGAATGTTTTTGTTGACATACATCGTGATGAATATTATTATATTAATCTCATTTTACATATATATATTTATATAAAGAATAAATGAAATTGAATACATTAATATTAAATTACATTTTATTTATTTTCAGATATTTCAAGGAATAATGCATCAAGCTACGATAAACAAGTCATCCCTCACACTACGGGGTCAAAGAGATTTTCTAGAAGCTGACCAGCTCTGGTAATATTTTCATTAGTTTAAATATTTATAACAAAATATTATCTGTTTAATTTATTAAATTTTTTATTTATCATTATTTAATGTAGTCACAGAGTTTAGGACATCCAGAATCCTGAAGAGAAGTGTAGTTGAATGTTCACCAAAAATATGAAGGAATTTTTGTTAATATGCATTCAAATAATTTTGGGTATGAACTCATTTTTCATTATCATAACTTATTATCAATTGTCACTATGTTAATATATAATGAATCTAATATGACTGATATTTGATTGATAGGTAAAAATTACTGATCTATGGGGTTCCAATCCTACGCAGTCCTACTCGGTCTCCCAGGATTACCCAATTGCTAAAGTTCTTGGGAAGGAGCTTCTTGGTCGAGTGTGTGGGAGGGGTTTGGGACCCATACCATCTGTGGTCATTGGTATGCCACTAGTAATTTCAACTACATCAACTCTTGGTCTTAGATAGTTAATACCCTTGATATATTAAGAGAGATATTTTTTCTCTACGAAACACAGTTCAAGAATAGGGGACCGAGATATATTTTGTGCAAAAATTGGTGATTGATTTATATCAGAAGGCGACTGGATCTGCACCTGGTGGTATTTCCTTGACTGGTGGTGAGTAGGTAAATCAAAAAAAAATATCATATAGTTTGAAAAAATTTCTTGATTTTATCCTTAAATACAAATATCTAATAATATTTAGTTTTCAATATAATGTTCTTACATGTGGTAGTAGGAAGTTGAGATAAGGATATAGCTGGTGATGAGTTGTGTTCGTCATTGGACAGTGATTAGTTACAATGTCTATATGTTGGAGAAATATTGTAATAGTGGTTTTGTTTATGTAACATGTGTGGCACAAAGTTTTCACATAACAATTTCGTGACCTAACATTTTCTTGATTTCTCTTGTTTCCTTTTATATATTATAAACCCATGCTTCTGAACAAACTAGGAATATATGATGCTACTGTTGTATTTATAAGGACCCGACCTTAAAAATTACATAATATTGAATTAAATGAATAATTCAAATTGAGGATCTTTTTGGGATTAGAGTTTTAGAGAATTAGGCCAAAACTATTAAATAAAAACTTGAATAATACAAGTAGACACTACTACCCAGTATCCATTTTTTCATAAAATAAAAACTCTTAAAAAGAAACATGTCTAGTTCCATATTTTAGACAGCATGACTTTTCCTTGATCCCATCCTTGGCCATATTCCACATAATATCCTATGGAAAACATTTCAAAAAAAACATGGGATGAGCATAAAAATCTCAGTAAGGGATACACAAAGAAGGAAAATTGTTAGTTTGTCAAAACAACTAGCAAACCATGAATACATTATCATAAGTACAACTTTTCAGCTTTATGAAGTAGTAAATACTCTTCACTGAATAAAAGATCATTACTTACCCTTTTGTAACCAAAATATTACAATAAAACCCATATAAAGAACACATAACATATAAAGGTATCTTGGGACATAAACATACTTAAATGGAATAACCATACAGTCGACTCCAACACATATCACTAAATGGAATTTCCATATAGCCGACTTCCATACCCAATGCATTGGAGGTTATAACATAGCCACTTGTCCTTGTATTCACGGCACCACTAGTCATATGGTTTATCATGTAACCACACTTCAAATGTCCAAGTTCCATCATAACACATAAAATATTCAAAATATAAACACTTCACTAATAACATTTCATTTTCAATCAGAAGAATTAATTTCACGATATTGAAATAATCAATCTATTTTCAAAAACCATTTAAAAAATATTTTTGAATCAATGTTTCCCAAACCACATTAAAGCATTTAATGGAATTATAATTTTAAAACATTAATGTCCATATAACTAAATACTCAAAAACATTTTAAAAATATGGACATTAAAGATAAATATTTAGAATAACAAATCATTAAAACATTTAAAAATGATATTTTTGTTAAAGAGTTTTTAAGAAAATGAGAGACTCGAAAATACAAATAATTACAGAATAAAATTTAATTAGAACTTTATAATATCATGATAATAAAGGGATTCATGATATAATATTTCAAAGGACAGCACATACACCATATAATAGTGAATTGGTGCATAACAATAATGAAGTCTCAATAGAAATGTAAATTGAGATGAAATCTATTATAAAGATTTTTTCATTAAATTAAGGATAAATAAATCTAATAATTATGTGTGAAAAATATAAATACTCCCAATATAAGTGGATATAATGTTTAAAACAATCAGATGTCATTCACAGGTATTCATATCATGACATATTCAATAACTACAAGTTGAACCCAATGATATCAAAATTGGGTTAAGAAGTTCCACTGTAAAAATTCGATAGCTTAACGGTGTTACATTAAAATTCATAAAATGATTTGATGAGAAAAAATGGGTATCTCATCACTTGGAAATAAATTTTACATCAATAAGGATATAGAAGAACATATCCCAACATAATAAGATGTTAATTAAAATACATAACAGAAATAATTCTTTTAAAGAGAGGAGGGTGAAAGGTTCCCTTACCGATTTGGTAACATACAAAACATATGGAAAATGAAAGAAGGATCATACAATGAAGATGTCAATAATCATAAATGAAATTATAATACACAAAGAGTATAATCATGGGCAGTATAAACACCACACAAAATACTGTAGTGGAAAATATAGCACGAATCTCATGGGGATAAAAAGTGAGATTAAAACCCCTTACCACGTTGTAATCAATCGAGTCGTATGACCCAAAGTTAATAAAAACCAAATGAATCATAGAATACGAGGATTATAATGATAATAATCATAATATACATCAAAAGTCAGTACAAAATACACCAGATGCAATAAATAAGTGGTGAAAAATGGAAATCTCACAGAATTAAAAGTGAGATAAGAAATCCCCTTACCTCGTGTCAGACTTGACTCGATCGTTCTTTAATCTCCTCAATAAAAAACTAAAGTTAATTTATATTTGATTAAGAACCTTTTTCAAGTTTATTATTCGTTTTTATATCACTTATTACCTTGTTATAAACATTATGTAATTATTGAAGTTAATAATGTTCGTTTTGTCGATATTTGGTACTTGAGTCAAAAATGGACTTCTTATAATTACATGTTGTTCATGTGGTAAAAGTTTCATTATATCCGGAATTATATTCATGATTTGGATATCATATATATCAAATATATCCAGAATATAAATGTATTTATAATAGTACATAACAATTAGAGGTAAGAAATGAAATTCACCGTTCAAGGAGACGGTAATCCGTACGTATGCCTGAACGCTACTTTCCTTTTGATTTCTTATTTTAATGGATATAAAACATAATTATACATAGTTATATTATAATTCCTATATAATATCATATATGATATCTTTAAATCCATCCTTTATACATCCCACATAAGTCATTAACGAATCAAATCACTTTGAGGGGGAGGTAGTCCGCACTTCCTCAAATGATATTATCGTATTTACCCACTATGGAAACCATAAAGGAGTGGTATAAATGGAAATTACAGAACCATAAAGAAAACATAAAAATAATATATATCATATATAAATAAAGTTCCACTAAAATGGCCACCATGAGAGGTGGTAGGAGATAATTGAACAATCATCATTTCGTGAGGCGTTAGTTTCCCATCCACAGAAACATTATGTTCTTCATCCATTAGATGGAGGTGTGTGTAAGTGTATCCAGAATCCTTCTCATAAAAACATACTATTAAATTGAGGATAATGATGTTGTTATAAAATAAAGGAATAAAAAGAGTTTATGGGTTGGAGAAGTAAATTAAAAGAAACCAATTTATGAGAAATCGTTACCTTTAATTTGGGTAACTCCCTTTGGTTTGAACCAAAAGGGTTTTTTGAAGTGCCTTCTGCCTCAGGTAAGGCTTCTAGGAAGAGGGTAGGGATGTAGGGATTGTAATTGGGCAGAGTTGGGATGAGCCAAAATTCTTGAGAGGTGTGAGGAATTAGTTATAAGTGGTATCCTTTTATAAGGGAGAGGAGGGGCTTTTTAGGAAAGTGTGAAAATATTATTTTATAATGTAAGGATATTTGGTTTCTAATGGACCAAATAACATTATGGTCAAAGTTAATATGACTAATATTCTAAATAAAATCATCCAATCATAATTGGACATGTTTTGGATAATAATCTAATTATTATAATCTTATTTATTTAAATAATTTATTAATGAAGTAAATACTGAATCATTATTGTGTCATAAATAATTTAATTTATTTGATGTCTAAAAATTATAAAAAAAATAAAATTATGTAGGAAATATTTTTAACATTCCAATGAATATTTATAGTCTAAATGATAATTTATATAACCCCTTATAAAAATTAATTTACTAAAAGATATTTGGTTTTGTTATTTTTTCTAATACATTAAGTTAATTAATATAAATTGTCATTATATCTCCCAAGTGGCTCAATGGGGTCCCAAAATATACTCTAACATTACAATGGTCGTCTATGACCCCAAAAAAAGGTTATAACATGTTTAAAGGTAATTTGGAATTATTATAATTTTCTTTTTACCTTGAATTACCTTATTTACCTTTAACTGTGGTAAATAAAATTCAAAAGTTACTATTCACCAAAAAATCATTTCATCTTAATGAACCACATTTTACATATTAATAACAACCATGTCTGTGGGATTTTTGATATTCAATTCATAGAAGTGGTAAAATTTCATTTAAATGAAAACGTCAGTTTTTTTAACTACCACTAAGTGGTTTCACTATTCATCAAAAATTGATGTTTATCAGAAAAATAACAAAAATTCAGCCAAAGATATACTCGATATTCCAAGCTAAAAAATTATGTCTATTTTACCAAATTAAAAAAATAAAATTCACATTAATTAATTTTAAAATTAATTCCCGTTGTTAAAACAAATAGCGTGTTTTTAAAAAACAATAACTATAAAAAAATTGACACTTGTTTATTTCCAATTTCCGAGTGAAATTAATTCCAACAAACAACACTGGATTAAATGAAAGAAATATATTCTAATTAAACATTAAAACCAATTGAAATGATAATCTAAAAATATAAATAAATTATATTAAAAAATTGTTTTGAATTAAAATACATTATTTACACTATTCATAAAAAATGAACTTTTCGGAAAACTTCCAAAAATTTACACAAATTAAATTTTGATTTCCCCATTCTAAATAAGGATTTTATTTGGTCATATAGAATGTATTAAAGTAACCAAAACTATATTTATATTGGGTTCTCCATTATAAGGCGGTAAATCGACGGTTTAATGTAAATTACGCTTAAAATTAGATTCATTCATATTTTAAGCATCTAACATTTTATTGGATAAATGTAAATACATTTAACAGACAGGTATAATCATGTTGTAGTAATTTTTTTTCATTCCCTCCTATACAACATCTTGGTGTTAACTATAATTTATAATAATAATATTATATTATTAGTGTGCAACATATGATTTCAAAGAAACTCGTTGTTTTGTTTCTGGTACGCTATCGAACATAGAATCCCATTTAATGTAAAATTATTATTTAATTAACAAATATTAATAAATATTAAAACTGTATTATTCCTTATTTATCTGGGATGTTACATCCATCCCCACTTTTGGGAATTACGTCCTCACAATTTTAAAACAGGGCTTGGAAACTTCATTAAAATCCCCGCATTGGAAAAAGTGTCATTAAAACTATCACTTTAAAATAATGGAAGAGATGTACAAAGGTTACCCGAGACAACATATACTAGGATTCCATGAAAACATGGATATGGAGGAGAAAACAAACCATCAGTTTCTGATGGAGAGTGATAGAAAACAGTTTAGGAGAAAGTTAACCACCATAAAATCACAAACATGTGATGGGTTAAATAGTCTTTGACTTCCCAGTAGGAAAATTTAACAGACAATGTTTTTGTTTTAAGTTAATTTTCATTGTGGAATTTATTTATGAGCTTAACTAAAAACATAAGGAAACATACTTACTTGTCATATAGACTTTCATCTCTAACTATATTTCTTACACAAACTCACATTTTTACCAAAAGTTTAGTATTTAGAATGACTTGTTCATATTAAGAATGCTATAATCAACTTCTAGAGAATCACCTAATCCACAAAAGATGAACTATATATTTCCCATTTCTTTAGATCTTAACCAAAACTAAAATGTTTAGTACATGATCAAATAATCCCCAAAAAATATAATCTTTCACAAAAAGGAAAACTACTCTTAATCTCCAAAATTTTTCCAACAAAACCCAAAGTTCATCAAAGACCATTCAATAAAAAGTTATCCTTAAAATTATTCAAATTAATCCAAACTAATATTGAAACCCAAATCTCTGAAGGATTAAATCACATATTCTTCAAATATAAAACAGAATATTTATCTCCAAATAACATCAGTTACTCTTAATGTCTCATATTGAAAAGTAATTAACCTAATCACATAACCTCCATGATAGGTTAATCATTTCCATAGATAACCCAAAATCAAATTATTCTTGATTCATAAGATCATCTAACTAAAAAGAATAATTCATACTAACTACAGACTTCACGTAGTCCAGTGGTAGTCAATAAATACCAGTCACACTTTGGTTGTGGGTTCGATTCACGCATCTTCGTCTGATGTGATGGGTTGTCACACGGTCTGCGTGTTTTCCTTTTCAAAAACTATATAATTTTATAACATTCCCCAAAAAAGATAAATTCATCAAAAATAACCATAACATATTTTAACCACAAATGTTATCTAATAACTTTTATTTTGCATCCCAAAAATTATTAACGGATAATTACCTCAAATTCAAGGATCATATAAACCCAAATTGTTCTTTATAACTATATCCAAAAAAGGAAAGATAATTATCAAGAATCAGGGTTACACATACTATAGAAAGTCTTCTAATGTAATATCATCATCAATAGAGCCTTAATACATTTAAACATTTCACCATCCTAAAATCTACCATAACTCTTGAATCCATTATATGTTAATTCTTACTCATTCAACATTCTTCTTGATCCATTAACCATTCCTTTCCAACTTGTTCTGAAATACTTCATTCCTACAAATAAAATCATGAATCATGTCCAAATATTTCAATGATAGGAAATCATATGTTAAGAAGTATTCCATACCTTTCATTGGTCATTGTTAGATTCTTCATACTCAATCGGAATGGCATTAGGTATTGGTAAAAAAATATTTGTACGATCCTGGTGATCCCATTCCTGGAACTTCTTCATAGGACATGTGTTTTCATAATGACCATGCTCACCACATTTAAAACATTCAATTTATCCTTCATAAATAACTTTGTTCCCTTTCCTAGAATCAACTAGATGCTTCCTTTTTCCATGGAAGGTTCTTGCTTTATGACCTTCATTCCCACATCTATAGCATCTTCCCTTCACCTTGAAGCATTTTCCTAGGTGTTTCATTCCACATCCTTGACACATAGTTTTTTTAACACACGTACCTTTATAATTATTACCTAAAATTCCGTATGGATTTGTTTCTCGCATATACAATGTCTTATAAAAATCACCAAGGATCATGTTTTCAATCATGACACCAGATAGATGGTTGGTAAGAACCATAAGAGTTCTAATTTCATATCCCATATCATCCATCTACTCATTCAGAAAACCGTCATAGTTTTCATCACATCCACTATTACATTGGTGCCTCCTAGATCCAGCGATTTTGTAAATCCAAAAATATCAGGCTGAGTATATCAGTAAAATCATCATATAATATCTTATGAGGAGGGTAAACACTAAGATATACTTATTCATGTTATCTTAAACTCATTCACTTATTCTAAAAAAACTGTGACTCTTTCTGTAATCCTAACCATTATGGTAATTTCACTTATGCTTAATGAATACCATAACCTCTAAAGTTATCTAAACTGGCCTCTGATACCAACTATAAGGACCTGGCCATAAAGAATATATAATATAGAAATCAATGAATTATTCACAATGATGATCTTTTCATGTTTAGTGTTTTAGAGAATTAGGCCATAACTATTACATAACAACTTGAATATTACAAGTAGACACTACTACTCAGTATCCATTTTTCCATAAAATAAAAACTCTTAAAAAGAAACATGTCTAGTTCCATATTTTAGCCATTATTACTATTCATTGATCTGATCCTTGACCCAATTCCACATTATGTCATGTGAAAAAAATTTCAAAAAACCTTGTGTTGAGCTTAAAATGCCCAGTAAGGGATACACAAATAAGGAAAACATTTAGTTTTTCAAAACAATAGGTAAAGCATGAATAAATGTTCCTTAAGTAAAACTTTTCACCTTTGTAAATTAGTAAATACTCTTCAATGAATAAAAGATCATTACATACCCTTTTATAACCAAAAGATTACCATAAAACCCATATAAAGAACACATAACATATAAATGTAACTTGGGACATAAACATACTAAAATAGAATAAACATACGGTCAACTTCCATGCATATCACTAAATGGAATATCCATACGACCGACTCCCATACCAAATGCATTGGAGGTTATAATGTAACCACCCATCCTGTTATTCACGGCACCACCCATCATATGGTTTATCACGTAACCACCCATAAAATGTCCAAGTACCATAACAACACATAAAATAATTCAAATATAAAAATTTCACTAATAAAATTTCATTTGCAATCACAAGAAGTAATTTCAAGATATTGAAATAATCAATCCATTTTAAAAAACCATTTAAAAAATTATTTTTGAATCAAAGGGTCCCATACCACTTTGAAGATTTTTATGGAATTATAATTTTAAAATAATAATGTATATATAAATAAATACTCAAAACCATTTTTAAAACATGGACATTAATGATAATGATTTAGAATAATAAATCTTTAAATCATTTAAAAAGATATTTTTGTTAAAGAGTTTTTAAGAAAATGAGAGACACGTGAATACCAAAAATTACAGGACAAAATTTAATCATAACATTATAATATCATTAGAACAAAGGGATTCATGATAAAATATGTCAAAGTAATGTACATATGCCATATAAGAGTGAATTGGTGCAGAACAACAATGAAGTCTCAATGGAAATGTAAATTGAGATGAAATCCATTATAAAGATGGTATCCTTAAACTAAGGATAAATCAATCTCATAATTATGTGTGAAAAATATAAATACTCAAAATATAAGTGGATATTAAGTGTAAAACAATAATATTTCATTCACACATATTTTTAGGATGACATATTCAATAACTACAAGTTGAACGCAAAAAAATCGAAATTGGGTCAAGAAGTTCCCCTGTAATCATTCGACAGCCTAACAGCGTCACTTTAATATTCCTAAAATGAGTTTATGAGACAAAAAGGGTATCTCATCACTTTTAAATAAATTTTACATCAATAAGGATATACAATAACATATCCCAACATAATAATATTTAAATTAAAAGACATATCCAAAAGAAGTCTTTCAAAAAGAGGTGGCTGAAAGGTTCCCTTACCGATTTGGTAACTTACAATAAATATGCCAAATGAAAGAAGGATCATACATTGAAGATGAAAATACTCATAAATGAAATTATATTACAAAAACAGTACAATAATGTGCAGTACATACACCACACAAAATAATGTAGTGGCAATTATAGCATGAATCTCATGGGGATAAAATGTGAGATGAAAACCCCTTACCACGTTGTAATCAATCGAGTCGTTTGACCCAAAGTTAATAACCGACAAATGAATCACATAATACCATGAATATAATGAGAATCATGATAATAAACATCAAAAGGCAGTACAAAATACGCCACATGCCATAAATAAGAGGCAAACTATGGAAATCTCACAGAATTAAAAGTGAGATACGAAATCCCCTTAACTCGTGTCCGACTTGACTCGATAATTCATTAATCTCGTGAATAATAAACTAAAGTTAATTTATACTTTATTAAGAAACTTTTTCAAGTTTATTATTCCTTTTTATATTAATTATTACAATCTTATAAACATTATGTAATCATTTAAGTTAATAATGTTCGTTTTGTCAATATTTGGTACTTGAGTCAAAAATAGACTTCTTATAATTACATGTTGTTCATGTGGTCAAAGGTTCATTATATCCTGAATGATATTAATGATTTTTATATCGTATATATAATATATATCCCGCATATACATGTATTTATAATAGTAAATAACATTTAGAGGTAAGAAATGAAATGCACCGTTCATGGAGACGGTAAGCTCTACGTGCACATGAATGCTACATTCATTTCGATTTCTTATTTTAATGGAAATAAACCATAATGATACATAGATATATTATAATTAAATTATATTATAATATATAATATCTTTAACTCCATCCTTTATACATCCCACATAAGGCATTAACAAATCAAATCACTTTGAGGGGGCAGTAGTCCATACTACCTCAACTGAGATTATCATATTTACCCACTATGGAAACCATAAAGGCGTGATATAAATGGAAATTATAGAATAATAAAGAAAACATAAACATAATATATATCATATATAAATACAGTTCCACCATAATGGACACCTTGATAGGCGGTAGGAGAAAATAAAACAATCATCGTTTCGTGAGGCGTTAGTTTTCCACCCACAGAAATATTATGTTCTTCATCCATTAGATGGAGGTGTGTGTCAGTGTAGCTCGAATCCTTCTCATAAAAACATCATAGTATATTTAGGATACTTATTTTTATACAAAATAATGTAATAAAAATATGTTAGGGGTTGGAGTTGTAAAATAAAAGAAAACAATTTAAGAGAAACTGTTAGCTTTAATTTGGGTAACTCCCTTTGGTTTGAACCAAAAGGGTTTTAGAAGTGCCTTATGAAAAAGTTAAGGCATCTAGAAGGAGTATAGGAATGTAGGGAGTGTAATTAAGAAAAGTTTGGACGAGCCAAATGGCTTGAGAGGTGTGGGAAATTAGTTAGAAGTGGTCTCCTTTTATAAGGTATAGGAGAGGCTTTTTAGGAAAGTGTGAAAATATTATTTTATAATATAATGATATTCTGTTTATAATGGTACAAATATCAATATTGAAGACTATTAGATGACTCATATTCGAAATAAAATCATCCAATCATAATTGGACATGTTTTAGATAATAATTTATTCATTATAACCTTATTTATTTAAATACTTTATTAATGAGGTAAATACTGAATCATTATTGTGTCATAAATATTTTAATTTATTTGATGTCTAAAAATTATAAAAAACCTACCATGATGTATTAAATGTTTATAAATTTCCAATGAATATTTATAGTCTAAAAGATAATTTATATAACACCTTCTAAAAATTAATTTACTAAAATATATTTGGGTTTGTCATTTTTGCCTTTACGTTAAGGTAATTAATCTAAATTGTAATTATCACTCCAATGTGGCTCAATGGTGTCCCAAAATCTACAAACATATGACCATAGACGGACATGACCCAACAAATAAGTTTATAACAAGTTTTATGGTAATTTTGTATTATTATAATATTCTTTTTACCTTGAATTACCGTATTTACCTTTAACCACAGTAAATAAAAGTCAAAAGTTGCTTTTCACCAAAAATTATTTTCATCTTAATGAACAAAATTTTAAATCTTGATAACAACCATGTACGTGGATGTTTTAAATTAAATTTACAGAAGTGGTAAAATTTCATTTAAATGAAAAAGTCATTTTTTTTAACTACCACTAAGTTGTTTCACTATTCATCAAAAATTTAAGTTTTTTTGAAAAATACTGAAAATTCAGCCTAATCTATACATGATATTCCAAATTCAAAAATGATGTATATTTTACCAAATTAAAAACATAAATGTGTCATTAATTAATTTTATAATTAATTCTCGTTGTTAAAACAGATATCGTGTTTTTAAGAAACAATAATTATCCAACGATTGACACTTGTTTATGTCCAATTTCAAAGTAAAATTCATTCCAATGACCAACATTGAATTAAATGTTAAAAATATATTATAATTACACATTTAAACCAATTGAAAATATAATCTAACCATATAAATAAATTAGATTAAAACATAGTTTTGAATTAAAATACAATATTTACACTATTCATAAAAAAATGAACTTTTTCGGAAAAATTCCAAAAATTTACACAAAGTAAATTTTGATGTCCCCATTTTAAAGAAGGATTTTATTTTGTCATATAGAATTTATTAAGGTGACCAAAACTATATTTAATTTGTGTTCTCCATTTAAGGGTGGTAAATTGACCTTTTAATGTATATTACGCTTAAAATTAGATTCATTCATATTTTAAGCCTCTAACTTTTTATTGGATAAATGTAAAGATATTTAACAAACATGTATAATCACATTGTATTTAGTTTTGTTCATTCTCACCAATACAATGGCTAGTAGTTAATAAATATGAAATTTTTCTTATTCCTCATCTATCTGGGATGTTACATCCTTCCCCCCTTTTGGGAATTGCGGCCTCGCAATTTTAAAATTGGGCATGGAAACTTCATTAAATGCCCCACATCGGAAAGAGAGTCAATAAAACTATCACTTTAAAATAACGGAAGTGATGTACAAAGGTTACCTGAGAAAATATATACTAGTATTCCATGAAAACATGGATATGGATGACAAAAAAAACATCATGTTCTGATGGAGAGTGATAGAAAACATGTTTAGGAAAAAGTTAACCACCAGAAAATCAAAAACTTGTGATGGGTTAAACAGTCTTTGGTTTCCTAGTAGGAAATGTTAACAGACAAGGTTTTTGTTTTATGTTAATTTTCATTGAGTAATTTATTTATGATCTTAACTAAAAACATATAGACACATACATACTTGTCATATAGACTTTCATCTCTTACTAGATTTCTTACAAAATCTCATATTTTCACCAAAAGATGAGTATTTAGGATGACTTGTTCGCATTAAGAATGATATAATCAACTTCGAGAGAATCACCTAATCCAAAAAAGATGAACTATATATTTCCCATGTATTTAGACCTTAACCAAAACCAAAATTGTTAGTACAAGATCATATAATCCCCCAAAAGGATAATCTTTTACAAAAAGAAAAACTACTCTTAATCACCAATATTTTTCCAACAAAACCCAATGTTCATCAAAGACCATCCAATAAAAATTTATCGTTAAAATTATTAAAATTAATCCAAACTAATATTGAAACCAAAATATCCTAAGGATTTAATCACATATTCTTCCAAGATAAATCTTAACATTTATCTCCAAATAGCGTCAGTTACTCTTAATGTCTCATATTGAAAATTAATTAACCTAATCACATATCCTCCATGATAGGTTAATAATTTCCATGTATAACCCAAAATAATCTTATTCATGATTCATAAGATCATCTAACAAAAAATAATAATTCATACTAACTAGGGACTTCACGTAGTCCTGTTGTAGTCAATAAGTACCATTCGCACTTTGGTTGTGGGTTCGATTCCCGCAGATTCATCCGACGTGATGGGTTGTCACACGGTCTGTGTGTTGTCCTTCTTCAAAAACTATATAATTTTGTAACATTCCCAAAAAATATATAAATTAATCAAAAATAACCATAACATTTTTTAACCACAAATGTTATCTAATAATTTTTTTTTTTGCATCCCAAAAAGTATTAACCGGTAATTTCCTCAAATTCAAGGATCATATAAACCCAAATTGTTCTTTATAAATATATCCTCAAAAGAAAAGATTATTATCAAACATCAGGGTTACACATACTATAGAAAGTCTTCTAATGTAATCTCATCATCAATAGAGCCTTAATACATTTAAACATTTCACCATCCTAAATTCTACCATAACTCTTGAATCCATTATATGTTGAATTCTTACTCATTCAACATTCTTCTTGATACATTAACCATTCCTTTCCAACTTATTCTGAAATACTTATTTCCTAAAAACAAAATCATGAATCATGTCCTAAGATTTCAATGATAGGAAAACATATGTTAAGAAATAATTCATACCTTTCATTGTTCATTGTCAGTTTCTTCATCCTCAATCGGAATGACATTATGTATTAGTAAAAAATATTTGTACAATCCTGGTGATCCCATTCCCAGAAATTATTCATAGGACATGTGTTTGCATGATGACCTTTCTCACCACATATAAAACATTCAGTTGATACCTCATAAATATCTTCTTTCCCTTTCCTAGAGTCAACTAGATGATTCCTTTTTCCATGGAAGGTTATTTCTTAATGACATTAATTCCCACATCTATAGAAACTTCCCATCCCTTTGAAGCATTTTACTAGGTGTTTCTTTCCACATCATTGACACATAGGTTTTTTAACACACTTACCATTTTTATTTTTTCCTGAAATTCTGTATGGATTTGATTCTCGACTATAAGATGCCTTATAAAAATCACCAAGGTTCATGTTTTCAATTATGACTCTAGATATATGGTTTAGAATAACCACAAGAGTTCTAATTGCATCTCCCATATCATTCAGCTTCTTATTCAGAAACCCGTCATAGTTTTCTTCATTCCACTATTAATTCAGGGCCTGGTAGATCCATCCATTTACTAAAACCAAAAAGGTCAGTGTGAGTATATAAGTAAAATCATCATATAATATCTTATGAGGAGGTTAATCACTAAGATATACTTATTCATGTTATCTTAACCTCATTCAATTTTTTTAAAAAAACTATGACTCTTTGTTAAATCCTAACCATTTTAGTAATGTCACTTATACTTAAATAATACCCTAACCTCTAAAGTTATCTAAAATGGCCTCTGATACCATCTATAAGGACCAGACTATAAACATTACAAAATATTGAATTAAATGAATAATTCGCATTGTGGATATTTTCAGGTTTAGTGTTTTAGAGAATTAGGCCATATCTATTACATAACAACTTCAATATTAAAAGTAGACAATACTACTTAGTATCCATTTTTTCCATAAAATAATAACTCTTAAAAGGAAACATGTCTACTTCCATATTTTAGATAGCATGACTTTTCCTTGATCCAATCCTTGACCCTATTTCAAGTTATGTCATGTGAATAACATTTCAAAAAAACTTGGTATGATCATAAAAATCTCAGTAAGGTATACACAACGTAGGAAAACTTTTAGTTTTTCAAAACAACAGGTAAACCATGAATACATTATCATAAGTAAAAAAATTCACCTTTATGAAGTAGTAAATACTCTTCACTGAATAAAAGATCATTACTTACCCTTTTGTAACTAAAATATTACCATAAAACCCATATAAAGAAATCATAACATATAAAGGTAACATGGGACATAAACTTAATTAAATGGAATAACCATAAGGTTGACTTCCACACATATCACTAAATGGAATATCCATACGGCAAACTTTCATACCCAATGCATTGGTGGTTATAACGTAACCACCCATCCTGGTATTCACGACACCACCCGTCATATGGTTTATCACGTAACCACCCTTCAAATGTACAATTACCATTATGACACATAAAATATTGCAAATATAAATATTTCACTAATAACATTTCATTTGAAATCACAAGAAGTAATTTCAAGATATTGAAATAATCAACCCTTTTTCAAAACCATTTAAAAAAAGTTTTTTGAATCTAAGTGTACCATACAACATCGATGATTTTAATGGAATTATAATTTTAAAACATTAATGTCTATATAAATAAATACTCAACCCCATTTTTAAAACATGTACATGAAATATAATTAATTAGAATAATAAATCATTAAAACATTTAAAAATGATTTTTTTTATTAAAGAGTTTTTAAAAAAATTAGAGACTCATGAATACAAATAATTGCAGAATAATATTTAATCAGAACATTATAATATCATGAGAATAATGGGATTCATGATATATTATGTCAAAGGACAGTACATACCCCATATAAGAGTGAATTGGTGCATAACAACAATGAAGTCTCAATGGAAATGTAAATTGAGATGAAATCCATTATAAAGATGGTATCCTTATATTAAGGATAAATCAATCTCATAGCAATGTGTGAAAAATATAAATACACCCAATATAAGTGGATATTAATTGTAAAACAACCAGAGTTCATTCATACATATTCATAGGATGATAAATTCAATAACTACTAGTTGAACCCAAAGAAATTGAAATTGGGTTAAGAAGTTCGCTTGTAAAAATTCGACATCCTAACAGCGTCACATTAAAATTCATAAAATGAGTTCATGAGACAGAAATGATATCTCATCACTTGTAAATAAATTTTACATAAATAAGGATATATTAGAATATATCCCAACATAATAATATGTAAATTAAAATAAATAACAAAAAGAAGTCTTTTAAAAATAAGATGGTGAAAGGTCCCCTTACCGATTTGTAAACTTACAGAACATATGCCAAATGAAAGAAGGATCATACAATGAAGATGAAAATACTCATAAATGAATGTATATAACACAAAGTGTACAATAATGGTCAGTACATACACCACACAAAATAAATTAGTGGAAAATATAGCATGAATCTCATGGGGATAAAAAATGAAATGAAAATCCCTTACCACGTTGTAATCAAACGAGTTGTTTGACCCAATGTTAATAACAACCAAATGAATCACAGAATACCATGAATATAACTATAATCATGATAATATACATCAAATTTAAGTACACAATACACCACATTCAAAAAATAAGTTGAAAACAATGGAAATCTCACAGAATTAAAAGTGAGATAAGAAATCCCCTTACCTCATGTCCGACTTGACTCGATCGTTCTTTAATCTCATGAATAATAATATAATGTTAATTTATATTTTCTTAAGAACCTTTTTCAAGTTTATTATTCATTTTTATATCACTTATTACAATGTTATAAGCATTATGTAATCATTTATGTTAATAATGTTCGTTTTGTCGATAATTCGTACTTGAGTCAAAAATGGACTTCTTATAATTACATGTTGTTCATGTGGTCAATGGTTCATTATATCCAGAATTATATTCATTATTTTGATATCATATATATAATATCTATCCAGAATATATATGTATTTATAATAGTACATAGCATTTAGAGGAATGAAATGAAATGCACCGTTTATGGAGACGGTAAGCCGTACGTACGCATGAACGCTACTTTCATTTCGATTTCTTATTTAAATGGATTTTAAACATAATGATAATTAGGTATATTATTATTCCAGTATAATATCATATATAATATCTTTAACTCCATCCTTTATACATCCCACATAAGGAATTAATGAATCAAATCACTTTGAGGGGGCGGTAGTCCACACTTCCTCAGATGAGATTATCTTATTTACCCACTATGGAAACCATAAAGGGGTGATATAAATGGAAATTACACAAGAGTAAGTAATAAATAAACATAATATATATCATATATAAATATAGTTCCACCATAATGGCTACCATGATAGGCGGTAGGAGAAAATCTAACAATCATCGTTTCGTGAGGCATTAGTTTTCCATCCACAGAAACAGTATGTTCTTCATCCATTAGATGTAGGTGTGTGTAAGTGTATCTAGAATACATCACATATCAACATAATTGTATATTTAGGATACGTATTTTGTTACAAAGGAAAGTAATAAACAGATTTTAGGGGTTGGAGAAGTAAAATAAAAGAAAACAATTTAAGAGAAACCGTTACCTTTAATTTGGGTACCTCCCTTTGGTTTGAACCAAAAGGTTTTGTCGAAGTGCCTTATAACTAAGGTAAGTCTTCTAGGAAAAGGAGAGGGATGTAGGGAGTGTAATTGGGATGAGTTTGGACGAGCCAAATGGCTTTATAACAGTGAGAAATTAGTTAGAGTTGGTCTCCATTTATAAGGGAGAGGAGGGGATTTTTAAGAAAGTGTGAAAATATTATTTTATAATATAATGATATTCGGTTTCTAAAGGTCCAAATATCATTATGGTTGAATATAAGATGACTCGTATTTGAAATAAAATCGTCCAATCATAATTGGAATGTTTTGGTTAATAATTTATTCATTATAATCTTATTTATTTAAGTTATTTATTAATGAGGTAAATACTGAATCATTATTGTGTCATAAATAATTTAATTTACTTGATGTATAAAAATTATAAAAAAACTACCATGATGTAGGAAACATTTTTAACATTACAATTAATATTTATATTTGAAATGATAATTTATATAACCCCTTATAAAAATTAATTACAAAAAGATATTTGGTTTTGTCATTTTTGCCTTTTCTTTAAGTTAATTAATCTAAATTGTCATTATCACTCCCATGTGGATAAATGGGGTCCAAAAATCTACCCAAAGATGCCCATGGTCGGTAATGAACCAACCAATAAGGTTATAACAATTGTTAAGGTAATTTTTAATTTTTATAATATTCTTTTTACCTTTAATTACCTTATTTACCTTTAACCGCGGTAAATAAAAGTCAAAATATACTATTCCCAAAAAATTATTTTCTTCTTAATGAACAACATTTTACTTCTTCATAACAACCATGTATGTCATATTTTTTAAATTAAATTCCCAGAAGTGGTAAAATTGCATTTTTATGAAAAATTCATTTTTTTTAACTACCACTAAGTGGTTTCACTATTCATCAAAAATTGATGTTTTTCAGAAAAATACCAAAAATTCAGCATAATCTATAAATGATATTCCAAATTCAGAAAATATGTATATTTAACCAAATTAAAAAAATAAAATTTTCATTAATTAATTTCAAAATTAATTCCCGTTGTTAAAATAAATGATGTGTTTTTAAGAAACAATAACTGTCAATAGATTGACACTTGTTTATGTACACTTTCAAAGTGAAATTTATTCCAATGACCAACAATGTATTAAATGGTCAATATGTATTCTAATTACACTTTATATCCAATTTAAAGGATAATATAACCATATAAATAAATTATATTGAAACATAGTTTTGAATTATAATACAATATTCACACTATACATAAAAAAATGAACTTTTTTGGAAAAATTCCAAAAATTTACACAAAGTTAATTTTGATGTCCCCATTCTAAATAAGGATTTTATTTGGTCATATATAATTTATTAAAGTGACAAAAACTATATTTAATGTGGGTTCTCCATTCAAAGGAGTTAAATCGACCTTTTAATGTAAACTACGCTTAAAATTGGATTAATTCATATTTTAAGTCTCTAAATTTTTATTGGATAAATATAAATACATTTAACAAACATGTATAATCATCTTATAGTTAGTTTTTTCATTCTCACCAATACAACGTCTTGGAGATAACTAAAATTTAATGTAATAATATTATATTATTAGTGTGCAACGTAATATTTCAATGAAACTCGTTGTTTTGTATCGGGTACCCTATTGAGCATAGCATCCCCTAAAATATAAAATTATTATTTAATTCAAAAATATTAATAAATATAAAAAGTGTCTTATTTATTATTTATTTGGGATGTTACATCTTTCCCCCCTTTTGAGAATTGTGTCATCAAAATTTTAAAACTGGGCTTTAAAACATCATTAAAAGCCCAACATCGGAAAAATAGTCAATAAAACTATCACTTTAAAATAAAGGAAGAGATGTACAAAGGTTACCCGAGACAACAGATACTAGGATTCCATGACAATGTGGATGTGGAGGAGAAACAACTCATCAAGTTTTGATGGAGAGTGGTAGAAAACATGTTTAGGAGAAAGTTAACCACCAGAAAATCACAAACATGTGATGGCTTAAAAAATCTTTGTTTCCCAGAAGGAAAAGTTAAAAGACAAGGTTATTGTTTTAAGTTAATTTTCATTGAGGAATTTCTTTATGAGCTTAACTAAAAAGATTAGTAAACATACTTACATGTCATATAGAATTTCATCTCTTACTAGATTTGATACACAAACTCATATTTTCACCAAAAGATGAGTATTTAGGATTACTTGTATGCATTAAGAGTGCTATAATCAACTTCGAGAGAATCACCTAATCCACAAAAGATTAACTATATATTTCCCAAGTCTTTTGACCATAAATAAACCAAAATGGTTAGTACAAGATCAAATAATCCCCAAAAAGTACAATCTTTAAAAAAAATAAAAACTACTCTTAATCTCCAAAATTTGTCCAAAAAACCCCAAAGTTCATCAAAGACCATTCAATAAAATGTTGTCCTTTAAATTATTCAAATTAAACCAAACGAATTTTGAAACAAAAATCTCCGAAGTAGTTAAGGACATATTCTTCCAAGATAAAACTTAACATTTATCTCCAAATAACATTAGTTACTCTTAATGACTCATATTGAAAAGTAATTAACCTAATCACATATCCTCCATGTTAGGTTAATCATTACCATAGATAACCCAAATTCAACTTATTCTTGATTCATACGATTACCTAACTAAAAAGAATAAGTCATACTAACTAGGGACTTCACGTAGTCCAGTGTTAGTTAATAAATACCATTCGCACTTTGGTTGTGAGTTCGATTCCCGCAGCTTTGTCCGACGCGACGGGTTGTCACATGGTCTGCGTGTTGTCCATTTTCAAAAACTATATAATTTTATAACATTACCCAAAAAAAGATAAATTCATCAAAATAACCATAACATATTTTCACAACAAATTTTATCTAATAAATTTTGTTTTGCATCCCAAAAAGTATTAACAGGTAATTGCCTCAAATTCTAGGATCAGATAAAACCAAATTTTTCTTTATAACTATATCCACCAATGAAAAGATAATTATAAAACATCAGGGTTACACATACTATAGAAATTTTTCTAATGTAATTTCATCATCAATAGAGTCTTCATACTTTTAAGAATTTCACCATCCTAAATTCTACCACAACTCTTGAATCCATTATATATTGAATTCTTACTCATTCAACATTTTTCTTGATCCATTAACCAATTATTTCTAACTTATTCTTAAATACTTCTTTCCTACAAACAAAATCATGAATCATGTCATATGATTTCAATGATAGGAAAACATACATTAAGAAATAATTCATACCTTTCATTGGTCATTGTGATTTTCTTCATCCTCAATCAGAATGGCATTAGGTATTGATAATCAAATATTTATATGATCATGGTGATCCTATTCCTAGAACCTCTTCATAGGACATGTGTTTGCATAATGACCATTCTCACCACATTTAAAACATTCAATTGATCCTTCATAATGAACTTATTTCCCTTTCCTAGATTCAACTAGATGATTCCATTTACCATGGTAGGTTCATGCTTTATGACCTTCATTCCCGCATCTATAGCATCTTCCCATCCATTTGAAGCATTTTCTTAGGTGCTTATTTCCACATCCTTTACACATAGGTTTTTGAACACACTTACCTTCATGATTATTACCTGAAATTCCATATGGATTTGTTTCTCGCATATAAGATTCCTTATAAAAATCACCAAGGTTCATGTTTTAAATCATGACTCCAGATAGATGGTTGAGAATAACCACAAGAGTTCTAATTGCATCTCCCATATCATTCAGCTGCTAGTTCAGAAAACCATCATAGTTTTCTTCACATACATTATTACTTTGGTTCCTGCTAGATCCAGCAATTAACTAAAACCAAAAAGGTCAGTGTGAGTATATCAGTAAAATCATCATACGATATCTTATGAGGAGGGTAAAGACTAAATTATACTTATTCATGTTATCTTAGACTCATTCACTTTTTCTAAAAAAACTATGACTCTTTCTGAAATCCTAACCCTTATGGTAATGTCAATAATGCTTAAAGAATACCCTAACCTATAAAGTTATCTAAACTGACCTCCGATACCAACTATAAGGACCCAGCCTTAAACAATACATAATATTGAATTAAATGAATAATTCAAATTTAGGATCTTTTCAGGTTTGGAGTTTTAGAGAATTAGGCCATAACTATTACATAACAACTTGAATATTAAAAGTATACACTACTACTCAGTATCCATTTTTTCCATAAAATAAAAACTCTTAAAAAGAAACATGTCTTGTTCCATATTTTAAACGGCATGAATTTTTCTTGATTCCATCCTTGACCCTATTCCACATGATTTCCTCTGAAAAACATTTCAAAAAAACCTGGAATGATCATAAAAAGCTCAGTAAGGGATACACAAAAAAGGAAAACAGTTAGTTTTTCAAAACAATAGGTAAACCAGGAATACATTATCATAATTAAAACTTTTCACCTTTATGAAGTATTAAATACTCTTCACTAAATAAAAGATCATTACTTTACCTTTTGTAACCAAAATATTACCATAAAACTCATATAAATAACACATAACAAATAAAGGTAACTTGGGACATAAACATAATTAAATGGAATAACCATACGGTCGACTTCCACACATATCACTAAATAGAATAGTCATACAGCCGACTTCCATACCCAATGCATTGGATGTTATAACGTAACCACTCATCCTGGTATTTACGGCACCACCCATCATATGGTTTATAATGTAACCACCATTCAAATGTTAATGTACCATCATAACACCTAAAATATTGCAAATATAAACATTTCACTAATAAAATTTCATTTGCAATCATAAGAAGTAATTTCAAGATATTGAAATAATCAATCCATTTTCAAAAACCATTTAAAAAAATATTTTTGAATCAAAGTGTCCCATACCACATTGAAGCTTTTAATTGAATTATAATTTTAAAAACTTAATTTCCATATAAATAAATACTCAAAACCATTTTTAAAACATGGAAATTAAAGATAAATATTTAGAATAATAAATCATTAAAACATGTAAAAATGATATTTTTGTTATAGAGTTTTTAAGAAAATGAGAGACTCATGAATACAAATAATTACATAATAAAATTTAATCAGAACATTATTATATCCTGAGTATAAATGGGTTTAAGATATTATATGTCAACGGACATTACATACACCATATAAGAGTCAATTGGTGCATAACAACAATGAAATCTCAATGGAAATGTAAATTGAGATGAAATCCATTATAAAGATGGTATCTTTAAAGTAAGGATAAATCAATCTCCTTATTATGTGTCAAAAATATAAATACACCCAATATAATTGGATATCAAGTGTAAAAAAATCAGAGGTCATTCACACATATTCATAGGATGACATATTCAATAACTACAAGTTGAACCCAAGGAAATCGAAATTGAGTTAAGAAGTTCCCTTGTAAAAATTCGACAACCTAACTGCGTCACTTTAAAATTCATAAAATGAGTTGATGAGACAAGAATGGTATCTCATAACTTGTAAATAAACTTTACATCAATAATGATATATAATAACATATCCTAACATAATAATATGTAAATTAAAAGACACAACAAAAATAAGTCTTTTAAAAAGAGGAGGGTGAAAGGTTCCCTTACCGATTTGGTAACTTACAAAACATATGACACAAATGAAAAGGATAATACAATGAAGATATAAATACTAATAAATGAAAGTATATTACACAAATACTACAATCATGGGATGTACATACACCACACAAAAGATATTATTGGCAAATATAACATGAATCTCATGGAGATAAAAAGTGAGATTAAAACCTCTTACAACATTGTAATCAATCGAGTCGTATGACCCAAAGTTAATAACCACCAAATGAATCACATAATACCATGAATATAATGAAAATAATTATAATATACATAAAAATTCAGTACAAAATACACCACATTCAATAAATAAGTGGCGAACAATGGAAATCTCACAGAATTAAAAGTGAGATAAGAAATCCCCTAACATTGTGTCCGACTTGACTCGATCGTTATTTAATCTCCGGAATAATAATCTAAATATAATTTATACTTTCTTAATATAAGTCCCCAGCCATAAACCTTACATAATCTTGAGTTATCACAAGATTACACGTTGAGGATCTTTTCAGGTTTAGAGTTTTAGAGAATTAGATCATTAAACTTGCATTACATTCCACATTTAAACAAAGTGGTTGACTAAAAGATAGTATTCATTCTCCCCATCAACGGAAACATATTGAAAATAAAACATGGATTCTTTCTGGACACATCCTTGACACTATCATCACATCATGTACCTTTCCCTTGACCTGTGAAAAACATTTCATAAACTTGGGATGAGCATAAAAAGCTCAGTAAGGGTTATAAAAAATATGTAAATGAAACATGAGTTCATATATACATAAGAATGAAACCATACTTTACCCATAAAACAAAGGCACTTTAACTTACCTCATCAAACCATGAATAAATCATAGAAATCATAATACATAAAGGTAACTTGAGGCATTCATAACATTCTTACGTAGGGAGTAACCCTCTTGGTTACGTTTGGAATACCCATCACAGTATATTCCCTAAATCTCTTCGGAGAAACCTTAACGTTTCACTCCTTCGCGTTACCCAATGCATTGGAGAGCTATATCGGGCCCACCCGCCCTTAGTTTATCATGGAACCACCCGTTTTCATAACAATGCCCAAGAACCATAACATAAATGTGTCACATAAAACATGCATAAAGGAAACATAACATTTCCACATTTCAATCACAATATAACATTTTAGTATATTGAAATAATGAATCCATTCAAAAAGAATCCATTTCCAAAACCATTTAAAACATTTAATAAAGAGATTTTTGAATAAAAGTGTCCCATACCACCTTGAAGTTTAAAATTTAAAACCATTAATATCCATATAAATAAATCCTTAAAACCATTTTGAAAACATGGATATTAATAAGAACAAATAATTAAAACATTTAAAACGGTATTTTGGTTAAAGGGGTTTTACCAAAATTAGAGACACTTGAATACAATAATTGAGGAATAACATTTAGTCAGAACTTTATAATAACATGAGAATAAATGGATTCATGATATAATACTCCAAAGGACAGTATATACACCATATAAGAGTGAATTGGTTCATAACAACAATGAACCCTCAATAGAAAAGTCAAATGTGATGAAATCCCTTATAAAGAAGGTATCCATAAATTAAGGACAAATAAATCTCAAAAATATGTGTGACAAATATAAATACACCCAATATAAGTGGATATTAAGTGTACAACAATAAAAGGTCATTCACACATATTCAATGGATGACATATTCAATAACTACATGTTGAACCCAAAGAAATCGAAATTGGGTTAAAAAGTTCCCTTGACAGCCTAACGACATCACATCAAAATGTGTTGATGAGAGATAAAAATTGAATCTAATAACTTGGACATAAAATTTACATCAATAAGGATATATGAGAACATATCCCAACATAACAATATGTAAATTAAAAGACCCAACAAAAGAAGTCTTTTAAAAAAAAGGAGGGTGAAAGGTTCCCTTACCGACTTGGGTATCTTTAAAAACATACACCCCATGAATGAAGGACAATAGATCATTGATGTAAATACTCATAAACGAAAGTATATTACAGAAAGAGTACAATAATGGGAATTACATACACCCCTCAATGGAATTTGTGGAAAATGTAGCATAAATCTCACGAGAATAAAAGTGAGATGAAAAATCCCTTACAAAAACTCGGCAGCCTAACGGCGCCACATAAAACTTCCGAATATGGATTGATGAGATAAAATAGGGTATCTCATCACATTAAAATAAAATGTACAGCAAGAGTAATATAAAAGAACATCCCCCAACATTACAAAGAGGAGGTTAAAATAAGTGTCATAAAGGAGAGTACTTAAAAAGAAAGAGAGAGGTTAGATCTCTTACGAAAGTTCGGCAGCCTAACGGCACCACTCAAAACATCCAAAATGGATTGATGAGAGAGAATAGGGTCTCTCAACACATGAACATAAAAATTACAGTAAGTGTAATATAAAAGATCATCCCAATAACAAGAAAGATGAGCTTTAAAAGGGATGACATAAAAGTGTGTACTTAAAAAGAAAGAGAGGAGTAGGATCCCTTACCTCGGGTCCGACTTGACTCGATCGTTCGTTAATCTCCTGAATAATAATCTTGAGTTAATTTGTACTTCCTTAAGAACCTTTTTCAAGTTCATTATTCCTTTTATATCACTTATTACCATGTCATAAACATTATGTAATCATTTAAGTCAATAATATTTGTTTTGCCGATATTTGGTTCTTACGTCAAAAGTGGACTTCTTACAATTACATGTTGTTCATGTGGACAAATGTTTATTATATCCATAATTGTATTCATGATTTAGATATCATATATGTCATATATATCCAATAAATGCATGCATTTATAACATTACATAATCATTTAGAGGTAAGAAATGAAATGCACCGTTCATGGAGACGGTAAGTCGTACGTACGCATGAACGCTACTTTCATTTCTATTTCGTATTTTATGAAATGGAATAATAATTATATAAAGGTATATTATAATTCCAGTATAATATCATATATAATATCATAGTTCCATCCTTCATACGTCCCACATATGGTATTTAACGAATCAAATCACTTTGAGGGGGCAGTAGTCCACACTTCCTTAAATGAAGATATTGCGTTTACCCATAATGGAAACCATAAAGGTATTCCCAAAATGAAAAAAAACAGAAGCTTAAGGAAACAATAAACATATTATATATCTTATATAAAAATAGTTACATCATAATGGCCACCATTGAAGGTGTTAAATGAGTATTGAACAATCATCGTTTCGGGAGGCAGAATTTCACCATCCACAGAAACTGTATGTTCCTTGACCATTTGATGTAGTTGTGTGAGAGTGTAGCTCGAATAAATCTTATAACAACATCCTAGTATATTTAAGATACTGGTGTTGTTACAAAAGAAGTAAATAAAAAGAGTTTAGGGGGTTGGAGAAGCAAAATAAAACAAATGAACACGAGAGAATGAATTACCTTTAAAAGTGTAACTCCTTTTGATTTGAGCCTAAAGGCTTCTTTTGAAAGGATTATGCACAAAGGGAATCCTCTAGGATGAGGATAGGGATGTGTATAGAGTAAATTGTCAGGGTTTGGCTGAGCCAAAGGCTTGAGGAGTGTGTGAAATGAGGTAGAGGTGGGGGCATTTTATAAGAGGAGAGGAGAGGCACTTTTGGAAAGTAAAGAAATATTACTTTATTTGAAAATGTGTTTCGGTTTTAAAAGGTCCCACATTAATATAATTCGTGGATAAGGTGATAAGGGTTCTCAATACACCCATCCAATAAGTTTTGGACATGTGTAGTTCATATATTTTACATTATCTTTTCATTTTATTTAAATCGTCAAATAATGATGTCATCGCTGCATCATTATTATGTCATAAATAATTTAATTTATTTAATGTCTAAAAATTATAAACAAAATACGATGATGTGGGAAATCATTTTAGCTTTCCAATTACTATTTATAATAAAAAATCGGATCTTTATAACCACATGTAAAAATTGTTTTCGTAAAACATATTATGTTTGTGTCATTTTTACTTTTACATTAAATAAAAAGTTATTTATGTCATTTTCCAACCAAATTTGATCCATGGGGTCCCCAAGTTGACCCATGGCTTTTCTTGGTCGGCCATGACACAACCAATGAGGGTAGGACATGTTTCAAGCTCATCTCATTTTATTAAAGTGTTATTTTTACCTTAAATTACACTAAATACCACTAATCGTGATTAAAAACTTAATAAGTTACTATCCACCAAAAAATTATTTTTATCCCATTTAACCACATTTTACTTCTTAATGATAGCCATGTATTTAGGATTTTTGAAATTCAAAACACAAAGATGGGAAAATTTCATTTAAACGGAAAAATCAGTTTTTATAAGTACTACTTAGCGGTTTCACTATTCATCAAAAATTGATGTTTTTCAGAAAGATCCCAAAAATTCACCCTAAGCTATATTTGATATTACAAATTCAAAAAGGAAGTGTATTTTAAAAAATTCAAAAAATATAAGTCACATTAATTAATTTAATAATTATTTCCCACTGTCAGAGCAAATAGCGTGTTTTTATGAAATAATAAGTATCAAAAGATTGACACTGGTTTAAGTCTGATTTCAAAGTGAAATTAATTCCAACGAACACTATTGGATTTAATGGTAAAAATATATTATAATTTCACTTTAAAACCAATTTATAAGATAATATAATAATATAAATAAATTAGATTAAAAATAGGTTTTGAATTAAAATACAACATTTTACACTATTCATTAAAAAAATGAACTTTATCGGAAAGAAACCAAAAATTTACACAAAGTAAATTTTGATGTCCCGATTCTTAGTAAGAGTTTTATTTGGTCCAAAATAATGTTTAATAGTGAACAAAACTATATTTAATGATGGTTCAACATCAAAAGGTGATAAGTGAACCTTTAGTGAAAACTAGGGCATATACGCCTAAAATTGAATTCTTTCCGTATTTTAAGCCTCTATCTTTTATTGGAAAAATGTAAAAACATTTAAAAACGTATATAATCATATATTAGTTATTTCTATCCATTCCCGCCATTACAACGGCTACATGTTAACTACCATTTAAAATAATATTATTTTATTATTAGAGTACAACGTAAGATTCCCAAGAAACTCGTTGTTGCGTGTTGGGTACGTCATCGAGCATAGCGTCCCCTTTAAAGTCATATCAATATTTTATTCACAAATATGGATAAATAAGAAAATTTCATATTCTTTATTTACCTGGGGTGTTACATCCTTCCCCCTTTTGGGAATTGCGTCCTCGCAATTTTTAAAATTGAGCTTGGAAACATCTTTGAAAGTCCCACATCGGAACAAGAGTCGGTAAAACAACCACATTAAAATAAAGAAAGATAAGCATAGAGGTCACCCGAGTTAACCCATACTAGTATTCCATCTAGAAAAACATGTACATGGAGGAGATAACATAGGGTCATGTTCTAATGGTGAGTGATAGAAAACATGTTTAGGAGAATGTTAACAATAAGAAAATCACAAATTTGTGATGGGTTAAAGGGTGTTGGGTTCCCCAGTAGGAAAAGTTAATAGACAACATTTTTGTTTTAAGTTACTTAATATTGAGGAATTTATTCATAAGGAATCCTAATCACTTATCATGTTGACTTTCAACTTTTACTAGATTCCTTAATCAAACTCATATTTTTTCCAAAAGACGAGTATTTAGGGAGACTTGTTCACATTAAGATTACTATAATCAACTTCTAGAGAATAACCTAATCCAAAAAAGAGAACTATATAAATCCCATGTCTTTAGGATTTAACCAAAACCAAAACCAAAAAGGTTAGTACAAGGTTAGATAATCCAGAAAAGGATAACCCATTAAAAGGAAAATCTATGCTTAATCTCCAGAATTTGTCCAACAAAACCCAAAGTTCAATGAGGACCATCCGATAAAAAATCTGTCCATAAAATTCTTCAAAGTAAACCAAACTATGATTGAAACTCAAATATTTGAAGGATTTAGTCTCATAGTCTTCCAAGTTAAATCGTAACATTTATCTCCAAACAACATCAGTTGCTCCAAAAGTCTCGTATTGAAAAGTAATTAACCTAATCACATATCCTCCATGATAGGTTAATCATTTTCATAAATAACCCAAAATCAACTTACTCTTAATTGATAAAATCATATAACTAGAAAGAATCAGTAAAACTAACTAGGGACTTCACGTAGTCCAGTGGTAGGTGATAAATACCATTCGCACTTTGGTTGTGTGTTCGATTCCCGCAACTTTGTCCGACGCGACGGGTAGTCACACAGTCTGTGTGTTGTCCTTTTTCCAAAACTATATAATTATTAAAACATTCCCCAAAATGAGATAAAATCTTCAAAGATGATCATAACATATTTTAACCTCATGTTTATCTCATGCCTTTCATTTTCCATCAGAACATATAATAACCTATAGTTACCTCAAAAGTAAGGATCATATAACCCCTAATGGTTACAATAATAATTATTACCTGAACTTCCACATCGATTGGTCATCTCGTACATGATGCATTATAGAACATACCAAGGTTCACGTGGTTGATCATGACTCCTTGATATTTGGTTTAGAACAACCACGAGTTTCCTCATTGAATCCCCCATCTCATCCAGTCTCTTAATCAGAGAACCACCACAGTTTCCTTCAAACCCATTGTCACTTTGGTGCCTGCTAGATCCAGCCATTTACTAAAACCAAAAGGGTCAGTGTGAGTATATCAACATAACCATCATGTACTAATGGGGAAGATAAACACTAAGATATACTTACTCATTCACTTTATCCAAAACTAGGACTCTTTTTGAAATATTAACCATTATGGTAATGTCACTTATGCTTAAAGAATACCCTAACCTCTAAAGTTATCTAAACCAACCTCTGATACCAACTATAAGGCCCCATCCTTAAACCTTACATAATCTTGAGTTATCACAAGATTACACGTTGAGAATCTTTTCAGGTTTAGAGTTTTAGAGAATTAGATCATGAAACTTGCATTACATTCCACATTTAAACAAAGTGGTTACATAAAAGATAGTATTCATTCTTCCCATCAACGGAAACATATTGAAAATAAAACATGGATTCTTTCTGGACACATCCTTGACACTATCATCACGTCATGTACCTTTCCCTTGACCTGTGAAAAACATTTCAAAAACATGGGATGAGCATAAAAAGCTCAGTAAGGGTTATAAAAAATATGGAAAGGAAACATGAGTTCATATATACATAAGAATGAAACCATACTTTACCCATAAAACAAAGGCACTTTAACTTACCTCATCAAACCATGAATAAATCATAGAAATCATAAGACATAAAGGTAACTTGAGGCATTCATAACATTCTTACGAAGGGAGTAACCCTCTTGGTTACGTTTGGAATACCCATCACAGTATATTCCCGAAATCTCTTCGGAGAAACCTTAACGTTTCACTCCTTCACGTTACCCAATGCATTGGAGAGCTATATCGGGCTCACCCGCCCTTAGTTTATCACGGAACCACCCGTTTTCATAACAATGCCCAACAACCATAACATAAATGTGTCACATAAAACATGCATAAAAGAAAAATAACATTTCCACATTTCAATCACAATATAACATTTTAGTATATTGAAATAATGAATCCATTCAAAAAGAAACCATTTCCAAACCCATTTAAAACATTTAATAAAGAGATTTTTGAATCAAAGTGTCCCATACCACCTTGAATCTTAAAATTTTAAACCATTAATATCCATATAAATAAATCCTTAAAACCATTTTGAAAACATGGATATTAATAAGAATAAATAATTAAAACATTTAAAATGATATTTTGGTTAAAGGGGTTTTACCAAAATTAGAGACACTTGAATACAATAATTGAGGAATAACATTTAGTCAGAACTTTATAATATCATGAGAATAAATGGATTCATGATATAATACTCCAAAGGACAGTATATACACCATATTAGAGTGAATTGGTGCATAACAACAATGAACCCTCAATAGAAAAGTCAAATGTGATGAAATCCCTTATAAAGAAGGTATCCATAAATTAAGGACAAATAAATCTCAAAAATATGTGTGACAAATATAATTACACCAAATATAAGTGGATATTAAGTGTACAACAATAAAAGTTCATTCACACATATTCAATGCATGACATATTCAATGACTACATGTTGAACCCAGAGAAATCGAAATTGGGTTAAAAAGCTCCCTTGACAGCCTAACGGCATCACATCAAAATGAGTTGATGAGAGATAAAAAGTGTATCTCATCACTTGGAAATAAAATTTACATCAATAAGGATATATTAGAACATATCCCAACATAACAATATGTAAATTAAAAGACCCAACAAAAGAAGTCTTTTAAAAAAAAGGAGGGTTAAAGGTTCCCTTACCGTCTAGGGTATCTTTCAAAACATACACCCCATGAAAGAAGGCCAATAGATCATTGGTGAAAATAATCATAAACGAAAGTATATTACACAAAGATTAGAATAATGGGCATTACATACACAACTCAATGGAATTTGTGGAAAATGTAGCATAAATCTCACGGGAATAAAAGTGAGATTAAAAATCCCTTACAAAAACTCGGCAGCCTAACGGCGCCACATAAAACTTCCGAATATTGATTGATGAGATCAAATAGGGTATCTCATCACATTAAAATAAAATGTACAGAAAGAGGAATATAAAAGAACATCCCCCAACATTACAAAGAGGAGCTTAAAAGAAGTGACATAAAGGAGAGTACATAAAAAGAAAGAGAGAGGTTAGATCTCTTACGAAAGTTCGGCAGCCTAACGGCGCCACTCAAAACTTCCAAAATGGATTGATGAGAGAGAATAGGGTCTCTCATCACATGAACATAAAAATTACAGTATGTTTAATATAAAATATCATCCCAATAACAAGAAATATGAGCTTTAAAAGGGATGACATAAAAGTGTGTACTTAAAAAGAAAGAGAGGAGTAGGATCCCTTACCTCGGGTCCGACATGACTCGATCGTTCTTTAATCTCCTGAATAATAAACTTGAGATAATTTCTACTTCCATAAGAACCTTTTTCATGTTCATTATTCCTTTTATATCACTTATTACCATGTCATAAACATTATGTAATCATTTAAGTCAATAATATTTGTTTTGTCGATATTTGGTTCTTAAGTCGAAAGTGGACTTCTTACAATTACATGTTGTTCGTGTGGAAAAATGTTTATTATATCCAGAATTGTATTCATTATGTAGATATAATATATGTCATATATATCCAGTATATTCATGAATTTATAACATTACATAATCATTTAGAGGTAAGAAATGAAATGCACCGTTCATGGAGACGGTAAGCCGTACGTATGCATGAACGCTACTTTCATTTCTATTTCGTATTTTATAAAATGGAATAATAATGATATAAAGTTATATTATAATTCCAGTATAATATCATATATAATATCATAGTTCCATCCTTTATACGTCCCACATATGGTATTTAACGAATCAAATCACTTTGAGGGGGCGGTAGTCTGCACTTCCTTAAATGAAGATATCACGTTTACCCCTAATGGAAACCATAAAGGTATGCCCAAAATGAAAAAAAACAGAAGCTTAAGGAAAACATAAACATATTATATATCATATATAAAAAAAGTGACATCATAATGGCCACCTTTGAAGGTGTTAAATGAGTATTGAACAATCATCGTTTCGGGAGGCAGAATTTCGCCATCCACGGAAACTGTATGTTCTTTAACCATTTGATGTAGTTGTGTGAGAGTGTATCTCGAAAAAATCTTATAACAACATCCTAGTATTTTGAAGATACTTTTTTTGTTACAAAATAAGTAAATAAAAATAGTTTAGGGGGTTGGAGAAGCAAAATAAAACAAATGAACACGAGAGAATGAATTACCTTTAAACGTGTAACTCCTTTTGATTTGAGCCTAATGGCTTCCTTTGAAAGGATTCTGCCCAAAGGGAATCCTCTAGGATGAGGAGAGGGATGTGGAGAGAATAAATGGGCAGGGTTTGTCTGAGACAAAGGCTTGAGGAGTGTGTGAAATGAGGTAGAGGTGGGGGCCTTTTATAAGAGGAGAGGAGGGGCACTTTTGGAAAGTAAAGAACTATTACTTTATTTGAAAATGTTTTTCTGTTTTAAAAGGTCCCAAAGTGATATACTTCGTGGATAAGGTGATAAGGGTTCGAAATAAACCCATCCAATAAGTTTTGGACATGTGTAGTTTATATATTTTACATTATCTTTCCATTTTATTTAAATCGTCAAATAATGATGTCATCGCTGCATCATTATTATGTCATAATTAATTTAATTTATTTAATGTCTAAAAATTATAAAAAAAATACTATGATGTAGGAAATCTTTTTATATTTCCAATTAATATTTATAATAAAAAATATGATCTTAATAACCCCATGTAAAAAGTGTTTTCGTAAAACATATTATGTTTGTGTCATTTTTACTTTTACATTAAATAAAAAGTTATTTATGTCATTTTCCAACAAAAGTGGATCCATGGGGTCCCCAAGTTGACCCATGGCTTGTATTGGTCGGCCATGAGACAACCAATGAGGGTAGGTCATGTTTCAATCTCATCTCATTTCATTAAAGTATTATTTTTACCTTAAACTACACTAAATACCACTAATCGCGATTAAAAACTTAATAAGTTACTATTCACCAAAAAATTGTATTTATCCAATTGAACCACATTTTACTTCTTAATTACAGCCATGTATGTCAGATTTTTGAAATTCAAAACACAAAGATGGAAAAATTTCATTTAAACGGAAAAATCAATTTTTATAAGTACCACTTAGCGGTTTCACTATTCATCAAAAATTGAAGTTTTTCAGAAAAATCCCAAAAATTCACCCTAAGCTATATTTGATATTCCGAATTAAAAAATGAAGTCTATTTTCAAAAATTCAAAACATATAAGTCACATTAGTTAATTTAATAATTAATTCCCGCTGTCAGAACAAATAGCGTGTTTTTATGAAATAATAAGTATCAAAAGATTGACACTGGTTTAAGTCTGATTTCAAAGTGAAATTAATTCCAACGACCACTATTGGATTTAATGGTAAAAATATATTATAATTTAACTTTAAAACCAATTTAAAAGATAATCTAATAATATAAATAAATTATATTAAAAGGAGGTTTTGAATTAAAATTCAACATTTTACACTATTCATTAAAAAATGAACTTTATCGGAAAGATACCAAAAATTTACACAAAGTAAATTTTGATGTCCCGATTCTTAGTAAGAGTTTTAATTGGTCCAAAAGAATTTTCTAATAGTGAACTAAACTATATTTAATGATGGTTCAACATCAAAAGGTGATAAGTGAACCTTTAGTGAAAACTAGGGCATATACGCCTAAAATTGAATTCTTTCCATATTTTAAGCCTCTATCATTTATTGGATAAATCTAAAAACATTTAAAAACGTATATAATCATATTTTAGTTATTTATATCCATTCCTGCCATTACAACGGCTACATGTTTACTACCATTTAAAATTATTTTATTTTATTATTAGAGTGCAACGTAAGATTCCCAAGAAACTCGTTGTTGCGTGTTGGGTACGTCATCGAGCATAGCGTCCCCTTTAAAGTCATATCAATATTTTATTCACAAATATGGATAAATAAGAAAATTTCATATTCTTTATTTACCTGGGGTGTTACACTTAAGAACTTTTTTCAAGTTTATTATTCCTTTTTATATCACTTATTACCATGTTATAAACATTATGTAATCATTTATGCTCACAATGTTCGTTTTGTGGATATTTTGTACTCGAGTCAAAAATGGAATTCTTATAATTACATGTTGTTCATGTGGTCAAAGGTTCATTATATCTAGAATGATATTAATGATTTGTATATAATATATATAATATATATCCATCATATATATGTATTTATAATAGTACATAAAATTTAGTGGTAAGAAATTAAATGCACCGTTCATGGAGACGATAAGTCGTACGTACGCATGACCGCTACTTTCATTTCAATTTCTAATTTTAATGGATATAAAACATAATTATACATAGGTATATTATAATTAAATTATAATATCATATATAATATCTTTACCTCCATCCTTTATACATCCCTCGTGTGGCATTAACGAATCAAATCACTTTGAGGGGGCGGTAGTCTGCACTTCCTCAAATGAGATTGTCGTATGTAACCACTATGGAAACCATAATGGTGTGATATAAATGGAAATTATATAAGCATAAAGAAATCATAAACATAATATATATAATATATAAATACAGTTCCACCATAATGGCCACCATGAGAGGTGGTAGGAGATAATCAAACAATCATCGTTTCGTGAGGTGTTAGTTTGCCATCCACAGAAACATTATGTTCTTCATCCATTAGATGGAGGTGTGTATAAGTGTATCTAGAATAAATATCATAAAAACATCCGATTATATATAGGATACTTATGTTGTTTTAAAATAATGGAAGAAAAGGAGCTTAGGGGTTGGAGAAGTAAAATAAAAGAAAACAATTTAAGAGAAATCGTTACCTTTAATTTGGGTAACTCCCTTTGGTTTGAACCAAAGGGGTTTGTTGAAGTGCATTATGCCTATGGTAAGGATTATAGGATGAGTAGAGGGATGCAGGGAGTGTATTTGGGTAGAGTTTGGAAGTGAAAAATGGCTTGAGAGGTGTGAGGAAGTAGTTAGAAGTGGTCTTCTTTTATAAGGGAGAGGAGGGGATCTTTAGGAAAGTGTGAAAATATTATTTTATAATATAATTATATTCGGTTTATAATGGTGAAAATATCATTAAGGTCAAAGATAAGATGACTCATTTTCGAAATAAAATAACCCAATCAGAATTGGACATGTTTTGGATAATAATTTAATCATTATAATCTTATTTATTTAAATAATTTATTAATGAGTTAATACTGAATAATTATTGTGTCATAAATAATTTACTATTTTTGATTTTAAAAATTATAAAAAAATGACCATGATGTAGTAAATATTTTGAGATTAAAAGTTAATATTTATAGTCAAAATGATAATTTATATAACCCCTTCTTTAAATTATGTTAATAAAAGATATTTGGTTTTGTCATTTTTGCATTTACTTTAAGTTAATTACTCTAAATTGTCATTATCACTCCCAAGTGGCTCAATGGGGACTCTAAATCTACCCAAAGATGACCATAGTCGTCCATGATGCAAAAAATGAGGTTAGAAAAGGTGTTAAGGTAATTTTGAATTAATATAATATTCTTTTTACCTTGAATTACCGTATTGACCTTTAACCGCGGTAAATAAAAGTCAAAAGTTACTATTCACAAAAAATTATTTTTATCTTAATGAACCACATTTTACTTCTTGATAACAACCATGTATGTCTAATTTTTGAAATTCAATTCACAGAAGTGGTAAATTTTCATTAAAATGAAAAGGTCATTTTTTTAACTACCACTAAGTGGTTTCACTATTCATAAAAATTGATGTTTTTCAGAAAAATACTAAAAATTCAACCAAAGATATACATGATATTTCAAATTAAAAAATGATTTCTATTTTACCAAATTCAAAACATAAAAGTGTAATTAATTAATTTTAAAATTAGTTCCCATTGTTAAAACAAATAGCGTGTTTTTAAGAAACAATAACAATCAAAAGATTGTCACTTGTTTATGTCCAACTTCAAAGTGAAATTAATTCCAATGAAAAAAATTGTATTAAATGGTAAAAATATATTCTAATTACAATTTAAAACCAATTGAAAATATCATCTAACAATATAAATAAATTAGATTCAAAAATAGTTTTGAATTAAAATACAATATTTACACTGTTCATAAAAAAATTAACTTTTTCGGAAAAATTCCAAAAAGTTACCCAAAGTAAAATTTGTTTTCCCCATTATAAAGAAGGATTTTATTTGGTCATATAGAATGTATTAAGGAGAAAAAAACTATACTTAAAGAGGGATCTCCATTAAAAGGTGGTAAATTGACCTTTTAATGTAAATTACGCTTAAAATTAGATTCATTCATATTTTAAGCCTCTAAATTTTTATTGGATAAATGTATATAAATTTAAAAAACATGTATAATCATATTGTAGTTAGTTTTTTTCATTCTCACCAATATAATTGCGTTGAGTTAACTACCATTTAAAATAATAATATTTTATTATTAGTGTGCAACATAAGATTTCAAAGAAACTCGTTGTTTTGTATCGGGTATGCTATCGAACATAGCATACCCTTTTATGTAAAATTATAATTTCATTCAAAAATATTAATAAATATGAAAAGTGACTTATTCATTATTTATATGGGATGTTAAAATATTAATGGATATTTATATTTTTATATCACATATGGATCAAAAATGGAATGTTAATGTAGAATTCAATACAGTATGGAGACCAGATGGAAATATTGGACCACCTATTCCGGATTTTTGACAAATATTTGTTTTTAATAACCTATTCTGGATCAACTGTAGCTTTTCTTCCATCACTTTAATGAGAAAAATCCCAAAAAATTACCCATCTCCCAACTCTACCTATCATAAGGGAGATCTATATAGATTTATATATAATGATTCAAAGGAAACTATATTTTTTGAAACCTAATAACTATTATTATAGGAATGACTTACCAGTGGAAATTTTTTCCCCAGGATCAACCAAAATCAGGCACACAATCTTGAATCATATCCTCTAGAACCTAGATAACAATCTCGGCTGATCCATCTATCTATGGATGATAATCAATATTTAATTTTATTTAGGAACCCATCTCTTTCTACAAACCTATACAGAACCAGGATGTAAACCTTGGGTCCTTATTAAAAAAATTATAAAGGGAAACCCATGAAGTCTCACAATCTCTTATAAATATAAGTCTTTGAGGTGCACCACTTGTATTGGTTTCATGGTAGGTAAGAAAAGCATCAACTTTTTATTGTGTCCAATGATCAACCAATTTTAATCATCCCCTCTTGGATTTGGTGGTAAAAAATAATGAATTCCATAGATATATCATCCCACTTACATATTAGAATGGGTAAATGTTGAAACAAACCAGTGTTTTTTCTAGTGTTCCACATTAATTTTTTTCAAAATAAGACACCATGAGACAAAATCTACAATTGGCCAGCTCATCCACTCCCACCAATGCTTACATATCATATTGTAACACATCTAGGTAGCTCCATGGTGTAAAGAAAAATGAGATAAATGGTCATTTTCCCTCAACTCTAACTTAATATAAAATGGAACAACTAACCTATTACAGAAGCACAAAGCTCCACTGAGAGACCAACACCACTCACCCAAGGACTCCCCACCATAAAGGATTTTACTATAGAGTTTGAACATAGTGTTTTTCATTTATTATTACTAAACCTAATCCTCAATGGATGAATCAGAATTCATCAAATCAAATAACACCATTCAACCCATTTCATCCACTCCCAATATCATATTAGCAAAAAAATCCTAAGATACCACTCCATAAATGATTCCTTCACAGATCGTGTTAGAAATTTTATGCTCAATGCATCAAAAACCACATTCCCTTTCTTAAAGGCCTATGAAATTTCAGAATAAAAATTATGAAGATACACCAGTCCGCCTTTCTATCACATGTTCGTATCCCTATAGGAAACAATATATTCTAGGTTCTTATGATGAAAATACACCAACACATTACATTTCATTTGATAATATTTAATTAAAATGGAAATCAAACCAGGGAGAAGACAAATAGAAAATTTGACCACTTTCCATGGTGGTAAACCAGAAAAAATCATCCTAAATGTCTTTGGGGGTATGCACATTCCATAAAAATAAGTTAAGATCCCAAACAAGGTTCATTGACATCAAGAAAAATCTTTGACAACTAGAATGAATTACCCAATTATAAGGAACAAAACCCCCCACCGTTCATGATCTAGCATCCCACTCACACTAAAAATCTTGAGTGAACCGATAAGAAGATAAAAACGGTATCGAATGAAGATAAAAGTCTATTTGGGACTTAATTAATGTGTATCATTTAATATATTCCTTGTATTAGTTTGAAGATGTCAACATCAAGAACTAAAAATTCAAAAACCACATTGAAGTCATATATCATCACCTGACATGTGGGAAAATTGAAACCATGTTCTTACTTCTTTTCCAAAGGTGTGTAAAGTTAAAATAAGAAATACATATGTTCTAAAATTAATTCAAAAATGTATACAAACTTTGAAAATATAAAAGAATGATTATCACATGTATCAAGAAAATCATGAACCATAAAATATTAAATAAATATTTTACCTTTAATTATAGTTATACCTTCTCCAGATTCATATATCGTATACTCTTCCATGTAAATCAATATAGTATTATCCAAATAAAAAATCCCACTTGGCCTAATGATTAGACCCTGTACCCTTGGAATCATTGTTATGAAACATTAAACCCTTATTGATAGTGGATCCTTCCTTACAACCCTGGTATATCCATTCACAAAAAAACATTAAATGATCAAACTATCCATAATGATGACAAGTATTAGGATACACCACACAATTAGGATTTGTATGAACACACCTTCCACACTTTTATAAGAAAACATTGAGCTACCCTAATGAATCCCCTCAAACAAATCCTAAACTAAACTGATCAACATTGTGTTTTATTTTGTGGAAAAAAATACACCATGGTTAATAACCCCTCCGACTAAAACTCCACCCAAACCTCTCTCTCTACATATATCTACCTAATCTATATATTATTTTTAGAATGCCTCTATGAAGGATAGAATACACAAGATAGTCATCATTTATTGAATATCTGGACTCAATCATAACTCAAACCATTTTCCCTTTACCTACTCATTGGTGACCAGCTCCAGTGCTAGAATCACCAACTCAGCAAAATGGGGGGAATAATCCATTACGGTACACTTCTCCTTCACTAAGGTTAGAAAGTACTGATAATTTCCAAACATAATTCCCCAACGTAAAACAATTGGTCGAATATTTTCTCTATAGAAGTTTAGGTAATTTCATCATGAAACATAGCTTTCACGATGGATTCCCATAATATACTACCAGGTCCATTGAGAATACACAAGTAGAAACAAACCATGATGTCCTTATGAGTATTCATGAAATTGAGGATCCTCTCAATTTGATCAAGCTATTCCCCATATTCCTAGGTTTCCTATCACTAAGGATATTGGGTGGATCAATAAATATCCCTTATAACTTTATAATTTAATTGGAATGGTAACTCACTCCATGGAATGAGATTATTCCTTAATAACTCTTACGGTGATATATTTATACAAAAATTTGGTATCCAATAATATCATATTTCTTCACCCTGCTATATTATTTATCACTATTATGTGTTTCCAAATTGAATAACTGTGGGGATATGAAAGTGATTTTTCTTATGAAAATGTTGGTTTCCATGTATTCTTTGGGATGTAAGATTTATGTGATTGTGAAATTGGCATGTTTTTTTCCAGGGCACTAGTACTAGGGATATATAATCAGTGTAGTTTTTATAAATCTACCTTTAGAAACTTTTTAAACTACCACTAAGTAAATTAATGATCTTTAGGGGTAGTTTCAACTGTAGTTATAATTTTGTATCTTACTAACCGTGGTGGTTAAAACCACCACTACAAACAAAAATTTAGTAATGTTTAAAACCACAACAAGATAGTTTAAATTTTCCATTACCATTTCATGGTGTTTGATCGTGGTTTTATCTTTTTTTATCCAAGACAAAAATATGTCTTGGTGGCAGTGGTTTTAACCACAGTGAAAAAGATATTTTTGTCCGAGAGAACCACCACTAAACCCACAACCAACCGTGATGAAATGTGATCTCTATGACGATAACTATAAACAACCTTGTATTGTGTGTCAATACACAGTTTAGCAGTAGTTTTTGGAAACCACCGCAAAAGCAAATTGTGGCGGTCAAAACCACCACCATATCCAAAAAACAGCTGATATGCGATGATTTTACTTTAGTGGTTTATGATTATGATGAAAAGATATTTATGAAATCCTTCTATTTTTATGGGTTATTATATTATTATATTGATGAATGTTTTATGATCTTGTGGAGTTCATAATAATAATAATTGAATATGATTATCTGATGATAGCTTACAATATATCCTTCTAATGCATTGATTAGTGTGATATTGAAATATCATGAGATGATAATGATAGGTGTAGACATCATTGTGAAATAATGTATTCACATTTTGATGTGTGAGTGTGATTTCATTAATTAATTATCATAATATTATTTTTAGAAATTATTTTTTATATATTTTTCACATTTTTATGTGTTATTATGATTACATTCTAGTTATTCTCACAAGATTATTCATGGACATGATTACGAATGAATTGTTTCACAATATAATGCTGTATTATTCTTGTAATACAACATTCCTATGTAATGAATCTTTAATGATGATTGCTAAATTAATATCTATATTAATCATTCTTCATATTATGACATGATTATTGATTTTATGATGGATGATTTTATGGTAAAAATATTTTATGCTGAGAAGATGATGTTGAATATGTTATCCTACCCTAATGATCAACTTATTCTATTATGATTGATATCTCCCATGATTACCCTCACTGAGAATCCATCCTCATCCTTTATTATATTTTCCAACTCCATCTTTTGGTGGAATCCATTATATATGATATTTGTTGAAGGGTGATATTGTTATGATATTTGTGGAAGATGTTGATCATCCTTCATGAAATAATATAATTATGTATATATTCTCTAACTACACGAATTATTTATAGTTTCAAGTTTTTATTATTGTAAATGGGATGAATATTTATATAAAATGATATAATATTTATTTATGTTATGCTTGGGTAATTATACAAACACCTATAGTGTTATACATAAGTAATGGTATATCATTAACATGTATTTTCCATGAAATTATTGCTAATGTCCGAAATTTATAGTCACTTAATATCATATTCCACAACCAAGATAAATCTTCAATTTCACTTAAATAATGTAATTTATAATGACTTATTCCTTTTAATTCATGTTTTTCAGGATTCTTATACATATGGAACTATATAATGAAATTCCCTTATGAACTTTTAACATTACATTTATCATTCCACAAGATTACAAGATAACCCCCGTAGAATAATTTAATAACACTGGTATGAACTTACAAGATATCTAAAACATTTAAAACATTTAAAATTAATGACTTCTTAGAAATTAAACATCACAGATTATTACAATTTCACACAATGTGTTATCCAAAAAAGTAACTCATCCATTGTTTAACATTATCAAATCATTAAAGTTGGAGATATATAATATAATATCTTCACAATGGCCACATTACATTTATTATTTTTTAAAATTATTGGATCACAATCCATTTTCTTCAAAAAGATAAAAATAAATTATTGTAATTAATGTTTCATTTGGTACCGTAATGTTAGAAAACACAATGTTGTGAACACAAATATTCCCAACACTTCTATGTTTAACAAATTCAATTTCTCCCTAAATAAAGGCTTTGTGGAAGAAAATTATTAATCAAGATTTTTGGGGGAAAAATTTAGGTTACCACCCATTTGATATTTAGTGAAAAGGGGTTCCCTATTACGGACAGAGTAATTTGAGGAGATATTATATTTACTGAATGTATATGAATTTAGATGTAATTGAGTGTCAAATTTATCAATAAATATTTTAAAAAATTTCTTTAACCAAGATATTTACGGTTTAAATTTATTTAAAATAATTAGATCATATTTAGTAATAAAACTAAAATTATTCCAATCCTAAATTGATTCTCATTCATATTTAAAAACTAATAAAATGATCATTTTGAAACTTATTATGTTTATATTGAAATTATATTATTATCATTGAAAAGATTATTTTGAAAAAAGTATTAGTTAATTTTAAAATTCCTATTTTTTCAATGATATTAACGTTTTTAACCATTTCATCAAAAGTATGTACAACTTTCACTTCTTCTAATGTGTTTACTATTTCACCATCTAATTAATTAATTTTATCATCATCCAATGATGTTATATAATCATCCCTTGAAGTATATTTAGAATTATATTCAAGTTTCAAATTTTTCAACGTCTCAAAGGATACTATAGACATAAATCATTTTCCCCTATGGGAAATATGTCTAAAATCAATTTTAATTTTTATGTTCATTTTCAGGATCTTCTAATGATGTTTGAGAGCTTGTATCATCCCCAGTTATGATGTAGTTTGCCAAATACATAAATATAGTCTTCCCTTCACATTTAGAAAATATATTTGACTTTATATATTTCATTTATAATTTTAGAATATCTGGTAAAATTTGAAATGTCATCTTATATTCACAACATGTAACATCTAAAGACAAGTTCTAATCATGTCTACCTTTTGTATCTTTCTAATTAGTTTATCTTAATTTATTATTACCAAATGGATTATTCACCCTTCTAAAAGTGAAGAAATAACATATTCACTATAAATAGAACATATTAATTTTGATTGATTAAATTTATTCCTTACAACTTATGATTTATGATTATTTTCTTATGATATAATAGTGAAAAAACTAGGATTAGTATATGTATAAGAAATTTCAACCATAATATTCCTTTTCTATTTCACAACTTCTCATTTTAGTCTTCTTTCATATCACCTTCATATACCAATCAATTCAGGTATGCTCAGCATGGTCCAAATTTTAGTTTCATAAATATTTGTTATTTTTTTAATCCTATTTATTTGGAATTATTTCAATAATCATATTCTGATTTTTTCTTCTTATAATTATTTCTCAGTAAAATATTGAATCTTATATAAAATTTTCATAAATGTTTCACGTATTTATCATACTATTTCACTAGGAATAAAATTAAAAACATGATAATCTAATAAAAAAATCAATTTTTAGGTTTCTAATGAATTATAAGTTCCAAAATGTGTTATTTCCAAATTATTCCAAATATATTTCACCACTTCACAAGATGATATATCAATATAGTTATTCCAGATCATATAAAATAAAAAATTATTATAGAAATAAATATTTACATGATATTTTAAATTTTCATTATGAGATAAATGAAAAAATTCTTTTTTTGGAGCTTTAAAACTCCACATCATCATAAAAAAATTAAAAATTCTTATTTTAGTGACATCACTAATGTAATCATAATAATATCAATGGAAAATATGTTGGTTTATCAAATGAAAATGTTCAACTCTTCCTACCATAAAACATATCATTAAAAAATATTTCCATTAAAATAATTGTTATTAGAATGAAATTGATATGAAATTTTAATTAACAAACTGAAATTTATGACAATGTCAGCATATTGTAGAGACTTATGTGATGTTGATTATTGGTAGCAAATGAAGAATCACAATGAATCATAGAAACTAGTAGATCCAGGATCTGATTCCAATAGATATCCAAGGGATTCAATGTAGTTAATCTTCAATGGATGAATTATATTTTTAATTATTCAAATAATAATTTTGAAACCCACAAATTTCAAGTTGATCAGTATTCATAAATAACATTCAATTCAATGACAGATTAAAAAATAGATCATGTAACATAAATTTTATCTATAGTAAATATAGTAACTATAGTGTGAAAATAGTTTTTAGTAGCTTATTAAAAACCAAAAAATTATTATAAATTAAAATTTTGAAAATAATAGGAATTAAGAAAACAATGTAGTTGAAATTTAAAATATTACATGGAGTACTAGTTAAAAAAATACCTTAATAAGTGGATATTATCAATATCACGGTTACACTAATGTCAAAGTTATAAATCAATAACTTATAAAAGTTATCAATGAAATTATATGTTTTTAAGGTACTTTTTCTTCTTATCCCCACTATCCATCCACATTACATGTCAGAAGGTATATTGTTCTAGCCCTAAACTCTTTGTATTCGTATAGCCTGAATCCCTTAATCATGTTGAACCAGTAAATAAAGAATTAAAATGTAAATACTAAGATATTTAAAACAAAAGATTATAATAAATAACTATCATTAAGAAAACGGAGAAAGAAAATTATTGTAGTTATCGAAATAGTTAATGGAAACAAAAATGTTCAAATCATGAAAATTACTGTAATCTTTTAGAATTATCTATTGTTGATTTCATATGATGCTTGATATGTGGGTAGTTTTGTATATTATTCTATAACAAAATTCAATGATATAATTACCGAAATAATATATTCAGTTGTAATATAATTGACAATAAATTTTCCATCTAATGATGATATTAAAATGTTTCGTTATATATGAAATTAGATATTTGAAACCGCTACACTACTCTTGTATAAAATATATGAAATATATCAAGAATGTTTATTCTATTATATTTTCTAAACCTTTATTAATCTCCCAATAATTTATGTTAGGAAAAAATCATTCCACAAAATCAATACACCTAACAAATTACTATGTTATACTTGGATCAAGTGCAGTATTTTTTGATTTCCAAAACAAAGAATAAAAGTGAGTGTTTCACTAAAATGTACGTAAAAATATAAAACTTTAAAAAATAAAAATGAATTTTAGCGGAACTATTTGTTTATGGAAATGATAGAGTAATGAATTTCAATGTAATCATGAAAACTGTGTTAGTATGTGAAAAACTAAATAACACATAAGTACTCTATGTTGAAATATTTTAGAATAACCTCATGATCATGATTAATCAATGTAACCATTGGATTTAGGAGACCATAAATTATAATTAGTTTCAAATCAGAGTAACGACTATTAATTCCTTCATAAATATCTTGTAATCAAATAGAAATCCTTAATAGTCTATTAGAAAAGTGAACATTTTTCTTATTATACTATAATGGGAAAATGGTTTGTGGCCCTGAAATATAGGTAACAATAAAAAGAAATAATGAAAACTCTATCTAAGATGATATCTAGAGGGGTTATCCCAAATACAAATAATTATTCAAAAATGAAATGTGAAGCATGGATGTTAGGAAATATGGAACATAACCCATATTAGGAATATAAGTTAAGGTCATCCCATATACTCGATTTGGTCCATACTAACATATTTTGTCTAATGAATCAATTATGAACATGAATAGAAAGATACATCATTGATTTAATTCATTAATATAGTATACTTTCCTTTTTATTTTTTATGTAAAGAATAAAAGAGGTTATGAATTATATAAATAGGTATTATAGAAGAGTATAGAATAAGATTGGGCACACTCCCACATCTTTTGACAAAATTATAAAATAGAAAATCCATATATAAAAGTGATAAATACCATGAAAAACATGATACTAAACATTTAGTGTACTTAGTAAGGACCCCACAGCTAAATGGGGTTATTGAATGATGTAACTGAATAGTGAATGATATAGAAAAAACATTGCATATTGAAAGTGGCATCTTCCACAAATATTGTGTGGAATTATTCTAGATTATAGTGTATACTCAAAATCGTGTTTTCCAAAGCCTTGTAGAGGAAATATCATCCAATAAAATGGGAAATAGATTAGAGGACCTCACAAAAATAGTTTTGAGTCTTTGGTAGCAGATTCACTATTCAAAATAAAGATGAAAATCATGTAAAGTACATCAATACAACTAATAAAAAGGTGTTATTTCGTTTCTAAATATATTGTATGTCTTAAAAATTAAATAAAAATTATAAGGTAAAATTATTGAATATAATGCTTTTAAATTTATTATGGAGAAATTCAGAAGGAGTTACAAGAGTTCAATTTTTAAGCTGATAAAATAAAATGATGAAATTGGTAAAAATTAAAATGATGTAAAAGTTAGTTTAAATTTTGGTGACTCAAAATATGAATTAGGGGAGGAAATATATGTGACGGAATGTTCTCTTATACCATAGGAAAGATCTGCGAAGGTGGAAGTCAATTTATACAATATAATTGGAGATTGAGGTATACTATTCCAGACATGAAAGAAGAGGGGAATATAGCATATCTATGTAATGTTAGTGGTGTGTATAACAATTTTTGGAGAAGCTATGATGGATGAATCATGGTTTAGAGCCCTGAATTTAGAACTCGGTAAAATTTTAAATAACAAAATCTGGGAACTCATGGAATGATTTTATCCTCAAATTGTATTCAATAAAAATTTGTTATTAAGGAAGAAATTTAATAGACACTACATGGTAATCCATAAAAAATCCTGGTTAATGAATGAAGTATAGGAAAAAATAGAGTTGTGGATATGTAAGAAACTATTTCACAACATTCTTAGATTGAGAGAATCAGACTCTTCATGGAAATGAAAACACATAATGGATTCAATATTTTTTAAATGGATGTAAAGATGAATATTATTAACTATTTTTATAAAGGAAGGTGTTTATATTGAAATATATATAGGCTTCCTAGTCAATAATTGTAAAAAATGTATTAAGTTTGAAGAAGGCCATGTATAACCTAAAATACAACATTTACATGGTATTCGTGTCTTGACTCATAGCCAATGAAATTAGATTTTAAAATTGGTGGTGTCGATCACAAAAATTATGTAATTATATAAAAGGAAGAAAATTTTATGGTATTGGTTAATAAAGATGATAAAATATATTGTAGAATAAAACAAAAGAATAGAGTGGAGTTTTATAATCTAATGAGTTTAGAATTTCAAACTATCATGATTAGAATGCTTACTTTATTTGGGGATCTAACTTATGTTTAAATATATATACACTTGTATCTCAAATGATAAATATTCAAATAATCAACTGAATAAATTAATGTACATGGTTAAAACCCCAATTTCAGCTATGATTGTGGTTAGAACCTACCACAGGAATTTCATGGATGAAACTTTTTGGATCCTACCTTGTATAGGAGGATTATTGTATGTTTTTTGTATATAAATTAACCTAACATGATATTTCATATGTTATATGTTTTGTGGACAACGTTAAAAAAATCCTAAGGAGGTGCATATCATATTTGTGAGAAGAAAACTCAGGTTCATATAATGTACTCTCATAGTTCATTTTATCTTCAACGTAGGAAAAGAATATGATTTATCATCCTTTTCTGATACTGATTTTCATGGTGGACCATTGGACCATTTATCGATTTTGGCATGTCATCCTTGTGTAGGGGCTATTCAAATATTCTCTGTATCATTTCAAATTTATCAAAATTCTTTGAAGAGAAATTTGGTTGGTGATTTTGTTGAACAGGAGTCGATATGCAAGGGTGTTTTTTACATGAAATTACTGTGTATGATGGATGATTAGGAAATAACAGATTTCCACTCATAATATATCTAATGATTAATATATTTTAATGAATACAGAATTAAAACAACATCAGTGGATGAATGAATAATTAGAAGATATTGGTGAAGAAGTAAAACAATCCTTTTTGACCCTATATTGATAGAAATTGTGAAATATAAATCACAATGAATCTAGTTCATAAATCCCATAATAAACCTATTCAAACCAATTATTACTTCATTAATGCGATTTTAGAGAAAATATTTTTTTCAAAACAAACATGATTGAAAAAACCAGTAAGTGGAAAACATCATGGATAAACCTTTTACTACTCCAATATTTGAGATGTGCTGGTAGAACATAGGGGTTCAAAAACATCATTCAACTTAACGAGGTTCGGAAGTTTCCATTCACCCATTATATATAATACATAACAAGGTTATTAGGTATTTATTTTATTTTCTTATATTTTGATGAGTTTGATAAGGAATGGGATATATTATCCTTTCAAAATACTAGAATGAAAATGATGGTTTGATCCAAATTATATGAATGGAATTGTAGAAAATAACTTATCCTCCTTTTTTACACAAATATTTTACTCACATATTATTATATAATATCTTAATACTCATTTTCTATTTTTTTGAGTAGAGAAGTTTCTATAATACTTTGAAGTAATCAAACTAGTAAAAGTAACCCTTTTAATTATAATTAAAGGTGTTGGACTGTAAAGGGAGTTTCATATTTAAGTGGAGTTCATCTATTGTGGGAGTATAACCCCAAAGATGGTTTAGAATGGCTAAAATAAAAGAAAAATAGTGGGATTGAAAAAAAACAATGGGATATAATTTGGGAACCATGACTTATATTTTTGGATCTTTTGAAAGTTATGAGTCACTTGAATTATAAGTCATTTGGAAGCCAAAAATTTATTTTGGATGGATGATGGAATTTTTTAGAGTATTCCTTTCATGGAAGTAATTTGGAAAAAATAAAAAGGTTGAATATTCCATATATTCTTAATGAATATTCACTAGAGATCTTAAAGCAAATATAGAATCCTTGGTGAGGTTCCTTGAGTCCATAAGATATTCATAAGGAGGTAGGAGCAAAATAGTCAGGATGTTACCTCTATACATAATATATTTGAGTAGGTATATAAAATATTTTTTTTATTCCACTAAAATTTTAATATAGAAAGGTATAAATAAAATATATGGATAATTACAACATTATTCCATGGAAAACCACTCTTTGAGATATGTCAAATATTTTAATAGATGTGTAAGTTATTTCTAGGAAACCACTATAATTCAAGAATGTATTGGAGGTCATAAGATGAATAATATATTTTATTTATAAAAAATATTCACAAATGTTTCTAAATATAGAAAATATCACATCCATACTTATATAAATAATATTCCCCCCATACATAATATATTCGAGCTCATGTCTAATGTTATTAGGAAACAAATCCACCATGGATCCTTTGTATTGTTTTTTGGTTGATTATAGTTTTTGAGAAAACAACCTTCCAAGGTCAATTATAAAGGGTCAATGAAATTTTGGTCATACTATATTGTAAAATAACAATGAAATGTAATGGATTCTATAAAATAGTTCAAAAAATTCTTTATAAAATGTGGAATTTTATTAAGGATTAGAGGATTGGGAAATATGGATGAGAGTGACATAAAGAAAGTCTCTTCAATAGTATGAGAATGTTCATGAATGGAAAAAGTTCCCTAGAGCTTCGCGAAGATAGTGAGAACTATGAAAATTTTGTGGAAATATTGAATGCTTTGTGAATGGGAGGAAGTGAAAATAAATAAAACTCTAACCTCTTAAATGAAGTGAGGAATCCTTAACAAAAATCCAAATTCTCTAAATTCATAAATGTGATTCATGATAATTTTTTTATTAAAATGATTTTATTAGATCATATGATTCCTTAAGAAAGGATATTTGAAATATATATATACTTCAAAAAAGCTATGATAATAAAAGTGTGGTGAGATTCGAGAATGTGTTTAGCTTCTCAAAAGTATTGAGGGTTTTAAAGGCAGTGAGAATTATGAAAGTAGTGAGAATTTTGAATGGTGTGAGCCTTGTAAATGTTGTTGGGTTTCTGAAAGTATAATATTCTTGTGATGAATAGGGTTGTTTCAAAGTGGTTGAAAAGGCGTTTTTAAAAAATGTAAATATCATCCGACCATGAATGGATTCCCCTATAAATATTTGGTAAAGTGGTATTCCATAAGAGGATGAATGGGACTTTAGGATTCACCAAATGAGGTGTAAAACATATTGATTCTACTGATAAAAATAAGACTAATATGAATGATTATTGAGCACACATTAGTGATGAGAGTTTTAATATTTCACATTTTGATTGATTTTAATCCACGAGGGATAGTGAGTCCTCTACAAATGTTGTAAAAGTAGTGGGGTTTAATAAATTTTTTATATAGGCTTGTTACCTTACTCTACTCATTGGACATATCGCAGTATAGGTGAATCAAATAATATTTTTTATTGGGAATTATTTTAGTTTTCTTAACACATTTTTATTTTAATGAAAGATAATAGTGTTTTTTACATAGTAACATGACTTGAATGGGTAGTTTTTTTAATCTTCCATAACCTAATTCACCCCCACTTGGGTATTTCACCTAGTCATGCTAAAAATTATTTTTTGAGGATACATAATATATTTTGATAGTAGGGAAAAAAGGAATATTAATAAAAAATTACATAGAAAATACAATTTTTTAGAAGATGCATATGATTTTCTAAACAAGACAATGTAAGGTTTTACCTTGCCTTTGGGAGAGGGGAATGAGGTTTTATTTCATGACTCATAATTTGATTGTGTGCTATCAAATTTAATGGTTGTATTTCCAATTTAATTTTATGATTGATAATAAATTATTATGATATTAAGGAATTATACTATCTTTGTGTAAGATTGAATACCATTAAAATTTAAGGATATCAAAAAGATTATAACAAATTTAAATATCAGGTTTTATCTTTTCTTATCTCACGAGATTTCCATATTTAAAAAATTGGAATATATTATGCATAATTATTCTATTTAAATATATGAATTAAATTAGTCAACATGTATCAAATTTGAATACGAAAATCCCACAATGAATATTATATATATTTTCGTATATAAAATATGGTAAATTATCCCATACAATAATTAATTGAAATTTTTAAATAAAATTTAAGGGAAAAACTCTTGAAGCCACATCTATTAGTAAAAACACTATTTTAAATCACCGATAATGAAAATATATGATAAATTTAGATGAATAATGTTGAGAGGGGAATAATATAAATATTAATTGGAATTATGAAATTGAAGGATGAACGAAATGAAAACACACTCTAATAGTTTACTATTATTTTATTTAGAAAAGAATGCTTCTTATTCGTCATTGACATTCTATTATTATGTAAACTGTGTCTCAAGATTGTGAGTAGAGAGATAAGAAGAGGATGTTCCCAGATGATTTATTATTTCTCATTCCATAATAATTGTAACATAATGATGCATTTTTCTGTATTTATGGTATGATAATGAACCATCAACATAGGTTCCTTGGACTATCCTTTTTTGGTAAAATATGTGAAAAATGATATCATTGAATTTATATTATTAATCTAGGAATTGAGTGTGTTCTAGGAAAATAGGAATGTTCAAGACCATTATTTTAATAATAGAACAAGATCCTAAAGAATGGATAAAAATTTTACTCCATAATTTACCCATTACATTGAGAGTATCTAGGATATAGTTATAAAAGGGACATTCCTTGAACCCATGAATTTACTCATTCATTTTTTTAAACATAAAAAACGCTATGTAAACTTATGAATTCATAAAATGTATGAAATTATCCTCCATGGGTTTCATTGTATGAAATATTCATATATAATGAGAGATATGTGTTGGAGATAATACAATGTTAACCGTTAACCTATGAATCACATGATAAGGTGGTGGAGATCCTTATAATATCCCTATATCATAATGACTGAAATAGTAAAGAAACATATTACTTGGAAGGATATCATATCATATTATATCTTATATTATCGAACATGATGTGGAAAATATATTTTTGGTGAATTAGGTTATATGGAATACCTTGATATATCTCTTACTTACACTAAAACCTCATAAAAATAGTTTCATTTCACTTCATATCAAATATATTTTGAATATCGATCTATTTTTTTGGATAAACAACTTTATAATTTTTTAGTACCTCTAAGTCAAATCAATCCTCGTTCATTAAACCATAAATTGTGTAACCACAAGCCATTGTATAATAAAAATGAATATGAATTCATATAATAATATATATATAAAAATAATACCCACTAAAAAATTATAAGTTCCAATCATGCTTTAAATGGATGTGGAAACATATCCATTATAAAAATATTTTTTTATCCCTCTGTCAAATGACTATATTATATTATTGAATGAATTTTAATATGATCAATTTTCACCAAACATGAAGAAACTATGAGATATAAATTATTTCACTCTCTTATAGATACTCATACATTCCTTAATGTCCATTTATAGATATCCTATATGGATTAATACATCACATGTCATTCACCTTTATAAATGATCACATCACATTCTCCTCACCTAATAGATTATAACATAATATTAACTATCTATGTACAACCATAAACTTCCATAGACTATCTCTATTTATGGTATAATTTTCATATTATATAGATCCATTCTTTGTTAAGCACTAATTGATAACATGATCAAACAAATACTTAATCCCCCCTAATTAGCTAATCCTCCGGGCCTTTGTCCGAATAGTATCAATTTATGTAGCTTATCATTCTAGTTGTCTCTCCAACTTTAGTTTTTTTGGAGCCTAAATATAAACCATGAATCTCAACTATACCAAATACATAGTGATTTAAAATCCATGTGTTTTATACAAGTTGGTTATCTAGCACAAAAAATATATTATGTGCCTCATTAGAATATTTTTTATCCAAATAAAAAAAAATTATAATCAGACTAACCTTAAAATTTTATGAATACCTATAATACATCATGATGAACATCAGTTCGAGATAAAATAATGTAATATATGATAGGTAAGTTATTTTTCCACTTCTTTATATATATATATATATTTATTTATAAGTGTGTGTGTACATATATGATGCCGATGTGGATTGATGGTAAGATGTATATTTACATTTATTAGAAAATTATTCATTTTATAACCTTAAAATACATTTATAATATATATCAAAACCATACATAGGTTATATACTCATTATAACCCATATGATTGATTTCTATACAAACCAAATGTTTTCATGAATTTTAGGGTTTCTAAAAATACATTATATCTCTATTTAATAACTACCAATTCACTTTGTGATATTATGATAAAACCCTCCAACAAAATCTTTGAATGCAGATAGTTTATTATTGACTCTGTCAAAAATAATCTTATGAATGGTGCAGTGTTGGATGGCTCTCAGAAAATCTGAAACCCCTTCCTTGCGGTAGTTTCTGAGCTTCTCTATGTAATCTAGTATGATTAGAATGCAATTATTCATAACAACTTCTCACACAATCTTAATGCAGGTCATACTTGGATCATTATTTCCATACATGAAGCTAATTTGATTCAAAAAGGTCATTTCCACAATATCATGCACAATTTTGGAATCCTGAAACATCTTTGTATCGGTGGCCACTTCTTTCAACCATTTCACACTCTGGAGGTGTTCTGGAGAGCTCTTCTACCTATATGGATAAAAATAAACATATATAGAGCCTCCAAGAGTAATCTGGGACCTGAAGGGTGTGGCGCTATCTTCAGTAACCATATCAGATTGATTCTAGGCTTCTTCATGGGTCCTTATGGGACTGCCTCATCCCTTGATGTTGAGATGATGGGATGGAATCATGCGATTAAATTTTCCTTCTTTAATGGTTGGAAGAACATTTGGATTGAAACTGACTCGATGACCATCATTCAAGCAACTTGGAATGGCATAACTCATTTAGATTGGAAAATCACTACCCGTTGGATGGAATGCAACCAATTTCATACTGATCAAAACTACATCATCCCTAATGTTTATCAGGAAGGAAATATGGTTGCTGATGGCTTGGCCAATTTGCGAGTTAATCCAGATATTACCTGGTGTGAATACCTCCTAGCTGCCCTAATTCCCATTCATGAAAAATATTGTAATATTATCTTGTACTATAGAATTTTATAAAAATTATCTTAATAAAATTTGATATTTGGTCGTTCTGGCGAATGCATTACACAAAAAATGATATTCTCAACGTTTAACCCCTTGAACATATTCAAATACATTAACATCACAAATAATAATGTTGGTTAGTCAATTTTTTAATACTTTTAATTAATCATATATACATCATCATCATTATACATTGAAACCATTTCAATCAATTTTTTTCTTCAAAAAATTATATTAATAAATTTAGTTTTTCCAATAATGTTTTTAACAAAATACAGGAAAATATTTTGGATATTTAAGAAACAATCTCTTTTATTTGAATAATCTTTCATTTATCAATTTTGAAATTTTGATTGACCAAATGTACTTCAACTAAACTCTAATCAACAACCTTCACTTCTGAATATCATGTTATGATAAAGTAATTCTAATTTTTTGGTAAATAACACTAACATTCTTAAGTGGGAATGAAAAAATTATTATTTCTATATCATAGATTTTATTCAATGTGTCATTATAATTTTCGTGAAAATAAAATGATTCATTAGAATATGACTCTAATTGGTTGTGGAATATTAATTTCTCATATTTTAACAAATATCAAAACAAACACCTCTATATTGGATGAAACATTTTTAAACGTGTCTTCAATAGAAAAACAAGTTACTAAATTCGATGAATCATAAACCATGTGTATTAAAATCATTATATATTTTTTATAAAAACACTTTGGTAGTAAACAAATTAGAATATCATATGTAGAAATAAAATGACAATATGATTCCTTCAATTTTCTCTATTTGAGTTTTATATATTACTTTACATTCAAATATCTTATATAGGAAGTAATTTTTCATCACATGAATTACATCAACAAGATTGATCAATTACTAAATTTTCATGAACATGTATATATGTAATATATTTGAAAATATACCATTTTTTCATATATACATAAAAATTGAAAAATTTATTTTGATAACAACTGTACCAGACATGGTAATTCCATAGAATTTCTAAAACCCCGTACAACGTTTAAACGACTTCGTCATATGGAATCACAACCCTTTTTGCTGGAATTTACCATTAGTTTTCAATGAGCTTGAATGACTACTTGAATAATCACTATTGCGTTATCTATGTTTATTTTCATTTCCAAGTTTGTAATTTTACCCACATGTAATGCTGACACAACATCAGAATAGAGACCCCCCATATCAAGGTCCTATTTCATCAAAACTATTAAAAAAACTGAAACAATTTCATAAATTTATTCCTATTATCATATTACTTCCAATGATTAAAATATAAATAATTAATTAACCATATTTATTCATAATGAAACCTTAGGTGAATCATTCCATTCTTTTAATAAACTTTTATTTGATCCAGTTATTGAAAAGCATTACGGTACTAGAAAAACAAGCTATATCCATGGAACTATAGCCATGGTTTTATAAAGTCATTGATATAGTTATTTAAGTCAATAATATAGAAATTATTTTGATATAATAATGTGTATATGTATATATTGTAGCCATTGTTTTGTTAAAATGTGGATATATATTGTTTTTCAAATCCAATAGCCTTGTTTCTCTAAAACCATGGAAATAGCATATACCTATAGCCACACTTTGTGTAAATAATTTGTATGGGTTTCCCACATAAGTGACTGCATTTTTTTTGGGTTGGAATTTATATGGAAGAACTATTGCAACAATTCTATTCTATTTCCTTAGTTTTTCAAGACATATATAACAAAACATATATTTATAAACACTAGGTTGTGTGTAGTGTAGCGGTAACATGAATGGTTACCCATAACTAAGTTATGGGTAATGAATCTGGCTTGGGGAAATTTATATTAGCTTAATGGACCCTGTTTAAATGAGATTTATCAATTGTATTACACTAGGTAAATATAGCTTATTACTATAGTTTAAACCATCGATATATCTCAATATCAATTATGGACAACCGAGAGGAAAATGGTCGTAGCTGCAAAAACTATGGGCAAAGGTTTTGTTTCATTGGTGTCGACTATGGATAAATCCCATTAAATTCATGTCTATATATTTTTTATATAGCCAGACCTATAGGATCCATGGACCACTAAAACTGTGGATATAGTTTATAACTATGGTTTTGAACCATATATCTACGGTTTTGGGATGTGGAAATAAACCAAATTTCTTGTGTTGACAATAAGTTAATTTGAATTTTTTTCCTTAACACATTGAAATTACTTTCATAAGAATCGATATTATGTTTCTGTTCTAGTTTAATAAGTTCATCACATTAATATTCTATTTCTAGTTCGATAAATCTCAAAGTTATGTTTTATGAGGATAATTTCTTTTATCTATAACAAAAAAATATACCATCTATGTATCTTTTTTACAATGATTTTATAACAGATTTTATTAAATTTTATCCCATTAATTTGACTAGCACTTTTAAATTTCCATTATATCCATTAGTGGGACAAGCGTCATATTTCCTAAATTAATTACACAAATTTATTTTTTATCTCACTGTGCATCTATTTAAGTAGGAAAAAATTCCAATATTAACATATATAAATCATGTATTGTTAACCATAAAACTCTTTCCCCAATCAATGATATTGATAAACTATGCACCAATCATTTTCTATCCTTATTAAGGGTTTCCCAACTATGTGAACCACAAATCTCATATGAGGATTTGGTTAGATCAATCTTAGGATAATTCATCACTAGAATAACATATATAATATAATATATGAGCACCCAACATTAACATTAAAGCATTTAGTAGGATGATCTCGGTAAGGACATGTGTTTTATATGGTAGTACTTCAACACATAGTATTTTATTAAGGTGATTTAATCTCACTATATTATATCACATTATTCCCTTTACATGAATTCATACTTATAATTATTTATATTGAAATTACATTATATTTGGAAAACCAATATTTTCAAATCATAATGATGTATAACTCAATACAAGATTCATAACATGTGTCACTGACTGAAAAAAATGTCATTTATGTTAATACGTACCGAAATGAATCCAAGGAATAAGGTATAGGAAACAGTTTAATGTGAATAATTAGAATTAAAGGAACTCCATAATCCCGATAAGAGTAAACATCCATCACACACTTTTCAAAAAAAAATTCCTCTAGGACTGTGAGAGGTATGACCCAAAGCCTCTCTAAACAGTGATACCTAAAATGATACTCTTCACATACTAGTCGGTAATCTTATAGATATAGTTTTAAAATTAAAATCAAGTATTAAAAAATTTAGAATATAAAAACTATATTCACGAATAATAAATTGGGGGTTAATTAAAAAAATAAAAAACTCATACATTTGACTATGAGATAAAAAAATTCTGAACAATTCATAAATAAATAAATAAGATTTTTGGGATTTTCCATGAATCATGCAAATACCATAAATCAATTAATATTAACACATTATACTTATTTCTGATACAAACATATTCATATTCTCATTTAAATAGAATTTTATATAAATATATGATTTTTTTTGAAATATAGACATTTCATATTATAGTTCTATTATATAAGAAATTTAAAAAATATAAATATTATTTTCTTTTAAAAATTGATCATGCCAATAGTCAAAACACTTTTCTATAAGGTTTTAAAATTTCATAAAATAAGACCATTAATTTGAACAATTCAAATTCATTATTTCATAACAATTCATAATTATAATTTAAATTAATTTGTATTCATCAATATTTTTTAATTTATAAACACTTTATAAATCATACTTATAATTTCCATTTAAATTATTTATATCATAATTATATTCCATTCCATATAATTTGATAATGAAATTTCAATATTAACTATTATTGTTAATGGATATAATTTTATTTAATATTTCCTAAACATTTGTCTATTAATTATAAAAATTCGTAATTAATTGTTTCCTATATAATTTATCAAATAATAAATACCTCAAAACACCTTTTACTACATGTTTTGAACAATATATAAATTATACAATTCAATTTTTAATTGAAATATTGAAAATCCTATTTTTCTTCATAAATAGTTTTTAATAATACAAGCAGGTAATATCAACCATATAATATGATTGATATTATTTCCCAAAATAGCACTAAACCATGTGACAAAAACTATATTAGGTGGGTTATAAATCTTTGAAATCACAACTTACGATAAGATGCTACATGAATTTAAACATCATGCTATATAGATTATGAAGGATCAACACCACACGCCAAGGCTATCAAATCATATAATATGATATTGCATGAAATTAAAGGCAGTGGATAATGAAATAAATATAATTAGATCCATAATATGTTCTATAAAAATAATCAAATGATGTTATCACACGTTATGTTGGAATAATCCGCGGTGTGTGATATCTATATATAATTGTTATTGTTCTGAAAATTGCTTTATGAAATTACAAATGGAATAAGAACACTTTCATAGGATTAACTCATTTATGTCTAATGGTAGTATTTATATTTAATGTTTTCTTTGTCCATAGGAGTCATATTATAAGACTATATATGATATCATCTTATAGTATGAAACATTGTTTTTTTATAGAAGCATGAACACTTCATTTTTAAAAAATATCTCTGTATTCTAGTCGTATGAAGAATCTATAATATCACTGATGGGATTCTTAGTATTAGAAAACTTTCAATTACCAGAGAAGAACAAATTATAAACACATATTCCTAGGATCACAGAACCCAAAATCATTTAAATAGTAAATGGAATAAACTCTATACCTTCCTCAATTAATGAAAATCACTTAAGAAAAATATAAATATTTCTACTACTATAGTGTATAAAGGATTTTAATCTAAATCCCTAATCACAAGGGTGGGAGTCTCCTTCTCATCATAGAAATATATTACCTCTCATAGTAAATGACAAACAAGATGAGTGCAACAAGGATGAATGAATTAGTATCAATCTTATAATGAAACACATACATGAATTATGCCCTTCGACCTCCGTTATATAATTTCTTTTGGGCATTCTATGATCCTATGAATATAATCATGTGTTCTATATTTCATGATTATTTCTATATCCACACATGATTTAATAAAACTAATACACCAATCATCCATTAATTTTATCATATTAAATGCTAACATGTAATGATATCATAGTGTATGATATAATTAAATACTAACATTTAATATTCCACTTCCATGACAAGGTTGTGGAAAGAATTATTATATCCCGATAAAATATCTATTGATATACCCATAAATTTTTTTCATTAATGAGAATTATATCATATTATATCTCATATTTTCCCAAAGGATATGGTGAAAAAACATCATGTGTATGAGGAATTAGGGATTATCTCACCAAGATCATCTAAAAAAATTCTTTTAGTTTGTTCAATATAACATCATTGATAATATTGGAATGTTTTTTTATTTTACATTATGATTATTTTATAAGGAATTAAATTCATAAATGGTATCATTAATGTTTATAGCATAATATAATGGAACATGAACTCTAACATCAAAAAATTTCATGTGTTTTGGAACCCCACAACTATTTAATTCACTATTTAGTTGATAAAACTATAATTTCTAATTTACATATTTGTTATTTTATTATTAGGATAATAAAATATATACACTATTTATTTTTATATATCACCAATGAAATATCAACTAATGGTTCATGAATATAATTTTTCATGTGGATTGTTAGCTATTATTTAATTTTGATAACCCCATATCTCCAGATGTCTCATGTTTGGTTTCATACCAGTACAATGATCAAAAGGATTCATTTGAACTACTTTACTAGGAAACTTATTCAACAAATTCCATGCAATTTGTAGGGAAAAATTCTAAAATGATAAGATTAAATAAATATTAATCAAAATACTCAAAAGAATATCCAAAAAATGCTTCATTGACCATTTCAAATAATCAACATTTTTTGTCCTCCTAACATCATGTATTAGGAACATATTCCATGAAATTTTAGGAATATTATAAATTGGAATAGATTTTTTTCTCTTTCATTAAATTTTACAGAATATTCACTACATCGCTTAAACCTTATTATTTTAACCTTTCTCAAAATATTTTTAAAATTATTTAACAATGTTATGTTATGTATTTTTTATACGTTTCTATATGGTGTACATAACCTCACTTATTGAGAACATTTTCTATATGATTCATTGAACATTCTAATAGTTATTTTGTTTTTCCTAGTTTCATAAAAAATTCCATAATATTCACCACTTATATTAGACCATATGAAATTACCATTTCAATATAATTTTCTTTCAACTATATTTTCATTATCTTATAAGGATCGTAGTGAAAGATATTTATCATATAATATGTATACATACCCATAACATGAAAAATAATCAGTAATGATACATTCTCTATACTAAAATAATTGACATAGAAATATATAATTTTTTTTATTATTGATATCATGCAGTTGAGTGATTTTAGTCAAACCTTTATTTGTTGATTTTTGTAAAACCCCATGATTCAGCCCATAAATTTAATATTGAATGCATAAAACACTAATTCTATACAAAAGACATCAATGTTGTAACCTAGCCAGTAATCATAAATTTCCCACCTCTATCATTTGAAATTCAAAGAACTGACACACACAGTTGTATTCAAAATTATATTTAGAGTCTGATAGAATCAATATAGTTTTTTATTAATAATAACATACCCTTATGAATAATCACATACCCTTATGAATAGTAATGAATAGTAAATCAGACAAAAAAAAAATAAAAACACCCCCCATTAATGTTTAAATACAATTTAGACATCTTAATTGTGGAATTACGATCATAGTATAAGTATTGGTATTGTAGTATGTCATAAATATTTTAATTAAAAGTTTATGAATAATTTAATAATTTAAAGTGGAAATGAATATTTGTAAAATGAAATTAAAAATTGTTATTTTATTGTCTTATGGTTATAATATAATTTAATGGGACCATGATTAAATTTTTAAGGTGTTATAAAATGATTTATACTTTTAATGTTGTTTTTTGAATAAATCATTATTTTATTTAAAAATTAAATTACAATTATTTTTAAAGTTATTTTCAAAAATTCTGTTCATTTTTAAATTCTACACGTCAATAAATGGTTAGGGTGAATTATTGAGATTTTTCAAAAACACATGAGTGTTGGGTGAATAGTAAAATACGATAATTTATGATAAATTCGAAATAAATGACTTATTGAATCATAGATTATTTAAGGATGCTATAAGACCACATTATTATAACTCCTATGCATATATTACTATTCAATATCATAAGAATCAAAACTATTGGTTGTCTTTGAAAAAATAATAAAATAATGAGTAAAATAATGGGAAAACCCTCCTCTCCTCCACTATAACCCTCTATCTTTGTCTTCTCTTCATTCCTATAAGACTTTATGCTCCTAAAATTTCTACCCAAATAACATTCCCTTGTCACTCTCCTTGTCTATAAGATCTTGGTCATTCCCGAAGACCAAAATCTATTCCCTTAAGTATATTCTCAAAGAGTTTATTTCAAGAGGTAAAACATCATTCTTTTTCATTTAGTTTCATATCAATTGATCTTCTTTTCTTATTATCTTCTAACCTCTATTGTCCAATTGATCCTTATAACTCCAGTATAATCTATATACTCTAATAATACATTGTTAACTTAATAACTATTAACAATATTCTTAAACACACTTTCTGTTTAATATTAGAAATCATCGTCTGTGAGGTTCCAATTTATGACCTTCGTGGACAATGAAGTTTCACTCATCAATTTTTCCGACATTAGTGGTCATGTGTCAGGACCCGACCCTACCTAGGCTCGAGCTGCAACTACCCCAAGCCCGCCTCCATTGGCCAGGGGAAGGAGACAAGCACCAATAGCTAAACAACATGGGGAGGCCTTTTCTTGAGTACCTGTACACACACACACACATCACGCTCAATGAAAAAGTGCAGAGTAAAAGGGAAAGTAAAATACTAACTACTTTAAATAACCACAAGAGTGCATTGACCTCTAAAAAGTACAAAGTAAAAGCTGAAAAGAAAGGGTAAAACACACGCCCAACCAGAAAAGTTCCACAACCCGACAACATGTACCAAAAGAAAAACAGCTTGAAGGGTCCCCCACCTGGATCCCGACTCTGACCACCGTACGCGGTCCAAGCTTCTGAACTCCTAAGATCCTCTGACGTCACGATCGACCTGTCCATCATATGAAACGGCACACCAAGTGCGGGCAAATCCCAAGCAGGGCTGAGTATAAAAATACATAGTAGGATACCCCGAAGGCTCGAGGGTGCAACTAATGAGGTACCGAAGGGTGAGAAGTAGATCGAACAGGGAATAGTAATGGAGTACAACAAATAGTGTAGTAGAGTAATAGTAGAGAGTCCAGCTCAACCCAACAAGAGAAATGAGGTAGACTCATCCAGACATAAGGAGCTAGAAACGGTGGGAAGACGAACTTCTCATCTAGTCTTCACAACCTCTAGCAGGAGAGTAGACTCGTCCAACCATGAGAACCTAGACACAGAAATCACGTGGCATACCCTGCGCGTCTTCACCTCTCTTGGAGGGATAGTAACCAATACCAAGAAGTGAGTACTAGAACAAGGTATATACATATTCATATGCTCAATCAATAAGCCCCCACAAGATCGTAAGGGGATCTTCATCACATAGCTCAACCCATGAAAGTGAGTTGCAAACAGTCCCAGAAGTAAACACCATCGATGCCCAGCATCCCACACGTTTTCCACGAACTGAAAGTCAAGGAGTTCAAATCACCGCAACTCGACAATATCCTCTTTGGGAAGCACTGACTCACCCGCACAGTTTTAGGTCACATCATAAGGACGCGTCTTGGGGGGGAAAGCACCCCTCGTACTTGAGAGTTCTGGTGGAAATCCAAACCACACCTCATCATTGTCCCACAATCGAGAGGTCTGCTCAATGTCAAAGATGTCTTGTCACTGACCCATAAAAACGAGGGTCCTGATCTGGTAGTCACAGACTAATGCCACAGACTAGCCTAGTATAAAGGACTGATACTAGAATGCCATAGGGTGACCCACTACCCAGCCCTGCTGGAGGGTAATTCATAATAAGATATCGGGGGACCCACTACCTAGACCTGCTGGAAGGAAAACCCTAATACATTATCAGGTGACCCACTGCCCAGCCCTCCCAGAGGGTAAACCCTAATACTTCATCAGGAGACCCACTGCCTAGACCTTCTAGAGGGTAGATATGGAAGAAGTCGACAGGCGGCCCACTACCCAGCCTAGCTAGAGGGTAGACGTGAAACAAGACGATGAGCGACCCACTGCCCAGCCCTGCTAGAGGGTAGACCCTAATACCTCATCAGAAGACCCACTGCCCAGTACTGCTGGAGGATAAACCCTAATACATCACCAGGAGACCCACTGCCCAGCCCAGCTGGAGGGTGGACTTGGAAGAAGTCAACAGGTGACCCACTACCAAGCCCAGTTGGAGAGTAGACCTGAAACAAGACGACGAGCGACCCACTTCCCAGCCCTGCTAGAGGGTAGACCCTCAAGAGTCGTCGGGTGACCCACTGCCTAGTCTCTGCTGGAGGGTAAACCCCAGAAGTGTCGGGTGACCCACTGCCTAGTCTCTACTGGAGGGTAAACCCTAGAAGTTAGTGAGCAACCCATTTCCCATTCTCCACTAGAGGGTAACCCCGAAGAAGTCGATGAGCAACCCATTGCCCAGTCTCTGGTGGAGGTTAAACCTCGAACTTCTATGGCCATCCCTACTAGATGGTATAACATTGGCCAACAGAACTCGGAGTGGGTATCGCGCCACCACTCAACAACAGAACAAAACCAGGGGAAACCACTCAACCCTGCTGGTCTAAACAATCATGAACATGAGGACCCTCTATGTCACGAGTGGTCAAAGGTACGTAAAGAAGAACACGACATGCACATGGGGCCCACACGATGTGTGGCCCCAGCTAAACCCCAACCAAGCCCACAAACGTTCTCAGGTACAAACAACCACATTTACCTCCAAGTGTTCCCATATACACACAGAGTATACCACAGTTCCTTCCCAAAGGCTAACGTGCACACAGCACCCCACATCAATGCAAAGGGATTAAACATAAAAACTCCAACTTTCCACCTCAACGGCTCTGGCACCACCAACCACATCTCTTCAAACTTTACCTCACTCACACTGTAGTGAATGTGATCACACACAAATGTTTTGCTTCAGAACACAGCAAGAAGAACTGCCACCAGAGCACCATTCATATTTCCACATTTAATAGGATCACACAAGATTCTCTGCTCACCTAAAAAGATTACACCATTGTAATCCTCACAGGAAAACACGCGAGATAGACTACTTAATCGCCTCAAACAGATATCCGACGGAAAATTCGTATGACACCGCTTTACGCCCAAACGACATCTCGTGTTCCCGAGCATCAACCCCAAAAATAGTCGGGTGCATCGAACCATTGCAATCCTCTCAGAAAGACACGTCAAAAGGCTACTCAATTGTGTGGAATAGATATCAGGAAAAAAGGGGCATTCTTGTGCACCGCACACAAACGTTGCTACGTGGGACCTACATCCCGGTCCCGAAGCACAATGAACTGATCGCACCGTTGAGATCCTCTCGAAAAAGTACACAAGATGGACTATTCACTTGTCCAAAACAGACACCCGGTTATAATGCTGGAAATCACCGCCAACTCCCAAAACTACCCTCACGGGGCACAAGCGTGCAGAATTAAAGTGGGCAGACTGCGCCAATGTAATGACCTCAGAAAAACACCCAAAATCGACTCCTCGCACGCTCCGAATGGACGTCCGACGAAAATTTGTAAAGGATTGGACGTTGCTTGAAAGGTGGCCCGTCGGGCCCATGCCTCAACTCCAGTTTTGACGCCCAAAACCATTCTTGTAAACTCCGGCTCAACTCCAGGGTCACAACGCCACTGACAGCACTCAAATCCGACATCAGATGTGTCTGCGCCGAACCAAACAAAAACCCCCAAGAAAAACACTTGTCCACTTAAAGGAGTAACGTGCCTCTGAGGCACTTGTCTCGGGAATTAAAAATTCCTGATACCATCTAAAAAAGATCGTCTTGTTTCAAGGAAAGCCTCACCACTATCGGCACACGAATCTGACACCCGGACTGCATTTTAGGGGCGTTTTAAGTTTTATCGGACCGAAATGGGGTGGGCCGAGCAGGTTCGACCAACCCACCCACTGCTTGAACTGGCCCGCGGTTCACTGCGCGGGCCAATCCGCATCCCCTGGACCGGCTGAGCCGGTCCGGCTATTTTCCAATGGGACCCGCGAAGCGCGTGTCCACTGTCTGCTGGTCGGGGTCACAAAGACCTCAGGTCTTTCGCACCTCATGCCCCAGCTGGCGCCCGCCGACGACCCGCTGACCCAGCGCTCCACCGGCCTCCGCCCATCTGTGACGCTCCGCCTCAGCCGACCGGAGCCGAACGCCCTGCCGCTGTGCCTTACTGCCCACCTGGCCTCCGCGGTCGCCCGTGCCACCTCAGCTCTCCAGCGCCGACTCACCACTGCCGAAGCCTCTTCGCCCGGCCGGTCGAACCCGCCGGAAAACCCAAAACCTTCATTTTTCTTCGTGCCGCTACAAACGCCTCAATAAATGTATTTACAATCCTAAATAGGTGATGGAAAGATTAGAAAACATGCTTTACAACCGTGGGCTTTGCTAAAAAATTCAACAGCAATATGATGACATAAATTGGGATCAAAGTTGGTGCGGGAATAAAAAAAAGTAGGCGCACGATCCTACCTCATTGGCATTGCCCGAAGCTTCACGTGCAATCCGTCATAGCCGATCCACAATCACCTTCTTGGAGAGGTGGGGAGGATGGATTAAGGTTGAGAGCTCCTTGGTTGGGATCTCCTTCTGCCAGGACGTGCAAAACAAAGAAGGGAGGTTGGGTGAGTTATGGCTTAAATAAATTAATTAACATTTTATTTAATTTAAAACCCCGAAAATAACCAGCATCTGAAACTCTCGGCGAGGTCTATGATAAGCCTCTCTTAGGGTAAGCACAAACTCCCAAGCACAACGGCAGTCTCGAAATTTTAATCTGAGCCTCCATTCTAATGTTATAAAACTAAACGTCTGAGGCCGCCAAATTACGAAAATGCCCCGGGGGGACATTTTTCATAGATGGCTCGCGCCCATGAAACGAATACCCCCCACAGGGTAAACGACTTGCTCTGAAGTCAATGTTGGACTCGTTTTTCTCATCCGAGCAACCATTTAAGAGATACCTACATTTAACCATTAAACGAATAAATTAATTAATTATTTATCTGTTTAATGTTTCGTTAACGGGCGAGGGGTCCCAACGTCCCGCACTGACATGTTTTATGTCGTTACTAGTGTAAAAACCCCATTTCGAACCCATCCATACACTCATATTTCAGATCCAGATCACAATTTAGGAGTTATACCATTTATTTGGCGTGTGCAGTGTGAACGCACTAAAAATTTAATTCTCGCCACATCGGGGCTCGGAATTGCACGTCGTCTGAAGGCGCTACTCTGTAATAATATCAAGAATATTCCAGTTTCTTTTAGAGCCAAAAACCATGTTCTTACATCATTCCATCCTTCATGATTTTTTTCCCCGAAAAGAAAAACCAGGGAACAACTCAGGGTACTAAGCTCGCACCTGGCTCTTCCGTACCCAGAAGAACTCTTGCACCGTCCCACATCACCACACACAGACCAAAGGATTTGGTCTGTTCACGTGAGGTGTTCCCTTTCCGATGACATGCATAGGAGCACACGCACTTCGTCTCAGTTAAGCCGCGGGGGATATGTCGTGCACCCACTCCCGACCATGGGGTTAGGGCAAGGTAGTAGGGAACCTCGCCATCCCTTTGAACGGTCTCAAACGGCCCGAAGGTTCTCAGGGGTAGCCCACCTCCCCAATCGAACCTCAACGTCGCATGTCATGACTGGAATCACCGACCGCACCTGGAACAAGGCCCAGTGATTCCCTTCTTCAAAATATCTATATGGTAAAACACCCAAGGATATCTGGTCATGCAAGGTTTCACAGTCGATGTCTCACAACCAAGACCCTCTTACACCCTCTGAAGCGAAGGAGTCAACAACATCGACTTAAGAAAAGGTCTTATGCCTTTTTACCTTACCAACATAGGGTTACACTGACACCCCGTGTCACCCTGGAAACACCTCAAATAAGGAGCAGGGAGAAAAAGAATTTCAAACTCAGAGTCTAAAAATTCTACTACAAAAAGTAGTAGTGATGTAGAGCGTACCTCTTATCACCTCAAGATCTACAGGATTAGAGATATCCAAAGCTCATGGATGTCTGTGGTCCCATCTGTCAGCTCCTGGAGCATGTCGTGTATCACCTAGTGGTGATGGGAAGACCTCATAATGTCGCCCCCCACTACCAGCTCCTCCCTCGCCTCTGCTAGCACCACCTCATTGGGTGCTACTCCGATCACGACCCTACCTCTACCGCGGTGGTGCACCTTCTGCCTGCCTGATGTTCTCAGTGTGCCTGGATGGCCACTATCGTGCAAGGTGACATCGCCCATTGCAAGCATATCATCGGTGCACTCTAGGATTCACTAGTGACCTACGACGCCGTTGTGGTGTATGACCACGCCCCTGAGTCCGGTTATCGTAAATCCACCTGCATCGAGGTTATTCTAGACGACGCACGCTAGCTGTGGCAGATGTCTCAGCTCCATTGTGCATGCTGCCACCACCAACTGTAGAACGTGAAAGGAATTTGTCTATCACCAGTGCCCGCTCTAGCACCCCGGAATTTTTGGAAATGCCAAAGGGTACTATGACAGCACGAATCTCTCTGTGGAGACCCTACTTGAACTTCCCCGCTCAGATGTTGTCCTCGGGGACCATGTCCGGGTAAAAGCGTGCACGGTCTGCGAAACTAGCCACATACTCGTCCACTATCATTCCTCCCTACAAAAACTGCAGGAGCTTATGAATCTGAACGGAGCATAAGCTGGTGGGTAAAAACTCCTCACGAAACAAAAACTCAATTTTTCCCCAAAAAAGTGATGACTCATCAAGAAACCGAGTCACCAAAATCCACCAATGCCATGCTACTCCACGGAAAAGGTTGGTGGAAAAAGCGACCATATGATATGTCGGCGTCTGCACAAGCCTGAAAAGAAAAACCACTGTCTCTATCCAAACCTCGAATGCCTGAGGGTCTGGCTCACCACCGAACCTCAGCAGTCTCTGCCACTGGACCTCACGGTGCATGCTCAACCTGTGCTCAAGCTCTATCTTCTCTGCTAGAGCTGTCTGCTGCTAAACAGGTGGGGATGCTGCTACCGGCCCTCCTAGAAAAAGGGGCTTGCATGATGGGTCCTGGACTGAGGCCTCATAGCTCACAAGGTCATCGTCACGAACCAAAGCTGGTATCCTAGATCATTGTCTTCGTGGAGGCATCCTGAATGTTATCAAGGACTACCGCGGTCAGATAAAAATATATGTATATAACAGTAACAAAAATGGAGAGCTGACTAATGAAGGATAGTAAAAGACTCAATCCTATTTGATGCAAAAACCAATTTTCTCTGCAACAAGTTTCCCAGCATTCCGAGTCGACAAGAAGGTTATCAGGGTCCTAGTGAATGGATACGTCAGCCGCCACACCATCACTGGACTCCCTGGCCTGAGAGCCGCTCTCGAGAAACGTTGACACTGTTTCCCTAGATCCCAACCAATTCCTTTTTAGGGATGTCTGAACAACATCACAAAGAACGAACCACCTTTGATACCACTTGGTCATGGCTCGACCCTACCCGGGCTAGAGCCGCAACTACCCCAAGCGTGCCTCCATAGGCTGGGGGATGGTGACAAGTGCCAAAGGCTAAACAACTTAGGGAGGCCTTTCCCTGAGTACCTCTACACACACACACACACAACATAATCAATGAAAAAGTGTAGAGTAAAAGGGATTGTAAAATACTAACTACTATAAATAACCACAAGAGTGCTTCGACCTCTAAACAATACAAAGTAAAAGCTGAAAAGAAAAGGGGTAAAACACACGCCCAACCAGAAAAGTTCCACAACCCAACAACAGGGAACAAAAGAAAAATAGTTGGAAGGGTCCCCCACCTGGAACCCGACTCTGACCACCGTACGCGTTCCAAGCTCCCGAACTCCTATGCTCCTCTAACGTCACGATCGACAAGTGTGTCATCTGTATGGGAACACCAAGTGCGGGCAAAGCCCAAGCCGGGGTGAGTATAAAAATACTCAGTAAGATACCCCGAAGGCTAAAGGGGGTAGAAAAGGAGGTACTGAAAGGTGAGAAGTAGATCGAATAGGGAATAGTATAGGAGTACAAAAAGGTTTTTAGTAGAGTAACAGTAGAGAGTCTAGCTCAACCCAACAAGAGAAAGAAGGTATATTCATCCAGACACAAGGAGCTGGATACTGTGAGAACACGAACTTATCATAGATTAATCACTACCTATAGTAGGAGAGTAGACTCGTCCAACCATGAGAAGCTATACACGGAAAGCACGTGGCATACCCCGCGTGTCTTCGCCTCTCTTGGAGGGAGAGTACCCAAGACCAAAAAGTGGCTACTAGAACATGGTATATACATAATCATATGCTCAACCAAGAATCCTGAACAAGATCGTAAGGGGATATCCATCTAGTAGCTCAGCCAAAGAATGTGAGTAGCCAATAGTCCCAGAAGTAAACACCATCGATGTCCATCATCACACACGTTTGCCCCAAACTGCAAGTAATGGAGCTCAAATAACCGCACCTCGACACTATTTTCTTTGGGCGACCCTGACTCACCCGCACAGTTTTAAGTCACGTCACAAGGATGCATCTTCATGGGGAAGGGTCCCCTCGAACGTGAGAGTTCTGGGGGAAAGCCAAACAACACCTCATCACTGTCCCACAGTCGAGAGGTCTGCTCAATGTTAACGTTGTCACGTCACTGACCCATACAAACGAGGGCCCCGCTCTGGTAGTCATGGAGTAAAGCCACAAACTAACCTAGTATAAAGGACTAAGTTTGGAATGACAACAGGTGACCCACTGCCCAACCCTGTAAGATGGTAATTCATAGTAAGATATCGGGTGACCCACTACATAGCCCTACTGGAGGGTAAACCCTAATACATCATCAGGCAGCCCACTGCCCATCCCTACTAGAGGGTTGACCTGGAATAAGTCGACAGGCGACCCACTGCCCAGCCTAGCTGGAGGGTAGACCAGGAATAAGACGATGAGTGACCCACTGCCCAGCCCTGCAAGAGGGTAGACCCTCAAGAGTCGTCGGGTGACCCACTGCCCAGTCTCTACTGGAGGGTAAATCCTTAAGAGGTCATCGGGTGACCCACTGCCCAGTCTCTGCTGGAGGGTAAACCCTAGAAGTGTCGGGTGACCCACTGCTTAGTCTCTGTTGGATAGTAAACCCTAGAAGTCATTGAGCAACCCAATGCCCAGTGTCCACTGGAGGGTAAACATGAAGATGTCGATGAGAAACCCACTACCCAGTATCTACGGGAGGGTAAACCTAGAACAGCTCTAGCCATCCCTACATGATGGTACAACATTGGCCAATTGAACTCGGAGTGGGTATCCCACCACCACCCAACTCCAGAACAAAACCATGGGAAACCACTCAACCCTGGTGGTCTAAACTATCACGAACAGGAGGACCCCCTGTGTCGCGATAGGTCTAAGGTACGTAAAGCATAACACAACACGCACATGGGGCCCACATGACGTGTGGCCCCACCTCAAGCCCATCGAAGAACACACACGTTCTCATGAACAGACAACCACATGTACCTCCAAAGGTTCTCGTATACTCCCAGAGTATACCACGATTCCAGCCCAAAGGCTAACGTGCACACGACACCCAACGTCAACGCAATGGGCGTAAACGTAACAAATCTAACTTGCCACCTCAATGGCTCAAGCACCACCAACCACATCTCTTCTAGCATTACCTCACTCACACATGAGTGAATGCGATCACACGCAGATGGTTCACATCCAAACACAGCAAGAAGAACCGCCACCGGAGCACCTTTTATATTTCCACATTTAATAAGATCACGCAAGAGTCTCCGCTCGCCTGAACAGATTACACCATTGTAATCATTACAAAAAAACATGCGAGATAGACTAATTACTTGCCTCAAACAAGTATCCGACAGAAAAGTCATCCGACACCGCTTTGCACCCGAACGACGTCCCGTGGTGCTGGCCTTCGGCCCCAAAAATAGTCGTGTGCATCGCACCATTATGATCCCCTCAAAAAGGCACGTCAAAAGAGCTGCTCAATTGAGTGGAATAGATATCCGAAAAAAGGTGCATTCCGGTGCACCACACACGAGCGGTGCTACATGGGACCCACATCACATTCCTGAAGCACAATTAACGGATCACACCGTTGCGATCCTCTTGAAAAAGTACACAAGAAGGACTATTCACTTGTACAAAACGGACACCCAATGATAAAGCTGGAAATCACCGCCAACTCCCAAAATGGACCTCATAGGGCCCACACCAGCGTGAAAGATTAATGCGGGCAGACTGTGGAAATTCAATGCCCTCGGAAAAACACCGAAAATCGACTACTACACACTCCGAATGGACGTCCGACGAAAAAGTTGTAAAGCGCTACAAGCCGCTCAAAATACGGCCCGTGGATCTCACGCCTCAAATCCAGTTTCGATGCCCGAAACCATATTGGTAAACTCTGGCTCAACGCCAGCGTTGCAATGCCAGTGACGACGCTCATAATGGACATCGGATGTGTTCACGCTACCCAAAACAAGAACCCCCGAGAAAAACGATCGTCCACTTAAAGGTGTGACAGGCCTCTGAGGCCCTCGTCTCAGGAATTAAAAATTATCGAGACCATATCAAAATGGTAATCATGTTTCTAGGATCGCCTTTCCGCTGACGATGCACGAATTCGACACCCGAACATCATTTTACGAGCGTTATAAATTTTATCGGATAGAAACGGGGTGGACCAGGGGGGTTCAGCCGGACCACCCAATGCCTGAACCGGCCCACGGTTCAGCCGGACCACCCAAGGCCTGAACCGTCCCGCGGTTCACTACGCGGGCCGGCCCGCATCGCCCAGACCGACTGAGCCAGTCTGGCTTTTTCACCATGGGACCCGCGAAGCGCAGGTCCCTTGTCTGTTGGCCTGGGTCATGAAGACCCCAGGTCTTCCGCATGTTGCGCACCAGCTAGCACCCGCCGACGACCCGCTGACCCAACGCTCTGCCGGCCTCCGCTCGTCTGTGACGCCCCGCCTCAGCCGAATGGGGCCGAACGCCCCGCCACTGCGCCTAGCTGCTCACCTGGCCACCGCGCTCGCCCTCGCTGCCTCCGCTCGCCAGTGCTGACCCACCGCTGCCGAAGCCACCTCACCCTGCTGCTCGAACCCGTTGGAAAAACCCGAAACCCTCATTTTTCGCCGGACCGCTTCAGACGCCTCAAGACTCGGATTTACAAACTGAAATAAGAGATAGAAAGCTTAGAAAACAAGATTCTCAACTGTGGTATTTTCTCAGAAATTAAACAGGAATTCGATGACATAAATTGGGATCAAATTTGTTGTGGGAATAAAAAATGTAGGCGCACGATCCTACCTCTTAGGCGTTTCCCGACGCATCGTGTGCGATCCACTGGAGCGGATCTGCAATCACCTTCTTAGAGAGGTGGGGAGGAGGGCTTGAGGTTGAGAGCTCCTTTTTTGGGAGCTCCTTCCTCCAGGAGGTGAAAAACAAAGGAGAGAGGTGGGGTGATTTATGGCTTAAATAAATTAATTAATATTTTAATTAATTTAAAACCCCCAAAATAACATGCATCTGAAACTCTCGACGGGGTCAAGGTTAGGCCTCCCCTTGGGTAAACACCACTTGCCGAGCAGAATGGCGGTCTCGGGATATAAATCTGAGCCTCCGTTTGAATGTTATAAAACTGAACATCTGAGGCCCCCAAATTACGAAAACGCCCCTGGGGCCATTTTTCATAGACAGCCTGTGCCCGCGATACTTATACCCCTCCTAGGGTAAACGACATGTTACGAACTCAATGGTGCCCTTGGTTTTTTCATCGGACCAATAGTTTATGAGATACATGTGTTTAACCATTAAAAGAATAAATTAATTAATTTTTTATCTGTTTAATGTCCTGTTAACGGGCGAGGGGTCCCAACATCCTGTACCGACATGGTTTATGTCGTTCCTAGTGTAAACACCCCATTTCGGACCCACATGTACACTGAAATTTATGATCTGGATCACCTTTTATGAGTTATACCATTTATTTGGCATTTTCAGTGTGAACGCATTGAAAATTTAATTCCCGCCACAGTAGGGATCGATATCGCACGCCCTCTGAAGGCGCTGCTCTGGAATAATATCATGAATATTCCAAAGACATTTATAGCCAAATACTGAGTTCATACATCATAAAACCATTTTTATGATTGAACCAGAATATTATCTCTAAATTATAACCTACTTAATATTCAGTAACATCTATATGTACATAATAGTAATTTATATGACAAAACTACTACATAATAATCTAAATACCACCAAATAATCTAAGTGATTTTAATTAATATTTTTTGAATTGATTCATCCACATAAAATGTAATATATATATATATATATATTACCATTAACACTTATTTATGTTCATAAATAATATATAATATCAATTCTGTATAATTATGTCCTTAACACCTGAGCATCTGTACTCGTATTAAAATATACAGATCATGAAAAATAATGAAACAAACACTCTACAATGTCAAAATTCAATATTATTTATTATCAATAAGGACATAATAAACAAAATAAATTATGTTAAAATAAATACATGTATAATAGGTTCTGAACTATGTTATTTATAATTCTTATTTCAAATTCCATGACCTTATGTTAAAGAGCAGAACAAATTCAAACTTAATGTAAGGGTTTTATACACTAACCTCCATATTCATTCATGTCACATTTATTATCTACCTACCTCAATTAAATTATTACTCATTCGATTTTACTCATAATAATTTCTATGTTACTGTTCTATATATGTGTACCAACAATAATCGTAACTACATTTATGGGGAGTTATATTTTTAAAAGGATCATTCTAAAATTCTTCCTGATAAATAATCTTGTTTCAAGGGAATTCCTAAAAATATTACCTATTTTCAAGGGAAATATATATTATGATATTGGAAACAATTATATTTATAAAATAATTCATTTTATTATTAAAATAATATATTACTTCCCTTCTAGTTTAATTTAATGTTTTTTACAAAATCAATCTTCTTTTCAAAGTAAATAATTGTTTATATCAGGAATTACTCGATGATTTTATAAGAGTATTTTCATATATTTCAACAGAGTAGTTGATTCATATGTGTTATTGTGACTACTATTTTATAGTATCATATTCCATATTTAACTGACTGGTTTAGAATTAGTTTGGCTAGGGATGGTCTATCTTAAAACGATTCTCCAATTTACTCTGAATTGTTTGTGTTTAAGCTAAATATTTGGGGAAAGTTATTTACATTTCATATATTATTTTAAATATGAATATATATGATATTTATGTTTATCCCCATTCATTTGAGTAATTCATTGGATATATTATTTTTCGGCTGGTGCCCTATATAGACCCTTGGTGCATCGGTAGGTCTCATTAGACAAACTACAGTCTTAGCACAAGGCCTTGACAAAATGATTATATATGGTCTGGGCACAAGACCTTGATGGTATGGTTAACATGTCCCACATTATGCATTCCCTCATTCTGAATATAGTATTGATGGATCATTTGGTTATTTGAGTAATTGAATACACATTTTTATGTTTTACTTTGGAATTATTTATTCAGTTCTTATTTCGGCCATAATCTGGTCACATTTTTTTGTTAAAGTCGTGTGTTTTTAGTTATTCATCATGCTTATGTTTAGTTTTTTTATATCATCTATTGTATTTCTTACCCTTATAGATCGTTTGATCCCAATCATTTCTTATGCTTAATTTTCTCAAGACATGAAGTTTTTTATTATGAATGTCATGAAAAAATTACCTAGTAGTTATGGATGGTGTCGAATGAATTTCTATGTAGTTTCTCATTTCAAATTGTAATGTGGAACATATGTATGTAACTTGTTTCCAATTCTACTAAACTACTCGGTCCATCAGGATGAACATTCCAGGTTTATATACCAATGTAATTAAATAAGGAACACACTCTGGGTAACCAGGGTTGGGTCCATATTGTTGGTATTAGAGGAAGATTAGTAGATACCTTGGAAACTAGATGTTGAGAAAACAGATTAATAAAAAACCCTATGATATTATCTTAGGATAAATGTAAAAGAATATCCATGAATTTTTAGTATGGAATATATTATTTAGATCTTTCTATAAAATGCACCCTTGTCTGAACACTACAAGAAGGCGTGGTTTTGGAACAGATTTACCTAAGAGTGAAAACTCTGACATGTTGTTTCGAGCTTGACCCATGGTATCTAGGTGCACGACAATGGGCCTCACTACGCACCTAGTTTGACACTCCTAGGGGATATGCTCAGTATAATCCACGTTTTAGTTACAAGCCATTATGAAGTTAAATTTTTCCTCAAACATACCATGTTTATGATTATGATATTTTCTATATAGAGAATTTCAATTATTGATATGTATATTTCTACACTAAGATTATAAATTGTGATTCATATCCTAATCAAGTGTATCCCATTATTTATTAATGGAGTCTATTAGAAGGAATGGAAAACCACATGAACATGTGTGTCCCATGTAGGGATTTCCCTCTAATTTAAGATAGTGATGTTGCATCTGGTGTTGTGACTGGTGCATAGAAACATATAACTACACTTGGATCGCTTACCCGGGTTATGTATAATAACCTTACCCCTATGGAGCATCTGGATCCACAATGTGGGGGAGAAATGTTATATCACGTTATATGACAATATCTTCTATAATTCAATGGTACTACAATCCCATTTTTTGATGAGAAGTGGATATGTTCCCTAAAGAAGATAATTCTAGCTTTAGGATGTAACAAAAGAGCGAAGGTTTCCATTGTAGTTTATCATCTATCTGGTGAGGCGGATCAGTGGTGGTCATTAATTAAAAACCAAAAGCAGGGGGAAGAAATAGAAGAGATGTAATGGAGGGATTCTATGGAAATATTCCTCGAAAATATTTCCCCCATGAATAACAAGAAGATATGGAATGGTAATTCCTAAATTAGAGGCATAAGAAGGATGAAAATGTTTTCAAGTATGAAACCAACTTTACAATTCTAGAAAGACATGATGCAGACTACATACATAATCCAAGTATATAAATTGATTGATTCTTTGATGGTTTAAACCCATTCCACTAAAGGGAACTAACCTTCCAATATTTCTCTACATATGAAGATATAGTCACATATGTTATCAAGACGGAAAATAAAGTTTATATATATTGTGACTTTAAAGGAAAACAAGAGAAAAATAGGGCTACTACATACTCTAGAAAAGGAAATAATGAATTGGGGAAGAATGTAGTCCAAAGGATCCAAGAAGACCAAACAAGGAAGGATGCTACCAATTTCAACGCTACAATTTCATGGATATAGGACATTATGGATATAAATGTCATAACTATCCGGAAAACATTCCCCAAAGAATGCAAAATGAGCAAGGCCCAGCTTATTTGGTCAAAATTACAGAGGTTAAATTTCCTAACGATGTGGTGTTGGGTACATTAATCATTTCCTTGAACATTTCAAATTCTTTATTTGACTCTAGATCATCAAATTCTTTCATATAATCCTTATTTTACAAGAAAATTAGATCATTATAATTTTATTTAAAAATGAATTTATCAGTAAATACACCTAAGGTAAGTATCATATCAAAAAAGTTGCATCTGTCAGTCCCCATTATGGAATATAAACTTGCTTTATCTACTTATTTAATTTTTATAACTATGATTTTCATTGAAAAAATCATTGGTTGGAAGTGTGTTTCAAACCATGATACAAAAATTTATTTCATGAAGAAGGGGGTTGCAATTTTTATGGTTGATGGGTAATCCCTTATATGGAGGGGAAAAACATCACCATCTGATTCTCATCTATATCCACCCCTATTAGCTCTACTGAATTCAAATATTTGGGATGAAGAGAATTCAATAACTATGGGTGAGGAAAAGAATTTTCATATAGAGGACGTACCTATTATGAAAGAATATGGTAATGCCTTTCCAAAGGCTTTACTTGGAAATCCTCTAGAGTGGAAAATTGAGTTTTTCATTGACTTAATTACTAATTCAAGGAAAATATGAAAGACCCCTTATTGAATCTCCACTATGGAATTAGTGGAACTGAATAAAAAACTAGAGGAATTGAATGACAAGGGGTTTATTCACCCCTGTGTTTCTCCATGGGAACCTCTATTCTTTTCGTTAAGAAGAATGATGGATCTATGAGGTTTTGAATTGAATATAAGAACATCAAGGCTATAACAACAAAAAACTAGTATCCCATACCATTCATTGATGATTTATTTGATCAACATCATAGATCTCTATACTTTTCTAAGATTGAACTGTGATCTGGATATCATCATTTTCTAGTGGGGATGTAAGACATTCAAAAAACTACATTTTGAGACAGGTTTAGGCATTACGGGTTTATAGTAATTCCTTTTGGGATCACTAATGCATCGTATGTTTTCGTGGATATAATGAATAGAGTTTTCAAGAAATATCATGATGAATTTGTAGTGGTATTTATTGATGATATCTTGGTATACACCTCAATCTATGATGATCTTGAAAATCACTTGTTCACTATTCTGAAGACTCTTAAAATAAATAAATTATTTGAGAAGTTTAGCGTGTGTTAATTTTGGCTTCAATCAGTTTCCTTTCTTGGAAGCTATGTCTCTATGGATAGAATATCTATTAATCCTATAAATAAAAATGTTGTTCAAGAATGGCCTACTCCAATGAACATAAACGAGGATGAAATTTTTTTTGTTGAACAGTTTATTATCGGCATTTCATTCATAAATTCACCCATCTAGCCATCCCAATGACCAATCATACACGTAAATGTGTTTAGTTCATACAGAAAAAATAATGTGAGGACTGTTTCAAAGAATTGAAGAGGATATTAGTAAATGGTATAATCCTTAACCTACCATCAAAGAATGATGGGTCGATGATATGTAGTGATTCCACAATGAATAAACATGGTTGTGTCCTTATGAAGAATGATAGAGTTATTGCCTATGCATCAAGGCAGTTAAAAATTCATAAACAAAACTATCCTACACAGCATCCTACAATGTCCCTAAGGCCATCATTTTTAATTGATATTTGAGAATCCACCATTCAAGGGGTGAGGTGGAACCATTATGAGGCCCGTATGAAAAAGTATTACAGGGATTATATTCCTTAGAGGAATTTATTTCTTGTAGGCTTTAAGCATTACATACAACCCAGATTAACTACTTGGAACTACTCCCCTCCAGCAATATTATCTGGAAATTAGTTGTCCACCATTTCATGGCTATTCGGCTAAGCTTTCTCAGGCACTCACAGGATTGTCCCGATTGAAGGTTTCATACCATCTCATTATTTCAATCCATTTAGCTTCATCTATGGTGAATGCTCTTTTCTCATCCTTCTTCTGGTGCTTGTTCATCGTAGGTTGTTTGGTTTGCATCTGCACTTAAAGTGTCCCTAAGGTCATAAGGTGGCCTAATGGCCTTACTGACCTGAAGGACTGGGTGGCCTGAAGGTCTTAAAGAACATAGGGTCCAAATTGGTGGCCTGAAGGCCCAAACGGAGGGAATATACCTGTCTGCTATAATTCCAAACAATAACTACTACAGTACATCTAGAGTTCCCTCTATAGTACATACTACATTACTACTACAGTGCCCAAAAAAATATTCCTCCACCGGGATTTGATCCCAGGTCGCCATGATTCACTGAAGAAGTCCTCACCAACTGGGTTGAGGCTCATTTCCACAAAACTATCCTACACATGATATTGATTTAGCATCGGTATTATTTTCTCGGAATATATGGAGACATTATAACAATGGTATAAATTTTGAGATATATGAAGATCATAAGAGTCTAAAATATATCTTCTTATAGAATGAAATAAACATGGAGCTAAGGTGATAGCTAGAACTACTCAAGGATTATGACTGTTCCATACACTGACACCTTGGAATGGAAAACAATGTATCCTACACATTGTGCATGATGGATCATGGAGTTCTCCACAAAATTATGATTGATAAGGAGCCATTGTACATGGATCTAGTGAGGATGGATATGGGAATTATAAAAGAAGGTGAAATATCACTAAATTTTCAAATGGTAACCCAACCATATTTATAGGAATGAATTCAAGATTCATAGTCTGATGACTAGAATATTTAGAATAAAACCAATTCTGTGAAAGATGAGAAGTTGGATAACATCATGTGTGAAGATGATGTTCTGAAATTTGAGAAGATAATTTCTCTTACCTCTCTAACCGAAATGAACCAAGAGTTATTGGATGATGTGCATAGATAAAATTTCTCTATAAAACCTGTTAGCACTAAAATGTATAGAGATTTGAAAGAACTTTTCTGGGGGGATAACATGAATAGTTTGGTTGATGATTATGTATCCATATGATTAGTCTATCAAAAATTAAAGGTTGATTGATGAAATCATCGAGGGTTCATGAAACCTATAACTATTCATACATGGAAATGGTATGAAATCACCATGGATTTTGTCATAGGATTACCGAAAACTCCAAGAAATAATGATGAAATATGGGTAATTGTGGATCGACTTACAAAATCGACACATTTCCATGTTAAAAGGGATAATTTTCCACTAAATCACCAAGAAAGACTCTATATCTTTGAATTTTAGATACTTAATGGAGAACCTATCTCAATAGTTTCTGATCGTGATCCATGATTTGAATAAAAATTTTAGAAACTTCTTCATAATGCATTGGATAATAAGCTTCATTTGAGTAATTCTTATTTTCCTTAATCTGACAAGAAATACGAAAGGAAGATCTAATCCTTTGAGGACTTGTTGTGATCAAGTTCACTTGACATTCAAGGAATGTGGGATCAAAATTTACCTTTAGTATATTTTTCTTATAATAATAGTTTCCATTCCAGTATTCAAATGGAAAAATAGGAGGCATTGTATGGAAATACATGTCATACACCAACATGTTAGGATGAAGATCGCGAGAGGAAGCTTGTGGGAATAGAGCTTGTAGAGGAAACAACAGTGAAGGTAAAGATTATTCAAGGCCATATCAAAGAAGCCGAAAACCCTAAAAAGATATTCTGATAATCAAAGGAATTATTTGGAATTTCAAGTGGGAGATCCTGTTTTCAAAAAAGTATCTCCATGGAAGGAGGTTATATGATTTGGTACTAAAGGGAAATTGAGCCCTATGTATATAGGCCATATTAAAATTATAGATAGAATTGGAGATATTGAATATAATTTGGCTATGCCACCTAGCCTATCGAAAGTACACAATGTGTTCCATGTCTCATTACGGAGGAAGTACATGCCAGACCCATCGCATGTCCTCACTTATGAAGGTATAGAATTGGAACATGAACTATCATACTGTGAAGAGCCTATTCAGATTATGGACACTAATGAACAAGTGTTAATGAATTTTATGGCTCTTCTAGTAAACATACATTGAAAAAATAATAAAATAGAAGAGGCAACATGGGATCCTATGGAGCTTATGAATAAGAACTAACCAAATAATTTTGTGAGCTGATATTCTTATAATTTTGAGGATAAAAGTTTTTGTAAGGTGGAGATAATATAACACTCCATGTTTCAGCACATAAATTTTATATTGAATGCATTAAACACATATTCTCTACCAAACTTATTTATGTTGAAACCAATCTAGTAAACATAATTTTCCACCTATGTGATTTGAAGTTCAAAAAACTGACAAACATAGTTGAATTCATCAAGATAATTAGAGTCTCATAGAATAAACATAGTTTTTGATGAATAATGACATACCATTATGAAATTTAACATAACATTATTAATAATAATCAATATTAAATTGGACCCAATAAAATCCCCCATGAATATATAAATAGAATTTAATTATCTTAAAAGTGGAAAAACGATCATAATATAAGTATTAGAATTTTTGAATGTCATAAATATTTTAATTACAATTTTATGATTAATTTATTAATGTAAATGGAAATTAATTTCCATTAAATGTAATCATAAATTTCTATTTCATTGTCTTTTGTTTAGTATATAATTGTATGTGAACAAGATTACTTTATCAGGGTGCTTTGAAATGAGTTAATGTTTTAATAGAGTTTTTTAGAATAAATTTTTATTTTATTTAAAAATAAAATAAAATTATTTAGAAAATAATTCTCAAAAAATAATGTAAATTTTTGTATTATATACCTAGAAAAATGGTTATGGTTAATTTTTGGGATTTTTCTAAAATACTAAAATTTTGGGTGAATAGTAAAATACAATAAATTACTATAAATGCTAAATACATGATTTATCGATTCATAAGTGATAAAAGGATTATGTAATACAAATATATTCAAACTAACATTCAAATATTACTATTCTTTTTCACAAGAATCAATACTATTGGTCGTCTTTGAAAAAATATAAAAAAATGACTAAAATAATGGGAAAACCCTCCTCTCCTTCACTATATCCCCCCCATTCCCTCTGGTCTTTATTCCTCGATGAATTTAACCTCATAAATGTTCTGCCTAAATAACCTTCCCAAGTCACTCCCCAAGTCCAAGAGCACTTGGTCTTTCCAAAGGACGAAAATCCCTTCCCATAAAAAGATTCTCAAGGAGGTTATTTCAAGAGGTAAAACATCTATATTTTTCATTTTGTTTCATTTAAATTAATCTTCTTTTCTAATTCTATCATAACCTCATATGTACAATTGATCCTTATAACTCTATTATTATGTATATACTATAATTATACCATGTTAATGCAATAACCCTTATCAATCATCATACTCTCTCTCTTTTATAAATGAAATCATCATCCGTGAGGTTCCAATTTACAACATTCACAGATGAAAAAGTTTTATTTTTTGATTTCTACAACATTAATGGTCATTATACCATTTTTACAGTTTTTTAATACAATAAATTATGTATTATAACATAATAAATATTCAGGAACTAATATATGTACAATTTATAAATTTATATGACAAAACTAGTTCATAATAATCCAAATACTGCCAAATAATCTTAGTGATTATCATTAATATTTCATCCACTAATTCATCATAATTACATGTAATTTAATTCTATATATAACCATTAACACATATGGATGTTCATAAATAATATAAAATTTCAATTATGAAGAATTACATCCTTTCAACATGAACATCCATACACATATACCAATATACCAATCATGAAAACCATGGAAATGAGTACTCAGGAACCACGAAATTCAATCTTATGACATACCAAGAAGGACATTACGAACTTCAGAAAAACCGGATAAACTAATTATTTTACTATTAGGTAATTTATTAAGTTATTAATATGTCTAATTACATATTCCTAGACCTTAATCTCAAGATCAGAACACATTCAGACCTACAGTTTTCTACCCGAACCCCCATCTTCATTCGAGATACATTTATTATCTAATTACCTAAATTAATATCTTATTAATTCATATATAACCATCATAATTACAATATTAATGTTATATATTTGAGTTAAAACCCTAATAATAATTTTTTTATGGAGATTTATATGTTTTAAAATGATCTTACTAAATTCCTTCCAGATAAACAATCTTGTTTCAAGAGAATTTCTCCCATTCATACCTATATTGAAAGGACCTCTATAATATATTTTTGGAATCCATTATATTTATAAAATCAAAAATTTTATTATTAAAATACTATATTACGTCACTTATTGTTCTATACATATATGTTTTTCCAAAATAACTCTTCTTTTCAAAGTAAAGTAGTTTTTATCTCAATTATTACACAAAGCTTTTATAAGAGTGTCTATATATATTTCAACAATCTTATTATTTATTATGTGTTATTGGGATTAATATTATATGGAATGACCTACCATATTTAATTTAATGGATTATTATTAGTTTGTATGGGGATGTTCTATCTTAAAACCATTCACTAATTTACTCTGAATGGTTATTTTTTCTGCTTATTGTTTAAGGACAGATATTTACATTTCATATATTTGTTTCAAAATGAATGTATATATTGTTTAAGCTTATCCTTGTTTAAATGAGGAATTATTTTTACATAGTAAGTGTTGGTGGTGCCAGAAATATCTCCTCGCTGCATCAGTAGGTCTCAGGATACAAACTATTGTCTTGGCCAAAGGCCTTGACAAAATGATTATTTATGGGATTGGCACAAGGACATGACAGTATGGTTATGATTTCCCACATTATTAATTCCCTCATTATAAATATATTATTTACGGTTCGTGTTATTATTAGACTAGTATAATACCCTTGAATATGTTTTAATATGGAACTATTTATTCATCTCTTATTCCTTCCAAAATGTTTTCAATTATTTTGTTAAATGAATTGGTTTTTAGTTAATCAATATGCCAAATCTTTATATTTATGATATCTTCCACTATACTGCTTACACCTACTGAGCGTTTCAGATCACCCCTTTCTTATTTTTCATTTTCTCCAGACACAAATATTTTTATTATAAATGACATGTAGAAATAAAATAGGAGTTATGGATGTTTTCAAAGGAATTTATATGTTGTTTTTAATTTAAAGTTGTAATGATGAACTTATGCATGTCACTTGTTTCCAATGCTAATAAACTACTCAGCCCTTCAAAAATTAATTTCCTTTTTTATATTCCAATGTAATTAAATAAGGCATCAGATCCCGGAAACTGGGGTCGAGTTCTTATAGTTTTCCCCATCTTTTAGTACAATATAGAAAAAATTTGTCTTAATGAATTAAAATCTAGAAGGATTTCAATCATAATAAATCATTCCTATATTTCTTTATAAATATAGACTATATAATTATACTAAAATAAGTATTATAATTAATTTAATAGAGAATATTTATTACCAAAATTGTGATCTACAATCATAATAGCTTCATTATAGAAATTTTCAAAATTTATATTTTACAATCCATTATAAAATCTACTAGATCCAATCATGTAAGTGTGATTAAAAAAATTAAAACATCTATTCCCAAAAATTTAATAGTATGTATTAATATAATGTTTTTATTATAAAAAATACCTAGATATGTTTGGTATATAAAAATATCCATATAATTCTAAATGATATATTGTGTGGAATATGTAATGTTATTTCATGTCCACATACTTTAGAAATATACCACAATTCCCCATGAAGATAAAATTTGACGTAATTCATGGATTTAGGTTAGTAGTAATCACTCTGACATATCAAAAAGATCATTCATAAAAAAATCCATCATTTATATTGAGGAACATTATTCATGCTTGATTGGAAACATATATATTATTTTTTTAACCATTCATTTCAATCAAGATATATCATTTCAAAAAAAATCTACAAACTCCTATTTTTCCAAAAAAAAAATATATACTTGTATTTATTTCTATTATTATGGGTTTTTATAGAAAACTCATTAACCCTAAATAGAATTATTTCCTTTTATTTTTTCTTTGTACCATATTTTTTATCTCCTTGATAATTCAAATAATTAATGGATTTAATTCCTTACCTCGATAGTCTTATTTCCTCTTAAACATACATAATATGAAATTCGTGAAAATTCAATTTAATTATTCTGGTATAATAGTTCTTCTGTAATGGTCCATATTCATCTGGTAGTGACTTTAATAGAAATTATAGAAGGAAAAATTCAACCTCTATTATTCCCAATGACTCCAATCTGGCTATAATACATAACATTGAAGTGACATGACTATGTATTACTCAAAAATAATCAAAATTCATAGTGGTTAAAAAATTCAATAATTTCCCATAAATTTACATTTAAATGTTTTAAGACTAGTATCCTATAAATTTTATAAATTATTTAGAAATTTTAGTTTTGGGGATTGTTAAAATTATGTTACTTTTGATGCACATTCACATGAATATCAAACATAATTTTTTAATTTCTCGTATCCCATAAAATATATTTTCTTTATTTCTTATATAATTTATAAGAGTATTAATATTATCTATATAGTGAATCAACTAACTTTCCAATACACTAAGATGAAATTTTATTTTTTCACTATCGTCAGTGAAATAAAACCCATTATAGATTAGAATAACTGATGCATGAATATTCACTAAAAAACAATAAATAACTACAATATATATCATATTAGTTTCAATTACCTAAGGTATAATTAAATATTCATAGATTAAAGTTCATTTCTATCATATATATACATATGAAAACCATGAATTATATGCTCTTCCAAATAATGTGGTGAGTGATCAATGTACAATGTGGTCATTTAATGTTCCCATTTTTTTAATCTACTTGTTTAATTGGATGCTCGATGTATCGCCTAAATTCAACTTTTTTACCTCAAATTTGTGAAGCCATTTTGTAGGATATGAAATTCTCAGGACAGAGCAAAATTAAAGCACATTCTTTTTCTAATTAAAATGTATTATTATTCAGAAAACATATTTTCATTAATTACTAATATTTATAATTTTTGGATATATAAAAAAATTATTTTTTCAAATATATTACTAAAATATATATTCATAAATTATAAAAGTATATGAATTATATTTGGAAAATTTAAAATATGTTATATTAAGGAATTTCATGTTATCAAAAAATATAGAAAAACTTCCATATTTATTAGCAAATGATATGTTATTATTTTGAAATAATTTGGAACAAACTAAATATTATGATTTGATCATATTGATTCATATTAAATACCATGAAATTTTTTTTAAATATAAAACATCTTGATGAAAAATTATAATAAATATAAATAATATAGAATAATAATAAAATTAAATAAATCATATTTGAAATATTTACAACTTTACAAAACACCTGAAAATATTTCTTCAATTAAGAAAAGTAACATGTATATATATATATATGATATTTTTAAATTATGTTACACTAAAATCATAAGAATTATTACTAGTTGTTAATAAAAGTATTTGAGTATAAAAACATGACTAAATAATGTATGCATCGAACAAAAATCTTTATTTGGACAAGAAGCATTTTCGAAAATAACCTTGTCACTATCCCTTGGAATTCTTGTTGTAAACCGATTGATAAAGGTGGAATTGGAATTAAAAATCTACAGTTGTTCAATAGCGCTCTGCAAGCCCATCTAACATGGCGTATTATCAATTCTACTTCTAAAGGTTATGATTTTTTAAATCATAGATTTCTTCATAAACTTTTAATGGGTAGTTTGACTTTCATCAACTCTTCAAACTAGCCTTCTATCGGATACTCTTACCGTAAGATCATGGAAAATGCTAGATGGATGGTCCGTGCTGATTCTTCCATTAATTTTTGGTGTCGCAAATGGTGTGGTAACCCCCTGATCTCACTGTTACCACCCAATGTCATTCCTGCTGATACTAGTTAGTCCATAAAATATGTCTTACATTCTCATAGACATGATCTCTCTGAACATATTGTGTAGACTATTGATAATTATCCATTTTCTTTTGATGGATACTTCCATGTTTGGGAACCTTCCCCAAATTTTATGCTTCACTCAAAAAACTTTTATAAGCACACCTTTTCTAATGAGGAATCTAATTACCTTTGGGTGAGTCATTTCAATAAACCTTTGATTAAAACTTCTAGGCTCACCCTTATTTGGTGTATTTCTCATAATAGATTTCCCACTGAAAGTATTCTGCAAAAGTTTGGCATTCAGCTTTGTTCTAAATGTCTCTTGTGTAATCAACACAGGGAGGATGCCGATCATCTGTTCCTTTCTTGTGCCACGGCCTCTACTTTATGGAATTATGTTTTTGAATTATTCAATTTCAGATGGATCTTAAATGACTCTATTTCTTCATTTTTCAAAAATTTCATTAGACATGAAGCTTCATCACAGGTTAAAAATATTTTTCTTGCGGTTGTGGCGGAACTTCTGCATGAGATCTGGTACACTAGGAATGATCTCATTCATAATAATTTCTCATTTAGTCTCAATGCAGGAAAATATCGGATTCTTATTGCTATCCATGAAGCCGCCTCAATTCAAAAATATTGTTGCAACAACTCGGTTGGTGACTTTGAGAGACTTCGTCATCTCCGTGTTCCTGGAATCTACCCTGCACCCAAATGCTCCTTTGAAGTTTTCTAGCAATCGCCGATACCGGGATGGATCAAAGTGAACGTTGATGGTGCTTCTAAAGGCAATCCAGGACCTTCCAGTTGTGGTACTATCTTCAGAGACTCAGTTGGCCAATGTCAGGGTTGATTCTATGTTGGATGTGGTCACTCTTCATCTCTGGAGGCAGAAATTCTTGGAGTCATTCACGCTGTTGTGTTTGCGCTTCAAAAAGGATGGAGAATGCTTTGGATTGAATGTGATTCTACCACCATCATTCATTCCATCTGGAATGGCATCATTCATCTGTCTTGGCCTCTCACTACACGCTGGATGAATTGCTTGATGACTCCCCATGGGATTGATTACATTGATACTCATGCCTACTATGAAGCAAATGTTATTGCCGATGCTCTTGCTAACAAAAGAGTCCATCAAAACATGACTTGGTTTGACACTCTGACAGCTGATTTATCTTATCTTTTCGACAGAGATTGTCAAAAAATCTAATCTTTTCGTCTCTTGTAACCATTTTATTTTATATATTGTGCTTTGACCTTTAAAAAAATCATTAGGGATATAAAAGATCATCATTTTCTCAAGAATAGTATAATTATTCAATGATTACCAACAAAACATATAATATTATCATAATATAATATTTAATCATTTTTTAGATCAGTAACAAGTTATTTTTAAAAACTGTGAAAATGGGGTTTTATATGAAGTATTTTAAAATATGGGTAGTATGGAAAAGGTTTATTCTGTCATCATAATATGATATGAGCTGAAACCCACATTTATAACAATAGTTTTAAGATTTAAAATGGCTTGTAAGTGGGTTTCACACATCCCCACCTTCAAATTTTCTTTTAATTTTGATTTTTTTATATTTAGTAATATAGATATTTTTTTATCCGTAAAACAATTAGTATACTAATTAATTAATATGATTAGATTCAACACATAATTAATTAATTAATTAAAAAAATTATATATGAAAATTGTAATTAATCAACTAATAACCTGATTAATGTAATTAGAAATTACTTATATTATTAATATATAAATATATAAATAATAATAATGATAAAGTAATTAATTTCATTTTCAACAATTAATATAAATAGTATAAATAATATAAAATATATTTAATAATATAATTATTGATTTTTTTATAAAATATCTAAGATATTAGATTGTAAGGTCCCATATTTTTTCATGTATTCCTCTCTTTGTGTGTTCAGTGAACATATTTGGTTTTTTTTTACTTCATCTATGGACTATGATGGTCAAATTATTGTTGAGGTTTTAGAGAATTAACTAGGGAAAGTGGAAAAATGTTTGGGGATGCATGTTTTTTAATTAATAGAGTAAAATTAGATTCATGTAAAAGAGGCATATGAGGGCGTCCTATGATTTTTGAAGGAATCATAGGTGGTTTTGGATCCTCCATAGAAGCTGGAATTAAAGCCGACTCCATCACATGTCTTGACTATTTAAATGTAATATACAAAGTGTAACATTTTTCTAGGAAAAATCAGTAAAATAGGTTCAAGATGTGAAATAAATAAACATCATGAACCTAGTTCACATCGTGTAAATTAAAACCATGGTTATTTTTCAGTTGAGGTGATGGTTTTTTCAATGTAACTCAAAAATTGTGAAATACGTGATGTGAAAGTGGCTTATAAACCATATCTTCCCTGGGCATAGTTGTTTTAAAACCCTGATGCATAATAAATTTATTTTATCTCTATACAACCATTTAATCCCAAAAACAATATAATTTATCAGTGATTCTGGAGATCTTTTATCTATTCTAGACATCATCATGACACGTTCGATCCCAGTTGTGTTGTTTTTCATTTTTCTTTCACTCTCTTCCATATGTTTTCTCATTATATCAAAGTAATATTTTTATAGATATGGAAAAAAATTATCATTGTATTTTTTGTTTATGGTATCTCGATGATCTTATGTGCCTTCATTACAATTGGTGTTACATATTATAGAATTGCGTTAATCATCAATTTAAAGAAGGTGGTCTAAAACCTAACCCTACAGTCTACTCAATTGTTAAGTATGTGAAATATCATGATTTCACTTACACAACATATTCATTAAATTGATTTAAAAATTTATAATGTTAAATCATGTGTTGGATTGTTCATTGGATCCAATTGGATTAAATGTTGTTGCAACCTCGCTTATGGCTACCTGTTAGGAGAGAAAAACATTGAAACATAATCAATTAGATAATGTATTAAAATATTTTCCATCATGGCATGTGACCTTGGGTGATTTCATTATGTATAATCAATTTTTTAATGTATAATTTGTTAATTAAATGACATTTGAAAATTTGATAAAAATGAGTGTGTAATTGAATGAAAATTGAATTTTTTTGAATTAACCATTGAGTCTTATTATTTGATATTGTGATATCCTTTATTTTATTACTTTTTTTATTCAAATTCTATTTTCAATATAGCTAGCTTGGCCAAGATTGATGTTATAATAATTATATTGTAGACTTGGACTAGATTAAAGAATTAATTCTTAATAGTAGTCTAGGCCTAGTTTCATGCGGAAATGCTTATATAGAGGGAAATTCCCTGATACAAAAATTCATATATTAATGGTTATGCCCATATCGAAAATTTATTTTATAGGGGGGTACATTGAGATGATAATATTAATTTATATAGTGTTTCTCCATGATTCCAAAATTCTTATATATAGTGATTTTTATGATAATGTGATTTTGACATAGATAGTGGTTATGGTTGGAATAGTTGTGTTACATGATCAGATATGTTATGTGTTGTTTCGAAGAAGGTTGATTATTATATTTTATTAATTGTTTAATTAATAAACTTTTTTATTTCATTAAATCATGATATTATTATCATACTGGTTTTTTGTAGACAGGGTGTGTGAATATATTGAGTATTACTCACACCCTATTAAGGTCATAGTTTGGTACCTGAGATGATTACATGAATGTAGTTATGGAAAAGGTCAAGGTAGCTTGTTATTGATTGTCAATTTTTGGATGGGTTAAAGCATTGAGACAATACCAACATGGGTTTTTAGACTAGGTTCAATTGTGTTTGTTACTATTACCCTGTCTTGTATCTATATTACTTAATATGAACATTAGATACATTCCATGGAATAATTACATCAATTATTATTTGGTTTATTGGTTCTTACATTACCTTATTGTTTTATTTTTTAATTATTTCTACTATTTTTTTAATCTGATGATTATTTATTTACACTTTATAATGACTCCTTATCAGTGGTATAGTCTCCCCTATATATTCAATACACCTCCCTAATAGTTAGAAGCCTCTAGTCTATTGGGAGGTGCCCTTCGGGTCTCATAACAAACCTTATTTGGCCACCTGAGAGGGTGTTAGGTTAGGGGATGTTAAAAGGTGGTATCTGAGGTAGTTTGTTGTTCAATTCCATATCATTACTATTTTGGAATTGTATAAAGTATATGAGGATGTGTTGGGACATAGTAAGGATCTCATTCATGGGAGTAGCTAACACATGTATGGGGGGAAACCTAAGTTCCTATGGATTGGATTTTGGTACATGATGTTCTCTTGTTACGATTGATATTATATCACCTTGGGTGATTCACATGTTTTGTTATGTTTTTTAATCTTCATATTTATACTTTTGTCCTAATATATCCCAAGATGAGTATTTCTGCATCATGATATTAACATATAGATATATCATGACATGATTTGATCATTATAGGGACATATTCATTGTATTTAATATATTTTACTGTGACAATTGTGATATGAGATACATATTATATTTGATAAATGAAAATAAAACATTATTATGTCACACTAATTTACATGAATGTAATATTTAAAGTGAACATGAGAAAATGGTTCTCTATTGTTGTCATCTATTGACGTTGACCTTACTATTAGCCAGTGTTCTAGGTAGTTTGTTTTTCATATAGAGAAAACATATCCTCATTGTCTCTGAGTAGAGTGTTATGTGATTGGATAGTCATCCACTCCTAACTTTATAGAATTTGAGATTCTTGTAGCTCTAGAGGAAAATATTGATGTTCCACTTCATGATAGATTTTTCAGGGCCATGCGAAGCATGGAAAGGGAGTCTTTCCATACTATAACATCAATGTTTGAGACAGTGAGAGTGTTTTAGATTAAGCATCCACCAACATTCACTAGGTATTAGTCCCAAATCCATATTAGCATTCATATCATAGGTTGTGGAAAAATAAAATTATTTTCCTAGTGCAGTATACTGGCTAACTACGGTCACCTCATTTGAGGATATTTATCAGTTGATCATTTAATAAATCTATTTAACCTAAAATACTTTTTTTAATTATATGAAAGAAATATATTTTGAAAAAATACATAAAATTCTAAAACTTATAATAACATGTATTGACAAAATGTTATTGGTAAAGAAAGAATAGGGCTTTTGGGTTTGGTTAATGGGTTCCATCATTCTCCATGTTGGTGATTTAATTTTGATTTATTGTTTAATCATGAGATAACACTTTTACAATAATATAATTTTATTTATTTATATGAAATATCGAATTCCTTATGAAATTTTAATTCCATATCATCTTGTAATCATGTTTTATTGAAAACCATAATCAAGAGTGTAACGCCTTCTGGGACCCGACTCCATCATATGTGTTTTCATCCACTAAATTGATAAAATTTTTTAAATGAAGAGAAAATTTTTAGTGAAATGGAGGGAAAAGTAAAAAAAATAAATGAAATGAGATTTAGTTCAGTAACATAGTGTCAAATTTCCAATTTTGTGCACCTCAATCATGCAAACCACAAACATAAAAAGACAAAATAATTTCATTGGGGAATGAAATAGAAACAACACTTTCCACTCTGAGGCCAATTCTCAGTTGAGCCCCTCATTTATTGGAGTAATATGTTATTGTGTAATGAAATAATAACATAAAAGATGAATAAAATAAATTATAAATAATAGAAGATATAGAGATAGATAAATATTGAGAGAGAGAAACTAAAATAAGAAAATAGAATAAGAAGAATGTCAACAACCTAAAATAACAATAATAAATATTGAAGGAGAAGAGGGGGAATAAATCTAAAATAAAATAAAATATTAATAAATGATGAAGTAATAAGAAGAAAATAATAATAATAATAATAATAATAATAATAATAATAAGAGGATGAAGGGTGGTAGAATCCATTAAGATGGGAAAAATATGCTTGTATTATTGATTATGAAATCTAAAATAGAATATAAATTTAAAAGAAAACTGAAAATAAATTAATTTAAAATAAATAATGTATAAGAATTTGTATATAAACCTGACCCATTATGATCTCCACCACCATTGTGTGGAACTCTCCCTCCTCGGTAGTGGAACTCATGTATTTATTAGCAGAAAAGCTGAGACATTGGTCTCCTTAAATAAAGAAAAATCCCATGAACCATGGATCTTCAAATCTCAAAGTTTTAAAACCCTTAATAGATCTACTATGAATTTGGAAATACTTAAATATTTAGAGTGTTTAATTCATATTGAGAATGGATTCAAGCCAACATGGGGAATCCTTTGGTGGTGCATGAATGAGATTCAGGAATATGTTTCATTGTGGTTCCATGACATTGAAGTGGGGGGAGCTAGAAGTGATTGTCTTTTTCCCCCATGGCCTTCACAATGGATATATAATGCTTGAATTGGAATTCATGGGTGATATCTGAGTCCCAGTAGGTGATCCACGGTGATTAAAGTTAGTGGTAGTTATGGCAGGATTCAGCTGGAGCTTCTCTAGCTCGAAAGTGGAGATTTATGGTTTTTGAAGTAGTGGTCTAGTGAGTGTTGATAGTGGTAGGTGGTAGAGGATGATGGTGTTGGGTGGAATGAAATGTCAAAACCCAAGGTGTCTATAAATTAGGTAAAATTGTGGGGTTTTAGTTGAAATATATTTAATAATTTTTCCTGCATAAAAGTTACAATATGGGTGCAGCATCGCTAAATAAAAAATGCGTGATCCCCCCCCCCCCCCCCACAATGATGTCACATAGGGGCTCGAGGACCCCCACCCCACATACCCAATGATTTTTCATTCCTCATAATGACTTCCTCCAACGACTATAGCGATATTCCCCCTATCTCTTCTTTCCATGGTTGCAGCCAACCTATGATCCCAATGTTTTTCACTACTGTGGGACCCTATGAATGGGACGGATTCTCCCATGTAGACCTACACCTCAATAATTATCTCATGGTGTCTCTCTTAAATGGTCGGCCTCATGTTGAGCCAAGCCGTGTGTCTTGAGGGTTGTCGGGTTGTCAGCCATCCCTTGTCCTAAATTTATTCAAACACCTAAAATTCATTAATTAAAATTCATCACCTAAGTAAAATTCTAAAAATTCCCTAATAAAATTATAAATTTAAAAATAGAATTTTTAACCCATTAAAACCCATTTTCATTCTTCATTTCAAATTGCACATCACTAAATTGAAATTTTAATAATCATAAGTATTATTCATTAGAATTATTTAAAAATAATTTAAAATTGAATTAAATTATGCATAAAAATAGTGTATGTTAATACCCCCACACTTAAACCATTCTTTTCCACAAGCATAAAATTTCAAAATAAAAAATTGTAGTGAAATTATGTAATAAATATTCAAATGTCAAAGAAATAAAATAAAATTATTATCAACATTAAGTCAAACAATCCAAAATCATATAAAATATCAATTGGATTTCTCAATTTTCAATGAAATAATATAATAAATTATTTATTTTATATCTTATGAAAATTCTAAAACTTCTATTCTCATTCACTCGTATTCCTAAATTTTTTATTATTAAACACTCAAAATCTAGATGTACCTCTATTTTGAACCATTTAACTCATCTCTCATGATACAATTCATGTGGATTTATGCTCATATCAAGAGAACATACTCCTTATCGATATGATTGGAAAATAACTATTTGTCTATATTTTTATGAAAAAAGTATCATAAAATCTCAAGGTCTTATTAGAGTTTGTAATGAATATAAGGGCTAAAGTATGTAGGAATTAAAAATTATTGCTAAAGGATGAGGTAAATCTTTTTTATTATAATGAATCATATCAAAAATATAAGTGTAATGAAATTATCCCCAAAAAATTTGGACAACTCCCATTTCACAGAAAACTCAAAGAATGTTCATAATCAATGTAAATCTTAAATAATGATTTATGTACCCTCTTGAATATAACTATATATTCCCCATTTGTTAAAATAACTATTTTATATGTTTTTTTCTATTTTTAATGTTATTCTTAGAATAAACCTCACATCCACCACCTATCCATATATGATAAAAATCATCGATCTTGTAATGGTGATTATTGGTTTTCTAAAATCAAAACCTATTTTCTCTTTTTTTGTATTTTTTTATTTTCAATTTTTTTAATTAAAGAGGGTGAAAAATTAAAATTAAAATCAATGAATCAAAAAAATTTCTCAATCCCCATATATATCACCCCAATACTTCTTCCTTATAATACAATTCACCCATTTCTGTGAGTTTCCCCTCACCACCACATATCAACATTAAAATATCATTGAAATTCTAAGAGTACTAAAAGAATGGATAAAAATGGATTGAGACACATCTCATTCATAATAGTTTCATTAATGGTCTCTATGGGATAATTAATGATTTATGTAAATGTGGTTTTATGGATAATGGTTTTCCCAATGAACCCTCAACAATTTTAAATGTTTTTTTGTGTATTCATAGCATTGATAAGTTCAAATGCATGTACTATCGTGTGGAATGTGAAAATATCTCCCAAGAAATATGCTAAATAATAAATTGGGTGTACATTGTCTAGAAAACCACTCATTATTGGGACTTCTGATAATTGAAAATCACTCCAGGAATGACCAATACTAACAAATTAATTCACATGAATTTCAGAAATTAAAATCATGAAAAATGACTCAAAAATTTCATTTAAAAGAATCATTTAATTATCTTTAAATGATGAATCCTCATTTTATTATCCATGATTCTATTTAAAAATTCAACTCTCCATTTTACTCTTTCAATCTAATTTTTATTTAAATATAAAACATGAAACCATTGGATTTATAAGAAATTCAGGTCTCCTAGATGAGTAATGTAAATCATGAATTCAAATGTTGGAAAGCCATTTTCTAGTTTAAAGTTATAATCATGTTATTGAAAAAAAATCAAAGTGTTTAAAAATTGAACTTTATTTCCCATGAAGTTTAGTCCTCCATCCCCATTGATTTTTTATGACTTACATTGGTCATTATGAACGTATAAAATAGAATTAATCAATTATGCACAAGGATGATATCATTTTAGATAAAAAAGATATGATGAATTTGGATACATTCTAGACTAATCCAATAAATAAAAATTAATTCCTATAACAAAAGTTAGAAGAGATAATTAATCATATAACCCCCCCCCCCCCCAATTGGGCATTGAATTTTCACTTACTATAGTGGAATGTGCCATTAATTATATAATATATGATGTTGGTTCGATATTCATGGATTTGAATCACTACATATGGATTTTACCAGCATCTACATCATTCTTCTTAGTGAGGAATGATCCATGTATACTCTAATAAAGATCCTTACCCTTCAAAATTATGTGTAGATTTCTGGGAGTGGGTAGTATGAAGTTTGGATCATCCTCTTCCTTGGTATCTACATGTGCATCATCTTGTTCATTATCCAGTGATATCTCAACATGGACATCGTGAATTGAATTATCGAAGGGAATATAAGTGGTTAGCTTTACATGAATAAAATTTAAATTTAAAATTTATAATATGAAATTTATCATGTACAATATGAGAAACCTATTTCATTATTTCCTCAGGCTCAAATTCACGGATTTATTTATAGGATTCGTCATATGCATATTCACTGAAATCAAGGAGCGCTATGTGTTACTCTATAGATTCATGTTCTCTTTCATCCTCATCCTTTAATCCATGTAAATAATTGACCAAATATTATTATTCAGAATAATATGGAGTTTACTAAAACATTATTGAATAAAATTAGAAAAATAATTTAAAATAAGATCAACTCCCTGTGTTGCTTCTGGTTTAATTACTTCTTCAGTGGTGAGTGCCTCTCGATATTGCATCTTAGTGGATTGAGGTTGGTAGACAATCTCCATCATATTTTTTTTCATATTCCATCACATGTGTTTCTTCCTCCTCTTCCTTTGATATAAATATGTAGAGTGGTGTTGGCTCATCCATTTTGTAAGGAATATAGAGACAGTTTTGTACCTCATGATCATTCCATAATTTTTCAAGGCCATGTTGATCTCCCCTAAGTATCTCAGTAGGTAATTAGTCCTCATCAAAATATAATCATGGTCATCTGTGTCTTCTTATTTTTGGATCCTAAAATATTCCGGATGTTGGTAGTCTTTGATTTGTGTCTCAACTCCCTTTATGTCTTCAGAAATATTTTGAAGCTCTAATTTCACATCCTACTTGGCCTTCAGTCATTGATAATAAAGATTTAATTTATAAATCATATCTTCCTACTCTTGAAGTGAATTTCTAGAGTCTTTCTCATTCATCACATGCAAGTCATTGGTTTTGAGTTCATCAAACATCTATAGGAGGGCCTTCGTAATATTGTGCAGCACATTCATTGGATTATTAACACATATGGAATTGTTCAATGAATTCAAAATATGTTCATTTGAAAACATAATGAAATTTTTTATTTTTTATAATTGAAAAAATAATGAACATTTTAAAAAATTTGAATAATATAAAATGGAAATAAATTAATTTTTAGATCCCAGACAATGACACAAGTTTTTATTCATGTCTATCATAGGTCGTGCAAAAATAGAATTATTTTCATGGTAGAATAAAGTGGAATACTAGGGTCATCTCAATTGAGTAACATTATATGTTGTTCACATACTTAATCTAATTCACCAAAACAACTTATTTTTCTGGTTTTTATTAATTATATGAAATCAAGTGATTTTGTGAAAATATATGAAATACTAAAAATTATACTAACTTCTAATGATTGAATGTTATGGGTAAAGAAACAACTTGGCCTTTTAGGTTTGGTTAGTGGGTTCCATTATTCTCCATATCGATGTTGCAATTGAATATGATAGTTTAATCCTAAGATATCACATTTAAACTACTATTATTTTTTCTTGTGGTGTAAAATCCTAAATCCCTTTAGGAATATTAATTCTTAATCCTCCAATAATAATGGTTGAGGGAACACTTTAATCAAGATTATGGTACCTTCTAGGACCAAATATATTTTATGATATTTCATCTGCTAAATTTCTCAACATCATCATATTAAGATCTTACGTTTAGAGAAATTTATGGAATGCTTTTATATAAAAAATAGAAATGAGTTTGATATCAATGACGTAGTGGGAATATCTAAAAAATTTCAATTCAAACTTTCTCACCATAATCATAAATTAATATAATTATTTAAGTGATGAATGAAATAGAAACACATCTTAACACCCCTAGGCCAAGCCTTTGGTTAGCACATAATTTTTTATGTTATGAGGACACAATGGAAATTAAAAATAAGAGAAGATAAGAATAAAATGAAAAATAAATAATACAATAATGAAAGATAATTAATTTAGATTAGATGAGAAGAAGAAAATTAAATACATATAATAGCTAAAATGAAAATAAATGGAGAAGTGGGATAATAAAAATAAGTGAAAAGAAAAGAAAATAAATAGGAAATAAAATAAAGTGAAATGGGTATAATTGATAATCTAAGAGGAAAAAAATAATGGAATTAGAATGATAATAATAAGTGGAGGAGGAAGAAGGATGGTCATGGAACACTTTTAGAAGGGAAAAATATTCATGCATAAATTATTAATAAAAATTAAAAGTCAATAATAACTAAAACTAAATTAAAATAAAGGAAAATTAAAAAGAGTAATAATAATTCACCTAACACCATGATCGATCAGGCTCTCATCCTTCAGTGTGCAGAACTATCCCTCCTCGGAAGTGGAGGCCATTTATTTATAGGCAGAAAAGGTGTGGTCCTGGTCTCATTAATTCAAGAAAAATCCCATAAACCCCCTATTATCCCATATTTTATTTTTAAAACCCCTAAGAGATATACTATGAAGTTAGAAACAATATAATATTTTATGGTTTGGTGTTACATTGATTATCAGTTGAAATACAAATGGGGAAAACTTTGGTTGTTTATGGGTGAGATTTATGGATGTGTTTCCACATTTCACTTCAGTGTAGAGGTGGTATAGGTTTCCACAATTCTTCTCTTCCCCATGAGCCTTAAAAATTACTAGAGGACGCTCAAATTGGTATTAGTGGGTTTCATCCAAGTCATAGGAGGTGATCCCTAGTGGTCAAAGGTGGTGGAAATGAGGTGGGTTTGAGATCATGCTTTTCTGGATTAGAAATGGCCATCTCTTTTTTTATAGCGGTGGATTAGTTAGTGTTTAAGGTAGTAGGTGGAGGACGATGATGGTATTAGGTGGCCATAAATGTCTGAGGATGAGGTACCCATAAATTTATAAGAACGACAATGTTTCTTTTAAAACACATTTAAAAAGTGATTCTGCAACAAAATGGAAATACGAGAGTGGTTAGCATAAATATAAAATCCCAGCTTCACCCCCACAATGTTGTCACCCATGGGCAGGTGGACCCCCTCCCACCATTGTGAAATACCATTTCCGGGCGATGCCTTCCACCTACCACTATATGGATATTCCTCGAACATATGTGCTCCATGGTTATATCCTACCAATAGTCCCTGCATATTTCACCACTATAGGACCCTCTAGAAGGGGTTGATGCCCCTGGGCACCACTACGCCTTGGGAAGGCTCTTCTAATGGCTCTCACGGCTGGCCTGCATCACCTTGAGGATACCCATGTGTCTTGCGGGATTTTGGGTTGAGGTACATCCCTTGGGCTATATTTTAACAACACATAAAATTCATTATGTAAAATTCATCACATAAGTAAATTTCAACATATTCCATAATAAAATTTCAATTTTCAAAATAAACATATCTTACTCATTCAAAACCATTTTTCTTTCACAATTCAAATTTCACATAAATAAATTAGAACATTTAAAATCATCGGTACTATTCATTCAAAATCATTAAAAATAAATGAAAATTGAAAAAAAACAATGCATTAAATTAAATTATTTCAGTATCCATGTTTTGGATTGAGTCAATATTAATGATCTTCATAAACCATGAGACACCCACATATAAGAGGTTGAATCTTCTTGTGTACATTCCTTGTGGTCAAACAAATTGTTGGTGGGATATTACATTACATGATGGGAAATAAGAGGAATTATATTTGATGTACTTCAAGATAAATTTTATCACCCCACATCTATCCATATACGTTGATGGATGAGAAGGCTCGTGAGTTACAAAATTTGACGCATGAGGACATTTCGATGATGTACTACACAAAAAATTTCACAGACATACGGTTCTATTCTCCATATTTAGCTACTTATGAGATCTCTAGGGAAAGTCATTTTCAGGATTGGATTCACTATATGATTAGGTCATAGGGGAATGTTTTTTTGTTATTGTATGTTTTTATATGTGATGAATAAGGAACTAAACATAGAAGAGGATATAATAGTGTCCTCTAGAAATTTCCATGTAATTTTAGTAAGGTAACAGAGATATCTTCTTCTGGTGCAAAGAATAGATTTTATAACTTTTATCTCCAATTAAATAGGTCTCATAAGAGTTAGGGAAGTGGGAATTTATCTCTATTCCATGTTCTGTTTTAGTACTATCTGTGTTTAATTTCTGTAAATAAGAGGACTCAATTTCTATACCCTATATTGGAGTTCCATGCTTGAAGTAAACTAAGTCATATTCAAAAGTTTTGAAGTAATATCATGTACAATAGAAATTTATGTGGATCAAGAGAGATACTATATTCATTGAATGAATTTACTACACCACAAAAGACAGTTCAATGGAGTTCTATTGGATTTTTATGTTGATGTAGGGGTTTTGTACCCCGGTGCAAGAGTGGTAGTACCTGGTAGATGGAATAGCTCAGGGGTGTGAAACTAGAGGCCAATGAAAATGGTCATGTCATGTCAATGCTATGAATTTTACTATAGCTATCATGAAAGTAGGACCTCTACCGTCAGATGTATAATTTTTTTATCATCTATAATTTCATGATTTTTTTGATATATGAGGATATTACTCATTTTTTATATATAATATTTAAAAATATTTTTGGTTTGTTCTTGGAAATCAGGGATTTTTTTACCATAATCCCACTATTGAGAGTGTAGTCAAAGAATATAAAATTTTTCAAGGCATGTTCTATAGAAATTGGTGGTTGCCATTTATTTTGGGAACTGTTTTTGATGGAAATGTTAAGTTTGTATTTTATTCTTCATATGGATTGGATATTTATATATCATTCATATTTCACCTTTGATCAGAACAGAGTTACCTTTATATCTCATGAATGTGGTAGCTATTTTCATTAGGGAGAGTGGGAATTTCAGGCTGTTCAATTTAGACCAATTTTGTGTAGATTGGATTTCTTCATAACTAAAATTGAAATCTTTAGTACAGATGATGACAGAATGAAAGATGATACATTATCTCTAGTTGTGTAACATTATCAGTATGTATTAAAGATGAGTGTTAGGGCCTTACATCAAAGTCAGAGATCATATTCCAGATCATATTAGTGTTGGGAGTAGATACAGTAATGCCCCTACACTACCAAATATAATTAGATGATATTCTAGATTTTTAATTATATTTGTATGATGTTGAGTAAAAAAATTCATATTACCGAATACATATCTATGTGATTCTACATTTCTTTTCACCAAGAATATTGATGAGACTCTATTCTTATGTGTCAATTATCATAGATTTTACTATATAATGGTCCAGAACCAGTATCCCATTCCATGAATCAATGATGTTTTATATCATCTAATAGGTGCTAATATCATTTAAATGGTTCATTTGAGATTATTACGCCACCTTTTAAGGGTGAGACCATCAAATATACCTAGAACTATTATTAGGAGTAGTGGTAGCTTGTATGAGTTTTTAGGGATGTCGCTTGATTTGAGAAAAGCACTTATTTTATTCATGGACATGATTAATCAGATCTCTCAGCCTTATCTATACATATTTGTGGTGGTTTTTTTGAACATCTTAGTATACTCCTAGATAGTATTTGATCATACCCAATATCTTTACATCATTTGGAGTTTGTTGAGAGAGAATTGTCATTACCCCCAATCTAATGAAATATCATTTCTAGATTGATAAATCCACATCATGGTTCAAGTCATATTAGAGTATGGAGTGTCTGTTGAACCATAGAATATTTCATTCATGGTATATCTGGGGAATCCCAAGAATTTATTTGAGATTCATAGATTTCTAGGTATATTTGGTTATTATTAGTGTTTTATATAGGACTTATCCTATCTGGAAATATTGATATCTTGATTTACCAAGAAATGGGTTATTCTTTATTGATAGGATACATATTATAGGTATTTTCAGGAGGTGAATGGAAGGGTGACCTTAGAACATATCATAATTTTACCTATGTCGGATATAGAATATACTCTCTACGATGATGCATCCATGGTCGTACTTGGAGTGGTTATGATGTAGGAGGACCAAGTTGTTTGTTACGGCTCTGGAATGTTGAGGAAACATGAGGGGAATTATACATCAAATGATCTAGAGTTAGATATAGTGTTACAGGATCTGAGATAATGGATACATTATCTTTTATATGAGAGGCTTGTGGTGTAGATGGACTAAAAGGGAATCTTGTACATATTATACCATTGGGACCTAATCTATTTGAATATGAAGTGGGTTGAGTATTTGTAGTACATAAACATATTTTACGTAGAATATAGGTAAGGGGAGTTCAATTTAAAATTCCATGAGATAGCACCTTTAGAAATAATTAGTGTGGGAGTCTTCCATGATTGGTTCTTGATGAAGCTCTTTGCAGACATGCATCTAGATGTTCAGGAGCCTAAGGTATGAGTGGTTAAGACTTAGAAATCAATCATACCATTGATTATTATCTGTATAGAGACAATGATGTTATCTAATTTAGAAGACTTTTTTCTTATAGATAGCCTATATGGTGGGGATCCACATTTAGGATGGTCTACTGGCCGTGGAAATAATCTTATTTTCCATGGTCGAGTATGTGTTTCTGCTATCATTCACAAGTATGTGATGTGAGACTATCATGCTTCTATGTGTTCTCAACATATGGGTTTCAAAAATAAGTATCATGGTCACTATAGATAGTATTGGTGGTATATAATAAATATGTGGTTAGCATGCTTTTTCAAGAAATGATTCAACTGTCAGTAGTAAAAGTTTAGCATAAGAGGCCAACGCATCTATTTCAACCACTTCTAATTCTAAAAATGTAAATGTGATTATTTAAATATGGATTTTTTTAAGGATTAAAAAGGACCCACCATATTAATGATGTATTAAAGGTGATCGCACATCAAATGATGAAGGTTGAACACTATTCCCAATTTGGGAGACCTTCAATATTGATGATCTGGGTAGTCTCTATGTGTGTAAGATTGTTTGGATGTATGGTTTTTTGAGGAGTATCATTTCTAATAAAGATCCTTGTTTCACATATTGGTTCTATAAGGATCATCAGAAGTCTTGGGATCACACGTTCATTTGATTATAGCCTATAATCCTCAAAATGGCAGTTAATCTGAGTAGACTATTCAGATTCATGAGGATATGTTATGACCATTTGATTGCAATTTTCAGGGATAATGGGAGAAACACATGGCACTCAATGTGTTTTCATTTAATAAAAGCTTCATGTAATAGATATAAATAGATCCTTTCATAGTTTTCAATAAAAAATCATTCTATTTTTCTCATTGTTGGTTAGAGGTAGGACATTTAGCACTTGTTGGATTTAGTCTCATACAGAAGATTCTTGAGAAGGTTTAGTTGATCTGGAGGTGGGCTGTGACCACATATAGTAGGAAGAAATCTTAAAATAACCATATTAGATGACCTCTTGAGTTTGACATGGGTCATCAGGATTTACATTTGGTGTCATGTATTTTGGGGAAACACTATATCAAAAATTAGTCAAAGTTAGCAGCTGGGTTTGACATTACATTTGAGATAGTGGAAAGAGTTTATCTAGTGGCGTACCAATTATCCCTTCCAAAAAATATTAGTGATGTTAATTAAATGTTTCACATAGAATTGCTTTTCAGATATCATGAGGACCAATCATAGGTGTTAAACATTGAGGAATTCTATATTGTTGTAGATGCTTCCATTGAGGAGAATCTAAAATGGATTGTGGACCATAGTGATAAGTATCACCCGGAAAATACAATCTCATTAGTTTGAGTATAGTTGTAATGTGGTTGTGTTCAAGAGAATAACTGGGAGTGGGAATCTGATATTTGAGAATAGTGTCCTGGATTTTTTTCTAGGAGAGCACAGTGATTCTTGGATAAGCTCGGGGATGAGAAGTTATATAGTAGGGATGTTTAAAAATCCTATTTTTCTCAGGTACATCACTCATTGAGTTTTTATTAATCCTATATTCTCTTAATTTTTTCTTTTCCATTTGTCCTTGGTGGACAAGTTATTTTTTAGGATTGATAAAATTTTCATGGGATTGTGACCTAAATTTTTGGGATGTATATTTTTTGAATTAAAATATTCTAGGTATAATCATTTACAAGGGGATCAAAATGGTTTCTCATGATTTTTGGAAGGATTCGGAGGACATTCATGCTCTTTGGTATAAGAAATGATTAAATATTTCTAAAGTAAATTTACATTTCCTATAAATGTATTACACTATGTGTAACTATCTCTAAGAGGAATATGTGAAACATGTTCCTGGTGTAAAATAAATACACATCATGAACCTAGTTAACGTCTTGTAATGATCAAGCATAGTTATTTTACACTGTGGTGATTGGTTTTATGGTCTAAACCAAAAATATGGAAATACATGAAATGAAAGGTAACTATAGAACATTTATTTCTCAAGATTATTTAATTTAAATCAATAATTCAAATATGATTCATTTTTTCCATGTTAAACTTTCCTCCCTCATGTCCTAGGTGATTCCCCTGAGATTTTAGAGCACCTTCCTCCATAATGGATGTCTCGATCATGTGTTTTATCCCTAATAGGTTTTTTATTTATTATTTCCCTCTCGTCCAATTTTTTCATGTTATATCAATGCTATATTTTGACTACTATAGAAAAAGGTGTTGATCTTGATCATGTGTGATTCGGTCCTGCCTACAATCTTTTGTGCCTTTATTCTTAGTGTTGTTAACTATAAGACGAGACACATTGAACCTCATTTGATGGTCCATGGTGTAAAACCTAACCCTATTGTTTTTTTAATTGTGAAGTATGCGAAATATTATGATTTGATTAACACCACATGTGCATTAAATTGATGAATAATGGATAATGATAAATCATGTAATGGATTATTCCTTGGAATGTGTTGGATCCAATGTTGTTTGAACCTGTATTTTGGCTACCCATTGGTTGAGTAATCCCTTGAACAATAATGAAATTTCTAGTAGACTAATAAATGTGTTTTCGTGACATGTTGCCTAATATGATTTAATCAACTAAAATCACATTGGTAACAGATTATTATCCATTTAAATTATTGGTGATAATTTGATATAAAAATGAATGTCTAATTGAATGAAAAATGGTAATTTGTTGAATTATCCACTGAGGATCATGATATGATTTTGTGATATATTTATTTATCTAAATTCTATTTTTATTCTTGTTTAAATTCATATACAAAAGGATTTTCCGAGATTCACACTATAATGATTATATAGTGGGATTGGCCTAGATTGACATTCTAATTCAAATATAGTAGTATTATCCCAATTTAATATTGAAATATATATATATATATAGTGACATGATAGGATTATTAAATGATTATATTGAGGGTTATGAACATATGCAGAAATTCTTATATAGTGGGATATTCTTGAATGATGGAATTATTATGTAGATGGATTTTCATGGATGTTGAAATTCTTATAAAGTGGTATTGACCTAGTTTTGTGATAATTCCTTTTCTTGTGGTTAGGGTTGGCATGGTTTTGCAACATGATTAGAGATATTTTGGAATATTTCTGAACTAGGATGATGTTTATATTATTTTAATTGTTTAACTAATACAATTGTTAATCACTTTATTTAATTCATTTATTATTAGACTGGTTTTTTAGACATGTTTGTGTTAGCCTACTGAGAATTACTCACACCTAATTTGACCCACCATTTTTTACCCTAGATAATTACTTTGAAGAAGGTATGATAAGTGTTAAGGGAACTAGTTGATTATTATTCAAAATGGGATTGGTAGGAGCATTGAGGCAAGACTATTATGTGGTTTGGGACTAGGGACATTTGAGACTATTAGTGATATCATGTCTTTTATTTGTAATACTTCAATTAGAAATTAGATGCATTCCATATTCTCATTACATTGATTACTATTTGATTTTTTTGTTCTTACTTTACCTTCCAGTTGTATGTTATACTATTTACACTTATTTCATTACATTAATGATTGTTTATTTATACTGTATTAAGATTCCATATCAGAGTGTATAGTCTCCCCACTATATTTAGTAGACCCCAATTGTTAGTCACTAGCCTATGACAAATGGGGAAGAGTGATTGAGGTCCCGTAACCCAGCTGATTTGGACACATGAGAGAGATCTTGATTGGGGGTAGTTGCAAAGTTACTCTCCCTACCAATTCCACTAAAAAAATATTAATGAAAAAATAAAGTACTTATTGAAGGTGTAATAATCATACACAATAATAATTTGGAAATATAATGCGTCCTCTTAGAAAATTTTTAATTTCATTTTCTGGATAAATATAAATTTCAATTTGGACAAGTTTGTTGGGAGGTGAATTTTATTTGAGTTCATCATATGTTCATCCTTTTAAATTAAATTCAACAAAATTTTATGAATTGGGGGATAGGTTGAACATGAAGTGTAGATAGTGGAAACAAGACCTTCTGAATACCTCATGTAATACTGGTTATATAATGAGTCCCAAAAGGATTTTATGTTCATCCAGAATGAAGGGTCACTAGGTTCGTCATCAATATAATGTGGTTGTGCTTAATGAACTATGTTTTTTGTTGAGTAGGTATAATATGTTGACAGAATACCACTTAGTATATAAGTCAGTGGGACCTTCAATTCACATTGTTATTCAACAAATTATTTTTTAGGAAAATGAGAAAATTTCTTTTTTAATTTGATTGTAATCACCATTAATATTTGGGGAAAAATAAAATCAAGATAATGTAGATTTACCACATGCATGTAGGACACATCATCTGAATCAAGTTAACATCTTTTATTCATTCAGGGCTTCTTTTTTTCTGTTGCATGTATTACCATTGAATATATTTAAAATACATTTAATGTGTAAGAGTTTGACGGTGTACACAAGGATGAAATTTTATAGTGGGTGGGGTTCCTTTACTTCCTATATCTGGTTCACTCAGTCATGGGGAACTGAAGTCTTGTTGATTGGTTTTTTTACATAAAATTTATTTTCTGTGATATTTTGGTAAATTGTCTATTAAGATTATAATGGTATTAATAAAAAATTGGTGGGATCAAAATTTTTTGAGTTTTTTTCTTCCCCCTTAAATGGAATCAAATATTGTGCCTCGTTTTTCACATTAATGCACTGATAGTATCTTATTCATGTAATCAAATGATGGGGAACTCTAGGTTGATAAATTTTATAGATCATAATTTTTATTCAAGATAATTGACATTGAAGAATATATGATTCAAAAGGACGTCGAAGTTTCATTATTTGGAGTGATTATAGTGCTAATGGAGAAATTATTATGGGAGATCATATATTTAAAGGAACAATCACCAATAATATTATATCAGGAATGAAATTATACACTCAATACTCATGAGAAAAAAATAAGGTTGATGTTATGATGTCCTTGGATGATTATTATGAAAACCCTATGAACAATAAAAATGTTTCATATTGTGAAAGATTCTTAGATGTAGGTTATAGGATGGAAGACTGGTGTTAGATCATGTGAATGACTTCAACAAGATCTATGGGAATCTCTAGTCAATAATAGCTACAATCTCTAATGTTGTACACATATTTCTTAGTTTATCTCCACGTTGCGGAAAAAATGATTCGATGTTAACCATAGTCAGTAATTATAAGGTAAAAAAGATTTTTTGTTTGATTATATCACTAATTTGGTTTTTAATTACGAACTATGGAGGAGGAATGTTATAAAAATAGAAAATATTTCACATTATTTTTATAAATATTGATCATCACTCAAAATAAGGTCTACAAAAATAATCACACCAATGATATGTTTTAAGAATATAGTTGAAAAAATTCATTTTTCCTAGGTTCTAAGTTATGGTGTTATGGGGAGAATTAAAATATATAGAATAATTGAAAATTTCACAAGGAAAACACCATAAAAACATCTGAATCTGATATTCTAAATTTTTTATTCCAACTAGAAAATAGTAAAAATTAATTTTTTTTAGTGTGAATACTTTGGTATAATCTTGGGTGATTGACTCAATTGTATATAATAATTTTTTAGGTGAAAAAGTATTCATGGTTAAGTATATGTCCGGGAATTCTAGGAATGTTCATCTGGTAGATAACGAATCCTTGGAATTTGATTGAAAAAGGTGTGTACAATATATTAAGGTATAATGGGGGATTCGTGAGACTAATAGAATTCCACCACATATATATTATATGAAAAATGGAATTTATGATTTAAAATTTGAAGAGGTTGGCTATGAGTTGAATTTTTTCAATGGGGGTATAGAAGGTTACCTAAGGATCCGGGGTAGTTTTAGGTGGAGTTAATATGGTATGCTTTACCTAAACATAAATTCTAAAGGGGGTTAATTGGTTAAAAAAATATAAATCGAAGATCTGGATGTTTAGAAATATAGGTTTGGTCACCATAGTTAGAAGAATATGAATGATCTAAAGGCAATAGTCATATTGAATCTTGATCACACATAAATTTGATGGCATGAAATTTTTATGCTAGGAAAGTAGAGAAGGGTTTCCAATAACAAAGATAGATAAAATCCCATAAAGTAGAGGTTGGAGCTTTTATATTTAAATGTATGTAGTCCAATCCCTATTCAATATAATTGTATATAAATTTACTTTCTCACATTCATTAATGATGAAATAAGGAAAGTAAGGATTGACTTATTGAATCATAAATCTAATCTATTTTGGGTTTTTAATTAGTGGAATGATATGGTGGAAATGGAATGAATCTATAATTTAATTTTCATTATGATAGAAAATTGTAGTGAGTACACAAGTGAAAACTTCTATAACTTTATCCAAATCAAAGAAACATGTCATGGGAATATTGCGGCCATAACTCCAAAAAACCTATAGTGTGCTTTAATGAATGAATATGATATTTAAGGAGAAAATTAGGATCATGACACCACACTTAAGAATTCATAAAGAAATTTGGGAAGATGCACTCAACACGATAGAGTATCTCACATATATATGTCCATCATTGATAGTTGGACAGGAACATACAAAATAATTATGGTCTATAAAATGATTGGAAGTTCATCATAGTAATGTATTTGGAAATTTATCAATTGGATATGAAAATAACAAAGAAAGTGGTAAATTAAAAAAAAAATCCAAAATGATTTTTTCTTGGTTATAGAGATGAAATGATGGATATATTCTATTGGATGTGGAAATAAAAATCATTAGGAGAAAGGATGATATTTTTAATGAAAATGTTTTTCGTAAGGAATAAAACTTTTCTTGAAAAGGGGTTGATGTAAAATCAAATGTTGACCTCTTGATTAATTGGAGTTGGAATAGTGATAGTTTACAACATTTATAGAATTCAAGTATAGGGTTAGAGGAACCATAAGTGTAGGATGAATACAATTATTTTATCATCCAAACAATTCATGGGATTATGAATCATGATATGGAGCCCCAAAAATTTAAGATTCAAACGTCAATGTACTACCAGTTTAGCTATAGGAAGGAATAGTATAGTTGATCAATTCATAGAAGCTAATTGAATTGATTAGATTAAATAAAATAAGAAGATTTATTAAGAGTAAAAGGGTTGATATGAATTTTTAATCCAAATAGATGTTGGAGAACATTAAAATATATAGGAAAATCCCCACATAGTGACTCAAAAAAGTTTTTTTTATACATGGATAAATAGATATATTTATTCTTATTTAATAAATATTAGGAATTCACTGAGATTCTGGAATGGAAATGATAACTTGAAAATAACTGGGAGTACGATAATAAGGAAGAGTTTGATGATAAGAAAAAGAATAAATAACTACTAGTTGTGAAATTATTTCAATAGAAAGAATGAGATTATTTTTTATAAATAATCAAATTGGTAGTTAAACATTCTACCATCTGAATAGTTTTTAGTATGTGAGAATTAGCATATTTTTATATGAATCAGATGGATGTCAAGATATATTTAATTCATGGTGATTTTAAAGAGTAAATTTTCATAATGTAGCTAATATGTCTACAAAAATGGGGGAACTCGAATTTGGTAAATATTTTCAAGAAAATATTATATTTCCGGATGAAAATACCTTGATAGAAGAATCATAAACATGATTTATTAATGATAGAAGAAGTTTTTACTAAGTGTAATATGGATCATTTTCATTTCTTGAATCAATGGTAAGATGTGAAATTTATCATATTTATTTAATATATGGATGGAATATTGAATGTTGGATTAGATGATAAAAAAATATTGTAGATAAATTTATATTTTTCTAGAATATTTGAGATGAAAAATCATAGATTGATAAGGTTGATATTCAGGACCTAGAACGATATAGATAGGAAATACATAACATTTGTTCTACAATAGAACGATTATATTCAAAATATCATTAATATATTTTGGGTGGATATATGTAATCTATTATCAACCCCTCTTTCATCTCACTTCAAATTATCGACGTCAAAGACACATATAATGGAAATTAAGTTTTGTTACATAGAGAGTGTGTCAAATGATTTTATGGTAGGATGACTTTTGTATGCTATGATTTTCACAAATCATTAAATTGCCTATTAAGGGGAAGTTGGGAGTTAGTTCATAAATAATTTAGGGATAGAATACCATGATTTTTTAAAATGGGTCCTTTGGTGTTTGTGAGGATTAGTATATTTTACCTTGTGATTTATAACAAATGACCCAATATAAGGATTCATTTTTTTCAATTAGATTGGGATGTAGATACAAGGAAATATATAACCAATTTTTTGTTTAATTGTTTATAAACTGCTATTACCTAGTCATCCAAGTGGTTTTTGATAGTCACACTATGTTCTATTGAATTAGGGTATGTTGTTACAATAGAATCAGGGAAATAAATTATATAGTTGTTTCTGACGCTTTCGTCGGGGCGCGTGCATCCGTCTGTAGAGGACGCGCTGATGTTGCCCCGCATTCCCGCATTCCAAAGGCAGGCGGCATTCGTTCCTTGTTCAGGTACGTCTGCTCCTTGATCGAAACGGTATGATGGGATATCGGTTCTTCTTTCCATGGATTCCTCCTCGGAACTCGTCACCTAGTCCGGGTCTCCCTCATTGATTTAATACGTTGTTCGTGAATCTCATTCTCGGTGCCATATCTTCATGGATGCTGGTTAATTACACTACTTCCGTCAAGACATTCCATGGGGTCTTGACATGGTAGCGACCTTCGGTCGGAGTAGACGGAAACATCAGGCATGTCAGGGCATCTCTGGGTGCATGGACATTGGGGAACCTGTATTCCTCCTCATGAGAGGGCATCTCAAGGGTGCATAACCCGAGGCATGTATCTGGGGTTTTCCTCAGCTTCCCGTGTTTGACACAGGGTATGCAGCATGTTTAACGTCTTGTGAACATGGTTAGGCCAACGACGTTCCGTCTGAGGTTTTCCTCAGGCATCTCATTTTTATCACGAGGTAGGCCGCGAGTTTAACGTCTTGAGGAGATGAAATTAGGGTGATCAGAATGTCCCATAGAGACGGATCAGATTGGTATATCCCAAAGGGAGAACATCTAGAAGATGGATGGATCAGAACGCCCAATGGGGACAAATTCGAGGTGGTGCACTCCCTAGAGGGGAAAAGGGTGATGAATCGGGGTGTACACAGAGGACAACGACCCGAAGCTATGATGGGTCTTACACGTGGAATGCAGCCCATGCGCCGCAAGGAGCAGCGAGGAGGTGGCTGGCATGATCCCACAGGGATGTGGCAGCCTGGGTGAGAATCAGGATGGGTGATGGATGGATGAATGAAGTCGAAGGGGAATAAAATGGGACCATCGCAGGGGCGATAGTGATGTTGGGATTGAGCCTTGAAAAGGCTTCCTACGTATCCCTGTGGTAGGGAATCAAAGTCCGCGTAGTTCAAGACGTGCTGGGACTTACTCCGGGATGGAGGCCTAGAGAAATGGATGATGATGGTTTCGGGCTTGAGCCTCGAAGAGGTTTCCTATGTACCATGCCTTGACATGGATCAAAGACCATGTAGTTCTTATGATGACGGCTTACCGCCGATTGGGGGTTTCAACGGCTTACCACTGGATTGGGTCATAACGGCTTACCATTGGATAGGATCACAACGGCTTACCGCTGGATAAGGATGTCAACGGCTTACTGCTGAATAAGGTCGTAACGGATTACCGATGGATGGGATCACAACGGCTTACCACTGGATGGGATCACAATGGCTTACCGCTGGATGGGATCACAACAGTGGATGGGGCTTACGCAAGGAAGCTTCCCGGGTGCTGCTAAGGAGTGGCACTCGTGGATGGAGCTTACGCAATGAAACTGCCCGGGTGCTGCTATGGAGGGGCAATGGTGAATGGGGTTTACGTAAGGAAGCTTCCCGGGTGCCGCTAAGGAGCAATAATGGTGAATGGGTCTTACGCTAGGAAGCCGCTCGGGTGCTGCTAAGGAGTGGCAATGGTGAACGGGGCTTACGCTTGGAAGCTTCCCGGGTGGCGCTATGGAGCGACAATGGTGAATGGGGCTTACGCAAGGAAGCTGCCCGGGTGCCGCTAAGGAGCGGAAATGGTGAATGGGGCTTACGCTAGGAAGCTTCCCGGGTGCCGCTAAGGAGTGGCAATGGTGAATGGGGCTTATGCTAGGAAGCTGCCCGGGTGCCGCTATTGAGCGGCAATGGTGAATGAGGCTTACGCTTGGAAGCTGCCCGTAAAGTCTTCCTCATGTCTGGACATGAGGGCATCCCGACCCACTGGTGGGTTGAGGCATTTACCTATGTGTTAGTGCAGAAGTGGGATAATGCCAAGGGGTGTTGAGGCTTACGCTTGGAGCATAAGGCATCTTATGGACTTGCGGAGAAAAGGGGTATCGCGGAGCAACGGGGTCTCGCGGAGCCAAGGGGTCTCGCGGAGCAAAGGGGTCTCGCAGAGCTTGGTCTCGCGGAGCAGCATCGCGGAGCATTGGCTCGCGGAGTATGGTCTCGCGGAGCAGCATCACGGAACATGGACTCACAGAGCCTCGTCTTGTGGAGAAGCATCGCGGAGCATGGGACTCTTGCGGTGCAAGGGCGGCTCACGGAGTGCTCACAGAGCAGCAACACAAAGGAAGCTGCTCGCGCAGCATGGCCTCGCGGAGCCGTGATGCGGAGCTCCGCTCAGCCGCCCAAGGGGCGAAGTGGTCGTGGTCGTCACCTGGAGAAGGGGGGGTGAGATGGGTATTTACAGGAATGGGGTGCCACGAAGCAGAACTCTCACACCGCCTCAGGTGCTTCGTGGCGCGCTCACAAACGTCAAATTTGTTCGCCGAGAGGTACCGCCTCCGGAGCTTCGCGGCGGGCTCGCAAACGTCAAATTCGTTCGCGGAGAGTTACCACCTCCGGAGCTTCGTGGGACTGCGATGCTAGGGTTCTTCGCATCGGTGCTTCGCGAGGGGTCTTCGCGGCACATCGCGAACGTCAAATGGGTTCGCAGAGCCTCTCGCCTCATTACTTCGCGGCGGCGCTCCGCAATCACGGAGGGGGCTTCGCGAATGGGCTTCGCGAACTAGATTTCCATCCCAACTTCAAATGTCCATAACTCCTATTTCGTAGCTCCGTTCGAGCCCTGCGACCTACCAAATAAAAGCTTAAGAAAAATTATACGAACTTGGATCATGTATGGAAGCATTTGGGAAATTTCAGGAACGCGTTTTCTGGAGTCTACAATAGTGGAATTTATTTTTGATTTATCTCAAATGGAGTCAATAAGGAGAAATTATTTTCTGTGATATCCAAATTTCAATTTTCTTTGTTAAAAATCTAGTAGTTCATGCTAGAACAATGATCATAAACCTATAATATAATTAAAAAATAATTTGGCTAGAAGAAAATGAGTTGGATCTATAAAAGATTGTGGGATTCCAAATTTTGAAAGATATATTCACCATGTATGTAGTTCTATAATTTCTTCTGTAACAATGAGACCCAAAAGGGATTGGGTAAATATAAGGAAAAATAGAGGATCATATTGTGTTCTATATGTAGAGGATTTTCTATGTTACCTATAATAAACATCAAGTTCGATATTTTTATGAGATGATGTATATTTTATTTCAATATATGTTCAAATGGATGAATTGTGTTCACAATAATTTCATGCAATAGACGATAGGTTGTGCCTAAGGTGAAGGTAGTGGAACAAAGTCCCTTGGAAGGTCACATCGGCTGATGAATATAAAATGAATCATTGAATGTATGTAATATTAACAATCATAATGGGTTACATGTCTGGTGATCAAGATTTTGTGTCCATCCTTAATAATCCATATTTTTTAAAAAATTAAGCATTAATGGATAACATGATACCCCATAGAATATAAGTGGGTGGGACCTTCGGTGAAAAGTGCTATTAAATTGAGAAATTTTCAAGAAGTTTAGTAGTTTTTTAAGATTACTTGTTTTTGGTCATATGTACTTAATCAGCTACAGTATTCTTATTGTGATAAAAGCAAGATTCAGTGTGTTTCCCTAAGCATATAAGACAAATCCTCCAAATCATGTTAAACACTTTTGTTATTTTTTTTTCTATTTCTCTATTTCATGTATTACCATTGAATGTTTTAATGGTACTTTTTGTGTTTGTGAGTATTATATTGTGCGTAAGGACAACATTTTATGGTGGGTTGGGTGTGTTGACTTCCTTTATCTGGGGCACATAATAATGAAAAAAAACATTTAATGATCGGTTTTTCTTCTATAAAGAGTTTCATGTGTAAAATGTCCTATTAATAGATGTGTATGATTCTAATAATCTAATCAAAATCATGAAGGATCAGAGTTTCATGGGTTTGGTTCTTCCTCGATGAAGATAGAAATGTAACATGACTCGATGGCCCTAAATAAAAATTCATGATGGATCAAATGCATGAAGGCCTGAAGTAGTGGCCCCAAGACTCCAAACCACAATAACTCCTCCCACATATTCCATCCAAGTCACACATATGTACTATCAACAACCTTCCATCACTGTTCTATGTAGAAGTTCATGTTGACATTATCCTAATGTGTGCTAGATCACTATTCACTTCCACCCATGATTTGTTGAATTTTTTATGACCATACTTCATACAAAAATTTGGTTCCGATATTTCATTGTAATTACCAAAAAAATATAGCATTCCCCATTTAAAAGAGATAATGGCAAAAAATTTGATGAATCGAAGGGACTGTGTGTAAGAACCTAGATCTTCTTTTTTGGTATGTCTTCCTTTTTTCTGGTCTTTTTGAGGAAGAAGAGGAATTTTTGAAAATTTCATTAGTACACGTCGTGTACTTAATAATTACATGCCATGTACTTGGTTACTACAGGTAGAAGGGTGTTGGAAAGTCACAGACATAAACATAGTCTTGTGTGGTGACCTAGAGACCGCCTAATGCGGGTTCCAGTGAAGGCAAGTACACGCCGTGAACTTCTAAAGTATATGTCATGTACTTTATTTTTTTATTAAACATATCGGGGTCACATCTGATGGATAGACCCATCTTCTTCTCATCCTAGTTTATCTGAGATCATGCATATGACGCAGATCTTCACAGAGTTCTTAATCAAGCACATGTTCTCTGAATCAGACTTCGTCGGTTGTGTTTGTATCGCATCGATGATTTCTATATTCTTCATGAACACCTTCTTAGGATTCCTTCTGTCTCGTGAGATATCTTGGGTTGAACATTTTAGAAATATTGTAGATCTACAACTTTCTAAAGTGATTCAAGGTCCGAGACTCAAGTATATTGATCTCTTGACCATGAGTTAGGTGGTTTGTGCCTTTATATAGATATTCTTTGAGTTTTATGTGAAAAAGTTCCCAATACCTGAGAACGGGGTATTTAGCGTTTATGGTTTTATCCTTATAGTTTTCCTTTTAGGCCCTAGTTTGATTGTATAGAGGTTAATTGTTGAGAATAAGGTTTACTTTTCCATGCTCTGGAGATTTTTCCCTTGTTTTCTTATTTTGATAGTTTGGTCTAGTTTTCAAGTTAGTTTGTTTTTTGTTTCCCATGCCTAGTATTGTTAGGATAGATTGATTATATATCTGACAAGATGTTATGTTGTAGACTGGTTTTCTATGTAGTTCTTGACGTTTACTTTTTTTGCTTTTCATATCCATACTCATTTGACTTACACAGTGCCATGAGAACCTCGTGTACTAGACCATAGGGAGAATAGACGTAAAGGATTCTCCAATGTATCTATAATTATTATCACGCTGTGAGACCATAGGTGGGATTGACGTTCAGTTCCCCTTTAGAGGGTCTATACATACATTACGAGGCTATAGGGGGAATTGACATTGAGTGCTTCCGCAGAGTGCCTCTAGGATACCTTTAAAAACTATAGGGGTAATTGGAGGTGAGTTATTCCTCAGAGAGTCTTTGATCATAATTTACTATATGGAAAATTGACGATGAGTGCTTATTCAGATAGTCTTTTAAAAAGATGAACCATAGGGGTGAGATCGTGTTTGTTTCTAAGAGGGTGACTTGTGTTTGATTAGTAGTACTGGAAGGGATAGGTTTTGAGTACTTCCTTGAGGGTTACATGTTTTTGATTATCTTCTTACAAGATATGTGGTATTGGATTCTTTGAAATTCTAGAGATTTTTATTGTTGAGTACTTCCTAGTTTATAGCTTCTTCTGTGTATAGCCAACATATATATTAAATGACTCTTAGGAAAATCTCTCTTGGTGGATGGCTTATGGGATTTAGTCTCACACCCTATTAGGGCCATGCTTTTGTGCCCAAAAATATTATATTTTTTCACTTATAGATAAGGGAAATCACACTTCTACATCAGTTACTTGACTGATTTGGTGCTAGAGAGCATGGGACCGTGATTTTTCTTGCGATGTTTTGGAGTTGTTTATTGTGTCTTTTGAACTTCGGTTTAGTAGTGTATTTCAGCATTGTGACATCTTTGGATGATTTCCTAGACACAAGTATCATGTATCATTATATATATTATCCAGCTGCTTATTTCATCAGTCTTCTTGTGTTTCTTTTTGTATGGTAATATTACTGCTTTGGCTATTGCATTGTTTTTTACACCCACTGTGTTAATCTGCCAATGAGGTCATAGTTTCCCCACTCTCACTCCCAAGGACCACACTACTAGTCTGTAGCCTCTGGCGTTAGGTGAAATGTGCTTGAGGCCATTTGACCAACTGGGTACGGGGCGTCTCTGTCCGGCTTCCAGAACCAGGACATTACAATGTTGTATCAGAAGAGTTATTTTCGTATTGACTTATTGTTTGGTGCATATAGTCAGGGATAAAACATAAATAGGTACTTGGTAATAATAGTTTCCTAAATGTAGCTAACATGTGTACAGGGAAAAGCCAATTTACTTCGTTTATTTCAATTTTCTAGTATTTCAATTTTACAGTTCATTTGATTTCACCATTGGGTGATTCACATGTTTTCTGTAGTTACGGTTGGTATTATTGACATTCTATTTCACGAGCATCCTGATGAGATGAGGGTATTCCATATCATGCATCATATAGGAACTTACTAGGAATCACATTTAATGAATTATTTCCATTCCATTTAGGGTGCATTATTGATTTCATGTTGTTCTGATACATATTGTGCTAGATATGCATGCTGTTGTCATAGATTCCTTGATAAAATACCTGATGTTTAATAGGGTATTGATTGTTTGAGATTTTGATTGAATGAATGCAAAAATTTGGTTCTTGATGTGTTATGGGCCCTCATGGATTTGAATTTTGGGGATCATTGCCTTTTTTTCTTGTATATACATGCAAGAGATTCCAAGCTTTGATTAGAGGGGAGTATGGGCCCTCACATATTGGAATTTTGCACTTAAAAGTTTGTTTCAGTGTTTTATGGGCTTTCAGAGTATTTTATGAGGATTACTATCTAGAAAAACCTAGAATCCATGCCATGTAATGTTGAATATATGCCATGTTTTATTCAATTTGGGTAGAATGTATTTTTCTTATGTATGCGATGTTTACTCGATGTACACTCCATGTAGTCTCTGATTGGCTCGCTGGCTATGTGGGCAGAGACACGGGGTTGGGGAAAAACCTTGGTGGAACACACCGTGTACTTGACATACACATCGTGTGTTTAGATCATCTGTATGTCCATGTGACTAATGATATAGGAGGATAAAAATTTAAGCAATACACGTCCTGTCAGTCTTGAACACGCTGTGTAGTGTAATTCATGGAATCTATCCATGTAACTAACAACATGGTTTGGTGGAAATCCTTTAGTATATGTTGTGTCCATCTGGAACACACTGTGTAGTTTGAGCCATGTTTCTGGCCATTTCACTAACAAAACGGTTCAGTGATGCTCGTCTAGTACACACCATTTCAAGTACAAACACGCTGTGTATTCTTGTTCTAGGAGAAACATGTTTCGTTGTCTTGTAGAATGACTCAGGCTTGGGAAGAGGATTCAAGTACATGATGTGTGTTAGGAACCCACTCCAGGGGTTTGAGGTGTTACACAACCAGTTTTGGTAGAAGCGCATGCCCATATGAAGGGATTAAGGGAACAAACTGTGTAGTTAGGTATACATGTTTTGTATCCATGTTTTTTAAAACATGAATGCTTTATTTCTCTTGTTCCCTACTTACCCTTCCAGTTTTCAGTCCTTGCTAATCTTGATCTAAGGTGTGTGCTTGACATTTAAGATTGATGCCACCGAGACATCCTCCGGTTGTATGCCAATTACAGGGTAACAATCAGACACCAGATATGGCTGATTAGGGACTACCTGCAGATCATCCTATTGTGCCAGTCTTGGCACAAACCATCATTCCGAACATAGGTGTAAACACATTGTTCTGAGAAGGATTTATGAGGTTCATTCATACCACCTGAGGAGTACTACATCCTGTTCCATCTATGGCAGAGCTGGCATGAGTTTTCCAGTAAAAGAAACCTCTCAATTTCTCAGAGGAAGGAGGACTGCAGGGTGTAGAGTCATTGTTGGAGGCCACACTGACGATCATCGAGAACCTGGATATGCCTTTGGAGAGGAGGGTCATGCTCACTACGTATATTCATTGGGATTCCTCTATGAGATGGTGGGTTGTGATCTCACTGGTGGGATGCCAACTGGATATGGCATGGGATGAGTTTCACCATTCCATCTAAAATTACATCTATCCAAAAACCTTGAGGGCCGATCGAGCCCGAGTGTTTATGAATTTGGAGAAAGGTAGTCTTTATTTTATGATGTAATCTTCTCGGTTCACCGATCTGTAGTTCTTTACACCCTTTCTCGGGGATATGGGTTGTTCTTGGCATGGATGTTTGAGGATGGTCTTAGACAAGACAGTCGCGCTCAGGTGAGCATTATTAGGATGACATGAATCTATTCTATAGTCAACCAGGCACTAATAACAGAGCATAATTTGATGGATTCTGCAGCATTGAGCTAGGGAGGTTTAGCATCCAAAGTTAGTGCTTCACCGGTTGATAGTAGGAAGCACCACAGGGAAACTACACATGATGATTCGAGTAAGCAGAATGCACCTTCATGTAGCGAAGTGGTATTCTACCAGTATGGGAAGGTTGGGAATACAATACCACATTCTCCAAGAGACCCAGTGGAGTGCCGATACTATGGAAATATGGGAAATCTTTAGTGCTTCAGTCAGTTTTTCTCACCACCAACTGGTGACATGGTTTCTTCAATGACTTCTCATTCAAGAGCATCACCGCCAGTTTCTCCTCAGTCAAGGAACTAGAGTTATTCTGGACGTTCAGGCTGAGGTGGAGGTCATGGATAAGGAATGCAGTCGCCAGGATTCTAGTGACAACTGGGTGGACCAACTCAGGGTGGTCAGGCAGGGTCACTGGGCCTTAGTACATGTCATACATTTGTAATGGAACATGCCTAGAAGGAGCAGGATCTTGGACCATCTACAGTTGGAGGTATCATCATATTTTCCTTATTTTTCGCTTCTTCCCTTTTCGATAAAGGGGATTCCCATAGCTTTTTATCTGTTTCTTTTGTGGAGAGACTTGGGCTCTCTGTATTTTCTTCTTCTGATATCCTTTCACAAGACACACCATTGGGGGCAAGAACAGAAAGTGTACGTCAGTGTAAGGGGTTCCCTCTTGAGGTTGAGGGGTGTCACTACTTATGGGATCTCAATGTCTAAGAGATTATAGGCTATGATTTCATTCTCAGAATGGATGGGTTAGTTCCCTTATAGGCTGTTGTCGATTGTTATCATCATATGGTGAGCTTCACATCACCAGAAGGCAGATCATTTTTTCACAAAGGTGAATGGGATGTCCATGTGAGTATAGTGGGACCCGGGCATCATGGGATTGGAGTAGATACAAAACATCTTGCTAGTCTATATCTGGATGACTAGGGGACATCACAGAAGGACATTCCTCTAGAGGTGGATCATTTATGAGATGCTTTTCCAAAGGAATTTTCATGTTTTCCTCCAGAATGAAAGATGGATTATTCTATTGTGCTTGTTCCAGGAGCGGTACAGGTGTCCATTCCTCCTTATAGGATGGATACAACAGAGTTGTAGAGGCTCAAGAGGGAGTTGGAGGAGTTTCAAGCTAAGGGTTTCGTCTGACTCAGTACTTCTCCTTGGGGTTCACCTGTCCTGTTTGTGAAGATGGTAGAAGATACCCTCAGTATTTTTGTGGATTATTGGAAGCTAAAGCAGTTGATGGTCAAGAACTGATATCCTTTTCTTAGGATTGATGATCTCTTTGATCAGCTTTGAGGAGATCAGGTGTTCTCGAATATTGGCTTGTGATCCGGTTATCATCAGTTGCACGTTAGACCATCAGATGTTCCTCTTATATCCTTCCTGAGTAGGTATGGTCTATACGAGTTTGTGGTTATGCCGTTCGGTCTTACAAATGTTCCTGAAGTCGTTATGGAACTGATGAACTGAGTGTTCCATTCATACTTGGATTCCTTCGTGGTTTCCTCTGTACACAATATCTTGGTGCACTCTCACACTAGACACAACCATGCCACCCATCTTGAAATCATTTTGAGTACACTATGAGAGAATCAGTTATATGATAATCTCATAAAATTATACTTTTCAATGGACTATATTCAATTCCTAGGTCATGTTATCTAAGAGACAAGAGTATCTGTAGACCTAGAGAAAGTTAGAGCATTAGTTTCTTGGGATCTTCAGAAGAACTTCATTGAGGTATGAAGATCTATAGGGTAGGTTGGATACTACAGGCACTTCATACAATACATCTTATGCTTAGCAGCACCACTGATGGGCCTAAATAAGAATGTTTCATTTTTCTTATGGTTATAATCTTGTGAGTCATCATTTCAAGTTTTTAAAGGGAGGTTCACATCAGCATGGATACTAGTATTTCCAAATCCAAACAAGAGATGCATTGTTTATTGTGATACTTCAGGTATTGAGAATGGAGAAATTCTTATGTAGGGTTAAGGAGTCGTTGCGTACAGGTCTCGGCTGTTGAGACCACATGAGAGAAATTACCTGATGCACAATCTTGAGGTGGCAACAGTTGTTCATGCCTTACGCTTTTGGAGACATTATCTTCTGGGAGAGAATTTTTTGGTTTTCACCAACCACAAGAGTATCAAGTATATCTTCAATCAACATGATCTGAATTTGAGACAGCCAAGGTGGGTTGGGTACCTTCAGTCTTCTGACCTTGAGCTTCCTTACATGATTGGGAAAGGCAACGTAGTGGAAGATGTGCTGAGTAGGAGGACTAAAATACAGGTAGCTCAGGAGGCCAACATGGAAGGGAATATTATGACTCTATTCTATGAGATGCATTTGGAGGTGCATTATAGATTGGGGAAAACGTTTCTATCATATATAGTTGTTTCCTCTACTCTGCTTGATCGAGTGCGAATGAGGAAGATATCAGATTTTGAAGGCCCAGTCCTATGGGAAAGTGTGTTGGGAGAGGAACCTATTCCTGTATGGAGCATAGGTGAGGATGAAATATTGCATTTTCATGGGAAAGTATGGGTGTCTGAAAACATACGCGAGGTGCTAATGCGGGAATTTCATTCTTCAGTTGGGGCAGTTCATTCTAGTGTCACCAAGATGTATCATGATCCACATCGTCAGTATTAGTGGCCAGGTATGAAGAAATATGTTTCTGGGTTCGTCATGTGGTGTTCCACCTGTCAGTAGGTGAAGGCAGAGCATCAGCGACCCGTGGGGATTTTGTAGTAGTTACCCATACCCGAGTGGAAGTGGAATGACGTCTCGATGTATTTCATGAAAGTTTTACCGAGGTCACCTCAATGGAATGATGCTGCATGGGTTTTCATTGATAGACTCACGATGGTTGTTCACTTCTTGCCGATTAAGGAGACCATTAGTGTTGCTTAACTGGAACAGTTTTACATCCATGATATTGTACATTTATATGGAGTTACACACTACATTGTTTCAGAAAGGGACACCCATTTTACTTATTGGGTCTGGTAGGGGCAATAGAAAGCTTTCGATACACAGGTACTATTGAGTATAGCTTACCACCCTCAGATAGATGGCTAGTTTGAGCATACAATTCAGGTGCTTGAGGATGCAATGCGAGCATGCATCCTTGATTTTGGAGGTCCTTCGGAGAATCACATACTTGTTGTGGAGTTTTCCCATAACAATAGTTTTTAAGATACTATTCAGATGGCACCTTATGAGGCTTTGTACGGTAGGCCATGCGGATCACCCTTATGTTGGCTGGAGGCAGGAGAGGCAGCTATGTTGGGACCTCATCTTGTCTAGGAGAACACAAAGCTGATAGAGTTGATTCGGATGATTATGGCTACTGCATAGTCTCAATTGAAGTCTTATTCTAATCAGTAGAGACGACCTCTTGAGTTCAAGGATGGGGATCAGGTTTTCATGTGTTTCATACCGAGGTTGGGGCACAAGAGTATTAGGAGACATGGTAAGCTTTTGGCAAGGTACGTCGGGACATTTGAGGTTTTGGAGAGAGTCAGTATAGTTTCCTATCGGTTATAGTTACCTCATAAGTATTGGGTTATGCACAACGTCTGTCATGTTTCACAGCATTAACATTACTTCTTAGACCCCTCTCTTATTATTCAACCCGAAGAGGATGAGTTAGAGGTGGAACCCTCATGTGAGAGCATCCAATCTGGATTATTGATCACACTAAGAATGTTCTTCCTGGATGTTTTGTTCCTCTGGTATGAGTGCTATGGTAGCACGAGCGAGTACAGGATGAGACACGAGAGAGGGAAACCAATGTATGATCTTAGTATCCAGAGTTGTTCGGGCATTCTTCTTCTTCGCCGCCTTGCTAGGGAACTTTGAGGAAAATTTTCATTAAGGGGGGAATTTTGTAATACCTGGTTCATCATTTCATGTATGTTTTCCTTTTTATGGTGTTTTTGAGGGAAAAGGGGAGTTTTCTTGAAATTTTGTAAGTACACGCCTTGTACATTATAATTACATGTCGTGGACTCGGTTACTGTAGGTAGCCGGGTGCTGGCCGTGTCAGGACCATGCACACGGTCGTGTGTGGTGACCTGGAGACCGCCTAATGTGGGGTTCAGTGAAGGAAATTACATGCCATGTACTTCTAATGTACACGCTGTGTAATCTATTTTTTATTAAACGTATCGAGGTGGCGTCTGATGGACAGAATCGTCTTCTTCTCGACCTAGTTTATCCTAGAGCATATGTACGACATGGTTCTTCATCGAGCCCTCGATCAAGCATATGTTCTCGGAATAGTACTTCGTTGGTTGCGTTGGAATTGCATCGGTGAGTTATCTATTATTCTTGAACACCTTCTTCTGATTCCTTCTCTCTCATGAGATATCAGGGGTTGAACGTTTTAGACATTTTGTAGATCTACGATGTTCTATGGTGATTCATGGACCAAGACTCAAGTATATTTATCTCCCAACCGCAAGGCGGATGGATTGTTCATTTCTGTAGATAGTCTTTGGGTTTTATGTGAAAAATTACACAATACCCACGAAAGGGGTATTGCACATTTATGGTTTTAACGATATTGATTTCCTTTTATTCCCTTTTTGATTGGATAGAGGTTAAATGTTAATAATAGGGTTTACTTTATCATGCTATGGAGGTTTTTCCTGTAATGACCAAAAGTTTTTCAATGGAAATTACCTTCTTATAATTATGTTATAAAATCCCATGAAAACACAACATAATGAACTACTAATTTCTATGTGACCGTTAAACATATGTTTGTCACTTATGTGTTTTTAATTTTGAATATCTGACAAACACGGTTGTGTTCAAGATGATTTTTGTAGACTAATGAAATAAAAATATTTTTCAGGGAATAGTAACATACCCTTGTGAATAGTAACATCCCCTTCTGAATAGTATTATGACCCCTATGAATATTAAATCATCCAACATAAGAGTAACCTTACCCATGAATAATTGAATAAAATTTAGACATCTTAGAAAGTGACAATTTGACCATAGTAAACTTTTTGGTATTTTGTAAGTCATAAATAATTAATTATAATTAAGTAATTAATTTAAAAGAAAATCTGTTTTCATAAAATGTGTTCATAAATTATTTAATCAATGTATAATAATTTTTATATAATTTTATATGACCCTATATAATTTTTTAAGCACTATAAAATCAGTTTTAATTTTTAAAAACTGTTTTTAAGTATATTATTATTTAATTAAATATGAAATTAATAATATTTATAAAATTATTTTTGAAAAATTGTCTTCATTTTTGGATTCTACACCTCGAAAAATATTTTGGGAATTTTTTTTGTTTTTTTCTGAAATACCTGAATTTTGATGAATAGTGAAATACCATAATTTACATAATAAGCTAAATAAGTTAATTATAGAGTCATGTTTGATGTTCTGCTGAAGTAATCCAACATGGTTCGAGATCACATGATAAAATTACTATTCTTGGTCGTGTAATACTCACAATTCCTTGTCTTAAGGGAAATTAATAAAATAATGAATTTTATACTAAGGAAACCCCTCTCCCTCCACTATAAATACCACCCTTCAAAACCTCATTTCCTTACACCTAACAAGCTCTGAGCCTTCTATAAAATCTACCCAAAAAATTTACCTTACCCCTCTCCAATTTCCAAGATCTTTTGGTCTCATCAATAGACCAATCCTAGCTTCCATAAGGAGGATCTCAAGAGGAGGATTTAAGAGGTAATTTCTCTCCCACTTCTCCTTTAATTTCCTTTCAAGTTCAAGTTCATTTCTTGATCTCTCCCCACATATCTTCATCGAAATGGTTTTGAAACTACATTATTATACATGTAATATAATTTTATGATGCTAATAGGATATTATATCATCCAACCCCCTTTCCCTCTTCCTTTTATTTTATTATAGAGAACATTGTTTGTGAGGTGTTAATTTATCACCTTCAAGAACAATATGTTTTCTTCTTCCATTTATTCCTTCAGATCTGGTCATGAAACCATTTTTATGGTTGAAATAGAATTTTTTATAATTATTATGACCTATTTAAAGTTATTTAACTAACTTATGAACTTATTACTAGTGATAAAATAAAACAAGTTCATTATGAAAGAAAAATTGCTCAAATTAACCCAAACAATTATTAGTTAAATCTTATCTAATGATTAATCCACACGGATCTACAATATTTCATTATAACATCATTCAAACACCTTTATTATCATTAAAAACATGTAATATCAGTTCTCTATGTTTACCAATGTTTTGCTTGAACTTTAATTTAAGAATAAAAGTGAACCACTCAGGAAAACCATAAAAACAAACATTCCCGAACAATGTTTTTTTAACTCTATAACTCATCCCAAGTCACATAAAATCACTTAATAAAATCATAATTAATGATGTTAATTTCCAAAAGGTTCTTTTTTTCTAATTAATGAATATAATGTCATTATAAAAAACATTAAAGAGAAGGAAGCATTCAGATACAAGGTAAGGGGAAATTATCCAACCCAACTTTCATCCATCGGGTTCTACGTCTTTCACTATATTTTTTATATGGTTACTCGTTAATGATAATTTCTTCATATTTTTATTTCCAACTGTGGGATATACATTTTTTACCTGGTATTTATGTCAAAAGAAATGTTTTCCAAAAGAACTCTTCTTTGAAGAAAACACCTTTTACTTCTCACTCAAAGTGGATGGTTGTTGTAACATGTATGTTATTACCTCTTTCTTTTGGGAACACAAAGTTTATGAATGTGTACTAATGAGTTGAAACCCATTCCTTTCCATGAGTTAGTTATGTTCAGTTTTGATATATGTTCCATGTGGAAATCATTATAATGAAAATGTTATGATGTGACGGGTGCGCCCCGAATTATATAGCGCAATATGAATGTTTCAATGTAACGGGTGTGCCCGGAATTATATAGTGCTCCAATGCAAAGGGTAAAGTGCGGAATCTCATGAGTAAATGTGAAATGATTTGGGAACAAGATGCTATCTTTGTTCACAAGTATGTGTGGTAGTTAACCACTAAGACATGATGTTACATTTTTTATGCATTTCCACATTTCAAATATTATATTTATGCTTCCTCTCGTATTCATAATTTCTTTACCTATGTCATGATTATGCTCACCCCATGATATATTATTCTTTTATATCATATTAATGGGATTTTAGCTCACCTATTTTGAAGTATATCCTCAGGTGGCTGCATATACTAAGAGGAGGAAAAGTACTAATAAGAAGCTAGAGAAGAATAAATTAATAAAATGTTTATGCTTGATGTTGTAAAAGTTATGTATAGTCCTAGTTTTCCCAAGCCACTATACCTTTGGATCCTCTATGTGTAATAATATTATGTTTTTTACCTTTAAAATAATTTAATAGTAATGTAATAAAAGGAAGGTTCTCTATAGTTGGTATCAGAGGAATGGTTTTGTTAATTTGGGAATTAGGATTAGTGAACCCTAGGGAAAACATCTAGCCTGAGACTATGTTCAAATATGCACACAAGAAAATTTACATAGGGATAGCATATGATATTTTTTTGTTGAAATTGTTTAAATTAATAAGTTATTCATGACTTGTTTACTTATGTTTTGTTCTAACCTTTTCTATTTTATAAAATGGTGGTAACCAGGAGAAATCAGGCCAACAACTCGTGCGGTGAACAATGTAACGATTTCCCGAATGACATCCCCAATGATTTGGGATTTGGAGTTCAAAACATCATGTCAATGCTTACCCAATTATCTAAGGTTATGAAGAATGACCATAATAATGGGGAACGTCCTCCTTCACCAATGAGGGAGAAACTGGCTATCGAATGTTTTACACGTCAACAACCACCAACGTTTAATCGATCTTCTGATCCACTAGTTGCGGAAAAGTGGGTCAACTCCATGGTGAAGATCTTTTTTGTGCCTAACTATTCTGAGATGGAGAAGGTGAATCTAGATTTTTATCATCTAGATGGAGAATCCGAGCAATGTGGGGATTTGATTAAGAACACCAAACCAAGGGAGGAAATTGAAGAGATGGAATGTGAAGACTTTAAGACAATGTTTCTTAATAAGTACTTCCCAAAAACTCTTCGCACAATGATGGAGAGAGAATTCATAGAGCTTATGAAAAATGAAGGAGAATCTTCAACAACCTATGATGCTAATTTCACAAGGCTTGTGAGGTACGATTCAGGTTTTCTTTTGAACAATGATAGCAAAATTGATAGACTCTTTAGTGGATTAACACAACACCTTCTAAAGGCTGTTGAAATTCGAGACATTGAGAGTTATGAAGAAGTTGTTCGATGTGATCTCAAAGTGGAGATGGAGTTTTGATAATGGTCCCACTAATATGGTGATAGAAATGAAAGATGGAGTTTCAAGCTGGAGGATGTAATGAAAAAGTTGAGAATAAAACTCAAAGACCCACACGGAAAAAATGTGGGTTGTTGCACCATGGGAACTGCCTCAAAGGGACGAGGAAGTGATTCATGTTTGGGAAAGAAGGACACCATGCTAAAGTGTTTCGAAAATACCCTAAAATGAATAATAATGTAGCTGAAGAAAGGAGATAACCACTCATGGTTCAATGCTACAACTGTAGGGATCCAGGGCACAATGCATGTCTATGCACTAAACCTCATGTTCTCGATGGTAATCAACATCAGAACCCCCCAAATCCAAAGGAACAAGGGAAGGATTATTCCATCACTAATGCGGAGGTGGAGTATGATAATGATGTCCACTACTATAAAATAGGTCTATACCAATGGTTTTTCAAAAAACCATGGGTATAGGGATATTATGTGAACCTATACCCACGGTTTTCCAAAGCCATAAGTATATGACACATATACCCACAGTTGTGACAAAAACCACGGGTATAGTTTTCTTTTAAGACTTATACCCACTGTTTTGGAGAAAACCATGGGTATAGGGTATTTTCCGAAGACCTATACCGACGGTTCTTCAAAACCATGGGTATTGGGAATTTTTTGATGACCTATACCCACGGTTCTCCAGAACCGTCGGTATAGCTTTCCCGCATTATGGCGGGGAAAGAAACTTATGTGGGACACAAAAAGCATTTGGTGGGAAGACATTTATTCATGAGTTAGATTAATATATTTACCTTAATATAAATATTTTTTTTCAAGTATTCCTTAGCTCGGTTGGCAATCCTTTCTTTGCGAGTGTTGTAGGTCATGGGTTCAATTTCCACAGTTATCATTTTTCGAAACATAGATCATATTAATATATATTTATAAATATATGTATATATATTCAATGAAATATTTAGCTTGGTTTTTTCCTTAGGGAGGTGCGGTCGTGAGGCCCTTGTGAGACGCGGGTTCGAATCACCTTGTCTGCGCATTTTTGGAATTTAAATACCCCACGTTGATAATATTAATATATATATGTAGATATATGAATATATAACAATTAAAAAATATGTCTCAGTTGGTCCATTGGTGAGGCGCACCTTTGAGGCTCAGCACGAGGTGGGGGTTTAAATCCCCCCTGAGCATTATTTTGGAATTTAAATACCCCACGGTTTGAAAACCATGCGGTCTGCTGTGTGCCACAGTGGAACAGCGGTGCGGTACACTTTGACTCCCCTATACCAACGGTTCTCCAAAACTGTGGGTATTGGATGAGACCCCTAAACCGATTCCATTCCATCCCACAGTTCCCAAAACTTTGGGTATAGGTAGTTTTTCGAGAAGTGGTCATACAAGGTACACTTCCTATTCACTCAATAATGGAAAAAGTCTTATTTGATTCTGGTTCTACACATTCCTTTATATTGTGCATGTTTTTTAGAACTATAGAATTGAAGCCCCAAAACCATGAAGTATAGATATCTGTAAAAACACCAAGTGGTGCAATCATTGCAACCCAAGTGTTTGACTCTTCTCCTATTGGCGTATGTGGGAATATTCTTCCTATGAATCATGTAATACTACCTTTGGTGTAATTTGATTCTATAATGGGAATGGATTGGATGTCGTTATATAGATCACATATCAACTGTCGGGGAAAGGAAATATCTTTTAATATTCTGAACCATCCCATGCTTCTCTACAAATTCAAGGAAGACCATGAATCTCCTTTGAATAAACCTTCAATCATGTGGGTGTTTATTCCCTTTCAAGAAGAATACCTCGCCCAAATGGTTGAGTTGAAAGAATGTTCCAACCTTGAGGAAATGCCCATCATGAGGGAATACGACGATGTATTTCCCAAAGAGTTACCTAGATTTCCCCTGGATCGTGAGGTAGAGTTCTCAATTGAAATCGTACCTGGAGCTACCCCTATCTCTAAGTGTCCCTATAGGATGGATGCTATCGAACTGGAGGAGTTAACAAAGCAGCTGCCAGATCATCTGGACAAAGGGTTAATACTCCCTAGTTCATCACCATGGGGTGCACCACTGCTCTTTGTGATGAAGAAGGATGGAAAAATTCGGCTATGTATCAATTATCGAGAACTCTACAATATCGCCATAAAGAAAAATTATCCTCTTCCAGGGATTGAAGACTTTTTCGATTAGTTAAGAGGTGATCAATACTTCTTAAAGGTGGATCTTCGTTCTGGATATCATCTGGTAAAGGTGAAGAAGGAAGATATTTAGAAGACTACCTTTCGAACAAGGTATGGGCACTATGAGTTTTTGGTGATGCCCTTCGGACTTACTAATGCCCCTGAAATCTTCATGTATTTGATGAATATAGTCTTTAGACATTACCTCGACAAATTTGTGGTAGTGCTTATTGATGATATTATCATCTAATCCAAGAGCAAGGAGGATCATGAAGAACATCTAATACTTGGGTTTGGTGACATTGAGAAATGAGAAGTTGTATGCCACGTTCAGCAAGTGTGACTTTTGGGTGAAACAAGTCACATTCTAGGGACATGTGATCACAAGTGAGGGAATTTCTGTGAATCTTTGAAAGACAAAGGTGATTGAGGAATGGACCAGGCCCTCCAATGTCACAGAAATATGTAGTTTTCTTGGATTAGCTGGGTACTATCGATGTTTTGTGAGAAAATTCTCATGATTGTGAAGTCCTCTAACTAAGGTAACAAGGAAAGGGGTAAAGTATGTCTGGACAGAAGAATGTGAGGGAAGCTTCAAGGAGCTAAAGAGAAGGCTGATCACTGCACCTGTACTCACACAGCCAAAAAGTGGAGAAATTTTTGTGATATATAGTGATGCTTCAAAGAAAGGATTGGGTTGTTTACACATGGAAAATGACAATGTGATAGCCTACGCCTCACGACAATTGAAGATACATGAGCAGAACTACCCGACGCATGATCTAGAGCTCGAAGTCGTGATTATTTCCTTGAAAATCTAGCGGCACTACCTTTATGGAGAGAATTGTGACATATACACCGACCGCAAGATCCTAAATTATATAATCACACAAAAGAGCTCAAAATGCATCAATGTAGATGTTTAGAGTTAATCAAGGATTACGATTGCTCTATTCACTATCATCTAGGAATGGCGAACAAGGTAGCTGAAGCTCTACGCAGAAAAGAAACTGCTACTCTATCAATGTAACGGATTGAGAAAGACCCTATATTATTGGATATGCAAATAATGGATTGGGAAATCCTAATGGAAGGGGATACATCCTACCTTTCCAAAATGATTTCTCAACCATTCATCTTGGAGAAGATTAAGGAAGCAGAAAGGGATGATGTGGAGATACAAATGAGGGTGAATGTAGTAAAGGAAGGGAAGTTGGAAGAGTTCCATATTAATGATTATGGTGTGATTCGTTTTGGAACAGGACTTTGTGTATCTTCATACCCTGGGATAAAGAAGGAGCTGTTGGATAATGCACATAGCTCAACTTTCTCTATCCATCCTGGGAGTACGAAGATGTATCCTGATCTCGGAGAACACTTCTGGTGGGATAACATGAAGAAAGAGATGCATAATATATATCAAGGTACATGGTATACCAGAAAGTTAAAGATGAGAGACAAAAGTCCAATGGTATGATATAGCCATTTCCTATACCCATGTGGAAATGGGAAAATGTTACTATGGACATTGTCACAGGTCTCCCAAAGACGACAAAGGGAAATAATGTGATATGGGTTGTGGTTGAATGACTCTGAAAGACTGCCCATTATATCACTATTAGGGAAGATCTCTCACTTGAAAAAATTGCAAAGATATATGTGAAGGAAGTGCTGAGACTACACGGTGTTCCACTCTCAATTGTCTCTGACTGTTATCCAAGGTTCAAATCTAAATTCTAGAGGAGCCTTCAACATGCTTTCAGTACTGAATTAAATTTCAGCATGGTCTATCACCCCCAAACTGATGGAAAATCTGTAATGACTATACAGAACTTGAAGATATGCTAAGAGCCTGATCTCTTGAATTCAAAGGTGGTAGGAATCAGTATCTCACATTGGTTGAGTTCTCAAAAAATAGTAGCTTCCAATCGAGTATTTAGATGGCCCCAAATTAAGTTATGCATGGAAAGCGATGTAGAACTCCAACCTGTTGGGATGAAGTTGGAGAAAGAAAGCTACATGGACCCGATCTTGTTCAAGAAATGACAGAGAAGGCTAATGTTATCCAGAAACATATCAATGCTTCTCAAAGTCAGCAAAAGAGCTATGTTGACAACCTTCAAAGGGACTTATAGTTCAATGTTGGGGATAAAGTCTTCCTTCGAATATCTCCATGGAAGAGAGTCATGCGATTCGGGAAGAAAGGGAAGCTATGCCCAAGGTATGTTGGCCCCATTGAGATCCTTGACCTCATATGAGCTATGAACTATCATCTTGATCTTCCACCAAATATGTCTCAGGTTCATGATGTTTTTCATGTATCACAATTGAGGAAGTACATGCCAGACCCCTCACATATACTAAACTCAGAGGTGGTGCAGTTGGAAGATGATCTCTCTTATGAGGAGCAGCTAGTAAAGATTCTAGGTCAGAGGGATATGTTTCTACGTAGCAAGACAAACCATCTTGCCAATGTGTTGTGGAGGAACCATTAGTTTGAGGAAGAATCTTGTGAACCAGAAGAGGCAATGAAAGAGAAACACCCTTACCTGTTTGTGTAAAGTGAAATTTCGGAGATGAAATTTATTAAGGGGGGAAGAATGTAATGAACCAACATTTTTCAATGCAAATTCCCTTATTATAATTATTTCATAAAATAACATGAAAACACAACATAATTAACTAATAAGTTTAATGTGACCTTTAAACATAAGTTTGTCACTTCTGTGTTTTGAATGTTGAAAATCTGACATACACGGTCGTGTTCAAGATGATTTTTGGAGTCTAATGAAACAAAAAAAATTCAATGAATAGTAAAATATCCTTGTGAATATTAACGTACCCTTATTAATAGTATTATGACCCTTATGATTATTAAATCATCAAACATAAGTGTAACCTTACCCTTGAATAATTAAATAAAATTTAGACATCTTAGAAAGTGGCAATTTAACCTTAGTAAACATTTTGGTATGTTCTAAGTCATAAATAATTAATTATAATTAATTAACTAATTTAAAAGAAAATTTATTTTCCAAAAACGTGTTCATGAATTATCTAATCAATGTGTTATAGTTTTTAGATAATTTTATAAGACCCTATGTAATTTTTGAAAGCACTATAAAATCAGTTTTAATTTTTAAAATCAGTTTTTCATGTAAATTATGATTTTGAATAAATAGTAAATTAATAATATATAAAAAATTATTTTTGAAAAATGGACTTCATTTTCGAATTCAACTCATCGAAAAATGGTTGGGCAGAAAATTTGGTATTTTTCTGAAGTACTTGAATTTTTTATGAATAGTGATTTACCCTAATTTACAAAATAAGCTAATTAAGTTAATTATAGAGTCATGTGTAATGTTCTACTGAAGTAAGTGCACAAGGTTTGGGATAAAATGATAAAATTACTATCCTTGTTCATGGAATACTAACTATTCCTTGTCTTAGGGTAAATTAATAAACTAATGAATTTTATATTAAGGAAACCCCTCTCCCCTCCACTATAAATACCACCCTTCACACCCCCATTTCCCAACACCTCTCCAGCACCAAGCCTTTATAAAATCTTCCCAAAAATCTTCGCTAACCCCTCTCTCACGTTTATGATCTGATGGTCTCATCAAAATACCAAGCCTATCTTCCTTACGGAGGATCTGAAGAGGAGGATTTAAGAGGTAATTTCTCTCCCTCTTCTCCATTAATTTCCTTTCAAGTTCAAGTTCATTTCTTGATCTCTCCCCACATATCTTCATCCAAATTGTATTTTAAATAAATTATTATAAATATAATGTAATTTTATGATTCTAATAGTATATTATATCATCCAACCCCCTTTCCCTTATCCTCTTATTTTATTAAAGAGAACATTGCTCATGGGGTGTTAATTTATTACCTTTAAGAACGACATATTTTCTTCTTCCATTTCTACCTTCAGATCTGGTCATGAAACCATTTTTATGGTTGAAACAGAATTTTTTAAATGTTTTATGCCCTATTTAATGTTATGTAACTAGCTTATGACCATATTACTAGTGATAAAATAAAACAAGTCCATTATGATCGAAAAATCTCTCAAATTAACCCAAACAATCATTAGTTAATTCTTATATAATGATTCATCCAAATGGATCTAATATAATTCATTATAATATAATTCCAACTACTTTAATATCATTAATAACATGTAATATGATTTCGGGATGTTTACCAATGTTCTACCTGAACTTCAATTTAAGAATACAAGTGAACCATTCAAGAAAACCATAAAAACAAACATTCTCGAACAATGTTTTTTTTAAACTCTATAACTCATCTAAATTAACATAAAATCAATTAATAAAACAATAATGAACCATATTAATATACACAAGGTTTTGTATTTCTAATTAATGAATATTTTTTCATTATACATGACATTAAAGAGAAGGAAGCATTCAGGTACAAGGTAAGGGGAAATTCTCGAACCCAACATTCATCCTTTGAGTTCTCCCTCTTTCACTCCATTTTTTGATATGGTTACCCCTTAAAGATAATTTCATCATATTTTGTTTTCTGTTTCTTGGAAATACATGTTTTTACCTGGTATTTATGTCAAAAAAAATGTTTTCCAAAATAACTCTTATTTTAAGAACACACCTTTTACTTCTCACTCAAAGTGGGAAGTTCTTGTAACATTTATGTTATTCCATCATTAATTTGGGACCCCAAAGTTTATGCATGTTTTCTTCTGAGATGCAACCCATTATATTCCCTGGGACAGTTATGTTCACTTTTGATATATGTTCCATGCGGCAAGAATGATAATGATAATGTTATGATGTGATGGGTGTGCCAAGAATTATATAGCGCAATATGAATGTTTCAAAGTGATGGGTGTTCCCGGAATTATACAGAACTCCAATGCATTGGGTAAAGTGATGAATCTCATGAGTAAATGTCAAATTATTTGTGAAAAATATGCTAGCTTGGTTCAAAAGTGTGTGTGGTAGTTAACCACTAAGACATGATGTTTCACTTTTTATGAATTTCCACATTTCAAATATTATATTTACGCTTCCTCTCAGGTTCATGATTTCTTTACCTATGTCATGATTAAGCTCACCCCATGCTATATTATTCTTTTCAATCCTCTTACTGGGCTTTTATCTCACCCATTTTGATGTATTATCTCAGGTGGAAACATGTACAAAGGATAGGACAAGTGCCAATATGAATCTTGAGAAGAATAAATTAAATAAATTATTATGCTTGATATTGTAAAAGTTATGAATGGTCCTAGTTTTCCCAAGACATTAACCCTTTGGATCGTCTATGTGTTATAATATTATGTAGTTTAGCTTTAATATAATGTAATAGTAATGTAAGAAATGGTAGGGTCTCTATATTGCCCATGTTTTCTTGTTTTTCCAATTTGGTCTAGTTTTCCTATTAGGCTTCTATTTGTTTCCCATGCCTATTATTGTTAGGATTTAGTGATTTTTTATCTAGCATATTGTTATGCCGTAGAATGGTTAGCCATGTAATTCATGAGGATTACTTTGTCCGATTTTCATTTCTATGCTCGTTTGAATTACACAGGTTCATGAGAACCTTTTGTAGTAGACCATAGGGATAATGGACCCAAGGGCTTCTCTAGAGTGTCTATAATTATTATCACGTTGCGAGACCATACGGGGGATTTAGGTTTAGTGCTCCCTCAAAGGTTCTATACATACATTATGAGGCCACAGGGGGAATTGTCATTGACTTCTTCCTTAGAGTGCCTGTAGGTAACCGTTAAGTGACTATAGGGGGGATTGAGGGTGAGTGTTTCCTCAGAGAGTCTTTGACCACATTGGACTATAGGGGGAATTGATGATGAGGGATTAATCAGAGAGTCTATTATAATGTTGAACTAGAGGGGTGATACTGTGTGTGTTTCCCAAAGGGTTACTTGTGTTTTCTTGGTAGGATGAGAGGGTATAGGCTGTGAGTAATTCCTGAAGGGTTACCTGTTTGTGATTATCTTCTTACATTATATGTGGTATTGAATGTTTTGAAACGATAAGGATTTTTACTATTGAGTACTTCCTTGTTTACTGTTACTTTTGTTTATTTCCTGCCATATGTATTCACTGACTATTCAACACATATCTCTTGGTGGTTGCCTATTGGGATTTAGTCTCGCACACTGTTTGGGCCATGATATTGTCCCCAAACAGATTATTTTTTTTCAACTATAGATAAGGGACAATTCCCTTCTTCTTCAGGTATTTGACAGCTTTGAATCTGGAGAGATTGGAACCAAGCTTTGGCTTTAGAGGTTGTGGATTTGACTATTATTTCTCTTGTACATTGGTTTAGTACTGTATATCAACTCTGTGACTTGTTTGGATGCTTTCCTAGACATATCTATCATGCATCATTATATACATGCTCCAGCTATTTATTTCTTCTTTTTTCAGTTGTTTCTTTTTATATGGTAATATTACTACGTCTTCTATTGCTTTCGGTATTACTTCTGTTTTGTTACCCTTCCAAGGATGGAATACTCTCGCCACTATCACACAGAAGGAACTCTCTACTAGTCTTCAACCTCTGGTGTTTGGGGAAATGCGCTTAAGGACATGTGAACAACCGAGTATAGGGCATCTCGGGGCAGCTTTCGGAACCGAGATATTACATTGTGGCCCAAATATAAAACCTGAGAATTAGCTACAGTTTGTAAAAATCTTATCCTTGAGAAATTGTAGAGGGACCCACATATTATTATTATAATATCAAAAAAACTAAATTTTTCAACTTGAATGTGATGAAATAGACTAAACATTTTTAATTAACCATTTAAAATCTATCTAAAGGAAGTTATTTTTTATTATTCTCACATGTTTGATTCTAAGACAAATAGTGAAAACAACATTTTAATAAACACTTTCACCTTTATAAAACCATAATAATATAATCTTGACATAAAAATATATAAAACCTTCTTATTGGAAATAAAAATATTTATAATTCAATATAATGAATATTAAATTAATATTTTGAGTATTTATAAATATGACTAACTTTTGTAACAGAAGATAAATTTAATTCTAATAAAAAATTATTTGTGGTTATTTGCATTTAATAGTGTGTTTGAAAGATGAAATTATTATTTTAAATGATATAATTTTCAAATAAACCCCGTTTTTTAATAATAATTCAATAAATGACATTAGAATCTATATGGTAGATAATTTTAGGGTAAATTCCATTTATTCAGAAAAAATGAAGAATTTTTTTCCATGAATTAACCATAATTTTACTGAAATTAATTTTTTATCAACATTATAAGGTGAATATAGTAAAATTGTTTTTATATTTTCGATTAAAATATCCAAAAAAATTATTTAATCTAATTTCATTTTTGTTAATAAAAATGAGTTATCATGGAAAATGGTTGTCACCATAGTAATAAATAAAAGGGTAAAAATTATTGGTTAAACTAAGGGTTAAGGATTCAAATACCAAAAAAAAACATATCCATAATAGATTAGTTGAGTGAATTCATTACCTCCCATATCATATCATCAAAATATAGAATCTTTAGTTCTAATTTATTGGTAAATTACATTTATTTTATTTTAAAATTAACTGTATTTAGAAAATGTATCACCTCCCACTTATTAAAGGATCAGTTCACACCTATCTTATTAACAGACATTAAGAACCTTATATTGAAAAAGACTTAAAAAATACATACTGAACTCTATTTCCCACATCCTATATGTTTTGGTCTCATCAAAATTCCAATAAAAAGCCTTAAGGAGAGATCCAAATGATGATATCTGGAGAAGATGATTTTTTAATCGAGTTCTTTCATGTTTATGTCTTTTTAAAAACATTATAAATATTATTTAACGATCCTAATATAACAGATCAGTGTCATTTTTATAAGAAAATATTATTATGTTTATGGAAGAACCATTATCTACCTTCTCATACATCTATTAGATAAATTAAAACATCACACATGTTATGCGAGGACTACCACCTCTATTAACAATGTATGCCGTTTCTCATCACATACTTACATGACCATCTGTACAAAAGGATTTAATTAATAAATATTTTATTTTAAACATGATTATGTTTTTAGAATGATAAGTTTTCCATATTATTAAAAATATAAACAATAAATGTTCTTCCAAAAAAAGATAAAATTGATCCATATTATATGTAATATCTTCTCACCATTATCTTTCAACTATCATATTCATCAAAAAATTCATTAGAATAATTTATAAATTTAGTAACATGTTTTCAAAATCATCATGTTTTTATAATAGTGATATTATAATTATGAAATTGCATGTTCTTACTCATTCGGTAGTTATAATACAATCATGTTTGGGTAAGTTTTTACAACCTATATGATTAATATTTTAATTTTTATTTCATGAATGATTATGGAATGATAAATAATTATAATAATATTAAATAATTCATATTTTATAATGTTTTTAAAATTAATTAATGGTAATATATGATTGTAGATTGGCTAATAAAATCAATTTGTTATGATCATTTAAAAAAAATGTTTTTAAGCCTTCGGGGCGAAACTCGCCAGTATGTTCAATGAAATGACTCTGAGAATATTGAACAATATCAACCTCATAATGTAAATTTTTTTTAAAATTTAATAAATTATTAAATCATACCCAATGTTTAAGGAATATATCCACTAGACATGAAACATTCATAGATTACAAAATAGGAAACACAAAAATATTAATTTTATCAATGATTTGTCCATAAATAAGAAATGATGAATTATAGATTAATTTTATATACTAATATAAATATAAATATGATTCATATATATATTTACAAAAAATAAAAATTTATTATAAAAGAGGTTTGGTCATGTTTGACCAAGTGAATTTTCAAGGTAAGGGTTTATTTTAAAATATCATTATTATATGGGATTGATTATGTATAGATTTCTGATATAGGAATTATATGACCTATCCCTCTTAAACCCAAATTATTATTTTATTATTAGGTAATTTATGGTGTTTTAAAATATTATAACTATTTTCAAATATTTGGCACTCAGATCATCCAAAATATTGTTGATAAAAAATATGCCCTATTTTCCCATTCTAGTCACGAATATTCATCGTCTACAACCATATTCACGTTTTAATTGAATAATGTTATGTAATACACATTAATGATTTACTATGGATAGTTTATATTAAATATAAAATTTTAGTAAACATTCTAAAAGTATTATTTTTAACATTTCCCTTACAATAAATGTTTGACATTCTTTATAAATGAGTGAAAATAATATATTTTTAATGTTTTCTCCAATAATAGATTTTCCCGACATTATAAAAATTGTTCACATTTTTTGGTTTTAAAATGTAATATATATTCCCATTATTCTATGATTTATCATTTTAATATCAAAATAATAAGATATGATTTTCCTTATTTTTTTGAAAAGGGATTTTTTTCCCTTATGTATATTTTTATCTTCCATTACAATATTTATTAGATAAGATTTTTTTAATTTTGATATTCCATTATTTTAAATTATATTATAAATAATTATTTTAATTTTATTTTCCACCACATGAAAATTATTTTGAATGTAACTTTTAAAATTGGTTTTCCACTATATTAAAAAATCCTCAAGAATGATATTTTCAAATCATCTCCTAAGTAATACTCTATATCTTCCAAAATATATTAATTTATTACAAAACATTAATATATGATAATTTTATAGTATAATATTATCCCTTACTATTTTATGGTTTATATATTATTTTCTAAAAATGGTTTGTTCTTAGTTCATTAACTTCTTTGAAGTTATGTTCTCTATCACTCTCCATATTTCGTTTGATTTTATTTTTCTACTTCATGTCTAAATTATCTAGTATGAAGGTTATAATAAATATGATCTCTATGCTATATTTAACGTAAATCCATTGGTATATATGATTTTATTTAATGTAATCTTATTAATTACTTTATTATATTAACTAAGGAATATTAACATTCTACATACATTATTCAATAAAAATATTTATTCATTAATAACGAATATTGATAATGTATTATATTAATAATCAACTATATATGGAAGGAATATGAAATGATTAGAGATTGGTATGACCTAGAATTATATATCACCTTGATGCATATAGTAGGTATCATGAGAAAAAATAGTTGGTATTCATTACTTATTGTATGGATATTTGGTGTATTCATGCACATTTATTGAAAAAACTATAGCCAAGGCTATGGTTGTAAGATTAATATATTTAACATCATTAATTCCACCCTTGAGAACATGGAAATAATTTTTATTGTGATTATTATTTTCCAATTTATCATGCATATATTTTTTGGGTATGTTATTGATTATGTGGAAAATTCATTTATTACTCACTCTGTTATATTGGTTATTCTGAATGTATTCATGATATCCTTCTTTGTACACAAACCCTTTCTAGGAAACTGATCTCACCCATTATTTTTTCACATTAAAAATCATATAATTGAGTTATCCTTGAATTAAATAACGTATTTAATGAAAGGAATTATAATATATACATTAAATTTATATGCTCTTTTTTATATTTCCAATGTGATATGGAAATAATATACGCATATAGTCTCCAATGAATAATAAATTGTAAAATTATATGTCATGTTATCTCTCGTATCTTGTACCAATGTAATGTAGTAAACCTTGGTTATGGGTTACTAGAGTTGGGGTTTTTATAGTTGGTAGCAAAGCCTGTTTTTAGTATCCTTGGGAACTAGATTTTATATGAACATGAAAAAAATGATAATTATGAACCCGTAGAATTATCTAAAACTTTTACCAATAAATTATGTATTATATTATGGCTCAATGATGATGAATTTTACTAAGAGACATAATTTCCTTGGGTTAAAATGTAACTATTGATAATTTTTTCAAGGATTTTCCCAGAAACCTTAGCCGTTAACCAATATTAAAATTATAGGGATTAAGTTCGTATAGTATGGAATGTGAATAATGATTTTCAGAGTTAAACTAGTTTCATTAATTTAATAATATTATCCTTTGCATTGAGAAAGTAAATTTTTTGACATAGAGTGATTCATCAAAAAGAAGACTAGTATTTCTCCTTATAAAACATAATAGAGTTATTTTTTATGAATCAAGGTTGTTAAAGATCTATGAATGAAATTATCCAACCCATAATATTTAATTAGAGGTCATAATATTTTTTTAGTTATGGTATCACTATATATATGGTGATAGATGTGAGATATATACATATCATAATAATTTAAAATACAAATTCTCCCAGAATTAGCTCAACATGAGATAAAGTAAATACATGAAACTACTTATGGACTATTATTTCACAATAAACATCCACTAAGGGAAAGAAAACAAGGTTCATGGTGAATTGAGTATGAAAAAATAGGGAGTTCATACTAAGATGATGATATAAAATGATACTATATTCATGGATTTAGTAATGTTGGATATGGGGATTATTTGGGATACGGAAAAAGAAGACCTTTTATCAGATATTTCCAAAATATATTTACTATAGAGGATAAAAAGTTACCATCGTGGTGAAAAGATTTTACTGGACAAAATTAAAGCCCTAAATACTGGTAATTTGATAAAATTCTTCTATGTTGTTGGTATATTGAATGTTGGAAAGTGACTTACAATTCCATAAATACCTAAAATAAACATGAAAAATATAGTTGAATCCCATTTTTCAATTTCATATATAATCATGGGAATCACTAACATGTATAAGGATTTAAGACAACAATTTGGGTTGGATAATAAGATGTAGGAAATTGTGGACAGTTTATCAAGATTTCTATTATTCTAATCATTATATTTTGAGAGACAACATCCTAAATATGATATGCATATTATACATATAACTATATGGTATTTTTCTATTATTTCAATGGAATTTATCACTAGAATATGAGATACCCCTTAGATGAATAATATTATATAGGTTATTTTGGATAACATTATCATATCTACACATTTCTAAAAAATAATGGTTGATATACCCAATGAGAAACATGACTGATTTTATACTAAGTATTTGGGGAGGCATTATGGTGAATATATTTTTATTATTTATTATCTTGATGAATTGTTTAGATTGAAAATATTGAAGATTCTTCAGAATCTTCTTAATGAAAAGATACATTTGAGCACCACATATCATCCCCAAATTTAAGAATATCCTAACTACACTATCCAAACATTAGAAGCTATTTTGTGGTCATTCCTAATTGAAATTCAAGGTATGTGTGGTCATTGTCTATCTTTGGAATAATTTTTATATAAAGATATATTTTATTCAGGCATTCAAATGGATCTCTATAAATCATTTTACATGATGAGATGTTTTACTCTAACTTGTTGGGATGCAGGTTAATATAGGATTCTTATATGATCTTAACTCATTAATGAGACAAAGATGAAAGTGAAAACAATTAAAAATCATATTGACATTACTCAAAGAAGAAAAAATATCTACAAATATAATATGATAATGGATTTTAATTTCCAACTGGGGGACCATGTTTTCTTAAAGATATATCCATCAAATGGATTAATTAGTGTGGGTAATAAAGTGATTTTATGCCCTTGGAAGTACAGAACGTTTGAGATTTTTGAAGGAATTAGAGTTACGTATTAACATTTTGAAATTTCATCCTATCACTCTAATGACTATGATTTTTTCCATATCTCATTTTTAAGTATTTACATGTAAAACCTAAAACAAATTCTCACAAATGAGGAAATATAGTTGGAACATGATTTATCATATTTAAAGAATCTATCATATTTCATTCCACTATAGAGAATGTGTCGTGGAATATAATGACAATTATTGTGATAGTATATTGAAGAAATCATAATATAGAGGATTCATTGTGGGAACAAGAGGAATTAATGATTATGAAATACAAAAAAAATTATTAGATAACATTTTAAAAAAATTAGATTAAATTATCAAAGGAGAAAAAATATAACACCCAATATTCAATTATGATAAATAAATATCTCATCCTAAAGAAACTATAACATGTTGCACATTTTATTATTCCAATAGAAAAAATTATCTAATTTTTTGTTTTAATTTGATGAAATAATCATCATTTTTGAATTTATCATGTCAAATTAGATTAAGATAAATTTTGGGTATTCTTTTTTGAAATTATTGATTTTTAAGGGAATGTTGAAAATGCCATTTTTTAATATCATAACTATTTTTTATATAATTATGATATAAGCATGGAATTAAAAAGTGTGAAACATTTTCCTAAAAAAAGTTCAATTATGGTGTAAAATATTTCTTTTAAAAATAATATGTTGACTTCAAATAAATATTCATTATTTTTTAATCCTAAATTATATTTTATTCTATGTAAAATTATTTTTGGGTATTAGAACTTAATTGAGTGATATTAAGTTCCACAATCACATTTTTTTGATCTAAATGTAAAATAGACTCACATGGTCTATTATTTAACGAATAAATGTCATGGGAATCAATATTATACATGATTTTAGTGTAAATTAATTTTTTTTATGAAAAAATATTTAAAAAAAATTTCATAGTATTAACCAGACTTGTTTAAAAAAATATCATATTTAGAAATATAATGTAATAAATTACATTTCATTTTTGGAACCAGAATATTCACATTTAACATTAATTCCAATTTTATTTCTGCGTATTAAAATCAATTGTCATGGTTACATTCTATTGTCGTGATAAATGTTAAAGGGGTTAATATGGGGATTAAACTAATGGATATAGACTCAAATATCACAAAATATTATCAATAATTGATTGGTTTAGTGGATTATTCATCGTCCTTATCCTATATTATAAATTGGTTGAATTTGGTACCCCTTTCATGGAAAGTGTTATTTATATTATTTTCTAATGAAGAGTATTTACTAAAGTTACAACCCTCTCACTTAAAAAATGATCCCTTTAAAACATCATATATGAACACAAGTTTAGCATATTGGATCATCCAGTATATCGATAAATAACACCCCATATCAATTTTACACTTCATATTGGTTATAGTCACCAAAATATTAATCTAAGAAATCATAAAAAGATTTCCAAATAAGGTTATCAATGGAATATGTAATTATTTTAACCTAGTTCTTACATGTTTCTTCTTCTTAAACCTCCTAAAAAATTATATAACTATATTAATATAGGGATATAAATATAATTTGTGTTCTAAAATTTTATTAGGCTTAATTAAGAGACATTATCTAAATTCCCTTCCATCAATTTAAAAAAAGAAAACATTGTCAGGGTTATGTGAAAACTACTACCTTCATAAAAAATGTATTTAGTTTTTCTTCCCATCAATACATGTATTGTTCTAGAAATGAATTTTATAAATAAATATTATATTTTTAAAATTATTATGTTTCTAAAAATAAAATTTGGACATTCTATTAATTATATAAATAATATAAAGTCCTCTAAAAATGAGAATGTTCAGACACTTTGTATGTAATAACATCTTAATATTATCTTTAATTTATCTTTTTAATAGAACTCTTATTAAATATAATTTATCAAATTTATTAACATATTTTTTAAATCATTATTTTTTGTAACAGTGATATTATCATTATGAAATAGCATGTTCTTACTCAATCTATTGTTACAAAATGCTCTTGTTTGTGTCTGTCTTACCACATACATTGACGATGTTATAATGATTGTATAATGACTGATTATAGATTTTTAAATACTGATAATATCATGTAATAGTTATAAATTTAGTATGTTTTAATATTTATTTAATATTAAAATATCCTTGTATTTTTTTTAATATGATAATTTCTTTTTAAGAAATTAATTTTAAAAAAATATATATTTTTAAGAGATCAATGTGATCTATCACATAAGTTCACAGAAAAAGATATGGTACTATATAAATATATCTATTAAATACTATAAAATTTATGAACATCATGTATCTGATGAAACCATGAATAAGTTCCAAGGATCAAAACAACTGGATTAAAAACAATCATTAGAAACTAAACAGTTACTGAAAAAATAACGATTTAAACAAATAAGTATGAATAAATGGATAATGAAAAATTATTAGGGAATGTTATCATGTAATATAAATATAAATATATTATATATATATCTTTATAATAAATATGATTATATTTTTAGGGAGGTTAGATAATGTTTGATTAATAATACGTCAAATGTAATGGCTTATTTTACAATCTCATTTTTATCTTGGATTGTTTATGTTTAAATACCCATTGAGGGAATTATATTATATATATTTTGAAAACCCATATACTTTCATAACCTATGGTAATTTTGATTGGTTTTTAATATTATTTACATTTTTCATATATTTTTTAGTCAAATCAACTGAAATAATAATTATATAAAAAGACAGACTTATTTTTCATTTTTAATGCGAATTATTTTCGTCCATATTCATATATGTTATTTTATTTCAAGGATTTTATTGGATATTATTAAATAATTTGATAAGGTAATTTTATAATAAAATTTAATTAATATTAAAAATTTGAAAATTAATATTTTTAATATTCTACATACAACTTATTTTTAACTTTCTTTAAAAAAATTTGAAGATAATATATTTTTCAAATTTTCCACATGAACTGTTTTACAACATTCATGATCATTATTCAATATACATCTTACATTACCTATTTTTATGGTCTTATAAAGTAATATATCTTCCCACTATTCTATGATTTTTTTATCAAAAGAATATGATATTTTTTCACTAATTTTTTTAAAAGGGTTTTCATTTTATTTATGAATATTTTTATATTACACTATATATTTTATTAATTAATAATCGTGTACATTAAATAATAAATTATTGTAAATTAATTTAAAAATAAATTTTTAAAATCAAACTTGAATTCTAATGAATTGTTTTCTAAATGAAAATTTTATCTTTGTTTTTTAAATATGTTATAAAATCTTTAAGAATTTTCATTTCAATTTTTTTCAATATTTTTCAACGCTATAATAAAAAATAATTTCCTTTATAAAAAAAAATAATTTGTGATGAATCAATGTTCTCCATTAATACCTTATTAAATTATGGTTTATACATTATTTTTCATAGATGGTTTTCACCTGGTTAATTCACTTCATTGGAGTCATGTTATTTACCACTCTCTATATTTTATTTGAAATTATTTATCTTCATCATGGCCTTGTTATCTTGTAAATTGAATAAATTAAATATTATATATTTATTTTCATAACAATATAATCATTTCCATATATGGTGTTAGTTCAATATATCTTACTATGAATGTTATTCTATTCACTAGGGAATATAGATTTTTAATATAATAGATTAAATACTAATATTTTTTATTAGAAAGTGATATTTATTATATATTATATTTATCATTCAATATTCGAGGAATGAATATGACATGTTTGGTGATTTATTGGTTATGAAATTATATATCCCCCTCGATGCACAGATTTTGTATCATGAGATAAACTGGTTGGAATGACTTGCACATTATTTTAGTATTGGGTGGATGCCATCCTGTTTATTGAAAATTTCATCATCGAGGCAATGATGTTAAAATTACATGTTGTTATTATTCATTCCATCATTGAAAAATTAGTTATTATTGTATGTGTGATTACTAGGTTTTTATTTTCCATGGATACATTTTGTGTATAAGTTATTGATTATATTTAAAATTTATTAATTATTCACTCTGTCATATTATTTATGACATATGTAATCATGATATATTCTTCTATACACCAACCATTTCAAGGTATCCAATATCACATATTATTTCATTCTCATTTCCCTAGAGTATCAATATTTGATTATTGAATGAATTCAAGGATCTAATAAATGGGATAATAAATCATTCTTGATTTTTTAAAGTTTGGTTTCAATTTTCCAACACAATATGGAAATAATGTACGTATTTTTTATCCAAATTCTACTAAAATACTGGATCTTATGTGATGCAATCCATTCTATCTTGTACAGTTGTATTATAGTAAATATTGGATCTCTGTTAATGGAGTAAGGTTTGTTACACCAAATACCTGATTCCATGGACTCAAATCCCCTTTGAAATGAATAGTACATCTTCTATGTACCCCACTATAGTACCTATTGTTGTAATAAATCAAATATAGTGCTATAGTACAATTATTTTGACATGAAAATTGATAACATGCTGACTTGCACCAATGATACATGTATTATTGTGAGGTTTCTTTACCACTAATGTAATTCCCCAACTATAAAAGAGAATAAAATCATTCATTCCATCATAAGAATCTCAGCGACAACCCAAAATATGGTTCCACATATAAATTCTATTATCAAGATAGATATGAATGAAGTACTAATAAAGATTTCCATTTCAATATATATGTAAGGTTTCATCCAACACCATCCAAAAACATTTAATATCATTTAGTTCTAAACATATTTATGTATATAGTATAATTTTCCTTTTGAGTTTATTACACACCACATGACTTGTGTGGTTCCATGAATGCTACGCCCATATGAAGAGAAAAACCTAACACATTGTAAGAATTAGGTAATCATAAATCAGTTTCTACACTCCATATTTATGAAAATTCCCATGAGAAGAAAAAATATTTTTTTTAGAATAGAAATTGAATATAAAAAAATTCATCACAAAAAATGTAACACCCCATGATTTCATAGTACATTATCTCTTCAATGTAATTCAATAACTTGCGCTACATACTAGACCAAGTTCGAGCACACCACGACTTACCAAACATGCCATTCAAAAAGTGGTTATGAATAATGTTAACTAAATTTTGAAATTTAAATAATCCATATATTTTTAGTATCTATATTATGTGTTTCTTAGAAATTATATAAGCACAAATTCATATTTTTCATATAAAGAATTATTTTTTAAAAAATGGAATGTTACTTCATTTTAATGCAACGCATTTTTATATACAAATATTTGACACTTTTATATATTCAATTTAATGAAATTAAATTATTATTTAGAATCAGGACATAAAAATTTACTTTTAATGAATTTTTGGTGTTATTTTGATAACTTTCTTATTTTGGTGAATAGTGAAAAATACAAAATTTTAAATCTAATCAACATTTTAAATCAAAACAATATATATTGTTAAATTATAAATTTGAATGGTTTGGAAGTATAATTAGATTATATTTTTATCATCTAATACTATTTAGGTCATTAAAAGTAATTTCACATTTACTGTTGACATATAAACATGTCAATCTTTTGATAGTTTTTATTTTCTTAAAACACGCTTTTGGGTTTTGACAACATAAATAATTTTAAATTAATTAATGAAACTTATATGTTTTAAATATGGTAAAATATAATTCAATTTTTAATTTATAATATCAAAATTATCTTAGGGAATTTTTGGTATTTTTTTAAAAAACATTAAATTTTTGAACAATAGTTAAAAACACAACGTTATTGTCTAAAAAATACATTTTATTTTAGAAATTATTTATTTTATTTAAATTTATTTTAAGTAAAAATTAGATATATAATACCAATATAATTTAAATTTAATTCATTGGAGTCATTTTATCATAAATTTAGATGTATAAAATTTCGTTGACCTTTTTAACGTCTTTTACCCACCTTCTTGGCACGATAACAAATTTGCATTAAATGTAATTTTACTACATCTGTGAATTGAATTTCAAATATCTAAGGGACACAGTTGATATTATTATATAAATTTTTCTTCAGTAAGATGAAAATAATTTCTGGAGAATAGTAACTTTTGACTTTGGTTTACCGTGATTAAAAGTAAATAGGGTAATTAAAGGTAAAAATGATTTTATAATTACCCCAAAAAATGTCCTAATTCTATTAGATAAGTTTATTTCGACCATAACCAAAATTAGGAATAAAATATGATCCTTCTGGTCCACTTGGATTAGATTATGGAATTTATTATTATTTTATTTAAAGAATAGTTAAAATGATAAATTCAAATTTTAATAACAAGGCAATTTTTAATATAGGGATATACACAAGATAAATTCAACTACAAATATTAATTAGAAATCTGAAAATATTTCCTACATGATGGTATTTTATTTATAATTTTTATAGATTATATAATTAGAATTATTTATGACACAATGATAATACAGTAATTACATTATCAATGAATGATTAAAATAATTGATATTATAAAAATAAAAATAAAAATAAATTTTGGATTTTAATGTCATACAATAATTTTCGAGAGTAATATGACATGTTAGGGATGATTAAATTTAATTTTTCTGAAGTAATCATGTGGTTATAACTTTCAAAAAAACGAAATACTAATTACTGTCGAAATTGACATAAATGAGTTTTTAAAAAAAAATACTATATTATTAAATGATATAATATTCTTGAAAATTTAAGGTTCATAAAAAGGCCTTATATAGTATTAAATTTTTAATTGATTAAACACTTGGTGTTCTCTTGGATTTTATAGTAATATTATTGTCCATTTATTATATTCATTCAAGAGGACATGTTAAAAGTTAAACTATTTAACTAAGAGTAAAATCTAAAATATAGGGTCAATATGGTATCCTAACTTGTATAAAACATAATGATTGAGATTATTTAGACTCATACCCACATTAGCTTTTAAATAAATCAATTTTGAGCCATTATAAACTGAATATTATTTTTTAATAAAATAATATGTCAAACTTTTCCTAAAATAACCATCACCTCTCTTATAAAAGGGTACTTCCCCTTCTCTCAAAATCACTCCTCCAGTGAAATTTGGCTTGGCCAAAAAATGCCAAAATATCCTCCCAACATCTCTCACTACAACCTAGAGGCCATAACATGTGCAGAAGCCCAACCTATGGATCCCTTTTGTTCAAATAAAAAAACACCCTAAGAAGAGGTAATTATTTTATCCCCTGTTTCAAAGTTCTTTTCTTCTTCCACTTTCTATTTAATAGTTATTTCCATACCAAAATAATAAATTCAGTACCTTATACATAAAATTATGTTATTATAATTATGGTACTACCATACTTATTATTATAACCATCCTATGAATGATAATTTCACTATGCGTGTGTACGTAAGGTTTACTGTCTCCACGTCGGGGTGTAATTTGTTATGCAACACTATGTTTTTTGGATGGATATAATGATGAGTAATATGTCTATAAATAATGAAACTAAAATTATAATTTCTTTGTTAAATTATTGTACCATACAATTTCACACTTATTAATCATTAAGGAAATGATATCGTCGCTCGCTTGTACGTACGGTTTACCGTCTCCATGACGTGATGAGATTCATTTCCATGTTCACCATTAAACGATGATTATAAAAATAAATATTGTTAATGTGTATGTAATATATGATATAATAATGATACTTGAGATATATATATATATAGTTACATATATATTATTCACATACTTCAGTTCAATATGACATGAAAACGGAAACAGTGTTTAGGCGTACGTACAGCCTACCGTCTCCACAAATGGTGTTTTCCATTTCATATATTTATCTATTATAGATATTTATATTATAAATATATAAGATATATAAATCATGTTTCATATTCTCGAAATATTTAAATCATGATCTAAATGATACAATCTAGAATAACAAGTTAAACACATACGATAAAGAAAGTGATTGTTACACAAAATGATAATTTAACATATAAATCAATATTTAATTGGTAGTATAAGTTAATAAATGTATAATTTATTATAAAATAAATATGAATAGGGTTATGTTATAATTTAATAACATACTATTGTCATTATACCAGAGTTTAAACATACCCTTGACCAAAGGAAAGTGCAAGGTAAGGGTCAATTCCTCAATCTCATTATTACGTGAGATTGTTTTTTTGTACGCATTTTATGAGAAATATTTATTATCCTTGTCCATGTTTAATAAAATAATTTTTCAAAATTATTATTTTAATGTAATATTTAATAAAACCATACTTTAATATTTTTTAAAAATTTATTTATAAAATTTTTCCTCGTTAATATCCATGTTTTCAAAATGGATTTAAGGATTTATTTGTACGGACATGAATATTTTAAAATGTTAATTCCTTTAAAAAGTTTCAAAGTGGTATGAGAATCTTTGATTCAAAAATATATTTTAAATATCATCCATTATAAATTGTATAACTTTTAAATGATTTCATGAAAAAGGGGTATTTTACCAATGAGTTTTACTGATCATTTTCAACTATATCAACATCCTTTACTAGATATTATTTTTTATTGAGTTTTATTTTTTATAAAACAACATTCCATATTGTTCTGAATGAGTTATGATATTTTTTATTGTGGATGTGATATTTTTAAACCATTCATGTTTTATGGATAATGTATTGACATTTTTTATTCTAGTTTTAATACTAATGTTTAGGTTATTTTTCCACAATTACATATGAGGAATATAGTTGACTTAGTTTGTGATGGGTAGAGACCATTGTAGCTCCTCGATGTATATGTATGTATCATGAGACAAACCAGTGTCTTGGCACAAGGCTTTGAAAAAAGTTTTATTTGTAGTATTGGCACGAGGAATTTACTATGTGGTAATGATGTATGGTATTAGGAATTCCATCATTATTAATTTAGTTATTACACGTGACTATTCGAATAATTGAATATCCATCTGAATGTTTATATGGAAATGTTTGATTTATTTTCTCCATATTATGATCTTGTTTATGTTTAAAAGGATTATGATTCAGTTACACATATTTACATAAAATTTTATATATTTTGTTAAATTATTTACCCTTACTGAGCATCTGAGATCACAACTTTATTTTGTTTTGTTTTGCCTAGATTCAAGGTAGTGTATTATGTATGTCATGAAGGGTTAATCTATGGGAATAATGTTATTCTCAACAGATTAATTATGTTGTGTTTTATGTTTGAATATCTAATGTGACATTCATGTCTGTAATCTATATTCCAAGACTACAAAACCGATCAGTCTTTAGGGACTTAATTCCTCGTAATCATGTCAATGTATAAAAATAATCCACCATCTTTGGGATTCTGGGGTCAAGGAATTACAGTTGGTATCAGATAAAGTTTAGTTCAATCCATGGAAACTAGATTTAGAAAAACTATGATTATAAAAGATTACCCTAAGATAGAATTTGAGGATTAGTATATTTAAACTTCCTACATTTTGGTGATGTAGATATCTTGCGTATTTTCCAATCAATATATCCCTTTATGGATATGAGAAAGTAAAGGTGGCTCTAACACCGATGTACCTAGGAGTAAAAACACCGAAAAGGAGTTTCGTGCTTGACCATGTGTATCCTGGTACAAGACAATGGGCCTTGTTTCACTCATGGTTACGACACTCCTGAGGGATATGCTTAGAATAATTCACATTTTTTTATAAACCATTATGAAGGATTTAGGAGTAAATACTTTCACAAAAAATCCTTTTTTATGATTTTAAATTCTATGCATAATCATTTCAATTTACATTATAAAATTTACAATTTTGGAATTATGCATTGTGATTCATAAACTAACATAATGTATGTCATTTTTTAGAAATTGTGTCTGGTAGAAGGAATGAGAACTCCAACAATATGCATGATCCAAAGAGTAAGATTGATCAAATCCTTCATAGTATTAAGCTAACATTTGGAAGGAAAATTGTCTCCCACATATTCTCATCATATGAATAAATTTTATCATGTGTTGATAAGATAAGTAAATAATTCTCCAAGTCCTATGGCATTGAAGTGAGGCAAGATAAGAAAAGGATGGTAGAGAGAAAGATAGATAAAGGGGAGGGGAAATAAGGAATTTCCCATATATGGTGACTGTGGAAAGAATCGCCTGGGTAAATTCATAAAGAAAATGGAAGTTTGTTATAAGTGGGATGAAAATTGACACTAAGAACATGATTTCAAGGCTAAGAAAAAGGTTTAAAATGTACAATTCTTCATCTGTAAGGAGTTGGGACACAACTCGAATCAATTTTCAAATCATCAGAGTATGCCCCAAATGATTCTATTGGATAATAATCAAGTTATGATACTACCACAAATGAAGAGGAATGACTAGTGTTATAATGTTTTTATTATAGAATAATTTCATTTGAGTGTTGTATCAATAATTTACTAGTTATATGATTTATGTAAATAAATAAGGATTTGTACTGCAATACTATTTAATTGATGATTTGTGATTATAAGGTTCTTTGAAAAGTGACTCAATAACAAGTTAAATTTTTTTTTAAAATACATGTATGAAAGAATGATAACCATTAATATGGTCCTGATACTGAGGTAGTAATTTTATAATAATATATTATTTATTTGGATAAATTATATTCGATATTTTTCACTACATTGAAACTAATTATTTGTTAGTTTAATCCAATATTGTTGGAGTTTACAGAAATTTTGGATATAAGGAGCAGATCCAGTATTCTATAAAGAATAAGTGAGAATGAATACTATCACTAAAGTTTTATGATAATTTATGGTGTTATCATGTTTTAAAAGAACACATGATGACGGTATTCACATGTAATTACGTGGAAAAATGATCTTTATTGTGTTTACCTACATTGTCAATTTTGGACTGTGAGTTTGGACCAATGTATTTTGGATAAGTCTAATGGTTGGAATGAATTAAGATTCAACGGATACTATTTTTAAGGTAAAATAATTTCATAAGAATATTTTTGTATTTTTATAAAATGGACAACCTGGTGGTCGGGCGGCAACCCGTCACGTCCAGCAAGGGCACGAGACTTGAACCTGCAACCGGAGGGTAACAAGGGTGTATCTCCTACCACCAGCCTACGTGATGTCTTGGTTTATATAAGGTAGTTTTTATTAAATATTATGAAAAATAAATTATAAATTCATTATTTATGGAAAAATATATTATTAGGATAAATATAATATTTTTGAATTCTATTATATTTTGAAGTGAAAGAAGGGTTTGGGGCATGAATTAGTTGGAGGATAAAACTATAATTGTTATGTATATTTTTCCTCGTATTCTTGGAATAAATTTATTCTTAAACTTTAGTTAAGGTATATTAAAACCGAAAATATATTATTCTAATACATTATGTATTGTTGAACCGATTATATTTTAAATCATCATAGATTGATAGTTTTGAGGCGCTCAATTTTACACTTGTTTGTGACTGATGACATCAATCACTCCCTATAAATATTAATGTTTGTCCTCCAATTATGCATCTCTAAATAACACCAAGGTTATCTTAATAGAGATTAAAATATGGTGGTGACCTTTTCTTTTTTGTTTCCCCTTTATTAAGACTATATTTTATTAAAACAATTTCTGATGTGGGTTTTCCATAAAGCTATTTTTCTATTTTTTACATTATTTTTTTGAAATAAAATCCAAATTAAGCGGAAAAAACTTGTTGACGGAGTGGAGAATTTTACACCCCAAAATTTCATAGTATTTTATATTTTCAAAGTAATTCAATAACTTGCACTACACGCAATATCGAGTTCGAGTGCACCACGACTTACCAAACTAGTCGTTCAAAAAGAGCATATGAATAGTATTAACTAAATTTTGATTTTTATATACTCCATATAAATTTAGAATCCATATTATGTGTTTCTTAGACATAATATAATAAAAAATTCATTTTTTTTCATATAAATGAAGTATTTTTCAAAAAAAAATTAATTTTGCCGCATTTTAATGGAAAACTTTTTTTAAACCAATATTTCACACTTTTATATATTTATTTTAAGGAAATTAAATTTGTCTTTATAATTGATACATAAAAATTTTGTTTTGATAAAAAAAATTCGTGTTTTTTCTATAACATTCATATTTTGGTGAATAGTGAAAAATACAAAATTTTAAAAGACACCCACTTTTTTAATAAAAATAATTATTGTGTTAAATTTTACATTTTAATGATTTTTAAGTATAATTAAATTATATTTTTATCATTTAATACAATTTAGGTCATTATATGTAATTTCACATCTATATTTGACATATACACTTGTTAATATTTTGATTGTTTTTACTTTTTAGAAACCCGCTTTTTGGTTTTGACAGTGGGAATTAATATTAAATTAATTAATGCAACTTCCAAGTTTTGAATTTGGTAAAATATAATTTATTTTTTAATTCAGATAATTAAAACTAGCTTAGAGTGAGGTTTTAGTAATTTTAGGAAAACATTTAATTTTTTATGAATAGTGAAAAACACTATAGTATTGTTTAAAACCCACTTTTTATTTAAATAATATTTTATTATTTATTTTAATTTATTTTAATTAAAATGAGATATATAATACCTATATAATTTTAATTTAGTTCATTGGAGTCATTTTATAATAAAATTAGATGTATAAACTTTTATTGAACTTTTTAACATCTTTTACCCACCTTCTAGGCACATTAGAAAATTTCAATAAAATGTAATTTTACTTCTTCTGTTAATTGAATTTAAAATTCTGAGATACACAGTTGATATTAATAATTAAAATGTGGTTCAATAAGATGAAAATAATTTGTGGTGAATAGTAAATTTTGGATTTTATTTATCACGGTTAAAAGTAAATAGGGTAATTAAAGGTAAAATGATATTATAATTACTCTAACCCATGCCCTAATTCTATTGGATAAATTAAATTCGACCACAACCAACTTTGGGAATAAAACATGATCCTTTTGGTCCACTTGGATTATATTTGGTCATTTATAATTATTTTATTTAATGAAGTGTGAAATGAGTTAAATTCAAATTCTAATAACTAAAACATTTTTAATATATGGTTACACAAAAGATAAATTCAACTATAAATATTAATTATAAATATAACAAGATTTAATAAATTACAGTACTTTATTTATATAATTTAGTGGTAATATAATTAAATTTATTAATGGCACGATGATGATGTAGTAATTACATTATCAATTAATGATTAAAATAATTTATATTATAAATGTTAAAATAAATGTAAAATGAGGCTTTTGATGCCATCAAATAATTTTCTAGATTAATATGACCTATTAGTGTTGATTCATTGTATTCGTTTCGAAGAAATGATGCACATATGACTTTAAAAAAACCCAATACTAAATAGTGTCAAAATTGACATAAATGATTTTTTATAATAAATATTATGTAATTAAATGATATAATATTCATAAAAAAATAGGTATGGTCAAAGAACATATATAATGATAAATATTTCATTAATAATCCACTTGGGTAAATCTTGGATTTTTTATAGTATGTTTATTAACCATTTATTATAATAATACAAGAGGGCATGGTAAATGTTAAACTATTTAACTATGAGTTAACTCTAAAATATATTGTTAATATGGGGACATAAAATTATGTAAAAACTATTCATTGAGATAATTGTGACCTATCCCCACCATATCATTTCAATAAATTAATTAATATCCATTACAAATCGAATATGATTTTATAATAAAATAATATTTGAAACATTTCCTAAAGTTACCATCACCTCTCTTATAGAAGGGTATTTCCCCTTCTCTCAACATCACACCTCCAAAGCCATTTGACTTGGCTACGCCTACCCAAATATCCTCCCAACTTCCTTCACTTATACCTATAGGTCTTTCCTTGAGTAGAAAGATATCATAAGGAGCCCTTTTGTTCAAATCAAAAGGAAACACCCAAAGAAGATGTAATTATTTTAACCCTGATTTCATTGTTATTTTCTTCTTCCACATTCTCAATCATTGTTATTTCCATACCAAAATAAAAACTGAATACCTTATATATACTATTATGTAATTAAATTTTTGTAAAACCATAATCATTATTCTATCCATACTATTAATGATAATGTCAACATGTATGTGTACGTACAGTATACTGTCTCCACGTCATAGTGTAATTTGTTATTCAACACTATGTTATTTAAATGGATATAATTATGAGTTATATTTATATAAATAATGAAACTATAATGCTAATTTCTTTGTAAAAGTACTATACCATCCAATTCAACACCTTTTAATCATTAATAAATTTATATCGTCACTCATGTGTACGTAAAGAATATCGTCTCCACGACGCGATTAGATTCATTTCCATGTTCACTATTCAACGATGATTATAAAAATATATATTTTTAATAAGTATGTAAAATATGACATAATAATGGTACATGATATATATATGTGTGTGTTTGTTTGTGTGTGTGTGTGTGTCCTTACATATATCTTATTCACTTACTTCCATTGAATACGATATTAAAATGAAATACTGTTATGCGTACGTACAACCTACCAACTCCATAAATGGTGTTTTCCATTTCATATATGAATCTATTATAAATATTTATATTCTAAATATATATGTTATATAAATCATGGTTTATTTTTTTGAATTATTTATATCATGATCTAAATTATATGATCAAGAAATACAAGTTAAATCACATACAATAAAGAAAGAGATTATTACACGAAATGTTAATTTAACATGGAAATCATTATTAAATGGGTATTATAAATTCATAAACGAATCATGTATGATAAACTAAATATGAATATAGTTATGGTATAATTTAATAACATACTATTGTCATTATAAATGAGGTTAAACACACCCTTGACCAAAGGAATGTGCAAGATAAGGGATAATTCATAAATCTCATTATTATCAATGATTGTTTAAGTGTATGTATTTTCAAGAAAATATTTATTATCCAGGTCCATGTTTCACAAAATAATTATTAAAAATTATTCTTCTAAGGTACACTTTAAAAAAAATATCATTATAAATGTTTTAAATATTTATTTTAATAAATCATTCTAATTAATGCCCATGTTTTCAAAATGGTTTTAAGGAATTATTTATATGGATTTGAATGTTTTAAACTGTTAATTCCATTAAAAATATTCAATTTGTTATTGGAAAATTGGATTAAAAAGTATTATTTCAATTTATTCCTTTATAAATAATGCGACTTTTAAATGATTTCTTGAAAAATGGATATTTCACTCAAGAGGTTTTACTGATCATTTTCAACTATATCATAATCCTTTAGTGGATATTATTCTTAATTGAGGTTGCTTTATTATAATATAATTTTCCATATTTTATTTAATGATTTGTGATATGTTTTACTTTGGATGTGCTATTTTTATAACATTCATGGTTTATGGATAAAGTATTGGCATTTCGTATAATAATTTTAAAACAAATGTTTATGTTATGATTATACAATTTCATATGAGGAATATTGTGGACTTAGTATGTGATGGATAGACCATGAACTAGCTCCTCGACGCATTGGTAGGTGTCAAGAGACAAACTAGTGTCTTTACAAAAGTCCTTGAAAAAAAATTTATTTTTAGTCATGGAACAATGCCTTGACTATGTGGTAATGATGTTTGGTGTTAGGCAATCCCTCGTTATAAAATTAATTATTACATGTGATTATTCGACTAGTATAATATCCATGTGAATGTTTATATGGTAATGTTTGATTTATTTTCTCCAAATTATTTTCATTTTTATGTTTAAAAGGCTGTTGTTTTTATTAAACATATTTCCTTTAATGTTTATAGCTTCCACAAAATTAATTACCCTTTGTGAGAATCAGAGATCACCCCTTTCTAATGTTTTGTTTTACCAAGATTCCAAGAAGTGTATTATGTTTGAAATGCTTGGTAAATCTAGGGGAATAATTTCATTTTCAATGGATTATTTATTATGTGTTTTATGTTTGAATGTGTAATGTACCGTTCATGTATGAAATATATTTTCTATCACTACAAAATTGATCAGTCCTTTGGTACATGATTCCTTCTAATCATGACAATGAATTAAAATAATACATCGGCTCCGGGCTTTTGGGGTCAGGGCATTACAAAAACACATTCAACATTAAATTTTTAACTAATAATAAATTAAAAATATTCCAATAAATACCAAGGATGCATTATTAATCCTTTTATGAATACAGCATTTAAAAATATTTGTAAAACCCATTTATTTATGTACAACACCCCATTATTGTGTATTTTAAGGTCATATAGTACTTGGTTTGAGTTTTATGATTTCCAAAAAAATTTGATGTGTTTTGGAAGTCTTTCTAGAGGTGCACATTAGGAGCATTGTTTTGGTAAACTGGGTAACTCCTCCATGAAATTTTGGAATAGGTTTAGGGTTGGTGCATGGTCATTCTTATCCAGGTGAATTCCAAGAGAAACTGCTCAAGTGGAGATAATGGGATAAGAAAGATTATTTAATGGGTTTTCAAACCTTTCAAATCAACAATATGAGTGGATGGTTTGGCGATAGTAACATAATGTGGCTGGAACATGGTTTTCAAAACTATATGGTACAATTATATAGATCCCTATAATATGCCTAATGTCATACACATCGTTAGAATATATATTAAAATCTCATGCATCGAAACCATGAGATGATAATTAAGTGCTATGAAAATTATAATTTAACCAAGATTTTCAAGTTTAAACTCTCATTATTCCCCTATTCGGTTATGATATAAAACACATCACCTCTTATAGAAATATTAGGTAATTTCCGATGACCTCAAATATTTTTTTTATGAATTAAGGTTTGTTATATCTCTTGAATTGATGGTAAGTCCTTATTCTCACATGTTCTCTCAATATATTCCCATGTTATCTCTCATGGATCCATGAATATAGTATATTATAGATTTATCAATGTTGTATGATGTTTATTTTGATGATATCTTGTATAATTCTAATCAACAGAATATGTTTCAAGGTAGAAAGAAGGGATTTTATTTTTCATTATTCGTCATCATCACCCATTGAGATTTAGGTGAATTATCTTCAATATAAAAATTATATAACTCAAAGGAATAGTTTTATTTGAAGGTTTTTCTTTAATTTATAGAGTCAAATAATGGATATGATTTATATTTGATAGAAATATTATGTGGATAACAATTATCAGCTTATTTGGTTAGTCTTGGGTGATCATGGGTTCTTGAGAGTCTCTATGTGGATATGGGATTTTCATTTTGGTATTAAAGTTAAACTATCTCATTGATATATATATATATAATTCATAAATTATATAATGAATTGGAGAAATGTATTTTCATTAGGATTTACTACCATTATTTGGATCTATAATTAATGAATTTCATGTATATCTATTAAAGAAGTACTAGCCTGATCTTGACGGTGTATTTTTGAGACCATTTGTATCCAGATCCCAATTATATATTGATTTTCATTCTCATACAGATTCTGTAAATACAATGGACATTTTTTTGTTGTAATGTTGTCAATTTGGTACTGGTTTTATGGCATTTAGGACATATTCCAAAATTGACATGAGAACCTAAGAAGGTAATACTAAAATAGTGGCTCACGCTTACCCAAAGCAATACCTATCACTATATTTATAAGGATGGAAATAAAAATGGTGGGAAGAATGTAACACCTCTATTTTTAGGAATATAACCCCTTAATTATGTATTTTAAGGATATATAATACCTTGGTTTAGTTTCCTGAGTTTTTATATGGATTTTGAGTGTTTTGAAACTGTTTTTTAGTGTTTCACAGTTTGAGCATGGTTAGGGGAAACCATAAAAGTCCTATGAAAATTTTTATGGTATGGTGTATAATTGGTTAATGGTTTTCCCCATTTGTAAACATTCCAAGATAAAGCGTGCGAGTAGAGACGGTGGGAGAAGCATGGTGGGAATACATTTTGTGAAACAATTTGATCCAGCTACATGAGTGGATGGTCTGTAAATATTATAATTATATTGTCGAATCATGGATTCCAAAACTATTCCGCACAACCATGTGGTTCCTTGGGTGATTTATAATAGCATATTTATGGTTGGAATGCGTTTAAAAAACCATGTGATGTATAATAAATGCTTTAAAAATTATAATTTTACTCTGATGTTCACTAAAGAAATATCATTTTTATCCAATTCTCCTAGGCTTTCAAACTCCTCTCCTCTAATCTCCAAGACATACTTGGCGATTTACAGTGATCATGAATATGTTTTGGATCAGTCATGGTGTGTTAGATCATTTTTATTTATTGTAAATACTTATACGTTCTTTTTCTCTCTATATGTTCTAATCTTCTCTCTCATGGGGCCATAGGTACTTTAATTTTTATATATATATATGTTATATTATATTTATATTTATGAGATATTTTTGGAATTTACTTAGGGGAAAATGTTACAATCCCATATTGAGATGTTTCATTTTATTCATTTCTTCGTCATCTGTTGAGGGGTAGGTGGTTTCTCTACAACTTTACTTAGTCTAGATCTTGAATATATGGTTTTATATGAATATTTTCATATATATTTATTGAAAATGTTAAATTATTTATTTAAAGATAAAAATTTTTATGAATTGGGAACATGGTAATTTTAATGGGACTGAGAAAAACATTAGTTTAAATTTCATAAATTATTGTCGTAAAATTAATGATTTTTTTAATGAAAGCGTAATGATTGTTGAAATTATTTAAATGAAAAAGCTATTTTATGTGGATTTTTTTGTTATGGGAATATAGGATACATCATTTTCATGTGTTCATATGCATTTGGGATGTATCAAGGTTATGAAGTACCACAAACAAAGTGGGACATTGGATGATCAGGATGTACCCTTTTGATTGTAGGTAACCAGGTGTTGGCTGGGTGATAAGATAAATCACCACTCATGTGTATAGGAATATTAATGTAATTCTTGTGTGTCTGTGTGTGAACATGGAATGGTTATTAAAAGTGGTATGAAATGGTGATAATCATCTTTAATGTTTTCATACATGGAAATTTTTTATGGATTGATATAAAACTATTTATCTAATTCTTATATGGTTTATATAAAATTTTATAACAAATTCTTGTCCTGGTGGGGTTTGTATGGAAGAATGTAGATATTACCTATATTGTGGCATACTGTCCCCTTTCTTGGGTATATTAGTGTACATACTGATGTTGTTTACTATGACATAGGAAAGTGAAAGGTGCTATATTTATCTTTTGATTCTTATTTATAATGTTGAAAAAGTCATATGGTGTTAGATCCAGTCTAGAGATGATTGGGATTATACCACTTTGGTGTAATAGGGAATTTTTAATTCATAGTTTTTTTGACTCTGTATCTTGTTACCATTACTACTTTGATGTTGTTTTTATTCTGAGTTTATTTTTTATACAAATTTCTTATCGTGTATCATATAGATTTTCTATCATTTAATTTTCTTATGTTGTGTTCTGTTAATATTTAATGAAGGGAAAATCGTTCCATAATGTTCTGGTAGTCCTTTGGAATTTATTTCTAACCATTGGTTTCTTTGGAATATTACATAATATGAGTGACACAATAGATCGTTCTAAGATACGATTTGGTTTGGGTTTTTACAAATATAGTCACACATCTCATTCAAGAATTTAATGAAACGAACCTACTCTACTGAATAACAAGGAATCAGTAAATGGATATTGAGAAATATAAAAAAATTGTCGAACTAATGAACATGGAAATCCTCTACCATATTCAAAAATTTATGTTTATCACATGAAATATACAGAATATATTCCATTTGAAACAAAGACACACAAGATCAATTTCATTTTATTTTTTTATAATTGGAACTAAAAACACTTACTCTTCTTTAATACATCCTAATTAGAATGTGTGTGATTATTAAGCTTGCAAAAAATTTAATGAACCCACAATGATTTGTATTCTTCATTTGAAAACCAAATATATAATGGTACACGACCATGCCATATTTAAACCTTCTCAATCCACTAGGTGGGAAAAAATAACCACACAGGTCCTAGACCAAATAAATCCATAGATGAATGATAGATTACTCCCAATGAAAGTAGATATAATCAATGTTTTAAATTTAGTTAAATTCAGATTCTATTTTAGAAAACATGATTTCCCTAATATGTTGGTAGTGATCCATATTTATATCCCTATTTTTAAATATATGAAGGTTCCAAAGGTCTTGATCATCAAACCAAGTGTAAATATCTTCATTAATACAATCCTTAATAACCATAGTGTAGATCTTGAGCATATAAATATATTCAAAATTTTCTTTATCATAGAGTGAAGCATGATCCATTACAACTTTAGGAATGATTATGATACCCCTAAAACCATTCAAGTATTATAAACTCCAATAGTATTCATCAAGTTATTTTTCCCCTAAATATTGATACTACAAGACCTATAATCACCATCCTCTCCGGGTTTGAATAATTATTCTACCATCATGATTTCCTAGGAATCAAAGTAATGGATCCATCTGAAACAATAAATTAATTTTCATTTAGTGGTAATTTACATAAAAATTTATCTTCATCCTATTGTGATTTTTCTCAACCAGATGATATTTTTATATAGGTTTCCATAAACTAATTGAGTAATTATAACTCTATGTGGGGCTTATCATATGTTAAATCTTGTTCAGTTTCCTGTAAATACTATGAGTCATGAGAGATTTGTTTTTTATTAACTCTGTCATCTTGGGATGTAATGTCATAAGATCCTAAAGGATATTTAGTGAATGTGCCACTGCATGATTTATATATAATACACAAATATAGTATCATTAAATATATATACTATAACATATTCTCATATTTTGTATCATCTGACTCAATATCCCTCTGTTTGATATATTGTTTATCCAAATTATCCTCTCTGTACCCTTTCATAGCTTGAATAAAGATGAATTCTAGTTAGAAATATCATCAATGAGGGGAGAATAAGGAATTTGGATAAAATATTATCCCTTATAGGATGAAAATGGTAACTCATTAATGATAATTTCACCTCTAGGAAAATATATAGAGTCAAATATTCTCTAGTCACTATATCTCACTGCCTTATAATATGATTTCTTGAAGGAGTGTGAAACAATATCACTAGACAAAGTTTCATCAACCCCTCTATGAATATCATTTTTCATAATAACATAAAGTGAAATATATGTAGGTTCAGCAAATGATGTATTTGGAGGACTATGGTGAGGTTGTGACTTGACTGATTTAGATATAGATTATCATCTATAAGATCATGATGAACATCCCCCTTGTGTGCCACATCATCATGTGAATCATTTAGATGGGAATTTTTAGCCACTAGAACATCATCCTAGGGTTCAACATCATGTGGAACAACAAGAAAAATCTAATTGTAAATAGCATATACAAGAATATGTGGGTTATCTTCATATCTATAAAAATATCCCTAATCAAATCTAGCACTTATTATGGGATCATATATGTGTATGAGGCATGTGATATAATAATAATATAAAATAATTTTGCTAGTAGTTATTGATAATAAAATATATATTGAAAATAGGTAAGAATTATTACCAAGTCATGATAGCCTCACCCATATCTTATGAGATATAATAAAAAAAATTGTTTATTAATATGGTTCATAATCTAGCTATTGCGATAGATTAATGAAAACATTTCATTCCATTATAATAAGTACTCCGTATATCTCTCCCATATATCGATATATTGTGAAAGTATTTACCCTAGTAAAAGTCTCACATTCTTTACATACAAAACATATATATATTCTTCATATAGTTAATCATATTGACTACACAATAACTGTCTGATATACCTTCTTGAAGATTTCATGTAAAGATAACATTTGTGATCTCATATCTCTATTTTTTTCCTTTCTTCTGATAAATATCATGGAGATGAAGCAAAATTCATTACACATCCTTGTCATCATGAAGCATCTGGATCTCACTATCCATGGATGATAGAATGATTCATTAGACATCTAATTCATCATACATGTGTTTTAGATTGTATAAAATGACTCTACTCACTAGCCTATTTAGAGGGACATGCACTAGGGACTCCATTATATAATACACGAACTCTTGGAAAATTATGATATGAAATAACTTGTACCAATAATATAAGATCATGATAGTCATGGAATTATCTTTATACACTATATATCACTGTCAAAATTTCATTCCCAAATTAATATCAATTTTTATATAAAAAATAAAAGAATATATTTATAAATCCTTCTTGATTAACTAGTGTGATTTTATAATTATTTTATTATAGACTACTATAATTTTTTTGGATCCCAATTACACTAACCATTTTATTTTTAATACACCATTTAATTAATATTCTAGTGGAAAGGATAAATAGTCCCCCTCTCATAGCACATATAAGGTTCTAGACAAATTATATAAATGTATTTGGGTGGGTAGTCATGCCAAATAGATTAACTCACAGTTCCTCAATTTGTTGAGAAGACTATGTAATACATATATTATGGTCACCAATTTCCTTAACATTTACATTAAAGGTAAAAGAATTCTTTCAAGGGGAACTACTCCTGATTTTATCATAGTCAAGTCAACCAAAATAATTCATCAAAACTTCTGAATAAATAAAAATATTATAAAACGTCCAAGACCAGTACTTACATCTATGGTTTCATTATAAATCATGTAATAAGAGGTTATTTCTAACTAAGTATTTTATTTAGGGATTTAAATTATATTATACATAAATACTTTTTCTTTTATCCTTAACATACTTCATAATATTATTTGGATTTTATATAATTAATTAACCATGTCAAATAAAATAATTTAACCACAATTCTTTAATATTTTTTTTCTTCTCATTCTTACTATACATTTACATTAGTTTACATTTTATAAAAAACAAATAAAAATAGAATTTATTAAAAAAATAAATAATCATGCACTATAAAAAATGAAATAAACATGTGTTATGATAACGACCTTTTAACTACTAGTTAATTATTCAAGTAGATTATAACCCAAACCTAAACCCAATTGGAATAAGTCCTTTATTCAAAATGGATAGAGTTTCATCATTCACTAGTAATAAATGTATCTCATTGGTTTAATTCATGTAATCTTGGTCTCCAACTGTCTCCTCACATATGGAGGCATATCCTTTACATATTCATACTCTATCACACATTATGGGAAAGGGGGTTTATGGTTACATAAAATAAACCAGAGACATACATGGATAAATATAAAAATGGGTAAGGGATTATACACATATCAATATATTTAATTTGAAAATAAAATCATCACAAAGCCAATATAATAAATAACTAAATTAAATAAAACCCAATACATGCATATGTAGGATAATATTATGATAATCGAAAACATGAAATGACTACAATTTTAAAATTTCTATCATTCATTTCGATTAATACATTATTTATAAAAATTAATTAAATTAATAAATTTATCATATTATTAGTTAGTTAATTTTTTAAATAAATTATCTATTCAAAAATTTCCCAGGATTCCCATCCTCTTTAATTTGAAATTAATTATTTTTAATTTTATATAACTAGTACATGGAATATATTGAGTGGTTATATGGAATGTACCCACCTAATAAGATTTATATTTAGTTTCGAATTTATTATACATGACATGTACTAGAGGAAACATGGTGTATAACATTATAAATATTAAATGAAATCTATTGTTACTCACACAACATGTGAATGATATTCAGTGTGGTTATTTGCGTGCACTATGTACTTAAAACACATATTGTCCTATATAGTGTGTTCTGATATTACCATCATGTTAATCTAGGGGTCAAGACATTTAATATACATGACATGAATTACCACATTCCAAGCCTTGAATATATGTGATATGTATTGTTGGTGATTCCCATGATGTACATGGGATATACAAAAACCATAAATTCCTTATAGATTTATCATAACCGAAAAAATAACAATTGAAGCATTTAATTCAACATGACTTCCCAAAAAACACTCAGTGTGTATTATATGAAAAAAAAATGTTACATGGAATGTACACTTACGAAATTTTATGTGGTTTGGGTTTTATTTAAATATTTTTTACTTCCCCATGTTTGAATCACATGACAAACCAATCTTGATGGGAACCTTTTATAAGTATAGACATGTTTCACCATGTGTATAACTATCTCAACATCATTTCATCCTTTATATTAGAAACTTAAAAAAAATCTAAGGGACTCAGAATGTATATATTATTGGTAAAAAATGTTAACAAATTTATACACCCACTACAAAGTATGTAATCACTTCTAGATCAAGTTTCTTGTAAGAAAATAAATATATAGTGTTTGTATTAATTAAATGTATCATACTTTGAACACATGTATTCTTGAGATTTAAATGATTAAAAAATATATGGGGTTACATGTCATGTACCCTAGTTCTATGAAACATAACCTAGAATGAAATTATTCTAATCAGACTCCAACACATGCTGTGTAATTACACGACGCATAATAACCCCAACATGTTGCGTCATGATTCTGGCATCCCTTTCATGTGTGGTTTACCATGGGTACATGGAGTGTACTTTTACATTACACAAAATGTATCATTTTCATATAAAAGAATTATGATCATCTCTGGGTGGTACTATAATGATTTATTCACATTTTATTAGACATATTAATATGAAAAAATGAATTATCGCAACATTTAAATTATGAAGGAAAAATTAGAATTGAATACAAACAAATCAAATTGGGAAATGTATCAATAAGGAGTAAGTAATTATAAATTAATGTGTGACCACTATGATGCAAGTTAATGGATTTTTAATATATTGTATGGGTTAATCAGATTCTCATTAATTTTTTACATCAGTTGCATTTAATAAATTCAAATAACCTAATGAATGAAATTCAAAAATTTCACTATATATTTTCTTTTCACCTATAATTTTTAATTAATTAAAATTATAATTTCTATGACTTGATCATTATTTATTAATCAATGAATAATTTGAGAGGATTTTTTTTGTGTTCTATCATTGTATTAATGAATCAATAATATAATTCCTCTTGTTATATCCACATGTGTTCCATGAATCTCAAAAAATCATTATTGGTATTTCAGGTGTAGAAAAGGGGAACCAAATGTCTTGCATCATTCAATATTTATTGTAATAAGACTAATTTTAGGATTTCATAATTCTAATTCTTTTTATCTCTATCTTGATAAGGAGGAGAGGGATTGTCTCTCATTTTTGATAGAATTATTGAGCGGTTATTTCAGTCATGAGATAGTTATATTGAGAGGAAATATTGAGCAAAACAATTCACATAATAATAGTAAATTATATATAAGATGGAATATATAGTTATAGTTAAATATTTATTAATATCACTGATACACTTAATGAAATATTTTCAATAATATATTCCACATGTCAAATAATAATATTATTATTGTTATATTCCATGAAATGATCTTATACATGAATATTAAAATATAATTTTTTAAATAAATCAATCAATATTAATTTAAATGATATTAAATAATATATATCATTTCCATCAGACTCTTAACTCAAACCATTACCCCCCATTATTAATCAAACGTTGAAGAATAACTATTCATTCTTTATAAATACCATTATATTATTAATTCAATAAATAAATAAATATTATATTCACATACTTTCAAAAAATATATATATTATTATTAAAATCACATATATTCTTTACTAAAATAAATGGTGATTGAATTTATTAAATCAACATAACAAAAATAGTTATTAGTTAAACTAAGAATTATATTTGTTCCTATTATTAAATTCAACTGTAAATTAATGTGATTATATACACACATATTGTGTTACCCTTTAATCCACTTTTTTAGTGGAATTATGCCTACATACCTAAATTCAAAAATTAGCATCCAGTAACACGTCAAGGTACCCATAAAGAAATATGTTATTATCCACATGACAGTAACCTCATAAAAATTCTTACAAAAAACCATTTTTCATGATATATCATCACGTAGTTCTCATACTTTCTTTATCAACCAATATGTTAGATTTATATTTTTTTAATCCCTATAATGAACTTGTTGACAAAAATTCAAGGCTATGGACTTAATCATATAGTTCTATTTTAATCAAAGGACCTAATATATATTCTTCTATTAAAATGGAGTTGACAAATTCATTATTTTAATTTTTTATCATCATCATATAACATATGATAGACCAACATATAAAATCTCTCCATGATCAAATTTAATAATGATCCTCATTGATGCATAAAATAACATGATTCCTAAAATACATTAATAATAATATCATGTTTATGGAACAGAACACATATTCTTAGATATGAATATCAAATGACACATATAGCATGTATAATTACTATTACATGTTCTATCCTTATGACACATTTTTATGAGATAACTAAGTGTGAAATTAATGAGAATAATCCTTAAATTATTTTGAGCATCAATCACCCGATTTTCAAATATCATCTAAGTATCATTAGATAATGTCATCATGACCATAGTTTTTATGTTTCCAATATATTTTCAGAAAATTTCTAGGGCCACATTAGAGTGGAGAACTTCTATAACATTTTGATGCAAAAAATTTCTAAGAAAATAATCACATTAATGTTATAAAGAAGATCAATCATCAAATGATATGGAATGTTACTAATTTAAAAATTTTTTAACGTACATCTAATCAATATTATAACATTAATTTATTTAAGGGTACAAAATCCAACAAAATATACCATCATTCACACAAAAATTCTTGTATAACTCTGATAGGTAGTGGAATTTAAACATATGAAGAAGATAAATTGAAGAACTCACATACAAAAATTTGAATAAGAATAATGAATCCTATAATATTTTTATTCATGATGATAAATAAACTACAAACCACTTTGTAAGTGTACCTAAGACACGATAACCCTCAGTTGTATCTCCATTATTGTTCAAGGACCTTAGGTAAAGTAATTACATCAGATAGATGAATGTTATAGAATTATTTAAAAAAATCATTTATTTAACAAATAAAAGAATTTATAACCATGTAAATCAAAAGACAGTGTTCTCATCAGCATCATCATCTTGATGGGTGGGGAGCACATCTATCCATGGTATGCGTAGATAGAAAGAATGGATGGTTCATCTATAACACCTCATGTTTTTATGGAATATGTTTAAAAAAAAATTAAATTTATTTGATGTTGAAAAATTCACTCTAAACTAATTTATGTTTGTTCTACTTGCAACACTAACTTTTCATTCATTAAACACAACATTATGTTTCTACAAAACAACATTTTATTATTACAATTATTTTAAAGAGATAGTTATAAAACATACATTAAAATTTGTAATATAAATATTAATAAATAATTTGAAAACATTATTTATAATGGTTTCACATAAATAAAACAAATTCCTGATGAAATATATTAATTTTATTGAAGTCTATATGTTTTGAAAAATACAATTTTCTTAGAAGAACTATTTTTTATGTTATTCTATATACAATAGAAAAATTAATTTTAGAAATTTATACAATTTTAATTTGATAAAATAAACCTAATATTTTAATTTAGAATATAAAAATTATATTATGTTGAATTTTTGTGATTTTTCCTTAAAAAACTTCATTTATGGATGAATAGTGAAAATACTAAATTTTTGTTAAACATTTATTTTTCATCTCATTTATTTTTATAGATAAATTATATTTGAATTTGGATTTAAATTATTATTTGATAAATAATACATAAATTAATACAATTTATTTCCAAATAACAAATTTCACATTGAAATTGGACATAAAAAAATTCCAACTTTTAAACATTTTCACTTTAAAACCCTTCTTTCACAACACATATGTGGGCTTGATATTAAATTAATTTCCACCACTTATGTGTTTATAATTTGAAAAATGTTTTCATAATTTTTAATAATAATAATAATATATAAAATATTATAAGGTCATATAATTTTTTTACCAAATATATTAGTGATAATTATTAAAATTAATTACATTGAATAATGTAAAAATGGATTTACATAATGGTTAAACATTAATCTTAAGAAGATAAGTAATCTAGAAACATGTCAAAAATACATTGTCTAGAAATTTATTGAATAAATAATATCTTTGATAGAATGTAAAATGATATAATGGGGACCTCTAAATATTGTTTACCTTTTTATATTAACAAGAATGCCACTCATCCATTACTATAAAAACGGAAATACCCCCCCCCCACACACACTACTTCACACCTCTAAAGTAATTTTTCTCATAAAATATCTACCCAAATCTCCTCAAAACATTTATCATTTCATCCAAAAGTACTCAATTAGTTCATAAATACAACCAAAGAATACCTTCGGTACAAACCAAAAGGAGTTTCCCAAAGAAGAGAGAACATTATTAAATAAAAACTTTATTTTTATTTCATTCTCCTCCCCATAACTTATTTTAATTAAATGATTATATAATAACATAATTATACAAAATATTATGATATTTTTATATTTTTTAATTTCTAGAGTATGAAATAAAATCACTCGTACATCCATCAAATGGGAAACGGGATCACCATTCGTGTGTTTGAAGGATAACTGCCCCCACACACCGATGTTGTTTTTTCTTCAATATAGACATTAAAAAGATTATTATAATTTTGTATTTTTTTATATATTATATTTATGACATTTATGATGTTTTTATTCTTATTTAATTATTATATAACACATAACTTCATCCTTTTCATTTTTTTGAAATATAATAACTTTGTTTGAGGATGACTGGACTACTTCCTCCTCAAAGAGATGTGATTCATTCACACATTACATGGAATGTATTGATGATGGGTTTAGTGAAATTATATGATATTGGGAAGTAATTATATAATTTTATGGTATAATATATATATATATATACACATTCAATTTATTTATTTTCATTCTTTCAATATGAAAATCAAATGGAAACATAATTCATGTGAACATATGACCTACAGTCCCCATGAATTATGTATTACATTCCCTATTTCTATATTTCATAGATTATTATAAATAAATATAAAATGAATATATATAATTTTTATTTTAATTTCACCATTCAGGTGATAATGAAATCATTTGATACCTAATATGACCAAAATTAAAACAAATCGTAAAACTTGTGAAAAACAAAATGATTATTACCCAAAATGTAACTTTAACATGGGAATATTATCTAATTGGTAATAATAGGTCATAATAAAATAATATTTGGTATGATATAATTAAACATGGTTATGTAAAATATTTATAATATTATTATATTACTTATATATAAGTTTGAAAAAGTATGACTGGAATCCAGACATATGGTTACAAGAGTTCTAGTCTCATGTTTTTTCTCAAAGACATATTCTATATTCAGAACTCCTTTTATTAGGCTTCTTTACTTCCCATGAATGTATAACATGATTATTATTCTTAATTTTTTGGGTACATACATAAATATTTTATGAACTCTAATTCATGGGGTTTTACGATTAAAATGTTATTAAATCGGTATGGAAATATTGGTGGAATTTTCCTTTTTAAGGAACATATGCTATAATAAATCTATATTCTATTACGAGATGTATATAATTACATTTGAAATTTTCTATAATTAATCTCGTTATTTTAATTATATTTCTAGCTTCATGTAATTTTATTATTTCTAGATTATTATGATTCTAACTTACCAAAGTTGAAATGGTTTATTTCTATAATCTAATTGTTTATTGAGATTGTATATTATTTTTCATTCACTGATGAAATATTATCATCCATGTCTCGATAAATATAAATAATTTCATTATCCTATGGTTAAATATTATATATTCATATGTTGGTACCATTTTTTCAAAATTTGGTTCATAAATTGATTAAGGAATTTTTTTAAGAAAATATGACTATATTTCCCACTTCGGTCAGAAATATGATTTATTCAAAAACCATGTTTTCAAAAAAAATAAAATAAATTTCAAGAAAATTTATTTTTTTAATAAAATTATGTATTTAATGTGTTTAAAATTGTATTAAAATCGTTATTTATAAGTTTTCAAAGTTGTTTTCAAAGACAAAAGTTATAAAAATGATTTATGTATAATAATATTTTCCAAAATTAAAAAGGAAACTTTTCTTAATAAATTTTTATATGATATTTATAAATTAATGTTCATATGCAATTTCTTCCTTTGGTGTCACTAATGCCTTTCTAAGGATATGATCCAAGGGTTACAATGATATTATTTTTCCTAATGGTTTTTGTTTTAATGGAATGATGTTTATGAAACTCATTTCTCTTCCACTGGTTATATTTTTATAAATCATGATTCTTTTCATGGGTTATTTATTAATGAAATGATTATGAGACCATTCATTTTTTATAGGTTATGATATGATTTCGTATTTATGATACCCATTTCATTTCATGGGTAATGATATTATGAATGTTTATAGTGTAGTGGAACATATATGAATGACTTCATTATGATAAGGGTGGGAGCTATATATCCCACTAATGGATTGGGAGAAGATTTAGGGATCATGTGATAGATATTATGGGAAAAGGATTGGAATAAATCAGTAAAGAAATTTTCTCATTAAGATGGTATTGGGAGAGAAACTTGACTTCTTAGATGGTCATGGGAGTGATCCATTACTACCCAGATGGTTTTGAGAGTGATCCCATTCTACTAAGATGGTATTTTCATTAAGCCTTGACTACTATGGAAATCATTTCATTTGATTATTTGTCAGCCACAATCTTGTGTCTTATTCTTATATTTTGATTTCATGGCTATTTATCTAGATTCACTTAAGATTCATACCTTATGAACTTCCAATCCTTATGAAATTATTCATATTTATGATATTTTACATATATTGTGAGATCTTTGAATATTACGATCACGTTATGATATCCTAATTATCATGATTATGAATATATATCTCCTTTTTTTTATAATTATGAATCATCAAAGCTAACATATTTATATGTTTACATTCCATATGTTATAAATATATGTATTATTTATGATGGGTCTCATATGGGTGCTTGTCATGAAGAACCTATTAGGAGATAATTTATCTCACTTATGTTCTAGTTTCTGTGTTTCAATGATTCCAAAGGAACTAAACTAATATGATATTTGGGTATCTTTTTATAGTGACTCAGGCTTCATATTCATGGATATTACATGAATTTAGATTAATATTAAGTAAATTTTAAAAATACATGACCAAGGGCTATGATAGTTTAGTGTATTTGGAATCAGGGAAGAAGATATTCTATCCGAATGAAATATATTTAACATCTATAATAATTATATCCACCCTTATTACTTCTACCAAAAAATATTCTTCATAACCTAGGGAAAGGAAACATAAGAAAGGGGTGAGATTAAATTATTAGTAAGGGTAAATAAGGGAGATATGCAATAATAATTAGGATTATAAGTGTATGATAACATGATCGTGAGAAAAGAAGATCATACCCTACATATCAAAGATCATATACATGAAACATGGAATAATGATTGGAAATTCTAAAGACCCGAATGATAATAAAATAAAGAACAAAATCTATAAAAACATTATATAAGAATAAAACAAGTAACTAAAGAAGGAACATAATAATATATACTAATTTCTATAGTAGTCAATGTATTTCAACTAAGACCATGATAATGGACAAAGATATTTTCTAAACCAAGTTCAAACCACATTCTAAGCCTGTATTACCGAACCAAGTTCACTCCTCATTCAATCTCTGTAATGCTGAGACAATTTTATTTCGATTGCATCCTTGTAATACGAAAATGGGTTCATTTCCCATTCTGGCCCTATTACACTAAACCGGGTTCATTTCTCATTCTAGACTCGTAATACTGAATCGAGTTCATTTCCCATTCCATCCCCGTAATAATGAAACGAGTTCATTTTTCATTCCATCTATATATATCTCAAGAGATATAAATCTTTTCCCAATGCATTGGAGGGAGATGTAGGTCTCATCAATCTCATAATGAAATCATACAAACTTGGGCCACTAAGTCATAACCAATCATATAATAAACAATGAAATTAAATGGGTATCATAAAAAGGTAACCATAACCTAATATGTGGAAAAATATAAAAGTTTCATAATCATTTCATCAAAATCTTAAACTGTAAAACCAAAATTTATTTCAAATAAATATAAACCATTAATGAAAAATGAGTTTCATAAATACCATGACAATAATAATAACCCAATGATATAAAGAATATGAATCGATCTTTTTGACAATTTCCGAGAATGTCATGATTAATATCAGTGGTCATCATCTTATATGGAAAAAAATTATGAAATATCTTTCGAAAACAGTTCATCAGTAAAATATTTGTTCTTATTTGAAATACAATTTCTAATACATAAAACCATTTTAAAATAATTTTACTATAAAATACCATGATTACATATAAATAATAATTGAAATAATATTCAAAACCTTGTTTGTTAAAATCATATTTAATAAGCATGAAAACATTTTAAACAAAATATTGGAAGACACTTTGAAAACATTAAAAGTATGCTTCCAAACTTTTTGAAAATAATTTATTTGAAAATTAATTAAAAACATAAAATGAGGATTGAAATCATTTTGAAAACATCTTTCCTTGAAAACTTATAAAATAGTATTTAAATAATTTTAAAAACAATTTTATGAGAAAACTTATAAAATAAGCATGGAAAAAAGTTGAAAAAAAATTCCTTAAAACTTATGAAATAAGAATGAATCAAATTTGAAAACAATTTCCTGGAAAATATATTTTAAAAAAAATTCATACAATTTACATTTGAACATCAAATGAAATATTCAAAGTATAGATGGTGGTTAAATCTGTACATGTCATATGAGGTAAAAATAATATTCCTTTTACATGATAAAATGTTAGAAAAATTCCCCATTCAGAAAGAAACAAGAAGATAACATTAAAAACACTAAAAAAGGCAAAAAAGGTAAAAATTTATTTTAATTATCCTATTACAATAGTATGATATTCTAGGAAACACTTTTTTTGAAAACATGATTTTAAGGGAACCCCGATTTCCGACCAAATAGAGGGTAAAGTCGGTTTTTCTAGAAAACAATTTATTTAACTATAATATGTACAAAAGTGTGGGAGAAATGGTAAAAATATATGAATTAATAAATAACAACTAGAGGAGAGTTAAATTCTTGAATTTTATTGATATATGGATCATAATATTTCATCAAAGGATGTATAAACATTATCAATCCTGAAAATTGATGATATTGCATCAATAAGATATTATAACTTCCTAACTTGGGATCATACTCTCCATAAAAAGAAAAAAAATTAAATTAATCCCAAAATATCATGAAAATAAGTTATTTCATGGTTTCACATTTAAAATTTATTTATAAACATCTCAAAATATAATTTTTGTTCATAACAAAACATGGGTGTCAAATAAAAAAAATTAAGACAAAACTATTTCACTGATTTTGTAACTTTTGAAACAGAAACCACATGAATTAACAATAATAAAATTAATATGTGAGTATCTAATAATTTATGTATAATATTTATATTATATAACAATAGCTAGTATGTACACCTCAAAAAGGGTAGAGTAGCAAACAAAACATGTATCTCACAGAAATAGAAATGGAGATGAAGTCGACATACCTTATGTCTTGACTCTCATCGCACTCATTCAACCCAACATTATAATAAATTTTAATTTATTTGTAGATATTTTAAATAAACATATTCTTATTTATAATAAAATATATGTTTTTATTATGACCATATATTACCCTCTTGTTAACCATCCTTTGTTAAGGTTTCACTTCGGGTAATATTGCCTTATTTTTTGTATGTGTCTTAAATTGTTAAATTATTGGTATTTATAATTATATCATGAAGAAAGAGTGTAAAAATGATATAAATATTATTTATATCCTGTATATTTGTATTATAATAATCTATATAGTATATAATTATATATTTTAATACATTGTTCATGAAGACGGTAAGTTATACGTATGCATGAATATTATTTATATTTTTATTATTGTATTAAAAGATAGATGGTAAATGACCTATGTAGAGATATATGTTTAAATATAATTATTATAGTATCGTTATTATTTCATATAAATCATATAATTTCGCTAAACCCATCCATAATACATTTACGGTAGTGTCTGAATGAATCACGTTGCTTTGAGGGTGTAGTAGTACACACTTCCTCAAACAAAAGTATCACATTAACACCAAATAGAAATTAAGAAAGTTATGTATTGTAAAATGAATAATGAAGAATAAAGAAATAATAAATATAATAAATAACATATATAATCACAGTTTCCATCATAATTTCCACCATGAGAGGCGGTAATGAAAATTGAATAATCATATTTTAGTGAGGTGGTAGTTCATCATACACGTACACAATATAGTAGTTAGCCATTAGATGGAGGTGCTAGTAATTGTATGTAAAACCATTATCCTAAAAATTTATTATGTTAGTTTATTTAAATTCATTTCATAGAAGAAGAATAATTAATAGTAATTCCAATCACATAGATAGGTTGAAATTACAACTTATTAAAGTTGAATGAAATTAAAAGGATTTTTATGTTTTTATGTTCGATTTGAAAGTGGAATTGATTAAAATTTACTATATTTTATTAATACATGTCTAATTGATCAAATTTAATCTTAAAATTTTATAATATATTTTAAAATTAATAATTTTTTAAATAAAAATGCATTTCTTAACTTAAAATTAACATTTTCACTATTATTAAAAAAATAATGTTTCATGGAAAAAATACAAGAATTCACCCTCAGAAAATTTAGGCATTCTAAATTAAAAAAATGAAGTTTATTTTATAAAATTATATTTGAATACATGTCTAAAATTAATTTCATTTTTTCATATAAGGACATCAAGTTTCGTTTATTTGAGGAAATAATATTTATAAATAAATATTGTCTTTACCAAAAATTATATATTTTGTTATCAATATTTTTTATTTCTATAAAACCATTATGAACAATATTTTAAATGTAGTAATTAATATTCATATTACAATTTTTAATATATAGGTTATAACTACATCATTTAAAAAAAATATAATAAAATGATGCTTCATAGAAACTCGGTGTTCCATGTAACATATCCTATGTTAGTATTGCAGGTAGCACAATCTAAGTTAATATTGTGTGTAGTGAAAACCAAGTCGGTATTTCATGTAGTGCAATCCAAGTCGGTATTGAATGTAACATAATCCAAGTCGGTTCCATGTAAAATGAATGTTTGACATAGTGTTTTAATATATATATATATATATATATATATATATATTTCTAGTGTCACGTGTCATTTAAAATATCAAAAAGATAAATTAATACAATAAATTATAATTCATAAAATATCATTCTATTATAATCTTCCCCCCTAAAATGAATTTCACCCTCGAAATTCTTTTGGGTTATCAAAGTTTAAATAACCAAATGTTTTATTCATAGAAACCAAAATCATAAAAATGAATATTTGAACTTCTCTTAAATGGAATATTTGGGACCATAATGGTTATTGAAAGTAACATATACCTAGGTTTCCGCATATGATACCATAGGTTGTCAGTTGACATTGCATATGGATGAAAATAATAAATATTAATTGGGAGTGATTGAGGTTAAAAATCAAAAACAAGTTAAAAATCAACGAAAAGTTGTGGGCATCAAATTCATAAATCTATAATGATTTATAAGCCAATCGGTTCAACAAAAATTAAGGCATTCAGAAAAAATCTTTTTATTATTATTATCTAATCTTTAATCAATTATTTTATTGACCACAAATATAAATAAATATACATACTTGATATAATTATATTAAAAAAACATTTCATTATTTGTTCTTTTATAAATTTCTAATTCATCCATTACATAGATAAATGTGTGTCTAGGAATTATCTTTGATGTCTGAAGAACTAAAATACAGTTTTAATAGATATTATGGCCCATAAAATATTGATAACTAAAACTATTTATCTATAACTATTCTAAAAAATCACTATTATTAATCTCTAAAAATAAAAAATAACACTAATGTTTCATCATAAATAAATATTATTTAAGAATAATTATACATAATATGGATATCGCATGGGGAAATGTTAGGCATGAAACCCTTATTGTCCTTCGTTCATGGGTTGAAGACCCATGACCATTCCAAACATGATTTTCCTTCTCCCTACTTAAAAGTTGTCCTTTTTTAAATCCACTAAAGTATAATATCCAAAATAATATGGAAATACTTGAAATAAGGTTAATAGATAAATGGAATTTTAAGCAAGGTATTCAATACAATATCAATACCGAAATACTTCATATGATGTTTAACATAAGATTTTCATGAATGGTTAATCTTATCATCCATATAAAATATGAAAATAATAAACAATAGAAAAAAATTCAAGAAATATTCTTAACTTTGATCCCCCATAGATCCCAATGTAGATATTGGTTGTAATATTCCAAACATGTGAATACCCTCATGGAAAATTATCTTGAAACATGGTAACAACCTGAATTACGTTAAATCCTTTTGAAAAATATTCATTCATACTTATTCCTTATATTATTATATATATTCCATAAATCCAAGAATTTGTAAACATCGACCATGATTGTATAAACAACTTGTCCACTTTTCCATAATTTACTCTAAGGCAATCAATACCATCTAATTTGCATGCTCATATCCCACATATCTTTATCCAAACAAAATTAGCTTACCATAAGGAAAATATTAAGAATTGTATTCCCCTTAGTCAAGTCTTTTCTATTGACATCACATTTCCATTAAATCACTATTACATTATATTGGACCAATTCAATGTATTCTTTTCATATCATTACTAAAAAACATAAATAGAAAAATAATTATATATTTCACCTTATGTATAACATAATTCTGGATCCCAAATACATAAAATCTTTTCTTATTTATGTTCATCATTATGCCATTAGCAAGGAAGCCTTCTCCTATTACATAATAATTATTTTCTTAAACCTTTCCTCAATAGTATTATCATCATATTCAACCTACCCAATACTCATACCACCATGTTGATTGTCTTCAAGATGATTCCTCTTCAGAAATTGAGCTTCATAATGACCATTTACTCCACATTTGAAAAAACTAACCTTCGCTGATGTATTAGGGAGGACAATATTCCCATTAATTTCCTTAACCTAAGTCTTCATTTTCCCCTATAGTCACTATATTTGGGTCCTTTTGACCATATTAATAACATGTTTTTGTTCATATAAGATGTTAACTTTGGTTACTTTTTCCAAATCATTGACACAAATTAAATAGACTATTCTTTCCTCCAGGGAATTCATTACTTGAACTCTTAGTGAACTCTTTATTTATCTTCCTTGGTGAGTACGAGAGTGTGTTATGGTATACATTGTTAATCATGTTTCAACAAAAATGATTAGGCATGATCGAAACATCATTCACTCTAGTGATCATCCCACTTGACGTCTTATTAACAAGTCGTCAATCACTTTAAACCATAATACAGTTCCTTCCAGTTCCCTCCACTGACAAAAACCATAAGCATAGTGTGAGCATTACTCATTCTAGGTCAAATCCACATAGTCATGAAAATAATTACTTATTGAATGTCTACGTCATGACACATTCCTTATTATATGACACCCAAGGTCCATCCTAGTTTATTCATATACATATTCTATTTAAATACATCATAATGGTTTGTGAATAGTTTGTGAATTCCTATAGAATATCCCTCTGGAGTGTCAAACATGGTTTGTAGCAAGGCCCTTTGTTGTATACCAGATTATCCCAAATTTTCCCAGAACATCTTTTCAGATTTTTTTCCCCTAGGTACATTTATTCCAGAGCCATAAAAACTTATTGTATCTGGACAGAGAAGTATTTCCTAGAAACCACTCCCTTTATCCTTTACCAAAAAATGATGACATTTTCTTAAATGATTAGTCATCATTATACTTATCCTTTGAGATGTCCCTAGACAAGCCCTTAGAAATATACCTAGGGATCCCACTAAGGTTTTCTTATCCTTTCTTCCAAAGGATGACTTATACTTTCCTTTTATACCAATTATAGCGACCCATGATTGATATAAAAAGATATTATATCATTTTATATGATGATTCATTAAATTATAAAAATACATGTGCAAGGACCATAATATTTTAGTGTCATTGGAAATGGAGAAGCAAAATATTTTATCCTATTTAAAGATATTCAACATCTCCCATGAATATCTCCACATTTGGTAATTCTATATAAAACATTCCTTCACAACCAGGTGAAACAAAACATAGGATAAGGGTGAGATTAGATTCATAGTAAGGGTAAATAAGGGTGATATGTTATAAAATTTTGCAGTATATATGTATGAGAACATGATCCTAAAAATGTAATATCATAGCCTGCATATCAAAGATCTTATAAATGAATCATGGCATATGTCATGGATGCTCATAAGAAATGAATCATAAATAAATAAATAATATATTCCCTGAAATAATAACATAGTAATAAAACATTGAACTATGGAAGACATATAGAAATATATAATTATTTCTATAGTAGTCAAGGCATTGCTATTGTGACCATCTTAGTGGAAAAAGTCCTTTACAGAATTGGGTTAACACCCAATTCCAATCCTATAATACTGAACTGAGTTTAACCCTCATTTCTGGCTTGTAATTGTAACAACCCAAGATTTTATAAGATATATTCATTTTAATTTCTTTCATATCATCTATTGTACTCTACACCAAGATTATCTTGCGCTATACGCAACACCATATTAGCTTGCAGTATACGCAACACTATTCTTGGATCGTGTAACACACAATTTCATGTTTGTTTGATAGTATTTATTCTACTAAACATTGATTATATATATATATATATTCAATTTATTTTGTTATACGCAACAACAAAAGAGTTGTGCACTACACGCAACCCTAACTTGGCTTGCATTACACACAATCGCGACCTTCCTCGATAGTGTGTGTTGTACGCAATACCGAGTTTCACTAAACAAATAAATATTATAATATTAGCCTTTATGAATAGTATTAACTGAATTTTGAATTTTATAACATTTTAATTCATCTTATACATTTTCTAAAATTATGTATGAAAACAAAATCAGTTTTTTGGATAAAAGAAGTATTTGTCAAAAAATGCAGTTTTACCGCCTTTTGATGGTGCACCCACATTAAATATAGTTTTTGAAAAATTTATAAGTTCAATTTGACAAAATAAAATTCTTTTTTAGAATCAGGATATAAAAAATTACTTTGGATAAAATTTTCATATTATTCTGATAACTTTCATATTTTAATGAATAGTAAAAACACGCTATATTCTAAATAAAAAAACTTTTTTCATCGCAATACTTTATATGGATAAATTATAATATTGAATGTTTCGAAAGTATAAATAGAATATATTTTTAACATTTAATATAATGTATGTCATTAGCATTAATTTCACATTGAATTCATAGGTAAAAACATTTCAATCTTTGGTAATGTTTTACCTTTTAAAACCCGTTTTCTTAACAACGTGATTAATTTTAAATTAATTACTGAAACTTCTCTGTTTTGAATTTTGATAAATTGAGTCCATATTTTGAATCAGTGGGTCCAAATTATGTTAATAAGCTACTTTTTATTTTTGGGCTTTATGAATAGTAACTATGGTAAATTTTATTTACCATAGTTAAAGATAAATCGGGTAATTAAGGGTAAATATAAGATTATAAAATTAACCTAACACCTGCCAAAATCCTATTGGAGGACTAAAAGTCGACTCATATCACCTAAGGGTCGGGTTAGAATCATTTAATGGACTTTTGTCCATGAAAATAACTTAATTATTTTGAAAACCAAAGAAAGTGACAAGATGTCACTCTCTTAAATCTTATAAGTATATTAATTTTAATTTAGTGATAAAATTCATAAAACTTCAAACATGAATAGTCTCCAAAAATATAATGAAATTATCTACATCATATAAATTTATGTATAATTTTTAGGTATTAAATAATTATCATAAATTTTGACACAATAGGGATGCCGAAATTATTTATTTAGTGAAAAATAAAAAATATAGTTTTTATTGAAACATTAATATATATCAAAAGGCCCAAAAATCTGCAAAAAACTTTTTATTAGTGTATATATAAACCCTAATCATCCATTGGCCGAATTGTTGACCATTTGGATCCTTATTAAGATGATTATGACACTTATATTATTTTATTTTAAATGATACCAACGCTGTCACCTTCATAATTTAATAAATATAAAAATTTAAATATTGTGATTTTAAGATGCTAAATTAGATTAAAAGTACTATTGTGAAAGCTAATAGATTTATCTTCATCATATGATTTTAGTTTTATTTTTTATGCGACAAATAAGTATATTAAATAATTATACAAAAAATGATGTAGTAATTATTTTATTAAGAGATAAACCAAATAAATGGTTGTAAAAATAATAAAATAAATATTATATGAACTATTTAATGTTCCCAACTAATTTTGTAGAAACATATGACCTTTTATGAATCTACAAAATTTTTTATTTCGAACTTATCTTCTATATATATTATATTTAAATTCAAATAAATGAATAGTGTCAAAATCGACACTATGGTTATTTTATAAAAATAATATATTATAAAATTGATTAAAAATCACAAAAATATTTAAAAAATTGTAAATTTAAATTTATATGGTAGAAAATGTTATAAATTATACAATTATGGATAATTCACAACAAATAAGTAATTATTTGTTATAATTCAAAATTTAGAATGTTATTACCACAAATAAAATTAAATTGATAAAATAAGGATAAATCAAGTTGATAATGTTTAAAATAAATTCCAAACATGTCTAAATTTGATTCGTTGATGAGATTAAAACCCTATATCATCTAATATTTGGATATGAGTCATTTTTGGAGGTTTTTATGTGGGGTTAGATTTATTATAAATTAATATTTTTAAGAATTCCAAAGGTGCCCCTCTCCTCCCTTATAAAAGGGCACCTCCTCCCTCTCTTCCTCACACCACATTGAGCCTTTAGTCTCAGCCAAACCCTACCAAATTCTATTCTCCAATTCCCTAGAAACATCCTAGAGGTCCTGGTCTTCTTCAAAGACCAATTTTAGTGCCCTAAGAGGAGGTCTCAAAGTGGCGCTTCAAAGAAGAGGTAATGTCCATTACCGATTCTTTCAACTTTATTTCTTTTTCCACTTATTCTTTTTTATTTGTTTCATTATGAGGTAAAAAAATCAGTATCAATCATATACTGATATGTTATTATAAGTATGAAACAACCATATTTCACCATCTATCCATCCAATGAAAAACAAAATCACCGCGCGTGTGTACGTACGGAATACCGTCTCCACGCCATGGTGTAATCTATTTTCCACCAACACCTTACATGGATGGGTATAAGGGTGAAAGTAATGATTATATATGATTATTGTAAAGTTATATTGTTTCTTTAATATTATACAAACATTTTAATACAATTCCACAATCTTGGGAATGATATCATCGCTTTTGTGTACGTACGGACTACCGTCTCCATGACGCGATGAGATTGACTCTACATGTTAACCATTCATGAATGATTATAAAGTATATATGATGAATAATAATGAAATATATTACATAATAATGATACTGGATTTATGTATATATATATTTATGTCATTTACTTAATTCCATTCAATTCAAAAGGGAAACGAAAACAGCGTTCATGCGTACGTACAGCCTACCGTCTCCATGAAGGTGTATTTTATTCCTTTTATCGATCTATAATATATATGTATATGATGAATATATATTTTATATAAATCATTTTTTACATTCTTGAATTATTTAAATCAGGATATAAGTAATATTATCAAGAACGACAAGTCGAAACACATACGATAAATGAAATGATTTTACCCAAAACGCTCCCTTAACATGGAATTTACAAAAGAACGGGTAATATAAAGTCATAAGTGAAACATATATGATATCATAACAACGAATATGATTTTTTAATAAGTCAATGACATTATTTAAATCATTATACAGGAGGTTCGGATACGTACGAAGCATATCAGACCTATGGTAAGGGATAATTTTGCAAATCTCATTTTTATCTAAGATTGCCTATTCGTAAGTATTTACTGGGGTATTTCTATCATCCATGTCCATGTTTTATAAAAGTGTATTAATGTATTTTTAAAGTCCTTTTTACCCATTTTGACTTTTACCCCATGGTATGGAAGTAATATTTCTTTTATTTACCCTACAAGGTACTTTTTGACTTTTCCAACAAAAGTACGAGAAGACTGTTTTTTAACGTATACGGCATGAAAGGATTTTTAATGTTTTATAAATAATTGTTTTCATGAAGCTTCCTCTACAATATTTTATGATTATTTTCAACAAAATCATTTCCTTTTAAAATTGAATGGAATTTTGTGAAAAGAAAATGATTTTGAAGATGAAAGGATATTTTCTTCAAGAATTCATTTCAAGTGTTTTATCAAAACCATTTTTTCAACTAAGATCAAATTATTTCTTATGTGTATGTTCAAGTATAATGTCTCTATGATTTACATGGTTTCACTTTTCTTATTATGAATTGATATCCATTTCTTTTATATGGATTATGTGATGATGGGATGATGTTTACGAAACCCATTTTATTTATTGGGTTATTATAATTGATGTATGTTTATTTTGTGGAACAAGTGAGAATGATTTCATTGTGAGATGGTTGGTACCTATATCTCCCTCAAATGCATTGGGTAAATATTTATATCTCATGAGATAAACATGGCTGGAACGGCAGGTTTTACTGGTTCAGTAATACAGGGCTGGAACGAAGAGTGAACTCGATTCAGAAAGGGACTTTGTCCACTAAGATGGTCTTAGCAGCAATGCCTTGGATACTATGGAAATCATATCATGTGATTAATGTTTTTCCACAATTAAAAGTTTTATTTACAAGCTATTTTATCATGATTGATTTTCTATTTTGATCTATGCCTTATGCTCTTCCAGGTTTTATGTCATTGCATGAGATTTCTAGGTTTAAACATTATGTACATGTTTTGATGTTCAAATGTATATGGTTTGTTTTATTTTCTCCATGCATACCCTTACTGAGCATTTGAGATCACCCTTTTTATGTTTTCTTTTCCCCAGGATATAAAGAAAGGTTTTAGGTAAGAAAAAAAAGGGAAGATCTTTATGGGAGATGTTGAAGATCTTTCACCACAATTAGAAGATTACGTTCCATGTTTCCCAAGACACTAAACTATTATGGTCCTTGTGTGTCTGTTTTTTTATGTACGATGTATTCCGCAAAAGTAATGTAATTTCCATGTACATCAAGCTTCGGGTATCTACAGTTGGTATCAGAGGAAAGGTTTAGTCAACCTTTGGAATCTAGGATGCGAGAACATTACTGAGATCCATAGAAATATTTCTAAGGTATGTCTAGGGATGTCCCTAAGGTTATGTATAAGTATAGGTTATAGTCCTAGAACTACGGTAACGATATTAGAATTTAACCTAAGATGTTAGATATTGAGGGCACTCCCCCATTACTATGTTGTTTTCCCTAGCATGATTTTTTCCTCTCACACTATTCTTTTTGGGTTTTAGAAAATTGATGGAAACAGGAAGATTCACGATAATGGAGGATATGACGGACTATGGAATGATATTATTTATGAGCAACAAAATGAAACAGGATTTGGAATTCCAAACATCGTTATTATGCCTAATCATAAATATTATAATATGATCAATAATCTCAAATTTGTTAAGTTTCGTGACTCAGATAATAAGAGAAAGATGGAGTTTCATGATGATAATAGAGGAATGAAAGTTCAATTTTCCTCATGTAAATCATGTGGGAAGAGGCATCATGGAGAATGTTTCCAAGGAACTGGAAGATGCTTTGGGTGTGGAAAAGAAGGACACAAAGCTAGTAAGTGCAAAGGAAAAGGTTCAGTTACCACCATGGACAAGGATAATGGTATTGCTACGACATCAACAATGATTAGATGTTTTAAATGTGGAATGTATGGGCATTATGAAAACAAATTCCCTAAGGGAAAATCTCATGAAGAGAATCAACATGGTCATATGAGTAGTATTTATTTGGATGACGATGAAGAGACTACAAATGAAATATGAGATGAAAGAAATGATGAAGCTCAGTCAGTGGTTTAAGAAGTTAGTGGAATGATTGTATGTTTATAAAGAATAATGTATGGTATTATGGAATAATGTATCATCTAAGGATTGTTACACTATTGTTTTTTTTAATGTATTTGAAATTATATTTTGAATGGTACCGGTAACCATGAAAGGTTAATTCAGATATTTTTGGAAATTAGATGATATGCACATAATTAAAGGATACAATGATAATGAGTTGTTTGATTGTATTCATGAGCTCATGACTGCTATAAGGACTAAGTGATATTATGGTTTGAGTATATAGAATTTTTGGTATTTTGGTATGTGGAATGTGTTAAAATTTAACATCATTCATGTTTTCACTAAGGTTCAAAGGGTATTCATTCTTCATCATAATACATGATTAAGGTATTCACATGTTTGTAATTTGACCAACAACATATATCTTATGATATATTGGGGATAAATTATGGCATTCACGTGATTGTTATGTGAAATTTCAAGTAATAAATTTTTTATACTATGAGCTTGGACCGAAGTATTTTAGATAAGCCTAAATATTTAAATGGATTATGTTGGACATAAGTTAGTATTATTCAAGGATAGAACTTTTTTTGATATTATTTATGGGATGTTACAGTAATGTAGTTTTAGAAAAAGGACAACCTGCAGGACGGGCGACAGCCCATCGTGTCGGACAAGGCTGTGGAAATCGAACCCACAACCGAAGTGTGACATGCCTTTATCACGTACCACTGCCCTACATGAATACCCTATTTAGTAGAAACTAGTTTTATTATATTAAGCAGTATGATATATGAAGTACAAGTCCATTTTAGGAACCATATGTGATTAATCTCAACATAGATGGACTTATGTATATTTGATAACTTTTTCTAACCTTTTGTTTGAAATAGATGGAATGACCCATCATTCTATCACATGATCTGTTAACACTTCACGAATAACAAATTCAACTTCATTTCTTTAAGAGATGAATTGGAAATTGTTCAAAGAATGAACAACAGTGAGATTGTACCAAAATCAAGTAATTATTTCTTCTAATTCAAAATTTTCTACTTTAGGGAAATGATATTTAAAACCAAAAATGTTGTCCTAGTGCTCTTATATCCAATGAATCAGATGGTACCTTAGATCATCACAAATTTATGGATTTGTGATTGTTGGTTATTTCATAGCTATGTTCTCTACCACTCTCCATCAGAACATGATGGTTAGATTTTTCCTCTATATCCATATTTTCACTTACACTCTCCTATGTGGAAACCCAATGCTGAGTTACCTTGGGTGATCGTTACGTTTCTAACTTTCTTTTTTTAATGTTATGTTTTAGTATTCGTTTTTACGATGTCGGTTTCTATGAATAGTAAACGATTTATAACCCTGATGAATTTCGAGGGAGATATTCATTTTAAGGGGTGTAGAATGTAACAACCTGAGATTTTATAAGATATATTTATTTTAATTTCTTTCATATCTTCTGTTGTACGCTACACCGAGATTATCTTGCACTATACGCAACATCGTATTAGCTTCCAGTATACGCAACACTATTATTGGATCGTGTTACACACAATTTCTTGTTTGTTTGACAGTATTTATTCTACGAAACATTGTGTATATATAAATATTCAATTTATTTTGTTATATGCAACAACAAAAGAGTCGTTCACTACACGCAACCCTAACTTGGCTTGCATTACACGCAATTGCGACCCCCCCCCCCGATAGCGTGTGTTGTACGCAATACCGAGTTTCACTAAACAACGATATATTATAATATTAGCTTTTATGAATATTATTAAATGAATTTTGAATTTTATAAAATTTTAATTCATCTTATACATTTTATGTAATGATGTATGAAAACAAAATTAGTTTTTTAGATAAAAGAAGTATTTTCCAAAAAATGCAGTTTTACCGCCTTTTGATGTCGCACCCACATTAAATATATTTTTTGACAAGTTTATATGTTAAATTTGAAAAAATAAAATTTTTCTTTAGAATCAGGATATAAAAATTTACTTTGGATAAATTTTTCATATTATTCTGATAACTTTCATATTTTAATGAATAGTAAAAACACGCTATATTTTAATTAAAAACAACTTTTTCATCGTAATAATTTATATGGATAAATTATAGTATTGAATGTTTTAAAATTATAAATATAATATATTTTTTCCATTTAATATAATTTATGTCATTTTCATTAATTTTACATTGAATTCATAGGTAAAAACATTTCAATCTTTGTCAATGTTTTAACTTTTAAAACTCGTTTGCTTAACAACGGGATTAATTTTAAATTAATTACAGCAAATTATCTGTTTTGAATTTTGGAAAATTGATTCCATATTTTGAATCAGTTGGTACAAATTATTTTAGTAAGCTACTTCTGATTTTTTGGCTTTATGAATAGTAACTACGGTAAATTTTATTTTCCATAGTTAAAGGTAAATCGGGTAATTAACAGTAAATATAAGATTATAAAATTAACCTAACATCTGCCAAAATCCTATTGGATGACTAAAAGTCAACCCATATCACCTAAGGGTCAGATTAGAATCATTTAATGGACTTTTTTCCATGAAAATAACTTAATTATTATTAAAACCAAAGAAAGTGACAACATGTCACTCTCTTAAATCTTATAAGTATATTAATATTAATTTAGTGATAAACCTCATGAAACTTCGAACATGAATAGTCTCCATAAATCTAATGAAATTATATACATCATATAAATTTATTTATAATTTTTTGGTATTAAATAATTATAATTAATTTTGACACAATAGGGATGCAGAAATTATCTATTTAGTGAAAAATCAATAATATTGTTTTTATTGAAATATTAATACATATCAAAAGGCCTTAAAATCTGCAAAAAACTTATTATTAGTGTATATATTTACCCTAGTCATCCATTGGCCTCATTTTTGACCATTTGGATCCTTATTAAGATGATTATGACACTTATATTATTTTATTTTAAATGATGCCAAAGTTGTCACCTTCATAATTTAATAAATATAACAATTTAAATATTGTGATTTTAAGATGATAATTTTGATAAAATGTATTATTGTGAAAGCAAATATATTTATCTTCATCATAGGATTTTATTTTTAATTTTTATGCAACAAATAAGTATATTAAATAATTATACAAAAAATGATGTAGTAATTATTTTATTAAGAGATAAACCAAATAAATGGTTTTAAAAATAATAAAATTAATATTATATGAACTATTTAATGTTCTCCACTAATTATATAGATATATATGATCTTTTATAAATCTATTAAATATTTTAGTTTGAACATATCATCTGTATATATTTTATTTAAATTCAAATAAATGAATAGTGTCAAAATTGACACTATTGTTATTTTATAAAAATAATATATTATAAAATTGTTCAAAAATCACAAAAATATTTAAAAATTATAAATTCACATTTATATGGTAGAAAATGTTATAAAGTATCCAATTATGGACAATTCACAACAAATAAGTAATTATTTGTTATAATTTAAAATTTATAATTTTATTACCACAAATAAAATTAAATTAATTAAATAAGGATAAATCAAGTTGATAATGTTTAAAATAAATTCCTAACATGTCTGAATTTCATTTTTTGATGAGATTACAACCCTATCTCATCTATTATTCTGATATGAGTCATTTTTGGAGGATTTTAAGTGGGGTTAAATTTATTATAAATTAATAGTTTTAAGAATTCCAATGGTGCCCCTCTCCTCCCTTATAAAAGGCCACCTCCTCCCTCTCTTCCTCACACCACATTGAGCCTTCATGCTCGGCCAACCCCTGCCAAATTCTCTTCTCCACTTCCCTAGAAAAATCCTAGAGGTACTGGTATTCTTCAAGGACCAATTTTAGTGCCCTAAGAGGAGGTCTCAAAGAGGCGCTTCAAAGAAGAGGTAATGTCCATTACCGATTCTTTCAACTTTATTTCATCTTCCACTTCTTCTTTTTAAGTTGTTTCATTATGAGGTAATAACATCAGTATCAATAATATACTGATATGTTATTATAATTATGGAACAACCATATTTCACCATTTATCCATCCAACAAAAAATGAAATCACCGCGCGTGCGTACGTACGGAATACCGTCTTCACGCCGTGGTGTAATCTATTTTTCACCACCACCTTACTTGGATGGGTATAAGGATGAAAGTAATGAATATATATGATTATTGTAAAGTGATATTGATTCTATAATATTATACATACACTTTAATATAATTCCACGATCTTGGGAATGATATCATCGCTCGTGCGTACATACGGACTACCGTCTCCACGACACGATGAGATTCACTCTCCATGTTAACCATTCATTAATGATTATAAAGTATATATAATGAATAATAATGAAATATATGCCATAATAATGATACTGGACTTTTGTATATATATATATATGTATGTTATTAACTTAATTCCATTCAATTCAAAAGAGAAACGAAAACAGCGTTCATGCGTACGTACGGCCTATCGTCTCCATGAACGGTGAATTTCATTCCTTTTATCGATCTATAATATATATGTATATGATGAATATATATTATATGTAAATAATGTTTTACATTCTGGAATTATGTAAATCAGGATATAACTAATAATATCAAGAACGAAAATTCGAAACACATACGATAAATGAAATGATTTTACCCAAAACGCTACTTTAACATGGAATTTACAAAAGAATGGGTAATATAAAGTCATAAGTGAAACATAAATGATATCATAACAATGAATATGATTTTTTAATAAGTCAATGACATTATTTAAATCATTATACAGGAGGTTCGGATACATACGGAGCATATCGCACCTAAGGTAAGGGATAATTTTGCAAATCTGATTTTTATCCGAGATTGCCTATTTGTAAGTATTTACTGGGGTATTTCGATCATCCATGTCCATGTTTTATAAAAGTGTATTCATGTATGTTTAAAGTCCCTTTTACCCATTTTTACTTTTACCCCATGTTATGTAAGGAATCTTTCTTTTATTTACCCTACAAGGTACTTTTTTACTTTTCCGACAAAAGTACGAGAAGAATGTTTTTTTAACATATACGACATGAATGGATTTTTACAGTTTTATAAAGCATTGTTTTCATGAAGATTCCTATACAATATTTTAGGACTATTTTCAACAAAATCCTTTCCATTTAAAATTGAATGGCATTTTGTGAAAAGAAAATGATTTTGAAGATGAAAGTATATTTCCCTCAAGAATTCATTTCAAGTGTTTTATCAAAACCATTTTTTTCAACTAAGAAGACATTATTTCTTATGTTTATGTTTCAAGTATAATGTCTCTATGATTTACAAGGTTTCACTTTTCTTATTATGAAATGATATATATTTCTTTTATATGGATTATGTGATGATGGGATGATGTTTATGAAACCCATTTTATTTATTGGGTTATTATAATTGATGTATGTTTATTTTGGGGAACAAGTAAGAATTATTTCATTACGAGATGGGTGGGACCTATATCTCCCTCCATTGCATTGGCTAAAGATTTATATCTCATGAGATAGACATGGCTGGAACAGCAGGTTAAACCAGTTCAGTAATACAGGACTGGAACGAGGAGTGAACTCGATTCAATAAAGGACTTTGTCCACTAAGATGGTTTTGGCAGCAATGCCTTGGCTACTATGGAAATAATAACATGTGCTTAATGTTTTTCCACAATTACAAGTTTTATTTACAAGATATTTTATAATGATTTATGTTCTATTTTGATCTATGCCTTACGTACTTCCATGTTTTATGTCATTGCACAATATTTCTATGTTTGAACATTATGTACATGTTTTTATGTTCAAATGTATATGGTTTGTTTTATTTTCTCCATGCTTACCCTTAATGAGCATTTGAGCTCACCCTTTTTATGTTTTCTTTTCCCTAGGATATAAAGAATGGTTTTAGGTAAGAAAAAAAGGGAAGATCTTTATGGGAGATGTTGAAGATCCTTCACCATAATTAGAAGATTACGTTCCATGTTTCCAAAGACACTAAATTATTACGGTCCTTGTGTGTCAGTTTTTTTATGTACTATGTATTCCTAAAAATTAATGCAATTTCCATGTACTTCAAGCTTCGGGTCTCTATAGTAATACTGAACATAGTTAATTCCCTATTCTAGCCCTGTAATACAGAACCAAGTTCATTTCCCATTCCATATCTATTATTCTGAACCGATTTCATTTCCCATTCTAGCCCTATAATACTGAACCAAAAAAAAATTCACATTCTCTCCCAGTAAAGCTTAACTGAGTTCATTTCTCGTTCCCTACAGGTTTATCTCATGAGATATAAATCCATGCCCAATTTATTGTTGGGGGATATAAGTCCCTCCAATATAATATGGAAATCATACATACTTGTTCCACAAAATAATATACTATAATTTCATATCCCATTTATTTAAATGGGTATCATAATCATGTAAACATATCATGACCTATGTAAAAAGATACTTGTTACATAATCATTTCATCAAAATAATTACCCCTAAAAGAGAAATGGATTTTATAAACATATAACCCATAAAAGCGAGACTAGTTTCATATAGACCATGACATTAAGAATAAATCATTTATAGAAGGAATATGAATGTAACATTTATATAATTTCATAAAAGGTCATGAGTAACATCAATGTATTTCAACTTACATGGAAACTAATTTTGAAACATGTTTCAAAAAAATTTATTGAGGAAAATATCTTTTAATATATTAAAAAGGGTTTTAAATGAAATAAAAACAATTTAAAATCGTTTCATAGAAAATATCATAAAAACATCTAATAATGACATAAAATCATTTTGAAAAACTTTTTCCTTGAAAACATTTTGAATAAGGTATATAAAAATTTTAAAATTTATTTGAAAACCTTACAAGAATCCTTGAAAACTTTTTGAAAACTATTTCATTGAAAATAACTTTGAAAAAATATAATTAAATCAAAAAATGTTTTGAAAACGAGTTCTTTTAAAATACATAAAAAATAATAATGAGGCTTGAAATCATTTAGAAATCCATTTTTTTTGAAAACACATAAAACAAGCCTGAAATTTTATTGACAAATATTATACTAGATAACAAATAAAAGAATATTAAAAACATTTAGAAAAAACTTTTCCATGAAAACATTTAAAATAGGCTTGAAAACAGTTTGAAAACAATTTTCCATGAAATATTATAAAATAATATCGAAAAAAATTTGACAAAAATTTATTTGAAACTATCTTTTATACGAATTTTCATAAAAATTACCCTTTTAAAATTAAATAAAGCTTCAGAGGAATGATGAACGATAAATCTATACATATCATAAAAGTTAAAAAGAACATTCCTTTTGCACAATAAAATGTTTTGAAAAATTCCTCATTTGAAAATGGATAGTAAAATACCATTGAAAACATTGGAAAAAGATTAAAAATTTCCTTTATTGACCATAGGATAATGGTATAGTAATCATCGAAACCCTTTTTGGATAACATTATTTTAAAAGAACATAGACTTTTGACCGAAGAGAGGGTAAATAGGAGATTTCATAAAAACAATTTCATAACTATATTTTTATACTCCTCATGTATTAATCATGTTTTAATGATCAAAAATACTATAAATCCGGTTTAATCTATCTCAAATAAAGTGTAGAGATGGTTCGATTTTTTATTCATTAAATAACCTTCCACCAAATCATGTTTTTTATTGTAAACTATATTTAAATTTTTTCTATAATAATTTATTATATGAATAATTAAATCTAATTAATTCTATGAATATTACTGTATAAGACTATTAACATATATTTGGCTTATTATGAGAAACCGTGAGTCTGCCACCCGTTCTAGTTTTCTGAAAAACTAACCAGACATTACGACCCAGGCATAGTGAACCAGACACTGTGACCCAAACTCCATGAACCAAACACTGTGACCCAAACACCCTGACCAAGAAATCGTGACCCATACACCATAACCTAGACATTATAATTAAGATAATGACACCAATTATTTGCTACCATCACTAAAACATCATTATATGTTTGAAAATCACCAGACATCATGATACTAACACTGTATTTTTTCTACTGGTTTCAGATCTCAATAACAATATTTCATCATGACTGTCTCACCTCTCAATGGAAAAAAAGAATACATCATTACTTAGTGACACTATTTCCAAGTCACACTATTTCTATACAAACTATGAAACATTAATTTAATTTATTATGTTGTTTTCTATTTAATTTATAATTGTCATATTTGAGTCATTTAAATGAACTCAGATAATTAAATTTTCATTATATACATGTCACAACAATGTATGAGGTACGAGGTCTAGAATACATGCACCCAGTCGGCTACAACTCATACACTTGGTAATAAAATGAAAAGCATGGCATTGGAAAAAATAAGAATAGAATAAACACAAGTATTTGAAAAGTGAACCGATACATGAAAGAAGAAAAAACTGAAGAACACACGAATAATTATTGATTCAATGAAGTTGGATTACCATAGATTAGAGAAAAATACATCATCTCAGTACCATATTCAATAAGAATACGAGCTAGGGAGACTGCATCATCGAGCTGGAAACCAAAGCACTAGACTTGTGATACTTTTTTCTTCACAAGAGGAATCTATACTTGCATCTACTTCTTCATACATGTCCAAAGTTTCATAGAATAAGACTCATAGAACTTATAACCTATTATCATAATCGTTTCTCTATTGGGTACTATTTTTAGGTTTTGAGAAGTGTCTGCATTTCTTTATTAAAACACAAATTGTGTCAGATTTTAAACTGAAGGTAATGATATATTGTTCCTCCCATAAATTTTACATCTGATTACTCCCATAGATATGTTTGGAATATGTCATTGTGTCACCTGGTTGATAATACCCACAATGAATAGTGGAAGAGTTCGTGTGACCTGGATAGACATGTGAATTGTGATTACCCTGATCCATGGTGTGGATCTTGTTTGTTGATATAAAATGCTTGGTGGGTGGTGACCACCATGTGGAGTGGATTAGATCTCGGCTTGGGACAGAACCACTAGTTTCATTCACTGTGTAATTTAATTATGTTTTCCTCTGGTTTATTTTATCTTTCATAAAACAAATGATTTTTCTTTGATTCTTAGTCTTGGGTAGATGTTATAATTGTTTTTTCTTATTAGAAAAGCTTGAAAAGTGGTATCAGTAACCCATATTAATATTACTGAGAATTGATAAATCTTATGAGAGGTTATTTGAACAGTCAAACTTTTATAACGATATTACATTGATTAACTGGGTTGTATTAATATTTATATGGGAATATTTTCAATAAAACATTTTAAATTTTTTTAATAGATACTCAATTCACCCCCCTTCATTTAGTACTCTACCCCGAACAACATTTGGTAGCAGAAGATCTTATTCCTTTTAAGACCATATATTTTAAATCCAATCAAATTTGATTTTAGTTTTACATTAATGATCTATAAATTATTGTTAATTTTAAATTTCTAACTCTTCAAAAGTATTTCTCTATTATGGATAATAGACTGGAAGGTGTTGCAACAAACATACCACCTTTCATTAATGGAACTAATTATGCCCAAGGAAAAATTAAAATGAAAATGCAATTCGAAATTATGTGCATTGAAATTTCGTCTTCCATTATTTATGAGTATATGATTTTTTCGACAGATATAATTAATCAAGATGACCCAAAAAATACAGCTAACAATAACCATTACAAAGCCATGAATGATTTATATTTCTCTTTAGGAGATGAGTAATTTAACAGAATATTTGTATGTAAAACAGCCTATGAAATTAGGGATACCCTATCTGTTTCACATGAAGGAACTTCTAGGGTGAATGAAATGCGACTCAATAGCTATACTATTATATATTATAACATTAAAATGAAGCCTAATGATTCTATTTCTAACATGTATCTCATGTTCATTATCAATACAATGATTTCTCTTGGAAGAGAAGATGCGGCCAAAGAACAAATAATGAGGATTCTTATATGCCTATCTAATAGATGGAGAGGAAACTTTATCTCTATTAGAGATTCATGTGACATAAGAAAAATACTTGTCAGATAACTCATTGGAAAACTAATGATGTATGAAGAGGTGTTTAAAGCCAACAACAAAGAGGAGGAGGAACTAAAAAGAAAATATGTGGCATTCAAGACCACTGCCTATAAACATAAAGTAAAAGACAAACTGTAAGTCACTGTAGAATGTTTGTAAGATCCCGATTTTTGGATGGTATGTTTTTGTGGTGCTATGGGTTTAACCCTTTTCTTTTTGGACATAACAAGGTTTCTTGGAAGTGTGAGAGACCTCGGGGGTGATCTGGGGGCTCGAGGCACAGACGAAGGGATGTATGGGCAAAACAGACCAAGGCGCACGGCCTACGCACGGTCAGCCAAACCGTGCGGCTGCCCAGACTAAGCCATACGAACCTCCCTCCCCTGGATAGAAGCGAACACACGGTTTCCGCACAGTTTTCCAAACAGTGTGGGTAAATCTTGTGACTCCCCCACCTCCGGGCAGTGGCGTGCACACGGTTTGTGTACGGTTTTCCAAACCGTGCGGCTAAACCGTGCGACCACGTAAAGATAGAAAATTTAAAAAAATTACACTCTGGGCTTTATAACCCCAACTCAGGATTTTCCTCTCTTCCACCTCTGTTTACCATAGGCACGAACCAAAGGAACCAAAGCCTTCAAGAGATCAAACTCCTTCGATTCTAAGGTGTTTTTGATGCCGTTAGTTACTGATTGATGCTCCGGGTAAGGATAATCTCCTCCATGGCTCTTTTCTTGATTTAGGGTTTGTGTCTTCTATCCCTGTCATTCCAAAACACTAAAACCCTATCGTTTGGGTGAGTTCTAGGTTGAAGCTCCAAGGGTTGGTCGAATCGAGGTCTAAGGACTTTATTGAGGGTGCGTTCAACCACGGATTTGAGGTAGGTGGTCTACAAGTTATATCCCATGGTTATTTAGGGGTTTTATGCATGTTAAATTGTGTTCATTCTTTTCCTTGGTTATGTTTGGATAGCCTTCGAATGTTTGATAAGAATGGTGTCTAAAATGGAAAATGGGAACCTTCATGATCCCCGTGGGATGTGTTGCGATTGACCTGACCTAATTAGGGCCATCCATGGGATGTGACGGCTTCTTCTGGGTTTAGGGATTGTTATCAAACAATTGATCTTGTTGTGGTAAATGGTAGAGCCCTTGATTAATATGTTGGCATGATTGGATGAACGTGGAATAGAAGTTAGATGATGCACCTAGACTTGGTAACAATCAAGGGGTTATTTGAAATGGACGAAATGGGTGATTCATGGAAATGATGAACGGGTTAAATGGGTTAATGTGTATATTGATTAAAGACCATAATGGGATAGATTATGGGTCTAGGGTGGAATGCTTAGTGAGATACTCATAACACATGGGAATTGGGTGAATGGTTAACTGATGTGAAATGGTGATGTGTTAATGGGTTAAGGCATGATGTGGTTTCCCATGTGGGTTGTTGTGAATGATAGTTGCTGATGGGCAATGGATGGAATGTTGATGGTTACATATATAATCATGTGCACATGGCTTGGTAGTTTGGGGTATGACTTGAGGATCTACGCCCACGGGTCGAGTGAAGACCGAGGCTTCGAACTCCACCCTAAATGCATGGGTTCGGAATAGGGACTGATGATCTATTCCCCTAACAGTTGCATCCACCCGGACTGAGGCTTCGAGGTGAGGTTATGGTTGCTATGAGGGGTTAGTCCTAGTGAGATAGGATAATGATGTGTTTGCCCTCTTGCATGTGATTGTTGGCCTTAGACCCATGTAACATGATGAATGTGATTAACCCATGGAATTTTATGAAATTGTAAGTGATGATAAATGGTTTGAAATGAATTGTAGTGAATGTGGTAATGGCTTGGATTTGAACTAGTTAATGGAATCTTAATCTAGCATTTATCATTCATATTCCATTTGCATGCACTACATGTTTTTACTGGATATTTTGTAGACACCATTAGTGGTGGAATACTGAGTTGTAATCACACCCTACTCAAGACACCATTGGGTACCCAACAAGACTTCATGTTTGCAGGTCAGGACAAGGGCAAGGGTCCTTTCTAGATAGCTGAGTAGACATTGGTAGCACATAGTGGAGGATCCAGACCTTGGTTCGTGACCATTTTTGGATATTGGTTGTTGTCTTTATTTTTGGTCTTTTGATCACTCTTGAACTATAGTATGACATGGAATATTTATTTTTGGAAATGGTTGTAATACATGTTCCCTATTTATAGGTTATTTCTTCCTCTATTTGGTTATTCTATTGTGGATTACTCTGATAAAAAGGGGGCATAGTCTCCCCACATGACCCCATAGACCCCCGCTGCTATTCGGAAACCTTTGGCATATGGGGAGGCATTCCTAAGTTCATGTAATCACCCAGCTCGGAGCACCGGTTTAGTGGCTTTCGGGTCGGGGATGTTACAAAGTAGTGTCAGAGGTGGTCTGTCTTCTCCTTCTCTAAGTTCTTGTTTTTTGGGATTGGTAGCCAAGGGTTAAGATGTATCGGTCCATAGTAATGAGCTCGTGCTTGGGATTAGATAACCCATGTACGGGAGAATCCCAAGTCACCCAGGGTGAGAAATTTATGTTCTTGGTTGTGTGTTGTTATAATGGATGATATTTCACCGTTGGGTGATACACATGTGGTTTGATGTGACTGTTTTATGATATTTGGCTTGTGGCCTTAACGGTACGAGGATTTGCATTCATGCATCATTGTAAGCACCTAGGGAGATAGGTGACATGAATTGTATTAGGCACATGCACAGGATGGGTGTGTGAGGAAGGAATGTAGGGTGCATTATTCATTTCATAAAACTAAGAAATAATGAGAAGAACGAAATGAAACAAGTGGGTAAATGATGTTTAATGAAATATTAGGGTTTTAAATGAAGTGGAAACATTCGGTAAAATGTTGTGTGAGTTGGTGGTAGTGCATGGTTGTTTAACCCATGTGGACCATGGACCGTGGTAGGGATGGTTGGGGCGTTTGTAGCTAGTAAAGATCTTTTGTTGCAGTTGTGGAGTTTTATGGTATATGTGTTAAATCTCATGTTAGGAAATGTAGAGAGATGCCACCATGACGTCGATTGCCTATTGGAAAACGGGAGGATGTTGCTGAGAACACTCCTCTTGTATAAGAGAAAGAAAATGTGGTGATTAATGAAGGTAGATAAGACCATTTCCGAGAGAACATGGCTCGCCTTATGCAGATGATGGATCAGGACCCAGGGTGGGGTGCACCGAGTATGTTTGAGCTGACCAGGGAATTCTAGCTGCAGTACCCTCCGACTTTCACCGGAGAGGGTGGGACACAGGTAGCAGAGTTCTGGTTGGAGTCTGTCCAGATGATATGGGATCATCTGGAGACCCCGGTCGAAAAGCGAGTAAAGCTGTCCGTTTACATGTTGTGGGTCCAGGCGAGGCGTTGGTGGGACATCCATGCTCAGACCGATCAGGATGAGGGGATGTCGTGTAATGTTCTCCAGGAAATGTTTCTGGAGAATTTATATCCAGATACTTTGAGGCGGGAGTGGGCTGCAGAGGTTGTGAGCCTCACTCAGGGATCATTATCGGTGATGGATTATGCTAGTCGCTTCACTGATTTGAGACGCTTTGTCCCAGTATTAGCAGGGGATGAGGCAGGGGTGGCGAGACGCTTCCAGGAAGGGTTCAGACATGAGATCAGGTCTCAGGTAAATATCATCCACTTGAAGAGGTTCGTGGAGGTGTTGGATCATGAACTCATCTCTGAAGGGAACCTTAAGGGAGATTCAGGTGGTAGGATTGTCGTACCAGCTGGGCGGACAAGTGATGCATATTCCGAAGTTCAGAACCACCAATTGGAAAGTTTTCCGCATGGTGGTCAGAAGAGAGGGTCAAACTCTCAGAGTGGGAACTATGTGTTCTGCTATCAGTGCGGAAGGCCGGGGAATATGTGTGGTCAGTGTCCTCATCCTCCGGTTGAGTGTCGTTCTTGCACAAGGATGGGGCATGTTTAGAGGTTCTGTAGGAACTCACGGCAGGTGGGCGAGTATGACAGTGGGAAGCAGGTACCAGATACGGGAAGGGGATCAGTTGCCCCGTATCAGGAAGGCAGTTGGAGCTCCACGAGCCGTACTGTCATTGGCGGTGGACCTGGAACTCCCGGGTAAGATTGCTCACGCCAGTAGGGTAGTGCAGCGCAGGGCGTTCAGGCTGGAGCCCAAGGTAGAGGGGCGAGTCAGCTTTAGGCAGTTCAGTTTTCACGAGGTGACGGTGAGGCTGGACCATCGACTGTTCGAGGTACGATCATTGAAGCATCTACATTTTCTAGTGCGTTGTTTGACACAGGTGCCACACCCTCTTTTGTCTCTGCTCAACTTGTGGTATTTCTGGTTTTACCTGTGGTGAGGGTGTGTGGAGTAATGTCAATTGACACTCTATTGGGGGTGTGGTTCGAGGATATCAAGCAGAGCAAGGGATGTGCCCTGGAAGTTGGTGGGTGTCATTTTCTGTGGGACTTGTTTATTCTCAAGATGTCAGGATATGACTTAATCCTGGGAATGGATTGGTTGGTGTTTTATTGGGCGCACATCGACTGTTATCATTGCATATTATCTTTCAAGTCACTTGAGGGTGACGCTTATTTCCACCGTGGCGAGTGGGATGTTCGAATAGGTCGTGCAGGGCCGTTGGGTCAATGGATGAGTGAACTCATGGCTCAAGTGGCATGTCTCATGATTGTTTATGATGAAAGATGGGAAAATATTGTTTTTCCTCCTGTGGTGGGTCGGTTTCAGGACGTGTTTCCTGATGATTTATCGGGGTTACCACCAGAGTGGGATGTTGAGTTCGCGATCGAGTTACCGCCGTGAGCTGAGCCAGTTTCTATTCATCCATAACAAATGGCACCAACGGAACTCCAAGAACTAAAGGTATAGCATGAGGAGTTGCAGAGTAAGGTTTTTATCCATCCTATTACGTCTCCTTGGGAATCTCCCGTGCTTTTTTCGAAAAAGGCTGACGGGTCGTTGAGACTGTGTGTTGACTATCGGAACTTGAATCAGATGATGATGACAAATTGGTACCCTCTTCCTAGAATTGATGACGTATTTGATCATTTGAGGGGTGAATCAGTGTTTTCTAATATTTATCTGAGGTCGGGTCATCACCAGTTGAGGGTGAGGTCTTCCGACGTGCCACAGATAGCTTTCCGGATTCAGTATGGGTTTTTTGAGTTTTTGGTAATGCCTTTCGGCTTGACCAATGCAACGGAGATGTTTATGGCTTTGATGAACCAGATCATTCATCCCTATTTTGATCAGTTTGTGGTTTTCTTTGTTGAAAATATCGTAGTGTACTCGAAAACTCACGATGATCATGCCCAACATCTTGACATCATCTTGGGTAGGCTAAGAGAGCATCACCTATACGCCAAGCTATCAAAGTGTCAATTCTGGATAGGTGAGGTGCATTTTCTGGGTCACATCATCTCGGAGGCTGGTGTGTCCGTGGATCCAGAGAATATGCATGCAGTTGTATCTTGGGAGCAGCCCAAGAATGTTTTTGATGTTTGGAGTTTTCTGGGTTTGGTCAGGTATTATCGAAGGTTCATTCAGGATTTTTCTCGCTTGGCAGAACCACTCCCAGGCGTAACCATGAAGTGAATCATGTTATATTGGTCTGAGACTCATGAGAATGTCTTTCAAGAGTTGAAGAGGTGGTTGACGACCGCACATATCTTGGCCTTACCTGAGCCGGGTAAGAAGTACATCCTGTTTTTTGAGGCGTCTGGAGTCGTACATGGGGCTGTTGTGATGTAGGATGAGCGGGTTGTGGATTATGGGTCGAGGCAGCTCAGACCCCATGATTGGAACTATCCCACTCATGACCTTGAGTTGGTTGCTGTAGTGTATGACTTGAAGTGCTGGAGGCACCGTCTGTTGGTAGAACGGTTTACCATGTTTAACAACTATAAGAGTATAAAGTACATCTTCTCACAGCGGGATCTGAATCTTCAGAAACGATGATGGGTTGAATATCTCCAGTCTTTCGACATTGATTTGGTGTACACGCTAGGAAAGGGAAACATTGTTGTTGATGCTCTGAGAAGGAAGGTTCAAAATCAGGAAGTTCATGAGTCCAGCACCGAGTGGAAGTCAATGGCCTTGTTTGCAAAGATGCACCTGGAGGTGCCAGAGGAGAGCAGTGAGGTCACTCTTGCATCCTTAACGGTGGAGTCGACGCTCTTGATTTGAGTTAAGGAAATTCAGCTTGATGATCCTGAGTGTTTGAGCAAGAAGAAAAAGCATAAAGGTGGGGAGCTACATTTTGTTTGGACCATCGGTGGGGACAATGTTTCTCATGTTCGTGATCGTGTGGTTGTGCCAAAGTTTTTGCAGGAAGATTTGATGTGCGAATTCCTGGTATCAAAGTGGGCAGTGCATCCTTTTTTGACCAAGATGTACCGTGATCACTGAAGGCGGTTTTGGTGGCCTGGAATGAAGATGAAAGTTGCGGGATTTATGGCATGGTGCCTTACCTTTCAACAGGTGAAGGTTGTGCATCAATTCCCAGGTGGTTTTTTGCATCCATTTACCATTCCGGAATAGAATTGGGATGATGTAACGATGGATTTTGTCATGGGTCTTCTGAGGACACCACAAAAGAATGATTCAATATGGGTGGTTGTGGATCGGTTAACAAAAGTGGTTCATTTCTTACCGATTCCGGAAACCTTTATAGTTGACCAGTTGGGTGAGCTGTATGTTTGAAAAATAGTGTTGTTGCATGGGGTGCCGTGAACCATCGTTTCGGACCGAGATCTGCATTTCACATCACGCTTCTGGAAAGGGTTGTAGAAGGCACTTAGTACGCAGGTGTTTTTGAGTATGGCATTACACCCGCAGACGGGCGGGTAGTCGGAACGTACGATCCAAGTGTGGGAAGAAATGTTGAGAGCTTGTGTGGTGGACCTTGGTGGTTCGTGGGAGAGGCACCTATCATTGTTTGAGTTTGGATACAACAACAGTTTTTAGGCTACGATTCAGATGGCACTATTTAAGTCACATTACGAGAGGCCATGTAGATCTCCGATGTGTTTTCTAGAGGCCGGTGAATCTATGTTGTTGGGACCAAGTCTCATGCAGGAGACTTCAGAGAGGGTTATGTTGATCAAGAAGCGGATGGATGCGGCTCAGAGTAGACATAAGTCGTATGATGATCGAAGGCGTATACCTCTCGAGTTTAGGGTGGGAGGTAAAGTGTTCCTTCAGGTGTCGCCAAGGTTAGATCACCGACGGATTCGGAAGCAGGGTAAGTTGGCACCTAGGTATATGGGACCTTTTGAGATTGTGGAGAGGATCAGACAAGTGGCTTACCGATTGGATCTTCAACAATGGTATGGGGGTATGCATGATTTGTTTCATGTGTCGCAGTTTTGAGGGTATCACCCTGACCCATCTCATGTTGTTGATGGTGATGATGTGGAGCTTGAGGTTGATGCATCCTTTGAGGAGCATCTGGTTCATGTGATGGATCATAGTGAAGAGGTCTTGCAAGGAAAGGTTGTGCCATTAGTGTGAGTACAATGGCAGCATGGGAAAGTTCAGGAATAAACATGGGAGCGGGAATCGGATATGCAGGCTCAGTGGCCCGAACTCTTCTCTTTGGTGGAGCAATGAGGCTTGGATGCTTGGCTCGAGGAAGAGCCGTTATAAGGTGGGGAGGTTGTACGATCCCGGTTTTTGGAAGGTATGTTTTTGTTGTGCTTTGGGTTGAACCCTTTGGTTTTTGGACATAAAAAGGGTTCTTGGAACTGTGAGAGGCCTCGGGGGGTTTTTAGGGGCTTGTGGCACGAAGGAAGGGAAGCTTAGGAAAACAGACCAAGGAGTTTGGCTTGCGCATGGTCATCCAAACTGTGCGGCCTGCACATAGTAAGTCGTGCGAACCTCCCTCCCCGGGACAGAAGCAAGCGCACAGTTTGTGCATGGTTTATGTCTTCTCTCCCTCTCATTATGAAACCCTAAAACCATATCTTTTGGGTGATTTCTAGGTTGAATCTCCAATGGTTGGTTGAATCGAAATCTAAAGACATTACTGAGGGTGCTTTCAACTGCGAATTCAAGGTAGGTGGTCTACAAGTTATATCCCAAGTTTATTTAGGGTTTTTGTGCTTGTTAAATTGTGTTCTTACTTTTCCTTGGTTATGTTTGGATATCCATGGCATGTCTGAGAAGAATGGTGTCTAAAATGGAAAATGGGAACCCTCATGATCCCCGTGGGATGTGTTGGGTTTGACTTGACCTAATTAGGGCCATCCATGGGATGTGCCGGCTTTTTCCAGCTTTAGGGATTGTTATTAAACAAGTGATCTTGTTGTGGTAAATGGTAGATCCCTTGATGAATATGTTTGCATGATTGGTTGAACGTGGAATAGAAGTTAGGTGATGGACCTAGACTTTCTAATACTCAAAGCGTTATTTGAAATGGAATGAATTGGTGATTCATGGAAATGATGAATGGGTTAAATTTTTTAATGTGTAAATTGATTAAAGACCATAATGGGATAGATTATGGGTCTGGGGTGGAATACATTGTGAGATAGGAATAACACATGGGAATTGGGTGAATGGTTAACTAATGTGAAATGGTGATGTGTTAATGGGTTAAGGCATGATGTGGTTTCCCATGTGGGTTGTTGTGAATGATGGTTGTCGATGGGAAATGGTTGGAAGGTTGATGGTTAATTATATAATCATGTGAACATGGCTTGGTAGTGTGGGGTATGACTTGAGGAGATATGCCCATGGGTCGACTGAAGACTGAGGCTCTGAACTCCATCCTAAATGCACGAGTTAGGAATGGGGACTGATTATCTATTCTCTTAACGGTTGCATCCACCTGGACTGAGGCTTTGAGGTGAGGTTATGGTTTCTATGAGGTGTTAGTCCTAGTGAGATATGATAACGATGTGTTTACCATCTTGCATGTGATTGTTGGCCGTAGACCCATGTAACATGATTAATGTGATTAACCCATGGAATGTGATGAAATAGTAAGTGATGATAAATGGTATGAAATGAATGGTAGTGAATTTGGTAATGGCTTGGATTTGAACTAGTTAATGGCATCTTAATCTGGAATTTATAATTCATTTTCCTTTTCCATGGACTACCTGTTTATACTGGATATTTTGTAGACACCGTTGGTGGTGGCCTACTGAGTTGTACTCACACCCTTCTTGAGCCGCTGTTGGGTACCCGAGAAAACTTCATGTTTTCATGTCCGGGAAAGGGAACAGGTCCTTGCTAGATAGCTGAGTGGACATGGGTAGCACTTGGTGGAGGATCCAGACCTGGAGTCAGGACCATTTTGGGATTTTGGCAGTTGTCTTTATTATTGGGATTTTTTCACTCTTTCACTATAGTATGACATGGAATATTTTTTTTTTCGAAATGGTTGTTATAAAAGTTCCTTGTTTATTTGTTATTGTTTTCACTATTTGGTTATTATGTTGTGTCTTACTCTGATCAAAAGGGGGCATAGTCTCCCCACTTGACCCCATAGACCCCTACTGCTAGTCAGCGGCCTTTGTCGTACGGGGAGGCGCACTTAAGGTCATGTAATCACTCAGCTCGGAGCACCGGTTTAGTGGCTTTCGGGTTAGGGATGTTACAATGTTCCAGCAGTGAAAAGTCCTCACCTAAAAATGACGAGGAGATGAATCAATTAGCCATAAGGTTTTATAAATTTTACTAAATGAAGGAATTTATCTCAAAGACTAACTTCAAAGGAATATATGATCAAAAGGGAAGATGGAAGAATTTTCAAAACATAAATGACAAGTCTGAAGAGATAATATGCTTTAAATGTATTTTAAAGGGACATGTAAAGGCTGACTATACCTTGCTTAAGTATAAAAATAAATAAGAGGAAAAATATTGAAAGTATACGAAGGAAATGAAAGAAACTTGGAGTTCTTCATAAAACAGTTTAAGTGACTCTGATTTTTCACATGATGAACAGGCTAACAAATCCAATATGTGTTTTATGAAAAACACATCTGAGGTAACACTAGATTCTCTTGTATGAAATTTATATAATTATGGAGATTAAAGCAATTATAAAAATTTTTCTAATGAAGAAATGTTTGAGTATTACAATATGATTTAAGAGACAGGTAAGGGAAAAAAGATAAAATCATGTATTTAAAGAAATAGTATACTCTTACCTCAAATATAAATTCAAAACATACTATAGAAAGAGAGAGAAATGCTCAATTACTCAAAGAAAAAAATGAATTAAATATATCTAATGAGAAATTGAAATAAGAACTTGAAAGGTTTAATAATATTAATGATACCTTTGTACAAATTATAGGTAAACAGATTTTTCCTAAATACACTACTTGTATTTTCTTTCTGTCTGAGAAAAGATATCTTAGAAAACCCAATTTTGTATAAAAATCTAGAACATACAACATAACTTCTAGTTTAAGAAAACATTCTGCTAGTACTAATTATGGTACACTCTCTACTGTTTTGATATTTTCTAGACCAAATAGAGTCTATTTTACAAGTACATTACATAATGCATATAGGAAACCTATGAGGCAGATCTGGGTTCCCAATGCACTAGTTATTAATATTACTGGACCCAAACAAATATGGGTACCAATGTCTGTTTTTATTTGAATATTGTTTTAGGAGAATTGCTTAAAGATCTCCTATAATATCTTATAATACAGGGATAGTGGGTGTTTAAGGCACATAATAAGATCCTATTCATGCTTCAAGAATATAATACAAACTAATGGTGGACCTGTCACCTTTGGTGACAATGCAAAATAAATAATCGTTGGCCTTGGACAAATTAGTAACTCTGGCTCAGTCTTAATTTCCAAAGTACTTTTTTGATGTACTCAAAAATAATCTACATAGTATTTCGCAACTCTATAATAATGGATTTATTTTTATATTTGAAAATGATGCATTCAATGTTTTTAATTCTAAAAATGAATCATTATTTTCTCCATTGAGAAATAAAAATATATATTTTGTTAAATTTGATTCTTTAGTTTCTCAAAAGGATTCATGTTTATGTGTATCTCACAATGAATCTTGTATTTGGCATAGAAGTTTGGGACACTACAATATTCACTCTCATAGAAACATAACTTGAAAAAGATTAGCAAAATACCTTAAAACATGGGTTTTCAAATGATAATGTGTGTAATCCTTTTCGAAATATAAATAAAAACAAATTTTTCTGTCAAACCAAAGAAAGAAGTGTCCACTTTTCAACATCTCGAGTTGGTTCACATTGATTTGTTTGGACGAACTAGATTTTCATGTTTATATGGAAATCACAATGTTATGTTCTTGTTGGTGATTTTTCAAGATATAATCAGACAATATTTTTGGATCATAAAAGTGAAGTATGTTCTCATTTCACCAAATATGCTTAAACTGTAGAAAATCACAGTGGACATAGAATTAAATAATTAAGAAGTTATCAAGGTCGTGAGTTTGAAAATAAAGAGTTTTAATGATTTTCATAAAAATGGATATAATCATAAATTATCTATCCCTATAACACCTCAAAAAAATGAAGTTGTTGAAAGAAGTAATAGGACCATGCAAGAAATTTATAGATCCATGCTTAGTGAATATTAATTTCTTATTTATTTTTAGGCCAAAGCTGTAAATACAACATGCTAAAATATTAGTAGAGTGTTTATTAGACTAATTCTTAAATGAAACCCATATGAGTTATGGAACAGTAGAAAACTCAAAGTAAACTACTTCAATGTATTTGGTTACAAATTCTATGTCCATAATACTAAGGACACTCCTGAAATGTTTTCATCCAAGAGCGATGAATGAATTTTTCTGGGATATTCAATCTCTTGTAAATCCTATAGAGTGTTTAACAAAATAACTAAGTGTGTGGAGGAATATGTTCATGTCATGTTTGATTTGATATTCCCTCGTGGGCTAAAGACATCTCTAGATAATTTTGAGGATGACATGCATGATCTTGAAATCAATGATAAACCCTCCAACAATCTTGTAAAGGAATCTATGAAAACATCCAGTTCTAGAAATTCCCCAGATTCAAGTCAAAATTAACTCGAACCTATTGAAGAACACGAAATCTCTATCTCCTATATTTTTAGAGCTATTAGAACCCTTACAAACAATCCTTTAGATGATATTGTACGAGATTTAGATAATGGAACTAAAACAAGTGTTTTTTATAGAAATTAGTCTGAAAATAAATTATTCTTGTTAATAAATGGAACTAAAAACATCAATGATACTATCAATGATGAATTTTCGGTGATGGCTATGCAAGAAGAACTAAATCAGTTTGAAAGGATAAAAGTTTGGAAACTTTTTGACATACCCAAAGACATTTTTACCACAGGCACTAAGATGGTTTTTAGAAATAAGGGAGGTGAAGATGGTAATATTTTTAGAAACAATGCTATATTGGTTGTAGAATTTTTTAATACATAATAAGGAATTGTCTATGAAGAGACCTTTGCACCCGTTGCTAGACATGAAGCCATCAGAATCCTGCATGTGTATGCTGCCCATATATATATCAAATTATATCAAGTGGATGTTAAGAGTGAATTCCAAAATGGTCATATAGCTTAGTATGTTTTTGTTTTTAACCACTTGGTATCACAGTTACTCACATTCAAAATCATGTTTTCAAATTATCAAAAGCTTATTATGGTTTAAAGAATAATCCAGGAGCTTAGTATGATAGATTAAGTACTTTTATAATTTACTAATGTTTTACATAATGTATAGATGATCATATTCATTTTATAAAATGAATTTCCAATGATATTTTAGTAGTTCAAATGTATGTGGATGATATTATTTTTGGCTCCTCAAAAAATTATTTATTTGTTGAATTTTCTAAAAGATGCAAAATGAATTTGAATTGAGTTTAATGAGTGAATTAACATTCTTTCATGGATTTCAAATATTTATAAATAAATATGTTTTTATTTTAAATCAAATCAAATATGATAATGATCTCATGAAATGTTTTGGCTTGGATAGGAATAAAAGTCGTGATAATCCAATCAATACTAATTGTATGTTGGATCTTGATGAAGAGGGGAAATTTGTTAATCAACCCAATTATAGGGGAATGATTGGATTTATACTCTACTTAACTACTGGCCTTCCTAATATTATGTTTAGTGTGTGTATGTGCTCTCGTTGTCAAAAAACACTAAGGAATCTCATTTAAATGTTGTTAAAAGGATTTTCAAATACCTCAAGAATACACCCAATCTAGGTTTGATCTATCCTAGAAGAAAATTAGTAGAGTTAGTTAGCTTTTCTTATATAGACTTAGGTGGTTGTATGTTATATAGAAAAAGAACATCTGGATCATGTCACGTTTTAGGTAAGTCTCAAGTATCATGGTGTAGTAAGAAACAAAACCCTATTGAATTATCTACTGTCGAAGCTGAATACATATCTACTGATAGTTATTGTGCAAAAATTTTCGGGATGAAGAAAACATTACATGATTAGGGATATCAATTAAGACATGTACCTATAAATTATGACAATAAAAGTGCTATTAACTTCTCCAAAAATTCATGTTTCACACTCTATGACAAAACATACTGGTGTAAGACATCACATTTTGATAGACCATGATCAAAAAGGTGATATCACTTTGGAATTCATAGGAAATGAACATCCGCATGAGGATATATTCAAAAAACCATTGAATTCTGAAAAGATTGGTTACATCATACATGAATTAAGAATGGTATGTCTAAAGTCGAAAATGTACTTTTTTAAAATTTATTATCTCACAGCTTACTGTTTCATAGTTTGATGTCTTATGTTTACAGTCTCGTAGTTATTGTCCCTCGATTACTGTATGAAACTTACTATGTCAAATAATATGGTCGCACTGTGTGGAGACACACCATAAAGATTACATCCTGAAAACATCATCTGGTCTCACTGTAAAAACCTATTCCAGTCCTAATGTGATAACATATTTTAGTCTCACCATAATGACACATTTTCGTTTTATTTGTATTTTATTACCCATATCAATATCTAGATTATATTATTATATTGGTCCCACTCTTTTGAAATTTTGATGCTTGAAATCCCTAAATGATAAGAACCAAATGTCTTTCACTATTTTCTTCACTTGAGCTCTCTTCTCTAAAAACTGAAAACATTCCCTCTTAAACCATTAGACATCCCCAATCCTTTCATCTCTCTCACTCTCTATCTCATGAACCCCTCATTGAATGTCCAGAATGAAGAAACCATCTTTATCAACTCCTAAGAAGCATATATCTAAGAAGAATGTGAAAATAGAAATGAAGACAGTTCCTGAAGGAACATTGAACCCAAATCTTATAGTTAGAATAGTGGTACGAGAAAAGGAAATATTCTATAATTGGTTTATGTCAAGTAATTACTTTTTTTGAAAGTACTGAAATTGTTGGGATGGTTGGATTGGTTCACAAATGAGAAAATTCCAATTTATCCAAAGCCTGTTTCTCAGTTTTATCAGTTTGTTCAGTTTTCTTTCAATGCCGAAGAAGGTTTTATAATGAGGAGCTGGATTAATGGAAAAAGTAGAACTTTTTCCTTGGGGTTATGGCCTACATTCCTATTGATACCCCCCTGAAGGAGTTTTTTAGAGCTACCAGAGTGTTACTCCTACACTTAGTTATATTTATCTTTTAGAAGATTAATTAGTATTCTTAATTGGTACAAAAATGAAGAGAAGATCCATTACTATGGAATTGGATAGTGAATCAAGGATTCCATCGAAGTTCATTTAGAATTTTATTAGTCCAAGGAAAGGTGATTTTTCTACCATCAAATATTAGGATATATTATTGATACATCTTATGAATAATGGACATAGGATTAACTTATGCATGAATGTTATACATTATATGTTTGAGTTGATTAAGACAACCTCAACGTCTACCTCCTTGTTCTACTCAAGGTTTATCTATACTATATTGTATGATAAAAGAATGTTTGAACTGAATGAATAAGTCATCAAGGGATGAGAATTTTTAATATCAAAGGTTACAGTCAAAAAGATGAAAATAATTTGGAATCTGGGGAAAAAGTCTTGGTTGGATGATAATGAAATGATTTATGAAATGCTTAATATAGTTGGGCATCCTTAAAGACCTAATAACATATCTGATCTTGGATTAAAATGAGATGAAATTGTTCACTATCCTGTTGATGGGGAAGAAGATCTAGTTTTTTCTCCTCAAGAATAAACTATCTTTGATAAGGAAGATAGTGGTCCTATTCCACAAAACATAGTTGAGAAGGAAGAACATGTTACTCATTGAAGTATTGATTTTGGTTAAGAACTTACATATTGAAAGGAATCTGTTGTAAATATAAGAGAAAAGGATGTTCCTGAGTAGCATCTTGAAGAAGATATTTCTCCTGACAAAGAAGCTTTGGTTGAGGAAAATTTAGAGGAACATTTTATTCATGATGATATCCTTCCTACCAATGAAATAATGGAAAAAGACTTATAGTTGGATAGAGAATAAATGGTTGAGAGAATTGTAGTTGAATTTTTAGAAACAGACCAAGGAACTGAATCACTTAGTCCTGTGGGAGATACACCTACTAGAGGGGGGGCAGAACCCAAGCATTAAAAGTATTGACGTTCCAAATCCTATAGATAAAAACACCGTGGATACCTGGTATAATTTACCTAGCTACATTGATGTGGATGATTCCCAGGAAGCCTTGGATAATGGCCTAGACCTATCTATAATGTTTCAATTGAAACATGTCTCAACTCTAGAGGAAATCTCTACAATGTAGCATGAACATGTCTCAGCTCCTGTCCCTTAACCTTATAACAAACCTCATACTTTCGTGATTCATAATGATTTGAAATCATTTGGAGTTACTTTATTAGAAGGAATTTAAGAGATCCTGAACACCCACCTACTCTTGTAACAAAGTTAATTGAAATAAATGATTCTTGGATGTTAGAGAATATCATATGGAAGATCCATCCAAAAATGATTCATTAAATTCCAGATGATAGAATTGAGAAAAAACAGTTGAGTGATGAAGTGAATTCTCTCCAGGATATGGCTGAGGATATGAAAAAAAAGTCTTGCAATCAGGACAACCTCCTGTAGCTCATCCTATTGAGGATGTTAGTGGAAAGAATACACATCATGTTGCCTCTCAAATTCAACTATACTTTACATAATTAGCTGAAAATTTGGCTGAGAGAAACAAGAAGATAGTCCAAGAGATTTGTGATATTGTTTTTAGTCTCAAAATACACACTGATGAGTATAAGGGTTGTCCACAGAAAGATATCAATCAGATCAAGTCCATCACTTTAGTTGTTACAGCCTCTAGTGCCTCTAGACAGTAATCTCAACCCTTTGACAGTGATATGCTCAAAATTATGGTTATGTAGGAACTTTATTCAATGTTAATTGGTTTTGGCCATGAGATTCTATCTACGGTTGTCAATAATAGTGTCAGAGTCCATGATTTAGTGAGCATTCACTCAAAGATAGAAAATTATGCTCATGAATAAATTACTAAGACAATGGATTTATACTTTAGTAGGATCATCTCTAAGAATTATATGACCAATCATTTCAAATATCTTGTAGAGAATTTGAGAATTCCTCCCATCACATAAGACTTTAAGACTCAAGATCCAAAGTTAAAAGATTTCACTCCTCTGTTTGAAGAATTAATGGAGAAAAAAGATAATTTTGAGAAATACATGCAGTATGGTGGGGAGATCATTACTGATTTCATTCAGTTGTTGAAGCCTTATCTTTATGTGCAGAGAACTGCTATTTTAGCTTCGATAGCTACACTTTTCCGACCTAGTTTATGTCCTTCCGCATCCAATACCTTTTCCTCTACTTCAATGTCTATATATTAGGCTTTGATCTATATCAGACCTATTATCCTTGATCATAACACGCCTCAGTATTCCATTAAATCCCCTTTGGAACATTTTATTTTTGAAGGACTACCTCTTTCTTCTCTGAAAGTTGGCTCACTCCCTTCTTCAACTTCTACTTAATATCTTGTGGCTCCATCTGATGATGCAGCCTAGAGAAAAGAGAAGATATCTAGTGCTGATGTAAAGTGAAAATTGTATCTTAATAGGAATGTTTTGTATTTTTTCTTAAATCTTGTAGTGCCACATCTTTTTCCCTCTAATGAATTGTGAACTGTTGTTGTATATTCTCTTGTTTGCATTCAGTTTTTCTTTTTCTTGTACTCTTTTTGATAATCCCAAAATGGGGAGAATAGCACACTAAGGCCCTAATAGGGATAAAGCACAATAAGAATAGATATCTAAATCACATAATTTTTTATCATCAAAATGGTGGAGATTGTTGGAATCCTCATGTTTTAATCTTTTTTTAATGATCAAAAATCATGTTAATGGTGTTTAATCTATCTCAAATCATGTGTAGAGATGGCTGGTTTCTTTTGGCTTCAAATAACCTTCCACTAAATCATGATTGATTATTGTAAACTACAGTTAACATTGTTCTATAATGATTTAATTTGTGAATGATTATGTCTAATTCATTAAATGAATATTACTACATAATAATTTTTATCGAGATTTGGCTATGTCTGAGAAACTGTGAGTCTGCCACTGCTTCTCATTTTCTAGAAAGGGACCCAGACATTGTGATCCAGAAATAGTGACCTAGACACCGTGACTGGGACATTGTGACCCAGACACCAGGTCCCAGACATCATGACCTATACATCATAACCCAGAGACCATAACCAGTTTCAGATCTCATGATGTTTGTGACATCGGTTCCATGATACCATCACTAAGACACTATTCGATTTTTGGAAAAGCACCAGACACCATGATTCTAACACCACATCTTTGATACCAATTCCTGATCTCAATACAAATATTCCATCATGATTGTCTCACCACTCAATGTCAAAGAAGAAGAAACTATTTCATGGTGACACCATTTCCATGTGACATCATTTCTTGAGAGACTGTGACACTGTTCATTAATACGTTTTTTCATATTTAATTTAATTTATAACTGTTATATTTGAGTCATTTAAATGAACTCACATAATTTATACTTACTTCTATACATGTCACCTGATAGTACAATGCATGAGGTGAAAAATAAATTCATCATGTTGGCTCAAAAAATACACTCAGTAATAAAAAAACACGTGGAACTAAAAAATAGAAGAAGTGCAGACTTGCGAGCATTTGAAAATAAAATCGATACATAAAACAAGAAACAAATAAATTACACATGAAGTATTCATGATTCCCTGAAGCTGGACTACCGTAAATCAGAGAAAAATACATCACCTCAGTTCCATCTTCATGAAGAATGTGATCTAGATAGCCAGCACCATCGAGCTGGAAACCAGAGCACAAGATTTGAGATACTCTATTTTTCACAAAAGGACTTTATATTTGCATATAATTCATCCTAAAATTACATAGCTACATAAAATAACACTAATATCACTTCTAACCTTTTCTCATCTTCTTTTCTCTATAGTGTATTGTTTTTAGCTTTTGATCAGTGTGTGTATGACTGTAATAAAACACATAGTGTCTCCTATATTAAACTGAAGGATATAAAATATCCTTCCACCCATTTATTTTTTACATCTACTTACTCTTGTGGATAATTGTAGGATAGGTCCTTGAGTGACCTGGTAGGTTATACCCATGAAGAACATTTGAGGAGGTCGTGTGACTTGGATAGTCCGGTGCACTCTTTTTTACCCCAATCTAGGGTGTGGATCAAGTATATTAATATAAATTTCTTGGTGGCAGGTGATCACCAAGTGGAGTGGAATACATCACAGATTGAGAATAAAATGCTTGTGTTATCATCTATGTTATTTCATTCAATTTTTCAATAATATAATGTATATTTCATAAAACACTGTATTTTACATTGATAGTTTGTCTTGGATTGATTTTATAATTGTTATGTATTATTAGAATAGCTTTAAAAGTAGTACCAATAGCTCATATTAATATTACTAAGAATTAATCAATATTTTGAAATTTTATTTGAACATTCACGCTTTTATAACTGTATTACCTTGATTAATTGGGTTATATTCATTTTTACTATGGATAATTTTTATGAAAATATTTTAATAGAATTTTGAATTGATACTCATTTCACCCCCCCCCCCCCCTTAAGTACTCTGCTTTGAATAACATATATTATGTTACAAATGGGGGGATTAATGGTACCAATATATGAATAAATAATTAATAACTATAGGATAATAAAATTAATAAATTTTTTTAATATATAGATCATCGTATTTCATCTGAAGATGTATAAACACAAACATTCTTGAAAAACAATGAGATTATCCCACTAAACTCTTATAACATGGTAACTTGGGATCATAATATACATGATAGAAAATATTGTTAAATGAATCTTAGAATATCATGAAAATAACTAAATTCATGATATGACATGTAACATAAAATTATATACACCACAAAATAGAATTTAGGTGCATAACAAAATATGATTTCCAAATAGGGAAAATTGAGTGAAAACTATTCCACTGATTTGGTAAATTTAGAAAATTAATCCCCATGAAATAAAGATAGATAATGAATATATGAATACCTATAAATATATTTTTAAGATAAATCTAACACAATTAGGGGTAGTACATAAACCATAGATAAGGAAAGATTGGTGAACCAAGCATGTTTCACATGGAAATAAAAAGTGAGATGAAATCCCCTTACCTTGCATCTTGACTCTCGTATTACTCATTCAGAACACCTATATAATAAATATAAATTTATTATTAATATTTTAAAGGAAAATATTATTATTTGTAATACCATAAATGGATTTATTATGATCGTATATTACCCACTTGTTAACCATTCTATGTTATGGTTTTACTTCGGGTAATATTTTCTTTGTTCTTCATATGTGTCTTAATTTGTTATATTTTTCAGTCCTTATACATATATTTTGATTCCAGAATGTAAACCATGACATAAATATCATGTTTATTTATTATATTTTTATTATAATAATCTAGAGAATATATAATTTTGAAATGGAATACATTGTTCATGGAGACGGTAAGTCGTACGTACGTATGAACGTTGTATCTGTTTTTATTGCCTTATCGAAAGGAAGGAGGGAAATTAAAAATGTATATATATATATATATATTGTACACTATAATTATTATATCATATATATAATATTCTTTCACTACACACATCCTTAACACATTCCATGTAGTTTGTGAATGAAGCACCTCACTTTGAGGTGGTGGTAGTCCACACTTCATCAAATGAAATTATCGTATTAACAAAAAATAGAAATTCAAAAATATTAGTGTTGAAAAATAAAAAAATAAGTTTAATAAATAATAAATATAATATGTAAAATATATTAATATATTTTACATTATAATTTCTAGAATAATAGGTTGTATGTAAAATTGTACAATCATCCTTTAGTGAGGTGGTAGTTCGTCGTATACATAAAGAATATATTTGTTACCCATTAGATGAAGTTGTGTGTTGTTATTTGTAAAACCATTATTATAAAAAATCCTATTATATTTATGATATTCTATTTGTTGTAAAATCATTTAATAAAGTGAGTGGAGAGGGTGGAGATGGAAAATCAAATAAAGAACATGAGAGAACTGGTTACCTCTAAATCAAGTAACTCCATTTGGTTTGTACCGAAAGGCTATGTTGGATTACTTTTTTCCAGGGGGGTTCTAAGAGGAATTTAGTGAAGTTTTTTAGTATATTGGAAAACTATTTTTTTAACCTAATAGTTTTTATAGGTGTTAATAAGTGTGAGAGTTGGTGGCCTTTTATAGGGAAGGAAAAGGACTCACTTGGAATTTTTGAAAACAAGTTAGTGGTATAGATGTTCTTAACTAAAAATAGTCACACAAAAAATAATTGAACTTTTATGGATGATATATGAAAATATTATGGGTTTGGTACATGTTTTAAGTTAATTTGGTCCCCTAATATTTAGGATTCATCCCTAATTGTGCCTAATTTGACCTTAATCAATGTGAGTAATTTTAATAACTTTTAGAAATAATTTTTGGAAAAAATTAATTTAGTATTATTAGAATCTAAATATCACAATTATTAAAATGATGTATTTTAGTTTTTCTAAATAAAATCAATTTAAGTGGAAAAATTAATATCAATGGAAATCCCATAGAGAGGATGAAATTCAAGTTTTTTAATGTTGAAAGATGTTCAAAAGTTCATTACGTTTTTATATTAAATTTCTAGGATAAATTGAATCTAATATCATAAATTTTATTAGTATATGTAGAATTGATCTAATTTGACATTTAAAAATTAAAATTTAATTTAACATTAGAAATTATTTAAATGAAAATGAATCTTTTAACTAAGGAACATAATTTTTCACCATTCATACAAAAATGGAATTTCTCAAAAAATATATCCAAAAAATTCACCCTAAACAATTTTTGGAATTATAAATTCGAAAATTATTTTTTTATCAAAATCAGTTTCTAGATTTTTCTAAAATAACATTTAATATTTTCCATTCAGGGATATGAATTATTTTTTATTTGTGAAAATAGTATATTTAAACATATAAGGTTTTTACCAAAAATTATATCTTCAGATATTAATATTTTTTATTTGTATAAAACAATTATAAACAATATTTTAAAAGTAGTTATTACTATTCATATTTTTATGTTTAATGGCTATGATATAACTATATCATTTAAAAAGATTAATAAAATAATGCTCCACAGAAACTCGGTGTTTCATGTAATGTAAACCATGATAGAATTGTATGTAATGTAAACTAAGTCAGTATTTCATCTAGTTCAAGGCAATTCAGTATTGTGTATCTTGCAATCCATGGTGGTATTTCATGTAGTGCAAGAAATGTCAGTTTTATGTGAAAGGAATTTTTGACTTAGTTTTTAATATATATATATATATATATATATATATATATAAAGAACTATTTCAAATGTCACGTGAAATAAAAAATATCAAAAAGATAAATAAATTTGAAAAAAATAATTCACAATATCTCAGGGTGTTACACTTTATATGAAATTTATTGAGTTTTTCACACGAAATATATAATTTATATGTATGAAATGTGAGGGTTTCCATAGTTTTTAATATAGAAAAAGTTTAGTTGGTCTTTTTTAATGTACGATGAGAAAACCAAAGTGAGATCCCTAAGAACATTTCTCAAAGGATTAACCTATGGATGAGTCAAATCATATGAAAATGTCCTCGAATTTTTGTTCCTGATATAGTGAGTGATTTCCTACCAATACATCCATTTTTGGATACTAAAAATATATGTGCTCAATAATATAAGTATCTAGTGGTGACAACCCTGAAAACACCACATTATGCTAAACTAGATTGTGATCTAGTGCATGAATGTGGGCCTTACTTCATGCTTGTTTTAACAATATTGTGGGATATGCATTGCAAATTCACTAACTCTTCATGAACCATCATTAATGATTTAAATTTATGTTTCTATGAATAACCTTGGATATACCTAATGTGTCAAATATTAATGAGTATTTCATCATTAATACATCTTATTAGTGGTTTTCCATGATTATGTGGTTACCCACTATGGTAATTGTTTATTACTATATTATTTTTGGTTTTCTTTAAATGATATAATTATAGAGGATCATTTTACTACTAATTATGATGGTAGATGCAATTATTGTTCTCTAGAGAAACTAAAAGAAATAAGAGATAGAATGAATACCCAAATTTTTATTCTAAGACGTCTTTTTTAATCCATGAATCATGCTGGACATCCAAATGTGAAAAGGATAGAACAATATTCTAATGAGTACTTAATAAGTTAATATCATCCTTCTTTTGGTGGGTTATCTAATCTTCAAGTTCCTAAGAAATGGATCAGTATGAATAAAAAAATATATTCTCATTCCTCCTATGTTAAGAACATTATAAATTCATTCTAGATATTTATTAATGATAAGAAAAATCAGACTAGTGGTGGTCTCTAATCAAGAATCGTAGGCAAAAAGATGAAATTGAATCCCTGGTTTGGGAGGAGTTTAAGAATTTATTTTTTTAATAACTAATCTCCATGCATATGAATAAATAGTTCCTTGAGTTATTGTAAAGGGATGATGAATTTTTTGGCACCAATGAGGCTAGTTTTTCAATAGTGGAAAGGTATACATCTAGTATTATCAAGTAACATAAAATCAATGTCGATGGGTTCTTATGTGGATTAATGCCCAGTCTCCGAATGGAATTTTCTTTAAGAGACATTAGAATCTATGGAGAGATTTTGTGTTGTAAAATAGAGGTTCAAATATAGGTTGGAATTATGTATCAATTTTCTGTTTTTGACTATAAATGGATGATGGAGTTCATAGAAAAATCTAAAAACCTGGGAGAAAATAATATGATATTTTCTTTATGATCTATGTGTTGGAAGAATCATAAATGATGTTTACATAAGGGGTATAATAAATGTTTTTAGTGTGTAAGAAAAGGTCATCAAGACTTTTATTTCCAAATTTATGGAAATAAGTTAAGTAATAATGAGAATTGAGGCAAATCAGCATAGAATACCCCTCCCCCGCTTCCGCAATACAAGTATAAAGATAATTGGAATTATACTAACCAGTGCGAAAACTAGAAGGTTAATGATGATGATCGATGGTAGAGACCTCTTGTGCTGAAGAAGAATGTAAATCTCATTTAAGTACTATTTTGGAAGAGTGGTGAAATATATATGTGGTGAAAGTTATACTGACCATCTACTCTAGAAATTATAATGTATTATTTGATTCAATATCTACCCACACATTCACATCTAATGAATTTTATTACGGTATTAAGATTACACCCAAACTATTAGATCTGGAATGAGAAGTGAAAAGCCATGATGGTATTATTATTTCATCTCAGGTGTTTGATTCCTCTACGATTGACATTTGTGGGAATAAACTTCTTGTAAATCTATTTATTATTCCTCTTGTTGAATTTGATGTCATATTTGGCAAAGGCTAGACTTCTCTGCGTGATCCCACATCAATTGTTGAGGGAGGGAAGTTGTGTTTTATATTTCAAACAGACCAATGATCGTATATAAATGTGACAATAAGTACGAAATTCCAATGGTGATTAAATCCATTGTATGGGTCTTAATTTCGGTTCATAATGTGTGTTAATCTCAAATATTTGGGGATACAACAAACATCAATGATATTCTTTTTTTTAATGAATTTTATTATATATTTCTGAAATAGTTCATTAGCCTTCCACTAGAATGTGAATTTGAGTTCTCAATATAACTCATTCTCAGTTCCAAAACAATTTTGAAGACTCCCTATAGAAATGGCCCGGTTGAGAGACTAGATTTGATGAAGAAACTCCAATAAAACTGTGGTAAGAGATTCATTTCTCTAAGTGTGTCACCTAGGGGTGCACCTATAATTTTTTTGAAAATTAAATATGAAGAAATATGCCTGTACATATAATATTTGGAGTTGAACAACATCACGATCAAGAATATGTATCATGTTCCCCATATTAATGAATTGTTTGAAAAACTACGTGGAGCTCAATACCATTCCACGATTAAACATCCTTATAGATATCATCGATTGAGGTTCTAAGGGCATCATATACCCATGCCGGAATTTTCTACAAGGTATAGACACTATGAATATATAGTTACGCCTTTTTTCTAATTCCCCGGTTATCATCAATGATTTGATGAATAGAGTCTTTATATATTACCTCAATCTTTTTTCTGTTAGGCTTTATAGATGATATTCGTATCTATTCAATGATAAAAGAAGATCATGAAGACTACATGTGAATTTTACTAAAGAATATAATGAAGGGGAAGCTATATGAAAAAATTATAAAGTGTGAATTTTGGCTGAATTTTGTTTTATTTTTATGTTATATAATATCAAGATATGGTATAACGAAAGATCAATCAAATATTGACGTTATTAAAAGTTGACCCAGACTAGGCATGGTGACTCAAATAATTTTTTTTCTTGATTTAGATGGATATTATCTATAGTTTTAGGATAATTTATCAAGCCTATTCAATCTTATTTCCATGTTAAATCATAAGGGCACCATGTTCCTCTAGATAAGTTAATTTGAGGAAAATTTCAAGGAATTTATTAGAAGGTTAGTCAACGGACCTATTCTCACATTACTGTATAGTGCATAAGGGATTTTAATCAACAATAATTCATAAATAAGGGATTGGGATGCGTGCTTATGTATAATAACATAGTTATATCATATTCTTTAGGATATTTCAATATTCCTACGAAAAATTACCAAACCCATTGTTTGGATTTAGTTGCGGTAATTTTTTAATTAATGATATAGATACATTATCTTTAAGGGGAAAACTGTGATATATACAATGAACATAATTTTTTTAAATTTATATTCCAATATATGTTGTTGAACATGTCCTAGAGAAGGAAATTTGAGCTGAAAACGGAGTGTGACTAATGAATACAATACCACACTATGAAAGTCAATAAGGTGTATTATTCTTTGATTCTAAAGGACCGTGATATCTAATCCTTGACGAGGATCTCTAATGAACTAGTATTTCATGATTTTCAAAGGATTGATATGAAAATATTGAAATAAGGGGAAAATAAAATCCTAATAAATTTAATATTTAACCCTCTATCAAAGTGATGATTAAAAATGTGAAAAAAGAAGATGTAGAGATTAAAAATGAGCTTTGATATATTCCTAAGGTTAACCAGGATCAGGATGGAATGATAACATTCTAGAACTATGAATATGTTCCATATATATCATATTTTAAGAATGATAAATTAGACGGATATCATAGTTATTCATTCTCTATTAATCTAGGATGTATGAATATGTTTATCGATTTGAAAGAATACTTCTGGGGGTATGGAATGAAGAGAGATGTTGTAGAGTTTGTATCTCGGTTCTTAGTATAACAACAATTTAAGTATGAAAGGAAAAAAGTGTACAGGGATATTGCCACCGTTACCCATACCAGAATAGAAATGGGATAGCATAGCTATGAATTTTGACATTAAAATCCCAAAAACATCTAAAGGGAATACCGCTATATGTTTGATAGTTTATCACCTAACTAATTCTACACACATCATCACAATTAGACAATACTTCTCTCTTGATAATTTCCAAAGATATACATTAAGGAAGGGTTAATGTTTCCTAGATTAACACATTCCATAGTATCTGGTCTTGATTCTTGGTTAACCACAATGTTACTGAAAATTATTCAAAAAGAACATGATATGAGATTGAGTTTTATCACATCCTATCATCCTAAGATAGATTGTTATTCTCAAATAACATTTCAAAACCTATAGGATATATCGAGATCTTTTTCTCTCTATTTAAAAGATGGTTGGGATCAACACATTCCTTTAGTAGAGTTTTCATATAAAAATATATTTCAATCAATAATTCATATGGGTCCTTATGAATCCCTCTACGGTAAAAAATTTAGATCTCCAATGTTTTATAATAAAGCTAGATAAAGAAAGCTATTGGGACCCGATATCATTGATGAAATGGAAGAGAATGATAGATATATTCTGTATAATATCAGTGTAGGTTAGAGTAAGGAAAATTTTGTGCTTATAGTCATTTAAATGATCTATAATTTGATGTATTTTAGAAGGGGCCTCTATCAATCTCTCAATGTCAGAAGGATATGAGATTCTGGGAGAAGGTGAAAATAAGACCTCGGTATATCATAACATCTAAGATTTTTTATCATATTTGGATGGAAGACTATATCATTTAAATTCAACCAAATATCTCCCAATTATATGATTTGTTCCATGTATATCTCTTGAAAAAGTACATACCTAACCCTTCACATGTAGTCAACTCAAAGGTTATACCGTTGGAGCAGGATATTTCTTATGAGGAAAACCAAATTGATATTTGGGAGAGTATATTTTTTTTTTGAGAAAAGACATCACTCTCCATGTCAATGTTTTCTAGAAAACTTACTTGTTTTTAAAATCTACATAAGAATTTTAGGATATGACGATGAATAAGTATCCTCAAATGTTTTGATCATAATGAAAAAATTTCGGGAAGAAATTCATTTAAAGGGGGTAGAATGAAACACATTGTGTATTAATGATCCTTTTTTTTATAATTTAAATTTATATGATGTATTTCATTTCTTGATACAACAAGGTAATATTCCACTATGAACATCCGCATTATAGATTTCCTTACACTCAACAATAAGTTTCTAAAAACCCGTATTTTATTATTATTATAATTTAACAGTAATAATTATAGACAAGACATAAAACTAGAATTATGAATAGTAATAAATAATTTTTAACCATTATTTATAATCATTTCACATAAAAAAACATATTTATGATGAAATATATAATTTTCAGTAAAGTCTATATGTTTGGAAAATACTATTTTATAAAAAAATAGTTTTTTACCTCTTTCTATAAACAATAATAAAATTAATTTTTGATAGTATTTTATGATTAATTTTATAAAATTAACAATATTTTCGAATTCAAAATTACAAAATCTAATTTGTGATAATTATTATGATTTACATGAAAAACATCATTTTTGGATTAATAGTCAAAAATACTAAATTTTAGTTGAAAACTGCTTTTTCTCACAATTTATTTATTTCCATAAATTATATTTTAATTTGTTTTTAATGTATAATTAGATGAATAATTCATCATTTAAAACCCATTTTTTCATTGTAACTATTATCACTATTTAATTGGATATAAATCCATTTCAAACTTGTAAACATTTTCTCCTTAGAAACCAGCATTTGCAACATGTTTCCATGAATAATTATAAATTAATTTACACCAAATTTAGTTTTAGAATTTATAAAATTGATTTAACATTTAGAATCATAATAACACATAATTTCTAATAATTTTAACTTATATTTTACAAAAAATATTTATGAATGTAACTAAAATTATTTACTGCGATAAGGTTAAAATGAGATTTCTTATTGGTTAATCTTTTATCATATGGGGCCAAATAACCTAGAAATATGTCCCAAATATATTGGATGGCAGTTTTTTTAAAAAGTAACCAATTATATCAATAATATACAATTATTTTGGGAACATGATTTAAGGTATTCCACTCAATAGTTTTATCTTTTCATATTTAGAAGAATGTAACTCCCTATCCACTATAAAAAGGGAACTCACCCACCACCCCCTCCAATACTTACAAAAATTAATCCCTTCAGATCATCCAAAACCAACAAAAATATCATATAAAATTCCCTCAATTATTTATATAATACTCCCTTTTGGAATAAATCCATCCGAGGAATCCCTTTGGTGAAAACCAATAAGAGTTTCTAAAAGAAGATGTAACATCCTTCAACAAGAACTTTTGTTTTTTCTCCATTCTACACCACCTAAATTATTCATATTACATTATTATAAAATAACCAATGATCACCAATATAATGATGTTATTTTATGTTATGGTTAATACCGACACTCTCTCCCAATACCATTAAATGGGATACACAATCATTGTTTGTGTATATGGAAGAATATTGTCTCGTAGACCAGTGTCATTCGTTAATCCATTTACACCTTTCAAGGAAGAATATAATGATGAAATTTATTTTTTATGTTATATATATATTATATTAATTATGTATTTATGCATCTATAATTATTATATAACAAATAAGTTCTTGATTTCCATTGTGTGGAAAAACGATTACATTGTTTGTGGATATGTGGACTACCAACTCTTCAAAGTGATATGATTAGTTCAAACTTTAAATAGAATATATTAAGGTTGAGTTTAGTGAATTTATATAATATAAATGAAATGAAAATTAATTTTTGATGATATTATATGTGTGTATATATATATATATATTTATATTTCATTTAATTTCTTTTTTGGAATGCACTGATAAAATGGAAACAACGTTCATGTGTTCGTACGGCCTACCATCTCCATGAACGGTGTATTAAATTTCCTATTTATATATATTATAAGTTATTATAAATACATATATACTAAACATATAACATATTGATTACACGTTCATCATTTTTTAGATTTTTAGTAACATATATAATTAAGAGGAAAAAATATATAACAAATCAAAACAGATTCAAAAAAACAAAGTGGTTATTACTCAAAACGTAACATTAACATCGAAGTGATAATAGAAAGGTAATGAAAATTACATAAAAATAATATATGATATTACATAAATTAAATTTTTTATTAAATATATTTATAATAAAATTATATTTATTATACAATAGTTATAAATGAGTACGATGAGAGTCAAGACATAAGGTTAGGGGATTTATAGTCTCACATATATTTCGACGAGGCCTATACCATATTCACTACTTATTTCCTTTGTGTGGAATAAAAAATTAGCATGAATGTATTATATGATTAATATACATAAATTTATGCTAATTTACATATCCAATTGTGGTTCTCTATTTCTTGGGGTTTTACAGATCAAAAGTTACCAAATCGGTACGATAATTTTGTCTCAATTTACCTTCTTTGAGACACAAGTTTTGTTTTAGACATATATTCTTTTATAAGGTGTATATACTTCCATTATAAAAGTTATATCATGAATATAAATATATTTATTATATTTTAATCTTCATTTAATGTAATAATTTCCATATCATTATGATTAAATGTTACCAAAGTTTTAACAGTTTGTCTACAATAATCTCATCATTTTTGAGGTTGTTTATGATTATGATTCAATTGATGAAATATTATGATCCATATCTCAATACATATAATTGATTTTATTACCCTACATTCATCCATGATATAATCCTATATTGGTGATATTTTTTCTCTTTGGAACATAAGATTAATATTAACATGTTTTCAAGAAAACTTGACACTATTTCTCTCTTTGGTTAGAAACCAATTTTATTCAAACATATTGTTTATAAAAATTTAAAAAATGATTATTTTAATGGATAACTATTATAATTATATTTAAAGTTTAAAATATTTTTTAAATGTTTTTAAAACGTTCCTTTATAATTTTTCAAATTTATTTTCAAATAAAAGTGTTTTAAATAGATTTTATGCATTAAAAATAAAAAAGAAAAGTTTATTTTCCTCATAAAATGTTTTATATTATCTTTACAAGACATTTTACATACAATATAACATCCTTTGGTATTACTCATTCTTTTATTGGGATATAATCCCAGGGTACCATTAAAATTATTTTTCAAAATGGTTTTTGTTTTGATGACATTGTGTTTATGAAACTTGTTTCTCTTCCGGGGGTAATATAATGATGAAACCTTCTTCTTTTTATGATTTATAATTTAATTAAATTATTATTAAACCTAAATTGTTTCCAATTTATATGATATAAATATATTTTTATGATACACATTCCATTCCATGGTTTATGATATGATTATTGTTTCATGATCTACTGGCACACATTTCGGTGATTTCATTATGACATGTGTGGGACATATATCTCCCTATGAAGCAATGGGTAAAGATTTATATCTCATGATATAGACATGGATATAATGCAGAGTGAATAGGTTTCATTAAAGGACTTTATTTTCAATTTGGTCATGGTAGTACTAATATGGTCATGGGAGTGAACCGTGACTACAGAGAAAGTTTGGTGAGTGAAACCATTCCACTATAACGGACTTGGAATTATGCCTTGAATACTGTGGAAATCATTTCATATGATTATGTGTCTAGAATAATTCCATTCCTTCTTCTTTTCTATGCATTCATGAATTATAATCTTGATTCCCTTATGATCCATGTCTTATGAACTTCTAATAATTCTTCCATGATTCATTTTTATGATCTATGATATGTAGGGTATGATATTATAATGTTATGATAATATTCTCATACCATAACTCTCATGATTATTATTATATATCTTCTTTGTTTTTCCTTATTGTTTATTTTATTTCACCCTTTATTTTTTGTTTCTTTCCCCATGATATTAAGATATATACTATTTATGACATGCCAATGAAGTTTTCTTGTCACGGAGAACATAGTGGGAGATAATGTAGCTCACTTATGTTCAAGTGTTTATGTATCCAGGATTCCAAAGGCACTAAACTAATATGGTATTTAGGTGAGAATTTTTCTAATTTATATTGTATTCAAGAAAAATATTTGTATTTTTATGGATGAGAAGTGAGGGTGCATATACCTTCCATTATATTTAACATCAAAAATTAGTAGTATTTTTTAAAAAACCAACCACCATCAGTTATGACTATATAAATCACACTCTAGATAGGGATATATAATATAATATACACATCTATGAGGTTAATTTTCATATATCCATCTGGTATATGGAAATTATGTGTCACTGGACACCATATCTCAATAAGTGATATCATTAGATGGGGATCAAAAAATGTGATGTTGACATCAATTAACAATATAACCCTTCCCAGTGCCGATAAGGGATAATTATAAGAGGGGTGAGATATGATGTATGTGGTATTACATCATTATTCTTATATGTGGAATGGAATGACCATCTATGATGGTATGTGAAACATGATTTTCCTTGAATGTGAAAAAATTACGTGCACCATATCTAGATATGGTAAAACCATTATTATTGATACGTATAATAACAAATTGCCTCAAACTTTTTTTTATGAAATAGTATTATAGAATGAGTTATTCAGTTATTTATCATAATTAAAGATGAAACAAGAAATAATAAAATAAAATGTTCACAAATCAATGATAAAATTAAAAAATGTTCAATGCTATTAAGAACTGGAACTACTTCCTACCATGTAGGCTTGTTTTATTATTGCAATATTTTGTGTGAAATATGGTATATGTTAGTCTAACTCCTCATTATTAAGGAAATTTAATCTCATTACTTACATGAGTAGACTTTGGAATTCCTTGAGGGTGATACCATGTAATATAAGGGATGAAAATGAACTGATCTTTATGAATGTTAAAATGAATTAAATCACCAATTGTCTTCCACGAAACATCATAGAGGTCTACCATGTTACAGATATGGTATTATAGATCGATATAGGATTATTCAGATAAGTTAATCTATATAATAGATAAAAATATTGGTGCACATCAATACATTGGTGCTTGTAAAAGACCATAATCATGGTATCTATATTCTATTAATACAACTCATATTTAGCCAATATATCCTATAAGTGGGTCATGATACATTATCACCTCAAAGAGGCTCCGATTCCTATGGAATATTTTAACTTGAATTGATTACACAACATATAAAAAATTGTCAATATATACATGGAAATTCATACCAATGTGTAAAACCTAATAACCATGTTATTATTGTTTTACAATGTACTTCACACATCGAAAAAATATCTCCTTTATTAAGCTGGTAATCATTATTTTCTCCAATCCCTATTAGAAAGAAATAATGAACTCTATATTATTAGTTGTCATAAGTCTTAACTTCTATAACAATTATATGTTAATGATAAATTCTACTTAAAGATAATAATCATTCACATCATTCACATCATGATTGGGCATTTTAATTCCTTCTAACCACTTATAAAATTTCTCTTATTACAGCTCATATGTTTAAACAATTCAGTGTGAATGTATTTAAAATGATATTAAAAATTAGTCGAATATATATAAGTTTGATTAATCATATTTAATGTCACGGTAACATTCTTTATGATTCATCTTTAAAATTCTTATTGATATTTATGGAAATACGTACAATGCAATCTAAAAGAAGATTCTCATGTTCTCAACATAAATTTCCATTATAATTAAAGAATTATATAATCACTCAATGATGATCACATATCAAGTAAACTTCTTATATATTTGTAAAATGAGTTCATATACAAGAAAAGATCCAACTCTAGGAGACAAAGTTCTCCTTGTAAACAATGTGAATGTAAGTGTGATAGGATCACAATTGCCATCTTATGTGGAAATTAATGAGTAGTACATCAATATTATTTTAAAAATTAGAATTTCCATACACTTGAATTGTAACACCCTGATATTTTATAGTATTTTATATTTCATAATTTTGAGGATTATGATTTCCTATGATGCACACAACAATGAAAAGAAGTGAATAATTATTTCTTAAAAAAGAAAATGAAAACAAATTATTATATAGTTAAATGGGAATGATAAAATAAATGAAATTGGATCAAAATCACAATAATAAATACCATTAACTCTTGAAATTTATTTTTAATTGATTTTTAAAATTATGAATTTTTAAAAAATTAACACATTTTAGGATTGGTATCGATAAACTACATAGATAAATTAAATAAATAATTAATAAAAACAATTAAGTATATTCATTAAATGGTTATGTAATAAAATAATATACTTATCTAACAGTTCTTGGTTAAAAGATAATTTATATTATTTTTAATATCAACCCTATTTAATATTAATGTTTATAATTTAATAAAAATTAATGATCAATAATACATTGATTACCAAAAAATTATAAATGAATATAACTTTTTTTGATGGTAAAATAAAATATTTTTTGAAAATTAATTTATTTTCCACAGTGTGTTTTAATATTAGCAATTTAAAATAATCAATATTGATATTTTAATTTAATTAATTATTTATACAATTTATTTAATAAATTAAATTAAAAATCAACTAAATGTTTTTTCTAGGAAATGAATGAGAATAAAATAATTTTTATCCTCAACAATAATTTTTTTTTCAAAAAATGGGTTTTATGCATTTTATGTGATGATATTAGAATTAATTTCATTCACCATTAAGAATTTAATCTTTTAAAAGGTTTTCAATATTTTTAAACACCATAATTAATGTTATATAATAATTTAAACATAATTTTTCCCCATAACGAATAGTTTCCATGATAAAATCTTGTTAACCTCATAAACAGTTAAATGGGTTAAACAAGTTTAATATTATAGTATAACCTCTCTAATTATCTCTAACACATCGCTTAATTTCATACATGATTTTATTTCGACAAAAATCATCTTATATTCAAAAATATTTATTTTTTATTCCACTTTCCTTTTATTCCAAACTTTATTTCATTATAAGTTAAGTGTAATTATTGAACATCATTGTGTCTCACTTATTATATTATTATTATATTGATATAGATATAAATACCATTTCAATGAATATTTATGATAAAATTAATTTATAGTAAATCATATTTATTTTAGTTATTTATTTTTAATTTTTTTAAATGATAGAATCACTTTGAATAATTAGGAATCACTATTTAAATGCTTGTACAAGATGGTGAAATGTGATATTAAATGATTTTAAAATAATTATAAGTTACATGGTTTTTTAAATATGGTTTTCCATTAATTATATATATATTTAGGAGTTATAATTGTTGAATTATTTTTTTTAATTGAAATCCATTATTATGTAGATGTTTTATAAGTCAAATTATGTGAATAGTTTAAAAAATAACATTAAGTATATTTAATTTAATATAATATTTTATAAATTGAAATAAAATAATAATATTATTATTATAAGTGGCAAATTTGGTTGCATAATGGTATTAAATTTTAGATATGTTTATTTTATCCAGTTGGAATTTTTAAAATTACATTCATGACAATTAAATACTTAATATTTATTATGAATATTAAATTCAAATAAAATTTAACAAGGATTATTGATACACTTATTGGGTGACCATATTGGTCTATTTCTCTTTGTAATTATATGTACATTCCTCTAGTCTAAGGATTGTATTTACAATCTCATTAGTACACCCATAAATAAATTTTTTAATTTCACAACAACAAAACCACATATGGATGCTTACTGTGTAACAAAATCCATTTGTCATGATTTTTTATCAATTGGGTTGCATATTAATTTCATCAACATGTATATTTAATTTATCCTTATTTTACAAATAAATATTTACTCATCAATAAACCACCACATAAATGGAATTAATATGATAATTCCATTGTAATAAAAGGTCTTAGGATAAATTTTCCCAATAACTCAAATGGGAAAATCCATTCTTCACTACTTCAATCAATGTCTTGTGATTTATTACACACCCAACATATCATACCTCACTCCCATAATACATTATCATAGTTATTATCCATGCATTAATGTAAAATATTCATGATATAAATGAATAATAAAACCAAGTCTACAGACCAATACACAAATCCATATATATGTATATCCAATAACACATATAACATGTTGAATTATTTTTGGATGGTCTATCATCAAAACATCCCATCATAGAGATAACCAAGTAATGAATCATGAGAAGAATCATCATAGAGTTACCTGTATCAACCACCCAATATTCAGACGTCATATATTCCCTATTATATAATGTCATCTAGATCATAATACAAGTGTTTTAATAATTTTTATCATAACATTTCCAGGTTCTCCATACAAATAAGTTCTTATATAATCATTTTTCATGAAAAATAATATGACGAAATTATAAAATTAATTTTACCTAACATAAAACATATTTTATAATATAATATTTATTAATATTCAGTAATTTGAATATATCGGTAATCGATATACAAAGTGAGTTGGTTTTAGGAAACCAAGTCAAATAGAGTCCCAATTACACTAGAACTAACTACTAACAACATTTTCTCCACTAGCTCTCATACAATATTCATTCTTCTGATGAGATAATTCTTTATTCAATGGGTCCATCATATTCCCTTTTATGTACACCTCTAAAAAAATCCCTCATAAGATTATACTTTGGAAGTATACAACTCATTTATTGATGTGACCTTGGTTCCTTGGGTATAACCACCACTATAGTATTATCACTATATAGTGTGATGAAATATTCACTAATAGGCACGAAATAAATATCTAATAAATTTTTTTATATCCAAAATAATTCACTATCTATTTATAAGCCACAAAATACTTGAAATCTATGGTAGAATCCATGTCCACTCACTTCTTATAACTCTTCCATCTCGTAAATCCTCTATTAATGTATAAAATCCGATCCTATGTATGATTTTTTAAAATTTTGATCTATATAGAATATAGAATCTATATACTCACCAATTAATAGTTTCTCTTCTCTTTTATAATCCAAGAACATTTCTTTAGTGTGTTTTAAATAATTTAGTATAGTTTTAACAGCCATCCTTTTTTGATATCATTGGTTTACAAGATATTTTCCTACCATTATCAGGGTACAAGATACATCAATCCCCGTACGTAGAATTGAATACACAACAAATCAAATTAAATATTTATATGGAATCCTTCTCATCAAATCACCCTCCACATATGTATGAGTACACATTTTCTTTAGAGGTGTATAATATTTGGAATTGGAAATAATATCATATTAGAAAATGATATTCTAAATCCATTTTAAACATTACTAATGTATATACCCTGACATTTTCCACGAATACTCATAGATCTATCATGAATGATATCGATCCCCAAAATAATTGTTTTTCACCAAATTCTATCATAGTTAATAATTTGTTTTAAAATTTATTAAAAAATATTATGAGCTATAACTTGTTTCACATGAAAAATATACCAAAATATTCTACTAGTAAAATGACAATCCAACAATAATAAAATTCTAGATAAATGATTAATTGGTTAATTTTTGAAACTAGATTCCATTATTGAATCATAAAAATTAATTATTCAAGATGTTGATGATTTGTTCAACCTATAAATGTGTATTCGTAACATGAATACATTATTTGAATCCATTGGAACCACAAACCATTCCGACTGGTCCATAAACACATCTCTCTCTAGAATCCTATTCAATATGGATATTTTTACATAAATTTTCTAAATAACTTATTCATGATAATCGGCTATGGAAAATATAATTATGATGTATTTTAACATAGTAATTGGTGAAAATGTTTCATTATAGACTATACCTAAACATTACTTAAACCCTTTGGAAACTACTTATTCTAAATGGATATTGGATTTACAATCCCTATACAACTTCTTCTTGAATACCAATTCTCACCCAATGTGCTTTACATCAAATGGGGTATCTACCAAAACCTATAATTATTTATTTTATAAGGAATCTATTTTATTGTTCATGTCTTCTTGTCAACATATATCTTTTATTTTCATTACTTCTTCATTTTAGAAGATAGGATTATTATTATCAACTAATAATGAAGTTCCATCCTCAGTGACTAGAAAACCACATATATCTAGTTATATAACCTCTCAATTAATATTATATACTACGTGTGTCTCTAATGAAATTTATTCCATATTAATTTATTGAATTTATTCTCTTTTTACCACCTCAGTATTTTGTGCTTCGAATTTATCAAAATATATCTTTATCCCAAAATCACTTTGACGATGTTCTACCTCTCAAAAAACAAGGAATTTTTTCCACTATTATATTTTTATATAAGAAGTTTTATAGAAAATATCACCATATTTCCATTGGATATCCTATAAAGATACACATTTTGTATTGGGGTGAATTTTTTTTAATAAGTGTTCTTAAAAAATCTTTTCAACCACACACAAGAATATTTGACCAAATTGATTTCCTCCAACATCATTACTAAGAGAGGATTCTATTTTCTACATTATTTTTCACCCATTTTAGTACGTGTGTTTTAGCTTTTAATGATTATAGCCAAAATCAAAATGGATAACCGAAATAACTCATCATCAACCTCATTGTGTCCAATAATATTCATTTCCTACATCCACTAAAACCATTAAACTATGGTGTATGAAAAAATGTGATTTTATAATATAACCAATCCCCACTTTGATAATTGGTGAAATCTGGTATAAGATACACTCTACTATGGCCGGATCAACAATTCAATATATTCTTATGATGCTGATTCTCCAAATCACTTCAGTTTTTCATAATTTTATCAATATAATTAGACTTATAACTCATTATGTAGAAATATAGATATCTACAAAACACATCAGTAAAATTTATGAAGTATGAGTACCCACCCCTTGCTTCAACTAAAAAGGATCAACACATGTTGGTATGAAATAATTCTAAAAGCTATATATACCATATTCCCATTCGAATATATATAGATTTGGTGATTTTTCATTAAAAATTAGTTTGACATATATATATAAGGGTTTTAGTGCTACAGAATATCAATATCCTTTTTTAATATAATGTTGTGAAATACCTTTCATTTTCATGGACAATTTAGTGTTCTCACAATTGTGTGTGATATGAGTGATGAAAACAAGATACTTTATCAACATTGAAAACTTGATTTTAATATTATACTATATAAAAAGAATTATCTAAAGGATAAATAACATAAAATACTCTCTCCTTAAAAAAATAGTAATTATTATCCTTGTACTTTAATATAAATCCATAATTTTATATACTATAGATGTGTATTGGGGTTATAGATTTTGTAGGAATATAAAAAAAATTATTTCAACCGGAATCAATACTATTTCTAAATTGAGACATTATTCTCCAATATCTGAAGTGTCCATTCATACGCCATTAAATTCTCAAAGATCCACCTCACCATTGGAATACTTTGAAAATATTCTTAGTTCATGTATTTGGTAACAAATGCAGGAATAAAAATGTATTACTAAGACCTTATTTTTTATACAAAGTGACTACATTAAATAATGAACAATCCTAAAGTTTCTCCTCAATTATTCACAATAGGTAAAGACTTTTTCTTATGTCCATCCTTTACCAATTAAAAAAAATACTACATTGTATTCATTAACCTTCCCCTTGATCGTTCTCCTCCTTTTAGGGAACCAAAATAGTGATTTTGAATTTGAATTAGACATGGGATCTTTTTTCATTTCCTTCATATTTATTCAACATAAATACATATGTTTTTTTCATGCTTCATGAAAATATATTCCTATAAAATTTGAAACAATATATCTAAGAGAATATTCTATGTATCTTTCGTATTAAAATTCCTAATAAAACTTGACAACATTGAATGAAGTGAAATAGAAAAACGGTTTACAGACAATTCATTGTGTATCATGAAACCTATAATTTATTAATTCTCAGTATATCAAATAATATAATCTACATGTTATCATGATATTAAACTTTATCTATGATTTCATGAAAAGATCACCTTGGAAATCTCAGGCCTCTATTATCAACAAATTTTCGGATAATGATCATAAGGATTATATAACATGGTGTATGCATCCATTTCTTCATTAAGAATTTGAGATCATTAGTTCTATATGATATAATCTGGAATTATAAATCTAATCCATCATCCATGTGTTTCTAGAAGACCAAATGATCCTCCTCACTAGTTTCCTTAGAGGTATCTATAGTGACCCGGGACTCCAATGTGTAATATTCCACACTTTTCATGGAACGATATGCAAGATCCAATACAAATCCATGAAGTTAGTGTGGTTCATGGGATTGAATTTATCCCATACAAATTAGTGGGATAATTTTGTAGTGAAATGAATTTACAGTTTTATATAAAAAATAAAATAATATTTTTGTTAATCTCTCCTGATAACCTGGTAGATGTAAAATGTTTTAATTTTTTTAGTATCCCAAAAATATATTAAATCGAATTTACCCTCACAATTGGATTTTGATAACACCATAGTACGATGATTCATGTGTAAAGGATCCATATTCCCCATCTCATAACCCATATAAGAGTCTTTTGAAATTACAAAAAAGTATTTATGAGGATATTCATGCCCTCTACATTATCTCATGGTTTAATGATCTATTGAGTATACTCTCCAATAATAATATCCTCGACCCAAACAACATAAAATCTTTTCTCCAAGCAACATTATGTGCTTAAAGGATAAAAAATTCTTGATTCTAACATTGTTAATTCAACATGAATCATTCAGTAGAACATTCAAATAAATGTAAATAACCTAACAAGGTCCAAATCAATCCATCAATCGATGGTTTCATTCAAGTAATAGAAGGAAATGTCATACATTTTTTAGGGATTTTTTATATTAGGAATAAATATAATTTTTTTATTATTTATATAATTTTTAGTATTGTTTTTATTGTACATAATTAACTAACCTTGTTTGATAAAATAATTTATACATAATTCACTTGTTTCATTTAATGTTATTATTCTTATTGTTCCTTTATTTTTTGTCATTGTGTTTAAAAATAAAATAAACATAGAATTAAATTACATTAATAAATAACCATTAAGTATAAAAAATTAAATATACATGTGGATGATAATAATATTTTAACTACTAGATAAATTATCAAGTGGATGATAAACCAACCCTTCACCCTAGGGGAATAACTATTTGATCATGACTTAGCTCGAGTTGAAGCATTCCCCCTTTAACTAGTTTATCACCTTATTTTATTTGACATCATATTGGTCTTATACCATATATTTGCATATGTATCCTCATCCTTTATATTTATTTACTCAATCATAAGTGAGGAAGAAAATTGGGTTAATAGTTACAAAAAAATAAACCATAGACACACTAAAGCATCCATAATAACGGAGGAAAGGGTGATTCACAAATTGTTGCATTTAATGTAACAACAAATCATTCAACTAAAAAATGTGAAAAATAAAATAAAATAAATTGAAATCCAACACATGTGATGGTCGATCAAGATCATGATCTTCCACAACATTCAATGACTACAATTTTAAAATTATATCATTCATTTAAATTCATTAATATATTAAGATAAATTTATGGAATTACTGAATTAATCACTTATTAGTCAATTAATATTTAACATAATTATATATTCAAAATTTTCATAGGATTATAATCTTATATAATTTTAGAAAAATAATATTTAATTTAAAACCGATTGGTTGTAGGGTGTGTACCCTCCTGGTTCGATTTGTATTCAGTCTGGAATTTCATATTCCTGGCATGTGTAGATGAAATGTAGGGTATCCGTTCTATATTAAATATAATTTACTATTAATTTTACCTCATGGGACTTATTCTATGTATGGATATTGTCAATTTTTTTATACTTACACAATACATATGCCTAAATAGTGTGTTGTGATATTAAAAATTGTATTATTTTGTGGGATAATCCATGTAGTATAGATGACATGTAGAACCACACGAAATTCCTTGAATATATGTGGTGTGTACCAATACTAATTCCTAGGAGGTAAATGAAATGTATTAAAAATCATACGCATCATGGAGATCAATATAAACACAAAAAAAATTAATGAATTTAATTCCACATTTTATTTTAAAAATCATTTTGCAAGTATTATGGGAAAAAACATGTTATATAGAATGTACACTAGATAAATTTCATGTGGTATGGTTTTTATTTAATTATTTTTTCCTTCCATGTGTTTAACTCACATGAAACACCAACCTTGATGTGTACCTATCATAGGTAGGTATGAGTTTCCCGATGTGTACAATCATGTACACGTCATGTCAACCTTTTTCATTGCAACTAAAAAAATAATATTAGGTACTCAACATATATATATCATAGGTAACCGCATGTTAGATAGTTTATACACCAACTACGTTGCATGTAATAACATCTATATCATGTTTCTTTTACAGAAGCCAATACACTGTGTTTCTATTAATTACACACTAAATATTTTTCCTACATGAGTTCTTTGATTTATTTGAGGAAAATCACTGTGGGACTATATGTCATATATACCAGATACATTCCTTTTAACCCCAAAAAATAGTGTGTAATTCTTCGTACCTTCCCAATTCTTTAATTTTTCTAGTTTTTGTGTTGTACGTTCTTTTAGGAGGCATGGAGAGGGCCTAGAGTTGTTAGATGTTAAATAGATGGAAGTAGAGGAAATAAATGTCTAGTAACATTTACATGATATGTAAAAGTGTTTCAAGAATTGTATTGGTATTGTTCATGATGTATAATTATTTGATGACAAATAATAAAAATGTGACATGTTTTTTAGTGAAAAATGAACCTTGAATATAACATGATGTGAAAGGGGATTACATTCCATGTTAGTCCCTCATTTTTAACATCTTTTAGTACTTTAATACACTCAAGTTTCTCAAAACCTACAGCTATAGTGGATCACCTCATCTCATTATATGTGATATCACAACACTCCCTTTGGATTTTTGTGATTCATTCAATAGGTATTGATATGTGGCATCCATAACTTCATCTTTGGCATCCTGTCATCGACCTAGAGTGATTTATCTCCTCCATCTCATTATTTTCCTTTACAATCTTCTTCAAAGGTCACTAATGTGGTATGGTTTGGTTTAGGTTATGTATTTAGGATGCATTTTTTACAGTATTTTGTTGTGGTGTAGGTCAACCCCCAAGTTTATTATGTGGTGGTGGTTCTTAGGTGGTTCCCTATTTTCTCTATGATGCATTTTGAGATTGGAAATATTATTTGATTTAAGGATCTTCTTTATCAATATTTTTGTGCTATTTGTGGGATCTTCATGTGTTTTCTTCCGATTGTGTGGATTTTAAGGGTTGGAAATATCACATAATTAAATTTTCATGTATATAATGGAAACATATGGATTTTAATGCATACTTTTCATATTTGAAGTATGTTTTTTTATATTTATATTCACGTCGATTTTTAATTTAGAAAATAGTATCTTTGGGAAGGATTTCTGGTGTTTTAATTCGTATAATTGATGTCCCCTACTATATTTTTGTGTGGTCACATCCTGAAAAAAAGTTTAAAGAACTAATATTTGGAAATAATTGGTTTCCACAGGATATCTATTTTGTGTGATAACACCAATGCTAATATAATGAAGTAATGAGATTAATCCACTTAGTAAATGTGAAGCTGGGATTTGTTTCTATTGTGGGCCTCTATTCTTTTAGTGATCATTTTTGTGGATTTAGGTTGTTGTGTAATGATATATGTGACTGGATATGTTTGGGGTTAAGTGGGGATAGTGACATGTTGGTTGGTGAGCATGGATTCAATGTAGGTAATTCTGTGTTGTGGCATAGTGGTTTTGGAACAATGGTTGGGAAGAATTGGTAGTTGTGTAATGGTTATAGAATAGTGTTTATGGAACAATGGTTTTGGTACGTGGTATTTGTAGTGCAGAAAAGATAGAGGATGTGTGGTGTAGTAAAGATAGTTGTGTGGTGTGGTTGTGTTATATTCCCATGTGGTAGTGGAATAAATTATGATATTGAATGTAATGAAAAAATGATACAATTTAAATTTAATATTATGGGGTTTAAAATTGTAATGTGATTAATCCCCAAAAGATGATGGAATGAGAGGTGTAAATTGAAATGAAAATGGTAAAGAATAAAAGTGGTCAAACATGAAAGCTAAAAGTGGAAAAGTTTTTGTAGATTTTGTCAAGGTTGGGTTGTGTGTTTAATATAATTGTGGAATCAGTTGTGATAGTAGATGTATGGTATATGGGGTGATGTTGTGTTCCCTAGATTTGTTTACATGAACCATTAGTTTGGGTATTTTGTGGAATCTCTATATCAGGTCGGTTCAAGTAATTTTGTATGCACCAAACCTGAGTTGGATAACCATACTAATGCTCTGAGGTTCTGGGATCTTGGTGTTTTCCCCAACATCAATGATGGTTGTAATATGGATGGATAGATAACCCATATCCCACACTCTTCCTTCATATGTAACATGTGATCGTGTTTTGGGATGAACTATGATGTGTGGTACCATGTGTCTTTAGGATGAGTCATGACACATAGTCCCATGTTTCTTTGGGATGGTATTTGATATAATGAGTGTCTAGAGTGTGTTCTGGGGGGATGTGATGTGATTTGTGTCCTAGGTGTGTGTAGGATGTATGTGACATGATATGTGTGGAAGGGGTGGGAGCATAGAACAATCAATATTTGGGAATGAGAGAATCAAATTTGTGGGTAAGAGGAAAAGGGGAACCATGTTTTTTATTGATCACAATATTATAGTGTGATATTTCATGTGTGATTTGCGGAGTGAGAAATATTGATGATGTTTTTGGTTATATTAAAAGTGTAAGTACTTGTTGGTTCGACTGATTTTTTATTGGAGCATTATCGTGCTCTTTTTACATGTGCACTGGAAAAATTTGTAATGCCCCTTCAGAGTATACCTATTATTCTCAAACATTATATATAAATTAATTCACTTTTTGAAGTTATAAATAGTAATTTGGGGACTGAGATGGAAAATACATGCCAAGTTGGAGTTATTTTTGTGTCGCTTCTATAGACATTACTTTTAGGGATTAACTTTGGATACTTTTATATTAATTAGTATTATTTTATTCATGCATTGCGGGATGGTTTTGGGTTAACCGTTATATAATATGATGGACTTTTTTCGCCACTATTATTCTATATACAAATCCCAATAATTACTGTAGGGTAATTCATTTCATACCCATGGTGTAAGTCTCTAAAATAGGGCCTATTAGAGGTGGTAATCAGGGGTCATTATCTCTCTCCCATAATTGTGGAATCTTTGGGGAGAGTGGGTCTGGAAATAATGGTATCAAAGGTTATGGTTTAGTGATTGGATGTATTTTGGAATTAGGAATAGTGAGGATTTCATGGTTTGGTTTTGTTGTAGTTCTAATTGACCTTGGTGCCTAACATATACTAGAGATACTAGCTACGAAACGAGATTTTAGGTCCTCCCAGAGATCTAGGGAAAAAAATCTGATCTTATTGAAAGACCAAATGAGGTTAAAATATTTATAAGGTAGAGACCTAGTAGAGGTACATGCATCATAATGATTGGTGTTCATGTTTCAATTGAGGGTTTTGCGAAAATAAAATTAATAAAACTGTGTATCCTTTGATTAAATTCCATGATATGATCCTTATAATGTTCTCCTTCTCTTTGAGATTGGATCTAGTTTATTTTTAGTTAGTTTTTTTAGAATTTGAAATTCATCTGGCTTATTATGTTGATCCTCATATGGTTATATCGAGAGAGGAGGATGAGTCATGCCTGTAATATTTTCATTCCTTTTAGCGAACATGGTTCTCCTTGTATGAGGAGAGTGTGTTAGGTTTAGATATTTAGCACTAGTTAGAGCTCTCAATATCTCATTTGGCATGATATAATAAAAAGTATGTTTTGGGTGCCTCTAGAAGTTATTCAGATGTAGGGATCAGAACATCATTGGTGGATTTTATTCCTTGGTTATCGTAAAGAGGCTGATGTGTTGTGGGACGACATTCAGAGGGATTTTTAGGAGAGGTTTTATCATTTATGATTTGGGAATCCATGATATAAGAGATTATATCCATTAATAAGTGGGTATGAGCATATATCCACTTTGGTATTTGGTTCATGGATATATAGAAAATTTCTCCAAATTTTTTTCGACATATCGAGTTCAGAGCATGGTGTTTGGAGGAGGCTTTGTGTCCAATGATCTGATATTCTATTACACCACTTATTCTCTTACCAAATATAAATCTGAGCAAAAATAATTTTGTTATTGAGGCCCTAGAATAGTGGAAATATGAATTTTTTATATTATGTTCTCTAGCATTGTCCCATGGGAGTTCAAGAAATCATGGTTATGTTTAGTGGGGAATCGGTTGTGGAAATTTCCTTTTCGATCATCTGAGAGAGGTGGTTTCAAATCCCATTTCGGTAATGACAAATTTCATGTCATATATGTGGGATATCTGGTAATAATAATAATCATTTTTTAACTGCTAGGGGAGGTCAGTTTTAGATGGGAAGAAAGGCCCCTTTTTAGTAGTTTCAGTTGCCTCTTAGATAGTTCCAGTGGCATGGACCATGTGTTCTTGTTCAGTATCCAAGAATATGTGGATTTGTAATAGGGTAGACTCATGATGGTCCCTAACTATAGTAACCCAGTCTATAGTGTAGATGTGGGGTTTTGAAGAAGATATATAATGAAGATGGTCATAGTTAGATGCACATGTTAGAGGCAGTAGCGCCAGAAGGGTCTGGAGCTATTTGATGTACGATTAGTATTATTAGTACCCTTGGGTGTGATTTATTTTATTTGGGGTCCTCACACTCCATTGTATCTCTTACTTTGGTTTATATGTTGGGACTAGATGTGTAGAGGTATCAAGTTCCCCAGTTTCATCTATGTTATTCGGAGGGTAGAGTTATTTTTTTGACATGTGCGGGGAATGTAGACTGGTGATGGGGAAGCACTAATCCCTGGGGGACTTCTTATTATTACAGATACAACCATATGATATTATATTCAGTATGGATTTGTTTTATTCTATGAAAATTGTTATTGGATTATTCTAGAGGAGATTCTTGCCTTTAGATGTGGGGGCCAGTGATTAGAATTCATTGGTGTGTGAGGTTATCAATTGGGTGGTAAGAAAGTGGAGCCTCTTCTATTGTAGTTTGAAGAGCTGCCTATAGAATCTCAAATATGGAGGGTTCATATGGTTTTGTAGGAGTTAAATGATGATTTTATAGAGGAGGTTACAGAACTACCTCCTCGGTGTGATGTTGAGTTCATAATATAGTTGCATCAAGTTCCATCTTTGATTTTGATATATACATATCTGATGGAACCAATGGAGTTTAGTGAGTTGAGGCTGCAAGTGGACGATCTGATATAGAGGGGTTTAATCTAACCTAGTGTGTCACCATGGGGTTCTCTAGTGTTGTTTTACAAGAACAAAAATGGTAGTATGAGGTTTTGTATATACTGTCGGTGTTCGAATTGGGTAACAGTTAAGAATCATTACCACCTTAGGAGGATCGATGATCTATTTTACATATTTAGAATAGCTAGTTAGATCTTGTAGATTGATTTGTAGTCTGGATGTCACCAGTTGAGGTTGATTGTTGAGGATATTCATAAGACTGACTTTATATGTAGATATAAGAACTTTGTGTATATAATTATGTCATTTACTGTTATGAACACACCAGTTGGGTTCATGGAACAAATAAAATATTTTTTTATGAGTTACTAGAATAGTTCATTATTTTATTCATTGATGACATCTTGGTCTACAGAAATTCGGAGGAGGGGCATGGTGAGAATCTCATTGTTGTTTTCAGGTCCTTCGACACCACTAGCCTTATGGGATGTTCTCCAACTATGAGTTTTTGAATTAATAGGTTCATTTCATTTGGAATATGGTGTTTTGGCATGGTATATAAGTAGCCCAATCAATGTTCTATGTAGTTTTTTCTTGGTATACACAATAGAATGTGATAGACGTTCGTCATTTCCTTGGTATTGCAGAATATTATCAGAGGTATCTGCATGATTTCTCTAGAGCCCCCCCGGTTAATAGATTTGACCAAAATGACTTGTAGTTTTTCTGGATAGAACGGTCTTATGATGCATTTGGATACCTAATGAAGATGTTGGTTAGTGTTCTAGTACATTAGTTTCCAGAGGAGAGTGTGTTGTTTAATGTTTTTTGTGATGAATCCTATCTTCTCTTCTGTTTTTTGTTCATTTAGAAGAGAGTGATAATTTCTTTTTGGTCTATGAAGTCAATTCCCATAGGTGTAACTATGCCACCCATGATCTGGAGGGTGCAGCAGTTGTGGTTCTGCTAATGTTTTGGTGGAATTACCTCATTGGTGAATGATATATTGGTTTTGCATACCACAAAAGAATGTGATATGATTTAAATCAAAGGGATATGAAACTATCCTAATAGAGGTTGATGGAGATTATTCAGGATTATGAATTTCATTTCTATTACACCACATGGAAGGGTAATGTAGTTTCCAATGCATTCATTTTTAATTCCTATGAGGATTTGCCTTGGGAGTCTACGGATGTTTGGAAAGGAGTGGAGGATCTTGCAGCAATGCATCTTTATTTTTGAGAGATAAGGGGATGAGGTTGTATATATTATATAACTGTTGAGTCATGTTTGATGTATCAAGTGGTGAAGTATTAGTGGGGAGTCTCAGAGGCATAGTTGATACATGATTGTGTTGACCATAGTGACCCTCTTGAGGGATGGTTTGGGGATGAATAGAATAAGATATTGTTCAAAGGGGAAGTTTTTTTTCCTTCAATAAATGTGTGAAGGGGTTCTACATGTGTTTTTTAGGTCACCTTTAGTATTACATGTTTAGGTGAAAATGTTTTATCATGGATTGAGGAGATAGCATTGGTGGTTGGAGATGAAACGTTCAATGGATGTGTTTTTTGTAGGATGTCTGGTTTGCCAGTATGTGAATGTGAAACACTATGTTCAGGGATGTTTTATGTTTTTTTGGATGTTACTATGTGTAAATTGGAGGATATATCAATGTATTTCTTCTTAGGGTTACCCTAGGTCATGGATGATGTGACGATGTTTGGGTAATCTTGGATCAGTTGATCAAATCAGCTCACTTTATTTAAATTTGTCAGTTGGGGGTTTTGGATTTTTTTGGGAAGGAGGTATATTGATGATGTGTTTAGGATTTATGGGGTACATTAGACCACAATATATGATAATGATTATAATTTTACCTCATAAATCTTGATACGATTGTAGAATGATTTTTTCTCCTACTTACACCGTAGATCATTATTCATCACTCTTACGTATGCGTAGATGGATTGGACCATCCAAACACTGGATGACATGTTAAAGGCATGCATTTTTGTGCTTTGGTGGATCTTGGGTATGACACAATCCATGGGTTGAATATGTTCAAAAATATAGTTTTCACTCTTCCATTATTTTGAATATATTTGATGAATTTTTTAGCATCTATGTTGTTCTCCATTGTGCTAGATGGAGGTTGGAGAGTCAACGGTTCATTGTAATTGTTTTTTAAAGCATGATCAAGAAGATATATTAGATTGTATAATAGACGGGGGCTGTGAAGGAATATTAGATCGCATATTCCAATCGAAGTTAGTGGCCCATGTTGTTCAATGTTGGAGACTATGTGTTCTTGAGTGTCTTCTGTCAGCATGGGATGTAGAGGTTTGGTATGGGTAATAAGATTTCTCTCATATTTTTTTAGACCGTGGATGAATTTTAGCTTGTTGGTGAGGTGGAATATTAGTTACAATTTATACTATGGTTGGATCGAATCTATGATATCTTCCGTGTCTCTCAACTTCATCGGTATCATCATAATTACTCTCATTTCATTGAATGAGGAGAGTCAAATATCAAGGATGAAAAAATTATTGTGGATCGACCAGTACATATCCAAGATCATTTAGAGAAGGTTCTTCATATATGTATAATTCATATACTCCTTGTCTTATGGAGCTATGTTGGCAAGGAGGAAAGTACATGGGAGTGAGAGATGTACATGTATCCCATGTATCCAGAGCTGTTTTGAGTTTTTCTTGTTCATCATTTCTTATGATGTGTTGTTTAGGTCATTATATTTTATGAGATGTGTTTTTCTCTTGATGTGTGATGTGTAATAATTTTTTGACATATGAAAAGGACGACATGAATCTAAATCAATACACATTAATTACAGTGTGATTAAACCCATGTTGTCAACTTAGTTCCACGCAGAGTGGATAAAATCATGACATGGATATGGATATACATTGATTCATATGTTCGGGGCCATGTGGCTAGTTGTTTTGGTCTATGTGGAGGTTATATAGTTGTATGGAAAGGTAGTGGTTGTGGATAGTACTAGATGATTTATTATAGTTACCTGTGATGGATGGTGTTCTAGTTTTTTCATGATTAGTGGACGTTAGTTTTGGCATGTCTAGATAGTCGTTGCATTTGAGGTGTGATGAGATCCTTGATAGGTATCTGGTGTGGTGTTTTCTTATACAGCTTCCCCTATGGGATTGGTTTTGTATTATTAGGAAGAGAATAATTTTATATTTATCTAATGTAATGGTGTGTTTATTATAATTATCTTACAATTCCAATTTTCATTGTTGAAGATTCTTGGTGGAGACCTAGAGTGGTCCAAGAGGTGTTGTATTTTAAAAATATGGAAGTATAGGAAAATACATTCCTTGTAATTTTTACACCATATGTAGAATATTTTCACTGATTTTATATGTCCCATTGATAACATGTAATTATTAGAGTTTAAATAATAAAAATTAGAAGATTTTTTATTAGAAAACCAAACCCTGAAAATTACACGATTTGAATGGAGACTAAACATCATGTAAATCATTGATGTTGTGCATCTTTAAATTTTTTCAACGACTCATATTTCTCAAATGATATGGCTTTAGATACTCACCCCCTCACGTTCCTAGAAAGCCTACATCCCTCTCATTGGAATTTTGAGATTCCATCAATTTGGATTGATCCATTGTTTCTCATCTTCAATACATGTCATCTCTTCATTAATCCATGGTGAGTTCTCTCATATTTATCATCCATTTCCTTTTGGTTCGTCTTAAAAATTATTTATGCTGGTTTTTTTTTCAGGGTTATTTGTTTAAGATTCATATTAGAGATCATTTAGTGCATTGTAGGTTAAATCTCGTGTGTCTTTTGTGGGGGTTGTTCTTGGGTGGTTTCCTCTTCATCACATGGGGCACAGTGATATCTAAAAGATTCAATGAGGTAAGGGATCCTCGTTCTCACTCTTTGACATGAAATGTGTGGGATCTAAATTATTTTTCTCTCAATTGGGTGGATATTAAGTTCGGTAATAATCATATAATTAAATTGGAATGTCTGAAATTGATTCGTATAGGGATTTATCGCATGATTTATTCTTTTGTTAGAAGTTGTTTGTATTTTTAATCAGGATTGTTTCCAATTCCAAAAACTGATGTAGTTGGAAGCCTTTCTTACACTATATTTGATATGCGCTATGTCTCTTACTATGTTGTTCTGTGATCACACTCTAATATAAATGATAAATAAATTATATTTTGGAAAATAATTGGTTTCCCATGGATATCTTTTTTTTATAATGCCCATTCCAGTATAAATCAGTGATGATATTAAGCCTTATAATAAATCTAATGTTATGATGTGTTTCTATTGTGAGTGCTGGTTATTATTGTGATACTTTGTGTTTTTTCTATTTATTTTTCGATGATATATGTGACAGATTAGGTTGTGTGGTGCGTGGGGGCTGTGATGTGATGGTTGGTTATCATGGATTAATTGTGGGATGTTTTGTGTTATGGCATAGTTGTTTTGGAATAGTGTTTGGAGTGTAGTGTTTCTGGAATAGTGGTTGAGGTGAAGTCGTTATAGAGTAGTGGTTGTGGAGAAGAGGTTGTGTAATAGTGGTTGTGGCGTAGTGGTTGTGGTGCCATGACTATGGTGGATGTGTTATGGGGTGATGATCATTTTGTGGCGTGATTTATTTAGTTTCCCGAGTTGTCGGGGAATAGATTACAATGCATAATGAAATGAATATATGAATGAATTGGAACTAAATATAAATGTTTGGAAAATTAACATGTGATTTATTGATTAAATATAATTGAATAAGTTGTGTAAAGTGAAATGAAAATCGTAATTAATCAATGTGGTGGAACATGAAATCAAATGGTGGAAAATTTTTTGTGTCTTATGTAACGGTTCTATGGTGTGTTACCGAAACTGGTGGAATCGTTTGTGAAAATATATAAATGTTATGTGGTGGTGATTTAGTGTGCACAAGTATTGTCAATTTGAATCCTCAGGTTGGGTTTTCTGTTCTATATCTATATCATTTTTGATCATGTTATTTTATGTGTGCCCCACCTAAGTGGCATAGCCATGCCAATTCTAAGAGGATTTTGTTTCTGAGTGCTTCCCGAGCATCCATGTTGTTAGTAACAAAGATGGTAGAGAACCCCCTCTCCCTTAATCTTTTTCATATGTAAGTCATGGTCCGATGGGATTTCGGTATGAGTTGTGATGTGTGGTCATTTGTGTTTTTGAAATGATTTTGACATGTGGTACCATGTGTTTTCGGGATGAGTTTTGATGTGTGATCCCTGGTGTTTTCGGGATGAGTTGTGATGTGTGGTCCTTAGTGTCTTTTGGATGAGTTGTGATGTATAGTCCCAGGTGACATCAGGATGTGATGTGATGCGATGTGTGGCCAATGTTGTTCAAGGCAGTATGTGATGCGATGTGTGGCCCAGTTTTGGACAATAGGGGCATGACGTGATATTTAGGGTAGTAAAGGGAGTATAAGACCTTCGATTTTGGTTCATGAGAGTGGAAAATCAGTAGGGAAGATGTAGTGGGACACCCTGTTTTCTTATAATCTCGATATTATTTAATTTTATTGGATGTGTTATTTGGTGATTCCGTCATTCTGAGGTAGGGTTTGGTAATATTACATGTGTCGGTGCTTGTTGGATCTAAAATTTATTCACTAGCACATTAGTATCATCTTTTTACATATTCACAAGAGGACTTGGTTATGTCCAAATTGAGTATTCTTGTTATGATCACCCTTCATATATAAACTATTTTTAGGTTTTCAGGAGAACATTGCGGATTATCCGGGACATTATTAGCTAGGTTAGAGTTTTTGTTGAGTCACTTCCATGGATTTTTCTTTCTGGTTTTTACTTTGGATATTTTTATATGTATAATATTTATTTTATACACTCATTTTGGGGTTGTTTTTTTATTACCGTTATATAGTCTTATGGTTCCTTTTGGTTTATTTTATCCTATCTCCCAATACTATTAATTTTCATTGGTAAATTCCTCTCATATTGTTATATTTTTATACCCATAGTGCTAGTCAGCAACCCGAGGGCAGCAGGAGGTAGGACATGGAGGCCATTATCTCTCACCCTTCATTGCATCATCTCGGGAGGGTGGGGTTCGTGAAACAACATTACAGACACTAGAAAATATATGGTGTGTAATTTCACACCACATACTAACACCCACATGATGTATCATGATCTCCATGTCCCTTTCTTGTGTGTTTGTTCATCGATATATGGTGTGTAATTTTCCATTACCCACCATGTATCCTTGTTTTGTAACTTGAATTATCAGTATATACGGATGTGATATTCATGAATTATCCATATCTTTTTGTCATATGAATCTTAAAAATTAATTATTTCAAATTTTGTATTAATAATGAAAAACATTAAATGAATACTAATAGAAAAAAATTTGAAATTTTTCAACAATTATTAAATATTTATAAATAAACATATTACATATTTTATTCTACTTAATGGTTCTGATGTATAGCATAAGTGGATGATCATGTTCCCAATAACTGTTTCCTTCAATTCAAATAATAAATCCAATAAAAATATTGAATTCAATTCCAAAATCGCCATTTAAAGTATTTTTTAAAATATAATATATAATTACTTTAAACAAGAATCACCTCTTGATGATAATAATTTTTCATCGCTGATCAATTCAATTGATTTAATTTTCAGACTTTTGTTGAAGTGTAGAATCCAAAATGTAATTCCTCTACTAGTATCCACACTTGCTCCATCAATCTCAAAACATTATCATATGGATTTAGGGTGTAGCATGGGGGAAACAAATGTCTTGCATCATTTATCATTGATTGCAATAAGAATTATCTTAGTCTAGAATAATTATTTCCCTTGTTCTCCCTTTCTTAAGATGGATGGCGAGGATTTTATATTATTTTTTAGGGAATTATTGAGAGGTTATTTTGATCATGATAGAATTTTTTTTGAGAGGAAATGTTGAGAAAAAAATTTGAATAAACCAAAAAAAATAGTATTGAATAAAGAGTTATGGTTAAATATTTGATAATCCCACTGAGAGCCTTATTTAAACATTATCTCCGATATATTCCCCATGTAAAATAATAATTTTATTATTATTATATTTTATGACATGTTCTTAATCATGAATATTTAAAATTATCTTTTTAAATAAATTAATATTTATTTATTTAAATGTTAATATATAAAATATATCATTTTCATCAGACCCTAAACTCAACCAGTCACTCCGCCTTGTCATTTATCAAACATTGAATAACAGATATTACTATCTCACATACCCATCCATGATCACCCACTCATTATTGTCATTATTCTCCTCACATGTGGATCATCTAATACCACGTGTCTTGTTCTCTACTCTCAAGATGATTATTTTAGAAGTGCTATTGGATTTAATTTGTTGTTCAGTGACCAATGTAGCACCCCGACCCCATAAGCCTAGACATGGTGCCTTAGTTTATTACATTGTCTTGACTACAAGGAATTAATTCCAAATGAAATGCATAGATTAGTAGTTTTTGAAAACCATATTATATAAATTATACTCATAATATGTTTGGAAAATAAAATAAATCATTACATAAATAAATACTTTGCATCCTTGAAACTCAATCAAATGACTTCACTTCATAACTTGGGTAAAGGAAAAAATATGTGTGATCTCAAATTCTTAGTAAAGCTAATAAAGATAGAATAAATAATGATTTAATGGGAATAAATAAACATGGAAATATAAAGAGCCGATAACACATGCCATTCAAATAACTAAATAAGGCATATTCAATATGGAAAGTTAAATAAAAGAAAACATGTGTCATTTAATCAACAAACTATGAATGAAATGATTCCATATGTTTAATAATATTAAATCCCTATTAATAATTAAAATGATAATGGAAATATATATTAATTTAATGATTATTTATTAGACATCATGTCTGGGTCACATAAAAACAAATATCCTCAACACCTTTTATAAGATAGTTTAAAACTATATGTAGAAACACGTTTAATTTGAAAAATTACTTATTCAATAAGAACATGTCAATACATAGATGGAATGTATAATGTATTAACCCCACCGTCACTTCCATTCCATATTATACATCATATCGAGTAATCGATCGGTATAAAATATTCCTTTTTAAATATCTAAATTGAATAAAGAATACAGATTTATCAATATTTCCAAAGATAATAAAATAAATATCAAAATAAACACCATATGTTAAAATTGAATATGGGTTAGCTAGTAATAATATCCATAACCAAATAATGTATATATTTAATAAAATTTACAATGATAAAAATTACAATAAAGCGATTATTTCAAGAGAAAGTTAATAATCATAAAAGAAAGTGAGATTGCAATGATAACTTTTACCAATTGGAAATTTTTAATATAAACCCCTTGGGTGAGATAATTAAAATTAAAACTAAAAATACCTTGAATTATGAGTGAATCATGATAATAAATGTCAATGGGGAATTATATATACCATATTAATGTGAATTGAATCGTAACAATGAATAAGTCTCAATGGAATGTAAATTGAGACGAAATATCTTACCTTGATTTTCCCTTTGGGTGAACATCCATTAACCTGATATATAATGAATTTATGAATTTAATCAACATATTATATACCAATAATAATTTTATTAATATCATATATTAAAATTTTATAATATCTCATTACCCTTTCGTTAATAATATTCAATTATATAATAGTTTTGCGTGTTAATTGCCTAGTTTTTTAGTATGTTATGAATTGTTACATATTCTTCCTGTTAATTATATCATTATTTCATCATATACATAATTAAATCATTACTTAAATATCATTTATATTCATTATATATTTATTTATAATAATCCATAAAATTTGGTAATACGAAATGAAATTCTACTTTCATGGAGACGGTAGGTCTAACTTACACATGATTGCTACTTCCATTTCTTTTACATATTAAAAGAATGAAAATTAATTTATATTTTTTTATATTATAATTATAGTGACTTTTGAGTTAATTTAAGTCAAATTTTTCTATTAAAACCTACCTTAACACATTCCATGTATAGTGTGAATGAATCACATAACATTGAAGTGGTTGTAGTCCACATGTCCACAAACGTAGTTATCGTATTCCCAAAAATCAAAATCCTAAAGGTATGAGTGATATAATAATTCCATAAGAATATAAATATTATAAATATAATATATATCATTTATAAAATATAAATCCATAATTATTTCCAATAGTTAATGGAGGAAAATTGAAGAACGCATGACATTATTTCACGAATAATGATTGTGTATCCCATTTTATGTATGTTTGTAAAAGTGTATGTAAAACTCTTATAATATAAAATTATCTTTATATTTAATATAATGGGGTTATAATATATTAATTTAATAATAATAATGAAATGTTTTTTAAAATAAATAAAACTAAAGTGGTCTTTGAAGAATGTTACCTCATTTTCAGGTAACTCTATTGGGTTTATTCCAAATGGCTTCCTTGGTTGGATTTCATCCCAAAGGGAAGATTCTACGATTATGGGAGGTATTTGGGAGATTATTTGGGATGTTTTTGTATGAGATAAATTAGGTGATATGTGGGAATAAGTCGGATGTGTGGGTACCTTTTTATAGGAGAGGAGGAGTGGGGTTCTTGTACGTTTTTGATAATGGTAGTTAAACGAACATTTTTACCATATTAATTGGATCCAATAATGATCTAAATTGAATATAATAGAGGATTCGGTCTAAATAAAAGAATCCAATGTATTTTGTTCCAATTTCCAATGTAATTTCGACCCTTATGTTTATGGTTTAATCAATATTACACAATTATTTCTCTTAATGGTGGTAAATAATTTTAGATGAATTTAATAACATTTTTGGTAAAATATTACATTGACCTTATAATTCATTATAAATTATCTTTATTCAAAATAAATAATCCATTTATTCCAAATTCCATTCACACAATTAATAGAAATTAATTTAAATTTAATATTACAGACTTGAAAACAAAGTCGGTTTTGTTATTATAAAAGTTCAAAATTTGAAAATGTTTTTCTATAAAATTTCAGTGACAATTTTATTCAAATAGAACATATTGAATTAATATATTTATAATAGATCTGATTTAACATTAAAATAAATATTAAATAATATTTATCCATACAAAAATATTATACAAAAAATCATTTTTCAATTAAAATTCAATATTTTTCATTATTGTATAAATAATCAATGTTTTCAAAAAGATAAGAAAAATTCATCCTAATATAATTTTTATAATTATTATTCAAAAACTAAATTAATTATTCATCGTAAATTTACCAGTGTATAAAAATGAACATTTAAAGAAGGTTCACCATTAAAATTATCAGAAACTGATTTTATATAAATATATGTTTTTATCTATAATATTGGGTTTGTTCTTATCTTATGTGGGTCAAATATATTATACAGCTGTAAAAATATTTTATCGGATAAATATTATATAAAACGACTATATAAATTCTCTAAATGTGTTTCAAACTATTTGATAGTGAAAATATGACTCAATAGTGTTTTGTTACCAGGTGTTTCATGCATTGAAATGTAACTCGGTACTGTGTGTTTTTAAGTTATCAAAAAAATTAAATTTATTTTAAAAGAAAAATATGATAAAGCCTTTGGGTTATAAATTAATATTTCCTAAAAAAATTCATCTTTAAAATATTTGGTGGTATTAAATTATAAAAGATGTGGTAAGTTCTCTTTTATAGAATCCCCTGGTTCTCATGTTTCATATTTCATTTTTCTGATTCATCCACAATACCTTTAACAAACAAGTAATATGATTCATAAATACAATTTATATGGTATGAAGAATATAGATAGATTTTAATTTTAGGAATTATTTTTTTCCAACTATATTTTTTCTTAGGTGAAAACATGAATCGGTTTAGGAATGTAATTCCATAGATGTGATATATTAAACACATCATTTACTTCTGATAGGTTTGGAGGAGATTCCAAATGATAATCAACAAATCCAACCCTTTCAAGAATATCTATGTTTATGATTTACCTAGGACTTAGTTTCCCTTACTTATAGACCCTCATAAGACCCTTCCATGGAGATAAATTCAAAAAAACATGATCTCATAATTGGAACATAAAATATTTCCTCTAATTATTAGAATTACTATTTTTCCTACTTTGACCTACTTTAATTTGGTCTTGAATATCCTTTAGCCTTTTCAACTTTTGTTCAAAATTTTCTCGGCCTATAGGTTTCCTTTCACAAACTTCATCCCTATATGTTGGAGTGCGATGCCACTTTCCATAAAATTATTTATATGGTGCCATTTGAATACCAGAATGGAAACCATTATTATAGGAAAACTCAACATACTTTATGTACTAATCACAAATACCTATATAGTTGATTGATAATGACCTCAACATTTCATCCATAATTTTATTTTTCTTCTTTCAAATTACTAATCAGTTTGAGGATTGTAGGCAGGGCCCAAATAATGATCAGTGTCAAGATCTTTTAGATATCTTTTCCATAATTTTGATTTAAAGTGGGTTTTTCAATTAGATACAATTGATATAGGTGAAACATGAAGTCTAAAAAATTCATAAATATTGATCTATATGAGGCAGTCAAGAGCTAGGTTATCCCTTATAGTAAGGAAATGTTCAGATTTGGTTAGGTTATCTATGATGAACCATATTAGATCATTTTCTCTGGAAGTATTTTATAGTCTCATGAAAAAGTATATAGTAATAAAATCCCATTTCCAAACTGGAATTGGAATAGGTTATATCCTTCCTTTTGGATTCTTCTTCATATGTTTCTCTTATTGACAAACCAATCATCTGGACTCATAATTGGAAATTTACCACTTTATGTTATCTAATCCAAAATGTTCCTTCAAGTCCATATACATATTTTTCTTTCCATGGCGTATAGGGTAATTTGAGCTATGGACGTCATCCAACAATTCCCTTTTTTGATCAAGTATAGATGGAACACATATCCCCTTTCAAAATTTTATAACACCATTTTCACATAAAATTTCATTTAATTTTTCTTCATTCACATCTTTAATTTTAATTTGAATGTTCTCTTAATCATATTAATAATTATTTATCTTCTCAAATAATTAATGGATTGTAATCATTTGAAAAAATATTATGATCTCCCCTTCCATAGAAATTACTATAACCATAATTTCTAGGTCCATAAATACAATAACCTTCTCATCCCTCATTTGATTTATAACTCCACAATCCTTTCTACTCAATGAATTTCCTACCTTATTTTCTTTCCCAGACTAGTAGTGTTTTGAGAAATCACAATCCTTGAGTAGTTCAACCCATCCACTTCATCTCATGATGATCTATTTATGTGAGATAATTAATTTCAAACATTTATGGTCTATTTCAATCTCACATATTCCATCAAAGATATAATGTATCGATATTTTTGAATTGAATATTACAGTTTCTAACTCCAGATTATGGGTTGGTTAGTTTTGTTTATAAATATTCAATTTTATTGATGCATATGTAATTACTTTGAAATTTTTGATTATGACAGAACCAATTCTCTTATTTGATACGTTAATATATTTAAAAAAGATGTCACATCTTGATGGTAGTGTCAAAATTAGAGCATTTCCTAATCTTATCTTTAGTTCATAAAATAATTATTCACATTACGTTATCCAAAAAACATGTCCCCCTTATGATTAAGTGTGGTTAATAGGTTATCCAATCTGGAAAAATTCTAAACAAATCATCGATGATAACCTTAAACTATTGAAACAATGTACCTTAGTTATGTTTGTTGGTGTAGAACATTATATAATTTCCCTTATCACTATATGATAAAATGATATTTCATATTTGGAGACAATATGAATAATAAAATAAACTATTTGTTCACATACATCAAGCATACTAAATTTACCATATAACTCTTCCCGTATAATTTTCTTAAAGATGAACCACAAGTGATTATCATGGTCCCCATAACTTTTATAAAATTCTAGAATATAATCATTTAATACATTAAAAAATCATCAAGATATTCCATGAATACACTGTTCATTATTTCTGTAAAAACATTGGGTAAATTTATCAATCCAAACAGAATTACTATAAACTTGTAATTTCCATAACTCATCTGAAATGATTTATTCATTATTTAATTATTCTTTACATGCAATTATTAATACCTAGAATGAAGGTAAATCTTTTAAAAATATCAGGATTGATGAAGTTGATCAAACAAGTCATCAATGAGAGGTATATGCTACATGTTTTTGATTATAATACCATTTATTTCCCTATAATCAATTCACAACCTCATGGGTCCATCATTCTTCCTAATAATTAGAATAGAGGTTCCCCATGGTGAAATAGTATAGAGAATAAATCCCTTATTACCCAAACTATCTTGTTGTTTCTTCACACTATCAAATTCCACATTGGTCATTCTATATGAATACATTGAAATTTTCCGTTCATTAGGGTTTGAATCAAAAGAAAATTTAGCATCACGCTCTACGGGATGTCAATGTAATACCTCAGGAAATACATTAATTTATTTCTATAAAATAGTTATATCTCAAATTTTTATATTAACTTCTTCTTCAATAGGTTTTGATTTCTCTTTTTCACCAAGAATTGCATTCAGTAAATCTACTGGGGTTGGATCTCGTAAATAATTAGGTGAGGAATCGTCTACTCTAAAAATAAAGATTTCTAAATTTTCCTCAAAAATAAAAATATCCTTACACTTCAAATAAAATTTTACATAATAATTTGATATTCAATACATGTCAAGGATTATCTCAAAGTTAACCATAGGTATGATAAAAATGTCTGCACAGAAAGCATGATTATGTGTTAAAATGTGGAATACTTGATGAATATTTATTTTAATCATAATTCACATTGGAGTTCTGATAGACAACTCCCTTATTAAAATAAAATATAAATATATAATTATCTTATAAAATTGGGTAGATATATAAGAATCTAATGATCCGTTGTCAAATATTGCATTGGATAAATCAGATGATAGGATTAATGTGCCAATAACCACGTCATTGAGTATTTCTACCTTAGGTGTTGTGATTGACTGAGAATTTCTATCTCTTTGTGGCCTCATATATGGAATATTCCCTTGACTATTTGGGAATTCATTTGAATAGAAGCCTATATCATTAAAATTATATAATTTTAAACCATTTATTTGGTTATTCTTCTAGAATTTAAGAGCCTGGAGACCTCTATCTCTACACCTATAATAAACCCAAATCCCATCAAATATCTCCCAGGGTTTTATTTCCCATAGTTTTCACAAGTTGTAAATCACCAAACCTTCTTCTTCTTCTTTGATGAATTCAAATTTTCATAGTTCTCAAATGGCCTATTATTATAATTTTTACCCATGAATATATGGATTTTACAAAATTCCTTCTCAATATTGATGGAACATTATAATATTTCATCGTATGATGAAAACTTTTGTGAGGGAAGTCCCCTTTAGGGACATGGAATAACCCCTTAAATAAATTGATCAATATTTGAATCAATGTTTTGAATATAATATGTATCATACCTGGTTATTCTGGTAAAGGTAGATTCATAATCTGAAATAATATCTTCTTCCATTTTCGTTAAACTAAGTAATTTTCTATGTATATAAACTTTTTGATCGTGAGGGAAGTATTTATCAAAATAAATTCCTTAAAATTTCTCCTTTCCATGAGTTATATTTCTTCTTTATCGCTAGTATTCTGGATCAAGTTCCACCACTAAACTGAATCACCTTTGAGATAATAGATTTCATGTTTAACCTTTTCTATTTCATTGCATCCCATGGCTGTAAACATCATCTCTTGAGGTTGTATCCATTTCCCAGTTATAGTTGGATTATAATTCAATCTAAAGGATCGTGGATTATGTCACATAACAGGATACATAGTATGAGATTATCTCTATGGAATAAGTTTCTATATTTAGAAACTTTATTTTTCATAACCTGATTAAGTTTCCTAATATTTCAATAATTTTCTCTATTCCAATACTAGTGTTATGGGTTACCTCAATATTTAAATTTCTACATTTTCCATGAATATTGATACCATACATCCATCCAAGTGAAATTTATAAATAATAAAATATACTGGATTAGATTATAAAATCATAATTTTTAATTCTAGATATGGTATAAGACATAACATAAATTTTGGCATCATGAATATTAGAATCATAAACTATGGATTATTTGGGGAAATTTTTACTTTTAAATCCTTTATAATGGATTTTATAGACAATGTGAATTATCCTTAGAATATCCTTTGGGAGTGTCAAACTTCGTGTATAGTGAGGCCCTTTTTCATGTATAATGTTAAAATTGTTTTATACCCAATGAAACTTTTTGGAGTTGTTACCTCTATGTACATTTGTATCAAAACTACATCCACTTATATATCCATATTGGGATGTATTTATTATAAGACCCACATAATATCTACATTTCCAAAATATTAAGATATTCTTATATAAATATCCTAAAATTCTATATTAGGTTTATATTCCATAATCTATGGTTTATAAATCTAGTTTCCAGGGATTTTTCTATTTTTTTGACACAAATAGTAGTTCCCCAACCATTGATGCTTGGAGCCAGTGCATTAATTTTTTACATTAGCAATTATTTCAATGAATCAAATCCTAAAGAGAACAAAATAAGGCTGATCTCAAATTCATAGTAAGGGTAAATAATGAATATTTAAAAAATATATAATAATACTAAATCAACATGGAAAGGTTAATAGTTGAAACACATTCCATTCAAATAACTAGTTAATGAATAATCAATATTTAACGGTTAATTACTGAAAGCGCTTTCCATTTAATAAGTAATTTGACAATGAAATTCATATATGGATTTTATCATACGATAACCTCATGTATAGTAACAATATCATACAAATATATATGAAGGTAATTATTAATTATTGGACATCCTTTCAGAGAAATATGAAAACCTATACCATCAATACCATTCAGTAAATGGGTTAAAACTACAGGTATAACCATGTTTAATTTGACCAAATTATTTGTCTCAATGGAACCTGTTATTGCCAAGAGGGTCTATATAAATTCTATACCCCAAAAATCACTTCCTATAAAAATAATTCATTATATATATTAATTTATTAATAATCTATATTCCTTAACAAATATCTATGTTGAATAAATATTAAAGATTTATCAATATTTCCCTAGATAATAAAACAACTTCCAAAGTAAAAAGTGTACGGGAAAATAGAATGTAGTTTTGAAAATAATAATATAAATCACCCAAAATGATCATATTTAAGATAATTTACAATGAAGAATGATTATAAAAAAGTGACTGTTTCAAGAGAATGTTATCAATCATAAAAAAGTGATATTGGAAAGATAACATTTACCACTTCAAAACGTCCAAGAAAACCACTTTGGTGAGATAATCCAAAGTGAATATAAAAATACCATGATTTATGATTGAATCAAGATATTAAATGAAAATTGGGCATTATTTAAACCACATTAATGGGAATTGGTGTCGAAAAATAAAGAAGTCTCAATGTAATATAAATTAAGATGAAATCATTTAACTTGCATTTTGTTTTGGATGAACTCCCATTAAACTCAAATATAATTGTTTTAAGAATTTTATTAACTTATAAAGTAAAGATAATAATATTTTTAATAACATATTTTTACTTCTTATAATATCTATTTTCCCATTCATTAAAAACTTCTATTTAATTCACTATTTTTTGTATTAGTTTCATTGTATTTCATACATGTTTTGACTTGTTAAATGTTGTTCTTATTAATTATTTCATGATTTCATAATCATAAAAATTTAAAACATGATTTATATATATTATATATTCATTATATATTTATTAATAATAATTATTGAAATTTACAGATAACAATTAAATTTCACTGTTCATGGAGATAATAAGTCGTATGTACACATAAACGTCAATTACATTTCTTTTCCATATTATAAAATTGAAAACTAAATGATATATGTGTATATTATTATAAAATTATCATATTTATGACATATATGTCACCTATTTTTGTTAAAATAATTTTTAATAAATTCCATGTATAGTTTGAACAAAGCATGTTGCTTTGTGGAGGCGGTAGTCCACACGACCATAAATAAAATTATCGTATTCCAACAAAATGGAAATCATGAATGTATGAGTTATATATTTATCAAATAATCATAAATAAATTATCAATATCATATATATCATATATAAATTATAAATCCCACATTTATTATCCTTTAAAGGTGGTATATAGATGAATGAATGTCAGAGGTTCATGAGGCCATAGTCTATTGTACATGCAAATTTTGATTGCGTATCCCATTTGATAGATGTGTGTGAAAGTGTAGGAAGAAATATTAGAATAAAAATATATCAATATAATTATGATACTTATCTTATTATATAATCATAGAATAAAACAATATAATGGTTTGAGAAATAAATAAAATGAACATGATCATTGAAGAATGTTACCTTGTTTTTAGGAAACATCTTTTGGTTAATACTGAAAGACATCCTTGGTTTGATTTATGGAATCATTTAGGCATATAAGATGTGTGTAAGGATGTTTAAAAATTATTTTTTAGGTTATCAGTGATCTAAATATCATTATAGGTGTTAATAAGTGGGTGGGGTGAGTGCCTTTTTAGAGTGTATAAGGAGCTTCATTCATTTAAATTTTTTAAAATGGAATTCCACGGACATTTTTAACATGTAAATTGGCTCCAATAATGAAAAAAAAATTGATCCAATAGAGGATAGAGGAAAAATAGAAATATAAAATGTATTTTTTAAAAAATTTATATCTCATTTTGTCCCTTAAGTTTAATATTATGGACTGAAAATTATTTGTTTATTAAGGAAAACACTTTTATGGGAAAATTGAGAAACCAAAGTGTCTAACAAAATACCCAAACAACACCAAATATAAATGGACTAAAAGAAATAGGATCACCTCATTCAAGCCACAACAATAACCACCATCCCCATGTAGGACACTCGGCGATCCCATGCAAGCATGGTCCCTCCCGATGTTTCCATCCCTCCAAATCAGGTGTATCCCAAATGTCTTGCAAAAGTGGAGGCATATTTCTCAAGCCCAATGAAAATGTCCATACTACACTTCCCAAATCAGACCGGTGGAGAAGCCTCATAAGAAAAGGAAAAATTACCAAAACATAGCCTTACCCTATTACTACTTACCTCCCTATAAAGATTCCATTTCATTAGACATACCTTAGCATCAGGATCTTCCCCAATAATATCTTCCAAGCTGTCCACCATTTTGTCCCATGTTCGGATATATTTTTCTTTGTTGATTTTCCAATCATTGAAGCCTCTCATTAATATCAGATCATGTTTGGAAATCCACTTAGCCTTCTCATTGTTGACCTCCACTCTAACAGCTCTTCCCATAATGTTAGCCTATTCCTGTGTAATTTCAACATAGAGGAACTCTTCTACCATGTCCTCCTTAGAAAAAAGGATGGGTTCCTTAATGTTTTTTACCTTTTCACCAGGTCTTCCCATTTCATTGGTGTTTCGCTTAATTGAAACCTGAGAATCCTCCTCCACCGCGCTGGGCAATAACACCGGTACCTTCTCCGCAGAGCGGGTCTCCAGAGGAGGGGGAAGCGAGGAGTAATCCTTCTTCCTCTTCTTGTTTTTAAAACTCATGTTTCCCTTTGGAGTTGATACCTCTTCAGCCGAGTGATCCAGTTCGCCTAGGTTGGCTTCCTCCAAGCCAACCTCATCTCCCTCACCTGGTGCAATGAGCTCCAAAAGCATATTATCCTCTAACAGTCCTTCAAATCTGTTACATAGGGGAACTGGTGGCTGAATCAAGCCCAGACCCCTGCTCTCATCCATAATGTGCATCTCCCTTCCAGAGGTAGCGCCACTTCCACCCGAGGTCTTCTTCAGAGTACCAAAACTAGTCTCCTTGACAAACATAATTTGACCATCTGCCTCAGTATGGTTGTCCAGTGAGAGGCCGCGCCCCATGAACTGTTGATGACTAAACGTTTCCACTGATTTCACCTCGTAGTTTTCACAGAAAACATGCTCCTTAGGCCCTCCCTTGTTGAAAACTGGTTGAGAAGAATCTGCTAGTTTGTCCTGTCAGACCTGCCAATTGCATTTTCAGTCGGAACAGAAACAGACAGTGGAGGAGGGTTCTCCGACCTCGCTTGAAAACTCGCACCTGCAGACGTTGAGCCTGGGCCAACTAACAGGACACCTGCTTCTTGTACCTCTTTGACCGCACCAACAATCTGGACCCCGTGGGGAAGGCCAGAGTCACTGCCTTTAGCAGGTCTATTGATGGTATCTTTACCAGAAACATCCACCAACGAATTCCCCGCCAAGTGGTTTTCCGAGGTGCTGTGAACATCAGCCCTCACATTCCCAGAGATGCTATAATCACCCTTGCTTGTAATCCTCTGGGAGTTAACATCCCATTCAATCCTTCTGCAATTCTCCAGCGAATGGCCTAGCCATTTGCAATCCGAACAAAAATTAGGCCAAGATTCATAAACAACAGGTTGTTTACACCGGAACTCTTCACTGATGGTGATCCAAATGAAGTCCAATGGAGCCTTTGAGACATCCCCCTCCACACACATTCTAGGATTAACCGGGTGGCAGACAGCCATGGTCTATCTATCGGAATAGATAAATCTCCCGATTAGGTTCCCAAGCATTCTAACAATTGATGGATTTTGAAAAGTTAAAGGGAGATTCGGAAAACTAACCCAAATCTCCATGGAAGGTAAATCACGCCGCATATGGAAATCGTACGACCAGCGGAACAGATTGAACCGCGATCCGTTGTAGATGTGAGGGGCACTTGACCAAGCCCTAATCAAGTCTTCTTCTGAAGCAAACCAAATCGAGATGTTCCTGTTGTCTAACAATCCTATCGTTGCTTTCCCTTGCAAACCCCAAGAACCGAAGACAAATCGATCGAACATATCAACTGAGGGTCTTATCTTCCAAAAACGGGAAACCAGCGTCATACTATGAAGATCTGAGGCTTCATTAAACTCTGTAACCGAGAGCGGGAGATTAGGGCGTCAATCGCCTAGATCTGGAACCTTAGGGCTCAGAAAGCTTCCCGGGAAAGGAGGAAGTATGTCCGGGTTGGAGAAAGGGAGAAAAGGGCCTTCCTCTCTTGTGTGCCATGGCGTAGGTCCCTCCATCGGAGGGGGAGGAACCCGCACAGTGGCCGCCTCCATCACCATCACCGATCAGGAGACACCGCAAACCCGCAAACCCTCTTACCGCCCCTTAAGTTTAATATTCAGTCCCTCGTTATGCTAATATTTCTCTTAATCATTGTAATTAATTTTAACTTCATTCACTAATCCTTTCGGTAAAAAACTAAGGGGAACATATTATATTTTATAATTTTTTTTATTCCAAATATGGAATCCATTTTTTTCAAATTCAAATAATATAAGTGTTTTAAATAAATTAAAATTTAATCTCGTAGACATTGTGACAAATTGGGTTTTAAAAGAAGAAAAAACCAAAATGTTTGAAAACAAATTATAAGAAATTTCAATGTGAAATTGATTCCAGTTACCTAAATTAGATTAATTTAGGTATAATTGAAGTAAATTAAAATTAAAATATAATTAAAATATAATTTATCCAAATAAATAATTTTTTTTAAAGTAGTTTCAATTAAAATTCTACATTTTTCATTATTTATAAACAAAATAAAACATCTCATAAAGATACCAAAAAATCATCATAACATAATTTTAATGTTTCAATTCAAAAAATCATGTTTAATATTTCATATTAAATTTATTTATATTCCAAAATTCATAATTAAAATATGTGTTTCAATAAAAGATGGTAAAAATTATTTTATAAAAATATTGGTTTTTATGAGTAATGTTGTGTTTGTTCTTATCTTATTCTTGTAAAATATGTTTGATTACTGTAAAAATATTTTATTTGATATATAACTTAAAAATTTACGATAGAAATTCTCTAAAATTGATATAATTTATTTGACCATTCAAAACATGACTATATAGAATTTTGATTAAACCGGGTGTTGTGTTTATGGAAAACCAACTCATTATTGTGTGTTTTCAAATCTATAAAAAACTTAAATTGGTTTTAAAATGGAAGTATTATATATAATTGAGTTTTTACAACCAATTTTGTTTATGTATGAGGCCTCCCTCTCTTCATATATGGTTTTATCAAGATTTTGGAACCTTTATCACTCATGTTTTTCTGGCGAGTTCTGGGGGGTTCTTGGTGGAAGATGATGGCATGGGTTTATATGAGATTCAAGGTTTGTATTTACATGGTTCTACATGATGGGGATATTTATTGATGGGAATCAAGGAGATTTTACAATGGCGGTTGAGTTTAGATTCGTATTTGTGTCCCCAGTCTTTAAAAACGATGTTTTGGAGGCCATTGGGAATCGCTAGATTCAATTGTGATTCAGGGGGGGCCATATTTTCATTTGTTTTGATCATAGTGTTTCTTTCAATTGAGGTTTGGATTATCTTTTAAATTTTTTTCAATAATTTTTTTTGATGAAAAAATATTGGTGATCATTGATCTTTTTCTTATTTCATATCGAATTCAGTGCATCATCTTGCAAGTGTCGTTGGGTGGGATGCTTCAAAAGAAGGCTGGGTTTGATGAATCCAATTATTCATCCACATGTTACCATTTCTGGGTAGATATATGAAAACCCTAAAATCAGATTTTTTGTAAATCTTATTCATTCTATTTTTTCCATTGAATCTGGTTGATAGTGTTTTGGGTTCTTAAATTTCATTTTCGGTTGGGTGGCTCTGAATAGAGATAGTAGTGATAACACATATAATCTTTACATCCTCCACATGTTAATGTTCTTTTGTGGGGTGATATTCCACATTATATTGGATATGCATGTAGTAACATCTATGTAGGCGGAGACACATCATCATCGACCAGTTTCTTAGTTTCATTATCAAGATGGGCGGCCAAAAGGAATTGTTTATTTCTTTCTATGATGTATGCTTCCCTTTGGACCCTCATGACCATGTTTATAAATTTTCTTTATGTCCCTTTAAGTATTTTTTTCCTATATATAATTTAATTGGTTCCCTATTTTCTTATTTTTAACAGGGGTCTTATTTTTTTAGTATGTTGGCTTGACCCTCAACCTGTAAAAAATTATTAATATTCAAATCAAGTATTTTCTAAACGTAAATAAATGGTGATTTATTTTATATGATAAAATTAAAAAAACACATTTATTATTCCAAAGCCATAGGAAAATAATTTTTATAATTACTAAATTCAATACAAATAAAATGGGATTCTAGATTTAATTATTTTGTTACACTTTAGAGAACATTCTATGAGACATAAGGCATGTTTTTCAAAATTAAAATATTGGATCTTAGCAACATGTTATGGTACCAATAAATAAAAACATTTTTATACCAATGATATCTACCTAAAAAAATGATTACTAGGAGATATAATCCGTTTTTAATGATATCTCATAAATCTAGTTCCATACTAGTTTCATCAACCAATATACTTGATTTATCTTTCATAGACTACCTAAAATGAACTTTTTGAAAAACATCCATGCCGATAGTTTTATTCATATTTTTGCATGTCAATCAAAGGACATGAGATATCATTATCCATTAACATGGAATAGATAAATCAATTCTTTAATTATTCATTCAATGTAATATCACTTATGATGCACCAACATATCATACCTCACTGTGAAAATATATCTTTACAATCCTCTTCAATGCATCAAAGTAAGTGATTCATGATATTATTTAACAAAAATATCCTTCTTAGGATCAAAACATGTGTTAACTTATATGAATATCAAATTGTGCCTAAAAAATGTGAAATTACTATTTGTTGTTCTATCCTCACGACACCTATCTTATTGATTGCTAATTGTAAACATCATTTGAAGAAGACTCATTCTCTAATGAGAATCAATAAAGTATAGTAAAAAAATCACATGGGAATCTTCACATAATTTTATCTACAATATAGGTTATATGTTTTAAAAATGTTTTCAGGTCATTTATAGGGTCTCATTGTATTGGAAGACATCCATAACCTTCTGATGCGAAGAATACTATATGAAAAATAACACATTGATGGTATATAGAAGAACACTCATCATGTGTTTGAATATTTCTTAATATTGATAAAATATAAATATATATGTAATAAAAATTATAATATTAATTGGTTCTTGGGTTCCACATCCAACAAAACATTCCATCGTTAACATGGGTTGTCATTCATAATACTGAAAGGTATCGGTATGTGTACATGAGAAGAGGATTTGGGGTTGTGCTCTCATACCCTCATATAAATAAGAACAACATATCATATAGTCTATTTAATTTTTATGATACATACGTTACATAGTGATTTGTATGTATATAAAAGACAAGCTGACCCCTAGGTCCTCTAGTAAAGGTAAATATATCAGATTGATTAATGTTGAAGAATGATTGAAAAATATCATGCATCCAATAATTCGTAAAATGTATGCACATGTAAATTGCAATGTGGTGATCTCATCCACATCATCATCTAGATATTTTAATTTCTCATTTATCCATTACATGTGTAGGAGATTTCCTAGGATGAAATATCCATTGTCTTCAACTTCCACATCTTGTAGTCCCAATACAAGACAAACCAATCACTAAAAAATATTATTTTCACATTAATATATTGAGAGTGAGGTGCAATATAATGGATAAATACCTAATATTTTTAGTAACCTCCCTCTTGGATAGATGGAATGTATGATTCACCGGCCTCAATATCTCTTTATGTTCTAGAATTAACTATTGATCGAAAAATGTTGACTTTTATATCACTACATAATATAAACATGCATTCCCCATATATGGGTTGTCATAAGTGGCACATAGGTATGATGGAAGTTGTGTTACCTTCATATTCATATAGGGGGGATGGAATGAACCTTTAAGAAGGTATGACAAACATTGTTGTCTATGATGGTGAGAAAATGAACATCCACCATATCTAAATATTATATAGTCATTACTATAACTAAGTATTTTAATAAATTTTCTTTAACATTTTTTATAAAATTTTATTAGAAAATGTGGTATTAAATTATTGTTCATAATGATTGTTGAAAAATGAAAGAATAAAATTAAATGTTTCCCCAATTGTGATAAATTCATAAAAATGGTAAATGTTGATGAGAACTAGATCTCTTTTCTACCACATAGGATATTTTTTTGATTGTGACCATTTGTGTGACATATGGTAATTTTTGGTCCCACTACTCATTCTCGAGGCTAGTTCATATAACTTCTTACATGAGTAGACTTTGGCCTTCCTCGGGGGAAAAACAAGGCATTATATAGAACCAAAATTTTCTGATCATCAAGAAAGGTTAAATGATTAAAATCACTAATAGTTAAACATAATGAATTATCATTTTCTTCCATAGTAGACATGTGATATGATAGATTGAAATGGGGTTCTTATGAAATGATTATCGATATAAAAGATACAAATACTTGTGCACCATGATACCTCAACGCCTAGAAATAATAAAAATCATAGTACCTATATTCCAGTAAGACACCTAGCACTAAACCACTGTTTTCTATGACTGAGTCATAACACAATGAAACTTAGAAGTGTATCCCATCCCTATCAAGGTTTTTAACATTAAATAATGATTCATATTACAAAATATTACCATTGCTTCCTTAGATGTTTGGATAAAAGTAAATCACTCGATAAGCTAGTTATAAGGGTTTAACAAATTACTTCACACATTTATAAACTTTTTCCCTTATTGAGTATGTGGTCAGTTGTTAATTAACACCCTTAAAGACGCCATTAATGAACTCCATAATATTAGTAGTCATTATGACATATCTTTGACCACCATCATATAACAAAGACAATTTCTCAATAAAAACTCACATCGTGATTGTTCCATGAAATTCCTTTTAACCACTGATGGAATTTCTCCTTTTACGGGTCTCTTACTAAAATGGGTCGATATGAATGTATTTGGATGGATATAAAAACCTAATTTATTAGATATAAGTTTATTGTGACATAACAAAATTGATGCTCGCACTAATACAAAAATCATTTTTATGACATTATTTTTAATTTTTAACCCCAATTTTCTAGAGATGTTATAGAGAGAGACATTAAATATATTATTTTTACATTGGTTATTTAATAACCAATGTTTACAATGGGTTTTTATGGTTTTTAACATCGGTTTTTAAAAAACTGACGTGAAATATCATCGGGAAATGATGTTAAAAACCCATTTTTTACATCATTTTTTAAATAACCACCGTAAAAAATGTTTACCATCAAGAATATAATTTCCAAAGATTTTATTTGACAGGTCATAGAGCTCAAAAGATGTTATGAATCAAAAGTTAATACCATCATAATTTTGATATATTATTCTTGGGAAAAGATTGAATTAGTCAACTGTAGCTTTGTATTTGAAGGAATTTTATAATCTGAAGGTGGATTTTTAGTTTTAACATGGTATAAATAATTATCCATAATTATAAATATATTATAATCATTAAATGGTATGTCTATTATGATAACTACACATAAAAAATATAAATCATGGAAATATAATTGTAAACACCTTGATAAGATCGTCGAAAGAAAAAATAGTCGATTCCAATAGAAGATAAAACAAGTTGAGTCAGTGGAATGTTGATGGTTGAATGAAATTATCATTAAATGGTATATTAATTATAGAAAATAAATCATAAAAACCATAAATCGTGGATAATTAATTACAAATACCTTACGAGATCGTAGAAAGAAGCAAAAATTGGTTCACGTTAAAGATCGAACGAGTCATTTGGGGGGAACGATGATTGTTGGAAGAAATGATCTTTAAATTATATAATTAAAACATATAATTAAGATGATAATATAAAATGAGATGCTAAAAATTTTTGGCGGCAATTGGAAATTTCGATGTCATGATGTAAAAAAATTGAAATTTCATGTTTGTGGGATATTAAAATTATCTTTCACATCTCTTTTATGATAACCATCATGAAAATACTATTTTTTAAATTATTCACATTTAATATATAAGAACTAAGTTGAAAAATTAATTTTCATCACTTTTTCACGTCGTTTATTTAATAACTGACTTAAAAAAACAAATTTAATTACTTTTTCACGTCAGTTATTTAATAACCGACATTAAAATGTATTTTTAAGTCGGTTATTAAATAAACACCGTGAATTTCTTATTGAAACATGTATTACATTTCCCAAGAATCAGTTCGACAAGGTACAGAGCTCAAATAGTGTTATGGATCAAAATTTATGGCCTCTGACAGTTTTCCTTCCCTAAGACTACGTTTAGAGTTGTTCACATTCTGCTGACCATAACTTTTGATATGTAACTCTATTTGAAGTCTGCAACCTGTAAAATTGAATGTTTGGAAATGAGCTACATGTTGGTAAAAATTTTTCACATCAATTAATAAATAATCAATTTAAAATTAAATTTTAACTTTGTTTATTAAAAATAATATGTGAAAAAGATTGGAAAATGGGTTTTCACATCAATTGTTTAGAACTAACATGAAAAATAATGGAAAATTTATTTTTAACATTGATTATTTTATAACCGATTTAAAAAATAAGAGAAAATTTATTTTTAACATTGGTAATTATATAAGAGAGGTTAAAAATCATAAAAAATGGATTTTCAAGTCAGTTATATAGTAACGGATGTGAAAAATCAGTTTTCATAGCTTTTCATGCTGATCTTAAAAAACTGACGTGAAAAATGATGATGCTAAAAATTGTTTTTGTACTAGTGTCACATTATTTAATAATTCATATTTAAAATTATTATGGATTATAATATAAATATGAATGATGAAATAGTAATGATAAGCATTAGGTTCTCAATATGAAAGTGCAACAAAATTAACAACCTCAATAATCACTCGATAATAATAAGATATTAAGATGACTCGTTATCTTTTCTAAAAATGAGTCCATATAAAGAAAAAGAATCAAATCCATGAGACGATGTTCTCCTTGTAAATCATAGATAATGAAAGTCTTATATTATCATGAATAGCATCCTTTGAGGAATCAATGAGTAGTATATATGTATTCCTTCCACAAAGAAAAGTTCCATCTACCTGAATTATAACACCAAATTATTTTAGATTATTTTCACTTTTATAAGTTTGATGTGTTTTCTATAATGTGATGTACCCAATTATGATCTTCAGTTAATAAATAATTATTGAAATGTTAAATAGAATAAATTTATAGATAGATAAATTAAATTGAAAAAAATGACTTTGGATCAAATTCACAAAAGAAGATACCATTAATTCTTGAGAATATTTTTTGAATGATTTGTTAAATTAGTTTACTTAAAAATTTAATAATGTTAGTAATGATAATGAAAACATTATAGATAGACTAAATTAGAAATTAATTAAATCAATTAATAATATCGATAAATGGTTAAGTAATAATAAGGAATACTATTCTAATAATTCTTGGTAAAAATATAATTTCTTTTAGTTTGACTAAAAAACCTTTGGAATATTATTTTTTAAAAATAAAGAAAAATAAATTATAAAACATACATTCATTAACAAATATTTATAAATGATGATAAAATATTTTGATCGTGAAATGAAATATTTTTATGGAAAAAGTTTTTATGTGAGAAATGTTTTTTAATGATAAAAAATTAAATTATTCTCTATTTATCATTTATTGTAATTAAATATATGTAAAAATAATATAATCAGGTAAATTAAATTTCTTCAAATGGTTATTTCTATACTGGGATGAGAATAATATCATTTATGGTTCTAAAAATACATGTTTTTTTTTCTAAAAATGGTTCTTTTTCATATTATGCATGGATATTATAATTACCAAAGTTTTTATATTCTCTATAAATAGTATTACGGTTTAGTGAGAACAAAAAAATTTCACTCTTATAGAGTTATAAATCCATGAACCAAACGCGAAAACTAAAAATCTTGATAATTGATACCTCTAGAAAAATAAGGTTCTCTCTAAGAATAAAAATAAAATATGTTGTCCAAGAAATTAGAATTATGGTTGATAGAGTGAGGATTAAAACATCTCATGTCTTCCATATCCTGTTTTCAAGTGAAATTTTATAAAATAACATGGCTAGACAACTCCCAAGCCTTCCCCCTCTATTTTGGATTACTTTTTGGTTGATCATCTCCCCCAAGGATTAGAAATTGATTGTGAGTGACCAAAAGCTTCCAGTTATTTATGGACACCTATGATGTTGATCTTACCATCCCCCACATTTGATTTGGTCTAAAAGACCCCAGTTTTCATGTGATACCCTTATGTACCATCTTCCTTAGGGTTCCCCTGCACGACCATGACATCACATCATCTAATAGTTTCAACCGCCAGACCACACACAATTTTGACCAACAAAAGATGGTATGAGGCCATCATAAAGGAAGAGACTACACCCTCATCATCCATAGTAGATATTATACACATACCCTTTAGTTTTTTCTCATTTTCCTATTAGAAAGGTCACTTGACATCAAATTATTCATGATGCAGAAGGAGATATCATGAAGGATTAGTGGACCAGCCTAATGATCCAAGAATTCCTATAGATCTTGTTGGGACAACTCCTTGTGTGGGGATGAATTCAAGAAACTCTATATCAATGATTTGAAAAAATTATTCATCAAGAATTCCATAAAGTCTATCCTTATTGAATTTGAAGAAGCCCACATTACAGGTAAGGATGCATTCATTTTCTAGAACCCATATGAATATTGGCAGATATTAAAATTAATTTCATACATTTTTAGAAATCTAATTTCTTTAAATGGTTTCAATAGGATTAAACATCATAATTATTATTATCTAATAAGGTTATCTTATTTTTTCCCAAAATTAATAGTTTCCTTGGTAAAATAAAGTTTACATGGTAAAGGGATAAATTGATTAAAACTATGGAATATGGTCCCAAAATATCTCTAACACCTACCTTTATTTCATTGGATGACTTTATTTTGAAAAAAAACATACTATATTTAAAAATATATCAATAGTGTGCCATGTGAAAATTATTATCACATTTTATTAAGTAAATATTATTTTCAAAACATCACTATCTCTCACTTATAATATTATTTACATAAGTATAGATATATAAAAACTATATTAGTAAATATATATAATAAAATTGATGGATAACTATTTAAATTTTTTATATTAATTTATTTTTAATTTTTGGGAATGTAATAGCCCCTTTGAGTTCTTATGAATCACTAATGCATCACTTGCGCATGGAGGTGAAAAATAACATTATATAGTTTTAAAATAATTACAAGTTATATGGTTTCATTGAATTATGATGTTCCCTAAATATTAAATATGATTTTGAAGGATAATTTTTTATTTAAGAGTTCATATTTAAAACACATAATTATCTAGATGGTTTAAAAGTCAAATTATGTTAATTGTTCATAATATAACTTTAAATATATTTCATGTTAAATAATTTATTATAATTTTTTTTAAAACCATAAAAAGTTATAATAGGATAAATTTATATATAATTGTATAAAAATTCATCTATAGTTCATTTATGTCTGTCTTGGAATTTTTAAAAATAAATTCTAGGCCATTAATGATTTAATATTTTTAAAAACACCATTGAATTGTTCCAATAAAAAGGAACATAAATTAACCATTAAAAAGTCATTTATGAGTCAGTTTCACTCAAAAAACTTCCTAAATGACTCTCCCTAATTCTTATACCATAATACTAAGAAAATTTTATGAACGTAAATGAAAAAAACCAAACTCTAGTAACCCATAACCGGTATTTACATTATTACATTGGAAATAGATACAACGTAATAATCCACAAGGACCAAACAATTTATTTACCACGAATAACCAGATACCAGCACGATTCTCATATTAAATTAGAAATATTAAATATATAGAAAAACAAAAAAACATAGATACATGATATTATTCATAATATATTTCTTCATATCCCGAGGAAGGGAAAACAAATAATGGGTGAACTTTGATACTCAGTTAGGGTTACGTACACCAAAATCCACAATGACTAAATAAGAAATAATCAATTTGTTAAGGTAAATAACAAAAAACATAATCAATTTAATCAATAACATTATTGATAAATGAATCCCTATATAATATAATTGCATTTATATAATGCATAATAATGACTATATTCTTAATTAAGGAAATTATTAATTTTGGGAATCATGATCTCAAAACTCATGTTATCTTTACCATCAATTCCTTATTCTAATATAGTTTAATATATGGGTAGGTATACACCAAAAACCCATTTAATAAGTCCATCATACTAATATATCTCATGAGGCCAATCGATGCATCGAGGGGATATCTAAATGGGGACCACATATCATTACAAGTGAAATTCACTCCTCATGTCCTTAATAATGAATTTAATTAATAAATAAAAGGCTTTATCCAAAAAAATCTATTTTGATTAATGATTATTGAAAATAAATATTTATTTATTCAATAAAATTTCCATCAAAGGAAATAATCATATTTAGAAATGATATATGGTTTTTGAAATAATCATATTCATGATACAAATAATATAGATCATTAAGAGAAATGTAAAGTCCAAATATCACTTGAAAGAGAATAATTTAATAGAATTTTAATGACCCCAATATTAATATGAGATATTAGATGATGATAAATTCATTATAAATATAGTTTTTGATACAAATTTCATTCCATTATAATGCATATATGTAATAGATTAAAAATAAAAATATTTTTTTTTAATATTCTCTGTAAAACCATTTTCAAATTATAAAATAATTCTATAACATAAAAATGTTATGGATGCGAAAAAAATCCTTTTACGCCATATACGTTAAAAATAAACTATTATTTTATTTTTTTGTACAAGATATTGAAAAATGTGGTATATATAAAAAATTAGAAGAATTACTTTTAAACATTTTAAAAAGTCATCGATAACATAAAATGACCTCAGTAAATCATTTAATAAAATAAAATGGACTTTTTGAAAATATGTATATGGGAGAAAAATATTATTGAAAAAAGGAGAAACAATATCAATTTATCCTTTACAAATTTATTTGATTGATTAATGTTACAAAGTGAATAATGGTTGGAATAAAAGATGTAAACTCTTAAAATGTATACAAGATAATAAAATTTATAATGTTTATCAGGTATATATTATAATTTTTATTCCAATGAAAATAACATCAATCCCAAAAAATATATTTTAAAATAAATTCCAACCGCTTCAATAACATTTAAATTTTATCCCATTGAAATAATTAAATGCAATTTAAACATTAATTATCATGAATGAATATATATTTATATAAAATACATAAAATATTTAGTATATACCCCACATAAAATTATATTGGTTTATAAAACCAAATATGTCTTAATAGAGAGGAAATTAAGTGGAAATCCCTTTGAAAGATCATATCATTAATGTGAGAATTAAATACTGAAGTGATTATTTGTAATATAAGTTTATCCAAAAAACATAATACAATTATAGTTCATTTCACACATAATCATATCATAACATTGTAAATGAAGTATATTTAAAACCTAATGTACGAAAATTGAGTTAATAAATCTCATACCTCAAGCTTGAATTTCATTAAAAGAGATATAACCTCATTTATAATAAATTTTAATTTATTATAAATCTATAAAAGAGTAATATAAATAATTATAATATCATATCAAATACATTTATGTCATTTAAACACCTATTTTTTAATAATACCTTATTAGAATCGTAGTTTTATGGTGTTAGTTGTTTTGTTTGAAATGAGAATTTTGGTTTTGTAGTTATAATCCTTGTACATTAATTATGGTTAAATTATCTACATAATGTTAATTATGGTATATTTTTAATATATATTATTTATATATAAATCTATATCCATTCATAAAATGTATAGATTAAAAAATGAAATACACTGTTACTAGATACGGTAGGTCATACACACACATGATCATACTTTTCCCTTTTCAAATGATGGAAGGAAAGAAATGTAATTAATAATTCATCATTAAAGTAACATTATTTTGACATATATATTCATTAAATTTATACATATTTCCTTTTGTGTATAATGAAAATGAAAAAAATATCTCATTGCAACAAGGTGGTTGTAGTCCTCACCTATACACAAGTGACGTTATCATTTTCTAATGGATTGAAAGGTAATAAGGTAGATTTTATACTAAAATTATAGAATACTAATTATTTAGAAAATATAATATTAATTAATTTTTTCCATAGATATAACAATCCTTATAAATTGGTGATGAAAAACAAATTACAACAATTTGTGGAGATAATAAGTCGTACGTAAGCACAAGTGATGTTTCCACATTTTTTATGTAAAAAAGATGGAAAATGGTTGTGCCATAATCATAATAATATATATGTATATTTTTGATACTATATTTATTATTTTATATTAAGGAAAAAATATTTTTTGGAGTATATGTAGAAATAATTTTGAAATACTCATTGAAGATGATTAATTATTCCTTGGTGGACATCCGTTAGATTCCGTTTTAAGAACTCTTGGAATAAACATTATAGAACATAGAAACCTATAAGTTGAGTCTATATAATTTTATAAGATATTTTGGTGAGTTTTGGATATTCTAGATGCCTCAATGTTGGGTATAGAAAATATATAATGGGTTCCCTTTATAAGTGATGGGAGGGGAAGTCTTTATCCTTTTCAAAATATTAATATATAATAAATTAAAATTAATGGAAAAGTTATTAAAAATTTCATATTTAAATTTTTTGTATGATTATGGGATAAATATAATAATATATAAATTTGTTTGAATGAATTTAAAGTCTTATCATATTAGTTGTTAACATTAATTACCTGACATACTATTTACCAGGGAGATAAATTTTACAAATGTAACATTTCATAATGTCTAATGATAAAAGGGGACTATATAAAAAAGTTAAACTCTTGATTCCAAATTTATAATCAATTTTAAGAAAATAAAATCCTATATTTTGAATAATTATTTAAAAAATAATCTGGAAAAATGTGATGCAAAATGATATTCAATACAAATGTATTTTTAAACCTAAAAATGAACTTATATCAAAATAATGTAAACTTAACATCCTAATGACATTAAATAAATTGTATACAACAAAATAGATCTTATATTAATTTTAATAAAAGAATATAATGGGTCTCTAAATTATAATATTTTAACAAATTAAATAATAATTTTAAAAAAACATGTATTTTTTCACTATTCACTAAAAATATATATTTTTTGAAAAAACCCAAAAATTAAATCTAAGATTAAAACAAAATGATAAAAAATGTATACAATTTTCACATAATATAATTTTAGTAACTTTTCATAGTTCTTTTAAACTCATTGATTCATTCAAATTAAGTTATCAAATAATTTCAATTTACATAATTAGAAATATATAATAAAATCTCAAGTATTTACATTCTACCCCACATTATAAAAAAAATTTGCTTGAAAATTTATCACATCAATAAAAAACTCTACATACTTCTTTATCATCACATCCTCATGTTCACCAACAACATTATAAAATTTATAGTTTCCCCAAAAAACATTTACAAGATTTGTTGTTTTGTTTCATAGAACTTTCACTATGAAATCTATAATATCCACAAGTTATTCCTTATAAGATATATATTACCCCAATATTATAACCATTATGTCAGTACATAACATGATAAGTTATGTATTTCCTCATGATTGATTCATGGAACACATAGTGAACTTGAGGTGGATTTAGTGTATGCTCCATGAGATAAGCTATTGTCTAGATACAATCAAGAATTTTGAAGGGAATAATATATCTTAATCTCAAATTTTCATTCATTCTAAATTTAATAACACTACTTCCCAGAGATATTCATAGAAATACCATTTCAGAAAATTTGAAATCCAAATCTCACCAACAATTTTCATCATAACATTTTTCACTTTGAATGACCCTTTTGTGTAGTTTAATGGATCTAACAATCTCTATAATTTCTCATCTAGACTAGGTAAAAATAAATTTCATTCTCAATAAACATCCAAACATGTGGACTTCTACTCTTCCTTCCATTTATATATTGATAATTATCATTCTAAATTCTAATGTGAAATATATTTTTTAGTAAAATTAAATAAAAATAAAATATTGATCCCAATCCCAATTAAAATACAATGAGAAATATGTCAACATGTCATTTATAGTTTTAATGGTCCTATAAAATTAAAAACCATCTGAGGATAATATGTAATACTAAGACTCAACATTGTATCCAATGCCTGGTGAAGGATTATCTAGAACCTAAATATAAACCTCATATTCAAATAACATATTAATGAAAGTTTTACTAAATTAAATCTTATAGATTATTAATTTTATAACCGATTACAATGATCAGGAGATAAATTTTCACTAATAGTGAAAAAATTTATAATTTAATTAGTGAATTCATTACAACCTAAATAACATTATTTTATTTAGATATTGTGGGTAGTATAATGATGAAATTCGTGGTAAAGTTTTCTCATTTCCATTCTAATATGGATGATGGTTGAAAAAATACCTTAGGCTTCTGTCTATTATCCTAATTTTTTTTGACACATCCTGAATTTTGATATATAATCTATAATATCTAATTTCATGTTATTTCACCATGAGATCTCCATATATCATTTTACTTCCAGGATTAATTCTGAATTATGAATGTTGAGATTCATCCACAAACTCCATCTTGAACTCTAGCATTGACAAAACACAAATATGATTTCAAAACCATTTCAATCCAACTAGATCATGGTTTAACTCAAGACCATTTCTCAACAACTTCTAAAAGTCCATGACTTCTATATACACCTTCTTAATCATCTCATGAATGGATGATATAACATTCACCAGGGAAATATAATATGTATACCCTTTTATTAAAAATTATTGATCCATATTCTAAAAATATAAAATTATTGTATCTATCTCAATCCTCATCATGTACAAACATTCTTCCTATTTTTGACTCATAGAATAATCCAACATATTCACCTTCTAAGGGATGTAATTTAATGAGAATTCATATATTTATCAACTCCAACCAATATCTCTACCACATATTTAACTATTTGTTTGTAAATATATAATTGAAGATTTATGATCTGTATATATACCACAACTTTCACCATACTAATAATTCCCCCATATCATAAACATAATAATTAACATTTCCATCAACAAATCTTGAGTTAGACAATTATTATCATGCATTTTCAATTTCCAGGAGACATAAGATATCACAATATCATTATTCATAATGATGAATCTCGTGCCCTTATTTGATACATCACTATATACCAAAAAAAACCTTATCTATTATAGGGTATTATAAGAAATAGCATCTAAACAAAACAATTATTTCGTTATTTTAAATTATAATTACATATATCTATACAAATGTATATATCCCCCTTTTTAGTCAACTATGTTAGTGGGTTAGATATTAATTATAAATATTTTGAAAATAGTTGGAACTATCCATCCAACCCAAGTAAAATATAGATTTTGGTAACCATGGTTTTCATAGGCCATTGTGTAATAACTTCAGCATTTGATGGATCTGCCGATATTCCTTCACTTGAAATTATAAGACCCAAGAATGAGACTCTTTATATCAAAAATAAATGTTGATAATTTTTTAATATAACTTCTCATTTATAAAATTCATCATAATAATCCTCAAATATTATTCATCATCTTCGTTGAACTTTATATATATTAGAATATCATATATAAAGACTATAAAAATTCGATCAACGTAATATATAAAGTCTTTATTCATTAAATAAATGAAGATAGTTGGATAATTGGTAAGTCCAAATTCCATTATGCATAAATTCAAAATGATAATACCTCATAAAGAATTTTTTTTGTTATATACTCCCTCTCTAACATAAGTTAAAAATATAAATATTGAAGATCAATATTGGAAAAATATTTCGATTCTTGTAATTGATCAATTAGATTATCTAAACAGGGTAGAGGATACATATTATAAATAATGACCAATTATTTTATTGATAATCAATTCCAAGACACATTGAACCATATTTCTTCTTAACAAAACAATAAGTGAAGATGGTGGTTAAAAACTAGGTAGAATTAATCCTTTATCTTGATTCACCAAAATTTTCATCTACAATTTCTATAGCTCAATCGGGGAAATTCAATATAGATACATGGAAATAATAGTAACACCAGGTATGAGTTATATTGACTACTAAACATTACAATACCAAGTAAGACTATGAAACTCTTCTTAGAATATATAAAAAACACCCACAAAATAACCATATCTTCAATATTCAGTTTCACCATAACCATAATAGATAAATATCCAAAAATAAATAGTATTAAACCCCAAATGATGGAGGTAATTTATATTGGGTATTGAGTATCATCATGGAATCGAAGGACTACTATTGGTTGATTCATAAAACCATATATAATATTCCAAATCTAAGAATATCTTTTTAGGGTCTTAATCAATTATTCACCTAATACTATATTATTATTTTTATTAAAATATGGAGGATTGTATTATATGAAGTCATCCAAAGATAAGTGAATTAAGTTTTGGAATATAACTATCTTTATACGGTCAAGTTTATTTGTTATAACCTGAGTCAGTTTCCCTAACATGGAAATACTCTTATCAATTCCAAACTATGTTGATTTGGCTTGATACATAGGGAAATTCCAAATTTTTCTATTGGTTTTGATTACCCTTCTTATACTTGCCTCCATAACTACTAAATTTCATACACTAATTTAGCTCATAAACTTAATTATTATTGATATATAAATACAAATACATATAATTGTAAAAAAATTAAATACTATAAAATTTTATTGTAATTCTCTTGTTATATATGTTTATTTAGAATTAAATTCCCAATATATATACTAAACATGATTGGATACCAACTATAACACCAACACATTTGCATAACATAGAGGGGATCACATCCCTGATGATCCTTCAATTTAGTATGGCTGAATAACTAGATACAAACATGATTACCATATTACTTTTTAAATATAAAATTCATAAAAAAATAAATATTCTCACAGCCTAGATATTATTCATAATATCCGTCTTCATTTCCTAAGGAAAGAATAAAAATAATGGGTGAGCTTAGATTCATTGTAAGGGTTGTGTACAGTAAAATCCATCATGAGTAAATAATGTATAATCAAAATGGTAAGTAAAATAACGAAAAACAAATTCCCTTTAATTAATAACATTAGCACAAAATGCCACCATGGAAAATATACATGTAGTATCTCATGGATAATAATAACTAAATTCTAAACTAAGGAAATAATTAATATTGAATTTCCTGATCTTATAAATAATTATATCATTATCATAAAGGAATTTCACAAATATAGTTTAATATAAGTGTAGTAATACACCAAAACCCCATTTGATAACGCTATAGAACTAATTTATTTCAGGTGACATATTGATGCATCGAGGGGATATCTATAACTAGTCCACATCCATCACTTAATGTAAAATGCATTCATTATATATTGAAATATTAATATAATTAATAAACAATATTTTATATCATCAAATGTCTATATTTTCTAAAGAAAATGGAATATCTATATTTCCTCAATCAATCAAATATATGTCAATATAAAACATTATATATAAAAATGTAATATGGTTTATGAAATAATAATATCCATAATAAAAATAATCTGGATATTTAAGAGAAATTTAATTTCTAATGATCATAAGAAATTTATTTTTTCAAGGGAATGTTAATGAACATAATATTATTTAGAGGTAAAATATGATAATCAATTTATTGGAAATATAGGTTCTATAAAAAAGCATGTCCATTTTAAAAATAAATAAAATGCAAGGGAAATATTAAAATAATATTTTATCAAAGAGTTTTATTTTTAAAACTATTAAAACAATATAAAAATATATAAATATTATAAAATGGTTATGGTGGAGGAAATGTATTTTAACAGTATATATGATAAAAATAAGAATTCATTTTGAGTTTTGGTAAAATAATTTTAAAAAAAGACCCTTTTATTAAAAATTTGTTATATTCCTTTTGAACCATCTAAAAATTAATGTATAAAATAAAAAATACATAATAAATTATATGATTAAATAAAATGAATTTTTTAAAATATGTTTTAAAAATATTTATATCAAAGAAAACTATACCATATGAGAAATGAAAAAAAAGATATGATTTTATTTTGAAAACTTCAATGATTTATCCAAAAAATAGAGGAAGAGATTGGAGAAATCGTGTAAAGTCCATAAATATACAAAGGATAATAGAATATATTCATTTTATAAATGAATTAATATAATATTACATCAACGTAAAAAAATATAAATCCTTAAAAATGAGATTGAAAAATAAATTCTTACCCCTTTTGTAAAATTTAAATTGTAACCACTTTAATGAATAAAATTGAATGTCATATTTAATTATCATGAATTAATATGTATTTATGTTAAATAAAAAAATGGGTCATTATATACACCACAAACAAATAAATAGGTTTCTAATAGACAATATTTCTCAATGGAGTAGAAATTGATATGAAATACCATACAGAGATCATATCTTTGAAGTGAGAATTTATCATTGATGTGATTATGTGTAAAAAATATTATTAAAAAAATTGAAATAAAAAACTCTAAAAATAGGGTACATTTTACACATAATTGTGACATATCACATTTAATGAAGTAAAAATATAACCTAATGAATGGAGATTGTGTTATCAAACCCCTTATAACATGTTTGTCTTTCCTTGTACGTGATCTAATCTCTTGTATAATAAATTTTTATTTATTATAATTATAAAATATATTCATTTACATTAATATAATATCATATATATAATTATATTATATCATTTAAACACCAATTTATGAATAATACAGTATTAAAATCATTATTTCACAGTGTCAATTATTACATTCTTCATGGGAATTTTGGTTCGGCAGTTCTGATCCATGTAATTTGAATATGGATCCATCGTATCAAAAAAAATTGTAATGATACAAATAAAATGTATATATTATATATATGTATATATTCCTAAATGAGAGAGATAAAAATGAATTACCTCATTTATGGATATAGTGGTCTATATGTACACATGAATGTTGATTTCACTTTTCAAATGATGGAATAAAAGAAAGGTAGGTTATAATTAAATGAATAAATATAATTACTATATCATTTATATAATATATTTATATATATATATATATATTAAATTTATCCTTATTATCATCCATGTATAGCGTAAATGACAAATGGATCACATCGCTTCAGTGAGGTGGCACTCCACACATATGTTGGGGCGATGTTATCAATTTACATGTGATTGAAAGGTAAGAATGCAATTATCAAATAATAATTATTGAATTATAATAATTTTATAAATATTATATATATTAATTATTTCTATATATATGATCATACAAATAATATGCTGATGGAAAAATAATCACTCCACTATGTGGAGACAGAAATATTTACATATGCACTGTCAATGTTTTCTCTTTTCATATGATGTAAAAGTGATAGAAATTAGTTTTACCAAAAACATAATAACATCTTTATATATTTAGGATACTATATTTAATATTTAATATTGGTTAAAATATATTTAGTGGAATTAATGGAAGAAAAAAATTGATATATTTGGTAAGGGAATCTACCTCTTCATCAATACAATTACTTTATTTTCAATATTAAGTACCATTGGAATAGTCTTTTAAGAAGCACATAACATGTATTTTCTGTATATAGAAGTTAAGAAGATATTTTATTTGTTCTTTTTCGATTTATGTGGCTGAAATTGGTGTAATGAAAATAGATAATGTTTATCCATTATTGAGTGAGAGGAGGGTCACCCTTGTACTTTTTAAATATATTAAAATACAATAAACTCACATTCATGTAAAATTTGTTCCAAAATGAAATGGATTATATGATAAGGATTATATTTTAATGATATTTTCATACAATAAAATTTATATAGGTTTATATATCATTTTAAACCTTATCATTTTCATATTAACCCATCTATTAACCATATTTAACCTTAATCATGGTAACAAAAATTTCAGTATTAAAGGGATATAATTTTACATATAAGGAAACAATTGGTTCATAAATTGAAATGGGATTATATTTTCAACTATATATTATCATCTATTATAATATTTCATGATTTTTTTGGTTTTTAGACAATAATAAACAATATTTCATTCATAATATATAATTAATGTAATTTTTGATGATATTCAATTAATTTGACATTAAATACATCTAGAATAATATATAATTATAATATAAATAATTAAAAACACCCTAATATTTTATATTCATCTATAAAATGTACTATGAACTATTACTCTCCCAAAAACATTATTTTTAGACTTTAAGAAATCATTTACATGATTATTTAATTGCTTGAAAAAGAACTGTGTCGATGTTATGACAATATTTAAGTTAATTATTTCATAAATAAAATTTAAAAATAAAGTAATATGATAATAAAATAACCATTAAAATAAAAACATATAACTGAACATCTTTTTTTAATCCTTGTAGAAAATATTATTGATAATGAAATCATTAATGTGTCAAATATTGATTTATTTTTAACTTGAATATTATGTAGTTCAAAATAAATGTTATATTAAAAATTTTCATGTTTTCAAATTTTTGATAATTATGGACGAAATATACTCATCCAATAAAATTATAAAAATGATTTAAAGAATTTTAAGGCTTATTACATTATTTTTTGGCCTTAATTAAACTATTTACCATTTAACAAGGTGATAAATTTAACTAATATTACTATTCATAATGTTGAAATTTCAATTCGATATATTTACCAAATTATAAATTCATGACTCCAAATATAAAATACATTTTATCAAATTGAAATCCTATAATTTTCCAAATTAAATTAAAAAAAATTGAAAAATATTATGAACAACATTTCTCTAGAGAAATGTGTTGTAGGTATAATAAATGATTTTTATAAACATAATCTAAAATATTGATAATAGTGGAAATAAATAATTAATTTTAAATAAATTTTTTCTTATGTCACATTAAATACAAAATATAATTAGGGTTTTATATTTCATGATTTAAATAAAAGAAATGATAGTCATACAAATACATGTGTTTCTCACTATTCAAGGAAAAATATATCTTTCTAGAAAATCACAAAAATTCAATCTATGATAATAATGACATGATGAAAAAATATACAATTGTGACATAAAGTTATATAAAAATTTTTCTAGTTGAATTATACTCAGTGTTTTATGAAAATAAATCTATCAAATAAATTATATTGATTTGAAGAGAATTATATCGTAAAATCTCTTGGTGGTTATAAAATACCGAACCTCAATTGAGGTAAATTATTTTTTGAATATTGATATAAATCCTTCTATGCTGGTTAATGAAATGTTTCCTAAGTTTATTAGGAGGAATGGGGTGTCACGTGGGTTTTTGAAGCTAAAGAAGGGGAAACAGGCCCATAGTGCATGTTGCCTGGTTGGCACATAGTTAGTAGTAATTATGTTCCTTAGATTTGATTTCCTAGAAGAGGTGGTGGAAAATTGGAAAAACCATTCATGGGGAGGACAAGACTCTATGGTTCTAGATTGATCCATCTCTCATGGTCGACACATAGTTTTTCAAACCATGTGGGCTCTTTAAAAGGTCGTGTGACATGTCCCACTCTAATATAGAGGGTGGTGCATTGTTGGTACATGGTTTGGCTAATTGTGAATCCAAACCATGCACCAAATTAAATATTAGGAAATTTACCATTTTTTCCTCTGGAATTATGTTTCCCCATCTTAATTTCCTCGACAATTTTCTTCCGCTATTTGGATTGATGAAGATAACCCTCCAAAACATCCTAATGACATATACCCCTCATTTATAAGCCATTTGGAGCATATTTGGGTGAAGATAAAAACTACATGTGATTCTAACACTCCTCTTTGATAATTTTTCTAGTATTGGTATTTTTGAATTGTTAGTATTTTTTTATGTTCAATACCCCTATTTTTCAGTTGATTCTATGAAGGTGGTTTGAAGGCAGTTTGAGAGTGAATCAAAGGAAATGGTTAAACAATTATGTGACTGTGGAATCTAGGTAGGTGGTCTATATTATATATATCATAGTCTGGGATTTTGGTTTATTTGTATATGGTTGTGTTGTAGTACCCTTTATTTTTAATTTGATTCCATTATTAAGAATTAATAAATTAGTTGTATAAATGATAGATTGATCCGCTCATGATCCTTGTGGGATTTGTTGAGTTTGACTAGATCGGAAAAGCATCCACACATGGGGTGTACCTACTTAATTAATAGGGTATTGAGTCATTAAATATGGTATTGAATGGTTAATGAGGTAGAACCTCTAATAGATATTTTTATCATGTTAAAACTAGTATATGTAGGTAAACCAATGCGTATTGTGTTTATATTATAAACATGGATTGTGAAATGAAATTCATGTTAATTGTGTTTCGTTAACAACCTGTCATGTAGGAGAGTTTTGTATATTTTGACTTTTTTAAAGAAAATATGGTTTTTAAGTAGTATATTTGTTTAATGGGTAAAATCATTTAAATTCCAAATTTATTAAATGGGTAAAGAAGAATGACCACATGGGCATAGTGGTTTGTGTGGGGAATTGGACATGAGTATAATGACCCGGCCTTAAACATTACATAATATTGAATTAAATGAATAATTAACATTGAGGATCTTTTCAGGTTTAGAGTTTTAGGGAATTAGGACCTAACTATTACATCTCAAAATATTACAAAGTAGGTACTTCTACCCAGAATACACTTATTTTTATAAAATAAAAACTCTTGAAAACAAAATTCACGTATAATTCCATGATAAAGAGAGCATGGATTTTCTTTGATCCCATCCTTGACCCAATTCATGTTTATGTCCTATGAAAAAACATTTCAAAACGTGGGATGAGCATAAAGGTATCAATAATGGTTATAAAATAGTGAATGAAAACATTTGTTCATAAATACATACAAAACATGAACTCTTTTACCTAACTTGTGAAATAATAAGATTTATGAAAGACACATAGAAATCATAAATCATAAAGGTAACTTGCGGCATCCATACCATACTTACATTGCAGCTATCACAGCTACAAAGGGAGTAAAATTGGAATACCCATCATTGTGTATTCCATAAATCTCTTAGGAGAAACATTCAAATTTACCTCCATCACGTTAACCAATTCATTAGAGAGTTATCTTGTGCTCATCCGCCCTAGGTTTATCTCGGAACTACCCATATATGTAAATAATGCCCAAGAACCATAACATGATCTTAACACATAACATAAGCATAAAAGAAAGATAAAATTTCCACATTGCAATAATAAAATATCATTTCAAGATATTGAAATAATAAATATATTCTCAAAATCATTTTCAATACCAAAATACGTAAAAAGAGTATTTGGTATTTATTTTTCCTTTTAAACACATTATGGATCGTTAAGGAAGCCAAAGATCAAATTATACTCATGGTGGCAGAAAGGTCATTTTCACCGCGTAAAAAATCATTCATTTTTGAAATTTAGTAAAATTCTTCATATAAAAATATTCCCTTTCGATAAAATGAAAATTCAAAGGGGTTTATACACCATATAAAATAAAGTCGTGTATAAGAAATGCCTCAATGAAAAGTTATTGAGACGAAGTCCCTTACCTCGTGTCTGACATGACCCGTTCGTTCTTTAATCTTATGAATAATAAACTAAAGTTAATTTCTACTTGCTTAAGAACCTTTTTCAAGTTTATTATTCCTTTTATATCACTTATTACCATGTTATAATCATTATGTAATTATTTAAGTTAATAATGTTCATTTTGTCGATATTTGGTACTTGAGTCAAAAATGGACTTCTTATAATTACATGTTGTTCACGTGGTAAAATGTTCATTATATCCAGAATGATATTAATGATTTTGGTATCATATATATCATATATATCCAGCATCTACATGTATTTATAACAGTACATAACATTTGGAGGTATGAAATGAAATGCACCGTTCATGGAGACGGTAAGCCGTACGTACGCATGAACGCTACTTTCATTTCTATTTCTTATTTTAATGGAATTAAAGTATAATGATACATAGGTATATTATAATTATAGTATAATATCATATACAATATCATTAACTATATCCTTTATACATCCCACATAGGGCATTAACGAGTCACATCACTTTGAGGGGGCGGTAGTCCACACTTCCTCAAATGAGATTATGGTATTTACCCACCATGGAAACCCTAATGGTTTGATATAATTGGGAAGTACAGAAGAATAAAGAAATCATAAACATAATATATATCATATATAAATACAGTACCATCATAATGGCCACCATGAGAGGTGGTAAGATGTAATTGAACAATCATTGTTTCGTGAGGCGTTAGTTTTCCATCCACAGAAACAGTATGTTATTCATCCATTAGATGGAGGTGTGTGTAAGTGTAGTTATAATCCTTATAATAACAACATCCTAGTATATTAAGGACACTAGTTTTGTTACAAAAGAAAAGAAATAAAAATATTTTAGGGGTTGGAGAAGAAAAATAAAAGAAAACAATTTAAGAGAAAATGTTACCTTTAATTTAGGCAACTTCCTTTGGTTTAACCCAAAAGTACTATTTAAGTGCCTTGTTTCTAAGGTAAGGCTTCTAGGGGGAGGAGAGGGATTTAGGGAGCTTAATTGTGCAGTGTTTGGACGATCCAAATGTCTTGAGAGGTGTGAGGAATTGCATGGAAGTGGTCTCTTTTTATAAGGGTGAGGAGGGGCTCTTTAGGAAAGAGTGAAAATATTATTTTATAATATAATGATGTTCGGATTCTAATGGTCCAAAAATCATTATGGTCGAAGATAAGATGACTCATAATCGAAATAAAATTATCCAATCATAATTGGACATGTTTTGGATAATATTTTAATCATTATAAACTTATTTAATTAAATCATCTATTAATGAGGTAAATACTACATCATTATTGTGTCATAAATAATTTAATTTATTTGAAGTCTAAAAATTATAAAAAAATACCATGATATAGGAAATATTTTTATTTTTCCAATTAATATTTATAGTCAAACATATAATTTATATAACCCCTTAAAAAATTATTTTACTAAAGGATATTTTCTTGTGCCATTTTTGTCTTTTCTTTAAGTTAATTATTCTAAATTGTCATTATCACACCCAAGTGACTTAAAGGGGTCCCAAAATAGACCCAAATATGATAATGGTCGTAAATGACCCAACCAATAATATTTGGACAAGTGTTAAGGTAATTCTGAATGATTATAATATTCTTTTAACCTTGAATTACCCTATTTACCTTTAACCGGGGTAAATAAAAGTCATAAGTTACTATTAACCAAAAAATATTTTCATCTTATTGAACCACATTTTACATCTTGATAACAACCATGTATGTTGGATTTTTGAAATTCAATTCACAGAAGTGGTAAAATTCCATTTAAATGAAAAAGTCAGTTTTTTTAACTACCACTAAGTGGTGTCACTATTCATCAAAAATTGAAGTTTTCCAGAAAAATACCAAAAACTCAGCCTAAGCTATATTTGATATTCCGAATTTAAAAATGATGTCTGTTTTTCCAAATTCAAAAAATGGAAGTGTCATTAATTAATATAAAAATTAATTCCCGTTGTTAATACAAATAGTGTGTTTTTAAGAAACAATAACTATCAAAAGATTGATACTTGTTTATGTCAAATTTCAAAGTAAAATTAAATCCAATGACAAAAATTGGATTAAATAGTAAAAATATATTTTAATTTCAATTTAAAACTAATTAAAAAGATAATCTAACCATATAAATAAATTAGATTAAAAAGCACTTTTGAATTAAAATACAATATTTTTCACTATTCATTAAAAAATGAACTTTATCAGAAAAATACCAAAAATTTACCCAAAGTAAAATTTGATGTCCCAATTCTAAAGAAGGATTTTATTTGGTCAATTATAATGTATTAAAATAACCAAACATATATTTAAAGAGGGTTCTCCATTAAAAGGCGATAAATTGGCCTTTTAATGTAAATTACGCTTAAAATTAGATTCAATCATATATTAAGCCTTTAACATTTATTGGATAAATATAAATAAATGTATAATAATATTATACGTATTTTTTTTCATTCCCACCAATAAAACGGCTAAGAGTTTACTACCATTTAAAATAATAATATTATATTATTAGTGTGCAACGTAAGATTCCAAAGAAACCTGTTGTCGCGTATCGGGTACGCTATCGAACATAGCAACCCCTTTAAGCTAAAATTAATATTAATTCACAAATATTAATAAATATGAAAATTATTTATTCTTTATTTACTCGGGATGTTACATCCTTCCCTCCTTTTGAGAATTACGTTCTCACAATTTTATTCACTTATCAAAATAAGTGGGGGTATTTATCCCTCATAGCATTTTCAAATTCCCACGTTTCCTATTCAACCATATGGTTTTTACACAAAACCTTTACCTGGTGAATTGCCTTATTCCGCAACACCCTCCCTCTATGGTCCATAATCTGGACTGGTTGTTCTTCATACGGGAGATTCTCTTCCAACTGAACTACCTCTTGTCTTAAAACATGAGATGGATCTGGCATATACTTTCTCAACATCGAAACATGAAAAACATTGTGTACCTGGGATAAACTTGGAGGTAAAGCTACTCTATACGCAACTGATCCAACTTTCTCTAGAATTTCATATGGTCCAATGAACCTCGGACTCAAATTTCCCTTCCTACCAAAATGCATCACACTTTTCGAAGGAGAAACTTTGAGAAAGACATGATCACCTACCTCAAAATAAAGATCATTCCTCCGGTTATCCACATAACTTTTCTGTCTGCTCTGAGCTGTTCTAATGTGCTTCCGAATCTGCTGAACATTCTCTGCCATCTCTTCTACAAATTCTGGTCCCATCAGCTTTCTTTCACCTACTTCATCCCAAAAAGTGAGAGTTCGACAACGCTTTCCATACAATGCCTCAAATGGAGACATCTGTATACTGGAATGAAAGATGTTATTATAAGAAAATTCAACCAAAGAATGTTTTTGGTCCCAACTTCCCTGGTAGTCCATCGAGAAATCACGTAACATATCCTCTAAGGTCTGAATTGTTCGTTCTGACTACCCATCTGATTGAGGACGAAAAGCTACACTAAATTTTAATTCAATACCCAATGACTTCTGAAGGCTTTTCCAAAAGCTAGAAGTGAACCTGGGTTCACGATCAGATACAATGGAGAGGGGAACTCCATGCAACATGACTATCTCTTTAACATACAACCGAGAAAGTTGATCTAGAGACAAAGTATCTCTAATAGGATGGAAATGAGCATATTTAGTCAATCGCTCAACTATAACCCAGATTTCATTATTACGTCGAGATTTCTTTGGTAATCCCACAACGAAGTCCATGGATATATTTTCCCATTTCCACTCTGGCACAGATAACGGCTGAAGCATTCCATTCGGTAACAGTCGCTCTGCTTTAACCTGCTGACAAGTCAAACACTTCACAGTAAAATTAGCAATATCTCGTTTCATTCCATCCCACCAGTAATACTCTCGAAGATCTCTGTAAATCTTAGTACTTCGAGGATGAACTGAAAACGGAGGACTATGAGCTTCACATAACAACTCATTCGTCAACTATGAATCACAAGGCACAAATAATCTCTTTCCAAACCTCAAAACACAATCATTATCAATGTTAAATTCAGGCAACATACCCTTCTGAACCAACTCTGCCTTTTTATGCCACTCACTGTCTTCCTTTTGTACTTTCATTATTCTGTCGGATAGAGATAATCTCACTGACACCTGAAACAAAACAGAATAATTTCCTTCACCAACAACTTCTATGGAAAAATTCATCAAATAAAAAACCAAAGGATCTTGTTCCAAAAGTAGCATGGCTAATGATACATTACTTTTCCTACTCAAAGCATCGGCCATTTTATTTTATTTTCCCAGATGGTAATGGATCATGAAATCACAATCCTTGATTAATTCCAACCATCGCCTCTGTCTCATGTTCAATTCTTTCTGAGTAAATATATACTTCAAACATTTGTGATCAATATATAATTCACACATCACTCCATACAAATGATGTCTCTAAATTTTTAAAGAAAAAAACAAGAGCAGCTAATTCCAAATCATGTGTAGGGTAATTTAACTCATGTGGTTTCAAATGACGTCAAGCATAAGCAATTACCTGATCATTTTTCATTAAGACACAACCCAGTCCTTTCAACGAAGAATCACTGTTGATAACAAACTCTCCATTTCTGGAAGGCAGTTCCCAACTGGAGCATTCACCAATTTTCTTTTCAATTCCTGAAAACAATCATCGCATTCTTTTGTCCAGATAAACTTAACTCTTTTTCGAGTTAACATTGTCATTGGACTAGATAACTGTGCAAAGTTTTCAACAAACCTCTGGTAATAACCTTCCAAACCAAGAAAACTACGAATCTCGGTTATATTTGCGGGTCATGTCCATTCTTCAACAACTTCTATTTTTGCAGGATCAACAGTTATGCCATTTTTTGAAACAATGTGACAAAGGAAAGAAATTTGTTGTAACTAAAACTCACACATTCTGAATTTTCCATAATGTTTATATTCTTTTAATATTTTCAAGACAACCCTTAAATGACATTCACGTTCCTCTTTACTTTTTGAATAAACCAAAATATCGTCAATGAACACAACCACAAACTTATCCAAGAACTCACGAAAAATTATATTCATAAGATCCATGAATACAGCAGGTGAATTGGTTAAACCAAAAGGCATAACTAAAAATTCATAATGGCCATATCTAGTACGAAAAGCAGTCTTCGGAACGTTAGCTTCTTTTACTTTCAACTGATGGTACCCCGAACTCAAGTCAATCTTCGAAAAATACTGATCTCCCTGGAGCTGATCAAACAAATCATCGATATGAGGCAAAGGATACTTATTCTTAACAGTGATGTTATTCAATGCTCTATAATCAATGAAAAGTCTCATTGAACCATCTTTCTTTTTAACAAACAAGACAGGAGCACCCCAGGGGATGTTCTAGGTCGAATGAAACCTTTATCTAATAACTCCTGCAACTGCTTCTTTAATACTAAAAGTTCAATTTGAGCCACTCGATAAGGGGGTTTTGAAATTGGATTAGCATCAGGAACTAAGTCAACAGTAAATTCAACTTCCCGATCAGGTATAATACCAGGAAACTCATCAGGAAAAACATAAAGGTACTCATTTACCACTGGCACATCATTAATCTGAATAGTTCATTTGTTTTCAACAATAGGTGCAAGGTAACATTCATTTCCATCTTTTACCAGTTTTTTGACTTCCTGATATGTTATCAAAAGCAAGGGTTCATTATTTTACACAAACTGAAAATCATTCTGAAAAGAAACCTATATAGATCTGCAGTCAATCTTAGCATGATAAATAGAAATCCAATCCATGCCCAATATAACCTCAAACTCTACTAGAGGCAAAACAATAAGGTTTGCAGGAAGATTCTTTCTGCACACAAGGACATAAATTATCTTATGTTTTATTTTGGTCTCAACATTTCCTCCAGGTGTTTTTACCGTAAGTTCAGTATTCATATCATGAGATGGAATTCCCAATTTACTATAAGACTTTTCAGAAATGAAACAGTGTGTAGACCTTGAATCAAACAACACATTGTCATAATATGAAAAAACAAACAATGTACCTGATACAACTTCATTTGATGGCCCAACATCTGCTGAAGTAGGTGAAAATGATTTCGCTATCCCTTTCTGCTTGTAGTCTGGCTTCTTTCCTTCGGTTGAGTTCCTTGTTGGACAGTCATTTGCATAATGACCCATTTCATTGCACTTAAAACATTTTACTGACTGTAAATCAGATTTTGTCTTACCATCACCCTGATCTTTTTCAGTGCAATTACGAGCCTTATGTCCCATTTTACCACATCAGTAGCACTTACCAGAATTCAAAAGACATTCCCTAGCATGCTTTTTACCCCAATTTTCACAAAATGTAAACATAAGATTCTTACCATCAGACATTTTTTAAGAGTTATTTCCTTTCGCCCGCCACCTCGACCTCTTATTTTGTTGTTTTTCAAAGAATACTTGATCATCGGCAAACTCCATTTCCACCTTCTCATCACATCGAACAAACTTTTCGTAACTTTTGAACTCATGAGAAGCCAATTCCCTTCGATATTTTGGCTTTAATCCTAAGTAAAAACGATTGATTTTACTAGCATGGTCTCAGATAAAATTTGGAGCATACCTTTCCATTCGAGTGAGTTTTTCTTCATAAGCATCCACTGATTCATCCTCCTGCCTCAATTCCAGGAATTTTTTTTCCATCCTAAGACGAACCACCTTAGGAAAATATTTCTACAGAAACATACCTTTGAATTCATCCCAATCAAGAGCATCAATCTCCTCACTATTCCTGATATTTTTCACCATCAACCACCACTAATGAGCTTCACCTTCAAAACGGTAAACCATGAGACTAACCTTTTGATGTTCTGAACAACCCATCACATCAAAAATCTTTTACAGTGCTTTAATCAACCCTTAACCTAGCACCGGATCAGATGATCCTCTGAATGATGGGGGATGTTGCTCATGGAATTATCCACTACTGACATGTTCCTCTGTGGTTAATCTGGCTGATCTTGTACATGGATACCACCACCATTTATAGCATGAGTCAATTGTGCCATCACTGCAAAAAACTGTTCAGTTCCGATTTCGACCATCTCAGGTTGCGGATTTGGAAGGTTTTTTTCCTCCTGATGTCGTCCCAACATAGCTTCCCTGTTTCCTCTATGGAAAACCATTCTAAAAAAAGCAATATCTTAGGCGAAGCAACATGGTAATCTGGGAATTCTATATGATGTCAATATTAACATAAACTACTTTATGGATATTAATTTAACAATATCCTAACTCCTATGTTATCTAATCCAACCTCCGATACCAACTATAAGGACCCGGCCTTAAACATTACATAATATTGAATTAAATTAATAATTCACATTGAGGATCTTTTCATGTTTAGAGTTTTAGGGAATTAGGACATAACTATTACATCTCAAAATATTACAAAGTAGGCACTTCTTCCCAGAATCCACGTTTTTTCATAAAATAAAAACTCTTGAAAAAAATTCATGTCTAATTCCATGTTAAAGAGAGCATGGCTTTTCCTTGATCCCATCCTTGACCCTATTCATCTTTATGTCCTGGGAAAAACATTTCAAAAAATGGGATGAGCACAAAAGGCTCAGTAAGGGTTATAAAATAGTGAATGAAAACATTTGTTCATAAATACATACAAAAAATAATATCTTTTACTTACCCCAAGAAATCATAAGATTTATGAAAGAAACATAGAAATCATAAATCATAAAGGTAACTTGCGGCGTCCATACCATACTTACATTGTAGCTATCACAGCTACATAGGGAGTAACATTGGAATACCCATCACAGTATATTCCCTAAATCTGTTAGGTGAAACATTCACGTTTACCTCTATCATGTTACCCAATGCATTGGAGGGTTATCTTGGGCTCACCCACCCTAGGTTTATCACAGAACCACCCGTATACGTAAATAATTCCCAAGAACCATAACATGATCTTAACACATAACATAAGCATAAAGGAGAGATAACATTTCCACATTGCAATAATAAAATATCATTTCAAGATACTGAAATAATAAATCCATTCTCAAAATCATTTTCAATACCAAAATACGTAAACAGGGTATTTGGTATTTATTTTTCCTTTTAAAAACATTTCGGCTTGTTAAGGAAGCCAAAGATCAAATAATACTCGCATCGGCGGAAAGGTCATTGTCACCACATAAAAAAACATTCCCTTTTTTCATTTAGTAAAACACTTCGTATAAAATGATTCCCTTTGGATAAAATGAAAAGTCACAGGGGTTTATACACCATATAAAATAAATTCATGTATAAGAAATGCCTCAATGAAAATAGATTGAGACGAAGTCCCTTACCATGTGTCCGACTTGACCCGTTCGTTCTTTAATCTCCTGAATAATAAAATAAAGTTAATTTCTACTTTCTTAAGACCCTTTTTCAAGTTTATTATTCCTTTTATATCACTTATTACCATGTTATAATCATTATGTAATTATTTATGTTAATAACATTCATTTTGCCGATATTTGGCACTTGATTCAAAAATAGACTTCTTATAATTACATGTTGTTCACGTGGTAAAAGTTTCATTATATCCAGAATTATATTCATAATTTGGGTATCATATATATCAAATATATCCATCATTTACATGTATTTATAATAGTACATATCATTTGGAGGTACGAAATAAAATGCACCGTTCATGGAGACGGTAAGTCGTACATACGCATGAACCCTACTTTCATTTCTATTTCTTATATTAATGGAATTAAAACATAATGATACATAAGTATATTATAATTCCATTATAATATCATATGCAATATCATTAACTCTATCCTTTATATTTCCCACATAGGGCATTAATGAGTCACACACTTTGAGGGGGCGGTAGTCCGCACTTCCTCAAATGAGATTATCGTATTTACCCACCATGGAAACCATAAAGGATTGATATAATTGGGAAGTACAGAAAAATAAAGAAATCATAAAAATAATATATATCATATATAAATACAGTTCCATCATAATGGCCACCATGAGAGGCAGTAAGATGTAATTGAACAATCATCATTTCGTGAGGCATTAGTTTTCCATCCACTCAAACATTATGTTCTTCATCCATTAAATGGAGGTGTGTGTAAGTGTAGTTAGAATACTTATAATAACAACATCCTAGTAGATTTAGGATAATTTTGTTGTTACAAAAGAAAATAAATAAAAAGAGTTTTGGGGTTGGAGAAGTAAAATAAAAGAAAAAAATTTAACAGAAACGGTTACCTTTAATTTAGAAAACTTCCATTGGTTTAAACCAAAAGGACTTCTTAAGTGCCTTCTTCCTAAGGTAAGGCTTCTAGGATGAGGAGAGGGATGTAGGGAGCTTAATTGGGCAGAGTTTGGACGAGCCAAATGGCTTGAGAGGTGTGAGGAATTTCATATAAGTGGTCTCTTTATATAAGGGAGAGGAGGGGCTCTTTAGGAATGAGTGAAAATATTATTTTATAATATAATGATATTCGGTTTATAATGGTCCACAAATAATTATGGTCGAATATAGGACGACTCATAATCGAAATAAAATTATCCAACTAGAATTGGACATGTTTTGGATAATATTTTAATCATTATAATCTTATTTAATTAAATCATCTATTAATGAGGTAAATACTGCATCATTATTGTGTCATAAATAATTTAATTTATTTGATGTCTAAAAATTATAAAACCAATACCATGATGTGGAAAATTGTTTTAGATTTCCAATTAATATTTATAGTCGAACAGATAATTTATATAACCCCTTATAAAAATTAATTTACTAAAAGATACTTTCTTTTGTCATTTTTGTCATTTCTTTAAGTTAATTATTCTAAATTGTCATTATCACACCCAAGTGGATTAAAGGGGTCCCAAAATCGACCCAAATATTCTAATAGTCGTAAATGACTCAAAAACTAATATTTGGACAAGTGTTAAGGTAATTTTATAACATTTTATTAACCTTGAATTACCCTATTTACCTTTAACCGTGGTAAATAAAAGTCAAAAGTTACTATTCACAAAAAATTATTTTCATCTTATTGAACCAAATTTTACTTCTTAATAACAACCATGTATGTCGGATTTTTGAAATTCAATTCACGGAAGTGGTAAAATTCCATTTAAATGAAAAAGTCGGTTTTTTTAACTACCACTAAGTGGTGTCACTATTCATAAAAAATTGAAGTTTTCCAGAAAAATACCAAAAAATCAACCTAAGATATATTTGATATTCTGAATTAAAAAATGATTTCTATTTTTCCTAATTCAAAAAATAGAAGTGGAATTAATTAATTTAAAAATTAATTCCTGCTGTTAAAACAAATAGAGTGTTTTTAAGAAACAATAACTATCAAAAGATTGATACTTGTTTATGTCTAATTTCAAAGTGAAATTAAATCCAATGACCAAAATTGGATTAAATATTAAAAATATATTTTAATTTCACTTTAAAACCAATTAAAAATACAATCTAACCATATAAATAAATTTTATTAAAAAGAACTTTTGAATTAAAATACAACATTTTTCACTATTCATTAAAAAATGAACTTTATCAGAAAAATACCAAAAATTTACCCAAAATAAAATTTGATGTCCCCATTCTAATAAAGGATTTTATTTGGTCAATTAGAATGTATTAATGTAACCAAACCTATATGTATTGAGGGTTCACCATTAAAAGGCGATAAATCGGCCTTTTAATGTAAATTATGCTTAAAATTAGATTCATTCATATATTAAGCCTTAAACTTTTATTGGATAAATATAAATACATGTATAATAATATTATAGTTAGTTTTTTTCATTCCCACCAATACAATGACTATGAGTTAACTAGCATTTAAAATAATAATATTATATTATTAGTGTGCAACGTAAGATTCTAAAGAAACTCGTTGTTGCATATCGGGTATGCTATCGAACATAGCAACCCCTTTAAGATAAAATTAATATTTAATTCACAAATATTAATAAATATGAAAATGATTTATTTTTATTTACCTGGGATGTTACATGAGTCTCTACACCCATGGTTCGGGTTAGAGAGAGGCTCTAAACAGAACCCCTATATTTCATTGTTTAAGGAGTCAGAGTGAGGATCTATACCTCTAATGAATGCACATTATATGATTCCCTAGACATACACATCAATTAAATTTTTTGTTTTTTGTTTCTGTGAAATGTTTTCCCTTGTGATGTAGGGAACATGATCCTCCTTATGCATATTCAATGTGATTGGACTATACTAAAGTGGATTTTATGTAAATAGAAAACCCATGGGACTAATTATTAAATTAGATAGTGTGAACCCTATTAATTAATGGGAATAGGTGTATCATCCATTTATCTTATTATTCATCATGTACCTACAAAAACTATTTATTCAGATTGGATATTTTATATACATAGTTGGTGGGTTCCTACTGAGTTGTACTCACACCTTGCTCTAGCCTTCATCGGGTACTTGAGAAAACTTCATGGTTACAGGTATAGGTAAGGGAAAAGGCCCTATGTGAGATGGTTAACTTGGGAATGGTATGTTCATAGTTAAGGGATCCAAAAATAGATTCATGAACCATTTTTGGGATTTTTCATCATGTATTTTTTTATTTTCCACCACACATTGAACGGTTTGGAATGACATAGAATATTTAATATTTGGTTGTGGGTATGTGCACAGTTTTGGTAAATGGATTTATGATCTATGATTACTAGTTAATTCATCCATTATTTTGGATTTTTTCTGTATTATCTTATTTTAATATAGAGGGTATAGTCTCCCCACATGTTCCATTAGACCCTATCTACTAATTGGCTGCCTCTGGCTCATTGGTAGGCATGCTTGAGTTCATGTAGTGAATAAGATCGAGGCACTGGATGAGAAACACACAATCTGTGATATTATAAAGTGGTATTAGAGGTGATTTTTTTAATACATATTTTATTTTTTTAGATGTTTTAGAAAAGATTAGGATTTTTTAGTCCTTTTCAATGATCTCATTCATGAGTGTAGATAACCAATATATAGGGGGAAACCCCGGTACCCAGGGTGGAAATATTTTTCATGATATTTTTTTCTTACAATTGGATGTTATTTAACCAGGGTGTGATGCAGTATATGTGAGGAATTATTTTTAATGATATTCTCTTTGTTATTTTAAATTGTATGAGGTTGTTCACCCATGCATCATTTTTTGAACATAGAGATATCTATGACATGCTTCATGTTAGGAACACATAAGAAAACATGTTATGGTTGGGTATGTGAGTTGGGAATGGAATATAAATTCAATTGATTTTTAAAAGAATATGTGAATAATAGAGATGTTATAATTATATAAGAAATTTAAATATCTTTGTGAAACAGTTAAATTTTTTCACAAATGAGAAAAATATATATTGATGAATGTGATATGTTTAAAAATATTGTCTTCTAAATGGATGGTGTTTATGTAAATCGATTTAACCATGTTTCTCATGACCTATAGTAGGGATGGATGAATGTATTGATATATATGTGACTATAACCATTGAAAATTTGTATGTGAAATGGGTTGTTTTATTCTAGTAAGGATCCTTATTTTTCACAAATTATGGATTCATTATGTTACGTGTTTTGAGATGTGTGTTGGAAATTGTAAGTGGATTCCACTATGATAATGTGTGCTGGTTGGGCAACAAAAATATAGTTCCAAGAACGCTCCTCCAAAAGAGGAGCAAGAAACACCATTGGTCTATGGTAACCGAGGTTTGGAATAGTTTTGTTTAATCATATCATGTTTTATGACGACGATGGAATGAGACCCCAGGAGTGTTGTGCTGAGTATTCTTAATCTGACTAGATAGTTTCAGTTGTATCACCCTCTAATGTTTTCTAGAGAAGGTGGATTGGAGTTAATGTATTTATGGATAGATTCCACAAATATTATTCTTGATCACATAGAGAATCCTCTTTAGAAGATATTCATGATGGCGGAAAACTTGTTGCAAGGACTGGTGGACTGCTTATTAGATATTCTATTTCACATTTTGTAAGAAGAGGGAATGTTCTGGAAAATCTCCAGGATTTTTTTTGAAACCTTTATGTCTAAATACCTTGATACATAGAAATAATTCATATTCTATTGGGTTATTCCAAACTAAAATGTCATTGATGGATTATGTTTCCCACTTCACCAACATTCAACACTTTTTTATAGTATTTGTATGGTATTTAGCAACAATAGAGATATATTTTTAGGATGTAATTAGAAACGAGGTCATGTCCCAGGTAAATATCTTCCATTTAAAGAGGTTTTTTAATTTTGTTGAACATGCACTTATTTCAGAAGGGATCCTAAAGTAGGCTCCCAGTGGGGGAATTATAGTTCCATTTGGGTGACCCAGCGGTGAAGCATTTGAATGTAACAAGTGCTATTTTGAGATTTTCCACTAGGGTGGTGGTAGATAATGTAACTAGGGATGATTTCTCACATCTCTGGTAATAGATTTGCTGTTATTCTATCTATTCAGTGTGTTGGGACACATGTGAGGTCAGTTTCCCCATCCACTAGTTGAGTGTCGATCATGTAGTAGGATGGGACATGTATAGAGGTTTTGTAGGAACCCTTCACTGATGGGATGTGATTGTGGTTCAAATCCAATGTTGAGTACATACATGAAGGTATCTACTCTATACAAGGTACACCATTGGATTTATATTGGATGTACCATTTATAGTGGAAAACATGGTGCTTTAGGATAAAGGAATCCTTATCAGAAGGGTAGTATAAGACTAGGGAATTTGGCCAGATCCCTAGGTAGTGGAATAGATCAGCTTCCTGATGTTTGGCCTACAACAGGTGGTGGTGAGGCTGGACCATTAATAGTTTGAGGTATTATTCTTTTTTATACCATTCATGTTTTGTATTTATTTGATTGATTTCCCTCACACAATTTCATATATTCTCATATTATGAATGTGTTGGTTGTAGGGGTGGAAGAAATGTATGGGTTTATATTGATTGACACTATTGGGAGAGTGGGCATGAAATATCATACAATGTAAGGAATTTTATCTTGAGGTTGGTGAGTACTGTTTCCTTTGTAAGTTGTTTATTCATGAAATTTATGGTTTTGGCCTAATATTGTGAATGGGCTAGTTTGGTATCAATACCATATTGTTTTTACCACCATAGGGTAATATTCACATCCCTTGAGGGGGGTACATATGTTACCCATGTGGAATGGGGTATCCAGGGTGTCCGTGTAAGACCCATTCATCAATGGTTGGGTGAGATCAAAGCCCAAGTGGAATGGATTTCCCCTTATAATGGGGGTGTATTGTAGCTTTTCATTCATCCTATGGTGGACCAATTTTGGTATGTGCTTCTATAGGACATCTTAGCACTTCATCTTAAGAGATATGTGGAGTTCATTATTGAGTTACTTCATAGGGAGAACGTTATTCTTATTGTACCATATAGAATATCACTACTATAACTCCACGATCAGAAAAGTTATTTGGATGAATTAGAGAATAAAGAGTTTATTTTTCTATGTAAATCATCATGGGGATCTCTAGTTTTCTTTCTAATAAGGCTGATTGGACATTATAGTTGTGTTTCTATTATCATAAACTGAATTAGATGACAATCAAGAACTAATATCATCTTCCTTGAATCGATTCTCTTATTAACCAGTAATGAGGTGATTCGGTATTCTCCAAAATTTATTTGAGAACAGGGTATCATCCGATGAGTTTGATAATTTTTGATATGTCACAAAATAACATTAGTGTATGTTATGGTTTATAAGAGTTATTTATGTTGTTCAGGTTAAAAAATCCACCATCAGTGCTTCTGGACCAAATAAACCCAATCAACCACTCATGCCTGTATCCGTTTTTAGTCATTTTGTTGGATGAATACTTGTTACACTCCATGTCATAGGATGATCATGCCAAATATCATGACATCATCCTCAGTATACTAATAGTGAATTGGATATATTATAAGAAGTATAAATTTAATTTCTAGATTAAAAGGGTACATTTATTGAGACACATCATCTCTATAGAATGTGAGTTAGTGGATCCATAAAATGAGCAGGTTGTAAAATATTAGCATCATCCAAAAAAATTGATATCTAAAGATTTATGGGTTTTATGGGATATTATGAAAGTTTCATCAATGAATTATCTCAATTTTCATCACCATTTTTGGCTTGACCATGATGATCATAATGTTTGATTGGTTTGGGGCCTTTGAGAATTCTTTCCAGGAGTTTAATAAGTGGTTGAATAGTAAACTGATATTGATCCTGCATGAATCATGTATAGAGTGTACCATATTTTTTTCTATATCGAGTATTGGTATTTGGTAAGTGTTAATGCAGGTTGATTATGTAGTATCATATGGGTCATAACAGTTGAGGCCTCGTGAATAAAATTACCCTATAAACGATCTTGAGTTATCTATGGTGGTGTATTCTTTGATGTTTTGGAATAATTATTTATTGTTCGAAAGGATTATTATATATATATCATCAAATCCATAAGTACATCTCTCGACATGAATTGAATATCTGGTAGTGAATATGGTTTGTGTACATTCATTATTTTTATTTTGAGTTTGTTTACACTTTGGGGAAGGCAAAAAAGTATAGTGGAGTCCCTGAGTTGAAAGAATTAAAATCTTGAAGTTCAATAAAATAGTTATGAGTGGACGATGATAATTTTTTTGGGTGAGATGACTCTAGTGGTTTAGGAGGGATTATTAAATATGTCCCTCACATCTATTTTAGTTGAGTCCATACTTTTGAAACAGATCAATGAGTGGCAGTATGAGGATCTCGAGTGTTTGGATTTGAGGGAAACTCTTGAAGGTGGGGATCCACTTTCTCATTGGATTATTGATGATGATAAGACCGTTTATTTACATGGCCACATTGTTCTACCTAATTGTATATGGGAAGATTTTATATTTTAGTTTCATGCTTTGAAGTCGGTGGTTAATCTTGGTTCAACCAAAATGTATCATGATCATCATATAAAATATTGGTGGGAAAGGATGATGAATGTGGTTGTAGGTTTTGTGGCATGATTTAACACATTTCTTCTAGTGGTGGACAAGTATCAGTGACTGGTTAGTTTTTTATATCCATTTCCCATTCTGAAATGGAGGTGGAATTACATAAAATATTATTATGTGGTGGGTCTTCCAAGGGCTCCATAGAAGAATGATGTGATATGGGTATTTTTGGACTACTTAACCTAGGTGTCACTTTTCTTGTCAATACAAGAGACCTTCACCATGGTCCAATTGAGTGATCTGTATTTTTAGGAGATAATATGGTTATACATTATTCCACAAACTATATTTTCGGATCATGATCCACATTTTACATCACACTTCTCAAAAGGGTTAAAATAGGTGCATGGTTCCTAGGTGTTTTTGAATAAAAATATTCTCCCCCAGATAAGCATGAAATAATATAATTCTATTTAGGTGTTAGTGGACATGTTGAAGTATTATTTTTCCTATACCATAGTGGTTTGGAGAGAAGAAATTAGATCATGTTGAATACTCTGACAATAATAGTTACCTGGTGATGATTTAGATGGAACCATTTGAGGCATTGTATGGTAGTTTTTGTAAATAATCAATTTGATGGATTGAAGCTAGGGAATCATATTTTTTTAGATTGGGTCTTATAAAAGATATATTGATGGAGTTTTAGTTGATTCAGAAACCTTTTTCTATAGATTAGAGTAGGAATATGTCATATGTTGATCAACATCATCGTGCAATTCAGTTTATTATGGGTGATCAAGTGTTCCATTTGGGTTTTTCAAGGATGTTTCACCATTCGATTCAGAAATATTATAATTTGGAGACCCAATACATAGTGAAGTTTGATATTCTAGAGAGGATCGAAATGTTGGTGTACCAATTGGATCTTCTACCATTGTATTGGGCCATGGATGATGTTTTTCATGTGTCACAACATTGATAATATCACCCCAATCCTTCTTATTTGAATGATATTGTGGATATATTGATTCAAGAGAATTCTCTCTTTAAGGAGAATCTACTATGTTTTGTGGATAAAAGTGAGAATGTCTTATGAGGTAAGATTGTTCCATTGGTTTGAGTGTTTTGGTAGAATGGTAATGATCAGGAAGAGACATGGGAGTTGTAGCTGAATATGTATGCCTTTTAGACCAATATTTTAACCTTAGACACTCATTGAAGCTTGGGAGTGTGGCTATAGGACAAGCTATTCTAAGATGGGGAGGTTGTAAGACTCTGTACTTATATTGTGGTATGTTCTTGTCTGAATTTTATGTTAAATTTCTCCAAGTTGGTTAATAAAATATTTATTGATTTTATGATGTGGATTGTGGGGTCTTGGGGGTTTAGTATGTGAATGAAGAGAAAATGTAGCCATCTAGTACATGTTTAATAGTTTGTGTGCTATTATTAGTAACCATACACCTTATTCATGCTTTCCTCTAGGAGGTGGTGCAAGGATGGTAAAACCATGCATAGGGAGGGTTGAATCCATGAGGATATGGATAGATCCATCATACATGGTCATCACATGAATTTTTATACTGCATAGAATCTCTATGAGGATATGCGGCCTAGACCCTCTCAAACAATGGGTGGCACATGGTTGGTGTACGGTATTCCAACCATGTAGCTAAACCATGTTTCTCAATAAATATGGGGATATTTACCATTTTCCTTGTCATGATTTATGTTTTTTCTCCAAAATTTCTTCTCCATCCTTCCAATAGTATCCTGACTGGTCAACATAACTATCCTAAACTTTCCAAGGATCTATCTCCCTCATTTAAAATCTATTTAGAGCACCTTTTGGTGTAGATCGAAGCACTAGTTGATACTGACACTCATTTTTCATCCTTTTTATGGGATATGGATTATAGAATTTTCTATCTTCATTCAGATCTCAAAATTCCGATTTTTATATTATATTCTATGTTGGGGGGGGGGGGGGTTGGATGTGGTTTCAAAATGAATCAAAGGCCACAGATAAGTGAGTGTGTGACTATAGAATTGAGGTAGGTGGTCTATATTTTATATCCCATAGTCTTGTTGTTTGTTTTATGTGTATGTGGTTATGATATCATGCCATATTGTTCTGAATTTTATTCCCTTAGTAATAATTGATATATTGGTTGGATAAAGGAAGGATTTAATCCCTCATGATTCCCATGGGATGCATTGATGACGAATATACCAAGAATGAGGAAACCCATGGGGTGTAATTCATTCATAAACATTGTATTGGGTCAATAAATATAAAATTGAACGGTTTATGAGATATAACCAATGATTCTTATGTTTAACATGTAAAATGGGTTTTATGATAGAAATAAATTGACTGTTGTGTTTATATCGTTAACATGTACTGTGAAATGAAATTGATGTTAATTTTTCATAGTTTATAGTACAGTATAAGTGGGTGTTGGGTATAATTTGAATGTTTTAATTGATATATGGTTTATATATGATATATCTGCTTAATGGGTTATGTGATTTAGATTGTAAGTGTGTTAAATGGTTAAGGAATCTTATGTACATGGATTAATGGTATGAGTGGTTTATTGTACTTGAGGATCTACTCTAATAAGTTAGGTTAGACTGAGGCTCTGAACCCCATCCCTATATTGCATGGGTTTGGGAGTAGGACTAAGGCATTATGTCATAAAATAATGCATGTGATATGATTACCAATACTATTGTTTTGAGGTCATTTTTTATGTATTTGTTGTTGTAACTCTTTACCCTTTTGTTGTAGGGAACATTATCCCCCTAATTCATAGTTTATATAACCAGTATAGACTGAAGTAGTTATGATTTAAATGGATTACCCATGGAGAAAATGATGAAAGTGGATAGTGTAAACCCTCTTAATTAATAGAACCTACTTTATCTTATTTTATATATTATTATTTTTCATACACTAGTATACACAATTAATTTATACGGGATATTTTGTAGACATCATTGGTGCTGGAATTTGGAGTTGTACTCACCACCTGATCGAGCCTCAATTGGGTACCCAACAAGACTTCAAAATTGCAGGTTAAGACAAGGGAAAAGGAAATATTCTACATGGTTGATTTGGTCATGGGATGTTCATAAATGGGGGATCCGGACATGGAGTCGAGACCCTTTTGGGGATTTTTTTTCTTGTCTTTGTTTTGTTTTACCCTCACACATGGAATTGTATGACATGACATATCACATTTAATATTTTTTGTACCCTTCTACCCAATTTTGGGAAATTAATTTTTGATGCAGGTTTATTGGTTACATGTTCCTTCATATCATATTTTACCAATTTTTTCATACTCAGATAAAGAAAGTATAGTCTCCCCATGTAATTTATTAGACCCTGATGGTTAGTTGGTAGCCTCTAGCATACAGAGAGGTGCACCATAGGTAATGTGGTGAATTGTGTTAGGGAACTAGAGGAGTGGAATCTGGGCAAGGACATAATAGTGTTACAATAAAAATCACATCTAAAGGCTTTATGTTGATAAAAGGAAGATACGTGAAGAATAAGTAATTATCGTTAATGATCTTTTCTATGTTTATTTTGGCTAAACCCTCCTCCAAATCATATATTAACATTTTAAAATAATGAAAACATTATATGTAATATAATTTATTATTGTTATGTCCATGACACAAAAATTTTCTATCTCATTTTCCTTTAATGTAAATTTAAATCATTTCTCATGTGTACATATGGACTATTGTCTTCATTAGGTGATGTATTTTATTTTTCATCACCACCACTCGAGTATAGTTATATATATATATATATATATAATGTCTACATATAATGTTTATGAAATAATTAATAATCTTTAAGGATAAATTATTATCTACATTCTTACCCTCCCATCTGTTGGAAAATGATAATGATAGTCACGCGTAAGTGTGGACTACCACCTCCCCAAAGTGATGTGATTAGTTATTCATTTTCTCTTTACATAGAAGTTCATAAGGATATATTTACTTAATAAATATGGTATGTATGATATATTTTTGAAGATAAATTATTATAAACCTTTATTTCATCCTATTTGTTTGAAAATGAAAACATCACTTGTGTGTACATACGGACTTCCGTCTCCATGAAGTTATGTAATTTATTTTTCATCATCACCTTACATAGAATTTTTTAAAATATTATATAATAAATAGATATTATATTTATGAATTTTTGTTTAGAACCTGACTAAGGTGAATGGAATGGAACCTTCAAACTGAAACATGCATGGAAAAAAGATAGTTAACACCCAAATATTTATTTTAATGAGGAATTGTAAATAAATGGGTGATTGGGGTTATAAAAAATGATATATAATAATATAAGTATGAATAAAGTTTATTTATATATCTATAAAAATTATTGATTTTTTGAATAGGATTATTGAACACATATAATGAAATTCAGGACATGATGTATGGGTTTTATCTCAAATTCCATTCATTAAGATAAGTTTTGTATTATGAACCTATTTTTTTGTATATGTTTTTTTGATGCCCCTATGTTGTACTATATCATAAATGTGTTTTTTTCATGGTATTTGATGTTTCATTTCATGTTTTCTCTTTTTAATATGTTTTCAATCCAATGTTATAAATGTTGAAAAGGTTTTTCATCTTTCGTTAATTTCTTTGAGACATATGACTTATTCACCACTGGTTTTATATCGTGTAGTGTATATAGTTTCCATGAATGTATTTTATTATGATTTAAATTAAAATTATGGGGATTTATAAATCCATTTATGCTTCTCCCTTAAAAAATATTTTTGATTTAGATATTACCAAATTTGTAAGAGTTTATGTTATGATCTCATTTATTTTATGGATTGTCTTTGTTAAATATATATTTAGGGAAATTAGATTATAGTTATATTTTAAATCCCAAAAATTTTCGTATCCAATATTAATCTCTAGGATTAAAAAAAAATTCATTAAATTTACTCTACTTGGTTCTTAATATTATCATTAAAATGTTTTTTATAATATGAAAACTTATTTCCTATTATTCATTAAGAACAATTTTTATTCATATCAATGTTCATAATATTATTTTATGTAATTTTTTATATTTATTAGAATGTTTGATAATGTAATTTTATATAAAATTTGATTTTTTCCAAATTATTAAAATAAATTTCTTTACAAATATTATATTTTAATCACTTTTGACTTTTTACAAAATTGAGAAAGGAATATTTTCATTTTATTGTATACAACATGAATATATTTACCCAACATCAATTCATACATTATTAATGAAGATTTAATTACAAGTTTCAATGTTATTAAAAATTAAATCCTTTTCCAATCATTCTGAGAAATTTATTTCTTAAAAATTTACCAAAATAAATGAGAAAACTTCTCTTGATTTTCCTAGAATATATTAAATGCTTTTATAAAAGTTGTTTTCATCAATGAAAAAAAATATTTATATATTTTGATTCTTCATTGGGGATATATTTTATTGTTATCAACAATTTATTTCATTGGGTGTCTTATTACTATGTGAGGATAAAATATTTATGAAACAAGTTTCGTTCCTAACGGTTAATTAAGTGATGATGAAATAGTGATTTTTTATGGTATTCTGAAACATATATATATGATTTTTATTACTTTATGGGTATTCCTAGAATTTTATATCACTCTATTTCATTTGTGAATGATAAATGTAACTTGAAATAATATGAAATTGAATTATGAGTGAACTCATTATTTTTAGAGTCTCTATCCACTATGATAGTAATAGCAATGATCCTTGACTAAGGAAATTATTGAAATAGGGAGTAAACCCAATCCAAAATGTGACTATTTTAAATATGGTAGTCTTAGAAGTTATCCTTAACTGGAAAAATACATTTCTATGATTATATTTAATTCAGAAACATATTTTATATTCTTACGATATGATCTTATTGATCATAATTGATTATTGAGGATTCCACACTCTTATGAATCATGTATTTTTTATGACAGAGCCTTATTCTGTGACAAATAAATTATAGTTTGTAATTTTTTTAAAAATATATCATAAATTTTAATAATTTTTTTATACCTTTCATCATATCTTATACTAACATAAGATCATATATTGATATCACCCATTTTTACCCTTACTAACCATTTATGGTTAGTTTTTATTAAGATTCAATTACCCTATGTTATGAAGTAATATTTTAAGTAAATAAATTTCTAATAATGTTATTTTGTGATAAAACATTAAGGGTTATGTTGAATTTATAGCATGAAATGTGTTAATTAAGCATCTAATATCCAAAAAAAATTAAAGTTATCAAGTATGTATTATTATTGAATATTTATAAAAAATATCAAATATTTATATAAGTTATAATAAAGTCATTAGAGTTTTTATCAAAGTAGGTTTTAGTAGTTTTAAGATTATTTTTGGAAAATGGTAATATAGAAAATTCAAAAACCTATAATAAACCAATGTGATATAGGGTTATAATGGATGTGAAGTATAATTCAGTGGTAGTTTTATAGGAAAACAAATAGGATATGAGTTAAAGTAAAAACTCATGTGGTTATACATGACCATCTATTTCCTGTGATGATTGAAACCCAAAACCTAAGTAGGATTACTAACATTAAAAATAAGAGAAAAATTGAATTTTAAATATGTTCAGATGGTAAGGATCATAACAGTAAAAGTATTATACTTCCTATATGTCAAGAATGTGAGAAACGAACTAAGAAAAATGTCTCGAAGGATAAAGAAACGGGTTCATATATGGTAAAGGATAACATAGAGAAATAACATTCCAATGAAAAATGAAGAGTTCAATTTTGTCAATAGAGGGGAATAAAGTTCTTCCTAATGTAACAATTAAAAGACATAAAGGTGGGGAGTGTGAGAATTATAAAACTAGATTCCCATAAAAGCAATATTGTGAATGGGATCATCAAGATCATAAAAATAATGTTTTATAAAATTCATGTTATATTACAACTAAATATCAAAGAATTGAGAATAACACATAAAATGATTAAATTATTTAAATTATTTCATCATATATAATTTAGGAAATATGTTTTAATTGAGATTGGCAAATCATAAGGAACGATTCATATTTTGATTATAGTAGGGATGTTACATTGAATAATATTGAAAAGGTTGGTTAAAGGTTTATGATTTATGATTAATGATTAATGTTTCTTTGTATACGGTTCCAATGGATATGATATAGGGGTACTTTATTTTAAAGATTGATAAAGTTAAGTGTGATCATAAGTTAAAACAAAAAAGATGGCCTTTTGAGATATTATGTGATAAATAATATTTTAGGAGATATATGTTGGGTTTTAATAGATTATTTAGGTATATTAAATCCTTAATCTTAAAATATATTTGATTGAAAATGTTATTTTATGAATAATTTTGTTCTTTTTTGGGTACATGAGTTGAATAATAAAGATAAGAATTCGTTTGAATACAATATTTGATATTGAGGTAATTATGATTAATTTGGATTAATAGTTTTCATATTTTGGAGAATTATATAATTATGGTTAATTTAAAATTATGGTTAGTGTGTGAATTTATTTGATTGTTAAATATTAAGTAATATTTTGGAATTACGTATTCATTATTATTGATTTTATGTCACTATTATTTAGGTTATTTTAGTAAAATATGTCTATATTTTGGAGAATATTTTATTAGGTAGTAAATGATTTCAGTATGTGGATTTATGAGTGATTAATGTTATTTAGATATAAATTTTATGTTTTTTTTAAGAATATGTTGTCAAATCATTCTGAATTTGGGGTTTTTAATTTGGTCAAAGATATTTTGGAATATTTTTTAGGAAAATTAATTATGGAATTATTTATTTTCAACATTGAATGTTATTATTGAGGTTTTTTCATTTCATTAATATTTCTTCGTATGAAATTGTATTCATATGATATTAACTTATGTTACCCATATTGGTTTTCATAAATGTCTAGAGATAATAGTAATGAAATTACATATTTTTTTTGATCATATGATCTATTAAATGTTACTTGTAGTGTTTCTAGCATGAACAATTCATCATGGATAATTATCATATGAGTGAAGAAGAGGTGAATTTTTTTTCGAAACACAACAGAAAGATAAAATAGTGGAAGGATATCAAGTATGTAAATTTTATCATCGTTTCAATTTCAAAAGTAAAATAATTTTTCAAAATCAAGAAAAATGAATATAAATATTTTGATTCCTATATAGAATATATTACTTATCTCTCAAGGTATGTTTTTTGGAAAACAATTTACAAATACAATTTTTAAAATACATATATAGTTTCATAAATATTTAGGAAATTATTTGTTTCCATTTATTAATATACACATTAATGTCATTTTCAGAAGGAAATATAATTGATGTGTATTAAAATGTATTTATTTCCACCTGTATATATGTTTTATACATCCTCATTGAATTATTTCATAAAATATTCTTAACCTTCATCCATTATACATGAAATAAATATTTCAAGTATGTAATTTCTTTTAAGGGTGTCAAATGTAACACCTAAATATTTTAAAATATTTTCCCTTAAAAATTAAAATATAAAATGAAATAAATTATTTATAGTTAAATGAAATGGATAAGATAAATGAAATTAAGTTAATTTCTTTTAAGGACATACCATTAATTCTTTGGAATATGTGTTTGAACTAGTTTATTAAATTATGAATTTTATTAAAATTTAATAATTATAATTGATGATACATATATAATTTCTTTACATATTGAATTAATAATTAATAAATTAAAATTATTATATCCCTGAAATTAATATGTAATGATAAAGATTACTAGTTTAAAAATTCTCGTTTAGAAGGAAATAATTTATTTAAGAACAATATTTTTTTATGTTTGTTTTTATATAAAATAAAATTTATATTAATTTGAGGATCAAAAATAGGGAGTATTATTTTTTTATACATTAATAATAACTAGTAATCATTCATATGTTGATTAAAAATGGTTATAATGAAGATAAAATCATTTTCATGAGAAATGAAATATTTTTTTAGAAAAATGTTTTTGTATACACAATGAGTTTTAATCTAAATAAATTAAATTTATCACTATTGATGGATAATTTTAATTTAATTTATATATATTACATTTAATCAATAAAATTAACACTACTCAAATGGTTTTTATTGGGAAAGTAATGATAATAAAATAATTTTTATGATTAAAAATATTTTTTTTCGATAAACAGTATTTATGTGTTTTGTCCATTGATATTATAATTAGTTTATACCACTTATAGAAATTTGATATTTAATGATGTGTTATGTAGTTGGATTTAAATTTTTTAAAAAAATATCTATTATGTTCAAATTAATGTTTATTCATAATGACTAATTATCATAGAAAAATATTGTTTCCATGGTTAAAGGTAAAATGGTTTAAATAGGGATAAAACTTTGGGATAAGATCTCAAAAAAATATATAAAACACTAGAATATAATTATTTTTATGACTCTTCTTTGAAAAAAATGATCCAAAATTAACAAATATGACAATTTTGTTCATCCAAATTTTGATTATGACCCTATTTTTTTAAGTTCAAAGTAATTACATAATGTCACTCTTTCTCTCGTATTATATATTAATGATAATGATATATATATATATATAAATATTATATTAATTAATATATATGGTAAAATTTACTATAAATAAATTATATTTTCAAAAGAAATATATTTTTAATTTTTGGTGGTGGAGTCATATTCTAGAACTCTTATAAATCGCTTATGAAGGGCTATTGCAAGTAAAAGATAAATATAAATAAATAGTTTTAAAACATAAAAGGAGATATTTTTTGGAAAAATTAATGTTTTAAATAAATGTTATAAATTTAGATTAATTATAAGTTATGATTTCTGTGTTTATATTATAACACCATTTTTATATAGATGTTTTAAAAGAAATATTTTGTGCATAGTCCTCAAAATGATTTTAACAATACTTAATGACAAATAATATTTTATAAATTCACTGAGAAATAATAAAAATATTATAATAATATAATTTGGATGGGAAATAGTGGAAAATTTTAAAAAATAATTTATTTTTGGTCCACTTGGAATTTCATAAATTAATTTCAATGCCATTTACTTCATAATATTTTCAAAATAACTATTAATTATTTATTGTAGATGGACACTTGATATAACATTTCAAAATGAAATTTTTAGTTTATTTTTATCTCATAATATTCCCAAATTTATCTCCATATTTCAAAAAAAACATCCTCTAGAACCTAGTGTGAATATAAACCTCCCCTATAGAGGCCTTAAGATCAATAAAAAAGAATATACCCGATGAAGAGGTAATTGTCCCTACTGGTCTATTTTAGGATACCTTCTGCTTAAACCTAATCAAAATATTCCACAATCGTGTTAAAAAATTAAATCTGAATATCTACGATTAATTGTTTTTAATGGTATAACCAGTTTATATATCTTTTAGGTTAAAAGGAAAATTAATACATCACTCATGTGTATATATAGACTACAGTCTCCGGGAACTGATGTATTTTATTTTTCATCACCGCCACTCAAGGATTCTTATATAAATTGATACAATTTCTAAATTTAATTTTTATTGAATTATTATTATTATATAAGTATATTTCATTACCTACCTTAATACTCTACCATTTTTTGCAAAATGATAACATTTCTCATGCATACGTGGGGACGAGCACCATCACGAAGCGATGTGATTCATGTCTCATTTTTTACATGAATAGTAAAAAAGATATATTTAACAAATATATTACATATATGATATAATTAGAATCCTTTATGGATAAATTATTATTTAAATATCTATATTTATATTCATTGGAAAATGAAAACATTCCTCATGTGTACGGATGAACTACCGTCAACCCGAAGTGATGTAATTCATTTTTCATCACCATAGAACATGGATTATTATTAAAGATAAAATAATAAATATATATGATATTAATGAAAATATTATTATTATAAACCAATAAAAAGGTAAAAGTATTGGAACCATTAAAACTAAAACAAAAATGGAGAATGAAAGAGTTCACACCAAAATATTGATTTTAAATAAGGATTTTTATTAAATGGGTGATTTAAAACTATATTGGAATAAAATTTAAAAATATAAGTTTGAATATGGGTTTAATACAGAAATAAAGTAATTATAAGTTTATTATACATGATTATTAAACATGTATGATGCAATTTGGGACTCCAGGTATGGGTTTCATCATAAATTCTCTTCTTTGAGACATGTTTTGTATTATGAACATATTATTTTATATTGTGTATATATGGTTTCTTTTAAATATTATATAATTAATATATATTAATTAATACAATTTAATGTTTAATTACATGTTCTTGATTTCTAATAGGTTTTTTATCAAATTTCATTAATGTTTTTTTGGTTTCTTATCTCACTATTATTATTTTTCAGACATATTCAATATTAACTAGTTGGTTTATATTATGTAGTGTATATACATCACATAAATATATTTTATGATTCTCCTCATTAAAAATTTAGTAATTAAAAAATATATATATGTTTCTATCCTTCATGTGGTTTTCATTTAGAGATTACTAAAGCTGGGAGGGTTTACATTATACTCTCATATCTTTTTAGTATTTAAATGTTAAATTTATGTTGATGTAAATTATATGATACCTACATTATAAACGGAATAAATATTATTCTATTATTTTTATTTCAATTATTATTTTTATTTCATTTTCCTCTCCATGGTACTTAAAATGATCTACAAAATGATTTAATAAAAGTAGAATTCATTTTTTATTTCTGGTCAAAATTCATTTTCCACCATATCTATGTTCTAAAAAATTATTTTATCATTTTTTATGTAAAATAGTTTATTTGATAAATTTATTTTATAAAAAAAATAATTTATTTTAAAATTATTGACCTGAATATTTTCAATTTTTTTGTAAAACTCGCTTTTACTATTTACAAAAGTATGATTTTATTTATTTTTAACATGTACAACATGAACTTATTTTACCATAATCACATTATTTATTCATCAAAGATCATACTTTAATAGTTTCAAAGGTTCAAAAATAAATTATCATTCCAATATTTCTAATATTTTTACCAAATTATTGGAATGGGGATTGAACTGAATCCATTATTGGACTCTCTTAACAGTTATAGTCTTTCCAAAAAATGATTTTATGTTGTTATTTGTATTCTAAAATATGTTTTCTTAAGAATATTATATTAAATCATGTATTTTCATTTATTATTGATGATTCCACACTATTATCACACATTACTTTTTTATGATAAATCATTATTCTATGACACAAGTTTTATGGTATATTCTTTTTGGGTATGATCTTGAAAGTTGTGATTATTTTTTCATGCTCTTAATCTTATCCTAGGATAACTTACCATCAAAGATTTATCTCCCCCATATTTACCCTTACTAACAATCTAAGCTCATACTTTCTTATTTTTATATTTCATAATGGTATAAAAAATGTTTTTATAGAAAATATATTATAAGTGCACTGTGTGAGATTAACATTATAGGATATACTGATGATTTTTCATGAAATATGTTGATGATCTTTCTAATATCCAAAGGGACTAAGCCTTGATAGTTCTCATGAATGAATTATTATGGAATATTAATCTAAAATATAAAATATTTACATAAGGGATGATCATTTAATTATATGAATGATCTATTTTAAGTAAGAAAATGTGGCAATACATGGCTTGAATTCCTAGAATAACCTATAAAAATTCACCTTCAATCAATAAATCATATTTTACTAGGAAATAGACTCAATAGTTTCCTGATGAGAAAATAATTGATTTTTCAGAGATGAAAATTGAATCAACATTAAAACCCCCTTATTTGATACAGCCAAATAACCATACACTTTTATAATTTCTTATTCCTTTTCCATAAATTACATTTCATGGGATGATATGTATTTCAAAAATGTTGTATTTGTTCCTAGATAATAGATAAGGGAACTTCGCCATGCATTCATGTCATCTCAATAATAACATTCAATAGAAATTTAATTCCAGTGTATAATGATCCCGTAACAGGATTCGATCCACTCAAGTATATGGGCCTTCCAATATAGATATCTTTTAACATGAAAAAGTTATATCATATACATCCCATATGTATAATTTATATTCTATCCCATATTTTTCACACCAAATGATGTATTTACACTTTTTTTTATTCATCAACCATAAATGAAAAATTCCTCTCAATGTGATATTTCGTAACCATATTTATCAATTTAGATACACATTTAAACTCTCTTCTAACTAGTAATGTGTTATCAATTGAGGTAGATGTATTGTCTATAATTCGTGGGAATTTATTACTTGGTTAAATTAATTCACAATAATTTTTTATGTGACATTTCCTCTACTAAACAAGAAAATAATAGAGGTTGGTTAATAATTTCTAATTTTAGGATTCCATTAAAAGGATCAAATGATGGTAAATTTTCCAAATCTTATAAAATTACCTCATATCCTATCATATTTTCAGATAATTACTCATCAAAGAAATTCTAATTGATTAAATCTAACTGATTAAATATAACTTACTAATAAGGATGTAATCTATATTTATATCGCCATTCTCATCAACATGTTCCTCAATAACAATATTTGATATTACACACCTATAAAATTTGGACATATAGTCTCCATTACTATAGTTATATGATAATACATTAACTCAAGTAAATTTTGAAGGAACTAATTCAATATATTTCCCATAATATGGTTCTATAGTAGTAGGTTAAAACTCATCAATAATAAAAATGACAACATTAAATTCCATTAAATCATTATTACATTATTTACTGAAAAATATGATGTTTCCACCCAATCCTAATTATTAATAAGAGGATGAACACTATTCCATAGGTCATCAATATATTTAAGATAGTGACATGTGTCTGATTTTATTACTTCATTATACCTCAATTTTAAGGGCCTCTAAATCTTCAGATGATCTTTTTTCAAATGTCATACAATCATGAAGATTAGAAACAAATTTTGGTTGGAAATTTTATCTAATACTCTGATCATTATAATTACATATATATTTCAATATATGGCCTTATAAATGACTTCCTATAAAAAAAATTAATGACTTGTTTTATATATTTATACTACATAATCACATGCATAATTTTTTTAATTATCTAAAGTTAAATAAATATCCACTACTATTGAGATATTTTATATGGATTGTTTTATAATGGTAAAATAAATGAAAATATACCTTGGAAAAATTATTTAAGATTCGGTTTTTTCAAATTTCATCAACCATCATTCTACTTTCTATCACTGTGTATAAATCTATATAAAAATAGCCTCTTACAAAACCACCATTTTTACAATATTATTCTCTGGAAAGAGTTGGGTTTAATGGGATTGGGATACATAATAATAATTTTTAATATAAACTCAATAATTTTCATTCATAGTGAGAGGGATAACACACAAGCCATTAATGTGGAAATTGACTTTAATTATTATAAACTATATAATGAATTAAAAAACAATGAAAACATAAAATTCTAATCAAATATTTTTCATTCATATCAAGATCAATCATCATCAATTCTTTTTACCATGTTTTTTATGTATATTTATCCTTTTATATTCACCATAACATAAATTAAACCATAATTGGCGGACATTTATAACATGTTTAAAATTAAAAAATAATATTATAATAATTTTTAATTTTTTCATGTACAGAAAAATATTACCATAGAAGTAAAAATTCATATATTTTTACAAATATTTTAAATTATTTTGAATCTTTCAAAATAAATATATGTCCCAAAAAATTAAAAAAATTTATGACACGGGAAATGATGTATGAGATGTGAGGGTAAAATTGATGATTATCATGTGATAGTGTGAATGTAGTATTTTATACTTCTGTTCTATTGAATAATATATTTATTATTCTTTTTTAATATAAAAAAATAATTATATTACATGAAATTTAATTTTCACAAACATTTTTAAACATATGGATTGATATCTTTATTTTTAAATTTTTTTGAATTAATTGTTTCTCAATGATATATGGCGTTATTTAAATAAATATAAAAATTAAAATATTTTATTTATATTTAATTTTAAAAAAAACCAATAATTTATTTTGGTAATATATATATATATAAGTTGAATTATATTTTCAAATTTTTTTTTAAAAAAACATTTAAATTAGTATTTTTTATTTTTAAAATAAATATGTATTTAGGATTTTTTTTATTCAAAACATTCTTTTAATATCATATAAGTTAAATATTTTCAAAATAACTATATATTTTAAATGAAATTAAAATTTATTTAATAATTTTTTTTATTTATTTTACTACATACTTTCAACATACTAAATAATTATTAATTATCATTAAAAAGGGTAAAATGATCATGACCTACATAAAATTGGTTTTATATATCAATATAATTATAAAACAACCACATCCTAGAATAAATCATTATATTTTTTGGTCAACATGAAAAACAAAATTAGTCATTCTACTAGAAAAATCATATACATATGTATTATCAAACAACATGTTCATATATAGAACTTCTTTTTTTATAATAGTACCCACATGAATATGAAGGCTACGAGAAGATTTTGATGCATTAAATTTATTATGGACACACCTGACTTGCATATATGGGAATGAAAAGATAAGTGGATCACTAATAATAAAAATAAAATAAATTATTAAAAATAAAATCATTCATAAACTTCTGAATAATTCAAACATCATTTTTAAATTAGTAAATCAATAAATAGTGTTTAAATCATCAAAAAAACATAATATTTAAATCAAAAAATCTACATATTTTTAGTAGTCTAAAAACATGATAAATAAGAAAAATAAACTAATAAAAATATAAATTTTAATTGGAAAATGTTACCTTCATGATGAGTATAAATTTGAATTTTAGAAAGACATTCAAATCTAGTTGAGTTTCACTATAAAAGTAAAGGAAGTGAATGAGAGAATGGGGTTCCCCTTTTATATATTTTCATGACAAGAGTTTGGAACCCTATCCACACCTCACATTGTATGATGGAGGAATTGTGAACACCCATCATTCTAGCTACCCCAAGCACTGGTGTGAATAAGGTTAATTCTTCCACAGACCCATTTCCCCAATTTCTACAAACCCTTCCACCATTTTGATAAAAAAATCTAATAAAATAACTTATTTTAAACAAATAGTTTTCTTTTGTGTATTACTATTATTAAAAAATATAATTTTTAAAAAAATAAAAAAAAACTAAAACATATAGATTTGAGGGATTTGAATTTTAGACCTAATAATTTATTTTTAATTTAATATTAAAATTTAACTAATCATCATTATAATTAAAAATAACTCTAAAATTAGTGTAACACACAGAGATATAAGATTAAATTTTCCTTTAAAACCTAATGTTTTTTATTGCTTTCAGCACATACAATGATAATCTAAAACAAATAATGAAACACTATGTAAAAATTAATATGTTGCAAAAAATTTGAGACTAAAAATAGATTTCACCGAATTATAAAATATATGTAGAAATAAAAAAAAGTTCATTATCAATGCTAAGACATTGATTAAATAAATTTTCGTGTCAAAATAACTAATAAGGTTGTTTTTTGATTTAAGTTATAATATTTATAAAAATTTTATATTTACATTTTTTTATTAAGAAACTAAAAATCTGAGGGATAAAATATATTTTTCTTATAAATAATATATTAAGTAAAATTAAATTATTAATTGATAGAAAATAATAATTTTAATAGTTATTTTAAAAAAATTACAATGGAGTTTTTTAATTATATTATTCTGTTTTTATAGAAATATTAAACAAAAAATAGTAGATTTATAATTGGTTAAAATAAAATTCTTTTTTATTAGTCATTTCAATATTATCATAATATTATTATTTTACTATTTTTTAGAAATAGTTGTTTTTAGGTGTATAGGGAAAAATAACATTTTTATCAAAAGTATAACATCTATGAATTATTGATTTAATAAGAAAAAAGTCAATAAATTGATTAAATTGATAGAAAATGAATTTACTGATTAATAATATAAATTCTTAAATACCAATGAAAATTTTATAAAACCAATGTTAAAATGTTTTTGAACTAAATAATATTTTGGAATGAAACAAATTCTGTTTAGTCTTTATTTAAATTAAATATTATTTTGGAAAAAATTGGATTTATCTTGATATGAAAGTAATATAACATTTATTGTTTTATAATAAACCTATTTTTATCATGAAAATATAATATATTGATAAATTTACCATACACATAAATCTTAAGATTAAAAATACAATTTTTATGAATGTATTTTTTTTTGCATAGCATAACATATCGTAAAAATTTATTTTTATTACATATAGAAATATTATAGGATAATTTTTATATCATATTTTTATTCATTAGGTATAAATTATTTAATATGATCCATTCTATTTTATGAATAAAAATAATTTACTTAGGTAAAACCTAGTTATTGTAGTAGAACTGAAAATGATAAAATTAATAAATCTTTGTGTAAATTGATTCAAAATGGAAAAAAAATATTTATAATTCAGTTTTTAGTTATTATAAACCTTATATGATTCCTCGATCAATTATTATTCATTTTTGGAACCATTTTACATGTGAAACATGTGCTCTCTTTTTCTAGATTTGAAATATTTACAGAAAAATATATTTTCAAGAATTTTAAAAGGGTTCTCTCTCTACCCCTTAAAATCCACTAAGTAGTTATATTTTCTTTTGAAACTATTCTACTATTAAATTACCATTTATCCCACTTCATCCATTTAATATTATAGTTATAATAGATTACCCTAAAACCTCCCTTACCAAGGATTCCTCCAAGGGAAAACCCAAGTACTAAATGTGAATACAAATTTACACTAATTTATATTTTTTATATATTAATATTCCAAATATATTTTTCCCATTCATATATAAATAAATAAATAATAATTTTATAATGAATTTAATTATTCTAAAGAAATATATATTAACCGTCTTCCCCTATTTAACTTAGGGTAAATAAAAATTGCATTCATGCAAGTGTGGGGATTACCAACTCCAGAGAGTTTCATATTTCATTTTCCTTAAACACCATACAATAATGGTAATAATATTTAAATTAATAAAAAATTATGATAATTAAAAAAAATTATATTATTAATTGATAAAAAAAATAAAATACATTTCTCATGATATATTGGAAAATAAATCATCCAACATGTATACGTGTGGACTATCGCATCCTTGAAATGATCAATTTCCATTTTTATTTTCATTACATCATTACTTGGATGGTAATTAGAATGTTATTAGCTGATAAATTTAATTTTTTATGTTGTTATTATTGATTAAGAATTAAAAATAGTACAATCTATTAACAATATGCGTAACAAACAATTGTAGTAAATTCAACTGTCCAAAAGAGCATTCTAGGAGAAAAATAATAATTTTTTCATACTATGTAATAACATTTTATGGGTTGTATTTTTCTTATAATTATTTTTAATTACTAAATAGAACACTAATAAATACTAAATAAATTAATTTTCCTTCATATCTAATGATATTACAAATAAATCACTTTGTAATTATCCCTTAATTAGGATATTTTTTGGTTGGGGTTTTTTAAACCACATACTTGAACAATCTTGTAAATTCATATCATGGAGGACTATAGGAATTTAATTTATGGTAATATATGATATAAATAATTAAATAATGATTTTATTTTATTTTTTGGATGAAAATATTAATATTAATCAAATTTATTAAGATAACAATGTTTGTTCATGAAAAATCATCGAAAAAACTCATCACTAATTTCGTCTTTAAGGGTTGTAAATAAAAATCATATAGTATAAAATGATAAAATTATAAATAATTAAAAAAATCAGAAATTCATTTTCGTTCTATTACCTGATAATTATGAACTTTTCAAAAGAATTGTGAACAACACTATCATTACCATATTAGTTCAAAACAATCATGATTACTCACCCAATATAAAAAATGATAATAATTAACTAATATAGATGCACTTAGTAACAATAAATTATGTTTATAAATGGTTATTGATATGAAAAATGTTCTTAAATGGGTTATAAAGATATTTAATTAGGATATATATGAACATATATACAATTTTTGACTATATAGGAATTATAGTTAGGGTTTTTATGGTCTCAATTATTATTGTTTGAGACATGTTACGTGTTTTCAACATATATACTTTTTATAGTGGTATATTGATTTAATGTCCCATGAATGTTTTATAATTTATATACCTATAAATAATGTTATATACTATTCTAAATATTTTTCTTTTCTTCAAATTTTTTATGATTGATATGTTACTCTAATCGTAAGAGTCTTTTGTTACTCAATTTTTTTCATTGAGTTATGATTATTCTTTAGAAATAAATTCATATTGGTTTAGTGTGTAATTACATTTTATTTTAGTATATGGTGTTATGCCATTGTTTACATTTTTACAACATAAAATCCATTTCAAATGTTTCTTGGTTCTTGGAGTATGTTTTCCATAAAGGATGTTGATAACTCAATACTGTTTTCTTTGAGTCATAACATTTCATCTTGAACTTATATTTTCTAGCACTCAGTTCTTCGATGATAATATTTATTATACAGTACATTATCATCATATCCAGTTTAAATTGAATTATAATTAAAATATTTTACATTGTTTAATCTCTTTCCCCAAAAGTATACAAATGTTATGAATAATTCTTATTTTTTATGAAAATTTCCCCCCTTATACATTTTTTTCTTTTTTGCTACTATTATACTTTATAATTTTTAACCTAATTACACTTTATATCATTTTTCTTATATAAATCCCTTATCGTCTTTAAAACATTCTGTTTTTTACAGTTTTTAAAATATGATATTTTTGAAAGTGTACTTTAAAAATATCATAATGTTTTTCCTTTCATGTTCAAATATTTTGTCTTCCCGGACATTTTTTCGGATTACATTATATCATTTCAAATATAAATAATTGGAGATTATTTTTATCATTATTTTTTCATACATTTCACTTCACCATTTTAAAGAATGACTTTTGAAAATGACTCGTAACTTCGTCTTTACGATGAAATAGAAAATGTTTTCTATAAATCATATTACATTTTCACATACATTTTCATTTTCATATAATGAAGGATTTACCCTAATGAGACTTCTATTTCACGATATAAAATCTCTTTTAAATTATTCAACTTATATTTTTGGGAGGTTGTAAGCACAATATCAAAAAAATCAAATACATGATCCTTTCATATATAGAATCATTCAAATAATTCTTCGTTAAAGGGAATTTCCCATATATTTTAACAACATTTTATGTTTCTTTTATTATAATTTCGATATGATATTATGTAACCATCCACCACCTTTATATGTATTGGTAATTTATTTATTTCTATCAATGAAATGATCCATCACATCCTTTTTCTTTCCAAATAATAATCTTTTATAGTTGTGATTTTCCTTCCATTGTATTTAATCAATGAACCCTCTATATTTCCATCATTTTATTGAATTATGTTCACCTAGATTCCAATGATCGATTGGTTTTGGAAATTATTTACTTATCCATATATCCCTTGATCTATAAATTTTTAGTTTGAGGGATTATTTCAAATAAATATAATGTATATAATAATTGAGGAGATGTTGAAGGTCTATATATTTTTTATTATGATACAAATGTCTATAAATTACTCTGGAAAGATAACTATGTATTTTTTAACCACCAATATTCCTTATTGGTATGGGTTGTTATCATTTTATCACTTTTATTAACATCGGGAAAATTAATATCATTCCTTATGTTTGTATTCCAAAATGGATGATTGTTAGAAAATATTATTATTTATTATTTATTTATTTTTTCATATAATGAATTAATTGTAATTAATTAGTGATTGGTGGATCACATCTATATTATAGTGAACCTTGTTTTTCATAAATTACTGTTACATAATTTTAATGGTAAAATAATAATTTTCTTAAAAATATAGGATCCAAAGGTTTAGTTTCGTGGTAAAATTTGGATAATACATAAAATTTACAAAATAATATATAATCATCTATTTATTTCCTTCTTCTCAAACATCTTAATGGCCATTATGTTGTCCATAGTACAAGTATTCACCTGAACATATACATCAAAATAGGTGATCTAAAACCTATTTTGATGATAGATATGAACATGATTCAATATAACATGGGTGAAAATAATCATTATAATCATAACAAAATCTTGGGATCATCCTCATAATCATGAGGGGAAATAATAGATAGAGGCCTGGAATGTGGAAATGCACAAAAATGAAACATCAAGTCTTATTGGTCAAATACCACACATAGTTTAAAAAAATAGAATCATGTTCATAGATATTTCACATTATCTCATTATATTCATCACATTACCCGATTTATTAGAGAACTATATAATTTCAGGAACACCTATCACATCATAAAATTTTCATTATCTTGAATTCCACATAGAAATATTTCAATCACTGATATAAAATAACCCATGGAATGGAATGAATTTTATTTACAAAATCTTAAATTCATAAACATTGGAGTTCCCAGGATAATAAGGGAATAATATTCTTGTTTTAAATATTTATTGAAATAAAAAATAATTTTATGATAAGTAAAAGATATGTTTTTTAAGAATATTTATTTTTCAAGAATCGTTTCATTTTTCATAAAACTAGATTGGAAACATGTATATCCCAAAAAATAAAATTTAATGAAAACAGATAATGTGTATATAGAAAAATAATCAAACATCCATACAATAAATTGATGAAAAATAGAAAATCCAAGGGAATGGTGTTGGGTTTGGGAAATCCCCATACCAAATGTACAATTTCATTCTTCACATTAATATCCTAGATAATCAAATAAAATTAATTAATTTAAAAATAAAAAACCTTTTGTAACTTTATTTTATTTATTATATTTTTATTGAGTTCATTTATGGGCTTTTAAATGAGTTATAGAGTTCAATTTCATCATTCATGAGTGTTTTTTTTCCTCATTTTAATGACAGGTTCTCAAGTATATATGTTTGGAAACTCATGTAGAATTAGAATAATTATCCAGAATGGAAATTATAGGCCATTAAGTATCATCCATAAGTTTTAATGGTTGTATATTTCATTTATTTATATTATATGAGGATGAATCATTAATTAATAAATTATTGATAATCGTTTAGATTATTACAGTGGTTTCTTATCACAATGAACTTAATTTCTTTTAACGTTTATTATTATATAAATATTTTACATACAAAACATTTAAAGTGTAATAACATACACTTTAAAATGTATTTTAAAATTTTAATTTGTTTTTATTTCCAACCTTAGTGGTTTAAGGAAAAATGAAAACAAGTCTTCCTTGAAGGTGATAAATGAATACCTCAAGAATGATGGATTCATTTTAAGAATAAAAGGGAGAGTTGAAGGGTTTTGATGATGGATTATTCCATTAAAATAATAACATTAAATTATATGTATGTTAATTGAGATATAATTTTATTTGTATGAGGTAATGTGAGGGGGTAAAAAGAAAAGAAAAGTATATTAAATGAAATTAAAAACAAAGAAAGAGGATTTTACCTCATGAATCCATCTCCTTGAGAACCTCATTAGGGAAAAGTGTTTGATATTTTGAGGATACCAAGTGCTCTTAAAATTAGGGGAGGGGCTTTATAAGATAATTTTTTTGAATTTGGATAGGGATCAATGGTTGGAAGGTGTGAGGAGAAGAGGTGGTGAGGGGTGGTATTTTTAGGGGAGGAGAGGGGTGGTTACTCATTATTTTATTCATTAGTTAATTATTTTCACTCAAGACTATGAATAGTTTGAGCATTATCACTAAATATATTAAAATAATTATGGGCAGTAAGATATTATGGACTGTACATCATCATTGACTCAATGAATAGTTCATTTAACATATATAGTATCTATTCCGCAAGTTACGGTGTTTTATTATTCACAAAAAAATCTTGTATTTCAAAAAAACCTTGAAAATTTACCCTAAACATTTTTTTATATGTATAATTCAGAAATAAACCCTATTTTATGAAAATAATTTTATATGTCTGAAGAATTCATTTATTTAAAATCATCATTTAGTTATAAATACTGATTTTAAAATTATAACTTATTTTATAAAACTTTTAAAAATTGATTATGTAAGTATTAAATTATCTTATAATCATAATAAAAAATATTAATTAGTAAATAAAGTTTTAGAAAATAAATTTTCTTTTAAATCGTTATATTAATTATAAAATTGTAATTAAAAATTTATAACTTGCAAAAATATTGATAGCTAATTAATAATATCTAATACATTTATTTTCTTATACTTTGATATAATTATATAATAATACCCATTATAAGATACTTAAAATTTATTTATAATTTCATGGGTTAGGTTACTATTCTATTCATCAGCATACTTTTTATAAGCTTCATATTACTATTCCAGTGGTCAAGTTACTATTCCATTAGGATAGGTTTTTTTAAAAAAAAGTACCTCTTATTTCATGCATTCTTTATTTATAAAGTTTTTATTGTGATTTAAAAGTTATTTTATTTGGTTTATAATATTTGCAATAATTATAAGAATGGATTTTCTATTGATAAATTTTTGGGTCTTTACATTATTCCCCCTTATGAATTTTACCTTCAATGTTTTGTTTCATATTATAAGATTAATATATGTGAGGGTACTTCTCCATAATCACAATCAATGGTTCCCAAGTTTCCACTTCGTACATATGGTTTCATCATATTACTTTAATTATGAGATAAGTCTTATTGAGAATAATATTATCTCTATATATTAATATCCTCACTATATTCTCCTCATAATAGAGAACATCTTCCAACTGTACCACCTCCAAATATAGTACATATGAGGGATTCGGTATTTTATTCCTCAATAGGGATTCATGGAAGACATTGTGTACATGAAACATGGTTGGTTGATGTGTTAGTCGATAGGGCAAAACTCCAAATCAATCAAGAATATAAAATGGGTTGATGTACATGGGACTTATCTTTCCCTTCTCCCGAAATCACAAGACCCACTTTCATGGTGATAGGTGGAGGAATACAAGGTCTCTAACATTAAACTCAATATCTCATCAATGATTATTTTCATAGATCTATTATCAACTTTGGGATGACTTAATGTGTTACTAAATAGTTTTCATCTTTTACACCATTTCTATGACCAAGTATGGTCCTAGAAGATGAAATTCACTAACTTTATCCCAGCACACTGGTGTTCTATACCTTTTCCCATAAAGGACACCATATAGAGCTATTTGGATGCTTGATTGGAAACAATTTTTCTAATAAAACATAACCAGAGGTATATATTGGTCACATCCTCCTTTGAATTCCATAAAACATGTCCTTAACAAGTCTTTGACTATCTGAATTGTTCATTTAGATTGGACGTCATTTTGACGATGATAAGTCATACTAAATTTCAACTCTCTATTTAGAGAATATGGGATACTCTTTCAGAACATGTAGGTGAATATCATCTCTCAATCAAATACAATCAATAGTAGTACTCAATGCAACCTTACCATTTCTCTAATGAATATTTTTGCATGTAATTACAGTGATAAGTCCCCATAAATTGATATAAGGTTAGTTTTCTTTGTATGATGGTCCCTAAAACCCATATAGAAATATTTCTTATATATATCCTCATAAATCTGGTGAGAAATTATGTGGTGATGTTTTCCCATTTTCATGTTGGTATGGGTTATGGTAGCATCATCCATTTATAATGTTTTTCATTTATCCTTCACTTGATGACATACCTGGAAATTTGATGAATATTCAGTTATCTCCTTCATATTTTCCCACTGAAAGTTCTCTCAAGGATCGCAATACATATTTGTGATCCCTGGGTGAATAGAGTAGGTTCAGCTATGTTCATCATTTTGAATCTCATTATTTATATTTAAATAATATGGAAAACATAATTGTGACCCAAATATTAAAACTCAATCCTTGTAAATTTTAACCTCTGATGATTTCTCCTTTCACATAGCTTCCACCATATTTGGAATTTCCACATCATTTCTTTGATCATAATTTATTTTTTCCATAATGGATGGTTAATCAATCATTTGAGAAAATATTGATGATGTTCCTTCCTTAATTATTCCCATATTTATCCTTTTCAATTCTACGAATATTAAATCATTTCAATTCTCATCATTCATAATGTTGTATGATCCTTTCTTCTTAGAGCATCATCCACTTTATTCGCCTTAACAGGATGGTAGTGGATTAAAGAGTCTTAACCCTTAATTAGTAATAGCCATTATCATCAGTTTATATTTAGATACTTTTAGGTGAATATATATTTTATTCTCTTATGATCAGTATATATTTCACACTTCTCCCCATAGAGATAATTCCACCTAATTTTCAATGCAATGTTCACATCTACCAACTCCAAATCATGCCTAGGATAGTTTTTTCCATTAATTATCAACTTCATTGAGGATAAGTATATCACTATAACATTTTTAATGATTACAAAGTCCAAGACTATTTTGAAGAAATTTTTTATACTATAAAGAGTTCCATGCTAGTCGAAAGTGTGAGAATTAGTGTAGTGATAAGACTCATTTTAAACTATTTAAAGTAGTCTCCACATTAAATAGTCCATAAAACGTTTTCCCTTGCAATTCATCTTCGATAGTGTTTGTGAAAATAATGTGAAGTTATTCAAAAATTATTGATAATAACAATATAGACTAATGAAACTATGGTTCTCTATTGCAGATGTAATCCAGGGCCACTCCTCGGTTTCCTTTATCTAGGAATGGCCCATAGATATTCCTTTGTGGGTGAAAACATGCCCCAAGAATGATACCTCCACCATCTAGAACTCAAATTTTCTGTACATTGAAAAAAAGTTACCCCTTCTAACATTCCTTAACAATGTATTAAAATGCTCCTAATGTTCCTCCTTCCTCTTGGAGTATATCAGAATACTATCATGAATAGGAACTAAAATAATTCTAGTTAATCTCTAAGGGATATAAACATTATGTCCATGAATATATTTGGAGAATTTTTAAGTCCAAAGGGCATCATTATGAAATCATAGTGTACATACCTCATTCCAAAGGAAATCTTGGGAATATCTTCTTTCCTTAATATTAATTGGTGATATCCCAACCAATGGTCCACCTTATGGAAATACATGGTACCACGTAGTTGATTAAAAAAGGAATATATCCGTGGATAGGGATAAATTTTTTTATCATGATTTTTTTGACCTCATAATAATCAATGTGGAGGAATATTGATCCATAATTTTTCTTGATGAAAAGGACCAATACACCCTATAGTGAGGAACTCATTCCTATAAACCCCTTGTCTAGATTCTCTTATAACTAATTCTTCTGTTCTTCCAACTGAATGGTGGACATTATATAAGGTGTCATTGATATAGGTCAATATTTATTCGTAAGATAAATTGAGAACTCAACCTCTTGATTAGGAGGAAGACAAGTAAATTCTTTTCGTAACAAATCAGTGGAGTCCCTTATAATAGGATTGATTTCAATCATTATTCTCTCCTTTATCTAAATCATTCAATCCATATTTGTTTTCCAATAAATCTATAATATCCACAATTGATATGATGGATCCAATGAATATTCATCCTCTTTATTACACTTTTAAAGAATGGAAGGATGCTTCAGGATGCGCAGATTTATCTCCCTTTACTAACAATTGATGTTGGATTTGTTTAAAGATAGCCAATACATGCTGAAAATAGTATTAAACTCCCCCAAAGGAATCAATATAAAAAATTTTATGAGTTTTATTCCATAATAATTAACCGAGAAATATTTATAAACATTGGATGAAATAATTCCCCAATTTTTTGTTCCTCATAGATAAACCAACCCCATACATTGATGTTATATTTCTATAATTAGACTAGACATGCAAGATATGAAAAAATGTGTTGAACCACAATAAAATAGTACACACACTATTCTTGAATGAATAACCATAATACCTATCATCACATAATTTTCAAGCTCCACCACAGAATTTGTGATGGCATAATCTTTCCCTCTCTCTATTATAATTGGTGGTTAATTATGGTGATACCCTCTAGGACTCAGGGTTTAGTATACAGGCTTGAATGGTGTAATTTCTCTAAACATTTGATGAATTGAACCATGGGTGGTTATCACCTTTTCTCCACCACATTTTACTCTATTTTCATGTATCTTTTAAATACATGATATTGATGGTCTTCAGTACCACACTTATAGATTTCCTGGGTAACTCTAAGCCAATTCGCATGATGCTTCTTACCACATTATTGACATGTGGGTTGCTGAGTTTTCATTCCAATTTTCTAATTAGACAATCCATCTTGAAACTCCATCATTCATTTATTATCTCAATATCCATTGGAATATTCTCTGAAATCTATCCCCACTTTGAGAGCACATCAAACAACTTATTCCTAAAACCAAAAGTCGTGAATTTATTAAGCATTTAGAAGGTTTGGATTTAAAAAACTAAAGATTATATCAATTTTAATATCATTGTTGATACGAAATCCTGAATTTTACCATTAAATAATTTCGAAATTTTATTCATAAGGACATAAAATATTCACCTTCATTTTTCATCATCTCTATGGATTCACTCCCCATCTTTGTACAAACATTTTTAGTGAAACAATGGTTAATAAACATTATTTTAATGCCTTACCACACCACCACTTCCATTTCCCCATTATTGTTGGAGTTCTTAAACAATGACCACCAATGGTTAGCCTCTCCATCTCGATGTTAAATGGAAAAATTCATCTTCTCCATCTCATAACAGTGATGTATTGAAAAGATATTTTCCAATGAGTTGACCCACTATTACATGACTAATTGATAGAAAGATCCACAAAATGTCAGTGGTCATTACCACATAAAAGACTCTATTTATAGTTTATCACTACTATGTAAAGGAATATGTTCCACATTATTTAGGTTATTTTTAAAATACAATGGTATCTAGGTAAGAATCACCATGAAATTTTTAACTCCACCTCTCAAATCATTGGTGATGTCATTCGGGAAAACGTTCTATTGTCCCTCGTATAGGCTTTTGGCCTCGGTTCTCCTGATTCCCACCATTTTCTAAAATATTAAAGGTTAGAACAAAAATGTTTTCAAATATTCACAAATAAAAAATCTCTTCCTTTTTACCATGAAGACTAAATTCATGTCTTAATGGATCCCTATTTTTAAAAAATTTCAAAAAAAAGCTTCTTCGGTGGTTATACAGTCCTATACTAAAGGCCTTCACTATGGTTATATAATCCTAATTCCCAAATTGACTATACTATGCTTTTATATCAAAATTAGAGATCCAAATTTTTTTGTACATTACTACTAAATTGTTTTAAATATAAACAATATAATAGTGCTACAAATCTAGTATCTAAAGGTTTATTTTAATGGAAAAGATAAGACCATACATAAATTTTACATAATAAAACATAAATATATATTTATTTTCTTCTTCCTAAAATTTTTATTAGCCCTCATGTTCTCCATAGTACATGTATTTACCTAAGGATATACCTCAAAAACGTGTGATAGAGAATCCTAGTAAGAGGAAGATAAAAATATGAATCAATATAACATGTGTGAGCCTAATCATTGTCGTCATAACATAAGCATGGGATTATCGTCCTAGTAACAAGAGGAAACATTAGATAAAGGCTTCAAATGTGGTAATGTGTTAAAATGAACCATTATTTCATAGTAGTCAAATACCACACATAGTTGTGAAAAAATATAGCATAATTTTCATCAATGTTTTACTTTATCTCATGAAATTCATCACATTACCCAATTCATTGCAACACTTTATAATTCTGGGTGCACCCGTCACATCATAACATTTACATTATCAAGCACACCACATTGAATGTATTTTAGTCGTGGTTATAAAATAACCAATGGAAAGGAATTAGTTTCATTTCATAATGAATAAATACATAAAAGTTTCAATTTCCAAGGTAAATATGGCAGTAGATTATTGGTATCAATCTTGATTAAAGACAAAACAATCACTTGAGAAAACAATATGTGTTTTTTTAAAGAAGGGTAGTTTTGGAAAATTACTTTCATTTTTAATAAAACAGGTTGGTAACATTAATATCCTTGAATAGAAAAGGGATGAAAAAAATAGAAGATATTTATTGAAAAATAACGAAATATCCATGCAGAAAAAGGTTGAAAGGGAAAAAACCAAAAGGAAGAGCATTGGGTTTAAGAATCCCCATTATATTATGACTGAATTTTTTCTCCATGTTAATATCTCTGATAAAAAAATTAAATTTCTTTACTGCATAACATAAAACCATTTATACATCAATTTTATTAATTATCATTTTTGTAAGTTCATTTATAGGATATTGATGATTTATATAATACAATTTTGTCATTCATTAGTGTTTATTTTCTTGGTTTTTTTGATCTGTTCTCTTGTATATAAGTTTGGAATGTCTTTTACAATTGGAATAATTTTATAGAATTGAAATTTTTTGTCATTAATGGTCATTAGGATGTAAAATTTTTTATATATACCATGTTTTTCTATGATATAGGGATGAAACATTAGACAATAAATTAGTTATAGTTGATAAGATTATTACGACGGGTTTTTACCACAATGAACTCTTTTTGTTTTATCATTTAGTATTATGTAAATATGTTACATAATGAACATAAAAAGTGTTATAATATTAAAAATAAAATCCATTTTAATAGTGAAATTTTTTTCATGACCATATTTAAATTAGGTAAGGTAAAATAAAAACATGACATCTATGAAGGTGATAAATAAACACGTCATAGATATTGCTTTCATTTTAAGAATAACAGGGAAATGAGAAGGGTTTTGATGATGGGTTATTCCATTAGAGTAATAAAATTGCAATATTTGTAAGGTAATAGTGTTATAATACAATTTTGATGAGGATAGTTGGGGAGAGAATAAGAAAATAAAATAACATAAAAATAAATTGAAAGAAAAGAAATCATATTTTACATCTCGAATCCTTCTTCTTGAGAACATACTTAGGGAAAATGGTTTGGTATTTTTTTGAGACTAAGTTCTCTTAGACATGGGGGAGGGGCTTGAGAAAATTATTTGGAATAATTTGGACAAGGCACAAATGTTGGATGATTTGAGGAGAAGAGGCACAATGGGTGATATTTATATGGGTGGAGAGGGGTGTTTTCTCTTTTCTTTTATTTGGTAGTTAATTATTATTTCTCAATATTTGAAATAGTTTTAGAGTTATCACTAAAAATAATGAAACTATTAAGGATATTTCTATATTAATGTTCATAAACTAGTGATGACTCAAGGAATAGTGTATTCAACTTATATTGTATATATATCATAAATTACCATATTTTTCCATTCACCCAAAAATAAAGTATTTTTTAAAAATCTCAAAAATCCACCATAATCATTTTTCAATATGTAGATTTCAAATATTAAATTCATTTTATAAAATTAATTTCCTATGAATGAGAAATTTAATTTTTAAATAAAACCATCATTTACATTGAAAATACTGATTTTATAGTTATAAAAAATTGTATAACACCTTAAAAATTATTTAATGTTTCATAAAACTATCATATAATCATAGGAAAAAATAAATAAACTTATAAATACATTTTATGAAAATAAATTTCCTTTAAATTGTTATAGTAATTATAAAACACTAATTAAATATTTATGACCTACAAAAAATCAACACATAATTAATAATTTCTAATTCATTTATTTACATATACTATGATATAATTATAGAATTTTACCATTTATAATATTCTTAAATATTTTATAATTTCTTCGGTGAGGTTACTATTCTATTGGTCAGTTGACTATTCATAACTGTCATATTACTATTCCAAATTTCATGTTAGCATTAAATTATGATAGGTTCCTTATCTTCTACAATTACTTCTTATTTCATCAATTCTACATTTATAAAAAACTATTGTGTTCTAAAAGACTTTTGACATGGTTTATACTTTATGACATATTTTTAAGAAGGGAATTTCCATTTTAATAATTTTTTCCCTTACATGTACTTCTCCCCCTAATGTGTCAATAGGTATTATGAGAAAACAAATCTTGGGTATTTTAGTGTATATCTTCCAAAAACTAGATATTTGTTAGACATAGGGAATTTATAGTAATATCATGATGTCTTGGATTATTTAATAGAATTGGTTATTTGACATAATTCATTTCATCATTGAGGAACTATTTAATTTTATACAAGTATTTATTTTGGATATAATAACCACGGATTGGTATTGATCATAGTTTAATTTGATTATGATATTATTTTTATTATTTATTTATATAATATTATTTATTCTCACTTTATTCTCACTTATTATATTTGATTGTCATTGATTATTTGTAACCTTACTAATAATTTGAGCTCACCCCTTATTATATATTCATTTCCTCATGTTATAAAAGAAATTATTACATTGGATATGTCTAATAGTATATATTGTGTGTATAATTTGAGATAGAGGTTGAATAATTTTTATGGAATAAGTAGTTTCTTGTAGAGTACAAATAAAAATTCCATTAACTGAGAAAGAAATGTCCTTTTTTAGTTTACGATATATACAAATTATTTAAATATTGAGGGATAAATGGTCTTGGGGATTTATGTAATTCAATATTTTCATTATGTAATGTCATTATTTTATAGTTATGTCCAAGAATCTATAGTAGGAATAGAATCCAGTATGTAGACTGTGTATAAAAAACACTTATTTTTAGTAGTTATATTAATGTACGTTTCATCATGTCATAAATTTTTTTTATAATCCATTCATGGTTAAAACATGGGTTTGGGATGTGTCTGTGGTTGTTGGAGTGAATTAAAATGATTTCTAGAGGTTTTTTTATAAAATAGGAATAAAAAACGTCGTCGTATAGGTTGTGGTGGTCTCTAGTGAAATCCTTTAGAAAAAGGAAAGGGGGAAATATTTGTGGATTTGGGAATAGAGAAATGGTGTTGTAATTATTCACCAAAGTATGGGTGACCTCCCCATTTCTATTATGGATGATATAGTGAGGGAAAATTGGTAAGCATTTGGGAGCATGCCAATGGAGTAATTGTTTTGGGTTGTATTTTTAAGGACCCAATGATTAACAATAAATAATATTGATTTTTCTTGAAGAATTTATTCTCTTAAATTAGATTATATTTTTATATTTAGTGTTTAGAGAACTATTTCATCACTTATACATTACAAAACCATATAATAGAAAATTGAATCTTCTGATTTGTATCCATTTTTCCATAATATATAACTTTTAATAAAATCCTGATTTATTTTCATGTAAAATATTCTTAAATTTCCATGTAACATCTTATTTTTTCCTTACAAATCCTTAAATCCTGTGAAAATCATTTTAAAAAATTTGATGAGACCAAAAATCTCAGTATGGTATACAAAAAGATATCAAATAATTAGTCAAGAGAAAACATGAAAACACATATAATGTTTTACCTTATCTACAATGTTCATTGATCATATAAAACATTTTCACATAAAAAATACACACATGTTTCTCAGTGAATGTAATTAAAACCTATATAAAAAAACCATTTTCAGTTACCTAGAGCGTCATATTCATAGTACCCTTTTCAAAACCCTTTTAATTGGAATAACCATACGAACAAAATCAAATATCAACATTATCTAATGAATTATAGAGATATTTGGGCACACCTATTGTTTAACCAATAATCGCCTCACTCGGTGCAATTTGGTCCACCCTATCATATGAGTTATAAGGGGATTACCTTGTTCTATATAATCCACCCCCGCATACAAGATGTAATGGTATTACCCAATACTATTTTGGTGCATTGATTTCCAATGTATAATTATTAAGTACCTTATCATGAATGAAAAAATATGATTGAAAATTTTCATTTAAAAAAATTCAAAAATCACTATTAAACTCATAAAAAATCACTTTTGGATATCAAAATACACTTTAATTTCAAAATACCCTTGATCTGGCCTTAGAATGTCTCTACGGTGGTCATTTCCTCATCATCTTGTCACTCGAATTCTTCTTGCCTTCAAGTATCCCCTCTTGTATCCAGTCTTCATTTTGCGCCTCACCTCCAACTAGATTCTGAAGGTTCTACAACGGTTTCCTAGAATCCATTCACCCTTTGTTTGATGTGTGTTTTTTTGTTCCTCACTATGATGTATCTGGGATCTCCGATGGGGATCAAAGAGCTCTTGATTGACCACTTTACAGGGACTTACAGGCGGTTGAGTTGTCCATCTTACAGCGGACTGGAATTACTTCTCTACCTTCGGATCCAGTTTCCGATATAGGCACCACCGATTTGGATCAGTCAGCGTTTTGGCATTGGCATTTCATGCTCCAGGTGGTGGTTGTTATTCGAGCAGAGTCTTTGTGGCTCCTTTACACGGTGGTGAAGGTTTCTGAGCTGGCTCAAGCTCCTTAGAGCGGTGGATTCTGAAGCATTGGAGGTAGTGTGTGGATTTTGATTGGGGGGTCGACTTCTTCATGCTTCTGAGATTACTTGGTTGCTACCTACTCGAGAATTGTGGTTGATTCCACTTGATTGGTGACTTTGCTGCAACTTTGATGGTTTTTGGATGGGTGTTACTTCGCATTGCAGACTCTTAACAGACCGCTCTTATAGTGAAGGTTTTCTTCTGCTTTTTGATGTGTTTACTGATGCAATGGTGGTGGTTTCAGGAGTGATTTGTATGAATATCATCCTATTTTTCATTGGTCTTAATGGCTCTGTTTTCTCTCGAGTTGCTGATTTCAACACGAGTTCTTATTTTCCTTGTTTCATATGGTGCAGTGTATATTTTTTCAGGTGTCGATGTGTAGGTAGCCTCGAACGAGGGATGGGTGTGTTGAAATTCACCATCTAGCCATTGGTCATAATCTTGATGGACTAAAAGGTGCATTTTTAGGACTTTCACTCAGTTTTTTTGTCAGATCTTGTGTAACATCACATGACATTGCTTAAATCATTTTCATGCTTTTTTTGGTAGAGCGGCTCTTTTGAGAGAAGGGTGTGCTGGCTCCTTCTATCTGTCTCTCCTCCACACTCCTATATTGGTTGGAGAGGTTCTCTAACATGTTTTATTTCCATCACGGTGCATCTTCTTTGAAGAGGGGGTGATGCAACCTTTGGACTGATCACACTATTGTACATTCTGGTGAGGGGGGGGGGCAATGAGGCTTTTACACGATCTTGTTGGATGTTTTCTTCCTTTGATCTTACAGCCCCATTTTTACATTTGTCTTTTTTGTTTCCCTAGGAATTTTCTCCTTCTCTTTAATAGGTTCCATCTTTCCTAGTCATAAAAGAGTTTCTTGTGGTTTTTTGTTCTATAAAGAGAGATTTACCCTCAAACTTTTAAAAAAAATGTCACAACGGCAGAAAAGTTGTATTCACTATTTATGTCAAGAAGAGAATATACCTTTTGTCATTAATCAAGACATTATGTATAAAAAATGAAAATATATTCCTTAAAAGTTAAATTAAAATAAAGTAAAAAGAAAAATAAAACATAATTTATAAATATTTTATTTCCATTAATTCTATAACAAAACAATTTTAAAAACATATACATGCAAAGGGAAGATTTGGAAAGAAAACATCGGAATAAGATTTTTTATTTTAAAAAAATTTCTCTTATCACATTGGAAATATTTGAATAATAAACACTATGAAAGGATAATATTAAAAAACGTTAAATAACATGTTGAAATATAAATTCATGACATAAAATTTAAAATTAGATGTATATACACCATGTAAAATAATATCATTTGATGACATCAAAATATGCCTCAATGAAAGGAGATTGAGACGAAGTCCCTTACCATGAGTACAACATGTCACATGTGTCTTTGTCATTCTAAATAATAAACTTATATAAATTTTTTATTTTCATGAGAACCTCTTTCATTTTTATTATTAATTTTATTTCACTTATTAACAAGTTATATACATTTTCTTAATCAGTTAAATTTATGTCGGATGTTTTCACCATATTCAGTTTATATGTCAAAAATGAATTCTGTGTGTTTAATATGATTAAGGAGATCATTATTTAAACATATATATAAAAATAATAATTAAATAATTATGATATTATGCCTTTATTATACTTTAAAATTCAATCATGAAATATGGTGGTCAAAAATCAACTTACATTATGATCATGGAGATGGTAGGTCATACGTAAGCATGAGTAATATTTCCACTTCTCACAGATCATTATGGAAAGAATGTAAGTAAAATTTGTCATTAAATAATGATAATAATATCTTAAATGAAATATTATTTAATTATATATTCTTATATATATCATTCATGTGATCTGGTGTTAAAAAAAGAATCGTATCTCCTCGAGGAGGTGGCATTCCATACGTCCACGAAACACGTTATTTTATTTAGTGAGAGAAAAGGTAAGAAATAAAATGATATATTATATTTTAAGAAAGATAAATATTTCATTATTGTCATAATTATATCATTTATATCATATATAATCATTATATTTGCCGTTACTACCTTTAATTTTATGTGTTAGTGAAAAACGGATCACATTTCTTTATGATGGGTTAGTTTGTCTTACACATGAAAGACATTATTGAATCCCATATAAAATATAATATAAAAATGTCTATATTATACAATTTATTAAAATTTATTATTATTCAATAAATATCTTATATAATTATTATATCCATCATCATATCTAAACATGAGATGTGGTAATAGAAAAATGTAAGACATAATTTCCCAAGGAGGTGGTCCTCCATACACAAGAATGATGTTTTTGTAACGCATTGGATGAAAGAGGGAAGTTATTAAGGTTATTAATTTAACATAATAACCTATAAACAAATTTAATATAAATATGATACTTTATAATCATCTATTAAGAATAATTTAAGTGGTCGGATTAAAAAATAAAAGAAAAACGCACATGGATCAACATGGCCGCTTTTTTTCATCCTCGTTAGGTTTACACCAAAATCCTTATTGTGTTGAAATTATTCCCAAAATAATGCATATAGGATGAGGGAATGAATTTTAAACTGATTCTGGAAGGTATTTTATGGAAAAAATCGATTTTAATGAGTGAATAATATAGGATACTGGTTGTCCTTTTATAAGTTGGGGAGAGGACACATTATGAATTTCATAAAAGAAATTAGTGGTCCCACATTTTTCATAATGAAAAGGGTTTAAAAAATGGAACATGTTCAAACCATAGGGGTATAATAGTCATAAATTTTCTTTTAGATAAGTATTTTTTTCATTTTTAACCTTATCATTTTTAGTTTAACCTACCTAGTAAACATATTTTTACCTTAACAACTATAATTAATTTGCACTGTTTTCACTATTAATTTTTGTCAAAAATTAATTTGACCTAATTAAAAATTAAAATTTATGATTATTAAAAATATGGAATAAATTTTTAGAAATTCAATTCACATAATTTGAAAAATTAAATTCAGTGTCAATCTCACAAACGCGGTGAGACAATAGGTTTTTAAGAAGAGTATTTTTCATAAAAAGATGATTCTATATTAACTATATAATGAATTTTAATCTTTGTACGAAATTATAATAAATATTAAATTTATATAAAATAAAAAATTCATTTAAAAAATTCCATATTTTTAATTATTTTAATCAATTAAAATTTACAAACATTATTCATTTTAAACAAGTTTTTAGAAAACCCATATTTAATCTATGAAAAACATAAACTAGAAACAAATATAATGTTAATTGGAAAGAAATTAAATTTATTAAATATATATAAATAATAAATATGTTAATTTTAAATATATTCAAAATGTATTGGTACTTTTAGATTACTTAATTTATTGAAAACAGAAGACATTTTACCTAAATCAGAATTTTCCACTATTCAATAAAAATCCATATACTTTGAAAAATCCAAAAACATCACACAATGTAAATATTAATACGATGATCTAAAAAAGATAATAGTTTTATAAAATTAAAATTCTAAAATTTATAAATTAGTCTTTGATATAAAACCTTATAGTGAAAAAGTTTAATTAAAATTATTTCCTTTTTGTTTAAAAAAATACTAAATATATTTATTACTAATATAACTGACGAATTAATTTTAAGAAATAAGAAAATTATTAATTCTATCAGTACCAACATCTTTAATTATTCCCAAATTTATAAATATCATCATATCGATTTTATTCACATTTTAAACAAGTGGTGATATATTTTCCTCACAGCATTTTCAGGTTCACGTGTTGCCTCTTCAACCATAATGTTTTTCAATTTAACCATAACCTAGAGAATTAACTTATTATTAAACAATTTATCACTATAAGAAATAATATAAATTGTATTTCCATCATAGTGAAGTTTTTTCTTTCAACTAAATAGCTTTCAGGCTCAAAACATGCGATGAATATAGAACATATTTCATTAACATTGAAACATGAAAAATTTTGTATACCTATGAAGAAATTAGAGACAAATACCCTCATTAGAAAATTGATCAAACATTATGCTGGTTTTAATATGTTTCAATGAACCTTGGACTTAGTTTTCCATTCTTACCAAAATAAATAACACATTACAATGGATGTACATTGTGAAATACATGACGACATACCTCAAAATAAAGATCATTCCCCCGGTTATCCATATAATGTTACTTCATACTTTGAGTTTTCCTCATGTTGTTGAATCAACTACACCTTCTACTCCATTTCATAAACTAACTCTATTCCCATAAACTTCCATTATCCTACACCATCTTAAAATATTGTTATTCTACACCTCTTTAAATATAATTCCTCAAATGGTGTGATCTCCATACTAGAATGAAAACTACTATAATATAAAAACTCACCCATAGAAAAATTTTGATCCTAAATTCTTTTTTAATATATTTAACATGAAATAATCATATCTTCTATGGTTTAAATCATCCCCTTAGTTTATACATCAAATTGAGGATAAAATGTTGTAGTGAAATTTAATTTTGTACCCAACACAATATAAATTCCATTCTTAAAATTATATTTCAACCTGGGATTACAGTATCATAAAATGGAGAGAGCCACCCAATGTAAAATGATTTTACCCTTTAGATATAATTGATAAACTATATATTCTTACATTAAATCTATAATTCAAAAAAAAGTGTGGATATTTATTCAATCGATCAAAAATATTTCAAATCACATTATTACCTCATTATGTATTGGAAATCCCACCACCAAATTGATGTATTTATTTTCCCATTTCCACTTCGTCTTTGGAAAAGGTCAATGAATCCCATTTGGTTGTTTTCATTCTGCATTATGTTTTTTTCTATAAAAAAAATTAATGGTAAATTAAGTAATATCTTTTTTCATTACATCCTAGTAGTAACTCTCCTAATGGTATTTGTACACCATAGTGCTTACGAAACGAATAGATAATAGCGAGAAATGAGCATTAATAAACAACTCATTCCTCAGCTCGAAAACAAAAGGGACAGATAATCAATTTCAAAATTTTAAGAAACCTTAATAAAAATATTAAAATTATAAAACCTACTATTCTTAACATATTATACCTTATCATGAAAATACTAATCCTCATATTTTGCTTGATTAATTAGTAATGATTAAGTCAACTTCACTAAAACATGAAAAAAAAATAGAGGATGTCCCTAGATTCACAACATCTAATAAAAAATAATATTTTTAACTGAATTTTCACATTCCAAATGTAACAGTGTTAATGTAGCAATTCTTTTTTAACTCAAAGAATCAAACTCAATTTTTTATTTCCAATATTATAATGAATCATGTAATAATAATTTTTCATCAGTTCTGGAGACCTTCTCTATATGATGTTCAATTCATTCTGAGGTAATATATACTTAATAACACCTTTTATTAGTATATATTTCACACTATACTCCCTATAAATGGTGCCTTAATATTTTTAAATAAAAAACCATATTAGATGATTAAAAATCATCTGTAGGGTAATTAAACTCCTGAGTTTTCAATTTAAGTGAAGCATAATAAATTACCATATCATTATACATTTGGACACTACCAAGACCTTTCAATAGATATTCACTATAAAATTAAAATTCCCCACTTCTAAAAGGAAAGGGAAAAATAATAGAATTTTCTAGTATTCGATTTAGTTCCTAAAAAAATAATCACATTCTTTTTTCCAAAGTAATTAAACTCCATTTCAAATTATCTTTGTTCGTGGGTTTGACAACTGAGTAAATGTTTTCAAAAAAAGATAGTACTAACAAGATAATTCAATAAAACTATGAATTTCAGTGATATTTAGGGGTCTTTAAAATTCATGGGTAACTTTTTTTATAAGTTTCAACAATTATTCCATCTTTAGAAACAATACCTCCAAGGAATCAAATTTTTTTCTAACAAATTTCACACTTTCTAAATTTACCATATAGTTTCTTTTATTTTATGTTTTTAAAAAAACCTTTGGTATATTTCATTTTCCTATTTACCTTTCGAATATAAAAAAAAATTATTAGTAAAAACAACCATAAACATGTCTAGGAACTCCTGCGAAACTCTATTCATAAGATACATAAATACAGTCGAAGCATTAGACAACCCAAACTTGATAACAAAAAACTCATACTGCTTATATCTATTATAAAAAATTAATATCATATTATATAATTCCTCCAATTTCTACAGTTGGTACTCCTACCATAGGTCAAATTTCAAAAAATAATGAGCTCTCTATTCCTGATGAAACAAATCATCGATATGAGGAAAAAGATACTTTTTTTAACAAGGATTTTATTCAATGCTATATAAGAAATTCAAAGTCCCATTAAACCGTATTTCTTTTTGGTAAAAAACATAGGATAACCCCATGGTGATGTTCTATGGTTAATGAAACTATTATTTAAATCATAAAATTTTATTTTCTATTCAAAAATTTACACTTCAGTAATTTGATAAGGGGTTTAGAAATAGACTAAGCATTAGGTACTATTTCTATAGTAAACTCAACCTCCTGATCTAGAATAACACTATGATAATCATCTTGAAATGAATCCATGTATCCATTTAGTACTATAATTTCACTAATTTTAACAATTTTATTTTATTTAATGAATTCATCTATGTAACATACACTACCAACTATAATCAATTTCTCAACTTTGTGATAATTAATAAAAGTAAATAAATCATTTAAAAAAACATTCATATCTCTTAAATTTATCTTATCATGACAAAATGAAATCTAATCCATAAAATGAATGATATAAAATTATAATATGGTCAGTTAAAAAATATTTGTAGGAAATACCATCCCACTATTAATAATAGAATGAATCTAAAAAATCATGGTTTCTTTAATACTTTCACAATAATATTTCAAAAAAAGTTTTAACTTATTCTCATATGGTGATATTCGAATTTTACATCAAAATTTCTCAAAAATAAAATTATGTAATGATCCAAAGTCAAATTGGTTATTGGAATAATTTTAATACGAAACTAACATACCTTTCACCACATCAATTGATTTCCTAACATCAACTATAGTAGAATAAAATAACTTTTCTACACCGTTATATTTCCAATCATGATAATTTCAATCCTATGAAACTTACATGGGACATATGTTAGCATAATGACTCATCTCATAGAAACTAAAACACCTATCCATTGGATGAATATTGGTAATCCCATTATTTAGTTTTTCATGACTCTTTTCTTTATATTCGCCAATACAATGACAAAACATACCACACCGAAATCACTTTCTAGATCATGTCTAACATTCCTTGACATTTTTATTACCACATATGGAAAATTATGGGACCTGACATCTAGAATTATTATCTCTTTTTCCAATTACCTACCACCTTGACCTCTCTTACTATTTCCATCTTTAGGAATATACAATTCATAAAAATCTACCTCCAATTTATTAGCAAATCGAACAACTTTTTCATAACTTTTAAATTATCATATGTTCAATACACTTTGTAAAAATGGTTTCAACCTTGAGTAAAATGTATGAATATTAGTATCTATGTCATGAATAAAATATGCCACATACCTGGACAATCTTGTGAATATTTATTCTTATGAAACTAAATTATCTCAATATATTTTCCTCAGTTCTAGGAATTTTTTTCCAAATAGCATCAATAAAATTTTGGGATATATTTATCCAGAAAAGTATAGTCAAATATTTTCCATTACGTAGATTCAATATCATTACTCTCCCTAGTATTCATAACCAAATACCATCATTTATCAACTTCATCATGAAAAGTATAAATTGTAATATTTACCTTTTTATGTTTCAACCACCCCAGGACATCAAATATCTTCTCTCAGGAATTAATTCATCCTTAGGATACAATTTGGTCAGATGATCTACTAAATGATAGGGGAAATTTCCTCATGAAATGATCTATAATTTACATGTTGCATTATGTTATATTGATCTCGTCTCCATCATGGATACCCCCACAATTTATATATTGTTTAAACTATGCCATAACTATAAAAAATTCCAATTCCAATTATCTAGGAATACTGATTTGGAAGGATATTTTCTTCTTTGTACCTTTTCACTAAAACTTACATGTTTCCTCTATGGACACCCATTCTGAGCTAACATATTTTATTCAAATAAAAATGGTAGTATTTAAACTACATATCACATTAAAATAACCATCAGGTAACATATTTCAAATTCATGTTGTCAACTCTATATTGAACCCTAAATCTATATAAACTATCCTCCAATACCAATAATAAAGATCTGATATTTAAAAAGACATAACCATGAGTTTTTTTCAAGAATTAATTATCCACCATTTGAATGTATTTTCGGGTTTAGAGTTTTATAGAATTAGTACACAACTCATACATTATAAAACCATATAATACAAAGTGGACACTTCTAATTAGTATCTATTTTTACTATAATAAAAAATGAAGCAATATTTATTTCAAAGGAAAATCTACATGAATTTTAATATGACATATTCTATTCCCTTACCCATCCTTAAATGTTTTTAAAAACATTTAAAATACAGTAAGATCACAAAAAGCATTGTATGGGACATAAAAAAAGAAAAGAAACTATTATTCTAGTGAAAATATGAAAACTCATTTACAGTTTACCTTTATCTTCAATGTTCTTTGAGCGTATGAAATATTTTCACATGAAAAAAATAAACACATTTTTCTCAATGAAGGTTATTAAAACCCATAGAAAGGGAAAAATATATTTTTTGATTTGAAAGAGAATAATATTAAAATAACTATTTAAAAATAATTTTCATAAGAATAACTGTACATAAAAATTATTATATTATCATTACCCAATGAATTGGATTACTATGTAGCCACATCCATCATTTAGTCTACAATGGGATCACCTGGTGAAATCTTGGTTACCCCATTATATAAGTTGTAATGGGATTATCTATTGCTATTTAGATCCTCCCATCATATAAACAATAATGGTCTTCCCCAACTTTATCTGTGAACACCCATTTTTGAAGTATAATGCTCAAGTACCATTTCATGAATAATAAAATTATTCTTTTACCTTTTCATTGTAAAATGTTTGAAAATATATATTAAACTCATAAAAAAATAAATATTATATATCAAAACATGATTTTATTTTAAAACCCCATTTTCAATAAAAATTAACAATTTTATTTGGAAACTCATTTCAAATACTAGAATACAACCAATCAGAAATTAAAAAGATTTTTATTTGAATAGAAACTGATAATTTCCAAAGGAATATATAAATCAAATAATGGTCATAGTGGAAGAATTTTTTTTCATTGGGTATATTTATAATATAATACCTCTTTTGACATTTTTCAAAACATTTTGTATAAAACACTTAAAAATATTCCATTTGTAAAATATAAAAAATAAAATAAAAATATACATTAAATATACTATATAAATATTTAATTTCCACTAAATAAAATATAAAGTCTTTTTAAAAACATATGCAAGGAAATGGATTATTTGTAAGGAAAAAATTATTGGGGGGTTTTAATTTAAATAAATGTACATCATCACTTTGGAAATATTAAAATCATAACACTATGAAAGGATGAAATTAAAAAAAACATTATATACCATGATAAAATATAAATTCCTAATATAAAATTTCAATGGGAATCTATATAAACCTCATTAAATAATATGTTAATAACATAAAAAATTCAACAATAAAGGGGGATTGAGACGATGTCCCCTACCTAGAGTCTGGCTTGTCACACTTATCTACATATTCATGAATAAAAAACTATTTTAATTAGTTAAATTATTTAAAACATTTTTCATATTTATTATTAATTTTATATCACTTAATAATATGTTATATACAATTATATAATCATTTAGGTTTGTGTTGGATGTTTTGAGAATATTTGGCCAATATGACAAAAAGGATTTTTCTTGGTTGATTGTGGCCAAATGGGTTGTTATTTAAAAATAATAATCAATAATAATTATTAAATAATTTTCATATTTATAAATAAATTATATTTTTAAATTACATTATGAATGATGGTTATAAAAAATGAACAAATTTATTGATCATGGAGATTGAAGATTGTACGCATCCATGTGTAATGTTTCCATTTCTCAATTATCGTTATGTAAAGAAGGTAACTAAAATTCCACTTAACATTGTAATTATAATATCATAAATGAAATATTATTTAATTATAAATACTTATATAAATAATTCTTGTGATTTTTTTGTAAAGAAATGAATCACATCGCTTCAAGGAGGTGGTAGCCTACACATCCATGAATGATGGTATTTTTTCAGTGAGTGAAAATATAAGAAAGAAAGGTATATATTATATTGTAGAGTGATAAAGTTGACTATAATATCATATTTATGTATTTTTATAACATATATTAATTATATTTACACTAATTACCATCCATGTTATGGGTCCGTGAAAACTGAATCACATCGCTTCATGAGGAGATAACCAACAACACAATCGAACGACGTAATCATACCCATTATGTAATTGAATATAAGAAGTAATATATTATATATTGACTCCAGAGGTACAATTTGGAAATAAGTGCAATATATAAACATTATATCCATCATCATACCCGACCATAATAGGTGGTAATGGAAAAATGCATGCCATAATTTCATGATGCAGTAGTCTATCATACACATGGACGATGATTTCATAACCCATTCGAAAAAAGAGGGAAATGATTCAGGTGATTCCATTAACATAACAATATATTAATAAATATTATATACTATGTTTATAATATAACCATTTATTTATAATAATTTAAAGGATATAGGAAAAAATAAAAGTAAAACACTGGTTGGTGAACATTTCCACTTATTTGGGAATCATCTTTATAATTGAACGAGAACCCTTCTTAAGATAGATTTCTGTCTTATATATGGATTCTAGGATGAGGGAATGGAATTTTTTAAGTCATAATTTAATGTATTTTTTTAATTAATGGTGATTTAATGTTTGAAAAATAGAGGATAGGGTTTACTTATATATGTGGGGGAGAGGAATCATTTTTTATTTTTAAAAAGAATTGAGTGCGCTCACATTTTTTATTTTCAACAAGGGTCCAAAATGAACTAATATATATCATTATAGTATTAATTTTTTAAATATGGCAGTAAAATAGTTTTTATTCTTGTGTATAAGTCATTTTTACTATTATCATTTCAGTTTAACCCCTAGTAAACCAATTTTTACCTTAATTGTTGTAATTCAATTTTATTGTTTTCACTATTCATTTTATTCAAAAATTAACATTAACTTTTCTGAAATTATAAATTATTCAATTTCCAAACAATTAATAAAATTTTCAAAATTCAATATACAGAAGTGGAAAATTTCAATTTAATATTAATCATGTAGACGTTGTGAGACTGTAGGTTTTTAAGTACAGTACTTTCATGAAAAAAATGATTGTATGTTAACCTTATGAATAATATTAATCAATGTATGAATTTAAATTTAAATTATAGGATATATAATATAAAAATTTATTTTGAAAAATTCCCTATTGGTCATTATTTTAGTTAATTAAAATGAAGAAACATTATACACATTAACGTAATTTTTTGAAAAAAAAATTCTTTAAACCCAAAAACAAACATATAATAAAAACAAAAATAATGATAATTGAAAAGTAATTAAGTGATAAAAATATAACTAAATAAAACTTATGTTACTTTAAGTCAGATTCAAATTATATTCAGTCTTTTAAATTATAAATTTTATTAAAAAAAAAATTTAAAAACAATTGGTTATTTTCCTTATTCACTGAAAAATAAATACTAACCAAAACATCTAAATATTTCACCCTATGTAAAGTTTGATAGGATGATTTAAAACATGATATTAATTTTATAAAATTAATGTTCAAAAATTGAGAAATAATTTTTTTATAACCTTATAATAATAGTGTTTAATTAAAATTATTTCCTTTTTTATTAAGAAAACGACAATATTTATTTTCAACTAATATAACTATATAATTAATATTAATAAATACATAAATGTGTTATTCTATCATTAAATGGTTTGTCATATTTTTTATGACTCATCCCCCAGGGATCGTTCCATGACTACCCCAAACCTGTCTTCCATAGGCCAGGGGCTGACGACTTGCACCGAAAAGGTTTATCCTTAAAACGGGAAGGCATTTACTTTTAACCTGTACAGACACATAGTCCAAGAAAAATATGACAAGAAAAAATGTTGTAAACTATGGTTGTAAAAGGGTGCTGAATGTCAAGGGTCTAGAATACCAGCCCAACTGAAAAGTATAAGTACAACTGAAAAGTAAAAATACAACTAAAAAGTGGGAAAGAGTTATTATATCATCCACTGAGGATCCTACCTAAAGGGTAGGTACATCTCATGATCTGTAGTCCCTACGTCACATCACACCAAATAGTCCACCTCCGAGTACCGTCTTGTCCTAGCTCCATCATCCTCGATCAATGTTGTATGGTGTTTTCACAAGACACAACAAAATGCAGGTATAGCTCGTGCAGGGGTGAGTATAATGATACTCAGTAGGGACCCTGAGACCCCTATAGGTCTCCCAATGTTCCAAAAAGGAAATACCACAATGCAATACCTCAATATAAAAGCACGAAGCAATAGACATCAACTCTACTTAGGTATATTCCAATATATATACCTATGTTATCAAGACCAAATCATCTCTTACCTAATGAAAAAATACCACATAGGTTACACCATGAAGGTAAAATTACCACACAAGTAACACCACGAATCTATAAGTACCACACAGGTAACACCACTAAGATAGAAGTACCACACATGCAACACAATGAATTCAACCACACTAAGGTAGAAGTAACACATAGGTAAAAACAATAAGACAACACAACAAAGGTAGAAGTACCGTATAGGTAACACCATGAAGATTGAAGTACCACACTGGAAACACCACGAAGGTAGATGTACCACATAAGTAACACCCTGAAGACAACACCACAAAGATTAAAATAAAGAGCTCACAATTAGGTATAACTTATGTACAGAAGTACAAATGATTACTCGTAATCTAGATCATCTTATTCTTTAAAGAGGCACTGCTGCTGACCAACCCATGATTGTATGGTAACTAAACCCCATAGTCCTACATAGGATATGACCCACATAGGATTGGTATATGCTGACCCACATAGGATCGCATAGATTTGACCAACACATGATCTCTTAGAAGCTGACCCAAACAAAATCGATAGATTCTGACCCACATAGGATCAATTTTCTTTCTTCACATTATAGTCTCCCACATGATTCCTTACATATGTTGCTCTCGAATTTGGTAGAATCCTCCTCTTGAGATATCGGACTTACATCGACAGCCACTAAGCTCCAAAAAGGATTAACGCAAAGGACCACAATGTCATAAGGGTCCCAACATGACAGACGATGTGTCAATCAAATGATCGGTCTATTAGTTATAAGCGTTTTAGTTCCGTGTGCCCGGTTGGATTCAGGTTTGATCCTACCTGGTCATACTCTAGCTGTCTCCAAATATCAAGTGGAGTATACCAAAACTATCGTCTCGCTCCAAGGGTCCTATCACCACAGACAGTTCATCCAATGGACACCCAGATTTCAGTATATGGGCTTTTAATTGTTTATGGGTCCAGTTGGTCTCTGGTCTGGTCTGACCCAGTTGCACTGATCCGACCTGTCCCGATCTGGGCCGAGTTCTAGCCTGGCCTGCAAGGTGGAGTGGCCTGGCCCGTAAGGGGGCGCATCCCGTATGGCGTGCATCCCACTGTGTAGGCGGCCCGGCCGTGTGCCGCGCTACACGTAGGGGATGGAGACACGCTGGGCAGGCGGCCTTTGGGAAGGTGGCCCGGCTGCATGAGGTGCAACCCGTAGGGGTAGGTAGCCCGCTGGGTAGGCGGCCCGGCCACGTGTAGCGCATCCCACTTTCCACCTGAATAGGAAACGGTGGGGGGGTCCCCCTGTATTCCAAATGGCCATGAGTTAGTTTAGCTTGTGAAATGGTGACACCACGTGGACACCGCCCGGTCACCGTGGAACCCGCGTGGTGGGTTCCTCCTCTACTGTGGCCTCTTTCCCACTAGCGACGCACTAGTCACGCTTCATTTCCCTTAACGGCAGGCCAATGTGTCGGCCGCCTCCTCTGGATGTCGCAGCTGATGAGCCACGGCCCCTTGCACACCAACGGCACACAATGGCGCGTCGCACCTCCTATGTGGTAGGTCGGTGTTAGCCGCTCTGCTAACCACTATGACATAAATCCATGATCTCCTCTTGCGGCATGCAATGGTGTTCCACCTTCATCATATCAAGTTGGTTCCACAACATCGATGGTATTCCACAGAGGCGCAAGTGTATCAATGTAGCAAAGGGTCTGGGCTAGGTTTGTTAGTCCCACACCCTACATGTTTCCTTGTAATCATGATACATGATTACTGGGTTCAATAAATTCACATTAATTAAAGAAATAAAAATAGACCCTTGCCTCATGAATCATGGAAGAACAATTGTGGTTGAGGAAGTGGTTCGATGTTCTTCATCACCCGCAACTAGCCTAGAATGATGTCCCTTGATCATCAGTCTACGCTTCGAGGTTTCGATGTTTCTCGTCATTGCTTTCGGGAACCGGATCCTTCCTCCAAGGGTTTGGTGTCTTGGCTCCTTGTTAGCACTTCGTTGCTTGGTGTAGTAGTACCAACACCTCTCCCCAAGCTCCACATAAATAGGATAGGGGGAGGGTATGTAACGAAGTTTGGAATTAATGGGGGATCATTAATTAGGTACCCTCTTAATTCCACAATTCCATCCTTACGTAGGATTTAATGTTCAAGACATTTATTGTATTGACAGTTCGCTGGTCCCATGTTGTCGTTTGTCCATTGGATGATAAAAAGAAAACAAAAATTAACTATGTTATTTTCATTATGTTTTTAAAAGTTCCCAAACATTACTTTTTCTCTAGACCTACTACGTTCAAAGTAAATCCTCCCTTAAGCAAATCTTGGGGCTTCGGATTCAACGGTGCCCTCAGATTTTTAATCTGAGTGCTAGTTCAAATGTTTGAATATGCCACTCATGCATTTACTTAATATACCTTAATAAAATTCCGAGAATCATTATGGGCCCACTAGACCTCATAATCTTGCACCATCATTTTTTTTGCAGACTCGTAATAATTCCATATAATTAAAAACAATTCATGGAAACCCGGGTTCATTACATTCTCTCAACCATAGGGACTTACATCCCCAAAATACACAATAATAACTAAAAAAATGGTTGTATTCAGCATGAATCTGAGCCTCCCTCTCCCAAGTGATCTCCTGGAGGTTCTCGTGCAGCTAGGGAATGCACACCAGAGGTATCGACCGCCCATAAAGGACTCGCTCTTGTCAATCCTCAATCTCTACCAGAACTTCCATAAACTTCACCCCATCATCATGTCTAGCTCGTTATGGTCGATGATGTGAGACGGGTCATGCATGTATCTCCTCAACTAGGATATGTGGAAGATGTTGTTCACCCTCTCAAACTGCGGTGACAGTGTCAAGAGGTATGCCGCCTCTCCTATCCTCCAAAGTATCAGAAATGGCCCGATAAGCCTCGGTGATAACATGCCACCTTAGAAAAATCTTCATAAACGTCATCTAGGTGAGACTCATAGGTATACATAGCCTCGATCCTCGAACCCCAAAGGTCTCTTCCTCCTCTCAGCATAAGATTATGTCTTCTTTGTGCACTCTTCATCCGCTCCTCTATGATTTTCACCTTCTCAGTGGTATTTCGTACCAACTATGGACCCATAAGTGTTGACTCCCCTGGGCCTGTCCAGCACAGTGCTGATCTGAAAGGTCGGTCGTATAGGGCCTCAAATGGTTTCATACCTATGGTGGAGTGATAAATGTTATTGTATGCGAACTCCACCAAGGGAAACTGGTCCTCCCAACTACGACCAAAATCTAGGACGCAAGCACAAAGCATATCCTTCTGCGTCTGAATGGTCTACTCTGTTTGACCATCTATCTGTGGATGAAATGTGGTGCTCAAATGTAGCTGAGTCATGAACGCATCTTGTAATCCCTTCCACAAACAGGAAGTAAAACGTGAATCAGAGTCAGATACGATCGTCGATGGGACCCCATGAAGTTTCACAATCTCTTGTACATAGAGGCATCCTAATCCCTCTACTTATCCATGATCTCAAATTGGTAGGAAGTGGGCTGAATTTGTGATTTGGTCAATGATCACCCAAATAGAATCATGTCCCCTGGACGTACGTCGAAGCCTTGTGACAAATTCCATGGAGGTATCATTCCACTTCTACTCTGGCACCTCTAGTGGCTGCGCTAAGCCTGCTGGAACCTGATGCTCGGCCATCACTTGCTAACATGTGAGGCATTGAGAAAAAAACATTTCCATTTTCTTATTCATCCCTGGCCACCAGTGCTAGTGTTGTAAGTCTTGGTACATATTCTCTACACCGGGATGTACCACCAGAGGGGACATATGGAAGTCTCTCAACACCTCCTCCCATAGAGCCACTGGTACCATGGTACGTCCATTGAAGAGGATGATATGCTCCCCACATTCATAAAATCCATCAGGTGCATGTCCTAAGGATATTTGAGCCTGTCGAGCCTCGTAGTCAATGTCCCCATGTTGCGCCCCCTAACTCGCTGAAGAAGTGGGTGAGTGATTGTCATAGACTGGAGGTATGTTTCTCTATCTCTATCCACAAAGGATATCTGCAATGAGGCTAGATGCTTTGTCGCCTCACTCAGCTACTATAGATCGGACCTCCTATTGAGGGAATCTTCTACCATGTTCCCCTTCGCAATAGTATAGACTATCTAAATTTCATAGTCCAGGAGGAACTCTAGCCATTGTCATTGTCTCATATTTACGTCGTTCTGAGAGAATATATACCTGAGACTCTTGTGATCAGAGTAGACTATAAAACATTATCCCATCATGTAATATCACCACATCTTCAGGGTGAAGTACACTGCTACTAACTCCAGGTTGTGGGTAGCATAGTTATTCTCATGTTTCCTCATCTATCGTGAGCCGTAGGCGATCACTACTTGCTCCTGCATCAGGAAACACCCATTTTGGGTCCCTGATGTGTCGTAGTATACTACATACCCAATGCCCTCTTCTTGTAGCCTCAAGATGGGGGCACTCTTCTATCTCTTCCTCATCTCCTGAAAGCTCTACTGGAATTTCTTTGTCCATAAGAAGGGCAATCCATTCTTCTTCAATGTGGACAAGGGTTCCATAACTCTAGAAAAGTTGATAACGAATCTCTGGTATTACCCAGCCAACCCTATGAAACATCGCACCTCATTCACACTCTTGGGTGGCTCCAAATAAAGCACAACCTCTATCATTATTGGATCCACTGCAACTCTAGCCTCTAAGATAACGTGTCCCAGAAATTGGACCTCTTGTATCTAGAACTGGCACATCAGGGACACACCATAATGTTAGTTCTCGCAGAGTGTATCTAATAAAATCTGCAGATGATAGGCATGCTCCTCCTCCATCACTGATTATATCTATATTTCATCGATGAAGACCACCAAAAAGGGATTGTGGTATGGCTGGAAGATCCTTTTCATGAGTCCCATGAACATTGAGGGTGCATTGGTCACGCCGAAGAGCATAACCAAGAACTCATAATGGCCACACCGACATTTTAAGGTTGTCTTCTGCACATCCTCATCTCTTACTCTGAGTTGATGATAGCCTGATCAGAGGTATATCTTCTAAAACCATTGAGCTCCCTTTAGATCATCAAAAAGATCCTCAATCCATAGAAGATTATAATTGTTCTTCACAGTCACCTGGTTCAGGCGTCAGTAGTCCACAGAGAGTGTCTAACTCCCATCTTCCTTCTTAAAAAACAAAATCAGGGATGTCCATGCAGAAACATCGGGCCTTATGAACCTCATCCATTCCAAGTCCTCCGACTATACCTATAACTCATGAAGCTCCGCAGTATCCATCTGATATGCTGGTTTAGATATTGGTGTCATCCCGGGGTACATGTTGATGTAATAGTCTACCTCTTTTCATGGATGTAGTACCAGAACATCATGAAAAAATACATCAGCATACTGGTCCACTACTACAGGATAGCTTAGACTCTCAACATCAACTTCCCAAAGGGTAGGTCTGTCCAACTGATGTGTGATCAACCGCACCCTCCTTTGGGTGAGTCAATATGGTGCTGCAAAGGCTCCCTTCTTTCCGGTGAAGGAAAAATTGGTCCCATCCTCACGTACAGACTGCACTTTTCTCATAGTACAGTAAATCTAGTCATGGATTGTGGATAAACATTCCATACCCAAGATGACATCACAAGGCCGCAACACTACTAATGGAAGATCCCAAACAAAGATCTAGCCTCCTAGATTAAGCTCACAATGCTGACACTAGTGTGTAATCGTTGAATCCTCTCCCATAGGAGTCTCTAGACATAAGGATCGAGCCAATGGCACCACCAAAATCTTTGATCTCCAAATGAGGGTTGTGGTAATAAAAGAGTGACTCTCACCTATATCTATAAGTACTGAATCTAAGGTGGAGTAGACACAGATCATACCTCTAATAATCTCTAGAGTTTCGTGGTCGTTGGCCTCAGCTTCCTAGAGTTGATCTCGTCTATGTCCACCTACTCCCTGTGGTCAGGGTTGACCACCAGGAGGTGGTGGCGGAAGAACCTCGAATCACTGCCCACTGTTGTTGTATGGGAATCTCATTTGTCACGTCCACCTACTACCTATAGACCTACATGATTGAACCTTTGCCTTTGCCTAAGTGGTCCCTTGACTATCTTTTCATCGTCTGTATGGCGGGTCGGGTACTCACGAGCTTTCTGACCCTCCCCTCCGCACGATTACCACTACATGCTCCTCAATTATCCTACTCTATCCGATGAACCCCTCACCGCTGACCCTATATCTTGAGGTTGTCCACTAGAAGGTATGGCCCGCTTGGGCCCCTACATCATCCACCTACTAATTACTACAGATAACTCTGCTACCTATCTTCTGATGGTGGCTCTAGCTGTCGGTGCCTGCTCAGCTAGGAATATCTCCATCGAAAGCGCCCTCTCTAGCACCCTAGCTCGCGTCAGAATGCTGAGTGATATCATTGATGCTATTTTCTCCTATCGGAGACCTTTCTCAAAGCTCTGGGCCATGATGAAAGTCTCTCATACCATGTCGGTGGAGTAGTAGGAGAGATCAGTGAACCTCACTAAGTACTGGGCCACCGTCAAGCTACCCTGTTGTAAGTGTAGCTACTCTTGTATATGCACTGACCAAAGTGTCGCTAGGAAAAACTCTACCCTAAAAGGCTCTTGGAGTCCTACCAGATGAGGGTCAACTCATCTCGTATTTGTAGCATTAACCTCCACTATCTACATTCTACTTACTAGAAAATTATACCTTCTAGTATCACCATAAGATCAGCTGGTGTCCCCACTAAAAGAAAAACTTTGGCCACAGCCTCCTGCCAGTCCTCAGCTACATGTGGGTTTGTCTCGCATCAAAACCCCAAAGGCCTCTTCCACTGGAACTCGTACAACACACTCAATCTGCGGGCATCCTCTACTGGTTGGGTTATTGGCAGGGGCTGCCCAACGGGTAGTGGTGCTGCAGGTACACCACCCAAAGGTGTTAACGCCCTATGAGGTCTGTAACGGCCCAAAATTTTGAATAAATCTTGTTTCCTAATTTCATGTGTTATTTTATTTTATTTTTATACTCAACAAAAATGTTTTATTTGATAAACATGATTATAATTAAAATGATACCAGTGGGTTTTGACTATTATATGACCATAGGTCAATATGACCACTGTGAACAAAATGTTTTGATTATTGTCTCTAAATATAAGTAATCTTGGTTGATTATTATAGAAAGAAGATTTGATGGCCTCACCTAGTAGTCTTGGACCGATCGAAGCCCATCTAACAAAGCTTGGGAAGGAGGTAGCACCATTGGGCTTTGCTCTGGACCAAACCCAAGCCGAACTTCATCATGTGAAGCTTGAACGAAATCGCCTTCGCGAGAAGTTCAAACTGATAGAAATTACTACTCGGGAAATGTTGACCGAGCCGCCCCAAGATTCTATCACCCTAGCACACCTTACTCTTAGGTCCTATGCTGGTATTATAAGGGGCTATGTAACAAGACCGTAACTGCCTTGTGTAATCCTTGTTTTAAATAAAAATTGGGATTTCTTCTTATGATGAAGTTTATGAATTTTCAAATGACCGGATAAAAATAGTATTCATATTTTTGATGAATTTTCAAAAGGATATAAAAAAAATTTCATGTAAACCTTAAATAATTTAAAATGTGTAATGATTTTCAAAAAATGGTCTTCTAAAATTATGTCCAGTACGAAATTTAGAGTCTAATAAGATCAACTTGATTTTTGATGAATAGTAAATTATGAATAGTGATTTTACGCTTAGGATTAGTAATGAGACCAAATGGATTATTAATTTCACTTAAAGAAAGTTTTAATATAAATTAGACACCTAGATTAAGTAATGTGATTCAATAAAATGGGTAAATAACGGTTTCATAAATTATTAGTCAAGTATTAGTTTTTTCAGGTGAATAGTGTTTTTTAATTAAAAATTTAATTAAAAATAATTAGAAAATTATTTTTATAAAAAGGACTTTATTTTTCAACTCAGAGCATCGATATTATGTTATGGTAATTTTTGGGGTTTTTTCTGAAAAAATGAATTTTCGGTGAATACTGTATTTATTTAAAAATAAATTTAAAAATACTTATAAATTTTTTTTTATAAAATGGAGTTCATTCTTGAAATCAGAGCATTGATATTTGGTTAGTGTGAAATTTTGGGATTTTTCTGAGAAAGTTGAATTTTCAGTGAATAGTAAAAATGCAGTTTTAGGGTTTCGGTATGTTTAGTGACATCATAGCTGTGTCATGATGATGTCATGAGATATTTTAAGGGTTGGCCGGCCAAGGGTGATGAATTATTGTTGTGGGGGGCCCCATGTGGCCTAACTCCATGGTAAATTCCAAGGGAGAGCACATGGGTTTGAGAAAAGCACATGTGAGGTGTCCCTTGGCCATTAATGCCTTGTCCCCTCAGTTTCCCTATAAATACCAAGCCCTCCTCTCATCAATTCTACTCCCCACTTTTCCCCAACGAAGTTCTGGTCTCATTACCTCCCAAGGTGTCCTCCCAAGGTGCCCCTAAGCCCTCAAGGTCCCAACCTTTGAGGTTTAAGAGTTACATTTTAAGGTAAGAGATCTGATCTCTCTCTTTCTTTTCAAGAAATCTATTTTATGTAATTTCTTTTATTCTCCATGTTCTTATGTTAAAGGGTGTTCTTTTATACTCCTCTTACTACCCTTTTCATGTTCACATAATTAGAGATCCCCTCTTACTCTCATTATTTCGTTTTATGATGTTTTAAGTGGCGACGTTAGGCTGTCGAAATTTTTGTAACGGATTCTTTCTCCCTTCTCATTTTCCAAGATCTATTTTCATGAAAAGTATTTCAAGTTCCTTTCTATTATGTTGGGGTATGATCTCCAAATTTATCATACTGATCTTTTATGATCATATGATTAGAGGCCCCATTTTATCTCTTCAATTCAGTATTTTGAAGTTTTAAGTGGCGCAGTTAGGCTGCCGAATTTTTAAGGGGTTCTTCACACTTCTCGTTTTGAAGTTCTACTTTCATGTCAATTCATTCAAGTTCCTTTCTATTATGTTGGGGTATGATCTCTATATCTATCATAATGGAATATTATGTTCATATGATGAGAGACCCTATTTTACCTTGTCAATTAAATTTTGTTGAAGTTTAAGTGACGCCGTTAGGCTGCCGAATTTTTAAGTGGTTCTTCACCCTTCTCGTTTTGAAGTTCTAATTTCATGTCAATTCTTTCAAGTTCTTTTCTATTATGTTGGGGTATGATCTATATATATATCATACTGGACTCTTATGTTCATATGATGAGATACCCTATTTGACCTTGTCAATTCAATTTTTTTGAAGTTTTATGTGGCGTCGTTAGGCTGCCGAATTTTTAGGGGATTCTTTCACCCTTCTCATTCTTTTCAAAGTTCTACTTTCATGTAAAGTCTTTCAAGTTCCTTTTTTATGTTGGGGCATTATCTATACATCTATCATACTGAACTCTTATGTTCACATGATGTGAGAACCTATTTCATCTTTTCAAATCATTGTGTTTGAAGTTTAAGTAACGTCGTTAGGCTGCCAAACTTTCATAAGAGAAATCTAATTTTTGTCTTTCTTCCATGTTTTTCATTTCAAATGGTATGTCCTTGAAATTTCATTACCATGATCATGTATCATTATTATTCTGTCCATATACTGTTTTATGGGTCATTTATGAATGTTTGCCCATTTTCCCTCTCTTTTTAATGTCTTCTAAAACCTCGTAACATAGTCGTTATGCTGCAGAATTTCCATCTCAAAATGTCTCTCTCTTTTTCTAAAGTTCTTTTATATTATTAAGTGAATACTCAAAGCTCTTTCTTATAAAGGTGTATTCACATATATATAAAAATGTTCTATTTCAAATGCTTGGATTTACGTACATGATACCCGCTTTCCCTTTCCGTGGGTTTAAAGTAACGTAAAGATCAAGTCTTTCAAGCAGTTTTTAAAACGTTATGATTATGAAATGAAACCCAGTTATTTTATGCTATATGGGTTATTTATGAAATATTTGATGATGATATATGTGGATCACATGATAATAAAGGAAAATTTAAGGGTGCGCCCTGATAGCGCTCCAATACATTGGGTAAAGACTTAATCTCTAGAGATGACCATTTTAACGACGCCTTAGTGAATAACCTTGGTAATTTTAACGACACCTTGGGGATGGACCTTGGTGAAACGAAACGATTGTCAATATTAAATGTTGTAGCCACATCTTCAAGTTATGAAAAATGTTATTTTTATTATGATGTATCTCATGATTTCATTCTCATGCCTTAATGTTATTTTCATGACCTTATTGAAGTATCTCAAGTTCACGTGTAAAATGTTTCTCTGGTTTCTCTTACTGGGCCTTCTGCTCAACCTTTCTTTTGATGTATGTCCCCAGGTTATGAGATGCCGTAATGATCCTAGGATGAACATGAGGAGAAGCCTTTCAAGTGTTTAAGAAGAATGTTTTATGTTTTCATGTTTTAAGTTCCTAGTTTCCAGGACACTAAACCGTAAAGATCCTCAGTTCCGTGTAATGAAATTAAAATTATGTTATAAAAATATGGGATGTTATAGTTGGTATCAAATGATGGTTTAGTTATTTGTGGAAATTAGGATATGAAAAATTTAGGAAGAACCCTATAGAAATGTTTAAATATAGGAAATCTTCCAGATATTTTGGTGAGTATTGAGTAAGGGGTTTCCAAGCAAATACATCCCTGTCTGGATACGAGCAGGTAGAGGTGGCTCTGGCACAGATGTACATAGGGGTAAAACCCGAAAACACCACTTTGAGATAGACTCAAACGGAAACTGGTACACGACAATGTGCCTTGCTGCACTCTTGGTTACAACACTCCTGGGGGATATGCTTTGGTAAATTCATAATCTTATTATGAACCATTATTAAAGGAACAAAGATAAAATTAAATAAAGATTCACATAAGAATATATACGATCATGGATAACCTAGATTGGAACCTAGGGGATCGCAAGTTAGGATATACTTTCATTCTACAAGTTTATCCTTTTATGCTTAAATTTTCCTTTTCATGATTATTGGCGAAGTATTTAAGCCCCTAATTATACTTTATCTTCTTAGTTAATGGTGGGAAATGGAAGAACATGTCCCAACAACCAATGTGATAGGAAATGCGATGATTGTCGTATTAATATGACAGAGATGATTAGGGGATTAAAAGATGATTATTATTTTGGAAGACGTTCACTATTTTGGGGACCCTATATGATCGAGGTAAATAGATTACTATGGTATTTTCATTAAGGAGTAAGGTTGACTTATATTTTGAAGAATCGATGAATTTAAGGTGGACTTATAGTAATTTAGGTTACTTACGGGAATGATTAACCTATCTTGGGTAAAATATGTTTAGGTTAGCTATTTTTTTATATGATGTTAGGAGTGGATGATGTTGTTTGGAGATGAACAATGAAGTTTATTTTGGAAGACTATGTTATCAAATCTTTCTTGTATTTGGGTTTCAATCTTAGTTGGTTTATTTTCAAGAATCTTAAGGACCATTATTTAAGGAATGGTCTCTGATGGACCTTGGGTAGTACCATGGAACTTTGAAGATTTAAATGTAGTTTCCATTTCAATGGGATTCTTTTTGAAGATTTTTTTTACCTTACCCATTCTATTTTTGGGATAATGTTTAAAGATAGAAGAAATAGATAGTTGATCTTTTGTGGATCATGTGATTCTCTATATGATGATTCTTGTGTTTTGATGAGACCAAGTAGTTTTGAATGCTCATCATTTGGAGAAAAGATTAGTTTAGGTAGAAACTTATTAATGTATGAAACTCTACATGAAGGTAGATATATTTACTTATGTTTTTGTTCTATGTTGTAAATGAATTTCTCAAAGTTATTAAAAGGAACGAAAAACAAAAACGTTGTTGGTTTACGTTTCCTACTAGGTAATCAAAGACCTCTTACACACATCATAATTTTGGGATTTTCTGGTGGTTAAATTCCACCTAATAATGTTTTCTATCACTCTCCTTTAAAACGTGACCCTTTGTTTTCTCCTCCATGTCCATGTTTCCTACATGGAATCCTAGTATGAGTAAACTCGGGTGGCTTTTGTACTTCCTTTTCTTTCTTTTAAAGTAATGGTGTTACTAACTCTTTTTCCGATGTGGTACTTTCAATGAAATTTCAAAATCAATTTTAAAAATTGCGAGGACGTAATTTCTTAAGGGGGGAAGATTGTAACGGCCCGAAATTTTGAATAAATCTTGTTTCCTAATTTCATGTGTTATTTTATTTTATTTTTATACTCAACAAAAATGTTTTATTTGATAAACATGATTATAATTAAAATGAGATCAGTGGGTTTTGACTATTATATGACCATCGGTCAATATGACCACTGTGAACAAAATGTTTTGATTATTGTCTCTAAATATAAGTAATCTTGGTTGATTATTATAGAAAGAAGATTCGATGGCCTCACCTAGTAGTCTTGGACCGATCGAAGCCCATCTAACAGAGCTTGGGAAGGAGGTAGCACCATTGGGCTTTGCCCTGACCAAACCCAAGCCGAACTTCATCATGTGAAGCTAGAACGAAATCTCCTTCACGAGAAGTTCAAACTGATAAAAATTACTACTCGGGCAATGTTGACCGAGCCGCCCCAAGATTCTATCACCCTAGCACACCTTACTCTTAGGTCCTATGCTGGTATTATAAGGGGCTATGTAACAAGACCGTAACTGCCTTGTGTAATCCTTGTTTTAAATAAAAATTGGGATTTCTTCTTATGATGAAGTTTATGAATTTTCAAATGACCGGATAAAAATAGTATGCATATTTTTGATGAATTTTCAGAAGGATATAAAAAAAATGTTCATGTAAACCTTAAATAATTTAAAATGTGTAATGATTTTCAAAAAATGGTCTTCTACAATTATGTCCAGTATGAAATTTAGAGTCTAATAAGATCAACTTGATTTTTGATGAATAGTAAATTATGAATAGTGATTTTACGCTTAGGATTAGTAATGTGACAAAATGGATTAGTAATTCCACTTAAAGAAAGTTTTAATATAATTTAGACACCTAGATTAAGTAATGTGATTCAATAAAATGGGTAATTAACGGTTTCATAAATTATTAGTCAAGTATAAGTTTTTTCGGGTGAATAGTGTTTTTTAATTAAAAATTTAATTAAAAATTATTAGAAAATTATTTTTATAAAAAGGACTTTATTTTTGAACTCAGAGCATCGATATTATCTTATGGTAATTTTTTGGGGTTTTTTCTGAAAAAATGAATTTTCGGTGAATAGTGTATTTATTTAAAAATAAATTTAAAAATACTTAGAAAATTATTTTTATAAAATGGAGTTCATTTTTGAAATCAGAGCATTGATATTTGGTTAGTGTGAAATTTTGGGATTTTTCTGAGAAAGTTGAATTTTCAGTGAATAGTAAAAATGCAGTTTTAGGGTCTCGGTATGTTTAGTGACATCATAGCTATGTCATGATGATGTCATGAGATATTTTAATGGTTGACCGGCCAAGGGTGATGAATTATTGTTGTGGGGGCCCCATGTGGCCTAACTTCATGGTAAATTCCAAGGGAGAGCACATGGGTTTGAGAAAAGCACATGTGAGGTGTCCCTTGGCCATTAATGCCTTGTCCCCTCACTTTCCCTATAAATACCAAGCCCTCCTCTCATCAATTCGACTCCCCACTCTTCCCCAACGAAGTTCTGGTCTCATTACCTCCCAAGGAGTCCTCCCAAGGTTCCCCTAAGCCCTCAAGGTCCCAACCTTTGAGGTTTACGAGTTACATTTTAAGGTAAGAGATCTGATCTCTCTCTTTCTTTTCAAGAAATCTATTTTATGTAATTTCTTTTATGCTCCATGTTCTTATGTTAAAGGGTGTTCTTTTATACTCCTCTTACTGCCCTTTTCATGTTCACATAATTAGAGATCCCCTCTTACTCTCATTATTTCGTTTTATGATGTTTTAAGTGGTGCAGTTAGGCTGCCGAAATTTTTGTAACGGATTCTTTCTCCCTTCTAATTTTTCAAGATCTATTTTCATGAAAAGTATTTCAAGTTCCTTTCTATTATGTTGGGGTATGATATTTAAATTTATCATACTGATATTTTATGATAATATGATGAGAGGCCCCATTTTATCTCTTCAATTCAGTATTTTGAAGTTTTAAGTGGCGCCGTTAGGCTGCCGAATTTTTAAGTGGTTCTTCACCCTTCTCATTTTGAAGTTCTACTTTCATGTCAATTCTTTCAAGTTCCTTTCTATTATGTTGGGGTATGATCTCTATATCTATCATACTGGACTCTTATGTTCATGTTATGAGAGACCCTATTTGACCTTGTCAATTCAATTTTGTTGAAGTTTAAGTGACGCCGTTAGGCTGCCGAATTTTTAAGTGGTTCTTCACCCTTCTCGTTTTGAAGTTCTACTTTCATGTCAATTCTTTCAAGTTCCTTTATATTATGTTGGGGTATGATCTCTATATATATCATACTGTACTCTTATGTTCATATGATGAGAGAACCTATTTGACCTTGTCAATTCAATTTTTTTGAAGTTTTAAGTGGCGCCGTTAGGCTGTCGAATTTTTAGGGGATTCTTTCACCCTTCTCATTCTTTTCAAAGTTCTACTTTCATGTCAAGTCTTTCAAGTTCCTTTTTTATGTTGGGGCATTATCTCTATATCTATCATAATGAACTCTTATGTTCACATGATGAGAGACCCTATTTGATATTTTCAAATCATTGTGTTTGAAGTTTAACTAACGTCGTTAGGCTGCCAAACTTTCATAGGAGAAATCTAATTTTTGTCTTTCTTCCATGTTTTTCATTTCAAATGGTATGTCCTTGAAATTTCATTACCATGATCATGTATCATTCTTATTCTGTCCATCTACTGTTTTATGGGGCATTTATGAATGTTTGACCCATTTTCCCTCTCTTTTTAATGTCATCTAAAACCTCGTAACATAGCCGTTATGCTGCAGAATTTCCATCTCAAAATGTCTCTCTCTTTTTCTAAAGTTCTTTTATATTATTAAGTGAATACTCAAAGATCTTCCTTCTAAAGGTGTATTCACATATATATAAAAATGTTCTATTTTAAATTCTGTGATTTACGTACATGATACCCGTTTTCCCTTTCCGTGGGTTTAAAGTAACATAAAGATCAAGTCTTTCAAGCAGTTTTTAAAACGTTATGATTATGAAATGAAACCCATGTATTTTATGCTATATGGGTTATTTATGAAATATTTGATGATGATATATGTGGCTGACATGATAATAAAGGAAAATTTAAGGGTGCGCCCTGATAGCGCTCCAATGCATTGGGTAAAGACTTAATCTCTAGAGATGACCATTTTAACGACGCCTTGGTGAATAACCTTGGTAATTTTAACGACACCTTGGGGATGGACCTTGGTGAAACGAAATGATTGTCAATATTAAATGTTGTAGCCACATCTTCAAGTTATGAAAAATTTTATTTTTATTACGATGTATCTCATGATTTCATTCTCATGCCTTAATGTTATTTTCATGACCTTATTGAAGTATCTCAAGTTCACATGTAAAATGTTTCTCTGGTTTCTCTTACTGGGCCTTCTGCTCACCCTTTCTTTTGATGTATGTCCCTTGGTTATGAGATGCAGTAATGATCCTAGGATGAACATGAGGAGAAGCCTTTCAAGTGTTTAAGAAGAATGTTTTATGTTTTCATGTTTTAAGTTCCTAGTTTCCAAGACACTAAACCTTAAAGATCCTCAGTTCCGTGTAATGAAATGAAAATTATGTTATAAAAATATGGGATGTTATAAGGTCCCTTCACTGAGGCCTCATCACTCGGTGGACCGTCATCACATTATCTCTCTGGAATCATGGCTGGCTGGCTACATGGAGGCATCTAGAAATAAAATTGGTGACTCACGGTCAGTAAGTTATACCTGGTGAGCTGACTCAAAGAGATCACAAGAAAGAATTTTCAAAAAAATGCAATCAGGGTTTACAAGAACTAAGTCAGAAATCATAATTCAGGGTCCTGGTGTATTGACACATTGGCCACCACACCAATACTAGATTCCACAAATAGAAAACCACCCACATAACTCTTAAAAATATTTCTACATATAAAAGATCAAAGTCTTAGTTTTTCGGTAAAACCAACTCCTCTAATACCACTTTGTCACAACCCATCCCACGGGGCCCGTGCCATGACTACCCCACACCTTCATTCTATAGGACAGTGGTTAGTGACTAGCATCATAAATGTGTGTCCCTGAAATGGGAAGGCATTTCCTTTTAACCTGTATAGACACACAGTCCAAGAACATAGTGAGAAGCAACCATGAAGTAAATTGTTGTAGTATAAGTGTGTTAAAAGTAAAGGGGCTGGAATACTATCGCAATTTAAAAGTACAAGTACAACAGAAAATTACAAATACAAATGAAAAGTGAAAAATTCATCCTAGATCAAGCTCCGAGGATACTACCTGAAAGGTATGTATAGCTGACGATCAGTAGTCCCTACGTCATGTCATGCCAAATAGTCCACCTTCAAGTACTGTCTAGACCTGGATCCCTTAGCATCAGTTAATTATGTCATTCATCTACATAAGACACAACAATGTGTGGGTGTATCCCATTCAGGGGTGAGTATAATGATACTCAGTAGAGAACCTGATACCCCTTTAGGTCTCCCAGAGTTCCACAAAAGAAATACCACAAAGAAAGACCTCAATCTCAAAGCACGAAGTAATAGGCATAAACTCTTCTTTGGTATATGACCATATATATACCTATGTTATCAAGATATAATCATCTATTTGATGATGAAATAATACCACAAAAGTAACAGAACGAAGGTAGAAATACCACATAGGTAACACCACGAAAATAGAAGTACGACACAGGTAACACAACGATGATAGAAGTACCATAGAGGTAACACCACAAAGTCCACAACTCTAAGGTAGAAGTAACACATAGGAAACACCACTAAGACAACACCACAAAGGTAGAAGTACCACACATGTAACAGCATGAAGATAGAAGTACCACACATGTAACACCATGAAGGTAGAAGTAACACATAGGTAACACCACGAAGATAACACCCAGAATTTGAAAAGGCTCAACTCATAATTAGGTATAACTTATGTTCAAAACTATAGATAATTATTCCTAAGCAAGATCATCTTATTCAATTAAGAGGCATTGTTGCTGACCCAAAAAATATTGATTGGTAACTAACCCCCACTGACCCATATAGGATCTGACCCACACAGGATCAGTATGTGCTGACCCACATAAGATCACTAAGAACTAAACCACACATTATCTAATAGAATATGACCCACACAAGATCTATTGATGCTAACCCATACAGGATCAATTTTCTTCCTTCACATTACAGCCTTGCATAGGATTCCACGCACCCTGTGTGCTAAATTTTTGTAGAATCTACCCCGGGAGATATTGATCGTACCTCAACCACAACTATGATCCACAAAGAAGTAATCCAAAGGACCTCCATGTATTAATGGTTCCGATGAAACTGATGGTGCATCAATCATATTCTTGGTCTGTGGGTAAATACATTTTAGTTTCGAGGGCCCGATTGTATTCGGGTTTGATCCAACCTGGCCATACTCGATCTATCTCCAAAACTCATGTGGAGTACACCAAAAGGAATGTCTCTCTCCAACCATCCCATTTTCATATATGGTTATTTAAATGGACACCTGGATTTCAGAATATGGCCCCATATGTGTTTCGGGGCATGGTTGGGCCTGAGTCGGGCCAGGCCCACAAGTAGGGCAAGACCTGGCCCGGCCCACAAGGGGGTGGCTTGAAACGGATGTCTTGGACCGAAAGGGGGTGCGTCTAGCAGGGCGTGTGGCCCAACCATGTGACGTGCGGCCCACAGGGGTAGTCATCCCGGTGGGAAGGCGGCCCAGCCGCAATAGGCTTGGTCTGCCAGGGCACGCGGCCCGTAGGGGCATACGGCCCACTGTGCAAGTGGCCCGGCCATGTGAGGCATGTCCCACAGGGGGTGTGGCCTCCTGTCTATCCAAGCATGTTGGGGGGTGATTCCCCCAGTATTCCGAATGGCCTAGAGGACATTCGGATTGTGAAAGTTCGTTTCCACATGGGTGTCTCCCGGTTGTCACGGAACCTGCGTGGCAAGTTCTTATTCTTACACGGCTTCATTCATGGCCTCTTTCCCAACGGCAGCATGCTGGTCACACTGTATTTCCCTTACATGGTCGGAAAATGTGTCAGCCACCTCCTCTGACCTCTGCAGCGGATGAGCCGCAACCCCTTGCTCAACAGAAGAACGCGATGGTACACTGGACCTCCTTTGCGGCTAGTCGGTATCATCCGCTCCGCCAACTGCCACATCTTAGTTTTGTAGCCTCCTATTGTGGCATGCGATGGTGCCCCACCTCAATTGTAGCTGGTTGGTTTCGCCGTGCCGACCGTCTTCCATGGAGGTGCATGGGTATCAAGGTATCGGAGGGTCTGGGCTAGGTTCATTTGGCTCAATCCCTCTGCGTTAGCTTGTAATAATGATGGAGGATTAAAGTGTTCATTAAATTAACGTTAATTAAAAAAATAAAAATAAACCCCTACCTCAAGAATGATTAAGAAACGCCCGCGGTTGAAGAAGTTGGTCGGTCTTCGTTGTCCCCCAAAACTATCCTCCAACGTTGTCGCTCAATCATTGATCTTCACTTTGTGGTTTCGGTGTCACTCGTCACCTCTTGCGAGAACTGACTCCATCCTCTAAGGGTTTTGGCATCTCGACACTTTGTCAGCACTTCATTGATTGGTGAGGCAGTGTTCACACATCTCTCCATGTACCCTATAAATAAGAGTGGGCAAGGGTAAGTAACGACGTTTGGAATTAATTGGTGGTCGTTAATTAGGAACCTTCCTCACTCAACAATGATGTCGTTAAATATGATTGAGTGGTAAATATATTTATTAGCTTGACACGTCGCTCATCCCACGTTGTCGTTTTACCATTAAAGGAAAAGAAGGAAAATAAAAATTAACAAAGTTATTTTTATTTTTCATTTAAAAGTCCCAAAACATAACTTATTCTCCAGACCAACTGCGGTCAAAGTAATGACTCTCATAAGAAAATACCAGCACCACAGATTCAATGGAGTCCTTGGATTTTCAATCTGAGCATCGGTTCAAAAGTTAGATAATTCCACTCCTACGTTTCCTGAACATACCTTTAAAAAAGTTCATAAATTCATTCTGGGCACACCATGCCTCAGAGTCACATGCTGTCAATTTTCACAGACTCGTAATAATTCTATATTGATAAAAAATAATGGAAAATCTGGGTCTTTAGAATATTATTTTTCAAGAACACCACAGTTATGATTTAGGCTATGGTGGTGGTCGTATATTTTTAGGAAATGGTAAAAACCACCACCTTATTCCATATATATTTATCAAACAGCCATATATTTTAATCCAAACATTGTTTGATAATAATGAGGGGGTGGGTAATTCCTTCATCTATCATTTTACTCTGATTAAACTACTCTATTATCTTTCTCTCTTAGAGATTGATATTTTTTGGAGTGTTCCTGGACAAAGGTCAATTGGTGTTGTGATCTTCATATGAGCCTTATTTTCATACTCATTTGGATCCATATTTCCTATCCATGGGTAGATCTAGGGTCTCATTCTATCATCCATAGTGTATGATTTCATTTTCGGGTGATTTAGTGGAGAAATGTTGTGATTCATTATTTTTCAATGAAAATTATGCTACCCTTATTGAATGATCATGGGTTGATCTTAGGGTGGCTTAGAATATGGTGCTTGTGTAGTCTGGAAATGTGATTCATCATATTCATGTAAAAACAACCTTTCTGTAGGATCATTATAATTCTATGATATGTGAATGGTGATTATATTTGTGACACTTCTTTTGTGAGACTCTCACATTCTACCATTTATATTCCTCCATAGAATCTCCCTAATTGATCTCTCATGTGAATTTTTTTATTTCTCTTAGAAATTTATGTGTCATATTATTTTGGGTGAATAACTTCTCGATAAATTTTTATTGAACCCTAGGATATGTATATTGGAATATCTTTAACACACAAGGAATTATATAAGAATTTTTCCTTGTTTTATCATTTATGCATCAAACCCATTCTTAGTAAATGTTGCATACAAGTTTGTGAGTTGTCTTTGAGTCCCATCCTAGATTTGTGTTCTTATGATTTTTGTGCATCCACTTGATAAAAATTCTTGATATGCCTTATTATTTCTAAATAATTTTTTTTTATTTTTTGAATTTCATATCTTGTGGAACCTTTCTTTAGGAATCAGAATGATAATGTTTCTTATTATTGGTTAGACACCACCCCTTGAGGTGAACATGATAATGTAAAAAAGGCCATTGAATGTTGATTGATAGATTGTATGAGTAAAATCATATATATTTCATCCAATGTGGGTGTATACCATGAAGGGGAGTTGAGTAACCTTTAGCTATATGTTGGTATGTTAAATTTCCATACAAGGGCGGCATACATAACCCAATACATCAAAAAATTTAGTTAGGTCTTACAATTGTCCTATGGTTATAACCACCTTTGGGTGGGTTGTGTGGGGTTCCAATTAATGAATGACATCACTGGGGGGGAATATGGTCTTACATAAAGAAAAAACATAGAGATAGGACTACTAGGTTTACGGTGTTAACTGACACTATGACTTGTGGAACTTCTTGTGAATGTGGTGATTGAAATCCTTAATTATATCATACTGATACTGGTGGGGTGGGAATTCATGGAATATTATTTATCATGTGATGACTCAAAACTTGTGTGGTTGTATATTTACTTGACCATTTTTTATTATCATATAAATTACTCTTATGCATGTGTACTCATGTTATGGAAGCATTGGTTGTTTCCTATTGGGTTTATTCTAACATCACATAGAGAATTCTTATGAGTATGTAGACTTTATAATATATGATTTTGTTAAGGTAAAGGTCCTAGTTAAAGGGATGTAGGATTTGAAGCATAGTGTTCAGAGCAATTTCTAGGATGGAATTCAATGTGATTTCGTTACGTTTTATTTATTTACATGTCTTACACACTCCCTTGTTTTACCTACCCCTTTGGGGTAATTCTTCTATTATTATATTTGACTTATGTTATGTTTTATTTCATTTAGTATAATATTTATTTATTATTAATCTATGTTACCACGCATTAATATTTCTTATTTCATTGTTGATATTGATGGTATAGGGTCCCCACCAATGGCATACATACCATAGTTCATTGTCGGAAAACTCTTGCCTAGGGGAGGCCCACATGAGACCATGGGGAACATTATATCAGACGTGGTGAATCATGTCAAGGTGTTAAAAAATGGTATATAAGGGGGTATTATTTTTTATTTGTTCTTGATTATGTTTTAAGCAACTGTAGAATGGAGTTAGGCTATATGGGACTCGGGTTGGGGAGTTTCATGTGTGCTTATCCTGCACATGTTTAATGGAACTCTGAGTTACTATTTCATAGATAACTATTTAAATATTGATTTTCTGGTTTCATGTGGATCATGATTATATAGTTTTGTTATAGTTTTTTGTGAATAGGGTACATTCATGCATTCTGAGTAGGCATGTAGGATCACATGTTATATATAAACATAGTGTGTGATGTAAAGTAGTTCATTGATTAAATGTCATGATTTGTGTCAAATTTTGTGTGATATATATATATTTCCTACTATTAATATATTTCTTATGGAATTATTTAGTTTAACTTGAGCCAAATTTTTTTATATATGTATATGATTGTTCCTAACATGTAGGTATAGAGCACTTGTCATTGTCCATCAGTTGTTTTATGAGGGATATAAATTTGGTTATGGGTAGCCACCTAGGAGAACCATTGTGTTTAACTGTATACCAATTAGGATAATTATTTAATTAATAACATTAAGCATGTTAAAAATTATTTTGAAATTTCAAAAATTATATCATAAATATGTTAGATGGGACTAGCCATAGAGATAGCCCACGATTATAACATTAGCAAGGACATGCATGTACCACCACATGTGGTGTAAGAGGATGTAACCAAGAGTGATAATATACCATCACTAGTGATTCATGCTGCAAATCTAGTTCAGCTTGGATTAATTTTTTTCCCTATTCAAGGAATAAGCTTCCATAATTCCATAACAGATCATGGTCCATACTTCCAACTCCAAAATCTACCTACCTTTTGGGGTACTAGAGGCCCTTGGGAAATAGAAGACTAGATTGATATCATCTGGATAATTTTTTTCAAGTATAGACTCATATGGATGGTAAAGTGATGATTGTGACGATTATATTTCAAAGACCTTCCAGGTTATAGTGGACTATAGTGAATGAATCTAGAAGAAGACTGGTTCTTAGTTGGGTGACTTTTAAGGAGATGTTTATAAATCCATATTTTCCTAATGAGATAAAGAAATACCATGCTAAATATTTCATTGATATTTAGTAGAGATGTACTAATTTCTCTACCAATTCAACTCATTTCATGAAGATACTACATTTCTCCCAACGGTTTTTTAGAAACAGTGCCCAAAAGGCATGAATGTTTCTGATAGGCATCCTTCATATGATCAAACATAAGGTTAAGAGAATTGATCTGACATAATACCCATAGGTTTTATGATTATAATTTTCCATAAATAACATCATAGAGGATAATAGGTGTAACACACCAATATTTTATGGTATTTATCTTCTTTAATAAATTCAACATCATTGATAGCTTACATTACACATAACACCAAGATTAAATAAATGATTAAATGTTTTTATTTAGTTGTGATAGTTATGACCTGAACATTATAATAGAGGAAATAAATAAGAATATAAAAATTATGAAAATATAGTTTAAAATTTTTTATCAACTGAATTTAGTGGTTACCAATAAATTAGAAATGAAAATAAAAACCAATTGAACAAAAATAATGTGTTTTTTAATTATTTTTATTCCCAAAATGACATTTTTGCCTAATTAATTAAATTATTCACTATTATTGAATTTAAATAATGAAATATATATTTTATATATTATATAAAGTTTTTATAAATCATCCAATAATTTTTATAGAATTAGGATAAGAATAAATACAATTTTATCTATAAAATGTTATATTTTTCTAAAAGGCAACTTTGTTTCCTTTTTATTGGTGTGCCTATTTTAAAACTTCATTTTGACACTATGATAAATTTTATTTGAAAAATTAAACATAAATTTTTAAATTATAATATAAAAAATTTCCTTAAGATGACAATTTTATATTTTCTAGAGCAGTTTTATATATCGATGAACAGTGAAATAAATTTTAATCAAAAACTGTTTCTTCATCAACTTTATTTGTATGGTTGAATTATATTTTTAATTTATTTTTAAGTATAATTACAAAAATAAACATAATTAGAACCAATTTAATCCAATTTAATTTGTTTTAAATTTAAATTGGATATATAAACATATCAAACATTATAACATTTCACTTTAAATCCCCACTTTTTCATTGTGTCAGCGGGATTAATTTTAAATCTATTTTTTAAAAATTATATCAATTTAATTTAGAAAAATGGATACAATATTTAGAATAATAGGGTAATAATTTGGTATTATGTTCATTTTAAATATTATGCATAAAAAAATTCCATGGTTAAAATTGAGATTTACCATGGTATAGGAAAAATATCAAAAGAGGTTTCAGTTAAAAGGTAAAGGATTAAAATACCTATAAATTATAAAATTTGACGGGGTTTTGAGTCATTTATCAACCCTAATAATCATATAAAACATTGAATATTATCCAAATTCTGGGAAATTATTTACCCCTCAATGGGTTAGGCTTAATTATATAATAATCATTATTTACCCACTTAAAACCACCGCTCCTCATGTACAAATACCAACCCTCACCACCAAATTTTGAATCATAATCCTTAAAGCTTATAAAATATATTCAAACCCATATCCCAATCACTCTTACCATGTTCATCTAACTCTGGTCTCACCAATAGACCAAATCCAAGGTCCTCAAGGGGTTCTCCATTGAGGTGATATTGAATAGTTAATTTCATCAAAACACCTCACTTATTTTCTTTACTTCTTTGACTTTATCCATATATCATTCATCCATTAAGCAATTATAATTTCAAAATCATGTAAATACATTAATTTTATCATTATAATTGAATATATTTTATGCAATCCTTGTATTACCTCCTTTTACTCAATGAAACAAATATATTGTCCAAATTATGAAAGTTAATCATTTCTGGGAGTAATGATTTTGTTTTTTATTCATTACTGCCTTAATGGAAGGTTATAAGACTATTATTCAGGTTAGATAAGATTTTTATAGATATATTATGTCTTATTTCATGTTCTCGAACTAATAGATACTCATAACAGTAAATAAAATGAAACTAATTTATGATATTCAGAAAAACAATCAAAACTATCTATTTAATTAACATTAACATTTCATAAAATGAATCATCTGCTTGTTAGAAAAATAAATTATATATGGGACCATTAATTATCCTGGAATTTCATTAATTCCTTTTCATTCAAATTCTGGATTCTTATTCCCATTTTACAAGAACAACAATAATACTACTCTTGAGAACCGATAATGAAACCATGAAATGAACTCACTCAAATCATTGAAAATAATGAAATATAAATAATAAAATGGGTCTGAATATGTTATTAAATCATAAAATAATGTATTATAAATATGAATATTTTTTACTCACTTAATAACATTCTTTAAACCATTATTTTATAGTTTAAATTATGCACCACTAAAGGGAAGTGTGATGTATGGGTTTTCTAATCTCACATTAATTTCATTGACATTTTGGCCTTATTAACCACTTATTTCTTATGTTTGGTGTATTTATACTACAGTTTGATATATCATATCATGAATATCATTATCATCATGTTATTAATTATTTCATTTGTTAGTAATTACTTTTATAGGGTATCTGATTTGACTGGTTATAAGTGGTTAGGGATTTTTTCTCAATTTACATTCCATTGAGATTTATTTGTTATTATACACTAATTAAAATATAAATTGTTTATACACTATCCATATCACATGTAATATCATTATTTATTCATTAAAAGTGGTATTTTATGTTTCAATTTGAATCATTTAATCCAATGGTAATTTACATGACAAAAACCATGTGATAAAATATATTGTACAATATCACTCAATTTTGTGATAGTAATATATCTCTTAAAAATTGCATTATTGTAATAAATTTTAATTATATTTTAAATTTATATTAAATATCAAAATTCTAGTTTTTATTGATATGATATTAGTATACATTGTATTTCATATATACATAAGGTTCTTACTTTGAAATATATTTTATTACTTTTTGAAATATTTATAAATTCTTGTCTTTTATTTGACACAAATATTTGATCATAAGGAACATTTTTTATTAATTAAATAAAATATTTGATATATGATGAATGATTTGGACTAGAAAAAATTAGTGGGTCTTAGTTATATATATCCCATCGACGAATCAGTTGTTTCATGGGATGAACCAATTAAGATATCATTAAAAGAGTTCTTTCCTGTAGAATAAATAGTCCTATGAAAGGTCTTGATGGTAGTGGGTCATGTTTTAGTTACATGACATCTAATAATAAAAAATTTATTACACTCATATTTCAATCATTATTATCCATAGAATTTTCACTATGAAAGAAATATCTTGAATTATTTCCTTCTTAGTTTATTGATTAAATGGATTTTTTTAAGTTACTTACCTTAAAATATTTATTATGCTCATTTATTCCTTAATTATTCCATTTTAACCCTTATTAAGTAATTTATCTCACCTATATTTTTTCCCATTCCATAGGGATGAATAAATCATATTTGAATGCGTCCAATAAAGAAAATTACTCTCCTTTTTTGTGTTTTGTTTTTAACTACCAATGTCAACAAGTTTATCTTATATGTAATCTAGTTTTCAAAAAATACTATAGTATTTGGTCCTTTGGGAGATGAATCTTGTATCTATGTCAATGTAATAAAATAATGTACTAGCTCTCAGATTTTGGGGTTTGGGTCGTTACTGTTGGTATTAGAGATTGTTGAATAGAAATATTGGGAACTAGATGTTATCAAACATAGATTAGGGAAACATAACCCAATAATAGACATTGAGAATATTTATATATGAACCATGTTTATGATTTAGAGATTATTTATACCTAAATATTAAATTTTTGTTCAGTGTTTTACTAGTTTTTAGATTATATATTATGTTTCATAATGACATTATATAATATAGTATATTTAATTTTTTAGAAATGACACCTAGAAGGAACAATGGTGTAAATACTCATTGACAATATAGAGATATATCAATTGTGGGAAGGAATATATCTGGTATTAGATCATATAAATTTATGGATTTCTTTGGGTAGCATAATGATGTTTTGAAAAATAACCATTCTTTGATGGATAAACATATTCCACTATAAGACTTTCCAATGTTGGATCCCTTTATAAGATAGATGTTCCCATTCTTTAGTGTGACTACAAATCCAATTATATCTAGGAAATTGATTACTTATTTGGATAATATATTTTTAATCTTTTGAAGTTGTGTGAAGGAAAAGTTATTATATGCAGTATATTTACACAATGATTATGTAGACCAATGGTGATCATTGGTCCTGAATACTATAGAGGAAGAAGAAATATAACTAATGGAATGTATTGATTTTAAGGATTAATTATTAAATAAATATTTCCCTCATAAAAAAATTGAAATGAAGAGAAATTTAATTTATGTAAATAAAAAGGTAGAGGAAATTTTTATAGAGCATGAATATACATTTACAGGTTTAGCAATATATACTATGGATTACATACACAACATAGAGTTAAAGATTTACAATTTATTTTAAAGTATTAATCCATTTCATTGAAGGTTTATCATCTCAATATCATATTCTTCATATGTTTAAATAGTTTTATGTGCCACAATGTTAAAGAAAGAATAATCCATTTACTATGGATATGAAGGGATGTAAGATAAGAAGAGGAGGGAAGAGAAAAATATGGATAGAGGGAAGAAGAAAATCAAGGATTTTACCACATGTGATAATTGTGGGAAGAATCACCCAGGGAAGTGCTTGAATGGAATAGATATTTTTTATAAGTGTATAGATAAGGGTCACTAAGAAAAATAATTAAAATATAGGGATAAAAAATGATAATATTTCATGTTAGAACTATAATGATATGGGACACTATTCAAAAATATTTACCAGACATCAAAAGAATATACCATATAATAAGTTAAGTGATCAAAGTAATGACTCTTCTATTTATATAGAAGAATTTTAATGATTATATTTATCTATTATTTGGATCTTTGAATAATGTGGTGAGAGTATATTATTGGTTATATCAAATTTATATGTATTGTGTAATATATAAGGATTATAATTTATTACTTTTTCATCAAGGATTCAAAAGATTATGTTGATCAATACCAATAACCAAGAGAATTGATTCTATGAAAATTTTATCTTTTAAAAAAACAAGATTTGGGAAGATAAATAGAATATATTATTGATGTTGAAATAAAGAGGTATTTATGGGAGATTGTTGGTGAAAATTATAGTGGTTATTAACTTAATGGATTATCTTATCTTTTATAGGTCGACTACATGTTTCCATATAAAAATATATTCAAAACCCAAAGAATTTATTTCTAGAAGAATGCGTGTTTTCATTAGGGTTTTAATGTGATCAAACTATTTATATATTTTTTATGTGACCATAAGAGTTACATTTTTTTGGAATATAATGTTGATTTTGGAAATATTTCAACCTTTCATCCAAATTTGTGGTGTGTGAATTTTTATTTACATATTTTGGATGAGTATTATGGTTACCTACTTATGTAATGGATAAAGTTGAACCATGAATATTATTTTTTTGGTTGTGGTATGATTTATCATATTGGATAACTTGTTCTAACCATTTTGGTTTTAGATAATATTTAGAGACTAGAGATATGATTTGTGGATCTTATGATTCATTGAATGTGCTTCTGGAATAAAAATTCATCTTTAATATAAACTTTCTTGAATTTGTGATGAAGTGGAAATTGATCGAAGCACAACCAAATGATAATATTATTTCTATGAAATAAAATGAAATAAGGTAAGTTTATATTATTCAAGTTATTATTCGTGTAGTAAAATAATCCCCCAACCATAGAAAAATGATTTTGGAACATAAATGTAAATCATTTACTTTTTTTACTATAAAATCTATTGTCTATTAACTGATCATAAAATTTATGGTTTTGTTACAGTTTATTTTGTAATGATCATGTCCTCAATAATCCCCCATCAGCACATAATGGTTATATTTCCCTTATATGTCCCATTTTTCACTTGCCACTAATTTTAAACTATTCAAAACCCATATTTTTTGGTAACCTTTTCATTTCCATTTCACTGTTTTTAAATGGATGTTTTACTAACCCTATTTACATTGTGAGTTTTCCATACAAGTATTTTTAATTATCATTATCTGATCTTTGAAGTGAAATTTCAAATAATGTGATCACAATTTGTTTAATGAGGGGATAATGTGACCCTCCAAGATTTAATATCTATTTATAAATAAATTCAATTTCATATATAACTTACGTTCCATAGAACAACTTGCTTAAAAATGATTAAATATTATTATTTTATTATAATAGTCATCACCTAACTATTGGAATGTTGGGAATTAATGAAATTGATTAAATTATGAAAAAATATTTTACATGTGTTTATTAAATGAATTCATTGTTTGAAAAGTAATCATAAATGAAAATAATAACAAATTGAACATAAATGATGTGTTTTTTATAAAAAAACAATTATGCCCACAATGGAGTTTTGTCATAATAAATAAATTAAAAAAATATCATTAGAATATATTAAGAAATAATTATTTTATACATTTAAAAACATTAAATTCAACCAACAATTCTAAAAGTCATATGATATAAATATATCCAATTTTAAGCATAAAAGGTATATTTTTCAAAAGGGATTTTTTTAGCTTTTAATGGAACATATATTTTTAAAAAATTGAAAATTTTATCAATTTTATTTGAAAAAAACAAATTTTATAATGGAATATAAAAATTATCTTAGGAATAGTTTTTTGTATTTTTTGGAGAAGTTTCATTTTTTGATGAATAGTGAAATATGATGAGTTTTAACTAAAAATTGTTTTTTCATGTTGTTTATTTATAAAGTTAAAATATATTTTAAATTAGTTTTAAAACTATAATTGGTTCAATTTGACATTAATAAAACAAATATAAGTCATGATAATAAATTTTCCATTTATATTGGATATATAAACATTTTTAACTTTTGAACTTTTTACTTTAAAAGCCTTCTATTTCATTATGTCGGAGGGAATAATTTTAAATATATTTTTGCTAATTTTATGAATTGAATTATGTAATATGGATTCCTTATTTTTAATAATATGTTCCTTATTTGGTATTAATTTTATTTTAATTTTTTTGGAAAATAACATTTTCCATGGTAAAAAGTAAAATTTACTGTGGTATAGGTAAAATAAGGAAACAAGTTAAAGTTTAATAGTACATGCTTGAATAACTAGAAATTAAAAGAGTTAATTGATTTTTGAGGTATTATCAGAACCTAACCTGAAATTAAAATATTAATGTTTTTAAATTTTCTTGAAAATTAATTCCACCTCTATGTGGATTGCATTAATTATAAAGTCATCATAATTTAAACACTAAAAATCACCCCTCCTCGAGTATAAATACCACCCATCACCACCCCATACTGACTCATAAGAATTTAAGCACTTAAAATCTCTAAGAACCAACTATTAATAATTATCCCAACATCTTAGTGCTGATGGTATCACCATAAAACCAAATCTAAGGTCTTCAAGGGGTCCTCCATAGGGGTGATATTCAAAAGGTAATTTTCTCAAAACAACTCTCTTGTATTATTTTCATATTCTACATTCTCCTCATACATTTCATCCATAATGGAATAATAATTCCATAATAATTGAAATAATGTAATTATTTGTTTCTATTGTAATATATTATATATTCCAATTTTATTCCCTCCTCTTATTCAATGAAATTAAACTATTGTCCAAATTATGTCGATTAATCATCTTAGTAAGTATTTATTTTGTTTGTTTTCCATTACATCATCCATGTATCGTAACAAAAATATTATTATTGTTAAATATAATTTTAATAGGTAAATTATATCATATATTATGTTCTACAAAAAAATATATACACATAATATTAAATAAAACAAAACTAGTTCATTTTGTTTGGAAAACCCACCAAAATAAACTAGTCATTTATGAATAACATTTTATCTAATGAATCATCCCCATGTTAGAAGAAAAATTGATATATGGGATCATTAATAATATTTTAATTTCATTAATACCATTTTATTACACTTATGTAGTCGTATTAAAATTTTACAAGAACTTCCCAAATTATACTCATGATAACTAATCATGAAACCAATAAATGAACACATCTAAATACATTTAAATAACAAAATATTATTAATAAAATGATTATAAGATGCTATAAAATCCTCACATAAGGTATTATAAATATTAATATGGTTCTGTAATGATTTAATAACATTCTATAAAACTATATACTGTAGGATAGTGTGTGCACCACTAAAGGGAAGCATGAGGTAAGGGTTTTCTCATCTCACTTCTATTTCTGTGAGATATATGTCTTACGCACCACTTATTTATTGTCTGTGGTGTATATATACAATAATTTAATATATTTTATCATTAAACTCATTGTATTTATGTTATTCAATTTTTATTTTGATAATAATTAATTTTATGGGTCATATGATTCTATTGATTACTAGTGGTAAGGGATTCAGTCTCAATTTATGTTCCATTCAGATATATTTTTTATTATACACTAATTAACTTCTATTTTGTGTATATATTATCTCTTTGACATGTAATATCATGATTGTTTCATTACTCATGTTATCTTTTTTTTACTTATAATTATTTCAACCAATGGTAATTGACTTGAAAATTACCAAGTGATAAAAGTTATTGTAAAATATCACTCTCTTTTGTAATTGTCAACTTTCCTCTTAAACAATAACATTATGGTAATAATTTTTCATAAGATATTACATTTTTCTTAGATATCCATAATCTTTTATGATGGATATGATTATATTCTAAATCATACTCCATTTTTATATTGGGTGTTTACTTGGAATGTTATTTGATTAATTTGGGGAATATTGAAAAATATGTATCTTTTATTAAATATATATATATTTGATAATAAGGAATTTTTTCTATTGATTAAATCAATTATTAGATATGTGAGGAATTATATAGATTGTTTTTCTTGAGTGGGGCCTCGTTAGATATATCCCATCGATGCATCAGTAGTCTAATGTGATTAATTTGATAATCTATCATTAAATGGGTTATTTCCTATAGATAAAACCATATTGTGAAAGGTCATGATATTACTGGATAATATGTTGGATTAATGATGTATTATTATTAATAATTTCATTTATTCAGAATTTATTCGTTATTATTAAGATAATTTTCACTATGAGAGAATTAGGGAATCATTTAATTCTCAATTTATTGATTACATGGAATGTTTTTTCAGATATTTTCTATACCATGTTTATTATTATCATTTATTCATTATTGTTTCCACTATATTTAACCCATACATGTAATTTTATTTCACCTTTATATTTTATCCATTCCCCAGCTTAGGAAGAAGATATAATTTAATGAGTTTAAGAATGAAAAATATATTCCTTTTTATGTTTTATATTCAATAATCTATGTAAAAAATGGGTATCATTCATGTAATATACATTTTCAAAGCTATTAAACTATTCAATAATTTGTAATTTTAATCTTGAATCTATGCCAGTGTAACAAAGTAAGGAACCAACTCCTATATTTTGTGGTTGGGACTATTACAGTATGGTAAGAGTCTTACTTATTTCCCCTAATAGACCAATTATTGAGAATTAACTAACCAATATTAAAGCCTCTTAATGAATTAGGAATTGGAAGGTTGATTAGTAGAAAAAGTTAATTATGAAGATGTTTCATATAAGGACTTCCTCAATGTCTTCTATGGATGGTGATTCTATCTAGTTCCTTAATTGTGAAAAATTATAGAATCTAATAAATGAATATAGGAATCTGATTGTGGAGTTCCATTTATGTGGAAGGTATGGTCATCTTTTAATTTTATGTTCAAGGGATTCTATGATATGTTTTTAGAGATCAGGGAAAACTAGGGGTGGAATACCTCAACAGAGCATGAAAAACTCCATAGACATCAATAAATAAAGGTAAAGGGCATTGAGATGAGGTTGGATGACTTTTTGTAGTATTTCAGGCTCCAGTTCATGGTTGTGGAGAATTTATATAGTTTAAGGTATGGTCTAGATCACTTATACTCTATATACCACATTGTTCAATAATGGGGATCCCCATTCCATTTTCCCTTATCATGTGGTAGTCGGATTAGACATAGTAGTTATAATATATTTGTAGATTCTTTCCCTGAGCCCATCCATAGGTACTAAAGTAAACAATCTTCATTGGTGTTCAAAATACACTATATTTATCACTGGCTATTGGAATTTACGTTATTTTTTTATCATATAGATAACCAACTTCTATGTGATAATTGGGATGAATTTTCTTATGAGATATCAGGCACACATAAACATATATTGAAGATGTGTATATTTTACCACACCTAATGGGGAAAATTCTGTAGTTTTTGTTGAGTGGGAATTGGGATTTGGTAGATTTATCCTTCATTTGGATTAAATTTGATCTACTACTTCACAATTTCTAGGATTATAACTTTTGGTACAATCAATGTTAGCCTTCTTATCTTTCCCTCTAGTTATAGATATTATTCAAGATGTGTTTCTAGAAGACATTTTGGGTCTACCTAGTCATATAGGGATTTTGATTGAAATAGAACTCATACAAGGTGAATAGAATATATCAATTCCTAATTATAATATTCCACTATCCAAGTTTAAGGAACTCAAATTTGAACATCAAGACATGATGTAGAGTGGATTTATAAGAAAAATAATGTCTCAATTATGTGCTCCGGTAATGATTTATAAGAAGGAATATGGTACTCTTCATGTCTATGTGCATTATGTAATGTTAAATTAGGTAATGGTGAGGAACATTTTCCCTTTTCCAATGATGGAATAACTATTCGATTAGTTGTGAGTAGATCCTTAGTTTTTATTGATTGAACTTCATTCAGGCTACCATCAACATCGTTCCATTGAGGAAGATATACTAGATATGATATTTAGAGTATTTTAGGCAATAAAAGTTCTTTTTGATAATATCTGGTTTAAAAAATTCTCCAATAGTGTTCATATCCCTCATAAACAATACTATTCACCCGGATCTTGACTCATTCATCATATTTTTCATTAACTATATCCTAATATATTCACAAACCTGAGAGAAACTTCCAATGAATCTTGATATAGTCTCTAGTACACTTTCAGCAAATAATAATTATTCCATGTTGTTGAAGCCTCACTTTTGGATTATTTAGTTTAATTTCCTTGGGCATATATTGTTAAAATCTTTAATTTCAGTAGACCTAGTGAAGGTGGAGAAAGTGTAGTCTTGTAACCATCCTTGGAATGAATTTTATATTTGAATCTTCCATGGATTAACAAGGTGCATCCATTATTTCAACTAGTTTTCCCAAAATTTGGAACCCTCCATGATATCATTGACTAAAAAATGGGAGAGGTTATAGTGGTTATATCATAATGATGAGGTATTCATAGAGCTTAAGTTAATACTGATGACAGCCTCAATTCTGAAATTAAAAACTCCATGCATTGGGTATGTAGTTTACTTCAATGCCTTGGAATTGGGTTTTGATGTTGTACTAATTTAGATAGATTAGTTAGTTCGTGATGGATCACATTAGTTGTGACTCCATGAAATAAACTACCTAACACATGACATGGAACTTGCTATTGTGGTTCAGGCACTAAAATACTGATGACATTATCAATTTTGATAGGGTTTTTTGGTTTATAAGGACCACAGTAGGATTTGATTACAATTCCATCAATGGGAATTGAACACGAGGGGAATGAATTGGGTGAAATATCAATATACATTTGACTTAGATATGGATTATTAACTTGGTAGTGAATTGTTTTTTCATATTCTCTTAGTATAGAGATATTAGATTCCCATTAACTTGGAGAGTGGACTTTGGAAGAAGAGTGTAATTTGACGAGTTCATTGGCTGATTAGAGGATGGATGCAACTAATGAAAAATAAAAAGTGTCATGATCATCTTTGGTAATCACATAAGCTTTAGTTATCAGGTTAAATTCCATCCATGAGTTAGATTTTGAGTGTTTGTTGATGCATGAGTGGAAGGAGGAAGTTAATTTAGTACTAGTTTGGTCCTTAGACAATTATGACATGCTTTATATTCATGGGGGGTTATAGTTTCTACTCATATCAAGGAAGCTTTTATGAGATACTCCTATTCCTCATGGTGTAAAATTTATACCAGGACACTGAAGATGTTCCATGACATCATAATGTGGTTTTTTTGGCTAGGTGTGAAGAGTGATATCATTGGTTTGGTTTCAAGATTTCATAACTTCTAGAGTGTAAATATTGGCCATCAATGTCCAAGTGGTTTACTGAAGAAAAATTCATTTCCCATGTGTAAATTGGAATATTTCAAAATTCATATTTTATAGGGTTACTAAGGTCCTCATGGAATTAGGATTTTGTATTGATGATAGTGTTTCGAGTGACTAAGCTAGCCCATTTCAAGTTGATTTTTGAGACACTTTCATTAGATGAGTTGAGAAAGATATATATCTATAATATTTTATGTCTACATAGAGTTTTAATGAGTATGGTATTAAATAGAGACACATGTTTCACGTTATGGTTCTTGAAGGGCTTATAGAATACTCTAGGGACATAGCTGAGATTTACCATAATGTATCACCCACAGACAGATGGAGATTCTAAGAGGATGATCCAAATTCTTTATTATATACTTCGAGCATGGATCCTAGATGCTATAGAATTATGGAATGAGAATATATCCTTAATGTGGATTTATTATAAAAAAATTAAAAGAATTTTATATAGATGACACCCTATGAGTCTCTCAACATTAGACCTTGTAACTCACTATTTTTCTGGCATGATGGAGGTGGGGGAATTTTAATGGGAATTATACGGGTGAAGGAGAATTAAGATAGATTATATGTGATATATAACTAGTTGGAAACTTATTAGGGTAGGTAGTAATCATATTTATACTGGAAAAAATTTACATTGGAGTTCACTATTGGTGACAAGGTTTTCTTGTGGGTGTCACCTTAGTTGGGGAATCGTCATTTGTAGAATCAAGAAAAGTTAGATTCGTGGTTTTCTTGGACCGATCAAGATCATAGACTGTATAAGGATATTGTTATACCATTTGGGTATTCCTCAACAATAACATGGTATGCATGATGGGTTCTTCGTATCTCTAATTGATATGTTCATATATACTCCTTCCAATTTAATATACTTTTAGTTTGTTGAGCTAGATTAAGATGTATCATATGAATAACACTCACTCCATATTGTCAACTAGGGAATGAACGTCTTCTGGGGGGAGATGGTGACAGATTTTTTGAACTTATGGTGGCATAAAAAGTTCTGATAGGATACTGTGGAGGGGGATTTATATGTTTAGATACAATGCCCAAAGTTATTCATTCTCAAACAGGAGGATACATCTCGAGGATGAGAAGTTAATAGAATGCGGAAATTGTAACAGCCTGATTTTAAGTGGAAATGTTAATGTATGTTTATTATAAATAAGTTTTCTTTTGATTATTTTAAATTTTTAAAATGTTTTCTGAGATATGTATGTGGTTTCTGGACTAGATTAAAATGGGGTTTTAAGGTTTTGGGACAGTACAAGAAACCCCACGGTTGTGGTTCCTACTATGGTGATTCATGCTTCACCCATATGTAAAACAATAATGGGTTAAATGGGAATAGACATACGCATGGAGGAATGGGGATAGACCTACGGGATGCACTTTTACAAACCTCTCCATAATTTTTTAGAGGCTCCTGTAATGGAAAATGGTTTAGATTTTGGGAACATGCCATAGGTATGGCTGTTCTCATCTGTAGTTTCTAATAATACCACGACCGTGGTGTTGGTCCAATGTGGTTTGAAATGAATAAATACACCACTTTATTCTATGTATCTCTATCATGGAACTGTATTCTAGTCTTCAAACAATGTTTGAGAATAATTATAGGATGATTAATTCCTTCTTTATTTTCCTCCGATTAAACCCCTAGATTCTTATTAACCCTTAAAGATTATGGATTTTAGTGAGATTTATTATATTAATGATAAATAGTGATGATACCATCTTCCAATACATGGTTTTTCCTTATTTAGATCAATACTTTCTATCCTTGGGTAATCCAAGGGCTCCTTCCATCATCCATTGTTTGTACTTCAAGTTTTTGGTTAATTGATTGAGAATTGTGGTGATCCATTCTTATTATGACTAAATTCTCTATACTTCCTGAATGACTAAATATTGAGGGTGTTATGTCATTTAAAGGAACTGTCATGCACACCCTCAAATGATTAATAGTTTTTTGGGGTACTTGGATGCAAAATAATGGATGACCAAGGTCGTCTCTCAAAGGAGAATGTAAATTAAAAAATATCTTTAAGGTATTTTAAAAACAAAATAAAAGATAATAAAATCACTACATTAAATGATAGGGGTTTTCTATCATTTATAATAATAGATGATTTTTTCTGGAAAAAAAAATTCATTTTTTAATTTTGAAATTAAATTCGATTAAAAAGACGAAACAAAAGGTTGTTTTTTAGAAAATAGTTTAGAAGGAATATTCAAACTGAGTCTACCTCATAACTCAATTATTTATCATTATCATCTAAATTAAAATCCACTTAATTATGATCCCCTAACTTGTTACCCTCGGAAGCCAATGAGAATTAACATTACCACAATGATGAAGTGAATTAAATCGTATGCTATCTTCGAAACATAAAATCATAACACTCTTATTTGATTGATGTTCTAAGGATGGCTTATGTTTAGTGGTAAATTTGGTCACATATCATTTATGGAAATAAGGATTAATTGTGTTTAGGGATTTTATATTTACTCTAAAAATTTATCCCATGTGGCCTTGTATTGTCGATTAAGATCGCACTTTCACAATTCACACAATACTCGACGCAGTGTGTTTTGTGTTAATTGTTCAATTTCTTGCTTAGTATCTTCTAATTTAAAAACTGAATTCGTGGATCATAATAAGCGAGTTACATTATCTCAGTGATTCTAACTAATTAAATGAATATGGTGAAAGATATATAGATCACTAAGAAAACTACTCTTCCATGGGTGGTGTGATCATCGTGGAGACATTTTGCATGAGTAATGGATTGAAAGGGTAGAAACCAATATCATCTAAACTCATTATTCAAGCCCAATTAGGAAGATTAAGATAAGAAATATTTGATCCAAATAGTGGAAAAAGAAGAAATTAAATAAGAACTAAGTATTTTATAACACAAACAAAAGTATTATAACACGAAGAAGAAGAAGAAGGCCTCATCAAAGGGATCCTTGCATTAAGAGATAACCTTATTGAAATGGTTGGACAATTAGATTAGAACCACTTATCATCTTCCCTAAACATCCCAATGCATGTATGAAACCTTCCAAATGAGAAAATTACATATCTACATAGTGGAGGGGAGGCTAGGTTAAATGTTGTTTCAAGTGTGAATTTTGGGATTCTACCAAATATTTTTATCCCACTTTCATCCCCTTCGTGACCAAAAAAAAGGCATGAATTATCTATCATTTAAAACGAATAATATGTAAGAAATTTTGTTTTTGATCCCCTCTCAAAATTTTGTCTCACTCCATTCACATATGTAGAAGATATGGCCCAAACAATAAAGTGATTTCCAAACTCACGTGTCCAGCCCACCTATGATTTAATTGCCCATTTCCTCCATCCTATTGCACTATTTTGCTCTAGTGTCCAGAATAAAAGTTGTAGATAATTAAATGAGGAACATGTTTACAAAACATTAAGTTCCAATAATTCAAATTAAGTATTTATGTTTGAAATACTAAAGTGATTTTGAAAAGTGTAAAACCGGAATGTTCACTATATTTTCAAATGAATGATCTAATCCCAATTATTTTATAAATAAACATTTTTAACACAATGTGAGGGAATTATATAATTTATTATAAATAAAATTTTCAATAAAAATGTGTTTTTATCAACCCCCTGTTGAGTCAATAAGGTTTTCCTTATGACTTTTCCATTCCTTCATGTTTTGAAAATCACAAACACCTTATCTTTAAGGAAAAATTCTTTCTTAAGGAAAAACGCTTTTATAAGGAAAATTATCCTTATCATATTTTCATCAATATTTTTCTTAAGTATAAGTTTCGGATTCGTTTTCTCGGAGTCATTAAAACATTGATATAAAAGCATTCTGTTTTTAGGATTCGGTTCTGGACAAGAACTATAAGGAAGTTTCATTCCGAATTCCGGATATGAATTCTAACTAAGTTCTATTCCAGATTCAGGATACAAATTCTGAAGAAGAATTCTCATTACGAATTCTAATGAAGAAATCCCATTCTGAATTCTCATTACGAATTCTGAAGAAGAATTCTCATTACGAATTCCAATGAAGAATTCCCATTACGAATTCTAATGAAGAAATCTCATTTCGAATTCTCATTACGAATTCTGATGATGAATTCTCATTACGAATTCTGATGATGAATTCTCATTACGAATTCTGATGACGAATTCTCATTACGAATTCTGATGATGAATTCTCATTACTAATTCTGATGATGAATTCTCATTACGAATTCTAATGAAGAATTCTCATTACGATTTCTGATGACGAATTCCTATTCCGAATTCCTACTCTGAATTCTCATTCCGAATTCTCCTATTAAACAGAATCTGATTATCATTGTTTTATACACTCTGAATTTACTCACTCCGAACCTTCACTCCGAAGTTTCTATTCCGAACCTTTATGTTAGAGTTTAAAACGATGTCGTACATTCTGTTTCACTTGTTTTGTTATAAAACGATGTCGTCCATTTTGTTATAAACAAACCGTTGTCTAAGTGACACGTGTACAGGTCCCTCCGAACTTTAAGGAAAATATGACCGTTGGAGAAGGAGCCGACCTTACCTATAAATAGGAGCTCATTTGAAAGAGCTCGATGCGGATGAATAGTTGTTGGAAAAACAACTGAGTTTGTGCCTACATGCTGTTGAAAGTGATTTCTAGAGAGAGAGTCTCTTATTAACTCTCAAAGCTTCATGCGACTCCGAATGTTGGTGATTACATTCGAGGGCTTCCGGGGATAGGAAGACAGAGGTGCCGACTACCTTAAAGATCGAGGGCTTTCTTGCTGAGAAAGACAGAGGTGTTGACTACCATAAAGATCGAGGGCTTTCTTGCTGAGAAAGACAGAGGTTGCCAACTACCTTGAAGTTGAGGGCTTGCGGGGATAGCAAGACAGAGACACCGATCTTCGTATCGAGGGCTTACCCTGGTTTGGGTAAGACAGACTTGATTGAAATTATAAATCAAGGGACCTTTATCCAAGGTTGTTGGATACCCTTTTCTTTGGGTTAAAAGACTATTATCTTATTACTAGTAGTTTTACTACTTGTCTTTATTCCGCTGCAATTTGTATCTTAAGGAAAGTATAACTTTCTTATACTTCCTTACTTACTCTGATTAGTTTAGATTCTATACGCTTTAAGGTAGAATCTCATATTGTAACTTTTGTTAAGTTTCAATCTCCGGAATCATATTTCCGGAACCTACTTTTGGAATCCCTTTCCAAGTTCAGTTCGGTGTTAGAGGTGTTGTGAATTTACTTAGTTTAACTTTGTTAAACTTAGCTCTTTCCTTTTCTTAAGGAAACTCTAGTTATTCATAACTAACTTTAAAGGTTCCAAAGGAATTTTTAAAGTATACAATTCACCCCCCCTCTTGTATATTGAGCATCTCATATTATATTTCGATCCTACACCCCCCCCCCCACACACACACACAATTCCCCTTCTGAAATCCAAGGAAAAACCTCCTATTATGTATTTGAAAAAATTGTGACAAGATATGCATATTCAAATTTCTCAATCCAAATTGAATATATAAGAAAGGTAAGAATCCCATGTCGAGTCAATACCAAGAAATATTAAATTCATTATCTCATAAATGTTTTCAAAACAAAATCTAGTGATATTAATAACACTAATCATTATGACACAATTCATGGGTCTATCATGCCACTAATTCTCCACGTGTGTGTGTGCCAACCATTCCAAGCACCTAAATCCAATATTTATTCCTTATATCGTGGTTAAGTAAAAAAATTTCTTCTTACCTGATTCTATTCCACTGAACCTTTTCAACATCCTATGCAATAAAATTCCAAAACCCACTCATTTAAGCTTTCGTAGAAGTCAGACTATGTGCTATCGACTTAAAAATCCCCACAAGTGGTACATTTCTTCACTCCCTTCTTTATTGATTGATTTTTCATTATTAATATTTTTATATTTTTTTTTGGAATTTTTTTTGAGGGTATGCAACAGTTAGATATTAGGTTCACATAAATAGGTCAATCAAGTACAGAGATGGAAACAATCAAAAGAAAAATGAACATATGGAAAGACCATGTTATATGATGAAAATAATTACTTACCATGAATATAAATTCAATTGGGTAAGAGAAACTCACAATTTATGATTGTGTGAAAAAATGTGTGGAGAAATAAATGACACAATTTACCATAAACAAATATCACAAAAAAATTATATCAAAATATAAAATGTTTTATAATGGCACAACCATTAATATCATCGATGACATCAATTTTTATAAAAGAAAACCCTCGATGATGAAATCTTACTCATAATTTTATTTCAACAAATAAATTTTGAAAACATTAATTTTCCATATGTTCCCCATGAGAATGTTAAATAATATATTTTTTTCTTTTTTTATTGATTTTTTTGTTCTTTTTTTGTTTTGTTTTTTGTTTATTTAAATTTTAAGAAAAAACATAATGGAAAATACCCATAAAACACAAAAATGAAAATCCTAAATATCTACCCCCAAAATATTATCCCCTCCCCCACACATAAAATATTTCATTGTATTGAATGTGAACATATGAAATGATATATGCATGTGAAATGTATAATTTTAATTTTGACAAAGGAAATAAAGGTGAAATGGTTACGAACATCCTGATATGCTGAAGTGATGATGGGTTCATGTAGTGTGATGAAGTCCATTGCATCAGTTGGAAGTCCCTCAATGTATTTCATCAAAAGATTCATGTTACCTGTAAAGCTCCTTCCAGTGTCCTCTTGTGATATTTCCACTGTTCCATAAGGTAAAACCTTAGTCACAACATAAGGACATAACCACATGTAAGGAAACTTACCAGGAATCATCTTTAATCGTGAACTATTGAGAAAGACCTTATCTCCCACAAGAAATTCACTTTTCTAGATCATTATTTCGTGAGATTATTATGACCATTCCTTGTAGAGTCTTGAGTTCTCAAATAAAGACAATTGAATCACCCCATGCTCTTGAATTTGCATATTCCTTTGGATTCCATCTTGTTCCAGATCCATGTGGCATTTCATTATACACCAATATGCTCGATGCTCAACTTCCATGGGGAGATGGCACGCTTTCCCAAAAACAATCCTGAATGGTGACATACTGAAGGGAGTTTTGTATGCTATCCTATACGCACATAGCGCATCATCCAAGTGCTTTCTCCAATCCATACTATTCACCTTTATGGTTTTCTCCAAAATCTGTTTCCACTACCAATTTGAAACCTCGGCCTGACCATTCTTTTGGGGGTGGTATGGTGTTGATGTTTTTTCCATCACCAAAAACTTATGAAGAATGGAAGCCAAATTATGACTGCAGAAGTATGGCCCTTGGTCACTTAAGGATGGCCTTTGGTACTCCAAACCATCAAAAAATCTGTGTCTTGAAAAAGTCAACTACAACATGAGAATCATCTGTCCTATTGTCTTTATCCTCCACCCATTTACTAACATAATCAACAGCAACCAAAATATAGAAAAAAATAAAGAATTTTGGAAATGGACTTATAAAATCAATGCCTCTTATATAAAAAATCTCATAGAATAATAGGGGTTTTTGGGGCATCTCGTCTCTCCTAGAAATATTACAAGTGTGTTGGAAATGTGATAATGACTTACGAAGCACCTGGGAATCATGGAATAAACAAGGACAACACTATCGAGAGTCCAAAACATTCTTAGATATCTGTTATGGTCCAAATTATCTTCCACAAGTAACTGTATGATTGAATTGCAAAACAAACTCAAACTCATGATCAGGAACACACCAGCTAATAACATTGTCACTACACATGTGACATAAGTAGGGATCATCCCATGAATGATACCAAGACTCACTTTTTAATTTTTGTACTTGATGTTTCATTAAATTTGTTGGTATTTCAGATGCAATGAGGTATTTCAATAATCTAGCATACCAAGGATACGTACCTGAGATGGAATAAAGATGCTCATTGGGGAAAGTGTCCCAAAGTTGTACCTGGTCCAAGGTGTCAGCATCTAATGTATTAGTGATCATAATCATGTGGTCTGCCACCAGGTTTTCGGACCCCTTCTTTTCCTTTATTTCAAAATTGAATTACGGTAGAAGGAGCATCCATAGGATAAGTCTTGGCTTTGGGTCTGGATTCTTCAAAAGGTACCTCCTAGCTATATGGTCAGAAAAAACAACTACATTAGAGCACAATAAGTATGAATGGAATTTATCTAAAGAAAATATGACATCAAGAAACTCCCTTTCCATGGTTGTGTAGTTTTATTGGGCTAAATCCAATGTCCACGAAGCATAGGCAATCACATGTGAATGTCCCTCTACCCAATATGACAAGAAAACTCTAACCAAAAAGGTGTATGTGTCACACATAAGCTCAAATCAAATGTCCCATTGTGGGGGCTACATGATCAGTGGAGTTGTCAGAAACTTCTTTAGCTCGTCAAAGGAAGTCCTACAAGAATCATTAAACACAAAATCAGAATCCTTTTGAAGTAATAATTACATAGGAAGAGTAATATTACTAAAATATATGATGAAGCACTGACTAAATTATTCATTCCCTAGAAAAGATCAAACATCACGAACAAATGAAGGATAGGGTAGGTACGAAATAATATCTACCTTAGATCTATCGACCTCTATCCCATGTTTCGACACTACATGCCCAAATACAATGCCATGATATACCATGAAATGACACTTTTCAATGTTCAAGATCAGATTCTTCTCAATACATTGATTCAACACATTTCCAAAACTACTTATACATTCATCAAATGATGATCTATATACTATAAAATCATCCATAAATACCTCCATGAAAGTCTCAATAAAATCAGAAAAAATACTCACCATGCATCTCTTGAAGGTACCTAGGGCATTGCAAATTCCAAATGGAATCTTCTGGTAGGAAAACGTACCAAATGGAAAAGTGAATGTTGTCTTCTAATGATCCACTAAAGTAATAAGAACCTGAAAATATACAGAAAATCCCTCCAAGAAACAATAGTGTGTTTTCCCAACTAGTGTCTCAAGCATCTGATCAATAAATGGGAGGGGGAAATGGTCCTTGCGAGTGGAATGAATTAGTTTCCTAAAACTAATTCACACACACCAACTATTTTGTACCCTCATTGGAACTAACTCATCTTTCTTATTTTTGAAAACAATGACGCCACTTTTCTTATGCACATCGTTAATGGGACTCACCCACCCAGAATCTGAAATGGGAAATATTATACCTTCCACGAGCAATTTCTCATATTTTTTTATGACTTCTAGAAGTGTTGGATTCAGTCTCATTTATGGCTGCCTAACCGTTTTATCCCCATCCTCCAAAATAATCATATGCATTCAAATGGAGGGTCTAATACCTGATATGTTAGCCAAGGTCCACCTGATTGCCTTAATGTTCTCCATCAAAATATTCAACAGATTTTCTACAAGTTCAAAAGGTATATTTTTAGCAATGATAATATGTAATTTCTCAACACTCAACAAGTATTAGTATTTGATATTTTGTTGCAATGGATTGAGTACCAATGTATGGGTTTGGGGTATGGATAAAGAAATTGATGGAACTGAAATATGGGCACAATGAACATTAGTATCATAATACACATCATCAAGATCAGTGAATAAAGCATCAAATCCATCATCATACTCAACAACTATGTCATAATCAAAGTTCACATGATCCAAATCAGAATAGGATTATTTTCAAAATAAAATATAAGAGAGTCTTGTGCATTAGAAACAAGTGTGGAAGTACCCATAGACATCAAACTATAACCAATACTCATAATCTTATTTAGAATAGGACAGTCAAATTCCATGGGGTTTTCACTTTGTGGTTCAAAATGGGAGATAACAAAAGCAGAATGGTCCTCTGAGTTGTACTTCATGCAGTTCATAACATTAAGTATTACAAATTCATATCCAAACTTGATGGAAAGTGAATACTCATTGACATTTATGATATTTATGCAGTTTGGAGGAAGGTTATACATAATATATTTGGAGCAAGGGAACTTACTTGATCATCCTCCATGATATGCACATATAAATCTGTTGGAAAGATCATGTGTCTTATCCGTACAAGTACATCCTCAAGGACTCCCACAGGATATATTATATCACTATTTTTCAACTTCACCACTAATCTCTTCGGCTTCAACTCACCAACATATAAAGAAGAGAATATAGTGTGAGGCATCACATTTATAGAGGATCCTAAATCACAAATAGCATCATAAAAGTGTAACCCACCTATTGTGAATGGTATAGTGAATGTCACGGGATCCTTGCACTTTGTTGGAATTTCTAGAGATGGGGTAATGAGTGTTGAATCATTCCTTCCAAGATTCATCCTCTCATATACCTTGATCCCTCTTTGATTGGTACAAAGTTCATTTTAAGAATTTCTCAAACCTTGGGATTTTCTTGATGGCTTCAATTAAACGGATGTTGATCTTCACAGGCTTGAATGTATCCAAAACATCTTTTTTTCATCAACTCTTCAGTTATATTATTGGTTTGTACAACCCTATTTGGAAAGGGAAGGGTTTTAGGAGGAACATCATTAATATTTTTCTTAACATTATCTATCTCCATGGGTTTCTCATCAGCTGGTTTTGAATGGGTCTTCTCTAGAGTTGAGGTTAATCCTGGTGGAATGATAGGTACAGATGTATCAGTTTTTTTCTTCCCACTTCTCAATTTGATGGCACCGAGATTGCCTTTGGTATTTGGAGTAAGTTGGGAAGGGATATTGTTTGGAATTCATACATACTAGTTCATGGAGGGCAGTGGCAATATGGCCCATTTGATTCTTCAATTCCCTCATCTTTGAACCATGATTCTCTATATCATTATGTTGATTAAGAACAATTTTCAATAAATGATAATTAGTATTAGAATCTACCTTGGGTGGTTGATTCCCTTGTTTCTGGATTGTTGATGCTTGGGCGTCCAATTTCCTTTGGGGTTGTTGGAAACCCTACTAGTAAGGCGGAGGCTGCTGAATGTTTTGATGAAAAGGGTGCCTTTGTTGTTGTCCAGAGCCATGTGTCGTGACTAATTGATCATTACACCATTGGTTTTATGTTGGATAAAATGAGTCAAACTTATTTTAGGGATATGGTTGTTTTTTCTTCTGATATGGTCTCCCAGGAACCACCACTTCACAATCTTCTATTTCTTGTAGTTGGGGGGAAATAGTCAGTTGGGTGGTCTATTTTAGAGAAAATTCCACATGGCCACATAGGAGTGGGTTGGGATGTTTTTTGAACCAAATCAATATGCCCCACCATATTGGTCAATTCTTCTAACTTTGTATCAATCAAATGACTCAAAAGAGAATAATTACTTACCCAATGTACTCCACGGACATGTGGTGTACCTCGATCGCCAAATGTTTGAGTGTTTTGGGCCATCTTGTCCATTAATGCACGTGAAACCACTAGTGTCTTGTCCACCAATGATTCTCCAGCTAGGGAATCCACCATGCTCCTCTTCCTAAGTGCGAGTCCTTCATAGAAATACTGGATAAGGAGTTTCTCACACTAGTGCAGAAATATTTTTTTATGGTGGTTATTTTTTATGTTTTACGTCATCGTATTGCTGAAGTTATTACATGAGACATTATAAACATTGTTTTTTATGGTGGTTATTTTAAAACCAACGTAAAAAACAAAAATCCAAAGTGTTTTTCAAATCAGTTCATCAAAAACCGACATAGAAAATGATTCAGAGTCGTGATTTATTACATCGGTTTTTAAATAAACGATATGGTATCTACTTGTTCACATCTATTATATAATAACTAATGTGATAAAATATGCCTTCGAAGAGTTTATCACATCATTTATTTTCATAACTGATGTCATAAATGAATCTACCAAGTGGTTTTCATGTCGGTTAAATAATAACTCGCGTTAAAACATATATACTACGTCGGTTATCAAATAACCAACCTAAAATCCTATTTCATTCAATTTATTACTTCAGTTGTTATATAACCGATGTAATAACCCATTCCAATGCATTTGTTACGATGATTTTCAAATTATAAACATTAAAACCCATAAATAAGCATTTTTTTACATCAGTTATAAAATAACAGACCTATAAACATATTTTTTTAATAAAACTGTTCAACCACAACCATGCCCAACAAAAGAAAACCTGAAACCGACCAAAACTAGACCAAAACTAGCCCACCACACTTGAAATACCTCCCACGCCCTGGAACCCCCCCCCCCCCCACACCCCTAGACAACCCCCACCCTTCTGGACAGCCCCCGCCCTCTTGTTCACCCTCCCACCCCCATGGACACCACCCCCACTCCCCTGGATAACCCTCCCACCCTCCTAGAAACCCTCCCACCCCCATGGATACCCTGGACACCCCCCCCCCCCACTCCACTGGCTAGCCCTCCCACACCCTTGGAAATCTCCCACCCCACTGGACACCCCCTGGACAGCCCCACCCTCCAAGATAGCCCCCACCCCCTGGACGGTCCATCACCCTCTTGGACAGCCCCCTGACTCCCCTGGACAGCCCTCATATCCTCCTTGACACCCTCCCACCCCCATGGACACCCTAGACATCCCCCGCCCCACTGTATAGCCCCCCAGAACCCTGGCAACCCCTGGATAGCCCTTCCCTCCTGGATAGCCTCCCCATCCCCTAGACAGCCCGCCCACCCTCTGGACACCCCCACCCTAATAGACACCTTGTAAACCCCCACCCCCAATGAACAGCCTCCCCACACCCCTGGAATCCCCCCCCCCCCCACCGCTAGGACGCCCCCCCCCCCAACCCCTAGACATCCCCTGGAAACCCCCCCCCCTCCCCCACCCTCTTGGACAACCCCCACTCCCCTGGATAGCACTCCCACCCTCCTAGGAACCCTCCAACCCCCATGGACTCCCTAGACACCCCCACCCCACTGGAAAACTCTCCCACACCACTCGAAACCCCTCCACCACAATATAACCCCCCCCCCCCCACACACACACACACACAAACACCCTTGAAGAACCCCCACTCCCCTGGACAGCCCTCCCTCCCTCCTGGACACCCTCTTACCCCATGGACACCCTGAACTCCCCCCCCCCCACTAGACAGCCCTCCCACACCCCTAAAAATCCCCCCACCCCACTAGACACACACCCCCCTCCCCCACACACACAGTCAGACACACCCTTGAAAACCCCATGGACAACCCCCACTCCCATAGACCACCCCAACCCTCGTAGACACCCTCCCACCCCGATGGACACCATAGAAACCCCACCCCACTGGACACCCCGACACACCTCGACACCCCATGTACTCCCCTGCCCCTCCTAGATAGCCCCACTCCCCTGGACATCCCTCCCACCCTCCGGGACACCCTCCTACCCCCATGACCCCCTGGACACCCCCACCACACTGGACAGTCCTCCCACAGCCATGGACCCCCCCCCCCCCCACACACAGACACACATACACCCCTGGAAACCCCCTGGACAGCCCCCACCCCACTGGATAGCCCCCCCACACCCCTGGACAGCCACTAGGCAGCCCCCCACACCCTGGAAAAACCACCCACCCTCTTAGACACCCCCACCCCTATGGACAACCGGGACACCCCCACCCCACTGGACAGCCCTCCCTCACCCCTGGACCCCCCCCCCCACCCCCTAGACACCCCCACACCCCTGGACAGTCCCCCCAGTAGATAGCTCGTCCACACCCCTAGAAACCCCCCACCCCACTATACACCCTCCCCCACACCACTAAACAGCCCCCCACTCCCTTGGACAGCCCTCCCACCCTCATTGACACCCACCCACCCCCATGGACACCCTTGACACCCCCACACAACACTGGCTATCCCTCCCACACCCCTGGAACCCCCCCCCCCCCCACACACACTCACCCACCACCCCACTGGAAACCCCCCCCCCCCAACCACACCCCTAGACACCCCCTGGACAACCCCCACACCAATGGAAAGCCCCCCACCCTCATGGACACTCTCCCACCCCCATGGACACCTTGGAACCCCCCCCCCCACCCCCATTGGACACCCCACTATACACCCCCACACCCCTGGAGAGTCCCCCCTCCCCCCACACCTCTTGGACAGCCCCCCCACTACCCCGGACAGCCCTCCCACCCTGCCACCCCCATGGGCAACTTAGACAACCCCACCCACACCGTTGAAACCCCCCCCCCCCCCCCACTGGACACCCCCTCCCCCCACCCTCTTGGAAATCTCCCCACCACACCAGACAGCCCCCCACACTCCTGGACACCCCATCAACACCCCAACCCTTCTCAGCAGCCCCCCACCCCCTAGATAGCTCGCCCACCCTCTTGGACACCCCTGCCCCCAGGGACACCCTGGACACCCCCCCCCCCAACACCCACTCTACTGGAAAACCTTCCCACACCCCTGGAAACCCCCACCCCCTAGACACCACCACACCCCTGGACATCCCCTAGACATCCCCCCACCCTCGTGGATTGCCAACCCCTCCCCTGGACTACCCTCCCTCCCTCCTGGACACCCTCCCACCCCCATGTACCCACTCGACACCCCCCCCCCCCCGACACCCCCCCCCCCCCCACAACCCACACCACTGGGAAGCCCTCCCACACCATAGGAACCCCCACCCCACCCTACCCCACTAGACCCCCCTCTCCCCCGGACACCCCTTGGATAGCCCCCACTCCCATGGACAACCCCCCCCCCCCATTGGAAAACCCTCCCAAACCCCTAGAACCCCCCCCCCCCCCACACACACACACTAGACACCGCCACACTCATGGATACCCCCTGGACAGCCACCCACCCTCCTTGGAAAGCCACCACTCACCTAGACAGCCCTCCCAACCTCTTGGACACCCTCTATCCCCATGGATACCCTGGACACCCCACCCCACTGGGCACCCCCCACTCCCCTAGACACACTTTGGACTACCCCCCCCCCCCACCCTCCTGGATAGCCCCCACCCCCCTGGACAGCCCGCCCACCCTCCTGGACACCCCCAACCAAATTGACACCCCCACCCCACTGGAAAACCCTCCCACACCCCAGGAAACCCCCTACCCCCTAGACACTCCCACACCCCTGGACACCCACTGTATAGACCCCACCCTAGTGGAAACCCCTCCCACACCCCTGGAATCCCCCACCCAACAAAATACCTCCCACACACACACACACCCATGGACACCCCATGGACACCCCCACTCCCCTGGATAGCCCTCCCACCCTCCTAGACACCCTTCAACCACCATGGACACCCTCGACACCCCCACCCCACTAGAAAACCCTCCCACAACCCTAGAACCCCCCCCCCCTCCAACCCTACTGGACAACCCTCCCACCCTCCTGGACACCCTCCTACACCCCATGGACAACCTAGACACCCCCACCCCACCAGACAGCCCTCCCACTCCCATTGTAAACCCCCCTCCCCCACCCCACTTGACTCCACCACACCCATGGACACCCCCTAGACATCCCTCCCCCACCCTATTGGACAGCCCCCACACCCCTCGATAGCCCACCCACCCTCTTGAACACCCTCCACCAACATGGACACCCATGACACCCCCCAACCCCACTGGATAGCCTTCCCACTCCCTTGGAAACACCCAACCCCCTGGAAAACCCCTACACCACTGGACACCATCGAGACAGCCCCCCCCCCCCCTAGAGAACCCCCACTCCCCTAGAAATCCCTCCAACACTCGTAGACACCCTCCCACCCCCATGGACACCCTGGACACCTCCACCCCACTGGACAGCCCTCCCACACCCTAGAACCCCCCACCCCATGGACACCCCCCCCCAAGACCAGAATCTGTACTAGAAAAACCATCAGAAGTAGACCAAAATTAAACATTCACTTATATAAAATTCAAAACATACAATTTAACTAAAAAACCAAAATCCAACCAAAACTTCTACCAAATACACAATTATAATTAAAATCTTCAAAATTACATTTTACACTAGAAACTAACAAAAATCTAATCCACCCTGTAAAATAATTTGACCATTCCCCTTGTAATTGTTTGAAATCATGAGCACGATAGTGTTGAGGGTCATCAAATAGCTACAATGTAAAAGTATAGTATTTAAAATGTATAATAAACAATTCAAATGAAATATTATGGAAATGTTTTAAAGGATATATTATCAGGTCAAAGTGCACAAGTGTTCCAGTTGTAATTATTTGATACATAAATCTTAACATATAATATCTAAATTCGACGATGCCTTGTTGTTCATGACAATTCTTTTTAAATGAGTGTAAATTCAAAATATTATTTTTATAAAATACATCAAAAAGTAAAAATTATAAATGGATATTTACCTTTAATTTTACATATTTGATCTTGGAACTCCTTTTCATTGTGTTTTTTTTAATGTAGACCCATCCCCTAATAGAAAATAATACGAATGGGATAAATTTAAAATTCATTATAATATATACAACTACTAAGAAATTTAATCTTAATTTCCAAACATATTCATAAAACATTCCCGCACATCTCCATGGATAGAACATATCCAATAAAGTGTTTTCTCCCTTAGGAAAAACACCTGACATCCAGTGATCACTGATAAAATAAAATTTAAGGTTAGTGGTTTTTTATGTTAAAGGATAATGAACTCTTTTCTAGAGATATGTTTCATACCTCTTACAAAAAGGCATCATCCAACACTGTGTGATTATATTCTATTCAAATCTTTCATCAATATAAATAATTCTTTGTTCCTCATCCAATGCATGTGCTTCAGGGGGAATCAAATGTGGGTCCATGAATCCATATACACTTGTCTGCTCATTCTTCTCACACTTGTTATAAATATACCTAATACAAAATAGACATAAGTATACATTTTTAATAAATATAAAGCAGGGAAAAGGTGTTAAGACTTTCATGGAAAAATATATCACCACATTGATGCCCAACTTGTCTCCAGTAACAAGATTCATGATATCATTTTTCAGAATCACCACATTTATTTCAGATCCACAAACATGATCTTCTATTGGAAACTCATAATGAACCTCCGACAAATTGGAATATCTTGAAAGTATGTGGAGACTACTAGAATTTGTATCTGATCTCATAGACAATTGTCTTTGTTGTTGTCTATACAGTATTTCATTACCTTTATAGTATTCATGTAAAAATGAATAGATAAATATATTAGTTTTAAAATGTTAAAAAAACATTAATAAAAATAATAAAATAGAAGATATAACATACATAACTCTATGATAATGAGTCGTAGAAGTCTGGAAGGCCAAATTAAAAAATGGCTGATATTATGTCCCATTATAGTCACCTCATCTGTTGGTAATGGTACTCGAGCTGATCTATCTATAATATACTGTACAGTAATCCTATGACGCTCTACCTCTAATTTTTGAGGATGAAATGTATCAACTATATGATATACCAGCCCATATGAAACTATATTATGTTAAGGACCATCAATAAACTACTCTCAATAAGTAAGAAGTTGTTGTGGACAAGTATGATAAAAAATTGTGTTTGTGGGCTGAGGTGTGGGAGTGGGAACTACAGGCGGAGGTGGAGGGTAAATAATGGGGTCTGTAGGGGGAGGTGGAGGATTGGGATCTAAAGTATGAAATTTTCTTTTCATTTCTGCAATCATAGACTGCATGATTCTCTAATCATTTCCCCCATATTCACATTAATATTTTGAACTTAAGCCTCCAAGGATTCTTTTTTTTTGTAAACATCCTCAACCGAATAAGTTGAAAACATGGAAACAATTTTATTAAAGATACTCCCATCAGATATCCTTGTACACAACTAGGATGTTCAGGCTTTCCCAATGCTGTAGATAAAATATATTTCCTCCCAGTAGCTTTAAATACCCCCTGTGAGCTCTGCTCCTCAAGATAATCATGTATTAATTAATTGAAAATTTCTGTAACTCTTCAATTATGTAAGGAATATAGTTAACATAAATAAATAAAATAAATATCTTATAATCCTCTCAACAACAATTCTCAAATCTTCCAAAAGATATTACCCCTTTTGGCCCATCCGAGCTCTCTTCAATTTTTTGTGTCTAGATTGGGGGGATGGAGGGGATGGAGGGGCAACCTCTCCAGAGCTTGAAGACTCAGCTCTTAGTTTTTGTAATTTTTCCTCCATCATTTGATCTTAAAATAATGTATATCCTCTCTGAGATAAACTATAGGGGTATACATATTTAGATTTCATATCCTAATGAGATGTCCAAGTTTGTTCTAAATTATGAATAAGAAATCATTCACAAAACATCAATAAGATCATTTATATAAGAAAGGTTATAAAAGTTTACATTTCCCATACCAAAAATGAATCTTTTCTTCAACATTCAACAAATTTTGTCCATGTCTATTCATCTATGAAAGTATATATATGAAATGGATTGTAATTAATCTTGGGACCAAAAATAAAATCAGATGTGAGGGTTGATTTGAAATCACTCCATCTCCTAGAAGCCATCGATAAGAATTTATTCCTAACTCCTCCAGTGTTAGGAATATAAAATTTCATATAATAAAGAATAGGTAAAACATATTATACTAGAAACATTTAAAGAATCGGCAAACAATAGCAGAAGAACTTACCAAAATCATCTCCCCAACAAAGATATTATCTATTTTCCCACACTTCTCCAATAATCATACAAAATGATTACTTTTATCTTATACTGAGTTGACACAAAACTCTTAAAATATATTGCATTTGGACCTCTGGGAATATAATTCTCATTAAAATCAATGATTATCCTCTGGTCCTGCATATGAGAAAGTGATAATTTTGGTAAAAGTGTGCACCCACTTTTACCAACTCTTGAACAATTCTTGGTCGTTATGGGAGTAAGTGAGGAAGATTGGGGAACATCAAGAGGATTATGTGAATGTTCTTCCCTAGGGGTATGATCATTATGATCATATCTGGAATCAAGTGGCTGACCAACTGATGGATCTTTCATTATCCTTCAAATCAAGAAAATCCAACCTTACTTCCCGAATTTACAAATTAAATTACTATAATACTAATGTAAACATAAAAGGGAAAGCTGAACTAAGTTACATAATAGTAAACATGGTTAATATGGTAAGCATGTTAAACATTGTGAAACTTGGTAAACTTGGTAAACATCGTAGTGTGATTTTCATTCAAAAAAATCAATAAATATATAAGTTACATAAAAGGCTAACTATGACAAACTATGGTAAACATGTTATACATGGTAAACATGGGAAACTTGGTAAACATGGTAGACATGGTAGACATGCTTAAAATGTTAAAAATGGTAAATATTGTAAAGTAATTTCCATTCAACAAAAATAATAGATATATAATTTATGAAATGGTAAACAAGATAAACTAAACTACAAAAAATTATAATAAACAAAAACATCTACTTATTTCTTTTAATTTTAATTTTAATAAAAAAAATTACAATATCTAAAATTTTATGAAAATAATAAATATAAAAAAGAAATAAAAATTTATTACCTATAAAATTAGGAATGTACAAATTGATAGTTTTCCCAAATTCCATTTTCATGATCATTCCGTATGACACAAAGAATGTCTTCAACATGATCATCATTATGTTCTACTAATATTTCACTGTAAGTAGGGATCTCACATAAATCAACATCTTCATCAAGTTGATCATCACCAACATATTGATTTTTACCTTATAAAGAAACAGACTACTATATATCTGATCGATCAACTATAGAGAAAATCTTTTTTTCATGTGTTTCCATTATAAATGAATCTATTGTGTCTTCTAATCTATTCAGATTAAAAACAGTCATTTTAAATTCATCGTGTCTGACACTTTTATTACCGATAAACCATTTGCAGTAAAAAATAGGATATTTAATATTAATGTAATCAACCTCCCATATTTATTTAATGACTCCATAATATGAAATTGATGCAGAAATTGGTCTTTTGTCTTTAGAACTCGAAAAATGCATTTCTTATGCAAACACAAATACACCACTATTCTGAACTACACATCTATAGTCTATAGCATTCATATGAAATGTATAGCCATTAATGTCTTAACCAGACTATGTTATCACATTTAAACATGGGCCACCCATTAACCATATTAATGTCTCTGATACATCAAATCTACCAAGCAAGGTCTTTTTAAACCATGACAAAAATGTTTTTTTGTGCTCATTAAAAATCCATATTCTTTCTTCTTTGGATGACATTGTTCCAATACATTAATATGCAATGTGATATATGGTTGAGCATCAGCTATGTTATTCAAGATGTATAATTCTAACTTATTCATCTGTTCAGCTAACAACAATTTGACATTCAAGACACAAATCCCCTTTCCCTCACAATTAACTTGTTCATGGAAAGATGGAGACAAACCTATGTGCTCCACTATAGCCAAGTAGCATATAAAAAACTCCACGTCTTCCTCAGAAATATACATTTCAATAATGGAGGCTTGAGGTCGATATAGATTCTCAATGTACCCCCTCAAAATTTTCATGTAACTTTCAAAAGGATACATCCAATGAAGATATACTGGTCCACAAAGCATTATTTCTTGAACCAGATGAATCATTAAATGCACCATTATATAAAAAATGATGGAGGAAAATACATATCCAATTGAAAACGTATATAAATTGCATCCTTTCCAAAATTTTCAAATCATTCACATCAATAACCTTATTTAAAATTGAATTGAAAAAATAACACTACATCATTATAGACTTTCTTATAGAGATGTGAAATATTCCATGCAATGCAATTTGTTGAAGTTTTTTCATCATGACATGAAAATCATGAGATTTCATACCGATAAATTAAAATCCTTCAAAGTGGAAAATTTTTTTACATTTGAAAAATATCCTTGAGGCACTTTTATATCATTATGACACTAAAAAAAGATATTTTTCACCCTCTTGGATAATTTATGACAAGCCAGATGAAGAAATTTTCATCTTCCATTATGAGTGGGTACTAACTCCCAACTAATTCCCATTGATAGTAAGTGTAATCTTGCATTCAACCCATTTTTTATCTTTCCTTTAATATCTAAAAATGTTCAAATGAAATTGTTACAAATATTCTTCTCCATGTGCATGACACCAATATTTTGTTTCACTTCATGATATCTCCAATATGGTACCTAAAAAAATATTGACTTTTTCATCCAAATATGTCTATCATTACAAACTTTTAGTGTCATTCCCAATGTCACATAAAGGTTTTCCACCCTCTTAAAATACTCATCAGGGGATAAAGATTTTGGAGCAATGTAAAATTCTTGTGAGCCATTGAATGCCTTTTTTAGTCTTCTATAAGAGGGATCTAAAGGAAAAAACATTCGATGACCCATGTACATTTTTTTCCTCCCATGATGAAATCGGCAATATGAAGTCTTTTGTTTGTAAACATGACACACTTTATACCCCTTAACACTATATCTAGAAAAATTTCAATATGCTGGAAAGTCATTTATAGTGAACATAAGCACTGCAAGCAGTTGAAAATATTTTATTTTATAAGAATCATACACCCTAATACTATCATACCTTAAAATTTTCAAATAATCATTCAATGGTGAAAAGAAAATGTCAATATTATTTCTAGGTTTCTTCATACATGAGATCTTTATACTCAACATGACATATTTTCACTTCATAAAAACTTCAGGAGAGAGGTTTTAAATTACCAATAAAACAGGGCATGAACTGTGTGTGCAACTAAGGGATCTGTATGGATTCATTCCATCTGCACACAACCCTAGTCTGAGATTTCTAATTTCATTTTCAAATGTTGGATACTTCTCATAAATGACCTTCCATTGTGGAAGATCAGATGGATGATGTATTTTTCCATTACAAATCCACTCATCAGCATGTCATATTAACCTTTTTTCACCTTGTGAATTAGAAAATAAACGTTTTAAACAATGAATTAAAGGAACCTACCAAAATAACTTGGAAGGGATCGTTTTAATCTCTACATCAACCTGTGATTTTTCTTCCAACTTATATGGTGATGTCCCACATTTAGTACACTCGGATAGAAATTCATATTCCTTCATATATATCGTACAATAATTCAGACATGCATGTATTTTATAGTAATCCAATCCCATCAGGAATAATATTTTCTTGGCCTTATAATGTGAATATGGAAGATCTTTGTCTTTTGTAAGAATAACTTTCAATAATTGTAGCAGATCTGTAAAACTTATATCACTTTATCCATGTTTTTTCCTTTAGGTTAGTCAATCATAGCACCGCCGACAAAACCGTAAAATCCATACAACAAGGATACAATGGTTTTTCAAAATCACCATATAGATGTGAAATTGTCGGTTCTATCTCAATTTGTTATGATGAAATATCACAGATCATTTCTTCAATTCCATCAGAGATACCATCGTGAAAATCATCATCATCAGTAGATCTGACATTCTTTCTAGTTTCACCATGCCAAATCCAAGGGTCGTAACTCAGATTAAAACCATGACAAATCAGATGATGTTTGATCTCTCTACTTTTAAACTTCTTCATATTCAAACATTTCAGGCATGGACAGAAAAAATGTCATTTCTTGGTACATTTCATTTAGAAAGTTCCAAAAAGGCATCAACAACTTCCTCATATTGATTACTCATTCGATGTGCCATAATCTAACTTCGACTCATTATTACCGATAATAAATATCAAAATTATACATCTTGTTAAGATAAGACAAATATATTTTCATATGAAAACTATCATAATTTTAATGTTAATCAATATTGAAATATAAAAAAAATATGTGCGTATTTGAAAAAAATATGTATGAAAATGATTTTAAAAAGAAAATATTGTTAGATATAACAGTATTAAATTAATCTTGGATCCTTTATTATTAAGGTACACAATGAATACATCATGGTTAAACTGGATTGAAAATTCACCCATCTGTAAAAAAGAAAAATGATGTGTAAATATTAACATATGTATACAGTCACTACTAAAAATTACACATATCCCTAAGATTTGAAACCATTAGGATAGCCCCTAGAACTGTTGGGATAAAATACCCCAATAGTTTCACAAACTATTGGAATTTTATTCATTGAAATAGCCCTATACCAAAGATTCTACAGGAAACGTTGGTTTAGACTACCTGAAGCGAAAATATTCCAACGATTTCAATGATATTGTTAGGATATATATATATATATACAATGAGGGTGTCCAAGGGGGTAGGGAATGTCTAGGTGGGTTGTGGGGTCTATACAAGGGGGTATGAGATATCCACAGGGGTAGGGGTTGTCCAGGGTGTCCAAAGGGGTAGGGGTGTCCATGGGGTAGGGGTTGTCCCTATGCATTTCAATTAAATAAAATATTCATTTACTGGTAGCTTGAAATATAGGAAAATAGACACAGTTTTTATAAAAATAATCCTCATTAAAATATTTAAAACAATTCATTCAATTTTACTAAAGAGACAAACCACAATTAGGGTGCATAATCATCGATGGCATATTGAGGGCAATGTGTAAGAGGTATTTATGTAACCATACCAGATGAGGCACCAAGATTATCCTCCATGAATAAACAAGTGTTAGAGAACATGGTAATACATTGGATATTAGGGGAAAATCTAGAACATATTGTATCCCAATCCATCCTTTTGGGATTCCCGATGCACTCAAGCAGCCCTAACACACGACCGAAACCATCCCCAAAGAAGAGTGTGTTTATACTAAGGGTCATTTAGCCAGAGCATAATCTTAAACTAGTGCAACAAGAAATCTCGATTAATCCACTACCAATTCTAGGTTACCATGTTATGTCTAAAATGGGGGCGATCTGAGGAGTATCAAACAATCAACCATATATAAAGAATATGCAGAAGGCACACATAAGCCACACACCCACAAGAATCACCCCTCGACACTACCCACACCCCCTTGGACACCCCATGGACACCACCACCCCCTTGGATATCCCCCCCGCCTATTGGATGCACCCCCAACCCCTATGGATAGAACCCCCACCCCCGAGACACCCCATACCTCCTGGGACATCCCACACACCCCGCTGGACACCACCCCCACCCCCTGGACACCCCCACCCCTGGACAGGCCCCCAACCCCTAGACACCACCCCCACCCCTACCCAGTTGGACACCCCCTAGACACCCTCACCCCTCGAGACAACCCCTCACCTCATGGAGACCCCACCCCCTTAGAAATCCCCCTCACCCCCACCCCCTGGACACCACCCCATAGACAACCCCCCACCCCACCCCTACCCTCTTGGAAAACCCTTTGGACACCCCCACCCCTGGACATCCCCCCCCCCCCCCCGTGACACCCACCCCCACCTCCTGGACACACCTATCCCATTGGAATTCCCACTCACCCCCTAGACACCACCCCCACCCCTTGGACCCCACTATCACATTAGACTACCCCAACCCCTCTGGATAGCCCCCACCCCCTGGATAGCCCCCCGACCATCCGAACAACCCCCACCCCCTTGAACCCCCCCCCCCCCCCCACCGCTCTGGACAGGCCCCACCCCCTGAACAGACCCCATCCCTCTAGATATCCCCACCTCCCCCCCCCAGACACCCCACGCCCTATAACCCCTTACCCCCTTAGACAGCCCACTCGCCCCCTTGGACACCAACCCAACACCCCTGGACACCCAAACCCCCTTGGATGGCCCCCTCACCCTGTTGGACACCACCCCCATCCCCTTGGACACCCCCAAACCCATTGGATTACTCCTGCACCCCTCTGGAAACCACCCCCACCCGATTTGACACCCCCTAGACTCCTCCACCCCCTGGACCCCCCCCCCCCCCCCACCTGGACCCCCCCCCCCCCCACTTGGAAACCCCCCCAACCACCCCATTGACACCCCCTGTACGTGCACACACACATGATAAAAAACAATATAATCATAAACATTCATGATATCACTTCCATAAGATTATTTTACAAGAAAAAAATTTATCATGGTATAAATGAACACTATGAAACATACTATGATAGTAAGAACAATGATTAAAAAATAACACCAGAAAAAGTTATTTTTGGGTATCGCAAAAATTAAAAACTAAAAATAAGCTATTTTAGACTTACTTGAGTATTGGGAGTTGAACTGATAGATCTGATTTTAATAAATATGATGAATGATGTTAGAAGAATGAGGCTGGAGGGCACAACTTTGAGGAATCTTTTCCATGTTTTCTGTGCGAGAGAGACGAGTCGCAGGTCGTCCGATCGAAGAAAACAGAATGATTAAATACGGGGTGTGATACATCATTTAAAATATTTATCAAATCATTTATTTAATAACCAATGTGATAATGTATTTTTTTCTGTTTATAACATCAGTTATTTAATAATTGACATAGAAAATAATTTATCGTGTCGTCTATTTTATAACCGACGTGATAAATGGCGCTTTATCACGTCAGTTCTTTTGATACCAAATATGATAAACTATCGAGATTTTCTTTATCAGGTCGGTTATAAAATAACCAACGTGGTAAAGCACCAAGATTTGATAGATCATGTCAGTTATAAAATAACCGAGGTGATAAAGCTAACCATAGGTTTTATTACGTCAGTTATAAAATAACCGATGTAAAAAATTGATTCTCATTGTTTTATCACATCGGTTATACAATAACTGATGTGATAAATCAAATATTACTTCTTTTCACATCAGTAGTATAGAACATATATGAAACATACTGACATGATAAATGTTTTTACCACTACTGTCACTGATTTAGTGGTGTGAACACCTGGCGAATATCTTCTAGAATCTCTCCAAGTTCCCAAACATTGACTCTCATTGTGCTTGCTTGATCCTAGAGATCTATTTTGGAATGGATGTGGTCCTTGATGTTGGATAAAATATCTGCAATAAAAGGCATTTCAAATCATTCCAACATGTTACATCTTCAGGTTGTAAATAATACATTCTACCATTTGTAGCTCCATTAAGTGAAAATGGGAATGCTCTTGGTTTTATTTGATCATCAGAAACATTTCTTGGTTTTAAGGTTGAGAAATACACATTAAATTCCTTCAAATTTTTGTTTGGATCATCACTAGATAATCAATTAAACTTTCGAAGAAGATTAATTAACCTAGATTTTAGTTCAATGTCTAATCAGAGATTTGGGTATGCAATTCAATTTGGTTGATAGTTAATGTATGGTGCAACCAACTCTCAAATAGTTCTATTAAGTTAATTTCAATTATTTTCATCCATTGGTTCTTGATTTATGGTAGAATTTGAATTTTTTCCAATTTCATTGTTTTGAGAGTGGATAATTCTCCAACTAGTTAAATGTTGAAACATCCCGTAGACTAAGAATATCTAATTCGATCCCTAAGGTCGCGTTCAATCACAGGGTCATGATCTAAGAGATCTTAGAGATTGGTTCATGAAATAAATCTATAAAAGATAAAAAATAAATGATGAAATGTGGACCATAATAAAAATAAAATAATATTGAGTTGGAGTTATAAAAATAAAAGAATAGAGTAAGAGAAGAGAAAAAATGAGAAAGGGGAAAAAAGAAAGAAAGAGGAGAAGAAAATAATTAAATGAAAAATAAAATAATTTCATCTAATTTTTGAATAAATTACTTACCTCCCAGGAAATGGTTCCAATTTTAATGGTGTTTTAGTGGGCACCCTCAATTGATTAATGGTTTTTTGGGGTACTTGGGTGAAGCAGAGTGGCTGACTAGGGTCTTCTCTCAATGAAGGAAGTAAATTAAACAACTTCTTAAAGTTATAATAAAAATAATATAAAAGAGAATAAAAACACTAGAGAAAGGATGAGGGTTTTTTTCGTTTATAAAACTATTATAAGTTTTCTAGTAGAAGATTTTATTTTTTTTGTCTTTAATTTTGAAATAAAATTTAATTAAAAAGATGCAACAAGAAAATGTTTTTTTTATATTTTAAATGTTATAATAGATCAAACTCTACCTCATCAGGAAATTATTTATCATTATCATCTAAATTAACATCCACTTAATTATAATCCCATAACTTGTTAAACCCTGAACCCTACAAGAATTTACATTAACATAAAGATGAAGTGAATTAAACCCTAGGCTATCGTCGAAACATGCTATCACAACACCCTGCTTTGATTGATGCTAAAAGGATAGCTTATGGTAAATGGTAAATTACGGAACATAACCATTCTGGAAAATGAGGATGAATTGTGTTTAGGGATTATATTTTAACTCTACAAATTTATCCCATGTGGCCTTGTATTAATGATTTAGATATCACTCTCACAATTCACCCAATATGCGACCTCGCGTGTTTCTGTGTTAATTATTCAATAGCTTGCTTAGTTTCTTCTAATTTAAATACTCAATTTGTGGATCATATTTTGTGAATTATAGTATCTGAATGATTCAAAATAATTAAATTAACAGGGTATAAGATAGATTGATCACTAAGAAAACTACTCTTCCATGGGTGATGTGGTCATAGTGGGGATATTTTTCATGTGCAATGGATTGAAAGGGTGGAACCCAATATCATCCACACCCTTGATTCCAGCCCAATTAGTAATATTAAGAGAAGAATAAATTGGATCAAATCATATGAAACCTGAAGAAATTATATATGAACTATGTATTTTATTACCCAAACAAAATTATTACCACCCGAAGAAAAACAAGAAGAAGGCTTCTCCGAAGGTATCCTTAATTCAAGAGCTACCCTTATTGAAATGGGGTTGAATTGGAGTTGATATACTTCTAATCTCCCCTTAACATCCCAATTCACGTCCCAACCCTTCCAAATGAGAAAAATATATATTTATTGATTGGAGGGGAGGCTAGGTTAAAAGTGGTTTCAAGTGTGAATGAGGAGATTCTACTAAACATTTGAATCCCACTTGCACCAGCTTCTTGACCACGGAAATATGTGAATTAGTTTTCCTTACAAAATGATAATATGTGAGAAATTGTTTTTTCAATCCCTCTAAAAATTTGACTCATTTAATGTATGTATGTAGACGATATGGCCCAAACACTAAAGTGATGTCCAATCTCACATAGCCATCCCACCATTGACTTAATGGCCCTTTACTCCATCCCATTGAACTCTTTAGCTCTAGTGTCCTGAATAAAAGTTGTAGAAAATTATGTATCGAATAATTTTCAGAAATTTTATGTCCAAATAAATAATATTAAAATATTTATGTTTGAAATATAAAAGTGAATTTTAAAAGGGTAAAATTGGAATTTTCACAATATTTTAAAATGAATGATCTAATCCAAAATATTTTACAAATAAACATATTTAACACAATTTGATCGAATTTTATCATTTATAATGAATAAAATTTTCCAGAAAAATGTGTTTTATTAGTTGTAGAATTTGGTACTTCTGTATAATAAAGATTTTATTCCAAGAATTTTTGTAACAATATCCCTTATAGAGGATATTTGGTTTTCTTTATTATCTCGGTGGTGATTATTTTGGTGACTCTTATTTGGCCAATCCCTTTTTATCCTTTATGTTCATCTCTATAATCTCAATTCTGGAACTCTCATATGAAATTAGAGATGATTCCTAGGACATTAAATATGATCATAGTTAATGTGAGTACCTTTATGGTGAACCTTAATGTTGACACCTATGATCATGAGGTTGGATGTTCTTTACCACATAATACCATGTATATGATGTTTCCATTATTTGATTTTTTATCCTTGAAGAATATGATTAATAAATTTTTCATGTGGGTTTGTGAGTGTCCATTGAGTCCCCACATTTATATGAGTTCCAATGATTTTTGATTACCCTCTTGATAATTATTCTTGGTATGTATCACTATTCATTGATTTGATTTTTATTATTTGTGTAATTTCATAGCATATGGAACCTTGCTTCAAGTATCAGAATGAACATGATTCTTAGTATATGTTAGATGGACCCTTGGAGGGGAAGTGCGATAATGTGAAAAGGAAGTGGACTATTTCATTGTTGGTGGTATGATTCAAAACATAGACATGTCAGCTAACATGGGTGTAGACAATTTTGGGGAGTTGATTATCCTTCAGATATAGGCCTATATGGGAGATTTTCATGAAGGGGGTTTGTTCACATCCCAATATGTCAAACATTTCATGTTAGACTTACCATCATCCATGAATTACAACCACCAACATGTTAGGGCATATAATGTTTCTATTAACTTCCTCCATTAGGGAGGGGAATCTGGAATACATTAAAGGGGAACATAAAAAAAGGACTAATAGGTGTATTGTGCTAACAAACTTAGGTAATTGTGTCAAACCTTATTATGTGTAGTGAAAAATATTAACATACTTACTATAATTATTCTAAAATAAGCAGGGTCAGGGTTTGTGACGCTTGGTTAGAAAATGATTAATCAGAACTGGTGTGCATGTATGTTTACATGACCATTATTTAGTACCATGTAATACAATATTATCCATGTGAACTCATGTTTTGGATGCATTTGTGCGGTATTAATAAGTTTACTCACGCACCCTAAATAGAAATTTTAATGCACACATAGACTTCATGATTTGGGATATTGGAAAGGGAAAGTGCCTGGTGATAGGGATCTAGGAGATAGAGAATTCTGCTAAGTGATTGTTTTAGGAGAAACACTAGAGTGATGCTATAGTGTTTTATTTATTTACATGTCATACTCATACTCTGATTTTACCTTCCTCTTCGGGGTCCTTGGTTTAATATTCAATATGAATTAAGATATGTTTCATTCTATTTTTATAACATTGATTAACAATTTAATTTTTTTAACTTATGTTGATATTTATTTTCACATCATTGATATTGGGGGTATAGTCTCCCCACTAACGACATACAAACCCTCACTGCTAGTCAGAAGCCTCTTACGAATGGAGAGGTTCCCAGGAGGCCATGTGATTCTTTAGATTGGACCTGGTGATTCAGGTTCGGGCGTTACAATGTGTTTTTAGAACCATATTTGGGAGTTTAAATCTATATTATTGCAATTAATTACTATAAAATTACGATTTCTCAATGACTCCCTCAGATAATATGTAAATTTTCTATACGATTTTGAAAATTAATAAAATAATATTTACTGATAAACCAAAAAATTAGGTAGTTTCTTTTATCAAATCACCGGTAATGTTTACCAATATCATTGCTAAATTTAAGTACAAACAATAATTAATATTTATCAATGCTTATTTTAGCATTGATAAACCTAATCATCACAAAAATAATCACCGAAAAATATTACTTTTTTTAATAAAGTGAAAATTTATGATAATGTATTATATATATATATATGTGGGTGGGTGTGTGTGTGTTTGTTTGTATGTATATATATTTTTATATTTACACATAAAAAATGTATTTCAATGATTATATTAATATATTATTATATTCATAAAATATAAATATTATTTTTAATTATAAAATAATTGAAATTTGAAATGTTATAACATACATTTGAGAAAGTAAAAATAAAAATTTATTTTATACATTTAATTATATATAAATATTTAATAATATATATATAGTTATTTTTTTATTAAATATTTTTTCTAAATATATATATCTAGTAATATTTTAATATATTTAAATATTTAAATATATATTTTAAAAAAAGGGTTAATATATAATGTGGGTCTGCATATACAAAGAAAATTTATAAATCAAGTGTTTATAAATATATATTATTTCAACAGTTAAAAAAAATTAATATATACATAAATATTAATATATTAATTCAAAGGAACAAGTTTAGGTACAACTATAAATTCAATATATAAACTTTTATTTTTGAATAAAATGAATTAAATTTTAAATTAGACTATATATTTTAGAAATTAAATTCATTAATCTACTATAAAATTAATTATTATATATATATTTAATGAAAATAAATATTTATATTTAAATATTTAATTAAAAAATTACATTTAAATATATATATAATTATATATCATTAAAATTGATTGTTTTTTTAAAATATAAATAATAATAATTTTTATATAATTAATAATATTTTTTAAATATAATTAGAAAATAATTATCAAATAAGATTCATAATATTATTTTATATATGATTAATAATTTATTATAAATTGTTTTTGATGTTTTATTTTTTAGGAATCATCTGGTTATTTCGTCAGGGGGACATATATCAAAATCGTGATGATGGTAGGGTAACTCATTTCACTTGGTATTTTATAGTCTAGTATGGGGCTCTCTTGTACATTTAAGTGATATTTGTAAAATCCTTCTATGTAACCATTCCAATTTCCCTATTTTGAATAGATTGAATAAGACGAATGGTTGTAAAAGGACAGTGCATTTGGGAAATGTGATTTCTTGAATTTGAACCAAATGTTTATCATGTCTCTAAAATTTAAAGTGGTATTGTAAGTCACTATAAAATTTATCACCATATAGAAAGGTGAAAAATGCTATAATGGAGGTTTTCTCCCATGAGTGGGTATTACTAAATATCCTTATAAAAGGAATCAAACCCCAAGGAGTTATATTCTATATGATGAGACAAATCATACTTTTTGTGGATGTTTGATAAGAACCACAATGGTGCATTTTAAGTTCATACATATATAACCATTTCATCATGTAGTTTAAGGTCATATTACTGGGACATATAAATATATATAGGTTTATAACCATCTTATGGTGTGGGACTTATTCGTTAGCATCTCTTTCAGATTTCATTTAGTAGATGATACTATAAAATGTATGAGGGAGTTCCACTGGAATAATATCCCGTGATGAGGTATACCTACTGAACTAGATGTTGGTTGAGCCTACACATGAGGGTTGGGAAAGCCCACACCATTTGGGTAAGGAAAAGGGTGAAATTTCTCTATTTGGGACATATAATCCACTATAGTGAAATGAAATCCTTAGTCCCAGGTAGGTACTTGAGCGTAGGTTGAGACCTTCTTAAGTTATGGGGGCTGGGCAAAACCACCTTCTTCTGTATGATCTGGGAAAACCGATTCAACTATTATTATAAAGGCCACTATGATGAAATTAAGGTAATCCATCCAAGTGGGTGACCGAGATAATTGGGGCGACCAGGTGATCCCTTAAGAGACGGGTTCAACTCCATATGGAAGGAACTAGTGTATATAGATAACCCAAGTGAGCCCCTGATGGCTAGGAATAACTCCAGATATAAGAAACATAGGTTATATTATACTTCATCCTTCTAATTTATAGAACCTACTTAAAAGTGGTAATTCTCCCAAACATATGTAAAGGGTTTAGTAATGGAGTTTTCATTACTTTTCTTGCGTTTTTATATAAATTTCACCCAATTTAGAGTTTTTAGAAAGCCTGGGTGTGATGGTTTTGTCTTTATTAAATGAGGTGTTCATGCTCTCTAATTGGTGGATCACGATCAAGACATTTTTATGAATCCTCCTATCGAAATGGGAATCTATGGGTTCATTTTTAGGCAAAGTTATTTAGGGTTTTGAACATTTTGTAGTAACCATTGTAACCATTTGAGAACCAGGGTTTTAATTTGGGAACATATGTGGAACTATATAATCATATGCATGATGCTTCAGCAAGGCACACTTGTAGCTCTTTGGAAGATCATGTGGATAACCATCATATGGTAGGGTGCTAATTTGAATTTGTTAAAACATTTTTTTATAAAATGTATAGATTTAAACCCCCATAACTTTTGATCCTGGTATCTATTTTAGCAAAATGAGTGATTAAAACGAAGCTAAATAATAATTTACGCCATTATCTATTAGGTATACTCATATAAAAAATTCCTTTTCCAAAATACCTTTATAAATCCCAAAAACAATGATCTGAAAATTTGGATATAACATATAAAACATTCCTAAAAATAGGTTATCACCACCACAACAATGAATTAGAAAACATTTTTTTGTGAATACTCATCCATTAGTGTGTAAAATATTGACCAACACATGGAGAACCCAATTACATATTATTCATGAATTAAGATACCTCTTCATTCATACTTGACTTATGACATCTGAATGAAGATCACATCATGACATTTACAATGATGTTCGTAGAACACATTTTTTAGTGCCTATATAAATATAATAATTCTATAAAATTAATAATATATCTATAATAATATTTTAAAATATTTTAATATTCGTATAATATTTATATTATTAAAAAATAATTATAAATTAAAAAAATTATATATAATTAATAATATTTAATTAGTCACTAATTATAAATTATATTTCAATACAATTTATACTATTTATATTCATTGTAAATAGTTTTATATAACAATATTTGAAAATACATTTTTATAATTGTGTGTTAATGTAAATATAAACACATAAAATCCTCATCGATATATATGTATAAATAAAATATCAGTGATGTTCCCAATTAATAATTTCATTTATCGTTAATTAGTTAATATATTTTTGGTGTAAGAGTATGTGATGATTGATGTGTTGATATTAAAGTTAAATGAAATTAATTATGGTTATATTACTACCCAAAACATTTGATAGAAGTTATAAGGACTAAAAATTGATTAAGAAATAAATGTGATAATTTTGTCTTTGAGTAGTTTCCCATATAAAGGTAACTGATTTATTATCCATGTTGCATAAGTGTAAAAATAAGATACATGTACTTAATCATAAAATTGGACTACCTATGTAAAGATAACTATATATTTTCTTTTCAATGGTAATGATAAAAGTTTTAAGGCTACATAATGGTAAAACGAATCATTAGTTAGTTTCATAATGGTGAGACCATGGTTTTGACTCCATGTGTAGTTAACCCTAGAATTTTAATTACATGAATTAGGGTGATTCAATACCTTTATAATGGTAGCATTAAATTATAATGAACTATATATAGGTGATCTAGTAGACCAGTGAGCTAAATAAAGGTAAACTAGATATTTCATCAAGGTATTATGGGAACTATATTAGCATTGTAAGGGTAATCCTATATCACTTGTTAGTAACTAGTAATCTATATAAAGGATACTTGATATTTTTTAAAGGATATCTTGATCACAATACTTTGTTCTAAGGAAAGAAAATTACAACGTATTTATTTTATAAATCCAATGTCGTACATAATGTATTTTTTATTACTTCACTAGAAATTTTTTATAACTTCATAAATTTTTATATGATTAATTTATTTTTGTACGAATTAATATATATTTCATATGACTTAAACACTTAGATAGTTTCAATAATACTACTGGGGGAAAATGAGATTTCCAAACTTGAAAATTCTAAATAAAAGAGAGATCTAACTCTGATGATAATTTTAATTTGACATTCATAGAGAAAATATCATAATCACTCATGGACCACAATTTAAGAATAAATAAAGTTATAAGTAGTTGAGTTAATAGACTTGATTGATAAAAAATATTATAATCATAATTCTTTGAGGGAGTGTACAACCTCGGATTTTATAAACTAATCGTATGGATTTAAATTCATAAGAAATGGAAAATCACAAATATTGAGATGATTTTCATACCAAAATCAAAAGTTCCACAATAAATAGATTCAAGATTCCATGCATCAGAAGATTTAAAATGATTTAAATTAATATATTTCATGGAGAATAAAATCAAGTAAGAAACAATGTCATTTAGAGATATAAATGAGAAATTTTTCATGAGAAATAAAATTAGGAAAGTAAATATATATTCATTTAACTAAATATTTTATTTATTTGAGGATCGTAAATTTTACATATTTTAAATATTGATGATTTTATTCACAATTTTAGTTTAGCGTGTACACATTGTGTAGGTACTAAAGAATAATAAGTGATTTTTTAAGAGATGTCATGAATAGAATTTAATAGTACTTTGATTGAATGATACACATGCTACTATAAAAAAATAATAGATAATATGAGTTAGAATATGGTGATATGTTTTTCTGAATAAGAAGACCTACTGTTTGAGTATTCAAAATGATGATAAAAACCTATATCGTTCGATATCTAGACTGAGTTTCGATACTATTATTATTCATCACTAATGTCATGTTCTGTTGTTTTTTGAAGGTTTACAATTAATGACCCACTTATCCATTTACATATGTATGAGTTCTATCATCCAGTGATGTCTAGATTTCTTGGATAATTTGTATGTTCCTTCTTAGTTGAATAGTTTTTGTGATATGTTGTAGTTTTTTCCCCTGGATTATCTATTCTTGAACATATATAACTATCTATTGATATTACATGGAAATCCTTGGTAGTAGATGATTGTTGGTGATAGTGTAACAATCAATGATTTGTGGGATCAAAAATCATGGAAAAGAGTATGTTATTCTAAATTAACTTTAAAAATATTACGTGTTTCTCTCTTCCATATTTATTCCTCACAAAAGGTGTGGATGAGTGTTTTTACTAAGTTGGTTAAGAACCTTAACAATCTTAATAGGTAGAGTAAGTAGAATTTTTAAAACAAGATCATTTATTAACCCCCCCTCCCACCCTTCATTATTGGTTCATCCTAGAGAATCACAAGTGGTATTGGATCCAAATCTACTCTTAATGATACAGAAAATATGATAATTGAGTGCTTAAATTATATGAATAATCTTGTATTACATAACTTTTGTGGAATGAACTACCAAATTTGGAGTAATATGATGCTTCCTTACAAATATTCACTCATTTTAGAAGTCAAAGATACTACATCAGTGGTATATACTCCCCTTACTGAAGGTGGTTATATAACCTATTCTGATAAGATAAATATAGAGGATGATGTAAAAATAGAAAATGATATCTTGATGGCTCTATTGGAAAAGGTTTTTACACTAGTCATGGGACTCCAAACTACAAAGGAGGTTTTGGGTAAATTGAGAAGTACTTATAAAGGTAATATTAATATCAAGGAAGCAATGTTTTAGGTCTAGAGAATCATATTCAAATATATTAAAATGGTTGATGATGATAATATAGATTATTATTTCACCAAAGTTAATGATATAGCTAAATAAATTCAATTATTTTTAGAGAATCTAGATGATTATACTATAATAATTAAGAAAATAAAAAAATTTCCAAACAGATTTCATATATTGGTTTTTTCAGTGGGGGATAGGAATGATTTTTCCATAGTTAAACATCAAAATGAGATGATCAAGGCACCTATTTTAAAGAATAAAGAAAAAGATGAGATGTCCATTGAATCTATAAAAAAGGGAAATGTAAAAGGAGATAGTGGTTTGGATAAAATTAATCAGATGAGGATTAGTCTGATAAAAACATCAAGAAAAAATATTTCTTTTTTAACAAAGAGATTATTGAATGGAAAATGGAATGAAAAAGGTAAGAAATTACTAATATTCTATAATTTTACTTATATCATTTATATTAAAAACATATTTACAATATAATTTTCATGAATAATATAAATAAAATGAGGATGGTAACAAAACATAAAAATAGAAAAAAATTAAGTATATGAAAAAGAATTCAAATAGTTAAGGAAGAATTCTTATAATTAATAAAGAGAAAATGACTCATATAATAGTTTTGGTAATTAAGTAAACTTATTTTCTCATGTTGATAATGTATTTATTTAATATTGAAATGTTGATGATGGAAAATAAAGGAAATAAATTAGTGGGATTTGAATGGAAAGTGAGAATCTAGTACTGATTATATTAAATAGATCAAGAATGAAAATAGTAAGTTGTTGAAGAGGAAAAATAAGGAGGAAGTGGAAATAAAGGATCTTCTTTCAATGAAATTACTGAACAAAAAATGATTATTAGTGTTCTTAAAGAAAATCTGGACGAAATAGGTGAAGAATTGGGTTTAACATAATATATTTGTATTTCTTGATATCATTATCTAGAAAATATATACAATACTTTAGTGAGCCAGTTCATATTATAGTTTAATCTTCCCGAGTCATTGAGAAGATGGGTCATAATTGTAAAGATCAATTTAAACCCAATATACCATAATATAAATATTTAATTTCTAATAGTGTAGGTGTAAAAACTGTTTTTGAACTTATTTGGAGTAATAAAGAATATAGGAATTATTGCACATATTTAGATATTAATAAATTTCATTGGAGACCCCTAATAACTAGTGAAAATACAGCTCAAACTAAAGTAAGTTAGTCCCAATAAAATTATATATAAAATTACTATCAACATGGGAGATCAAACATCGAATGATATTTATAGTGTTGTAGAAGACATGGACAGAGGTCCTAATATTTCTAACATAATATGTTTTATATAAGAAGTAGTCAGGAACCAAGAGGAAGTTATTCGGATCAAACAAGAGAGAAATTTCAAAAGAAATAAGTTGTGAATAGAAAATCAAGTTATAAATACACTCAAAATTAATTTTTGATATTGAATGATTTATGTGGATGATAAGACAATCTTGGTCATGTATATAAGTATGGAATGAATATACTTCTTATATAGATTCCTCAAAAATTAGAAGAGATTATTATTCAATATATAATGAAATAAAATTCAGTTCGATTGAGGATTCTAATAAATCATGTGAGAATCCAGAAGAAGCTAGGAAACTGAAGAAAGATTTCTTTACTATTTAGTCTAATCATCTATTAAAGGTTAAATAAATGGGAAAGGAACTTGTGAGTACTATATTGATAGGAAAAAATGTGTTTAATATTTAAGGGAACAAATATCTTTAGAAACATTCAACAAATATAGATCATTAAATTAAATAAAAACTATATAAAATAAGTGTAAAGTGGAGTCCTGACATAAAACATTATATAGAAATACTACCATCCCATTAATAAAGTATATAGAATATGTTTCAAGAATTAGGTAATGAATTTTCCTTCATGTATGAGGTAGAGAAACAATCTTTAATTGACAAAACATTTCTAAAGAAGAATATGAGGAATAACTCTATTAAAATAGTATACAATAAAAGTATAGTGTTTTAAAGGAAATAGAATCATATATCAAGGGGTAAATCTCATGATTAGTATTACTTATAAAGAATAATAATTTTCCTCTATATTCCCTTAATATATTGAATTGTTATGATATCAGGCATGGAATCTATAATGAACCAAAATTTTAAAAATCCTATTACCTTTTTTAATTTATACCTATTTCATACTTAGTAATATATCATAAAACCTATTCACCACATGATGAAGTAGACAAATTTTCATTATTAAATTTATAGAGATAAATTTTTTCCATTAATTTAAAATATTATAGTGAAAAAATAGAAAATAAGATAATTATAATAATTGGAAAATTGGTTTCTTTTTTATCCACCTGAATAATCGCACTCATAAACAACTCCATAGAAATGAAGAATAATGATAGTAATCCTATATTCATTTTGAATATATATATATATATATAAATATACCATGAGAAAAAATTTAATTCCACGGATAATGAATGAAATTGTATGTATTTATACAAATTAGGTATCTTATATACTGTTACAAATATAACATTTTCAATGGTAATATGGTCGTTAGAATAGTAATATGTTTATTGGAATAGTATCCTAACCATTATAATTATAATATGAACTATAGGAATAGTAACATACCCATTTTAGAAGTATCCTCGACTATATAAATTTAATATAATATTTTGGTATCTTATAATATGAAAAAATGATATATTTATATCATGGTATAAGAAAATAGTTGTCTTAAAAATGATAAATTAAGTATTCGTATTTTTGGAAAACATAAATGATTCAATTGAATTATTAGAATAAATATAATTATTTAAAATAAATTTTGTTTTCATAAAATGGATTTATAAATTCATATTAGGTTTTATCATGATGATAATGTACTTTTATGGGACCATATACAATTTTTCAAAGTGTCACAAGATTGATCATAATATTAAAATTGATATATTTCAAAAAAATGATGATTTTATTACAAAATTAAATATATATTATATCTAAAATTATTTTCATAAACAATATTTCATTTTTGAATCTATATATTGAAAAATTTCGATAATTAATTTTTCGTATTTTTTCAAAATGGTTGATTTTTTAGGGAATACTGTAATAGGGTAAAATACAGTATCTAACATTACATGCTAAATAAATGAATTTTTGAGTCATGTATGATTCAAGAACCCATTATTAAAAAAACTAAAAATAGTTATAAATATATTCCTAAAAAATATAATATTGATATTTTTATCTAAAATAATAAACTGATGAATATAATATTTAAAAACACACCTCGCCCACCCTTATAAACACCACCCCTTCTCCTCACACCTTATAAACTTTTATCTGGATCATTTTCTTCCAAATTTCCTTCAAAAACTTCTACACAATGTATTACTGAATCTGATCTCACCAAAACACCAATTCCATGATCCTTAAGGACTGCATTAAGGAGGCGTCATTTAGGCAGTAATATTCTAAATTAACATCTTTTAAATTCATTTATTGTTCTACCATATCCTCACCAACATAATCTAACATTGAATAGTAACTCCAATGATATATATATATATATTTATTGTCATATTTCTAATGTAATATTTACCTGCCACCCCTTTTTCATTTCCTTTTTTTCTAAAAAATGAAATTCTTGCCCAAATTATGTCAATCACCACCTTTTTGAATGGTGAGTTTTTTTCACTACCACCTTCATAAATTATTTAAACTCAATAATAATTGTTTATAATTAACAATTTATTTATATTATATAATTTTTTAAGTTATTGAATGAATATATGTCCATAATATTAAATTCAATAAAACTATTTCATGATTGTCTATAGAAACACATAAATGAACTAACCGAGTAATAGTGAAAATTTTACTAAAAGAATCGTCCCTATAATAGAAAAAAAATATTTATCTGTGAATATTTCAATTTATTTAATTACCTTAGTACCATTTTATTTCAGTTCTATACTTTTAGTCTCATTTTACTAGAATATCAATAATTATCCACAAGTGATCGGACTATAGAACCATGAAAAAAATGCTCTGCGAATAAAAAATTAATCATTTTATCTCACCAAAATTGTAATAAATGAACATAATAAAATTATATTAAATAAAAAATAAATAAATTTTTTACAAGTTTTCTAATTAATCAATCTGATTTAATTATATAAGAACTTATGTGATAGTGCATAATGTTTTTTGAACATAATGTAAGGGGTCTCTCTGGACCATCCTTTTATTTGGTTTATGACCTTTCTCTCCCTAACAAATTTTCTCTATCTTTGATGTTATTAAATTCATATAAATTCAATATATATATATATTAATATATATATATCCTAGTATCCCTTTCTTTTATGGTGGGATATAGGCCATAAGTTCATTTCTCATAAGCATTTTTTAGGAAATCTCTTTAATTATGATATGAGAAAAAATTATTAAACCCATTACATTCTATTGGTAATTCTTATGTTTAGTCTTAAGGATTTATTCCCTTTATTGGTACACGTGATCATTTACATTTTATGATGGTTGTTAGAAAATATTGGTCCAATTTATTGTGTAATGTTTTTTCTCATGAGATGTTATGAATGGGATTAGGGAGTGAACTTAATCCATGAGGGGACTTGTCCACCATGTGAGGCTGTCTTGGCCATTATTCTTGACTTATTCTTATGTCATATTTTAGGATTCTTTCAATTTATTATGTTTTAATTATCAAATGATTCCATTTTCATTATGTTATTATTCCATGTGTTTATTCACGAGCTTCCAATTTTATGATATATTTTCATGTTGTTTGACTCGTGTGTTATGATTCATTGTTATGATTATTCCCTTACTATACGTTTTAGCTCACCCATTTCTTTACCAATTCCCTAGGCCATCCTTTATATATTTATGAGATCTAATGGATTTAAGAGTTTGTTCTAGATATTAAAATAAATTCATTGTATTTTATATTCACTTTGATGTATTATAAACTGATTCATCCAAGGACACTATGCTTGTCAATCAATCGGTACTATTTAATTAATGGTTATACAAAAAATCAGGAAATAATTTTTGTAAAAGGAATGGGCCAAAATTTTTTGTATCATATAATGGTATAAATATGTTTGAAAAATAGGACTAGAATACTTTAGTGAAGACCCAAGGGATAAGTATAAGTGTAGGATATTATCCTAAAATTTTAATTAAGTATAAAGTGAGGGGTTTCAAAGAAAATGCATTCTTTTCTAGATTCTACATTTAGATATGGATCTTAAATAATTATACCTAGGGGAAATAAACCAAAAAAGTGAAAATAGAGTATTTAGTTTATCTTCACATGATTCATGATAAGGAGTCTTTACTACCCACCTCGTTTGAAATTCCCATGGTATTTGCTTTGGAAAATTCAAAAAAACTATTTATGAACAATTATAAAGAGATTTAATAGATTGTTATGTAAGAAAAAAAATAGAGAAATTACAAGGGTTTGCTAAAATTGAATCCTAGCGAATCATAAGATAGTATATATGTTTAATTTTTAAGTTATTCCATCTAATTTCATATTTTCCCTTATATATGTTTATTATTTAATGTATTCTCAACCCTAAGTTTATATTGGATATAGTATATTCCATGAAACTAGAATAAAATGGTGAATGGTGCACTCATTATCCATCCACAAATATCAAATTTCCAATAATATTATATGTTTATAAATTCTTTAATATCTTTTATGTTTATTATAACTATTTACACACCACCTCAAAATAATGAGGTTAATTTTTCATTGATAATTGAAAATTGTGTAATTATTTCAACCAAAGTATACAACTCCTCTCGAGAAATTTTTTTAATGTGCCTCCAATGAAATCTTACCCTACTTCCATTAGTTTAGGATTATGATGTGTTTGTCATGGATTGATTATCCTTTTATAAATCTAACAGGAACTGCAGCGAGAGGGAGGTCGTTCTTCACATCCTGAGTTATCCTCCAATTATCTTCAAGAGTAAGGAAGAGGATGAGTATATATTGTTAGATTATTATAAACAATTGATATTATTATATTATGAAAAAGAATATCAATCTCAAATGATTACGAAAAATGATAGATTAATTCATTAAGACATTCCCACTATGTCGAATTATATTGATGTATTGCCTAATTAATTGTATAGTCTTCCTCCAGACCTAGAGATTATGTTCTCAATTAAACAAATACCTGAATCTCTTCCCATATCAAATAATCCTAACTTAATGGACACTGTAGATTTTGAGAAATTGAATAAATAGTTATAAGAGAATATAAAAAAGGGTTTTATATGCCTGAGTGCCTCACTTGTGGGTGTGTCAGTACTCTTCATCAATAGAAAGGATGGGTCATTATGAATATGTATTGATTATTTTGAACTCAAAAAAATCCTAATAAAGAACAATTATATCTTTACCTAGATAAATTATTTTTTCAATCAACTACATGGGCCCCAATATTTCTCTAAGGTATACCTTTTGATGGGATAAAACCAATTAATGTTGCAAATGGAAGATATTCAAAAGAAACCATTTTGAATAAGGTATGGACACTATGAGTTCCTAGTGATACCCTTTAAACACAAAAATTCTCCATAAATCATTATATAATTAATTAAAAGTTCAGTTAGATATTACCTTATCAAATTTTTGGTATCCTTTATAGATGATATTCTGATATACTCTAAAATAAAGGAGGAGCATGAGGAGCATTTGACTACTACACTAAAGAATTTGTGAAAGAACAAGGAATATTAAAATTATAGTAATTGTGAGATTTTGATAGATGAATTATCATTATTGGGGAATGTTATCACTAGAAAGGTATATTTGTAGACCCTTCTATTAAAAAGGAAATTGGGAGGGGCCAATACCACAATCTATAATGGATGTCTATAGTGTCTTTGAACTACATAGGTATTCCTAATGATTAATAAGAAACATAATAAGATATTAAAACCCATTAATCAAGAAGATTCAATAGTAGGAATAGTTTTTTTATGGATGAATGGGAATGTAGATTTATGGAATTGAGAAAGAGGCCCATTACTTCATCGGACCCCAAATTTTCCTCAAGTTTGGAACATTTCATGGTATACAGTGATTATTAAAATAAGGATTAGATTTATTATAGATGTAAAATGAAAATTTGATATCATACTCTATAATTCAATTGAATGTTCATGATCCTAACTACCTAACGCAGATCTGGAGTTGGCTATAGTGATCTTCATGTTGAAACTCTAACAATATTATCTCTATTGGTAGAGGTGTAAAATATATACAGATCATAAGATCCATAAATATATATTCAAACAAAAAGAGCTTAATATGTTCCAATAAAGTTGGCTAGAGCTGATAAATGACATTGAATTCTCAATCCACTATTATCTTGGGAAAGAAAATAAAGTGTCGAATGCTCTAAGTAGAAAGGATCTAGAAACCTTATCATTGATGATAATTGAGATGGATCCAATCTTCATTCACTTGAAAATTATGGACATGGTCATCATAAAGGACAGAAAATCATAATTCCTTTCTCAAATGATTTTTCAACTATACATTATGTGTTATATAAAGGGTTCTCAAATATATGATCTAAAAATTCAAAAGGAGGAAACTATATGAAAAGTGAAATCCTTGGACTCTAAAATTGATTATTAAAGAGTTAATATATTTTGTTCATGAATATTTTTACTATAAAATCCATATATAAATAGATATATATTGATGGATTCACATAGCTTGACCTTCTCCATCCACCTATGGAGTATGAAGATGTATTGAGATTTCCAAGAGAACTATTTGTGGGGGAATATAAAGAAAAAGATCACAGGATATACATCAAAGTGCCTATTATGTCATTGGGTTAATGATGAAAGGAAGAAATTATAATGGAATGATACAACCAATACACAAACCTAGATGTAAATTGTAAAACATAACCGTGGACATTTAAAATAGTCTTCAGAATATATCTAGAGGAAATAATTCTATATGGGTTGGGGGATTTTATTTTCAATACTGCTCACTTCATTGTAATTTGAGATGACTTATATCTCGATAAAAATTCAAGGATATACATTGTAACACCCCGAGAATTTATGAAATTTATTATTTTTAATTTCATTTCTGTGTAGTGTTGTATGTTTCACCAAGATTAGCTTACTCAATACGCAACACCATATTTTCTTGAAGTTTACGCAACACTATTATTGGCCTCTGTGGAAATAAAATTTATGTTCATTTGATAGAATTCATTTCACGCAACACATTGTTTTGATTTTTTTTAATGTATAAATGAACTAAAATTGGATTATGTTATAATCAAAACCAATGGAATCTCTCACTACACGCAACACTAACTTGGCTTGCATTACATGCCAGAATGAACTTCCTCAATAGCATGCATTGTATGGAATACTAAGTATCACTAAAAATGATATATTATTAAAATATTTTATAAACTATCCATTATGAATATTATTAACTATATTTTTAATTTTATATAACATTATCATTCATCTTACACGTGATATTAGAACAAAATCAATTTTTCTCATAAAATAATTATTTTTCAAAAGAAATGTTTTTTATCACCTTTTAATGGCGCACCGATTTTAAATATAGTTTTTGGAACTTTTATAAGTTAAACATGAAAAAATAAACTTCTTCTTTATAAGTGAGACATCAAAATTTAAATTGGGTAATTTTTTGGTATTTTTCTGATAAAGATCATTTTTAATGAAAAATGAAAAATACAGTATTTTATGTTAAAACTATCTTTTCATCTAATTTATTTTTATAGATAGATTATACTTTTAATTGGTTTTAAACTATAATTGAATTATATTTTTACCATTTAATCCAATTTTGATCATTGGATGTAATTTCACTCCTAAATTGGACATAAACACATGTCAATATTTTGTTAGTTTTTACTTCTTAAAAACACGCTTTTTTGTTTTTAAAACAAGAATTAATTTTAAATTAATTTCTTCCAATTTTATGTTTTGAATTTGGAAAAATGGATTCCATATTTTCAATCAACAGTTCAATATTGTGTAAATAGGTATATTTTATTTTTAGAAATTATGAATAGTAACTTCAGTAAACATTTTATTTACTATGGTTAAATGGTAAATCTAGTAAATAAGGGTAACAAATAATATTATTATAATATTAAATTACACTTAAACAGATCCTAACATTATTGGATGATACGTGTCCTACCATTGGATTCCATGGGTCTATTTTGTGACCCCATGGAGGAACTTTTATGTGAAAATGACATTTAATTAGTTTTAATTTTTTGTTTAGGAAAATATAGCCTAAATATATATCTTTTTCTAAAAACAATTTTCATGTGGGGTTATATAAGTGATAACTTAGACTATAAATATTAATTATAAATATAAAAATAATTTCTATGTCATGATATATTATTTGTAATTTTTTACATTAAATAAATAAATATAATTAGGAAACAAGGATGATGTAGTGATTTCTTCATTAACAAATGATTCAAATAAATGAATTTATAAATTTTAAAACAAATACAATTTGTTTATTTTGATGTCATAAAAGGATTTTAAGGATGATATTTACATATTATATTTTATATAATTCCTTATTTTTGAACTAATCATGTTTTTATGATTTTTTTTAAAATTCAAGTGTGAATAGTGTCCAAAAATGACACAATTGATAACTTAAATCATAAAATAGTTTATTTAATGATATTAAATGCCAAATTGTTTTTAAAAATGTTTAATATAAGTCTAAATATGTCATATATAACTTTTTTTTGGCCTTTTTACATGATATGGTAATTATATTAACCCACAATGTGTAAATAACATGATATCACAGTGAGATTAAGAAGGGTAAAAATAAGGGTTAACCCTAAATGATAAGTATAAAATAAATTAAAAACATGTAAAAAAATTATTGTATGATGGTTATTAGAAAAAAATCATCTTATCTTATAATTAAATATGTTTTGGACCATTTTAAATCGAAATTTAATTTATAATAAATTAATATTTTCGAAATTTCTTAAAGTGCCCCTCTCCTCTCTTATAAAAGGGAACCTCTTCCTTCTCCAATTCATACCATTTGAGCATTAAATATCGACCGAACCGTACCCATTTCATTTATAAACATCCCTAGTTACCTTCTAGATGCACTGGTCTTCACAAAAGACAAAATCTAGTGCCCTAAGATGAAATTTAAAGGAGGCACGTCGAGGAAGAGGTAATCACTTCTACCGATTCGTTCGAATTTATATCTCCATCTACTATCTCTTATTTAGTTGTTTCATTATAATTTATTGAAATAAGTATATATCATATACGGAAATTTTATTATAAATATGAAACAACCCTACTTCACCTTCTATCCATCCAACAAAAAATGAAATCAGCACGCGTGCGTACGTACGGCGTACCGTCTCCACGCCGTGGTGTAATATGTTTTTCACCGCCCCCTTACACGGATGGGTATAATGGTTGAAATAATAACATTATATTATTAAAATAACTTTATACTAATTCTGAGAAGTTATACACCATCCAATTCAATACCGTTCAATAACTACGACAATGATATCATCGCGCGTGCTTATGTACGGCTTACTGTCTCCACAACATGACGAGAATCATTCTCCATGTTAACCAGCCAAGAATGATTATAAAGTATATATAATAAGTAATAATGAAATATATTACATGATAATGCTACTATATTTTTGTATACATATGTCATTTACTTAATTCCATTCAATTTAATAAGGAAACGAAAACCGCGTTCATGTGTATGTACGTCATATCGTCTCCATGAACGGTGTATTCCATTCCATTTATCAATAAATTATATATATTTATATACTGAATAAATATGATATATAAATCAGTTTTTACATTCTAGACGTAATTAAATCATTATCCATGTAATATTATCAAGAATAAAAAGTCCAAACATGTCGATAAATTAAATGATTATTATCCAAAACATTACTTTAACATGGAATTGATTAATGAACGATTAATATAGATTCGTAAGTGAATCATATATGATATAATAAATATTATTATTCTTCTATTATAGGTTAATAATATGTTTAAACCCACTATACAGGATTTTCAAACACATATGGAAGAGATTGGACCAAAGGTAAGGGATAATTTTTCGATCTCAATTTTAATCTGAGATTGTTTATACGTAAGTATTTTCTGGGGATATATTCATCATCCCTGTCGATGTTTTATAAAAATATTTTCATAAAATGTTTACTATTATTATATGTATGTTTAAAGTCATTTTTACACATTTTTGACCTTTACTACATGATATAGAATAATTTTTCTTTTGTTTACCATACGTTGTAATATTTGACTTTTCCAAAAAAAGTACATGGAGAATTTTCTTTTTAACTTATACATAATGAATGTATTTTTACTTCTTCTAAAAACCTTATTTTCTGAAATATTCCATTAAATTATTTCAAAACTATTTTTAACTAAATTATATTATTTTAAAATTGCACGGCAATTGAAAAAAGAAAGCGTTTTTTATGAAGAAACGATAATATCCTCAAGAACTATGTTCAAGTGCTTTATCAAAATTAATTTCCATCAAATATGACATAGGTTTATGATTTTATCCCTATTATTACTTTTATTTTATTCTATTTATGATTGAACATTTTTCTGAAGTCCATTTATCTTATATGGATTATGTTAGGATGGCATGATGTTTAAAAATCACATTCAATTTCATATGTTATGTTATGATAAATGATTTATGTTCTTGTTGAACATATATGAATGATTTCACTAAGATATGGGTATGACCAATATATCCCTCCAATTCATTGGGTAATGATTTATATGTCATTAGATAGAAATGTCTGGAATGATAGGTAAATCTGGTTCAGTAATACATGGCTAGAATCGCAAGTAAACCCAGTTCAGTAATGGACTTCATCCAAAATATTGGTCTTGGCAGCAATTCCATGTCTACTATTGAAATCTTATTATGTGCACAATGGTTTTCCACAATTCCATGTTTTATTCTGATGCTATTATATCATGATTAATGTTCCTCAATGATATATACATTATGTACAACCAATATTTATTTCATGACTAATGATTTTGATATTTAAATATTATGTCCATGTTTATACATTTTAATATTTATGGTATGTTTTATATTCTCCACATTTACCCATAATGAGCATTCGAGCTCACCGTTTTTATGTTTTCTTTTCCCCAGGATATAAAGAAACGTTTTATGTGGGAAAACCAAAGGGTAAGATCTTTATAGGAGATGTTTAATATCTTTTACCTAGATTAGAAGTTATTGTTCTGAGTTTCCAAAGACACTAAACTGATAAGATCTTTGGGAATTTGTTTATTTCAAGTATTACTTATTTAGTAAAAGAAATTTAATGTCCATTTACATCAATATTGGGTCTCTATATACATAAAATAAGTGGTGAGGCTATATGGAACGCCATTACTTATTATATTTCATCAAGATCTATGAGTTACCTCTAATTTATTGAAGATTCTCCAACATTATATAAAAGATGATTTGATCTTTACTATATATATTCACCCCCAAACTAATGTAAAATATAATTATGATATCTAGAAACTATAAGAAATAATGAGATAATGCTCAGTGGACATTAAGGGAGGATATGATCAACATCTTCCTCTAGTTAACTTATCCTACAGTAATAGATTTTACTCTAGATTCAAAATGGATCCATATGAATCCCATTATGGTAAGAGATGTATAACACCAATGATTTGGGATGAAGTTGGTGGATAAAAGCTTATATGGCCCAAAATGTTCTATAGAATGGTAGAAAAGTTCAAGTCCATTATTTAGCATGTTAGGGCTGATCAAAGTCTATATAAGAGCTTTGCTGACAATCCTCGATGAGAGGTTTATTTTTATGTTTGAGGTAAGGTCTTCCTCAATATATCTCCATGTAATAGGGTCATGAGTTTTGAGATGAAGTCCAATATAATTAATAGGTACATAGAGCCCTTTGATCTTCTTGATTTCTTGAGAATAGTGGCATATCAACTAGCACTCCCAGTAAACCTTTCTCAAGTACATGATGTGTTCCACATATACCTCTTGAAAATTTACATAACATATCCTTCACAAGTACTCGATTTATAGGTGGTAAATCATGAAAATATCTCTTTTATGAGTTATATATTGTTAAGATCTTGGATCATGGAGATAAAGTTCATCAAAAAAAGATAACTCACCTTGTAATGACCATGACCCAAGTAGCTAGGAGCCAGTGCCTTACATTATTACATTGGAACAAGATACGAGTGATCACAATAAAAATAAATGAATAATTTAGTAGTCTAGGTAATCTAGATACATACATGAAATTCATATTATAATCTAAAACATAAAATTCAGAAATAATATTCTTCGATCATTCCATTAATCCTATTACTGTAACCCCACACATTAGTCATAATGTATTTCTTGGACTATTAGTGAAAAATGAAACATGTGAAAGGTGTGATCTCATATGATCAATATGGATATACAGTGGAAGCTATCATAAACAATCATAGATTATTATTTCAATTTAATGAATAGAAATACATTCCATTTTATCAATAACCTAATCATAATATGGCTAGAATAAAGGAGGATTAAATAATTACATAATTACATGAGAATGAAACTTGACCACTTATATTTTACAAGTCTAATAATTACATGGAATATTAATAAATAATCTCATAATGAGCGACCGCATAATATGGTACATCATAAACATACCATCAAGTATTATTCCAAGACACGATAAATAATTGGGTAAGATATTAGAAAAAATGAAAAATAAATTTTCTCTTGATACCTATTGAAGTATCGAGGGGCTAAAGTGGGCCCGACCTAACACTTACTATATCCAATGCATTCCTCTTATGAAATTTTTAAAACATAATCAAAATAAACATTTATATTGAAAATATATCATATTAAATTTGAAAAAATAAACCATAAACTATGAATGACATCAAAATAGAACATCCATAATCAAACTGAATCATAAACCATTTAATGAAATATTGTAAATGATATCATAAGATATCTATCTCAATTAAGCATAATATTTAACCTAGGTTGTTGATAGAGATAAAAATACTATAATAAAATCATTGAAATATCTTGAGAGAAATACATTTTTATTTTGAATAGATTTATTTAAAAAGCAATGAAATTATAAAAGGAAACATTTATTTTAAAATAACCATGTAAACTAGTAAATGATGATTGAAAACATTAAGGCATAATAATTTCAAAATATTCCACTAATTAAACATATGTTAAATACACATTCCTATTTTATTTTGTCAAAAAAACATAAAGTATTATGTTTGTAAAATGAAAAAATATTCGTATTGAAAATAGCTGACTGAAATTCAAAAGAGACATGAAATTTCCTTTATAATAATTTTATATCTTTATAGATAATCATGTAATATAATATCAAAAATAGAGAAATGGAGAAAATTATTTGAAAATTTCACCTTTAAACATTCATGATTTCCTATACCAAATTGAAAATTTTAACAATAAGCCCCATAAAAGAATACAATTTTACAAAACATTAAATAAAATAATAATAAATTAATTAATTACATGATAAGTCAAAGGGGATGAATATACACCTCATAAAACATGGTGGTTGCATAACATGAAACTATGCCTCAATGAAATGATATTGAGATGATGCCTCTTACATTACATTTCCTTTTGTCGAACATGATTTAACTTCATGTGTAATGGTTTTAAGAATTTTATTAACTTATATCATAATATTATTTTAATTTATGATATCATATATGATCATATTATATTATATTATCTCTAGTTTTTTTACAACATTTCAATATTTCTCTTGTTTCTTGTGTTAACTACTTCATTTTCTCACGCATGCTTTGTTGTGTAAGTCTTGTTTCATATCTATAGGATATATATTTTTCATTTAAAAATTTATATTAAGTTCATAGGTATCATGTTTTTTATTATAAACATTTTTATAATCAGTCTTTAATGGTTAATGTGGAAAATTAATCACATCGTGTCATGGAGACGGTAGGTCGTATGTACGCACAAGTAACAGTATCATTCCTTTAACGTTGAATGGTTAAGTGTATGGTAGGTTAATTTTTAAAGAATAAATATCATTTCATATGTATTATTTATGTCTAGTATATACATCATTAAACCCATTCAAAAAAAGTGCTGATGAAAAACAATTTACACCACAATGTGGAGATGGTAAGTCCTATGTACGCACGCACAATGCTTTCGTTTTTCATAGGATGGATAAAAGGTGAAATATGGTTCTAAAATAGTAATAATGAAATATAATATTTTATATTATACTATATTTATTACATTATTTTGGAAAAAACACATAAAGAGATGTATAAGAAGAAATAAACTTGGATGAGTTGGTAAAAACGATTACCTCTTCTTCGACGACTTCCTTTGTAACTTATCTTAAGGGAAATATGGTAGATCTTTTGGAAGAATGAAAAACACCATAACATTTATAAGGATTTTTTTAATATAAATGTTTTCGATTTTTTTGAGATAGAAGGCCTAATGTGGTGCGAATAATTGATTTAGGAGGTTCCCTTTTATAATTATGGTGAGTGGCACCTTTGGAAACTCAAAATATATTAAAATATAATAAGGATATTCTAGTTACAAAGACATAAAATGGACAATAAATGAATATGGTAAGAACATTTAGACGTAATATTATTCCCTTTCTGATCAATTAATATTTTTTTATTTGTAAATAATTTAATAATATATTAATTAAATAAAATAACATTATTGTCAAATTTGATACTATTCGTTTAGTTTGACTTCAAAAACATCATTAGAAAGTGGTAATTTGAATAAAATGATTTAAAACATATATATTATGTCCTATAGATCTATAAAATTAATTATACACATTAACACATCATAGATATATCAAAATTAATTCATTTAAAATCAATTATGTTATTTTTTTGTTAAATAAATAAATATTGTATTAGCATTACAGAAGAAATTAATGTAATTATAAAATTTATAATGTAATGCCCCAATCCCAGTTACCTAGATTCGATGCATTATTACATAGAATTGGCATGATCAAAATAAAGATCAAATCTCAAAAGACCGGTTAGTTTAGTAGCCTTGGAAACACTAGATATATTCATAAAGTTTTACATTACATCATAAAAATGAAAACTACAACAACATAGTCTCAGTAGTCTACACTATTATCCCCTCATACTATCCCTGCAGGTCATTCATAATTTACATCTTCACATCCTGGAAAAAAAAACATAGAAAATGGGTGATCTCAAATGCCCAGTAAGGATAATAATATAGCGGAAACTTTCATAAATAAGAATAAACATTTAAGGAAATGTATAACTAAAACAAAATCCTTTTAAACTTGAGCTTCGACATAGTATGGAGAAAATAATATGAAATAATGTCGTTTACTTATTCCCATGGATAATCTACTAATCGAATAATGACATGAAATATCAATAACCACATTCATAATGATAGAATGCATAATGCCAGACTATCATAACCACATAGCCAAGGCCTCGTGCCACGACTACAAATAAGATTTTGTTAAGGCCTTGTTCCAAGAGACTAGTTTGTCTCATGAGACCTACCGATGCATCGAGGAGCTATAGTGGGATCCACCTGTCACATATTAAGTCCAATGCATTCCCATATGAAAAGGTTTAAACATAACATAAACATTCGTATTTAAAATAGCATACGAAATGTAAATACTTCATCCATGAACCATGAATGTTATAAAAATAACACATCCACAGACAAAAATATCACAAAACCGTCAATACAATATAGAAGTTTTGTATCACAGTAAATCAACTTCAAATAAGCCTAAAATCCATCAAAGGATGTTGACATAGATGAAATCAAAACTGTTTTTAGAGAAATATCTCTTTCTATTTTGAAATCATTTAAGAGTCATATATTTATAAAATAAAACATTTTCTTTGAAAATATTCTTATAAGCTTGTAAGGGAAGCATCGATGATTTTATAACGGTGGAAAATAGCCACACCCACCGTATAAGTTAATAAAACATTCTTACCATAATTCTTTCAAAAAGGTTAAAAAGCACCTTGTTTAAAAAATTACGGAAAGATTCCTTTATAAACCTATTATAAAAAGTCAAACAAGGGTATAAATGACTTTAACCCATATTATTGTAAATAGTAAAAATGTTTTGAAATACATTTTTAAGAAACATGTATGTAGATGATAAAGAGATCCCAGTAGGCTATTACGTATAAACAACCTCGGATAATGAAGAGATTGCGAAATAAACCATTACCTTGTACTTTTCCTTGGTTGAGGGTAGGTTAACCTCCTGTATAATGGCGAATTTTTTTTATTAAATTATAAAGGAATCATATACATTAATATGATATCATATATGATCTTTTAACATTGATTTGTTAATAATATCTTAGTATTATCGTTGTTTCGGGTGTTAACTTACTCGTTTTCTTTTATATGTTTTGTTACTTAATCCATGTTTTTCAGGGATAGGTTGTATCTTAATCATATCCAGAATGATATCATGTCCTTATATAATATTATTAATCATGAAATAAGAATTATACTTGAATGGATAAGATGGATAATGAATCTCATCGCGTTCGTGGAGACGGTAGTCCGTACGTATGCACGAGCAACAATATCGTTCTTTTGATATTAAAATAATATATAATTGGATGTTATATCATATATACAGAATAATTATCATGTTATATTTATTATTTATATGAATTACACATATTATTATACCCATCCAAAAAATAATTTATTGAATAACAATTACACCACGACGTGGAGACGGTAAGTCGTACGTACGCACATATGGTGACATGTTATTCAACGGTGGGATAAAATAATGAATATGGTTGTAACATATTTATAATAACATCGCAGTATATATAATATTCTAGAGTTATTATTTTAGAATGGTAATAACAAAGAAAGAAGAAGTGGAAGAAGAAAGGAACATGAAAAAGGGTGGTGAAATCATTACCTCTTCTTCAGGTTATTCCTTTTGATTTGATCAAAAGGGATCCTTAGGTTGTCTTTCTAACTAAAGGAAGGCCTCTAGGATTAAGTGAGGGAAGTGGAGAGATCATTTGGGAAGATTTTGGCCGAGATAAATGGATTTTAAGGTGTGAATTAATGAGAAGGGGGGGTGCCCTTTTATAAGAGTGGTGAGGGGAACCTTTGGAAAAGCTAGAAATATTATTTTATAATAAATTCATATTTGGTTTATAATGACTTAAAAGTGAATTATTTAAATTTTAAGGTGGGGATAGGTCGAAAAACACTCAACCAATAGGATTACGATCGGTTTGGATTACAATATTAACCTTATCTTTAAGTATTAACTCTTAGTTAATTAGTTTGACACTTACCATGTAACTTTGTATTTTTATATTATATAGTTAATAAACATACTATATACCTCCAAGAGACCCCCAAGTGGTCCATTAATGATACACCTATCATGATATAAGTCTCTTGGCCTAACATTAGATTTTTAGGAACTGAATATCAATTAATAATATAATATTTGTTTTAAAAACTCTTTTATGTCAATTTTGACGCTATTTGGAAAAGTGATTTTTGTGGAAATCATAACAGAATTATTACTTCGAAAAAAGTTAATTAAATCATTCCTAAAATGTCATATTAACCTATAAAATTAGTGTAATTCATAAAAAGTCTCAAATTATATTTATTTGGGTATTTATAATATCAATTATTTTCATTTTTCACTATTATGGTAATTACAGCATCATCATTGGGTCATAAATAAATTAAATTATTTAATGTCTAAAAATTATAAATAAAATACCATTATGTAGGAAATATTTTTAGATTTCTAATTAATATTTAAAATCGAATTTACCTTTTTTTAAACCCTATATTAAAAATGTTTTAGTAAATAAACCTTGATTTTTACTCTTTTAACTCTTCTTTGAATTAAATAATAATAAATGTCCTAATCTAATCCAAGTGGACCTAAATGATAATATTTTAGTCCTAAGGTTGTTTTTGGTAGAATTAAGCTTATCCAATAGAATTAGTACATGTTTTAGGGTAATATTAATATCATCTTTACCCTTAGTTACCCTATTTACTTTTAAGTGTGGTAAATAAAAGTAAAAAGTTACTATTCACCAAAAATTATTTTCATCCCAATGAACCACATTTTAGTCCTTAATATTAACCGTGTCTCTCGGATTTTTGAAATTCCACTCACAGAAGCGGTAAAATTATGTTTTATGAAAAATTCAGTTTTTTAACTACCACTTAGTGGTTTCACTATTCATCAAAAAATGAAGTTTTTCAGAAAAATACCAAAAATTCACCCTAGGCTAATTTCGATATTCCGAATCCAAAAATGAAGTCCATTTTGAAAAATGAAATTTATAAATTTCAAAAAGTGGGTATTACTATTCATAACGACTAGTTTGATTGGTTGTGGTGTGTTAGAACTCGATGTTGCGTACAACACAAACTATTGCAATATTCAAAGAGAAGCGTACCGTAGAAGCGTGGGGTGTCACATTCTCCCCTCCTTCAAATAATTCATCCTCGAAATTTCTAGAATACTACCGCATGAAAATTCTCAGGTGGTTTTTCATCATAAGTTCCTCGGGTTCCCACGTTGCCTCTTCCATCTTATGATTTCTCCACAAGACTTTTCCCAAACGAGTCATTCGGTTTCTCTGTACTTGTTCTCTTGTATCAAGAATCCTGACGGGCTCTTCGTAATAAGACAGATCGAGTTCTAGTTCTAATTCCTCATAGGTGAGTACATGTGTTGGGTCAGGCATGTATTTCATCAACAGAGATACGTGGAACACATCGAGAACTTTGGAGAGACTTGGCGGCATTTCCAATCGGTAAGCTACAGCCCCAATTCGTTCTAGAATTTTCAAAGGTCCCATGTACCTGGGACTCAATTTACGGTTCTTACCAAAACGCATGACTCCCTTCCATGGTGATACCTTCAGGAAAACATGATCACTGACTTGAAATTCCAAATCCTTCCTTCGATTATCAGCATAGTTCTTCTGCCTACTTTGAGCTGCTTTGATATGGTTTCGGATTACCTTCACCCTTTCCATCGTTTCCTCCAGCAGTTTTGGGCCTACAAGTTTTCTTTCACCAACGTCATCCCAATAGGTTGGTGTGCGACATCTCTTTCCATATAATGCTTCATATGGTGCCATTTGAATACTGGAATGGAAGCTATTGTTATAGGAAAATTCTACCAGAGGTAAATATTGATCCCACATACCCAGAAAGTCAAGTGAGAAGGATATCAACATGTCTTCTAAGGTTTGAATAGTTCGTTCTGATTGTCCATCTATTTGAGGGTGGTAGGCAGTGCTCAAATGATGATCAATATCCAAGGCTTTCTGAAGACTTTTCCAAAATCTTGAAGTAAAATGGGGATCATGATCAGAATCAATCGATAGGGGTACTCCATGAAGTTTCAAAACTTCATTAATATATTGTCTTTCTAGTCGTTCAAGTGGTAAATATTCCCTTATAAAAAGAAAATGTTGTGACTTTGTAAGACAATCAACAATGACCCATATTGCATCGTTCCTTCTAGGAGTCTTTGGTAGCCCCATGAAAATGTCCATCATAATATTATCCCATTTCCACTCACGTATGGGAAGAGGTTGCAAAACTCCACCAGGTTTTTGCCTTCCAGCTTTCACTTGTTGACAAACCATACATCATGACACAAAATCGGCAATCTCCCTCTTCATGTTGTCCCACAAAAAATGTTCCTTCAAATCTCTATACATTTTGGTGCTCCCAGGGTGTATAGAGAAATTGGAACTATGAGCATCATCCAGTAATTCCCTTTTTAGATCAGGTATATTGGGAACACAAAGTCTCTTCCCGAATTTCAAAAGTCCATCTTCATACACAAAGTCTCTCAATCCCCCATCATTCATAGCTTTAATCTTCTTTTGAAATTCATCATCATCGGTCTGAGAACTCTTAATCCTTTCTAGTAAAGATTGTTAGCCAACCATTTGAAAAAGCATTGATGTTTCACCTTCCTTGGTTATTCCCGTGTCCATCATTACCAGATCCATGAAAATTGGATCCCTTTCAATTCTCATATTATTCAAAACTCCATGGAATTTTCTGATCAAAGCATCTACCGCCTTGTTTTCCTTCCCCGGGTGGTAGTGTATCGTGAAATCATAATCCTTGAGTAATTCAAGACATCTCCTTTGCCTCATGTTGAGTTCTTTTTTTGAGAAAATATACTTCAAACTCTTGTGATCAGTATAAATCTCACATTTTTAACCATAGAGGTAGTGCCTCCATATCTTCAAAGAAAAGATCATAGCTGCTAACTCGAGATCATGAGTAGGGTAGTTTTGTTCATGAATTTTCAATTGTCGTGATGCATAGGCAATAACCCTATCATTTTGCATAAGGACACAACCAAGTCCTTTCTTCGATGCATCACTATAAATAACGAACCCATCACTCCCCGATGGTAGAGTCAATATAGTAGAATTGACAAATGTTCTCTTCAGTTCTTAGAAATATTCTTCACACTCTTTTGTCCAAACAAATTTATCCCATTTACGTGTGAGCTTTGTTAATGGGTTAGCCAGCCGGGCAAAATTCTGGATGAAACGTCGATAATAACCTGCCAAACGAATAAAACTACCTACCTTAGTTATACTCGTTGGTGCAGGACATTTGTGTATTGCCTTGGTCTTAGAAGGATCAACAGAGATTCCATCCTTAGAGACAGTGTGGGAAAGAAAAGAAATCTCATGAAGCCATAATTCACACTTGCTAAACATCCCATATAATTCATGTCTTCTCGGAGTCTTCAAGATAATACGCAAGTTATTTTCATGATCTTCGTAGCTTTTAGAGTGTACCAAGATATCATCAATAAATACCACCACAAATTCATCGAGATAATCCTTGAAAACTCTATTCATCAGATCCATGAATACAGAGGGTGCATTATTCAATCCAAAAGGCATTACTGTAAACTCGTAATGCCCATACCTGGTTCGAAATGTTGTCTTCAGAATGTCTTCCTTCTTCACACACAACTGATGGTATCCAGATCGAAGGTCAATATTTGAAAGAATTGAGCTCCATGTAGTTGTTCAAATAAATCATTAATGTGTGGTAGGGGATACTTGTTCTTTATTATTATAGGATTAATCTCCCAGTAGTCTATACATAACCTCATATGTCCATCTTTCTTTTTAACAAAAAGAATAGGGGCTCCCCATGGAGAAACACTAGGGCGAATAAATCCCTTATTACTCAATTCCTCTAGTTGTTTCTTTAGTTCAACTAATTCTACAGTGGCCATTCTATAAGGGGTCTTCGATATAGGCCTTGATCCATGAATTAAATCGATGGAAAAATCAACTACATGCTCTGGAGGATGTCCAGGTAAATCGTCCGGAAACACATCTACATATTCTTTCAGAATAGGTATATCCTCTATTTGAACATTCCTTTCCTCACCCACTATAATTTCATCCTCTTCCTCCATAATAATTGAATTTAGTTGAGTTACTGGGGGTGGATCTAGATAAGAATTAGGTGGTGATGATTCTTCTCTAAAGATAATGTGTTCCTTATCATCATCATCAAAAATCATAAACTCCTTCTTCTTACAATAAATCTTCGCATCATAGTCCGAAATCCAATCTATACTGAGGATTATATCAAACTCAATCATAGGTATGACAATGAGATCAGCGGATAAAGAACATTTATGCGCTCTAATAGGGACTGATTCACAAAAAATTATTGCAATGATACTTCCCTTAGGAGTTTTAACTGACAACTCCCTTGTTAAATCAAATTGGAAATATCTAATTTTCTTAGAAAATTGGGAAGATATGAAACAATGCGATGATCCAGAATCTAATACTGCATTTTCTAAACTTGAGGAAACCATTAAATTCCCTTCCACCACGTCTTTCGGAGCTTCTACCTCAATAGTAGTGATATCATAATCTTGGCCTTGATCCCTTGGTCTTTTCTGAGGTAATTTCCCCTGATGCTTAGGACATTCATTTGCATAATGTCCCATCTCCCTGAAATTGTAGCACTGAACATCGGTAGCTTCCTTCTTCCCTTTGCAATCACGAGCTTGGTAGACTTTTTCACCACACTTGTAACAGACTCTCGTTCCCTTCAAGAAATTACCGGGGTGTTTCTTCCCACATTTACCATAGGATGGATATTAAACCTTTCCCATATTCCCCTTATTTCCATTCCCAGATTGATCAACAGATTTCTTCTTCTCTTGCTTTGCTTTAAAGTCATATGACTTAGAGAATTCTTTCTCTGTCTTGATAGCACATCAGACAATGTCTTCATACGATGAGAAGGATTGTGAGACTAATTCTTGATGGAGAAATGGTTTTAACCCATCAAAGAAACAATCAATATTACTTCTTGGGTTACGTATATAATCTCCAGCATACCTTGCTAACCTTGTAAAGTTAGCTTCATACTTTGCGACATTCTCATCCTACTTTTGTCTCAGACTCAGAAATTGCCTTTCCATATCTGCTCGATGGTCACGAGAAAAGTATTTTTCTAAAAACAAATTTTTGAACTCCCTCCATTCCATATTTGATACTTCATCATCTTCCTTCATGTTTTGAATCAATTACCACCATTGATCAGCATCTCTAGTGAGGCAGTAAACTTCCATGATAACCTTTTCCCTTTCACTACTTCCCAAAGCCTGAAATATTTTCTCTAGGGAACTTATCCATTTCTCAGCTACTAATGGATTTGTACTCCCATTGAATGTTGGTGGTTGTTGCCTCATGAAGCGATCTAGCATTGATCCTCCACGCTGTGGATTAGGGTGCTCCATATGGGTTAGGTTATTATTCATAACCTGAGTGAGTTTTCCCAGTATGGTGATTAGATGATCGGCACCAGTTTCATCACCAGCTCCACTATAATTATCTGGAGTAGTAGGGTAGTCTCTACATGGAGTGCGTGCATTGATACGGTTTCCATTTCTTCCACCAGGTTCCATTTATAAAAAATGGCATAAAATAGATCAGTTTATGAATCAAAATACATAATTCCATACTTATAAAACACTTAACATAAATTGAACTATTTATGGATATAATCCATAATCATACAAATGTTTTCATTGAGGAATTATATACTCATAAACCCTTCATAATGATTTGTAATGAAAATGAGAGTTATCCTAATCATATCCCCTGGGAGTGTCGTAACCAACATTGCAGCAAGACCCGTTGTCATGCACCAGTTCCCGTTTGAGTCTATCTCAAAGCGTTGTTTTCAGGTTTTACCCCTAGGTACATCTGTTCCCAAGCCGCCTCTACCTGCTCGTATCCAGACAGGGATTAATTGCTTGGAAAACTCACAAAATCTCCACAATACCAAAATTCTAGGAAGTTCTTCTATAATAATCCTCAAAGTTCATCTTAGGTCTACGTGCTCTAATAAGAGTTTATCTAAATCCAGCTTCCAAGTTTTGTACAAAACATTCTCTGATACCGACTGTAATGCCCCGACCCTAGTTACCTAGAGTCGATGCATTACTACATAACATTGGCATGATCAAAAGAAAGATCAAATCTCAAAAGACCGATTAGTTTAGTAACCTTGGAAACACTAGATATATTCATAAAGTTTTACATTACATCATAAAAATGAAAACTAAAACAACATAGTCTCCATAGTCTACACTCTTATCCCCTCATACTATCCCTGCAGGTCATTCATAATTTACTTCTTCAAATCCTGGGAAAAATAAAACATATAAAAGGGGTGAGCTCAAATGCCGAGTAAGGATATCAATATCGCAGAAAGATTCATAAATAAGAATAACATTTAAGGCAATGTAAAACTAAAACAAAAGCCTTGTAAACTTGAACTTCAACGTAGTATTGAAAAAAAATAAAAAATAATAATTCCATTTACTTATTCCCATGGATATTCTACTAATCCAATAATCACATGCAATATCAATAACCACTTTCATAATGATGGAATGCATAATGCCAGACTATCATAACCACATAGCCAATGCCTCGTTCCAAGACTAAAAATAAGATTTTGTCAAGGCCATGTGCCAAGACACTAGTTTGTCTCATGAGACCTACCGATGCATCAAGGAGTTATAGCGGGCTCCACCTATCACATATTAAGTTCAATGCATTCCCATATGAAAAGGTTTAAACATAACATAAACATTCGTATTAAAACTAGCATACAAAATGTAAATAATTCATCCATAAACCATGAATGGTTTAAAAATAACGCATCCACAGTCAAACATATCACAATACCTTCAATACAATATAGAAGTTTTGTATGATAGTAAATCAACTTCAAATAAGCGTAAAATCCATCAAAGGATGTTGACATAGATGAAATCAAAACTCTTTTTAGAGAAATATCTCTTTCTATTTTGAAATCATTTAAGTGTCATATATTTATAAAGTAAAACATTTTCTTCAAAAATATTCTTATAATATTTTAAGGGAAGCTTCGACTATTTTATAACGGTGGAAAATAGCTTCACCCGCCGTATAAGTTAAAAAAACATTCTTACCTTAATTCTGTCGAAAAGGTTTAAAAACACCTTGTTCGGAAAATGACGGAAATATTCCTTTATAAAACTCTTATAAAAAGTCAAAAAAGGGTATAAATGACTTTAACCCATATTCTTGTAAATATTAAAAATGTTTTGAAATACATTTTTATGAAACATGGATGTGGATGATAAAGAGATCCCAGTAGATTATTACGTATAAACAACCTCGGATAATGATAAGATTGCGAAATAAAACCTTACCTTGTACTTTTCCTTGATTGAGGGTAGGTTAACCTCATGTATAATGGAGAAATAATTTTTATTAAATTATAAATGAATCATATATGATATTTTAACATTGATTTGTTAATAATATCTTAGAATTATCGTTGTTTCGGGTGTTAACTTACTCGTTTTCTTTTACATGTTTTGTTACGTAAGTCGTGTTTTTCATGGATAGGATGTATATTAATAATATCCAAAATTATATCAAGTCCTTAGATAATATTATTAATCATCAAATGGGAATTAGACTAGAATGGATATGATGGAGAATGAATCTCATCGAGTTCATGGAGACGGTAGTCCGTACATACGCACGAGAGACAATATCATTCTTTTGATATTAAAATAATATATAATTGGATGTTATATCATATATAAAGAATCTTTATCATGTTATATTTATTATTTTTATGAATTTCACATCATTATTATACCCATCCAAATAATAATTTATTGAATAACAATTACACCACGACGTGGAGACGGTAAGTCGTACGTACGCACGTATGGTGACATGTTATTAAAAGGATGGATAAAATACGGAATATGGTTGTACCATATTTATAATAACATCACAGTATATATAAGATACTAGAGTTATTATTTTAGAATTGTAATAACAAATAAAGAAGAAGTGGAAGAAGAAAGGAACTTGAAAAAGGGTGGTGAAATCAATACCTCTTCTTCAAGTTCTTCCTTTTGATTTGATCAAAAGGGCTACATAGGTTGGCTTCTTGACTAAAGGAAGGCCTATAGGATGAAGTGAGGGAAGTGGAGAGAGTATTTGGGCAGATTTTGGTAGATCCAAATGGTTTTGAAGGTGTTAATTAATGAGATGGGGGGCGTGACCTTTTATAAGAGGGGTGAGGGGCACCTTTGGAAAAGCTAGAAATATTATTTTATAATAAATTCATATTCTGTTTATAATGGCTCCAAAGTGGATTATTTAAATTTTAAGGTGGGGATAGGTCGAAAACCACTCAAAAAATAGGATTTATACAGGTTTGGGTTCCAATATTAACCTTATCTTTAAGCATTAACTCTTAGTTAATTAGTTTGACACTTACCATGTCACTTTGTATTTTTATATTATATAGTTAATAAACTTACTATATACCTCCATGATACCCAAAAGTGTTCCATTAATGATACACCTATCATGATATAAGTATCTTGGCTGAACCATAAATTTTTAGGAATTGAATATCAATTAATAATTTCATATTTGTTTTAAAAACTCTTTTATGTCAATTTTGGCACTATTTGGAAAATTGATTTCTTGTGAAAATAATAACAGAATGATTACTTCGAAAAAAGTTAATTAAATAATTTATAACATGTCATATTAACCTATAAAATTAGTTTAATTCATAAAAAGTTTCAAATTATATTTATTTGGGTAATTATAATATCAATTAGTTTAATTTTTCACTATTATGGTAATTACTGCATCATCATTGGGTCATAAATAAATTAAATTATTTAAAATCTATAAATTTTAAATAAAATTACATTATGTTGGAAATCATTTTATATTTCTAATGAATATTTGCAATCGAATCTATCTTATGTTTAGCCCTATATTAAAAATTGTTTAGTAAATAAACATTGATTTTAACTCTTTTAACTCTTCTTTGAATTAAATAATAATAAATGTCCTAATCTAATCCAAGTGGACCTAAATGATAATATTTTATTCCTAAGGTTGTTTTTGGTCGAATTAAGCTTATCCAATTGAATTATGACATGTGTTAGGGTGATATTAATATCATTTCTACCCTTAATTACCCTATTTACTTTTAACCGTGGTAAATAAAAGTAAAAAGTTACTATTCACCAGTAATTATTTTCATCTTAATGAACCACATTTTAGTCCTTGATATTAACCGTGTCTCTCAGATTTTTGAAATTCCACTCATAGAAGTGGTAAAATTATGTTTCATGAAAAATTCAGTTTTTTAACTACCACTTAGTGGTTTCACTATTTATCAAAAAAATGAAGTTTTTCAGAAAAATACCAAAATTCACCATAGGCTAATTTCGATATTCCAAATCCAAAAATGAAGTCCATTTTGAAAAATAGAATTTATAAATTTCAAAAAGTGGGTATTACTATTCATAACGGCTAGTTTTATTGGTTGTGGTGTGTTAGAACTCGATGTTGCGTACAACACACGCTATTGCATTATTCAAAGAGAAGCGTACCGTAGAAGTTTGGGGTGTTACATATAAAAATTTAATATTAATTTATATAATGAAAATAATTTCATTTCGATAAAAATAGATATTTTATCCTTCATATATTTATTTCTTAACTATTTGGAGACATAAATGATATTGAATACAAAGATATTGAATTTTTTAATTATCTTTGATTTAAATAATTTTTTTGTTACTTTCAAGGAAATGTGTCCATTAAACATCTAAAATTAAATATAATTGTGATAAGGGTCTAATAATCTTCATCAAATAATTTTTAGAAAAGTTAAGATCTCATTATTGCCTTTATAATTTGGTTTTAACCCTTATTTGAACCCTTAAACTCTTACTGTGACCACATGCGTTTTTACTCCACAAAGGTTAATATAGTTACTATAATGTGAGAAAAAAATTAAATGGGTCATGTAATAAATATTCATCCTTATACCAACAATTTAAGTTATTTCTATATTTTTATGAACTTTATATCATTTACTTAAGTATTATAAATTATAAAATATCATTAATGTCAAATTGGAACTATTCATTACTTGGTTTTAAAAAAATATCAATACCAAATATAACTTCAAACAAAAACCTCTAACACATCCCTAACATGTATGGTGAATCTTTAAAATTCATCGATGATATTAATTATACAAAATTCACTTTATTTCCGTATTTTAATAAGATTTATTTGATATGTAAAATAAATAAACAATTACTGCATCATCATTAAGAAGGACTTTAATTTAATTATTTATTTCCTAAAAATTTAAAAAAACGTAATGATTATAAATATTTTATATTTAAAATGATTATTTATAGTGGAATATATATTCTAAATAACCACCAATAAAAAATGTAATACTTATTAAAAATATGAGTTTGACATATTAGGATTTCCTTAGAATAAAATACTATAAAAGTCTTAAAGTCATCCATGTTGATCCAATAGGCAATAAAATATTCCCAGTTATGGTTTTTTTCAACATTAACCCATCCAATTAAATTAGGACATGTTATAGGGTTTTTTTACAATGATTATAATATAATTTTTACCCTTAATTACTTGATTCACCCTTAACAATGGTAATTAAAAAAACTAAAGTTAATGTTCATTTTGTAGATAAGTAAAAGGGTCCAATTTAAAAAAATTGGTCTTTTATTATTATAATTTCTCATAAATTTTTAAAAATTCAATACACATAATTGGAAAAAATTAATTTTAAATTAATCCTATTGATGAGACAATAAAAAGATTAAAGTGAAAATGTTTAAAAGGTTGAAATGTTTTTATATAAAAATTCAATGTGAAAATGATTCTAATAATATAAATTAAATTAAATGATAAAAATTTATCTAATTATACTTTAAAACCAAATAAAAATATAATTTATCACTAAATTTTTTTAGATGGAAAAATTAATTTCAATTAAAATGCAACATTTTATCACTATTAATCAAAACATGAAACATATTAGAAAAATAAAAAATTCAAAAAAAATAAATATTTATATTCCACATTAAAATAATTAGTTTATTTTTTCAAATATAATTTAAAATTATCAGAACCATGTTTTAAAACAAGTGTGGCAGCAAATGGTGATAAAATTGTCTTTTTATAAAAAACATCTTTCGTGCGTACAATTGGATTTTGTTTCTTTTACCTTTTCTAGAAAATAAATAGATTTATTTTTTATCATTATATTTAAAATTATATATATATATATATATTATATAATCCAAAAAATGTGAATTCTTTTCATTATTAGTGTAAAACACACTACTCCGCACTTAATGTTTTTTCATAAAAACATTTTTTTATATTAAATTGGTTATTGTATTTATTTGTAATCAATTCCTAGCCATTTAACTCAATAATATATTTTCATATGTTTGTTAACACTATTTAAAACCATCAATTCAATGGCTAGTAGGTAATTTCATTTTAAATAATTATATGAATTGTATATTGTGGTTCGTTTATGCTCAGCGTTGTGTGAAACATAAGATAATGAATAGATTAAATCTAAAATGATATATAAAATATAATATTCAGGTAATAAACTCCAAGTTAAAGTAATTTTTTGGAATCATAAGTGTGAGGAGATGATGCGGGAATATAGGAATCTATTAAGTAGAAGTACCCTCACCATTTTTCACTTTAGTAAGTGAAATTAAATTTTTAGTGAGAAATTTTGTTAATATGGGAATAATATAATGACCAAGAAATTTATGAAAGAAATATCCCTTCTAAATTTATAACTATTAAATATTTTTTAATGTATACTAATTCAAATTCAACACATGATGAATCCAAAAAAGTTATTATTTCATTTTGAGAATAAATTTGGAAAAAATATGAATTTAAAATATTACAATGGGATAAAAATTAAAAATAATATAATAACAATTGTAAAATTACAATCTTCTTGTTCCCCCAAAAAAATTGCACTCATGAACAACATTGCAGATATTGAGAAATATTATTTGAAAATTAATATATATATTAACTTGGTAAGAAAATAAAATTCCAAAAATAATGAATAAAATATGAGTAATTTATAAAAAATAAGGATCCCATATGATCATTATAAATATGATAATTTGAATAATAATATGATTGTTTGAATTATAGACCATCTATTGGAATAGTAATATGACTCATAGTAATAGAAATATGACTATTTGAATATAATCATCACCTATGTTATTGTAAAATAAAATTTATGTATAATAAAAATTGAAAATATTAAATATTTTAATCATGGTACAAGGAAATAAATGATTTAAAAAAGTTAAATTATGTATTTGTATTTTTATAAAACAAAAATATTTTAATTTAACATTTATAATAACAAAATGATTTAGAACAAAGTATTTTTTCATAAAATGGATTTATAAATGAATATTATGTTTTATCATTATTATAAGGTTATTTTTAAAGACCATATAAAATATTTCTAATGGTCAAAAAAGTTATCATATTATTAAAATTGATATTTTTCAAATAAATGATGATTTAATGTAAAATTAAAAAATTCCATTATTTTTAGACTTATTTTTGTAAAATGGATTTTATTTTTGGAATATATATATAAACAATATTTAGGGTGCATTATTGTTATTTTTATAAAATAGTTGATTTTTTTTATTAATGAAATACGATAAAATACGGTATTTATCATTATAGGATAAATACATGAATTTTTAAGTCACTAGTGATGTAAGCACCCAATATTTAGAAATAAAATTCACCATATACTGTATATAGTCATAAGAATCAATATTTTTGATAGTATTGATCCATAATAATACACTAATGAATATATTATTCATAATCACTCCTCTCCTCTCTTTATGAATACCACCCCATTCATAGAAATGTTTATGAATTGTATCTTGACCAATATCATCAAAATTTCCTCCCAAAACTTATCCCCTATATCTTAGTTATATTTTTATAATCAAAACACCAATTCCATGTTCTGTAAGGAGTATTTCAATGAGGTGTCATTTAAGAGGTAATATTCTCCATTAACCTCTTCTAAATTATTTTCTTTTTCTGAGTTCTCCACACCTCACTCATCCAACATAGAATAATAACTCTAGTATCATATATATACTGGTTTTTAATATTTATATTATAATATTTACTATCCAACCACTTTATCATAACCTCCTATTCTAAAAAAATGAAACGGTTTTTTATATGGTGTCGATTCACTACCTTTTTAGATGATGAGTTTCTGTTTTCCACTACCACCATCATGGAAGGATTAAATTCACAGATAATTGTATAAAATTTACTAATCAATTATAATATATATTTTTTTACATTCTAGAATGAATATATCACTAAAATATGAAATCAAATGAAACTTGTTCATATAGTCAGTGAACCCGCCTAAATGAGATGACCGAATAAGGTTAACATTTTTACTAAAATTATCATCCCTATAACAAAATAAAAAAGTTTATTTAGTATCATTTAAATTTATATATGTAAATTAATATCATTACATTTTAGTTTAATTTTTTATCCCCATTTTACAAGAACATAAATAATTATCCATAAGTGACCCAACCATGAAACCATGAAATGAATGCTCTCGAAACAATGAAATTAAACATCATATCTCACTAAAATAATTATAAATTAAAATTACAATGTTATATTAAAAAAATATGGAATGGTTATAATTTAAGTAATTAATGAATCTTATTTTATTATATAGTATTTTAAGTGAAATTATATAATTATTCTATAATATAAGGTAAGGGGTCTCTTTGAACTATCATAAAAGATTTAAGTATATGATTACTATGAATAACCTTGGGAAAACCAAAAGTTTAATAGATTAAATAATCAAGAGCCACTATTTAGGCATACTATATGTAATTTTTCATGATTATGTGGTTTTCTAATTTGTTAAAATTCTATGATTTTTTGTCATTTTAAATGGCTTGAACATGAAGGAACATTTGTAAATTATGAATGGAATAGACAATGTAATGACTATCCTATTAAGACACTGAATGTTATGGGAGAAATAATAGAAAACCTTGTTAATATAATTAGACAAATTTCCTAAGATATGAATCATGTTGAACAATCCAATGAAGAAAATGAGGGTACAATATTCCGTTGATTCCTTTAGGAGGGAGCATATACCTTCTTTTATTGGTTACATGAATCCACTAGTTGTTGAGTAATGGATCATTACCACTCAAAATATATGTTTTATTATTTAGTTTTTAGAGGATGACGAATTCATTTTTTTAATTTTATCATTTTTAATTTGAAGCATATTAATGGTGGAACATTATTAAGAACATGAGGGAACAATACTAAATTGGATCTTTGGAATGGGAAGAGTTTAAGGGGATATTTCCTAGTAATTACTTCCCTCATATTTTACACACAAAATGGGGAAGGAATTCACAATGCTTATGTAGAAGGATGATGAATATATTGGATCCTATTAAAGAAATTTTATAATTCTTGTAAGGTACTCGAGTATTATCATTAAGCCTAAAAGTAAAGTTGACAAATTCATCATTATCATAAAACCCAAATCTATTAAGGGTGCTATCCATTATGGTATTTCGATTCTATAAAGATATAGTTCAATTTGATATTATGGTGGAAATTTTGGTTGGAGTTATGTATCAACCTCATTGTTGGTATTATAAGAGAAAATTTGATTTTGAAGTAAAATATAATAAATATGGAGTTATGAATATTAGTTATCCTATATGCACAATATGTGGGAAGAAACATAAAGGGAATTTTCCTAATGGTACTAGTATATGTTTTAAGTATGGAAAGGAATGAAAACATGTGTCCGAGTTCTGAAGTGATTGTAGAAATTATTATTATGATACAAATAATGATAAATATCCACAAGATAAACCTCCCAAACATCAATGTTTCAATTGTAGGGAGTTTGTTCACTTTTCTAAAAAGATCGCAAATCCAAGGGTTAATAATGGTGATCAATGCCAACAACCTCAAAATAAAAATAAAATGTGAAATCTTATGCAATCACAACTTATGAGGTCAATAATGATAATTATGTAACATTAATCCTCCTATTGTTATTTTTGGAATTTCAAGATTGATTTTCCTAGAGTAAACCCTATGAAAATGGTATTGTTCATCCTTTGGTGAAATTTCATGTGATTATCTCACTTTAATTGGATTATAGTATAAGAAAAACATGTTTTATATTATATAAGTGTAAGGATAGATACAAATTTCTAATGAAAATGATGTTGGTATAATTAAAACAATTATTTAATGAATAAAGGGTAAAATATATTTTGGAAGGCCTCAAGGTCAACCATTTTTTAAATGGGATATGTTAATATTTGGATGAGGTTTTAGTGATTAAATTTTCTTATGCATATTAATATTTATGCATATTGGGTAACTTGTGATAAGAATTTTGTAATGATAAGGACATATGAGTTGACCTATCATTCTATTTATGGACCTCAATATGTTCTAATAGATCAGGAATAAAAAATTTACATTTATTTAATGGAATAAGTTATTGACTGCAAATTGATAAAGGGTGTACAACGTGTGAGATTATTTTTAGTCAAGTGAGTGTATCTTCCCATAAAATTTCTTAACCTCATGGGAAAGTATCTTGAAATAGAGAAGGTTATACTTGTACCTTATTTTCATATGAATAAAATGGCCCCCTATGTCATAGAAGATTTATGGTTTTATAATTGATAACTTTCTTCTGACCTTGTTCTTTATCACTATCTATCAAAACATAAGTGTGATATTTCTCTTCTATTTCTTTTTTTTCATTGTCCACCAATGTTATACCATGCAAAAACAGAGTAATGAGTTACATTGGGTAACCATTATGTTTCCAACATCCCCTTTTTAATAGATGTTTTAATATTCATTTGAATGATATGGGTTTTTATGAAAGGTAATTTCAAGTTTAAAACCTTTAATAATTGAACAAAAAATTGAGGGTGGAATTCATTCTACGGGGGTATAATGTTACACCCCAATATTTATTGAATTTCATGTTGAATTAATTTAATTATTTTGATATTTTTCATTTAATGAAACACTAAATATAATTTTTTAATAATAAATAATAACATTTGGATTGTGTTATAAACAAATCCAAGTTAATCATGCACTACACGAAACACTTAGATTGTTATTTCGTACACAAAACACTATTTGTGTCTTTTACAACACACAATAATGAGTCCCTTCGATAGATTTTGTTACGTGTAAGTCCTGGTTTTTACCGAACTACAATATACTATTAATATGATTATTAAAATATTTTTATATTTGTTACCTGAGTTGTTTGGATAAAATTTATGAATAAAATCTGATATAAAAATGTGTATAAATTTATCTTATTTAGATATAAATTAATTTAATAAATATTTGAAGATAAATAAATTCCTTTTCTAAGAAAACTTATTTTCTATGTAGAAACAAAATTTTATCTCAATTAATTAAACAATTAAATTTAGTTTCATTCTTCCATAAAATTTACATATTATATATTCAGTAGATTTTATTCATAATCAGATAATATATTTGATAGGTATAAGAAAATAATAAATCAAATTTTATAAATAAAACATGTCTTCATCTAAAAAGTAATTTTTCTACCTTTTATGGGACATCACATTTTAAATATGATTTTATAAAAAATTAAATTTTTATTTGAATTCATAATTCTAATCTTTGAAAGGGTATCATAAAATTTAGATTATGGTGAATTTTTTGTATTTTTATGTGATTTTTCATTTTTTCATGAATAACGAATAATAATGAATTTTAATTCAAAACTATTATTTCATATAATTTATTTATAATATTAAATTATTTTTTAGGTTGGATTTAAAGTTATATTAGATCAATTGTAGTTAAAACAATCCAATTTAGGTATTTAGAATAAATTTCAATTTGAAATTGGATATAAATACATATGAAACTTTATTAAATTTTTACTTTAAAACCAAACTATGTCGCCTCATCTATGGGATTAAATTTCAATTACTTTTGGGTAATGATGTGATTATAATTTGGAAAAATTGATTCCATATTTAGAATAATAATAATTTTTAATTTATAACAATTTTGACATATATTTTTAGAAAAACATATGAGTAAAAGTAATTAAAATTAATTATAATGTTTCAGAGGAAACTTATCTTAACAAGGGACTAAAAATTACACTTAATGGAAAAAATGACATAGAACCTTGTCCAAAATCAATTGGATGGCTAAATGTAGACACTAATGTCCCTTTTTTCAAATTAGTTTAATTATTTGAGCCATTTTTTATAAGAAAATGATTGGTGGAATTCCCTTTTTTACAATATATAAGAATGCCACTCCTCCTCCACTATAAAAATAAAATCACCCCTCCCACTTATTAACACCTCTAAAGACCTTTTTATTACTAAATATATTCTCAAATAATCTCCCAAAATCCATCCCTTACTCAGATAATTCTACCTTTGGGAAGAAATCCATCCAAGGAATCCATTTGGTGAAAACCAAAAGGAGTTGCCCAATGAAGGGGTAACATTATATGGTACTTTGTTTTATTTTCAGTCTCCCATGCCTCTATTATTATTATTCCATGATTATATAAGAAATTATGTTTCATATATATTCTTATATTTTTTTATTCTAAGGGTTATGTTGGTTGGAGAGGAATCCAAAAAGGGGGGAATTGATTTCGTACTTAAAAACATCTATAAAAACATAATGATTAAAAACAACAAATAAAAATAACCTAGTTAATTAAGGTAGTAGAGATGTAAAGTTTTAATTACTCAATGATTTTCTCAAAGGTTGGTTAGTCCTCATTTGAATTAGTGAGAAAAATTATTCACATTTTTAAATAGATTTACTAAATTAACCATATACATACACTAACCATAACTAACTATCAGAGTGAATGCAAAAATAGTTTTTTGTCTTTGAAAAGATATGTATCAGATAATTTAAAAATAGGGCACATTAAATTATATCAAACAACAATTTAATCAAGAGATTCAGTCTCAAGTCTAGACTTAATCCTCTCTACTTAGTGATCACCTGCCACCAAGCAGTTTATATTAAAACATGATACACAGTTTGAATTGGTCTTTAAATAGTTTTTACAAACGGTGCAGGTTTTCCAACCTCTCCCATAGTTCATCATGGGAAAACAACTAAACAATCCACAGTAGGATTCTTCCACTGTTATTCATAGGAAAAAATAGGTAAACAAAGCTTAGAGTGAATATTTTTAGTATCCCCCAGATTATGTACAGGAGACAGTGTCTTTGTAACAAGCACACTTTTCTCAGAAATGTCAAAGGAGAACACAATAGAGCTAAATATATTAAGGTCGAGTTTAGAATTCTCTATTTGTTTTCAGATCAACACTTGTCTTCTTGTGATGAGGGAAGAGATGTTTTAGTCTTTTTCTACAAGTTTCCTCCAAAACAGAGTGTCGCAACTCAAGGTATAGGTACAGAGATGTTTAACTTCTTGGTTTAGGGAGTTGATGCAGTAAAGCAGGACAACCTTGAGTACGTTCTTCAATATGATCTTCGTGAAGCTCTTGTATTTTCATTGTATGCACTAGGGATTTCATTATTTATCCAGAAATTAATCTCCTTAACGTGTACATACATAATTTCATATCATCCACACACCGTTTTATACTTGAGGTCAGATAATATGAATGATTAGATCACATGTGGTCTTTCTCAAACCTCTTATTGTCCCCAGATATGGTCTCCTGAAATTTCTACAATAAGAATTAATTTATTTTAGAGCCATTCTAATTATAAAATGTGACTGTTAGAATAATATCAATAATTATGAAAAAGTATGGAAGAGTAAGCATCGGTAGACTGGTAATGGTAGACCCATAGTAGTAGTCTTCTCAATAGTAGACTTGTATCAGCTATAGACTTCTCCAACGGTGAACTTATCAGCATTAGACTTCCAGTGGTAGACTTCCATCAGTGACCTTATATCGGAAACCTTCTAGAAGCAGCGCTATACATGTAGACTTCCGGTTGAAAGTCTTTCAGTGGTAGACACTCAATAGTAAGTCTTTAAATATAATACTTCCAATAGAAACTCCTTATAACAGTACTCTTGTTATAGTAGATTGACAATAGTGACCTTCTAATAGTAACTAATCATCTGTGTACTTAGACAATTATTACAATAGTAGGATTTATAACAGTAACCTTATTCTGATAACATTCAATTGTAACTCCATAACAGATGATCTTGCACGATAGGTATGTAGTAGTGAACTTACATTTACATTCAACAGTAGGGTCTACAATGGTGAAGTTCCCAGCAGTGACCTCTATTAGGTAGTTCCTTAATGGTAACCATGAAAGTAACCTATACCAGTGACCTTTTGACAAAAGTATCTTAATAGTAACTCTCAACAACGACCTTTTAGTTAGAATATTGTATACTGTGAACTTATTCCAGTAAAGTTATGAGCATGAAGATACATATTTTGTACATGATAAAAACTATAAAAACAATATCATATAATTTATATATCATTCTCAAGGAATGGAAAGATGATTTGGGATTATCAAAACAGGTGATTCCAACAATCTCCCCCGTTTTGATAATCACAAATTATGCCACTAAAAGTAGGAACAATTACAACGTTATTAGTGATAGTGAAGCTCGTAGATAACTTAGGAAAGTAAATATTATAGGAGAAATAAGCACCTGGTATCATAGAACATGGACAATAAAACAATTTTGGTGGATGTTATCCCCCTTTGTGATTAACAAAAAGAATGAAAATTAGAGACAAAATAGATTGTGTTTGTATTAATGAAACAAGAGTACAAGAGACAGAAAAAATGTCAAAAGCCCTATCAAGCGATATAACCACACTCAATCCACATCAGAAACATTCAAAGAGTCAGCGCCCTTGGACGAAGAAGGGGTAGGGTCTGTAGGTGGAGGTGTTGGCCTAGGAATAACAGCATGGATGGTAGTAGGAGATACAATAGAAGAATCAGTGGATCTATAGTGAGTGACTTTCTGAGGAATCATTGGAGTCAACCTTCTGATGGATTGAGTAGGAGACATTATAGAAGCAGTACTGGTCGAGCCTGAAGCAGTGGAGGTAGAAGGTAATTCTAGAGTAACAATGATGGGGGTGCAATCCACATGGAGGAAAGGTAAGAGAAGGTTCCTGAAGTCCATGATTATGCTACCACCTCTTTCCATGGCTAAGATAAAGTCATATCTATTCTCCACAAATTTCTCCAATGTCGGAGTCAACTATCCCAGTATGCTGACCTGATACTTAAAAGCTATAGTGACAAGAGTGATCCTTAGGTTTTTTCCAAGAGAAACTTGAAGTGCACGTCCATATCATGCTTGGTATAAACACTTTGTTAATAAAAATATATTTTCTATTTGATGGTATTCTGGTATTGGGTATCCTCTTTCATGAAAATACTTAAAACATTTTGAATGTCTCTAGTGATGGTAATAACCTGGTTCATTGAATGAGGATCTGGTGCACTTGCACCAGAAACCCCGGCCACTTCTTCGCTAACTACAAACCTAAAGGCTGAGAGGTCAATTGGACATGAGGCTGAAGATGAGGCAGAAGCACTAAGAGGTGCTACAAAGAAGGCTACTATTTTATAGAAGGACTCGGTCAGTCCACTAATCAGTCTCTTCACATCGTCATCCTAGCTCTACAGATGGGCTTCCATGGACTTCTTAAAATCCTCGAAGACTATAACCATTTATTGCCCCCACACGTTTAGTAAATAGAAAATCCTTATCCATCTGATCTCTCGAGGCCATGATAGAATTCAGGCTGATAACAGATTGTGTTAGAAGCTCTACACACTCTTTCAGCTCACTCATTTGACTCTGACACTTCTTTACTTCCTAAAGAAGATTAGATTGAATATTGAAGTGTATTTCAGCCAACTCAGATGATTAATTATCCTGAAGTAGAGCAACAACCTTTTATATCTCATAGGACCTATCCTTATACATTTTATGTGATTCTTATTTCAAGGATTTACAATCAGCCTTTCTGACATAGTGTTGAGGGAGAGAGATTATTGGATGTACGAAAATGAAGTCTGAAACAGAAGGCATTGACGGTCTTCTGTTGGGAATTTCCTATTTTGAGTCAACATAATCTAGACCCAACACCAAAAACCAAGGGTCCTTATCCCATCCTTCAATGTCATGAACAACAGATAATGATCCTTGGGAAAAAGGATGCTCCCCCTCACGTGGAGCTACCTCCTAGAAAGCTATATCGGCCTCTTCCAGTCCTACACCCTTAGCTGCTGATCCTGAATGATCAATTGACTCATCAGTAGAGTAAGCCACTTCTTCTATGGATTCATCCACAATTTCCATAACAAGGGAAGTAGATAAAACTTCTTATTTCTATTCACTTACTTCCATTTCATTGACTCCTATAAGAGGACTCATTCTATGTCTCTCTCCTTCACTATCCTCATTAGCAGAACTATCATATTCCTCATGGTCGGAATGACCAAACTCAGCAAACTCCTCCTCTTCGGAAGAATCTCATACAGTGATATGAGCGTCATCATACTCTTCATTGCTGGTTACTTCATCCTCATTGCCCCTTATGACAGATTCTCTTCTGGGAAACTCTCTTGGAGGACTAGCTAGTAGATCAGGATCACTCCTGTCATCTGTAGGCATATCCTCTGTCCCATGTACCACAACCTCATCTATTTCTTCATCAGAATACTCAAGCTCTTCATCATCAGGTTTAAGACCTGGATCCCACATATCCTTTGGCCTAGAATGATGGGTAACAGGGTTGAAATCCTTATAATGGTTTCCCTCATCATTCACCCATCCTATTTCCCAAGGATTCTAGTTTATCTTCATGTACTTACAAATTACCTTTGTGATGCAGAAGCTATTATTGGCGACTATACTTTCTTCTTTATCTCTAGAAATATCATTTACCTTTAGCATCAATGAAATTATCTTTGGATGGAACAAAGCATTTTATTTAGAACTTATCTTGGTCATATCTTCTAACGGAACCATCATTAGATTTCATAGATTGATCATATTCCCATGTTTCATTAGATGCATTAGAAACACATCCTGATAATTCAGTACAGAAATGTCCCAACTCATAGGACTCACAAAATTTAGGATAAAATTAAATAGAAATTTATCCTCCCCATTTATTTCGGAAGAAATAACCTTCCAGGGGACTACATTCCCTATCAGTTCAATCAAATCTTCTTCATGGAAAATGAAGTCACTATCTGGAGGAGCTACTCTATAGTAGTAATCAAAGATTTCCTCATGTGGGACTCTAAGACATTCATCCCATTCTACAGATGAGAAGATCACATCAATCCCATTTACTGTAGAGAGAATTCAGTTTTCTTTATCAGTCTTCTCAAAACATAGAAACTCATAAAATTAATTTACTAACATCAAATAATAATTCCCATTGTTTTTTTTGTGAAACACTCTACCCACCCCTGAGTTTCTAGCACTTATAGAACCAAATATTTTCTCGAAAGCAACCAGTCCTTGCTCAATTCCTTTTCTGGAACGATTCCCCTCTTTGACAGATGTGTATTAACCAACTTATTTGCAGAACTGCTTCCACCACTAGACTCAACATGAGATCTCTTGTGGATTGGTGCATCTTTATCACCAACCATTGGACGTTTTACTCTTTCCATTTGTGAGATGATGCAGTTCGAGGGTTTTTAAGAGAGTTGTGGTTTAAGGATTTTGAGAGAAAAGGTTTGATAGTAAATAAGGGAGTGGATTTAAATGTGCATGTATTTTTATTTTATCATTTAGGGATAAAAATGAAAACAAATAGATAAAAGGAACAAAACAAAATGGTTCAGATTCCGGATAAAACGCAAAGTAAATTAATTTTAATGTCCAATCGTGTGGTGTCCAACGGTGAGCTCTAATGGTGAGGTGTTCTAACAGTGTGGTCTAACAGTGAGGTGTAACAGGGTGGTCTAACAGTGAGGTGTTCTAATAGTGAGGTCTAATAGTGAGGTGTTCTAACAGTGAGGTCTGACAGTGAGGTGTTCTAATAGTGAGGTCTCATAGTGAGGTTTTCTAACAGTGAGGTGTTCATACTGTGAGGTCTAATAGTGAGGTGTTCTAACTGTGAGGTCTAACAGTGAGGTGTTCTAACTGTGAAATTAATCCTACCAAACTCATGTTTGATGAAATTTAACCTTTCTGAATTCAAAGGCTTTGTGAATATAATAGCCAATTGATGTTCGGTCCTAATGAATTAAAGAGTGATATCAACCTTTTATAAATGTTCTCCCAAACAGTGATGTCTCACATCAATGTGCTTTTTCCTAGCATGAGATAATGTATTTTTAGAGATGTTAATAGAACATGTATTATCACATTTTATTGATACACGTATCAATTGATATCCATAATCTTGAAAAGTGTGTTTCATCTACATAATTTGAGAACAACAACTACCATTATATTTATATTCAGCTTCTACAGTGGATAAGGCAACAAAATTATGTATCTTACTACACCATGATACTAGTGACTTGCCTAAAATGGGACATGTTCCAGAGGTGCTTTTTTTGTCTAGATTGCAAAAAAAAAATTCACAATCAGAATAACTTATCTAATAAAATGATTGATCTTTTGGATAAAAAAGTCTAATGTTGGGAGTATACTTAAGATATTTAAAAATCCTTTTAACAGCAGTTAAATTAGATTCTTTGGGACAAGCTTGAAAAAGAGCACACATGCATACACTGAACATAATATCATGTCTACTAGTTGTAAGGTAGAGAAGACTCCCTATCATACCTCTATAGTTGGTTGGATCCATTGTTTCACTAGTTTCATCAGCATCCAACTTACTAGTGGTACTCATAGATGTATCACTACAATTACTACAATCCAAACCAAAATGTTTTAAGGGATCCTTAATGTATTTACATTGATTAAGAACAATGCCATTTTTGTTTTTAAAAATCTGAAATCTGAGGAAAAATTTAAGTTCCCCCATTAAAATAATTTCAAATTCATTTTTCATTATCATTAAAAAATCAGTACATAAATTATTTTTAGTGGATCCAAAAATAATTTCATCTACGTAAATTTTTTCAATTAAAATATATTTGGAAATTCTTTTAATAAAAAGAGTTGGATTAGCTATCCATTTTGTAAAATATTTTGAAATAATAAAAGAGTTGACACTATCACACCAAGTTCTAGGATCTTTTTTTAACCCATATATGGCTTTAGAATGTTTAAAAACATGTTTTGAAAAATTGGGATTTGTAAAGCCAGGGGTTTTTCAACAAACACATCTTCAACTATACACACGTTTAGAAAAGAACTTTTAACATCCATTTGATAAAGTTTAAAATTCAGATGATCTGCATAAGCAAGTTGTATCCTAATGGCCTCTAACCTAGCTACAGGTGAAAAGGTCTCCCCATAGTATATTTGTTCCTCTTGACTATACCCTTGTGCAACTAACCTAGATTTTTTTCAAAAAATATTTCCAGAATCATAAACGTTGTTCCTAAATTCCCATTTAGTGCCTATTGTAAAAGTTCCTTAGGTCATTCCACTATTCCCAAAAATTGTTTCTTTTAAACTGATTTAATTCATCTTGCATATCCATAATCCAAAATTCATTATTTATAGAATCATTAAAAATTTTGGGTTGAATCTATGAATGAAAAATATGTTGTTCAACCTTGTTACTCTGAGAAGCTCTAGTTTAGGTTCCCCAATTTAGATCACATACAAAAGCATCTAACGGATGATTCTTAAGAGTTGTAATGCCTCTAGAAAGTATCGAACAAGATTTATCAAGGTTATCTATTTGTTCAGACTCAATAGGTGAGGATTCTAGAAGATTCTGAGAACTAGTTACTTTTACATGGGGTTCACTATCATTATCATTATGGTCCAGAACTAAAATATCTTCCTCAAGATATTCATGAGAGGTTTTGGGTTCTTGTGGATCAGTCTTATTAAATTTGACATGAACTGATTCTTCCACACATTTGGATATCTTATTGAATACTCTATAGGATTTACTCGATATTGAGTAACCTAGGAAAACTCCCTCATCACTTTTGGGAGAAAACATGTCAATATTATATTTAGTGTTAAGAATAAAGACTTTTCAACCAAATACAATAAAGTAATTAACCTTAGGATTCCTATTGTTCCATAGCTCATAAGTGGATTTCTTTAGAATAGGTCTTATTAAAACTATGTTGATGATCTTTTAAGTTGTATTTACAGCCTCAGCTAAAAAATAAATTGGCAAATCATATTCACTGAGAATTGTCATAGTAATCTCCTGAAGGGTCATATTTCTTCTTTCCATGAATCCATTTTGTTGAGGTATTCTAGGAGTAGAGAAATTTTGACTGCAGCCATTGTGTGAGCAATAAGATTCAAACTCATGATTTTCAAACTCACATCCATGATCACTTTTCAAGGTCTTAGTTCTAAGTCCACTAATATTTTCTACAGACATGGAGTATTTGATAAAATAAGAAAAATATTCACTTTTGTGAGCCTGAAAGTATACACAAGTGTACCTAGAAAAATCATCTACAAGAACATAAAAATACTGCTTCCCATTAAAACATGAAGCTCTTGATGCTCTAAAAAACCCATAAGATCTAACTCAAGTGGTTGAGAAGTAGAGACTTATTTCTTTGGTTTGAAGGAAACTTTGTGTTGTTTTCCCTTTTGATAGAGATTTCACACTTTGTTAAGTTGGAATTACAATTTAATTAAGTATCTCCCTAAAAATTTATTAGATAGTTTCATAAGAGAGTTCACATTTCAGTATCCTAATCTTCTGTGTCAGAACTCAGATTCCTTATGAAAATCATTTAAGCAAGAAACATTTTTCTTGGCTAAGGAATTTAAATCAACAACATACACATTTTCATTTCTACAAGCAGTGAAAACTAAATCATTTTTAGAATCAAAAACATTGTAAGAATCATTTCCAAACGTGACATTAAAACCATTATCACACAATCGAGAGATACTAAGTAAATTGTACTTTAATCCATCAAAAAAAAGTTTTATGGAGAAAAATATTGTATTAGGGTTACCAATCTGGCTGAAGCCGATGATTATTCTTTTAGCATTGTCACCAAAGGTGACATGTCCACCATCATCTTTGATTAATATTTTAAAGCAAGAATAGTCTCCCATAATATGTGTTAAACATCCGCTTTCCATGTACTATAATGTTTTAAAGGAAATCTTTAAGCAATTTCTCTACTAGACAGATTTAGCATGGGGTAACATTGGTACCCAGATTTTCTTGGGTTCAGAGAGGATAGAATGTAGAACCATAGGAACCCATATTTATTTTAAAGATTTTCTATAATGAATAGATATATTATGAGACATAAGGAGTTTGTTAGGTCCATTGGAAAAAAAATTCAAAAGATGGTCCATAACCATAACTAGCAGTGAACTGTCCAGATTTTGAAATAAATTTAGTTTTAAAAATTCTTCTCTATACTAGTTAATATCCTAGACTAGTTGTCTATTTTAGGGCAATTTGTTTTCCTAAAAACTGAGTCAAGGTCTCTATACCAACAATAATATTTTCCAAATCCATTTTAAATTTCTCATTTGATAATTTGAGTTCAGTATTTTATTTTAATAGCAAAGTACATTTTTCTATCTCAATATCCAGATTAGATTTGTAATGAGCATTTAATGCATGTTACTTTTTCAATCATTTATATTTATCCTTGAGATCATTAAAGGTATCCTCATGAATTCCACAATATTCAAGTAGTTCATCGTTAGTAATATTTTTATCATTGTTTGAGTCATTATCATTTCCAGAATAATAAGGATTGGGTATATGGGAATTGGGTGTTACCTCGGATTTTTATCTCATGAAACACAGATTTGCATGTTTGATCTTGTGAGCATAAAAAGTGTCAGATACACTTGAAATATCATCTGAGGCACTCCAGGTGTCCTTCGTAGCCTTTTTATAACCATTTCCCTCGTCTTCATACATCTTCTTAAACTTATGATTGGGGTAATCAGCCTTCACATGGACATTTCATTTACACTCATAATTGACAATATCAGTTGTATTATCATTCCATTTTCTATCCTTTTTCCACTATCCATTAATATCATACCTCCGTTTGAGGTTTGATTTTCTAAAGAACTTTTTCTTTCGGTAGAACTTCTTGAATCTCCTTGAATGATGAGCCATCCAATTATCCCTATCAGAGTTTGAGTCTTCGCTTATGGAAGTGTCCACAGGAGCATGAACTTTTTCTTTTTCTATGTTCTTTGAGGTAGTAGTCTTGAATGCTACATATTTCTTCCTTGGTTCTTCATATACTTCTTCATTCACCTTATTTTCTTCTTCATATATCATAATCTTTCCCATGAATTCCATTTATGGTAGGTTGCCTATATCACAAGATTCTAAAATTGAAATAGAGGTTCCTCTCCATTTGTCAGCAAAGCATCAAAGTAGTCTCATTATCTGATCTTTGTTGTCCACTGGATTTCCATCTAGAATCATGGTATTCACAATTTCATTGAACCTGATATAAATTTCATTGATAGGTTTATCGGGCCTCATTTTAAAATTATCATATTTAATAGTATATGTATTTAATCTTATTTCATTAACATTAGTTGTTCCCTCAGGAGATATAGCTAAAGTATCCCAAATTTCATTTTTAGTTTTACAAGATGATATTCTATTGGATTTATCATCACCTGGAGAATACTACAATGCATTCATTTCTTTAAAATTATTGTTATATGTGTCTTTAGTCAACTGAGACCATGTGTCCCTAGTAGTAGCAGGCAATATATGTTATTCTTCAATTGTATCCCAGATTTCGGGTCCCATGCTCTCTAGATACATTTTAATTTTTAATTTCCACTGAGCATAGTTATTACCATTAAATAAAGGTGTCATGTTAGTAGGAGCACCCTGAACTCTGTTATCCACAGTTAATTAGAATTTAAGGAACTCAAAATTTAGATATGAAAAAAATTTAAATATCTTTATGATATAACTAAAATCACGGTTGAAACGAATTTGAAAGCATAAAAATAAAGAACCTATAATACCAAAATTTTTTTGGAGAGGAATATCAAGAGGGGGGGTGAATTGAGTTCCTACGTAAAAACTTCTGTTAAAAACATAATGATTATAAACCAAAAATAAAAACAGCCCCGTAAATTAAGGCAGCAGAGATGTAATAGTTTAATTGTTCTATGAGTTTCTCAAAGGTTGATTATTCCTCAGTTGAATCAGTGCGAGATCTTATTCAACTTTTGAAATAGATTTACTAAATTAAGCATATACACACACAAACCAACACTAACTATCATAGTGACTTCAAAAAAAGTTTTCCATCTTTGAAAAGATAAGTAGTAGATAATTGAAAAATAGATCACTTGAAAGTAAAGCACAAAACAATTTAAACAAGTGGTTCAGTCTCAAGTCAAGACATAATCCTCTGCACTTGGTGATCCCCTGCCCCCAAGAAGTTTTTATTAAAACAAGATACGCAACCTGTATCAGGCTTTACAACAGTTTTATCAAAATCTCTAGGTTTTCCAAGCTCTTCCACAGTTCTTAATGGGAAGAAAACTAACTAAGCCAAACCAGGATTCTTCCCCGGTTATGCGTGGGAAAAAACATGTAAAGAGTGATTGCAGTCAAGATTTTCAGTATCCCCTAGATTATGTATAGGAGACAGTGTGTTTGTAATAAGAACACTCTACTCAGAAATGTAAAATGAGAACACAATAGAGATAAATTTATTAAGGTAAATATTAGAATAATATAAGTTTTTTTAGATCATATATGGACTTCTTGTGATGAGGAAAGAGAATTTTTAGTCCCTTTATACAAGTTGCCTCCAAAATAGAGTGTTGCAACTCGAGGCCCAGTTACTGAGATGTTCAACTTCTTGGTTTAGGGAGTTGATGCAGCACAGCAGGAAAACCTTGAGTATATTATTCAATATGATCTTTATGAAGCTCTTGGATTATTAGTGTAAGGGGTGGATATTTCTTCTCCTTACATAAAGTAAGCTCCTTAACATGTACATACATTCTTTCGTATCAACCACACACCCTTTTATACTTGTGGTCCGATAATAGGAATGACAACATCACTTGTGGTCTTTCTCGTAACTCGTACTATCCCCAGATATGGTCTCCTGAAATGTCTACAATAAGAATTATTTAATGTTAGAATCATTTAAATTAACAAATGAGACCATTAAAATAATATCAATAATTTTTACAATGTATGGAAGAGTAAGCATCGGTAGACTGGTATCGGTAGACCCGTAGCAGTATCCCTCTCAACAGTAGACTTGTATCAGCTGTAGACTTCTCCAATGGTTAACTCATCAGCTGTAGACTTCCAGCGATAGACTTCCATCATTGACCTTGTATTAGTAAGTAGCTATCAATAGCTCCAAACCTACAGAATTCCAGTAGAATGTCTTTCAGTGGTAGACACTCAACGGTAAGTCTTTCAATAGATGACTTCCAACAGAAACTCTTTATAAGTGTAACCTTGTTATAGTAGTTTGAAAAAAGTGACCTTCTGATAGTAACTTTTCATCTTTGTGCTTATAAAAGTATTTAACGGCATGATTTATAACAGTAACCTTGTACTTGTCACAACCCGCCCTCGGGGTCCGTGCCGTGACTACCCCAAACCCGCCTTCCATAGGCCAGGGGCTGGCGACTAGCACCAAGGCGTAAATCCCGGTAAAAAGGGAAGGCATTGCCTTTGAAAAGTAAACACACACCACAGAGTAAACAAGCGGAAAGTAAAACACTAAACAAGCAGAGTACGACTGAAAGTGCGGAAAAGTAAATGGGCCAGAATACAAACCCAAACTGAAAGTAAAGTACAACTCGAAAAGGGAAAAACAGCAACTGAAAAGTAAAAGCCGCTACTCCGAGCTGTCCACTGGAAATCCCACCTGAAGGGTGGGTACAGATAGCTCCTCTGCTCCACGGGTCCCGTCGTCCGCTCCGTGCACGTCCCGCCCAGTGGTCCACCTCCGGGTACCGTCCCGCTCTACAAGCCTCAGCTAAGGTCAACGCTGTCCGTCGTCTGCAACCAACACAACGTAGTGCGGGCGAAGCCCGTGCAGGGGTGAGTATAAGCTACTCAGTAGGGACCCCCGAGACCCCTGAAGGTCTCTCAAATCCACAAAGGATAAACCACGAAGAAAAGTACAATCACGAAGTAACAACCGACACTGCTTAGATATATGCCCATACATATACCTAAGTCATTAATTAAAATACGCTCCAACCTCCGAGCCCAAGTACAACTCAGTCCACGCAGGAAAGTATACGTAATCCACATAGGAAAGCAAAATATAATCCACACAGGATTGCACAACACAATCCACACAGGAAAACAACAGGATTCAGCTCACACAGGTATACTTCTTCAAGGACGATAAAGATGATCACTGATCCATCTAAGTCGTCGGACCCACGAAGGATCGAGAGGTAACTAACCCCCGTAGAAGACCCACACAGGATCGGGCTCACACAGAACCTGTAGGCGCTGGCTCACACAGTACCGCTGAGCGCAAGGACCCACACAGGATCGGGCCCACACAGGACCTGTAGCACTGATCCACGTAGAATCGTTGAGTGCTGAAGTCGTCGTCGTCGAATCCACATAGGATCTCTATACTGTCGTCGTCAAATCCACACAGGATCTCTGTACTGTCGTCGTCAAATCCACACAGGATCTCTGTACTGTCGTCGTCGCAGTCACAGCAGCAGTCGTAGCAGTAGAACAGTCGCAGCCAGCACTAGGGTTCCCGCACACAGCAAGCTCGTACGGAGGGTCCGCTCCACGAGCCGAGAGGCTGATACATCAACTGTCACAAAGACCAGAGTTGATGTATCCAAAAGTTCCGTATCGCCAACAGGAACTCAACGCAACAGACGGCGCGTCGATCGGACGCCCGGTCTGAGAGTTATTGGCATTTTCGTCTCCGGGGCCCGGTTGGTTTTTAAGGCAAAACCAACCCGACCGTACTCCACCTACGTCCAAACCTCGGGTGGAGTATTCCAAAAGATCCGTCTCACTAAGAGGAACACAACGCGACTGACGGCGCGTCAATCGGACGTCCGTAGCTCAAGATATGAGTGTTTCCGCTCCGAAGGCCCGGTTGGTTTCGTGAACGAACCAACCCGGCCGAACTCAAAGTAAACCGAAACCTTGAGTGCGATATATCAAAACGACCGTCTCGATCCAAGGATCGCGTTGCCGCAGACGGTTCGTCATTCGGAGGTCCGAGGCTCAAGTTATGGGACAAAAACCAAATCTGGTTCGAAACGGGGGGGTCCGGGTCCGGGCCGACCCGGCCCGACCCCCCCCCCCCCCCCCCCCCGGGGCCGCGCGGCGGCGCGGCGGTGCGGCGACGGCGGCGGCGGCGGGCCGCGGTGGCGGCGGCGGCGGGCCGCGTTGGCGGCGGCGGCGGCGGCGGCGGGCCGCGGTGGCGGCGCACGCGGGGGCTCAGCCCCGCGGCTTTGACAAGGCGGCACGGTCTTGTGCCGTGCCTTTGCAAAAAAAACGGCCCCCCTCCTGGGGGCCCGCCTTGAAGGAGATCCGGGCGAGCCGCCTGCCCCCCCCCCCCCCCCCCCCCCCCCCGTGGAAACCACTCCCCCCCTCATTAAGAGGGGGGTTTTAAGATTTGGCCGGGGAATTAAATTCCCCGGTTTTAAGTCATCCGGCCGGCCAGCTGGCCGGCCGGTTTTTACCAACGGGATCGGAAATTCCGGTCCCGCCTTTGACTTCCGACGCCGGCGGCCCGGCCGCCGGTCTCCTCTTCCGCCGCGGCCCGGAACCGGCCGCGGTCTTCTCGTCCCGCCGCGGCCCGGAACCGGCCGCGATGTTCGTCGTCCGGCGCGGTGCGACGGCACCGCGCCCCTTTTGCCGTGCCATGAATTCTTTCAACGCGGCGCGACGGCGTCACGTTCTTGAAGATTCTCCTCGGCGTAGCGCGACGGCGTTGCGTAAATTATAAGCACGATCATCCGCGTGGTGCGACGGCACCACGCCACTTGCTTCCACCCGCATAAATAAAACAAGAACGATGGAGGGGGGTTCGGCCGTGTTCGTGCGGTCCGGCCCCCCTCACGTTAAAATAAAAACGCAACTTAAAATAAATCAAGTCACACGTTAGTCTTGATAAAATCACGATCAAGAATAAAATAAGGAAACCCAAAGAAAACGACAACCCCTACCTCGGGTTTAAGATTTGAAGATTCGTCTACGCTCCGCGGAAGACGGCGTCGCGGAGGTCGGGCGTTGCGATCGTCGTTCATCAAATCCGTTGACGAAGAGATATGCCCGAAGAGACACGTCGTTGGCGGATCTTCGTTTGCCGACGAAGAAGGTCCGAGGAGGAATAAGAGGTCCGAAGATATCGGGTCGCCGAGTCGATGATCCTTGACGAAGTGTTGTCGTTCTTCGTTGAGGATGAAGACGTTCTTCGCCGGAGAAGATGAAGAGGAGCTCTCAAAAGACAAACAAGGAACTCCCAATAAAATAAGACTACCTCTTATTTTATTAACACAACACAAAAGAATTTCAAAGATTGAAATTCAAAAAGACTTAACTCCCACAATTAAATAAGAGTAACTTAAGCCAATTAATTAGGGGTTAAGTACGTTGAGAGAATTTGAAAAGGTTAGGGGTTCGTGTGGGCCCCACCACACTTAATCCTCCCAAGGGAGGTTAAGTGGGTGTGGGTCCCACTTCCAACCTCCTTTGATAGGTTTTAACTTGTTGTAATAAAATTGTTCTTCACAATTTTATTTAACTCAAACTAAAAACCCCAAAAAGTAACATTCAACCCGCAACAAACGCAACTCCCGAAAAGGTCTCTTTAAGCGAAAATCGGCGCTGCGAGTTCATCGGTGCCCTCGGATTTCAATTCCGAGCACCGGATCAAAAGTTAGGAATTCCCGCTCGTTCGTTCACTGAACGTACCCGAGCCAAACTTCGGAAATTAATTCCGGGCACTCCGGGCCTCGGAATCAGGTGCCGTCAGAAACCGCGCTCTTGTAAAATTCTAAAGAAAATTAAGAAAAAATTTCCCTTGAATTTTACGGGTCTTTACATTACTCCCACCTCAGGGCTTTACGTCCCCGTAAAGATACAACAAAAACTAGGGAAACAAAAGAGGGTACTGAGCACGCATCTGAGCCTCCCGCTCCCATGTGCTCTCCTGGAGATTCCCGTGCTGCCATCTGATGCGCACAAGAGGAATCGATCGCCCATGCAGGACCCGCTCCTGTCGATCCTCTATCTCCACCGGGACCTCCGCAAAAGTCGCCCCATCGTCCACGTCTAGCTCCCCAAAGTCGATGATGTGCGTCGGGTCGTGCACGTATCTCTTCAGCTGGGATACGTGGAAGACGTCGTGCACCCGGTGCAACTGAGGTGGTAGAGCCAGGCGATAAGCCACCTCGCCAATCCTGATAAGAATCTGGAAGGGTCCGATGAAGCGCGGAGATAACTTGCCGCCTCGGCCAAATCTCTGAATACCACGTCAAGGTGAGACCCGCAAGAAGACGTGGTCGTCATCCTCGAACTCCAGTGGCCTCCGCCTCCTGTCAGTGTATGACTTCTGCCGGCTCCGAGCTGTCCTCATCCGCTCCTAGATGACCTGGACCTTCTCTGTCGTGGCCTGGACCATCTCCGGTCCCATCAGAGCTGCAAGATTTCTCCTTTGCCGAAAAGAGAAATCTGGTCTCATCCCCTGGATGAACCACTTTCTTTGCCTAAAACAGTCAATCCTAACATGGATGATACTAATCCATACCAAGGATGACGTCGTAAGGCCTCGACGCTACTACTAAGAGATCCAACCGTTACTCTCGCCTCCAAGGGTTGAGTCACACTGTCGGCAACAGTGTGTGGTAACTGGGTCTCCTCCAGTAGATGTCTCACAAGTGAGGGTCAAGTCAACAGCCAAAACTGGAACCTCTTAGTAACATTACGATAGAGGACAGGAACGAAAACATCACAAGGTATGCGTCTTTTATTATTGCAGCTCGTAATACAAGACGCTACACAAAAGCAACAAGGAACCAGAAGTACAAAGGATGTATCCACTAGTTCTGCTCCTGTCCATCGGCTCCCAGAGCTCCATGATCGAAGGCCTCGGCTGCCTGAAGCTGAGCTCTCCCCTGCGGTCGGGGTGGACCTCCTGGTGGTGGTGGTGGTAGAGCCTCAAAGCGTCGTCCACCACCTGCTGCTCGGCCAACTCCTCTGCCTCGTCCGCCTCCTCCCTGCAGACCGCCACGGTCGAACCTCTGCCTCTGCCTAGGTGGTTCCTCAACCGTCTGCTGCTCCTCCGCATGGCGGGTCGGGCAGTCACGAGCCATGTGGCCTTGCCCGCCGCATGAATAGCACTGTCTTCCTCTCGAAAGACTGGCTCCGCGTTGTGTGCCCTGCACTGCGGAGCCAGTGCCCTGAGGTCTGGTCTGTCTGGACCCCTGAGTCATTCGTCGACTGCCTGTTTCAGATGACTCTGCCACGTGCCGCCCTGCGGTGGGTCGCTGTGCTGGTGTAGACTCAGCAAGGAAGCTCTCGATCAGAAGGGCCCGCTCCAGTACTCCTGTCTGAGTCGGTATGCTGAGGGAGATCAGCGATGCCCTGATCTCGTGTCTCAAACCCTGCTCGAAGGTCCGGGCCCGGAAGAATGGGTCTCGTACCATGTCGGTCGAGTAGCGCGAGAGATCGGTGAATCTCGCCGAGTACTGAGCGACCGTCATGCTGCCCTGCCGCAGCTGTAGATGCTCCTGGATGCGCACCGCTCGGAGGGTGGCCGGGACGAACTCAGAGCGGAAGAGGCTCTCGAAGTCCGTCCAGAGAAGAGATGCATCATCGTGCACCTGGAGCATCAGGCTCCACCATCGTCCTGCTGCTGCGTGTAGTAGGCTCGCAGCGAGGATCGCCATGAGGTCTGCTGGTGTCCTCACTAGCCTAAACACTCGAACCACTGCCTCCAGCCAGTCCTCTACTGCCTGGGGATCCGTCTCCCCGCGAAACCTGGGCGGTCGCTGGCGCTGAAACTCATGCAGTGCGCTGAGGCGACGTGCATCGTCAGCGTCTGGTACCGGTAGCATCGGTGGCTCGGCGGGTAAAGCTACCGCCGGTGCCACTACTGAAAAAGGGACCTGCACCGAGGCCTCGTCGCTCGGTGGGCTGTCGTCTCGCTCGACTCTCGGAACCCTAGCTGGATGCCGTCGTGGGGCCATCCTGAAAAGGAAACAGGTGTGCCACGGTCAGAACAGTATACCTGGTGAGCTGATATAAGTAATCACAAAGAAAACTTTGAAACACACACGCAATCAATGTTTTCGTGCATTAAGTCGGAAATCAGAAGTCAGGGTCCTGGTGTACGGATACGTCGGCCGCCGCACCAACACTGGACTCCCTGGACTGATAACCACACTCAATACGCTAAACATTATTGCTTCACATAGAAAAGATCAGAGTTCGCGGTAGAACCGAACTCCTCTGATACCAATTTGTCACAACCCGCCCTCGGGGTCCGTGCCGTGACTACCCCAAGCCCGCCTTCCATAGGCCAGGGGCTGGCGACTAGCACCAAGGCGTAAATCCCGGTAAAAAGGGAAGGCATTGCCTTTGAAAAGTAAACACACACCACAGAGTAAACAAGCGGAAAGTAAAACACTAAACAAGCAGAGTACGACTGAAAGTGCGGAAAAGTAAATGGGCCAGAATACAAACCCAAACTGAAAGTAAAGTACAACTCAAAAAGGGAAAAACAGCAACTGAAAAGTAAAAGCCGCTACTCCGAGCTGTCCACTGGAAATCCCACCTGAAGGGTGGGTACAGATAGCTCCTCTGCTCCACGGGTCCCGTCGTCCGCTCCGTGCACGTCCCGCCCAGTGGTCCACCTCCGGGTACCGTCCCGCTCTACAAGCCTCAGCTAAGGTCAACGCTGTCCGTTGTCTGCAACCAACACAACGTAGTGCGGGCGAAGCCCGTGCAGGGGTGAGTATAAGCTACTCAGTAGGGACCCCGAGACCCCTGAAGGTCTCTCAAATCCACAAAGGATAAACCACGAAGAAAAGTAAAATCACGAAGTAACAACCGACACTGCTTAGATATATGCCCATACATATACCTAAGTCATTAATTAAAATACGCTCCAACCTCCGAGCCCAAGTACAACTCAGTCCACGCAGGAAAGTATACGTAATCCACATAGGAAAGCAAAATATAATCCACACAGGATTGCACAACACAATCCACACAGGAAAACAACAGGATTCAGCTCACACAGGTATACTTCTTCAAGGACGATAAAGATGATCACTGATCCATCTAAGTCATCGGACCCACGAAGGATCGATAGGTAACTAACCCCCGCAGAAGACCCACACAGGATCGGGCTCACACAGAACCTGTAGGCGCTGGCTCACACAGAACCGCTGAGCGCAAGGACCCACACAGGATCGGGCCCACACAGGACCTGTAGCACTGATCCACGTAGGATCGCTGAGTGCTGAAGTCGTCGTCGTCGAATCCACATAGGATCTCTATACTGTCGTCGTCAAATCCACACAGGATCTCTGTACTGTCGTCGTCAAATCCACACAGGATCTCTGTACTGTCGTCGTCGCAGTCACAGCAGCAGTCGTAGCAGTAGAACAGTCGCAGCCAGCACTAGGGTTCCCGCACACAGCAAGCTCGTACGGAGGGTCTGCTCCACGAGCCGAGAGGCTGATACATCAACTGTCACAAAGACCAGAGTTGATGTATCCAAAAGTTCCGTATCACCAACAGGAACTCAACGCAACAGACGGCGCGTCGATCGGACGCTCGGTCTGAGAGTTATTGGCATTTTCGTCTCCGGGGCCCGGTTGGTTTTTAAGGCAAAACCAACCCGACCGTACTCCACCTGCGTCCAAACCTCGGGCGGAGTATGCCAAAAGATCCGTCTCACTTAGAGGAACACAACGCGACTGACGGCGCGTCAATCGGACGTCCGTAGCTCAAGATATGAGCGTTTCCGCTCCGAAGGCCCGGTTGGTTTCGTGAACGAACCAACCCGGCCGAACTCAAAGTAAACCGAAACCTTGAGTGCGATATATCAAAACGACCGTCTCGATCCAAGGATCGCGTTGCCGCAGACGGTTCGTCATTCGGAGGTCCGAGGCTCAAGTTATGGGCCAAAAACCAAATCTGGTTCGAAACGGGGGGGTCCGGGTCCGGGCCGACCCGGCCCGACCCCCCCCCCCCCCCCCAGGGCGGCGCGGCGGCGCGGCGGTGCGGCGGCGGCGGCGGCGGGCCGCGGTGGCGGCGGCGGCGGGCCGCGTTGGCGGCGGCGGCGGGCCGCGTTGGCGGCGGCGGCGGCGGGCCGCGGGGGCGGCGGCGGCGGCGGGCCGCGATGGCGGCGGGCCGTGGCGGCGGCGCACGCGGGGGCTCAGCCCCGCGGCTTTGACAAGGCGGCACGGTCTTGTGCCGTGCCTTTGCAAAAAAAACGGCCCCCCTCCTGGGGGCCCGCCTTGAAGGAGATCCGGGGGAGCCGCCTGCCCCCCCCCCCCCCCCCCCCCCCGTGGAAACCACTCCCCCCCTCATTAAGAGGGGGGTTTTAAGATTTGGCCGGGGAATTAAATTCCCCGGTTTTAAGTCATCCGGCCGGCCAGCTGGCCGGCCGGTTTTTACCAACGGGACCGGAAATTCCGGTCCCGCCTTTGACTTCCGACGCCGGGGGCCCGGCCGCCGGTCTCCTCTTCCGCCGCGGCCCGGAACCGGCCGCGGTCTTCTCGTCCCGCCGCGGCCCGGAACCGGCCGCGGTGTTCGTCGTCCGGCGCGGTGCGACGGCACCGCGCCCCTTTTGTCGTGCCATGAATTCTTTCAACGCGGCGCGACGGCGTCGCGTTCTTGAAGATTCTCCTCGGCGTAGCGCGACGGCGTTGCGTAAATTATAAGCACGATCATCCGCGTGGTGCGACGGCACCACGCCACTTGCTTCCACCCGCATAAATAAAACAAGAACGATGGAGGGGGGTTCGGCCTTGTTCGTGCGGTCCGGCCCCCCTCACGTTAAAATAAAAACGCAACTTAAAATAAATCAAGTCACACGTTAGTCTTGATAAAATCACGATCAAGAATAAAATAAGGAAACCCAAAGAAAACGACAACCCCTACCTCGGGTTTAAGATTTGAAGATTCGTCTACGCTCCGCGGAAGACGGCGTCGCGGAGGTCGGGCGTTGCGGTCGTCGTTCGTCAAATCCGTTGACGAAGAGATATGCCCGAAGAGACACGTCGTTGGCGGATCTTCGTTTGTCGACGAAGAAGGTCCGAGGAGGAAGAAGAGGTCCGAAGATATCGGGTCGCCGAGTCGATGATCCTTGACGAAGTGTTGTCGTTCTTCGTTGAGGATGAAGACGTTCTTCGCCGGAGAAGATGAAGAGGAGCTCTCAAAAGACAAACAAGGAACTCCCAATAAAATAAGACTACCTCTTATTTTATTAACACAACACAAAAGAATTTCAAAGTTTGAAATTCAAAAAGACTTAACTCCCACAATTAAATAAGAGTAACTTAAGCCAATTAATTAGGGGTTAAGTACGTTGAGAGAATTTGAAAAGGTTAGGGGTTCGTGTGGGCCCCACCACACTTAATCCTCCCAAGGGAGGTTAAGTGGGTGTGGGTCCCACTTCCAACCTCCTTTGATAGGTTTTAACTTGTTGAAATAAAATTGTTCTTCACAATTTTATTTAACTCCAACTAAAAACCCCAAAACGTAACTTTCAACCCGCAACAAACGCAACTCCCGAAAAGGTCTCTTTAAGCGAAAATCGGCGCTGCGAGTTCATCGGTGCCCTCGGATTTCAATTCCGAGCACCGGATCAAAAGTTAGGAATTCCCGCTCGTTCGTTCACTGAACGTACCCGAGCCAAACTTCGGAAATTAATTCCGGGCACTCCGGGCCTCGGAATCAGGTGCCGTCAGAAACCGCGCTCTTGTAAAATTCTAAAGAAAATTAAGAAAAAATTTCCCTTGAATTTTACGGGTCTTTACAGTACTGATAACGTTCAACAGTAACTCCATAACAGAAGCTCTTGAGCGATAGGCTTGCAATAGTGAACTTGCAGAAACCTTCAACAGTAGGGTCTACAATGGTGATGTTCCCAACATATACCTCTATCAGTGAGTTCCTTAATGGTAACCTCGACAGTAACCTATACAAGTGATCTTTCGATAGAAGGCTCTTAACAGTAACTCTCAACAGTGACTTTTTACTTAGAATATTTTATACTCTAAACTGATTCTAGTAAAGTTATGATCTTGAAGATACATACATTGTACATGATAAAAACTATACAAACATTATCATATAATATACATATTATTATCAAAAAATGGAAACATGATTTGGGATTATCAAAACTTGTGAGTCCAACAGGTTATATATACACTTACACACACTTCAATCCAATGGGTAACAAACATACCATTCTTCTGTACAATGAACTACCACCTCACAAAACTATGTTGTTTTCTTTTCTTTTACCACCACTCTTGGTTGGGAATTTTGATGGAAAATCTATGTTTTTATCATATATATGATATTTATGATGTATTTATTCTTCTTTAATTATTTTATAACAAATACCTTCAAGATTCCCATTTTTTGGTAAATATTGGAATTTCATTTGGGGAAGTGTGCACTACCGCCTCCTCAAAGTGAATTCATTCATTCACACTCTTAATGGAATATATTGAGGATGTTTTTAGTGAAAATATATGATATATATGAGAAATTAATTATACTTTAAGGTTATTATATATATAAATATATTTTATTTACATTATTTTTTTCAATATAACAATAAAATGGAAACAGTGTTCATGCTTATGTGTGGCCTACTATCTCTATGAATGGTGTATTCCATTTCATATTTCTATATTCTAAAGATTATTATAAATATGTATATAGTGAATATATATGAAATTTATATCATTATTTAAATTCATTAATGATTTAAATCATGATCTATGTAAGAGGATCAAAAATAATAATCCAAAACATATATTAAAAACAAAGAAGATATCAATTGGAACATAATATCTTCATGGAGTTCTTCATACATGGGTAATATAAAGTAATTCCCCAATATTATATGGGATAACATATAATAATATGGTTCTTTGGTATGTGTGTTTGTATAATAATATTATATTTATTATATTTGAGGTTTTAACATGTATGAATATTTTCAAGACTTAAGGTAATGGAATTTTATAACACTTTTTATGTTCAAGAGATTCATGACTTATTCACCTATAATTTCACTTATGTGGTGTGAATAATTTCAATTTATATATTATATGATTCTTATACTTAAATATATGGTTATTTACTAGTCCATTTGATGACATTTATTTCATGGTTTTTATGTTTTTGAAGCTACCAAATCATTAAAGTAATTTAGTCTCAATTTTCCCTCTTTGAGACACTTGTCATATTGTGCACCAATATTATTCTATATGGTGTATATACTACCTCTGACATGTTATATCATGAATAAACATGGTTTCAACATATTTTATTCTTCATGTAATGTTATTATTTACATTTTATTATGATTCAATGTTACCAAAGTGGTAGAAATTTATAGATAAAATATCATCCATTATCAAGATTGTTTATTATTATTCTTTCACTAGTGAAATATTATGAAAAATTTACCAAGAACATTAATGAATTTTCATACCATCTGATAATTCATGCTACATAAAAGTGATTTTAAAAATTTTACACACTTTTGTTTACTTACTATAATTAAGAAAATTCTATTATGAAAATCTGAAATTATTTCTCCTTTAGTTAGAAATATGTTTTCTTTCCAAATTGTGTTTTCTAAAATAAAATTCAATTTTTTTGTAAACTATCATATAATTTATAGAGTAAATTTTTAACCAAGTGTTTCCTTTTTTAAAATAGTTATAAAATTAATCTTCATTCCATTTTCTGATCAAGGTACTTTTCTAAACATTTAAGGTGAAAAAGGAATGTTCAGAATGTATGGACTTACCCCCATCATAAACATCATTTAATTGATGATTACTTTTTATATTTAGAAGGTTATTTTTTAAAGTAATTTTTTTCCAAAAATTGAATAAATATTTTTATTTTTATTTCATTTTCAAAGGCAAAAATTTCAAAAAAAATATATTTAAAATGTGTTTTAAATGATTTATAAAGATTCCTTTATATTTTTTCAAAATTTTATTTTTAGAGGAAATGATTTCAAATACTTCAAAGATCATTTAATATGTTTTATAATTATTTTAAATGAAAACTATTTTCCAAATTTTTTTAATCTTTTTTAGAATTTTTCATAGTTATTATCATGGAATGTGGTCTTCAAAATGTTTTATTTTATAAATATATTTTTTTCAAAGCATAAAATAAAAATTCACTCAACAAATGTATTGAAATATATTTCATTATTCCTTTATATTTTTTCCAAAAATATCCTAGTAAAAGTATTTAGAAAATGTTATCTGTTTAAAAAGTGAATTTCAATGAAAATTTATGTCCCAATTGGTCATTTAAAATCCTTCTTCATCTAATATGAAATCCTTGGTTATAGTTTATGATTAAATAGGGATATTATCTAAGGATACCATTCATATTAGTTTTTTAATGGTATATGATTTTTGGATTGATGTTTATGAAAGCCCTTACTCTTCAATGAGTTATACCATGATAAATATATATGAAACCATCTTCCTTTCATAGGTTATTGAAGGATGAAATGATTATGAAACATATATATTTTCCAAATCTTATGATATGATATAATGTTTATGATACCCATTTCATTACCTGGGTTTTGATATGATGTTTATAAAATCCATATTTTTTTTATGGTTCATGAAATTATTTGAGTTTTATTAAAATTTGGTATATTTATGTATGATTTTATTAAGTGAAAGTTGGGATATATATCTCCCTCAAACACATTGGGTAATGATAAGTGGTATATGAGAGAAAAGGTTACATGGGTTGTAGCCCAAGATCAAAAAAAGTGGGTATTTGGATTCTATCCTAAGCCCAAAAACTATTGGGTCCAAGGGTTATAGACCAATACTGAAAATAAGAGGGTATATGGGTTGTAATCCCTATCCAGGAGTAGGTACATCGGTTTTAGCCAAAGCATAACCTATTAGGAAGGTCTTGGTTGGTAGCCATGACATAATACTTTCTTTTATTATGTGTATTACACAAATTCAATGTTTTCTTCCTTAGTTATACTTTCTTGGATTATTCTATTGATTCTCTTATGATCCATGTCTTTTGAACTTCCAAATGTCTCATGATTGTTATCTTTGATGTACAGGTAATGGTGCTCAAGTGATATTCCCATGTTTCCATACCATTATGTGAATGTTATTCTTACAGACTTCCTTTATATACCCTTACTGAAAATTTGATCTCAGCCATTTATTATGTTTCCTTTACCTAGCTTATGAAGAAAGGTTTTAAGAAAAAGTACTAAAGGGGTAGATCTTTGTGGGAAACATTTAAGATCTTTCACCATGTTAGAATTTTTTTTCGATGTATCTAAATACATTACACTATTATGGTCCACATGAACGTAATCTGGTAAAATGATGAATATTTTTCTATATTGATGTAATATCCATTTATTTTATTCTTGGGTCACTATAAGAACCCCTAGGATATTTATGGATTACTAGAGTTTGAATCAACTCATTGTGGAGAATCACTATCACTTGCCTCATATAGATGATCTATTTGACACTCTCCATGGAGAAAGGGTAATATTAGAGATCGATTTGAGGTAATACTATCACCAAGTTCATGTTAGACCTTCATACAATCCACCTATGAATTACTAAAGTTGGTATGGTTTAAATGAGTGTCTAGTTATGTCGTTTTGTCATACAAATGCACCCTCCATTTTCATGGGTCTGATGAGTAGAGTTTTCCACCAATATTTAGATTTGTTCTTCATGGTTTTGTAAATAAAAAAGTAGAATATTATCGTACTACAAGTGACCATTCCATACATCTTGAGATTTTATTGTGTACAATGAGAGTGCATTAGATATATTATAATACAATAAAGTTCCACTTTTATGTCCAAATGGATCACTTATTGGGTGATGTTATCATAGAGTAAAGATTATCAATTGACCTATAGAAGCTTATTATCATTGCTTATTATGATCATCCCAAGAAAGAGTCTGATATATTTCATTTCTTAATGGTGATGGATATTATAGGCATTTCATATTCGACTTATCACACCAAGAATCACCTCTTACTATTCTGAATAACAAGTCTATGAATTTTATATGGTATGAAGTATAAAATAAATACTTTTAAAAGATAAAAAGATGGCTTAGTTTGTTACCAATTTTTAGACAAAATGTGTACACTATACCCAACTAAATGGCACTTTTTATTACCATTTAATTTATAAAGTGAGATTTACATGCCGTAAACATTCCATTATAGAGTAGATATTTAAGTATCTACTACTTAAATGTTAATTTACATAGATTACATGTAAATTAAAAAGGTTATAGTAGATCCTAGGAAATAATTGAAGCCCAAGATACTATGATAGTAATATTAATTATATTTCATATGGCTTAGGTACATCATACTGATTGAAACAAGGTGATGTATAATGATCAAGTGCTGGGGATATTAATAATTGATACTTCTTCTAATTAAGTACACACATGGTGATCTCTGGTAAGTGAGATCATGAGGATATAGAGTCCAATAAGAACACCACATATTTCAAGTGTTATTGGTTATTCTATCTATAGACATGTGTATTGGTCTCCTGATTTGAGATCATTATCAATGTGTGTCATTTTATCATGTCAATTGATTCATGTAAATCCATGATAATGAAATCATGGTGTGGTAGAGTGTGTTGGTTTCATAACTGGGGGAATTGAATTGGTTGAATGGTTAAGATAGAATTTGTGGCTTCCAAGTTGTGGAAGTAATATCTCGGGACTCATTGATCGAGATGGTATTACCTTCATCAATCTTCGGCCAAGGTAGTTAGAGGTAAATCCATGTTATTAGATCTATAAATAATAAATCGATAAAGGAAATTGAAAGATGTTTTCTTCCTTTTTTATGAGATATCAAAAGACAAATATATTATATTACACTATAAGTGTTCATAGGTTGGTTTTCATTGTTATGACTTTTCCTCATATATTTATGGTTCTTAATGATTTTCTAGACTCCTCTCTTAGTCTTTAAAAACTAGTCATTGATATCAAGATAAAGGCTTGGAGGATAACACACACTAGAATATTCAATAATCTTCCCTAATCTGGTGAATCGTTATATAAGACATGTTGGGCCCCACCATGGGGTCTAAGAGTTTCCCAAGTTATCAATCACCAATAAATAATCAAATTTGTTATTATTAGAGTATAGAATAATAGGGTTGAATTTATTGATTAAAATTATTCATGAGGTGTTATGTGAATACATGAAAAATATTATAAAGACAATATTATTTTAATATTCAATGTTAGTTTAATATTTGCAGAAATTACGTGTCAAGTTCAATGAATCTATTTTATCACATAATATATTTGATTAAATATTACAAGGTAGTGATAAAATATAAATATCATTTATGAAGAACTTTAGTACATAATAATTATTTATTTTTTCTAAATTAGTGGGTGTTTTATTTCTAGGGGTTGGGGAACCCTTTGATGTAGTTTGACTTTCCCACTATATAAGAAGGAGAGAGGATCTCATTTGTGTGTTATGTTAATTCCACTGGAATGAAATACCCTTTATCCTCTCACTTTCTAGATAGAGAGTATATCATAATGTGATCGATCCAAGGTGCCTTTAGTAGATCGAAGAGACAAGATTGAGGTGATCGACATGGCACTAAAGGATTCGCAAGAACTCCATGCATGAAATTGAAATTAGAAAAACTGATATAGTGAGAATTATTAGATAATGTTTCAAAAATTTATATGGGTTTGGCTTTGTATACATTGATAAATGATTATCAAAGACTATTTGTAGTTTATCATGCTTTTTTTAATAAGTTATGTGTTCGGTTTTATTTTTCCATGCCCGGTTTAATTCACATGAGATATTCAAATTGTAAAAGGGTTAGGATAATGTAAGAGGAAAATTATCATCATACCAGTGTCGAAAAAATTTAAAATCATTGAAACACTAAATTTTTTTGTGTTCCTGGTACCCACAATTGGTACCATAGGTAATCGTGTAAATTTTCTAAGCTAATAAATATTATCTTGCATTAAAATTATGTCGAGGGTACTAAATCGGTCCTAATGGATTTAAATACCCTTCAATTTAATCATGGATGGATGAGTAATGGTCGTCTAAAAAACAATTAATATGGATCATTTTGATGTTTCTGTGGGTATAAAAATTTAAAAACATATTTTTAAATAAATTTAAATTTAATTCGTTTCTAATTCTAGTATTGATTATGGTGATAATTCTAGTCATCCAAAAAAATACATCTCAGATCCATATAGATTCTGATCACTATAAATTATAGAATTTGGTGGGAATATTTACACCTTTTATAGAATAATAATAATATAATTATTAATATTGTATTATATTAATTTAAAATTGAATATAATCTTGAGGTTTTTGAATTAATGAGACTGTGTGAAATTTTAAACAAGAAAAACAATAGTGGGGTACTGTGACATTGGGGAAGGCATGTCCAACCATGATAATAAAACAATTTAAAATAAAGGATTCATCTAAATGGTATTCTATTTCAAAATGGGTTGGCAACATCATAAAAAAGTTAAAAATGTGGTCAGCGGTTTGGGTCACCACGTCTCCTCCTTCCTACCCTCAAAATCACATCGCACCACCCACCAAGCCACCGAATAGTCATTGGATCATTTGGTCTCCCACCATATTCATGTAGAACAACCCATGGTGCCTTTTCCTTGGGCCACTAGCCACCTCCCTATTGGGGTGGACACTTGCACTGACCAGATCTGATTCCATGACACTTCACCCATGTTTTCCCCCTCTTTTGTGGAGTTATCATTGTTCCCACCTGACTGGCCGTTGGTGCATCCTCCCTAGACACACTAGATTCCATGATCAACTATTCCATCTAGGAAATCCATTCATGTCCATCCACTGTGAACCACCCACATTGATCCCCTACCACCTTCCCTAGTGTTTGAGCCATGTCGTGAGCTAACCAAACCACCAACCTCTCTCTCTGAGTAGCTGAGACCCACACACTCCTCTCTTCTCAACTGGATCCAACAATATTCCCACCCTAATCACCAAATATAATCAAATTTTTTCCTCCCAGTACAGACTTAAACCTAACTATGACCCTCCCTCCTTTTACATCAGTCCGGTTGGACTGAAGACACCCTTTAGTGGTTCAGGGTAGGTCAGCCCAACTTAGAAAGAGTTTGGGTAGGCCCTCTTAATCTTGAATAGCCTTTCATGTAATTTGTATACCCCAAATTCGACCATAGCTGGGTCATCCTGACCCACATTGGGCATGTGCGGTTATTCAAGTACTGGTTTAATTTTATATCATCCAAATTAATTAAGTTAATTATTATAATTTTGTTATTAAATTTAATTAATAAAAAAATAATATTTGGATTAAAAATTTAAATTTTTAATATTCAGAATAAGTAAATGGATTTTTTATCTAAAATTAAATTATTTAAGTAATTTAATTTTTGAATAATTAATAAAATTAATTCATGGAATGATGTAAAATACATTATTTTAATTTAATATAATTCATTTATTTTTTTTAAATTCATCATACATAATTTATTGGATTTAATTTTATCATGATTTTACCTTTACCCATTGACTAGTCTTAATAAATTTACTGACCATATATATGTCTCTTTTATTTATTTATTTATTTAGTTGATTTTTTGTGATTAATGTAATTATAAAAGATGGTATGCACATCATCGCTTTTTCTCATTTAATATGTTTAAGGGTTAGTGTTTCCCAATAAAAGGTAGTTATATATTTTTTGTACTCCTAATACCCCTTTACCTATGTTTGATCATTTTTTACCATGATGAGGAATGTGTAAGATGCATGTAAAGCCAAGTCGAAGAGAAATCCAGATGATAAGTGGACACACTGGATTAGGGATGTACAACATCATGAGTCAAGCTATAACCTATGTATGATACTCCGAGGTCTTGGTCGATTCAATAAATTAAAATAAATCAACCAATATTAGATGATCAATAATAGTTGGGTATTTATTTATTTTATGAATTTGTTTATTTTTTATGTATTTTCATTAAAGTGAAAAAAATAATAATAATAAAAATTATAAAGGGAATAATTTTTTTTCAATTAATGATCAGTTGTGAGAAAAAAAAAAGAATGAACCAAAGTAATATAACTGATCAAATTTATCAATAAATATATAAAAACCCCTTAAATAAATATTAAGTCAAAAATTCCTTCCATCACTTGAATTTGGACAAAACCATGTGTACATCGTGGTCAATCTGTCAAATTTGAGTATACCTCCTATAACCGAGGAGTTCTTAGGGGAGTGATGGGTTGACATAACTAAAATTTTTCGCAAAGAATTATCCTAATATATCTTACTACAAAATTATATTTATTCATTTAGTAAATCATATTTATGATTTTAGAATTTGCAATTTCATTCAATAGATCAAGGAGCCACGAGTAAATGTGGTTTTCCAGTCAAAAAACTACCTTGAACTCTCTGAGTAGTGGAATATCCAAATATTGTAGACTATGAGGGGATCATAAAGGTTCATTTTCAATAAAATACTCATCCAAAATAGTATTTCAATTCAATTACAAAGGGTTTATAGGGTTCAATAAATAGTTAGATACATTTAATGATTTAATTAATTGGTAATTTCTAATCAATAATCAAGATAAAAAGTATTAATATTATATATTTCATTATTGTTTAAAATGGAATGTAATAACATGAGACATACTAATATATTTATTAGAAAAATTCAATTTCCTTTCTTGTATGATTTTCTAAAGAGTAGTACATGCGCTTGCACACAATATAATAATATCGAAAATTCAAGGTCCAAGTGTCCCCAATACCTATATAGCCACTTCAAGAAGATAGGGTGCTAAAAAAATTACAGGGTACTCATGTATAATGTAGACAATGGTTATTTCATAATTATATCTCCAATTATCCTATGTGATTAATGGATACATCATTAGGACATGGATGATATTACATACAGTCTCATCTCTGAGATGCTTATGAGAATAAAGTGAAGTGACATATGAATCATCTATAATTACACTGGTAATATGTAATTATGAAGGAGGATAATGTTACTTCAATACATCCCATTTTAATATCATTTTCACCCATATTCTCTAGTTTTGTTTAATAATAAAAAAAATAAACATTTTAGAGAAAAACACTTCATGGCCTTTTGGGTATGTTTTACCGACCAATGAGATCATTTAAAAAATTATAATATTTAGTTCTTATAGAAAATAGTAGAATGAAAAGTTGAAAAGGCCATATGAAAAGTGTGGCATAAAAGGAATATTTTCAATATCATTTAAAGATGTGTTATTAAACTAGAGTTTATTTTTTCATGTTATTAAATAAATCAATGGAATTTTAAATGCAATGAACTGAATCGATGAATCAAGTGATCACTTATTCTTCTGGTATATTCATTAATTTTATGTAATGTTTCTCTAAAACAATTTGGCATTGAATATAATATTCCAATAAAAGATTTTTTTTAAATACAATAACTAAGTAAGTATATAAAAATTATAAGGATTAAAGTGTTTTATCCAATCAGATAAGAAATGGTGGTTCCCATGTCAATGGTGAGAAGTACATGACTTCTAATTTCCAATTAAACAATTCGTGTTGAAATTTAGATAAGTATTACCAAAACATTAATCTCAAATGTCCTATGGAAACAAGGATACATTATTGAAGATAGAAATGAATGTTATCTATTGTGTTTATACTCAACCAATATTTTAGTGATACATTATTCCTAAAAACTACTAGATGAATATCAAATGAAAAACTTATATACACAGTTGTGGAATGATAATAAATTTTCAAGAAAAACTAATCATTTTTCAAGGATATACACAATATTTTTTTAAACACATCTATGTTAAAGTACTTGCGTATTATTGACATACATATTTACATAATTTTGGAAAATTATATGAAAATAAAGGTAAGCCAAAATATCTCACAAAATTAGTTTAACTAGAGAACATGAACTATTAAAATGGTAAACTAGTGGAAAGTATATTTCAAAATATTACATTAATTTATTAAATAATATTAATGTGAATTATGTGATATGCATGGTTAGAATATATAAGATGATTTGGACTAGTGTGTTGAAGAATATCTTGACAAACCATTAATTGATCATATAATGTTGCATAGAGTTATTCCTAAATGTATATTTCCTTATCTATATATGGGTTATTATTATAATGATGATAGATGATGAGTCTTAAATGTTAGCATTGTTTAAAAAAATTTAGCATGGTGTAATTTCAAAATGCACATTTCCTTTTACACAAAACAGTCATGATGTAAGTATAAGGGGAATCTATGTTAAAACCCATGCATTGTAGAAACATCAAATTTTCAAGACATGTATCACAAATAATGGTTTAATCCCATAAAAATGTGCCAACTATAATGAAAAATGGATATCGTATGTTTATTAATATGATATAAATCCATTGCAACAAGAGAAACTGTTTAGATTTGAATCTGTTTTGAGGATATGAAAAAACATTCATCAAGAAAAAACACAATGTGCATTGTAACAGCCCGAGATTTTATAAAAAAAAATATTCTTTTTAATTTTCTTAATGTCTTGTGTTGTACGCTACACCAAAAGGAGCTTGCACAACACACATCCTTGACTTGCCTTGCATTACACGCAATCGCAACCTTCCTCGATAGCGTGTGTTGTACGCAACACCGAGTTTCGCTAAACAACGATATGCTATTAAGATATTATTAAAACTAGCCGTTATGAATAGTAATAACCACTTTTTGAAACTTAGTAAATTTTATTTTTCAAAATGGAATTCATTTTTGGATTCGTAATATCGAAATTAGCTTAGGGTGAAATTTTGGTACTTTTCGGATAACTTTCATATTCTGATGAATAGTGAAAATTACTAAATTTTAATTAAAAACAACTTTTTTATTCGAAATAAATAATAGTGATAAATTATTAATTTAAGAAGTTTTAAAGTATATTTAGAATATATTTTTACAATTTAATACAATGTTGGTCATTGGATGTAATTTCACATTTAAAGTAGTTATAAACTAGCATCAATCTTTTGATATATATTGTTTCCTAAAAACACGCTATTTATTTTAACAGCGGGATTTAATTATAAAATTAATTAATGCAACTTCTATGTTATGAATTTGGTAAAATAGATTTCATTTTTGAATTCGGAATATGAAATATAGCTTAGGATGAAATTTTGGCATTGTTCTGAAAAACATCAATTTTTGATGAATAGTGAAACTACTAAGTGGTAGTTAAAAAAACTGAATTTTTCATAAAACGTAATTTTGCCGCTTTTGTGAATGGAATTTTAAAAATCCGAGAGACACGGTTAATATCAAGGACTAAAATGTGGTTCAATGAGATGAAAATAATTTTTTGGTGAATAGTAACTTTTTACTTTTTTTACCGCGGTTAATAGTAAATAGGGTAACTAAGGGTAAATATGATATTACTATTACCCTAACACATGTCCTAATTCTATTGGACAAGTGTAATTCGACCAAAGACAAACTTAGGAATAAAATATGACCATTTAGGCCCACTTGGATTAGATTAGGACATTTATTATTAATTTATTTAAAGAAGGGTTAAAATAGATAAAATCAAAGTTTAATAAGTAAATCATTTTTAATATGGGGTTATACATAAGATAAATTCGATTGTAAATATTCATTAGAAAGCTAAAAAGATTTCCTACATGATGGTATTTTATTTGTAATTTTTAGACATCAAATAAATTAATTTATTTATGACACAAAGATGATGCAGTAATTATCTTATTAATGAAATATTGACATAATTGATGTTATAAACACCAAAATAAATGTAATTTGAGACTTTTTATGAATTCCACTAATTTTCTAGGTTAATATGATATATTATTGTTGATTTAATCAACTTGGTTCGAACATTTAATTCTGTTATGACTTTCACAAAAGTCATATATCAAATAGTGTCAAAATTGACACAAAATAGTTTTTAAATTAAATATTATATTATTAATTGTTATTTTATTCCTAAAAATCTAAGGTTCGGACAAATGACTTAGATAAGGATATATATATTAATAATAAACAATTTGGGGTTCGTTTGGCATGTTATAGTAAGTGTATTAACCATATAGTGAAAGAAAACAAAAAGACATGGTAAAAGTTAAATTATTTAACTTAGAGTTAAATCTAATTGATAAGGTTAAAATAATACCCTAAACTTGTCTAAATCTTATTGGTTGATAGGATTTCGACCCATACCCACCTTATCTTCGAAATAAGACCCTTTGGAACCATTATAAACCGATTTTGACATTAATATAAAATAATATTTTGAGATATTCCTAAGGTGCCCCTCTCCTCCCTTATAAAAGGACACCTCCTCCCCCTCCTCCTCACACTAATTTGAGCACTCAAGCTCGGCCAACCCCTGCCAAGATCTCCTCTCCACTTCCCTAGAAACATCCTAGAGGTTCTGGTCTTCCTCAAAGACCAATTTTAGTGCCCTAAGAGGAGGTCTCAAAGAGGCACTTCAAAGAAGAGGTAATTACCGTTACCAATTCTTTCATCTTTATTTCTTCTTCCACTTCTTCTTCTTAGGTTGTTTCATTATGAAGTAATAACATCAGTATCACTCATATACTGATATGTTATTATAAGTATGAAACAAACCTATTTCACCATCTATCCATCCTACGGAAAAAGAAATCACCGCGCGTGCGTACGTACGGAATACCGTCTCCACGCCGTGGTGTAATCTATTTTCCACCACCACCTTACATGGATGGGTATAATGGTATAAAGAATAACTATACATAGTTATTACAACATCATATTGATTCTGATATATTGTATAATCCACTCCAATTCAATTCAATATTTATAGAAATGATATCATCGCTCGTGCGTACGTACGGAATACCGTCTCCACGACGCGATGAGATTCATTCTACATGTTAACCATTTAAGAATGATTATAATGTATATATAAGAAATAATAATGAAATATATGACATTATAAAGCTACTGGATTTATGTATATATATACATATGTATGTCATCTACTTACTTCCATTTCAAGACAATAAGGAAAGTAAAACAGCGTTCATGCGTACGTACGGACTACCGTCTCCATGAACGGTGTTTTTCATTTTATTTATCTACCTATTATATATATATATACTGAATATATATGATATATAAATCATATTTTATATTCTGGAAGTAAGTAAATCATGATATAAGTAATAATGATGTCAAGAACAACAAGTCAAAACACCTACGATAAATGAAACGATTTTACCCAAAACGCTTCTTTAACATGGAATTTACAAAAGAACGGGTAATATAATGTCATAAGTGAACCATATATGATATCATAACAATGAATATGATTCTGTAATAAGTCAATAACATGATTTAAATCATTATACAGGAAGTTCGGACACTTACAAAGTAAGTCGGACCTAAGGTAAGGGAAATATCACAATCTCATTTTTATCCGAGATTGTTTATTCGTAAGTATTTACTGGGGTGTATTTTATCATCCACATCCATGTTTCATAAATATGTAATATTATTTCCATCCACCTACAATTTTTTTAAATCCAATTTTACCCTTCTATGAGTTTTTAGTAAAGGATATGAAAGGAATCTTTTTTTCGTTTTTCGTACGAGGTACTTTTTGACTTTTCCGACAAAAGTACGAAGAATGTTTTTTTTAACTTAACTTATACGGCACGAACGGATTTATACTGTTTTATAAAGCCTTATTTTCATGAAGCTTCCTCTAAAAGATTTCATGACTATTTTCAATAAAATCTCTTTCTTTTAAAATTTCATGATGTTTTGTGAAAAGAAATTGATTTTGAAGAAGAAAGGATATTTTCCTCAAGAATTCAATTCAAGTGTTTTATCAAAATTATTTTCCATATAAGATAATAAAGGGTTCTGTTTCTATCCATATTTTTACATTGATTTGACTATGTTGTGATGGAATTATGTTTATGAATTCCTTTATCTTATATGAATGGTTTTATGATGTCATGTTGTTTAAGAATCCCATTTTTATTACATGGGTTATGCAATGATGTATGATTTATGATTTTGTGGCACACATAAGAAAGGATTCATTATGATATGGGTGGGACCTATATCTCCCTCCAATGCATTGGGTAAAGATTTCATATCTCATGAGATAGACATGGCTGGAATGGTAGGTTATACCGGTTCAGTGAAACAGGACTGAAACGAGGATTACTCGATTCAGAAAGGGACTTTGTCCACTAAGATAGTCTTGGCAATGAGTCTTGACTAACAAGAAATGATTCTCTATGATTATGTGTGTATGCCACAATGAGTAATGTTTTAAGTTATGGTTTCATTTTCACTTCTATGATTTATCCCATGTTATGATATTATGAGCTCTTTGGCAGGTTAAGATTTCTAAAGGCTATGTTCTTATGTATATGATGTGATTGATATTTCTTTTGTTTACCCTTACTGAGCATTTGAGCTCACCCTTTTATGTTTTCTTTTCCCCAGGATATAAAGAAAGGTTTTTAGGTTAAAAAAAGGGAAGATCTTTATGGGAGATATTGAAGATTTTTTCACCACGATTAGAATATTACGTTCCGAGTTTCCAAAGACACTAAACTATTACGATCCTTGTGTGTGTGTTTTTGTTATGTACTAAGTATTCCGCAAATGTAATGTAATGTCCATGTACGTCAAGATACGTGTCTCTACAGTTGGTATCAGAGGAAAGGTTTAGTCAACCTTTGGAAACTAGGATGCGAAAACGTTAGTGAGATCCCTAGAGATATTTCTAAGGTATGTCTAGGGATGTCTCTAAGGTTAAGTATACGTATTGGTTATAGTACTAGAATTACGCTAACGATTATAGAATTAAACCTAAGATGTTAGATATTGAAGGTAATCCCCCTTTATTATGTTATTTTCCCTAGAATGATTTTTGCCTCTCACACTATTCTTTTTGGGTTTTAGAAAATGGCTGGAAACAAGGTGATTCACGATAATGGAGGATATGATGGACAATGGAATGATATTTTTCATGAGCAACCAAATGAAAGGGGATTTGGAAGTCCAAACATCATTATTATGCCGAATCAGCAATCTCATAATATGATCAATAAAGTAAAATTTGGTAATTTTCCTGACTCGGCTAATAAGAGAAAGACGGAGTTTCATGATGATCATAGAGGAAAGAAAATTCAATTTCCCCTATGTAAATCATGTGGGAAGAGGCATCAAGGAGAATGTTTCAAGGGAACTGGAAGATGCTTTGGGTGTGGAAAAGAAGCACACAAAGCAAGTAAGTGCAAAGGAAAAGGTTCAGTTAACACCATGGATGAGGATAATGGTATTGCTACGACATCAAAAATGGTTAAGTGTTTTAAATGTGGAATGTATGGGCATTATGCAAACCAATGCCCTAAGGGAAAGACTCATGAAGAGAATCAGTATGGTCATATGGGTAGTATTTATGTGGATGATGATGAAGAGACTACAAATGATATGTGAGATGAAAGAATTTTTGAAGCTCGGTCAATGGTTTGAGAATGTAGTGGAATGATTACATGTTTATCATGTGTAATTTTGGAATAAAGAGACATCTATGGATTGTTACACTGTTGCCTTTCCTTGTGTTTTGAAAGTGTATGATTAATGTTACCAGTATCCATGAAAGGTTATTCAGATATTTTTGGAATGTAGATGATATGCGCATAATGAAGGGATAAGGAGAAAATTAAATGTTTGATAGTATTCATGGGCTCATGATTGATATAAGGACTAAGTGATATCATGGTTTGAGTATAAATAATTTTGAGGATTTTGGTATGTGGAAAGAGTTAACTTTTAACAGCACTCATGTTTTCAATAAGGTTCAATGGGTATTCAATAGAGTACAAGATTAAGGCCTTTGAATGTTTGGAATGTGACCAACAAGACATATCTTATGTGGGGATCAACGACAGTATTAAATCTCTGGTAATCGTTGTCACTATATTATAAGAGTGGACTGCAGTATTATGTATAAGCCTAAAGATTAGACTGGATTATGTTGGACATAAGTTAGTATTGTTTAAGGATAGAAGATTTTCGATATTATTGATGGGATGTTATAGTAACGTAGTTTTAGAAAAAGGACAACCTGCAGGACGGGCGACAGCCCATCGCTTCGGACAAGGCTGTAGGAATCGAACCCACAACCGAAGTGCGACTGGCCTTTATCACCTACCACTGGCCTACAGGAAGTCCATGTTTAGTAGAAACTAGTTTTATTATATTAAGCAGTATGATATATGAAGTATAAGTCCATTTTAGGAACCATATGTGATTAATCTCACTATAGATCGACTTATGTATATAATTTTTGCTAACCTTTTGTTTGAGACAGAGGGAATGACCCGTCATTCTATCACATGATCTGCTAACACTTCACGAATAACAAATTCAACTTCATTTATTTAAGAGATGAAGTGGAAATTGTTCAAGGCATGAACAACAGTGAGATTTTACCAAGATAAAGTAAGTATTTATTCTAATTCAAATTTTCAACTTTAGGGAAACGATCTTGAAATCCAAAAATGTTGTCCTAGTGATCTTATATCTGATGAATCAGATGGTACCTTAGATCATCACAAATTTATGGCTTTGTGATTGCTAGCCATAGCCATGTTCTCTACCACTCTCCATCGGAACATGATGGTTAGATTTTTCTTCCATATCCATATTTTCACCTATGTGGAAACCCAGTGATTAGTTTATTTGGGGTAACCATTACGTTTCATACCTTTATTTTTAAAGATTGGTTTTGGTATTCCTTTTTACGATGTGGGTTTCTATTAAAGAAACTTTCGAATAGTAAACCATTTATAACCCAGACGAATTTCGAGGGCGAAATTCATTTTAAGGGGGGTAGAATGTAACAGCCCGAGATTTTATAAAAAAAATATTCTTTTTAATTTTCTTAATGTCTTGTGTTGTACGCTACACCAAAAGGAGCTTGCACAACACGCATCCTTGACTTGACTTGCATTACACGCAATCGCAACCTTCCTCGATAGCGTGTGTTGTACGCAACACCGAGTTTCGCTAAACAACGATATGCTATTAAGATATTATTAAAACTAGCCGTTATGAATAGTAATAACCACTTTTTGAAACTTAGTAAATTTTATTTTTCAAAATGGAATTCATTTTTGGATTCGTAATATCGAAATTAGCTTAGGGTGAAATTTTGGTACTTTTCGGATAACTTTCATATTCTGATGAATAGTGAAAATTACTAAATTTTAATTAAAAACAACTTTTTTATTCGAAATAAATAATAGTGATAAATTATTAATTTAAGAAGTTTTAAAGTATATTTAGAATATATTTTTACAATTTAATACAATGTTGGTCATTGGATGTAATTTCACATTTAAACTAGTTATAAACTAGCGTCAATCTTTTGATATATATTGTTTCCTAAAAACACGCTATTTATTTTAACAGCGGGATTTAATTATAAAATTAATTAATGCAACTTCTATGTTATGAATTTGGTAAAATAGATTTCATTTTTGAATTCGGAATATGAAATATAGCTTAGGATGAAATTTTGGCATTGTTCTGAAAAACATCAATTTTTGATGAATAGTGAAACTACTAAGTGGTAGTTAAAAAAACTGAATTTTTCATAAAACATAATTTTGCCGCTTTTGTGAATGGAATTTTGAAAATCCGAGAGACACGGTTAATATCAAGTACTAAAATGTGGTTCAATGAGATGAAAATAATTTTTTGGTGAATAGTAACTTTTTACTTTTTTTACCGCGGTTAATAGTAAATAGGGTAACTAAGGGTAAATATGATATTACTATTACCCTAACACATGTCCTAATTCTATTGGACAAGTGTAATTCGACCAAAGACAAACTTAGGAATAAAATATGACCATTTAGGTCCACTTGGATTAGATTAGGACATTTATTATTAATTTATTTAAAGAAGGGTTAAAATAGATAAAATCAAAGTTTAATAAGTAAATCATTTTTAATATGGGGTTATACATAAGATAAATTCGATTGTAAATATTCATTAGAAAGCTAAAAAGATTTCCTACATGATGGTATTTTATTTGTAATTTTTAGACATCAAATAAATTAATTTATTTATGACACAAAGATGATGCAGTAATTATCTTATTAATGAAATATTGACATAATTGATGTTATAAACACCAAAATAAATGTAATTTGAGACTTTTTATGAATTCCACTAATTTTCTAGGTTAATATGATATATTAGTGTTGATTTAATCAACTTGGTTCGATCATTTAATTCTGTTATGACTTTCACAAAAGTCATATATCAAATAGTGTCAAAATTGACACAAAATAGTTTTTAAATCAAATATTATATTATTAATTGTTATTTTATTCCTAAAAATCTAAGGTTCGGCCAAATGACTTAGATAAGGATATATATATTAATAATAAACAATTTGGGGTTCGTTTGGCATGTTATAGTAAGTGTATTAACCATATAGTGAAAGAAAACAAAAAGACATGGTAAAAGTTAAATTATTTAACTTAGAGTTAAATCTAATTGATAAGGTTAAAATAATACCCTAAACTTGTCTAAATCTTATTGGTTGATAGGATTTCGACCCATCCCCACCTTATCTTCGAAATAAGACCCTTTGGAACCATTATAAACCGATTTTGACATTAATATAAAATAATATTTTGAGATATTCCTAAGGTGCCCCTCTCCTCCCTTATAAAAGGACACCTCCTCCCCCTCCTCCTCACACTAATTTGAGCACTCAAGCTCGGCCAACCCCTGCCAAGATCTCCTCTCCACTTCCCTAGCAACATCCTAGAGGTTCTGGTCTTCCTCAAAGACCAATTTTAGTGCCCTAAGAGGAGGTCTCAAAGAGGCACTTCAAAGAAGAGGTAATTACCGTTACCAATTCTTTCATCTTTATTTCTTCTTCCACTTCTTCTTCTTAGGTTGTTTCATTATGAAGTAATAACATCAGTATCACTCATATACTGATATGTTATTATAAGTATGAAACAAACCTATTTCACCATCTATCCATCCTACGGAAAAAGAAATCACCGCGCGTGCGTACGTACGGAATACCGTCTCCACGCCGTGGTGTAATCTATTTTCCACCACCACCTTACATGGATGGGTATAATGGTATAAAGAATAACTATACATAGTTATTACAACATCATATTGATTCTGATATATTGTATAATCCACTCCAATTCAATTCAATATTTATAGAAATGATATCATCGCTCGTGCGTACGTACGGAATACCGTCTCCACGACGCGATGAGATTCATTCTACATGTTAACCATTTAAGAATGATTATAATGTATATATAAGAAATAATAATGAAATATATGACATTATAAAGCTACTGGATTTATGTATATATATACATATGTATGTCATCTACTTACTTCCATTTCAAGACAATAAGGAAAGTAAAACAGCGTTCATGCGTACGTACGGACTACCGTCTCCATGAACGGTGTTTTTCATTTTATTTATCTACCTATTATATATATATATATATATACTGAATATATATGATATATAAATCATATTTTATATTCTGGAAGTAAGTAAATCATGATATAAGTAATAATGATGTCAAGAACAACAAGTCAAAACACCTACGATAAATGAAACGATTTTACCCAAAACGCTTCTTTAACATGGAATTTACAAAAGAACGGGTAATATAATGTCATAAGTGAACCATATATGATATCATAACAATGAATATGATTCTGTAATAAGTCAATAACATGATTTAAATCATTATACAGGAAGTTCGGACACTTACAAAGCAAGTCGGACCTAAGGTAAGGGAAATATCACAATCTCATTTTTATCCGAGATTGTTTATTCGTAAGTATTTACTGGGGTGTATTTTATCATCCACATCCATGTTTCATAAATATGTAATATTATTTCCATCCACCTACAATTTTTTTAAATCCAATTTTACCCTTCTATGAGTTTTTAGTAAAGGATATGAAAGGAATCTTTTTTCGTTTTTCGTACGAGGTACTTTTTGACTTTTCCGACAAAAGTACGAAGAATGTTTTTTTTAACTTAACTTATACGGCACGAACGGATTTATACTGTTTTATAAAGCCTTATTTTCATGAAGCTTCCTCTAAAAGATTTCATGACTATTTTCAATAAAATCTCTTTCTTTTAAAATTTCATGATGTTTTGTGAAAAGAAATTGATTTTGAAGAAGAAAGGATATTTTCCTCAAGAATTCAATTCAAGTGTTTTATCAAAATTATTTTCCATATAAGATAATAAAGGGTTCTGTTTCTATCCATATTTTTACATTGATTTGACTATGTTGTGATGGAATTATGTTTATGAATTCCTTTATCTTATATGAATGGTTTTATGATGTCATGTTGTTTAAGAATCCCATTTTTATTACATGGGTTATGCAATGATGTATGATTTATGATTTTGTGGCACACATAAGAAAGGATTCATTATGAGATGGGTGGGACCTATATCTCCCTCCAATGCATTGGGTAAAGATTTCATATCTCATGAGATAGACATGGCTGGAATGGTAGGTTATACCGGTTCAGTGAAACAGGACTGAAACGAGGATTACTCGATTCAGAAAGGGACTTTGTCCACTAAGATAGTCTTGGCAATGAGTCTTGACTAACAAGAAATGATTCTCTATGATTATGTGTGTATGCCACAATGAGTAATGTTTTAAGTTATGGTTTCATTTTCACTTCTATGATTTATCCCATGTTATGATATTATGAGCTCTTTGGCAGGTTAAGATTTCTAAAGGCTATTTTCTTATGTATATGATGTGATTGATATTTCTTTTGTTTACCCTTACTGAGCATTTGAGCTCACCCTTTTATGTTTTCTTTTCCCCAGGATATAAAGAAAGGTTTTTAGGTTAAAAAAAGGGGAAGATCTTTATGGGAGATATTGAAGATTTTTCACCACGATTAGAAGATTACGTTCCGAGTTTCCAAAGACACTAAACTATTACGATCCTTGTGTGTGTGTTTTTGTTATGTACTAAGTATTCCGCAAATGTAATGTAATGTCCATGTACGTCAAGATACGGGTCTCTACATGCATAAAATGTAATTTTCCATAAAATCTTGTAAGGATATTACCAATATCCATATGAGAAGAATTTTTTAGTTCAGTGATAGGCTACATTTCTAAAAATTGGTGCATATATTTATGTGATATAGGGGGAGTAAGATTGAATTTGGTGTATGTAACACCCCGAGATTTTATGAAAAATATTCTTTTTAATTTCAATAATTTCTTGTGTTGTACGCTACACCAAAAGAAGCTTTCACAACACGCATCATTGACTTGGCTTGCATTACACACAATCACGACCTTCCTCGATAGCGTGTGTTGTAGGCAATACCGGGTTTTAATAAACAACGATATATTATTATAATATTGTCATGAACTAGCCATTATGAATAGTTTTAACTAAATATTGAATTTTATAACATTATTATTCATCTTACACATTTTCCAGAACATGTTATAAGAACAAAATAAATTTTTTAGGTAAAAAAAGTATTTTTCAAAAAATGCAGTTTTGCCGCCTTTTGATGGCGCACCCACTTTAAATCTAGTTTTTGACATGTTTATATGTTCAATTTGACAAAATAAAATTCTTCTTTTGAATCAGGATAAAAAAATTTACATTAGATAAAGTTTTGATATTTTTCCGATAACTTTCATATTTTAATGAATAGTAAAAACACGCTATATTTTAATTAAAAACAACTTTTTTCATCGTAATATCTTATTTTGTTAAATTATAATATTTAATGGTTTTAAAGTATAAATAGAATATATTTTTTCCATTTAATATAATTTATGTCATTATCATGGATTTTACCTTGAATTCGTAGGTTAAATCAATTAAATCTTTTGCAATGTTTTAAAGAAAACCCTGTTTTCTTTCGACAACGGGATTAATTTTAATTTAATTTCAGCATATTTTGTTTATTAAATATGGAAAAATGGATTCCATATTTTGAATCATTGGGTCCAAATTATGTTAATAAGCTACTTTTTATTTTTGTGCATTGTGAATAGTAACTACAGTAAATTTTATTTACTATAGTTAAAGGTAAATCGGGTAACTAAGGGTAAATATAAGATTATAAAATTACCCTAACACTTGGAAAAATCCTATTGGATGGATAAAAGTAGACCCATATAACCTAAGGGTCGGATTATATTCATTTTATAGACTTTTGTCCATAAAAATAATTTAATTATTATTAAAACCAAAGAATGTGACAACATGTCGCTTTCTTAAATCTTATAAGTATAATAATTTTAATTTAGTGATAAAGTTCATGAAACTTAGAACATAAATAGTATCCAGAAATATAATACAATTATCTAAATCATAGGAATTTATTTATAATTTTTAGGGATTAAATAATTACCATTTATTATGACACAAAGATGATGCAGTAATTGTCTTATTAATGAAATATTGACATAATTGATGTTATAAATGCCCAAATAAATTTAATTTGAGACTTTTTATGACTTAAAAAAATTTTCTAGGTTAATATGACATGTTATTGTTGATTTAAGTAACCTGGTTAGAACTTATTATTCTTTTATGAATTTCATAAAAATCCTGTACCAAATATTGTCAAAATTGACATAAATTAGTTTTTAAAACAAATATTATATTATTAATTGTTATTTTAATCCTAAAAATCTATGTTTCGGCCAAATTACTTAGATAAGGTTTTATATATTAATAATAAACAACTTGGGGTTCGTTTGGCTTGATATAGTATGTTTATTAATCATATAATGTAAGAAAACAACAAGACATGGTAAAAGTTAAATTATTTAACTTAGAGTTAAATCTAATTGATAAGGTTAAAATAATAACCTAAACTTATATAAATCCTATTGGATGAGATTATTTCGACCCATCCCCAATTTAGCTTCGAAATAAGACCCTTTGGAACCATTATATACCGAATTTGACCTTAATATAAAATAATATTTTGAGATTTTCCTAAGGTGCCCCTCTCCTCCCTTATAAAAGGGCACCTCCTCCCTCTCCTCCTCACACCAATTTGGGCATTCAATCTCGGCCAACCCCTGAAAAAATCTCTTCTCCACTTCCCTAGTATCATCCTAGAGGTCCTGGTCCTCTTCAAAGACCGTCCTTAGTTCTTTAAGTGGAGGTTATGGAAAGGTGCGTCAAAAAGAGGTAATATCTATTACCGATCTTTTTCAAATTATTTCTTCTTCAACTTCTTATTATTTAGTTGTTTCATGATAAAGTAATAACATAAGTATTTCTTATATAATGATATGTTATTATAAATATGAAACAACTCTAATTAACCTTCTATCCATCCTATGGAAAAAGGAAATCACCGTGCGTGCGTGCGTACAGAATACCATCTCCACGCCGTGGTGTAATCTATTTTCCGCCACCACCTTAATTGGATGGGTATAATGGTGTAAGGAGTAACTATATATGATTATTATAAATTGATATTGATACTGAAATAGTATACATACACTTCAACAGATTTTCACGATCATGAGAACGATATCATCGCTCGTGCGTACGTACGGACTACCATCTCCACGACGCGATGTGATTCATTCTCCACGTTAACCCTTCATGAATGATTATAAAGTGTACATAATAAGTAATAATGAAATATATGACATAATAATGATACTGGATTTATTTGTATAAATATGTATGTCATCTACTTAATTCCATTCAACTCAATAAGGAAACGAAAACAGCGTTCATGCGTACGTACGGCCTACCGTCTCCATGAACGGTGTATTTCGTTCCATTTACTGATTTATTATATATATGTATATTATGAATATATATTATATATAAATCATGTTTTATATTATGGAATTATGTAATTATGATCGAAGTGATCATATGAATAATTATAAGTCAAAACACGGACGACAAATGAAACAATTTTACCCAAAACACTCTTTAACATTGAATTTACAAAAAAACGGGTAATATAATGTCATAAGTGAACCATATATGAAATCATAAAAATGAGTATGATTCTGGAATAAGTAAATGACATTATTTAAATAATTATACAGGAGGTTCGGACACTTACGAAGAAAATCGGACCTAAGGTAAGGGAAAATATCACAATCTCATTTTATCTGAGACTGTTTATATGTTGGTATCTACTGGGGTGTATTTTATCATCCACATCCATGTTTCCTCAATATATCATACTGTTTCTATCCACCTACAATTGTTTAAATCCAATTTTACCCTTCGGTGAGTTTTTAGTAAATGATACGAAAGGAATCTTTTGTCGTTTTTCGTACGAGGTACTTTTTGACTTTTCCGAAAAAAGTACAAGAAGAATGTTTTTTTTGACTTATACGGCATGAATGGATTTTTAAAACATTATTTCCAAGAAGCATACTTTACAAGTTTTCATGTTTATTTTTAATCAACATCTTTTAGTTTAGAATTTTAATACATGTTAAGAAAGGAAAATGTTTTTTATGTAGAAAGGATATTTTCCACAAGAATGGAGTTCAAGTGTTTTATCAAAATTATTTTCCATCTATGATAATATAGGGTTCTGTTTATATCCCTATCATTACATTGATTTGATTATGTTGTGATGGAATTATTTTTATGAATTCATTTATCTTATATGAATTGTTTTATGATGACATGATGTTTAAGAATTCCATTTTTATTACATGGGTTATGCAATGATGTATGATTTATGATTTTTGTGGCACACATAAGAATGGTTTCATTATGAGATGGGTGGGACCTATATCTCCCTCCAATTCATTGGGTAAAGATTTTATATCTCATGAGATAGACATGGATAGAATGGTAGGTTATACCGGTTCAGTGAAACAGGAATGAAATGAGGGTGACTTGGTTCAGAAATAGACTTTGTCCACTAAGATAGTCTTGGCAATGAGTCTTGACTAATAAGAAATGATTCTCTATGATTATGTGTGTATTACAAAAAGTTTCATGTTTTATGTTATGATTATTGAGATTTCATTTCACTACTATGATTTATCCCATGTTATGATATTATGATCTCTTTTGCAGGTTAAGATTTCCAAAATGTTATGTTCTTATGAATATGATGTGATTGATTTTTCTTTTGTTTACCCTTACCCAGCATTCGAGCTCACCCTTTTATGTTTTGTTTTCCCCGGGATATTAAGAAATGTTTTAGGTATGGAAAAAAAGGGAATATCTTTATGGGAGATATTAAAGATCTTTCACCATGATTAGAAGTTTACGTTCCGAGTTTCCAAAGACACTAAAATATTACGGTCCTTGTGTGTGTGTTTTTGTTATGTAATAAGTATTACTCAAAAGTAATGTAATGTCCTTGTACATTAAGCTTCGGGTCTCTACAGTTGGTATCAGAGGAAAGGTTTAGTCAACCTTTGGAAACTATGATGCGAAAATGTTAGTGAGATCCCTAGAGATATTTCTAAGGTATATCTAGGGATGCCCCTAAGGGTAAGTATACGTATAGGATATAGTCCTAGAACTATGGTAACGATCGTAGAATTTAACCTATGATGTTAGATATTGAAGTTACTCCCCCTTTGTTATTATTTTTCCTCTAACACTATTCTTTTTGGGTTTTAGAAAATGGATAGAAACAAGATGATTCACGATAATGGAGGATATTATGGACAATGGAATGATATTCTTCATGAGAAACCAAATGAAATGGGATTTGGAAGTCCAACCATCATTATTATGCCGAATCATCAATCTCATAATATGATCAATAAACTCAAATTTGGTAAGTTTCCTGACTCGGCTAATAAGAGAAATATGGAGTTTTATGATGATCATAGCAGAAAGAAAGTTCAATTTTCCCTATGTAAATCATGTGGGAAGAGCCATCGAGGAGAATGTTTCAAGGGAACTAGAAGATGCTTTGGGTGTGGAAAAGAAGGACACAAAGCCAGTAAGTGCAAAGGAAAAGGTTCAGTTACCACCATGGATGAGGATAATGGTATTGCTACGACATCAACAATGGTTAAATGTTTTAAATGTGGAATGTACGGGCATTATGCAAACCAATGCCCTAAGGGAAAGTCTCATGAAGAGAATCAATACGGCCGTATGAGTAGTATTTAAGTTGATGATGATGAAAAGACTAAAAATGATATGTGAAGAATTGTTGAAGCTCAGTCAATGGTTTAAGAAGGTAGTGGAATAATTACATGTTTATCAAGTGTAATGTTGTATAAGTAATCTCATGGTACCATGGAATAAAGAGACATCTAAGGATTGTTACACTATTGTCTTTCCTTGAGTTTTGAAAATGTATGATTAATGGTACCAGTATCCATTAAAGGATATTCATATATTTTTGGAATATAGATGATATGCGCATAATGAAGGGATAAGGAGAAAATTAAATGTTTGATAGTATTCATGAGCTCATGACTGATATAAGGAGAAGGTTATGTAATGGATTGAGTATATAGAATTTTTGGATTTTGGTATGTGGAAAGAGTTAACTTTTGACAGCATTCATGTTTTCACTAAGGTATAGTGGGTATTCATTTTTTCCAAGGAATACATGATTAAGGTATTCACATGATTGGAATGTGACCAACAAGATATATGGGGGATAAATGATGGTATTCACATGCTTAGTTGATGACATTTCAAGCAATCATTTTATTTATATTATGAGCTTGGACCGAAGTATTTTAGATAAGCCTAAAGATTGGAATGGATTATATTGGACATAAGTTAGTATTATTTAAGGATAGAACTTTTGATATTATTTAGTTTTAGAAAAAAGGACAACCTGCAGGACGGGCGACAGCCCATCGCGTCGGACAAGGCCATGGGAATCGAACCCACAACCGAAGTGCGACTGGCCTTTTTCGCCTACCACTAGCCTACAGGAAGTCCATGGTTAGTAGAAACTAGTTTTATTTTATTAAGCGGTATGATATATGAAGTGTAAGTTCATTTTTGGAACCATATAAGATTAATCTAACCATAATATGGACTTATAACTTTTGATAACCTTTTGTTTGAATGAGATGGAATGACTCATCATTCTATCACATGATCTACTAATGTATCACGAATAACAAATTAAACTTCATTTCTTTAAGGGATGAAGTGGAAATTGTTCAATTCACGAACAACAGTGAGATTTTACCAAAATCATGTAAGTATTTCTTTTAATTCATCAACTTTAGGGAAATGATCTTCAAAACCAAAAATGTTGTCCTAGTTCTCTTATATCTGATGAATCAGATGGTACCTTAGATAGTCACTAATTTATGGCTTTGTGACTGCTGGCTTTTCTATAGCCATGTTCTCTACCACTCTCTATCAGAACATGATGGTTATATTTCTCTTCCATGTCCATATTTTCTCCTATATGGAATCCCAGTGATGAGTTCCTTTGGGTAACCGTTATATTTCATACTTTAGTTTTTAATGTTCAGTTTTGGTATTTCTTTTTACGATGTGGGTTTTTATGAATAGTAAACGATTTATAACCCCGACGAATTTCGAGGGCGAACTTCATTTTAAGGGGGTTAGAATGTAACACCCCGAGATTTTATGAAAAATATTCCTTTTAATTTCATTAATGTCTTGTGTTATACTCTACACCAAAAGAAGCTTGCACAACACGCATCCTTGACTTGTCTTGCATTACACGCAATCGCGACCTTCCTCGATAGCGTGTGTTGTACGCAATACCGGGTTTTAATAAACAACGATATATTATTATAATATTGTCATGAACTAGGCGTTATGAATAGTATTAAATAAATTTTTTATTTTATAACATTATTATTCATCTTACACATTTTCTATAACTTGGTATAAGAACAAAATAAATCTTTTGGGTAAAATAAGTATTTTTCAAAAAATGATGTTTTGCCGCCTTTTGATGGCGCACCCACTTTAAATCTAGTTTTTGACATTTTTATATGTTCAATATGAAAAAATAAAATTCTTCTTTTGAATCAGGATATAAAAATTTACATTAGTTAAAGTTTTGATATTTTTCCGATAACTTTCATATTTTAATGAATAGTAAAAACACGCTATATTTTAATTAAAAACAAATTTTTTCATCGTAATATCTTATGTGGTTAAATTATAATATTGAATGGTTTTAAAGTATAAATAAAATATATTTTTACAATTTAATATAATGTATGTCATTAGCATTGATTTTACCTTGAATTCGTAGGTTAAATCAATTCAATCTTTTGCAATGTTTTAAAGAAAAACCCATTTTCTTTAGACAACGGGATTAATTTTAATTTAATTTCTGCATATTTTGTGTATTGAATTTGGAAAAGGGATTCCATATTTGGAATCAGTGTGTCCAAATTATGTTAATAAGCTACTTTTTATTTTTGGGCATTGTGAATAGTAACTACGGTAAATTTTATTTACTATAGTTAAAGTTAAATCGGGTAATTAATGGTAAATATAAGATTATAAAATTACCCTAAAACTTGGAAAAATCCTATTGGATGGCTAAAAGTAGACCCATATAACCTAAGGGTCGGATTAGATTCATTTTATGGACTTTTTTCCATGAAAATAATTTAATTATTATTACAACCAAAGAATGTGACAACATGTCACCTTCTTAAATCTTATAAGTATACTAATTTTAATTTAGTGATAAACTTCATGAAACGTCGAACATGAATAGTCTCCAGAAAGCTAATACAATTATCTACATCCTAGGAATTTGATTAGAATTTTTAGGGATTAAATAATTATCATTTATTATGACACAAATATGATGCAGTAATTGTCTTATTAATGAAATATTGACATAATTGATGTTATAAATGCCCAAATAAATGTAATTTGAGACTTTTTATGACTTAAAAAAATTTTAAAGGTTAATATGACATGTTATTGTTGATTTAAGTAACTTTTTTAGAACATATGATTCTGTTATGAATTTCATAAAAATCATGTACCAAATAGTGTCAAAATTGACATAAATTAGTTTTTAAAACAAATATTATATTATTAATTGTTATTTTATTCCTAAAAATCTAAGGTTCGACCAAATGACTTAGATAATGTTATATATATTAATAATAAACAACTTGGGGTTCTTTTGGCTTGATATAGTAAGTTTATTAACTATATAGTGTAAGAAAACAAAAAGACACGGTAAAGTTTAAATTATTTAACTTAGAGTTAAATCTAATTGATAACGTTAAACTAATAACCTAAACTTGTATAAATCCTATTGGATGAGAGGACTTCGACCCATACCCACTTTAGCTTCGAAATAATACCCTTTGGAACCATTATAAGACCTTAATATAAAATAATATTTTGAGATTTTCCTAAGGTGCCCCTCTCCTCCCTTATAAAAGGGCACCTCCTCCCTCTCCTCCTCACACTAATTTGAGCATTAAAGTTCAGACAACCCCTGCCAAAATCTCTTCTCCACTTCCATAGTATCATCCTAGAGGTCCTGGTCTTCTTCAAAGACCATACATAGTTCTTTAAGTGGAGGTTAATAAAAGGCGTGTCAAAAAGAGGTAATATCCATTACTGATCATTTTCAAATTCTTTCTTCTTCAACATCTTCTTCTTTAGTTGTCTCATGAAAAAGTAATAACATCAGTATTTCCTATATACTGATATGTTATTATAAATATTAAACAACTCTAATTAACCTTCTATCCATCCTATGGAAAAAGGAAATCATCGCGTGTGCGTACGTACGAAATATCGTCTCCACGCCGTGGTGTAATCTTTTTTCCGCCACCACCTTAATTGGATGGGTATAATGGTGTAATGAGTAACTATATATGATTATTATAAAGTTATATTGATACTGAAATAGTATACATACACTTAAACAGATGTTCACGATCATGAGAATGATGTCATCGCTCGTGCGCACGTACGGACTACCATCTCCACGACGCGATTAGATTCATTCTCCACGTTAACCATTCATGAATGATTATAAAGTATATATAATAAGTAATCATGAAATATATGACATAATAATGATACTGGATTTATGTGTATATATATGTATGTCATCTACTTAATTCCATTCAACTCAATAAGGAAACGAAAACAGCGTTCATTCATACGTACGGCCTACCGTCTCCATGAACGGTGTATTTATTTCCATTTACTGATTTATTATATATATGTATATTATGAATATATATTATATATAAATCATGTTTTATATTCTAGAATTAAGTAATTATGATCTAATTGATCATATTAATAATTACAAGTCATAACACGGACGACAAATGAAACAATTTTACCCAAAACACTCTTTAACATGGAATTTACAAAAAAACGGGTAATATAAAGTCATAAGTGAACCATATATGATATCATAACAATGAGTATTATTCTGGAATAAGTCAATGACATTATTTAAATCATTATACAGGAGGTTCGGACACTTACAAAGCAAATCGGACCTAAGGTAAGGGAAAATATCACAATCTCATTTTATCCGAGATTGTTTATATGTTGGTATCTAATGGGGTGTATTTTATCATACACATCCATGTTTCCTCAATATATCATATTGATTCCATCCACCTACAATTGTTTAAATCCAATTTTACCCTTCGGTGAGTTTTTAGTAAAAGATATGAAAGGAATCTTTTGTCGTTTTTCGTATGAGGTACTTTTTGACTTTTCCGAAAAAAGTACAAGAAGAATGTTTTTTTAACTTATACGGCATGAATGGATTTTTAAAACATTATTTACAAGATGCATACTTTACAAGTTTTCATGTTTATTTTTAATCAACTTCTTTTAGTTTAAAATTGTAATACATGTTAAGAAAGAAAAATATTTTTAAATTAGAAAGGATATTTTCCAAAAGAATGGAGTTCAAGTGTTTTATCAAAATTATTTTCCATCTATGATAATATAGGGTTCTGTTTCTATCCCTATCATTACATTGATTTGATTACATTGTGATGGAATTATTTTTGTGAATTCATTTATCTTATATGAATTGTTTTATGATGTCATGATGTTTAAGAATTCCATTTTTATTACATGGGTTATGCAATGATATATGATTTATGATTTCTGTGGCACACATAAGAATGGTTTCATTATGAGATGGGTGGGACCTATATCTCCCTCCAATTAATTGGGTAAAGATTTTATATCTCATGAGATAGACATGGCTGGAATGGTATGTTATACCAGTTCAGTGAAACAGGACTGAAATGAGGGTGACTCGGTTCAGAAATGGACTTTGTCCACTAAGATAGTCTTGGAAATGAGTCTTGACTAATAAGAAATTATTCTCTATGATTATGTGTGTATGACACAAAGTTTCATGTTTTAAGTTATGATTTTTGGGATTTCATTTCACTACTATGATTTATCACATGTTATGATATTATGATCTCTTTTGCAGGTTAAGATTTCCAAAATGTTGTGTTCTTATGAATATGATGTGTTTGATTTTTCTTTTGTTTACCCTTACTGAGCATTTGAGCTCACCCTTTTATGTTTTCTTTTCCCCAGGATATAAAGAAAGGTTTTAGCTAAGAAAATAAAGGGAAGATCTTTATGGGAGATATTGAAGATCTTTCACCATGATTAGAAGATTACGTTCCGAGTTTCCAAAGACACTAAACTATTACGGTCCTTGTGTGTGTGTTTTTGTTATGTAATAAGTATTCCGCAAATGTAATGTAATGTCCTTGTACGTTATGATTCGGGTCTCTACAGTTTATTCAGCAATAGAGATTCAAAAATAGTTACCATAGGAACAAGTTCCACAAGAGGTTTGAAAGAGGAATGTTCTCGAGACACATACTGTGTAGGAAGGATAAAACTATGGCCATGTTTTTATATTCACCAGACCTGATGATACATTATTTATTTAGAATAAATATTCCTATAGGAAATAAATATATCAAAATAATATATGCATGAAAATATAAATTAATATTAAATACTGGATTCCATGTATCAAAGTACAAGGGGAATTTTAATTTGAATATAGTGGTTGTTATTCATGTGAGACTATAAATGGTTGGTACATTCATAATACCCATAATGCTCGATTGGTAACATAAATTTTTCTTCCAAAGTAAATTATAATTTTACTTGTCATGTCTATGTTTTTTATCATTTTATTGATTATTTTATGTCAATACAACCATTCATTGAAGGTGTCTATTCAATGAAATTAAAAAAGGATGGTGACATCAAAACATTCCAATAAGTGGTGTATGTTACTAAAATAAAATTTAGGATTTATGAAAGAAACCTGATCATATAATATTCTTTTAGAATGAATATTTTCTATGTGTCTACCTAAGGTTAGTGGGATTTTAATTGTTTTCCATTTAAAATATGTTTGATAATATATAGATAACATCTGTTGGTCTTATAGTTACGAAAGAACAGGATGAAAGAAACTCTCCAAAAATTGAATTAAGGAAGAAATAAAAAATTTTAGGGAAAGGGATCTACTAATATAAATATAATGGTTTCTTAAGCCATTTAAACAGTATATATACTTATATTTTGTTGAAAAATACACATAGGGAAAATTTTATTGGGAATTATTACCAAAATTTTAGGGAATAAATCTATCCAATTATATATGTGATGCACAGCTATCATGTGGAATTGGAAAAATAATATTTTATTTTACCTAACTGTAGTCTAGTTTTTTACCCTCTGTAGTCTCCTAAAGAGGATTTCATAGAATTGTTTTTCACTTTTAATTAATGTTAATAATGGGGTGTTTATTTCAAAGTTGTTTGGTTTTGCAAACAAATGAACGAGATGAAAAAAATCAATTAAGAAAATTATTGAAAATAATTTTAAAACTCAAGTGACTGAAAACTAATATGAGAAGGGAGATCATTTTGGTTTCAGTTATACAATTTTAATTCTATACCAGTTATATTTTACCCAATGTTCTTCTTCTTAGTTGATTAATGTGAGATTTCAAGATTGATTCCTCTCACTCCCTTGGTCAAATGGTGATTGTGATAAAATACCTTACCAAGATCATATTTTTTTCTACTCTCGTTCCTTGTGCAATATAGTTGTAGGTAATATCCTAATCTTACTTAGTCAATACCTAATCAGGTCTGCCTTAACCCAAACAATCAATAACATCCAATACACCACCCAAACATACTGAGTATCATCCTGTACTTCACTACCAAGCCATGGTATATACCATATTATATAAACCAAAACAAAGTAGAGGGAGACAATTCTCATTTACCAAAGAATTAATTAATAAAATAATAAAAAACTAAATACAATCATAAATGCTAAAAAACAATGATTTGAAATTAAAAGAAACTTCACAGAATAAGGATGGAGTTTCTATTCAATAAAGTTAAATAATCCAACATTAAAAAATGTAAACCCAACCCCTCCCTAAAAACTAATATTTTTACCACACTATGTTATGTTTAATCAATAATAATGGTTAATAAGATGGCATTTCAAAATAAAGAAGAAGAACAAAGTTAAAAAGAAAAGCTGAATATTTGTCCTCCAGAATATGTCCACCAAATGTTTTCTCCTATGTGGCACACATCACTTACAAATCATGCCAAGGGCCACTCTTATAGGGTGTTCCATGTTAAATTTAATATTTCCCCATAAAATATAAAAATATTTCTATATGTAAAATAGTATTTAGGGAATAACAAATGAGTCAATATTTTTATATCCCCTACTTCCCCAAAAAATTCTTCAGTGTTGAGCGTACAATGGAAACCTTAATGACGGAATAAATCCATGAATTTTAATGTAAAAAAGATCCTTCTACCCCACATACAAATATATCCAAAATTGACTTAATTTAACGTTAATATCTCGAGTTATTCAGCATTTATTATGGTGGGGTACTCTCTGTTAGCCAGAATTATTTTTGGGCCTTTAGATGATTGAATCAGATCATGGTCCAGAACAAAACGTTGTATCCCATGAACATAAAAGTCCTAAAAATATTCACTTAAATTTTATTTATATTTTTTATGTTATGGATGAAATACCAATGTGATTAAAATCTGTTAGAAATATAGAATTTAGCAACTTTCGCATTTTAGATCAAAACATGCCAAAAACCCAAAATGTATGCAAATACCCTAAAACTGATAAATGATAGGGATTAAACCATTAAAAACATATAATAATTAGGAAAATATTATCTCTATCAATTACCCCACACTTAATACTAGGACTCCTGGATTAGTAAGCATTAAAATTAAATAAAATCAAATTCAAAACACTTTCCCATGAGATACACCAATTTCTTACTATGAAACATAAGATATAATTCCTCCTAAAACATTATTTCTAGTTATCCATTAAAATAATTCAATATAATTTCACATTATTTCTCTTACCATGCACACAATTTTCCTACCTCCCATTAATTTTCACTCATCTCATAAATTTCAATTCTTTTAACAATGCTTTTCTCATCCAAAAGCAAACAAGTATTTCCATAGGATTGATAAATTACTACATATCTACCCAATTTTAAAAATTAACTTGTAATTATCATGAGGGATTTATAGGGGTTTTTGATGGTTTTAGTTTTTAGTATTTAAAGGTTACAAATTCTAGGACAGAATTAGGAGGGATTGTCGCTTTTTGAAGAAAAAATAGCATGATTCTAATTATCACTTAGGTCTGGTATCCTTTTAAATCCCCTTATCAGAAAGTAATCTTATAAAAAATTATTAAAATTTCATGTATATCCCACACAATCAAAATTGTAGTAACCAAAATTTCAATCATCTCACACATAATTTTTCTTGAATGATCTAGATAGGAATAACTTTCTATAACCATTGGAAGTTCCAGAAAGGCGTAGATTATTTTATCATAAAATATTCTAAAAGGAACGTATTTCAAGAGAATTACTTATTAAAATAGTAAAATTATCTTTTCAGCATATTATGTTCTAGAAAAAGTGCCACTAAATAAGATAAAACAACATAATATAATTTCTCCCCACACTAAGGTTCACCAAGATCACGAAATTTCACTTCAAGAGCAGGATGGATATGGAAAATTGTATTATAATGTGGATAAAATAATAGGTAGTGTATGTATTTATAGAGATAAAAGTATTTAATGTACAAGGAAGTCCAGAATAAAAGATGATTCTATTTAAAATTGGGATTTGAAACAAAATAAACACCTCAATCATTTAGAACCCAAGTACCTAAAACACTCATTTTTTGACCAGAATTAATAAATTTCTAGTTAAAAAAATCATGGTTTGTTTCTCTATAAAATTTAGTTGAATCTAAATAAAATAAAAAAAACATAAGCCTCTTGGGAATGTGTTTTCAATGATTAAGATAGTGAACTGTGGAATGAGATTTGACAATTAGAAGATTTTTCATGAAATACCCCCAAATGTTTGAAATTGAAACAAATTATTTTTCAACATTCCTTTAAACTCAGTTTAATTGGATAAATTATAAATGATTATAATTTCATATCAAAGCATCAAAACACACAAAAATTTAAAAAGAATCACACTTAAATTTAAAAAACCGACTTTAAAAATATAATAAATCAAATGGAAAATTTGAAATCCTAAACTAAAATGGTTCCCTCTACAAAATATAAATTATGATGTTTTCTCAATGCATTCGTGTAATTTTTAACATGTAAGTATATTTTTAATTTTATTACAATAATAATTAAACTATTATAGATTAATTCGACCTGATATATTTTATTAATTAACTTGTTGGATGAGTGTAATATCCTCCATTGGATCTGGTGTTAAGTACCCATGAAATTTCATTAGCCTATGGCCACTAACATTGATGGTATCCTTCTCTCCATCCTTCAAAATTATCATATCATATACTGTATATAAATGAGTAACTAAAAATGTACTTTCTCATCTATAATAATGTTTTCCTGGAATCAACATGATTCATTAGTTGAATAATAGCACTTTGTCTCTGGGATGGAAGTCTTGTGGTTAGATCATCTTGTTATGGGATACTCTTTTTCTCTCATTGTAAATCCGGGATTTTTTAAAAGAATCCCTTCTAATTTCCACCAGCTCTTGAGACTGCAATAATCTATCTTTTCTTTCACTTTCAATATCCATATTCATCTTTCTCATAACCCAATATTCATTATGCTCATATTCTATATAATGTTAATATAATTTCACATAAATAATCCTCTAAGAACTCATTAATTTTGGGTTTGTTTAGGCTTTACTGTAAGTTCATAATGTATCATCCAACTAATGGCTCCAATCCTTCCAATTAGTTTTAAGAGTATTTTCCAAAATTCATTTGATTTCCCTATTTGATACTTCAACTTATCCATTAGTCATTGGATGATATGGAGTTAATGTTTTATCATTATCCCCATACTTTATTAGAAAAACCTCCTTTATCCTATTGAAAATGTGAGTCTCTTGATCACTAATGATGAATCTGGGAACTCCAATTCTAGAAAATATTTTATCCCTGAAAAAATCGCAAGCAACTATAGCATGATCAATTTTGGTTGGTTTTTCCTCCACAAATTTGGAAACATAATCATCTTTAATAAATATATAATAATTTCTAAATGAAATTTTGAAAGGTCTCATAAAATCTATCCCCTTTACTTCAAAATTCTCCCAAACATTTAGTATATCTTGACGAATTTCTTATCTCTTTGAAATATTTCCAAAAAACTAAAAAATTTCAAAACTATTACAAATTTCATGAGCATATTTAAAAAGTGTGGGCCAATAAATTCCAGATTCTAGAACCTTAATTTCAATTCATTGAGGTTAAAAGTATCCCCCACAAGCTAATATGTTAAAAATTCCAAGACAAATTTAATTTCACTTTTAGGAGAACATATTCTTATCACCTGGTCATTGTGATTCATCTAAAAAAATGGATCTTCCCAAATGTAAACATTAGATTCAGAGTTCAGTTTTTAAATATTGTGGGAATTTAAATGAGATGGGACATGGGATGTTACCAAATAATTGGTCAACATAGCATATCATAGAACTTATCCTTCAATCAAGTACACATACTCTCCTAGAATGTGATCATTCAGTGGGTCTTTTTCTGGAATTTCAACTTCAGTAGTGTTTTGAACACAACATAAGTGTTTAGATACTTGGTTCTCAGATCACTTCTTGTATTTGATTTTTATATTTAAATCATGAAGTAGTGTATTATATCCCACTATTAATGGTTTATCATCATCCTTCTTCAATAATATATGATCTTCATGATAAAAAATAGCATTATTTTTGTTTTAAGAAGATATCATATAAATATTTCTAAAGAATAGATAACTTCTAAAAACTCTTTTTTTGTGTTGGTCTAATTTAAGTGGTTTGTATCTAAGGTTCTTGATGAATATTCAATGACTTGTGGACTTTTCTCAAATCCCTATGAAATGACTACCCAATCTTCTTGCTTCTATGCATTACAAAGTAGATCGAATGATTCATACCAATTTGGTGGTTGCATCATTACCGGTGTAATCAATCTCCTCTTTGACACATTAAAGACTTCCATACAAGCAAAATTCAAGTAAAAATTTGAATCTTTCAAAAGTAATATACATATGAGAGATAAATATTATTTAAATCATTGATAATCCTCTTGTATAGTTCTTCATGACCGAAAAATTATCTATCATGTTTCACCCAAGTTGAGTAAGTTAATGAATTTATCACTTCTATTTTTTGAATTACCCACTTCATTTCCATTTTATGAAATCAAATTACCAAGGAAAATTTATGTGTCTATCATGAAATGAAACTTTTCAAAATATAAATGAATATTTTTTTAATTATTTTTTTAAACTTTTACCATATTTTCCAATCAATGGTCAAAATAATCTATAAACATTGTGAAATCATCTAAGAAAAGATCTAAGAAATATTCGATGTGATCAGAAAATATACTTACCATGAACCAATGAAATGTACCTACAGTATTAAATAAATCAAATGGAATACTTTTATATGAAAAGGTTCTTAATGTACAAGTAATGGTAGTCATATCTTGATCTTTGAGGGAAATGGGTACCTGGAAATAACCTAAATAACTATCCTAAAAGAAATAATGAGTTCTACTTGAAAATATCTTCGACATCTAGTAAATTAATTGGATAGGGAAATGACATTTTTGGGTGACCTGATTCAACATCCGGAAATCTTTGCATACGCTCTAGCTACTCTAAATTCTAAGATGTATTAATTCATACCTTTCATCCCTTATAGTGGTTAGGTTAGTGTTTTTGGAATTACATGAATGGGGCTAACACACTGTGAATCCAAAATATGATAGGTTATCCAAGATTCAAAAATATATCAATATTATTCGTCACAACCTCCATAAATGGGGGGATTCAACCTCCATTGGGTTCTCCTGATAGGTTTGTAATCTCCCTCCAGATGAATTCTGTGTGGGCATATTTTTGGGTTTATTCTTGGAATATCACCAAAATTCCACCCTTTGGCTTGTATATTTTCTCTCAAAATCGTAATCTATTAGGTCCACTAGGTTAGATACCCTGATAAGGGGGGTGAATCAGGGTGTGAAAGATTAAAAAAACTACCCCTATTGATCTTTTCTCGCTGTTAAGAAAGTCTCTATTCTCTCTCTTTCCTCCAGCAAAGTATAAACAGAAACTAAAGCATGCACATGACACAACAAATTTTACTTGGTTCACCCTCACTGGGCTATGTCTAAGGAGAATACACTGGAAATGTGTCAATTTACCAAATCCACTAAATGTGCACTTTTGTTTAAAAATTTTGGGATAGATAACTTCTATTCCAAGGCCCACTACCTTTATAATGTTTAGATTCAGCTCACTACTTTCCCAAGGGTAACTCCCTGTCTCTCTCTCTCTCTGGCTCACTGCCGGTGGAGAGGATTACCTTCTTCCTCTTCATTTTCTCACTACTCTGGAAAGGATCCACTCATAGTTTATAGACCTTTAGTTCTATTCATTATCACTAATGAATACATTCTATGTTGTATGTAGATGCTCTGTTGAAGTCCAACTTTCACACGTAGATTAATAACACATTGCACCAAAGGTATCGGGAAATCTTCCAGCTTTCACGCAGCCCTGCATCACTGTCGTGCTTCAACCACACCTAGTGTCCTTCTCTGAGAAGGCGTGAAAGTCTCGGTGCCCAAGTTAAAAATGGCGTGCAAGTTCACCTCAACCACTTGCGTGACACTATCTTCTGCAACTCAAAACTTGCGACACTCACACCCTTTTACGCCCAAACCAATTTTGACACGCAACCATCAACAGTCGCTCTTCTTCACAACCTGGCATGAAAGTGTAACCAAACTACTTGTGCAATGCCCCATTCTCTTCACAAAACTTCGGAGACTCCTTTCCTTTCTCCCCCAAACCACTCTTGGCACGCAACAAACAACTGGCGTGCAACTTCTACTACCGCAACCACACCACCACTTGCGCGACCACCACACCTGCATGATGGGAGCTTATATTTTATTTAAGTGTTGAACTTGTACAGAATGAGGAGGGTTCGACCTCTCTTTATAGGCATTTTGACACCCTGCACAATGGCACTCAAGTCTCCCCTCAGTGCACAAGTCTCGACGCACAAGGCTTTGTCGCGCAAGTCACTTGCGCGACCAACCATAAAACCTGGGCACCCCTTTTTCTATTTCCATATTTTGATGTTCTGATCTTGAAAACCATATGGCGCAAAATTTCCCTCTCCTTTAAGAAAATGGTGTTCTAGTACCTTTTCCAAAACTACTTTTCTCTTTTTGTTGATTTTCAGGTCCAAAAATGTGGCAAACACTAGAAAACGGTGCCATCTTCTATCTTCTCTTTTTGTACTGCCTTTAGACCATCCATTCCTTTGTCGACGTTCTTGAATAAAACATGGATCATTAACCACAACCCTTTAACTCGACACGCCACCTTGAAATCCCCTTTGTCAACAAATTTCTACGTCATGGTTTGCTTTGTCATCAATCACAACATAGATGTCGACTTTGTCAACAAACACAATCACCTCAAGAAAATGCTTCAATGATTCCTTGAGTGATTTTTCCCAACACAATCAATGATTCTTATTTTTTTGAGAAATATTATTAAGAATTATCACTAATAATTAATCTCCCTCTAGAGGCATATATATTTCAAATCAATACTGTGCAGTTTTAGTTCTAGATATAGTGGATTCTTATGGGATGAAATTAAATTAGGGTTCCAATTTCAAAATTCTATACATATTGAACACAAAAAGTCATATCATATTCTTAATATTTTAACATATCATCAATGAATTCATTTTTTACCCCTTTCTGCAACATGAAATCATATTCTATGGTGTTTTGGCTATTCACATGTTTAGTTATATTTTAAATGAAAAATCATCTCCTATGTCTAAGAATTCATGGAACATACTTTATTCCCCAATAGGTCTGTCACCAACATCATTGAATAGTCAAATGAGTGAGTGATCATTTGACAGGTTCATTATGGATTCAAATATATTTATGGGGACAGTGTTATCTCCAAACTCCATTATGAGTGTCCCTTTATAGACATTAATGAAGGTTTTTGTTATTTTTAAGAAATGTGTCCCCAAATAATGATTGAGTGTAATGGGATCCTATTTTATTGAATATTAATAACATATAATTTATCTTGGAATAAAATATCTTTATCTTTCACAAGGACATCTTCCAAAACTCGTAATAGGAAAATTATTGATTTGTTTGCAAGATGGACCACCACTCTTGTGGGATTGAAGTCTCCCATATGCAATGATTTGTATAATGGGTGAAAAAATACATTAATTAAGAAACCTATACCACATAATTTATTAGATAAGTTTAAATATTCATTGGTTCATAGAATGTAAAACATCTCTTGATCTTGAAATTTGGTTAGAAACTGGGGTTTGACTAGTGTTGAGACAATTTTTCCCTATGTTAAACCACTCATTCCCTTTAAATCTATTTTTTAGGTGAAAAGATACCGCAAAAATCATAACATTGAATTTTATTGATTTATTCGTGTAGGGGGTTATTAATTTCGACTTTTGGGAACGTGTCCAAAATTTCTTTTTGAAGCGATTCTTCTTATAATGTCTTTGATTTGGTAATATTTGATAGAAATTAGGGGGTAAGTCATCCTCATTCCTTTGTTTCCTCAACAATGGTAATTTTTATCTCCTAATTCTTGTCCTATCCTTCTCCTCCTCCTCATTGTACCCTTTTTCTAGGTTAATTTTCACAAAATTTTCAGAATTCCTAAATGATCTCTCCTTCAACACAGGTGGTCTTGTTTCATGTTCAAGATTGGCTGGTGGTGGTAGTTTTTTTCAACATCTTTTTATTATCATGATGGAATTAACATTTGGATTTTTCACTGTCTATGTTGGTACTTTTCCATGATTATTTGTTAAAATGCCTATAAAAAATATGAATTGATCAGTTTTCTTAGAAATATTATTTTCCAAACATGAAACTTTGGATCGCAGCTGCTTCCCTTTGGTTGTAGGTGAACATTTACAAGACTGGTCATAAATATTTCATTAGAATGGTGGATGTTGAAAGGATTTTTGTTTTTGGAAGTGTTTGTTATAGTTTTTTTAGAATTTAAGGGGTTCTGTTATTGTTTTTTGAGATGGCGGTAAGTATTTGTTTTATTGGAATCCATATCTTGGTTGGGTTTGGGGTTAACGTGGATGATTTGGTTGAAATTTTATTTCCAGATAGACAGAAAGACAACTTTTTGTCCCTTATACTTTGGAAAAATTGTTAGAGTAATTATAACTATAAGATCATAATCCACATAACTGAGTCGATCCAGGTTGCCCTTTCACTTGGTTCAATGCCATTTGCCACACTAACCTCATCTGTTCACGCATTTTTCTTTTTATTAAATATATTGAATTTGATATTATCACTTCACTGATTCCCCTTGTGCGTAAAAATCTTGTTCCAAATTGTTGAGAGTTTTGACCAATTTTCTAAATTATAACTTTGACATCAACATGTGACTTTTAGATTAGGGCTCCTCTAGATGAGGTATCTAGAATATTTCAATAATTTTGGATAAGTCTTCTTATAAGACCACAAGGAATTGGTGTTCCTCCATTTCATGATGTGGGCATCTGGAAAAAAGCATATTGAAATATACAAGTAATCATAGATGGTGTCTTGTGTTCATTATAGTAAAACATAAATCTATTTTTGATGGCAGTCCTCATATATGTATGAAATAATCTATAGTGGAAGACTATTTTTAGATATTTCAAATCACTGGTCTCACTTTGTTTAATATTGTACAACTATACATATTTCTATACTCAATGTGAGAAGGTGAATACCCTCCACTGAAATTGGACTTTAGATACAAGGCCCCAGCCTTAAACCTTACTTAATCTTGAGTTATTACTAGATTACACATTGAGGATCATTTCAGGTTTAGAGTTTTAGAGAATTAGATCATAAAACTTGCATTACATTCCACATTTAAAAAAAGTGGTTACAATAAAGATAGTATTCATTTTTCCCATAAATGGAAACATATTTAAAATAAAACATGGATTCTTTATTGACACTTCCTTGACACTATCATCATATCGTGTACCCTTCCCTTGACCTGTGAAAAACATTTCAAAAACATGGGATGAGCATAAAAACCTCAGTAAGGGATATAAAAATATGGAAAGGAAACATGAGTACATGTATACACAAGAATCAATGAAATCATACTCTACTCATAAAACATAATCACTTTAACATACCTCATCAAATCATGAATAAATCATAGAAATCATAAGAAATAAGGGTAACTTGAGGCATTCATAACATTTTTACATAGGGAGTAACCCTCTTGGTTACGTTTGGAATACCCATCACAGTATATTCCCTAAATCTCTTCGGAGAAACCTTAACGTTTAACTCCTTTGCATTACCCAATGCATTGGAGATCTATATCGGGCTCACCCGCCCTTAGTTTATCATGGAACCACCCGTCTTCATAATAATGCCCAAGAACCACAACATAATCGTATCACATAAAACATGCATAAAGGAAACATAACATTTCCACCATTCAATCACAAGATATCAATACAACACATTGATATAAAAACATTATGAAAACCATTTTCAATACAAAATAAAAGAAAAGTAAAACATGGTATTTATTTTTCTTTTAAAAAGAAGGTATGTCTTGTAGAGGAATCCGAAACTCAAATAGTGGTCATGACGGTGGAGAAGTCATTGTCACCGCATACGTACGACAAAAACATTCCCTTTTGTCATTTAGTAAAATTCTTCGTATAAAAAAATATTCCTTTTGGATAAATGTAAAATTCAAATGGGTTTATACACCGTATAAAATAAGGTTGTGTATAAAACAAAATGTGCCTCAATGAATGGAGGTTGAGATGAAGTCCCTTACCTCGGGTCCGACTTGACTCGATCATTTTTTAATCTCCAAAATAATAAACTTGAGTTAATTTCTACTTTCATAAGAACATTTTTCAATTTCATTATTCCTTTTATGTCACTTATTACCATGTCATGAACACTATGTTATTATTTAAGTTAATAACGGTCGTTTTAACGATCATTGGTACTTGAGTCAAAAATAAACTCTTTATAATTACAAGTTTTTCATGTGGTAAAATATCGATTATATCCAGAATTTTATTCATGATTTAGATATCATATATATCATATATATCTAGTACATGCATGCATTTATAATATTACATAACATTTAGAGGTTAGAAATTAAATGCATTGTTCATTGAGATGGTAAGTTGTACGTACGCATGAACGCTACTTTCATTTCTATGTCATATTAATGGAATTAAAACTACATGAGAGATGTTTATATTTTAATTCCAGAATTATATTAATCATTTATATGTAACATAAATCATATATATCCATTATATATATTTACATATTGTAGTACATTACATTTGGGGATAAGAAATGAAATGCACCGTTCATGGAGACGGTAAGCCGTATGTACGCATGGACGCTACATTCATTTCTACCTCATACTGTAATGGAGTTAAAACATAATGATACATAATAGTATTATAATTCCAGTATGTTATCATATATAATATCATTAAATCTATCCTTTATACGTACCATATATGGTATTAACGAATCAAATCACTTTGAGGGGGTGGTAGTCCGCACTTCCTAAAATGAAGATATCGCGTTTACCCATAATGGAAACCATAAAGGCATGCCATAAATGAAAAATACCAAAGATTAAGTAAAACATAAACATATTATATATCATATATAAATATATTTACATCTTAATGGCCACCTTTAAAGGAGTTATATGAGTGTAGAACAATCATCGTTTCGTGAGGCAGAAAGTCGCCATCCACAGAAACAGTATGTTCTTTAACCATTAGATGTAGGTGTGTGTAAGTGTGTCTAGAACCCTTCGTATAACAAGATCCTAGTATATTGAAGATAATGGTGTTGTTACAAAATAAAATAATAAAAAGAGTTTAGGGGGTTGGAGAAGAAAAATAAAACATAAGAACATAAGAGAAGACACTGCCTTTAAATCAGATAACTCTTTTTGATTTTAGCTCAAAGGCTTCCTTGAGAAGCCTTCTGCCCCAAGTGAGGATTCTAGGAGTAAGAGAGGGATGTGGACAGACAAAATGAGTAGGTTTTGGCCGAGCCAAATGCTTGAGAAGTGTGGGTAAGTAGGTAGAGGTGGGGGCCTTTTATAAGAGGAGAGGAGGGGTACTCATGGAAAGTTACAAAATGTTGCTTTATTTTCAAAAGATTTTCGGATTTTAAAGGTCCCAAATTGATTTATTTCGATGATAAGGTGATAAGGGTTCGAAACATACCAAACCAATAGGTGTTGGACAAGTTTAGGTCTTATATTTTACATTATCTTTTCATTTTATTTAAATCGTGAAATAATGAGGTCATCGCTGCATCATCATGATGTCATAAATAATTTAATTTATTTAATGTCTAAAAATTATAAAAAAAAATACAATGATGTAGTAAATCTTTTTTTCTTTCCAATGACTATTTATAGCCAAATATCTGACTTCTATAACCCCAATTAAAAATTGTTTTAGTAAAATAACTCATGTTTGTGACATTTTTACTTTAACATTAAATTAAAAGATATTAATGTCATTTTCCTTTCAAAGTGGATCCATGGAGTCCCCATGTTTACCCATGGATTGTCTTGGTCGGCCATTCCACATCCAATAAGGGTAGGACATGTATCTAGGTCATTTTATATTATTAAAACATTATTCTTACCTTAAATTACACTAATTACCTCTAATAGCGATTAAAAACATAAAAGTTACTATTCACCAAAAAATTATTTTAATCCCATTGAGACAAATTTTTATTCTTAATGACAACCATGTATGTTGGATTTTTGAAATTCAAAACACAGAGGTGGTAAAATTTCATTTAAACGAAAAATCAGTTTTTAAGTACCACTTAGTGGTTTCACTATTCATCAAAAATTGAAGTTTTTCAGAAAAATACCAAAACTTCACCCTAATCTATATTTGATATTCCGAATTCAAAAATGATGTCTATTTTACAAAATTAAAAACATATAAGTTGAATTAATTAATTTAATAATTAATTCCTGCTGTCAGAGTAAATAGCGTGTTTTTTATGAAATAATAAGTATCAAAAGATTGACACTAGTTTAAGTCCACATTCAAAGAGAAATTAATTCCAAATACCACTATTGAATTAAATGGTAAAAATATATTTTAATTTAACTTTAAAACCAATTCAAAAGATAATCTAACCATATAATTAAATTAGATGAAAAAGTAGTTTTGATGTAAAATGTAGTATATTTCACTATTCATTAAAAAAATGAACATTGTCAGAAAAATACCAAAAAATTATCCAATGTAAATTTAAATGTCCCAATCATAAATAAAAAGTTTATTTTGACAAATAGAGCTTCTCAAATTGTCAAAAGTTTGATTTAAAAATGGTTTTCCATCAAAAGCAGTAAAAAATCTTTTAAATATATTAGTTTATTCCATGCTTAAGATTGGATTTATTCTCATTTTAAGCCTCTAAAACACTATCTAATTCATTAGCATACGTAGATAAAAATATCTATTATTCAGTAATTACTTGGGATGTTACATCCTTCCCCCCTTTAGAAAATTCTGTCCCCGCAATTTATTTACTTATCGAATAAGTGCGGGTTTTTAGCCCTCATTTCATTTTTATATTCCCATGTGGCCTCTTCAATCATGTGGTTTTTTCCACAAAACCTTTACCTGATGAATCACCTTATTTCGTAACACTTTCTCCCTATGGTCAAGAATCTGGACTGATTGTTCCTCATAAGATAGGTTCTCTTCCAGCTGAACTATCTCTGGACTCAAAACATGAGATGGATCTAGAATATACTTTCTCAACATCGAAACATGAAAAACATTGTTTACCAGAGATAAACTCAGAGGTAAAGCCACTCGGTAAGAATCTGATCCAACTCTCTCTAGAATTTCATATGGTCCAATTAACCTTGTACTCAGCTTTCCTTTCTTACCAAATCGCATCACACTTTTCCATGGTGAGACTTGGAGAAAAACATGATCACCTACCTCAAAAGAGAGATCATTCCTCCTGTTGTCCGCATAACTCTTCTACCTGCTCTGAACTGTTCTCATGTGCTTCTGTATCAGCTGAACTTTTTCTGCCAACTCTTCTACCAATTCTGCTCCCATCAGCTTCCTTTCACCCACTTCATCCCAAAAAGTTAGAGTTCGACACCGCTTCCCATATAATGCCTCAAATGCTCCCATCTGTATAGTGGAATGAAAACTGTTATTATATGAAAACTCAACCAAAGAAAGATGTTGGCCCCAACTTCCCTGATAATCCATCGAACAAGCACGTAGCATATCTTCAAATGTCTGAATTGTTCATTTTGGCTTCCCATCTGATTGAGGATGAAAAGCGGTACTAAAATTTAATTCAATACCCAACGACATCTGAAGGCCTTTCCAAATGTTAGAAGTGAACCTGGGATCACGGTCAGATAAAATGGAGAGAGGAACTCCATATAACCTGAATATCTCTTTAAGATACAAAAGGGAAAGTTGATCTAGGGAAAAAATTTCTCGTATGGAAAGGAAATGAGCAGATTTAGTTTAGCGATCAACAATAACCCATATTGCATTATTACCTCGTGGTGTCTTCGGCAATCCCACAATGAAGTCCATGGATATATTCTCCCATTTCCACTCCGGCACTGGTAAAGGCTGAAGAATCCCTTTCGGTAAATGTCACACTGCTTTAACCTGCTGACATGTCAAACACTTCACAGTAAAATCAGCAATATCTATTTTCATTCCATCCCACCAGTAATACTCCCACAGATCTATGTACATCTTAGTACTGACAGGATGAACTGAAAATGGAGAACTATGGGCTTCACATAACAACTCTCTCTTCAACTGTGAATCACAAGGAACACACAATCTCTTCCCAAATCTCAAAACGCAATCATTATCAATGTTTAATTTAGGAAATTACCTTTCTGAACCAGCTCTACCTTTTTCTACAACTCACTATCTTGCTTCTGTGCTTGCTTGATTCTGTCTGATAGAGAAGATTTCACTGATACCTGAAACAAAACAGAATGAAATCCTCCACAAACAACTTCTATTCCAAAGTTCATTAAACCCTTAACCATAGGATCACGTTCCAAATGCAACATTGTTAATGAAGCATTGCTTTTTGGACTCAAAGCATCATCCACTTTATATTCTTTTCCCAGATGGTAATGAATTGTACAATCATAATCCTTGATTAATTCTAGCCATCTCCTCCGTCTTATGTTTAATTCTTTCTGAGTGAATATATACTTTAAACATTTGTGATCGGTATATATTTCACACTTTACTCTATACAAATAATGCCTCCAAATTTTTAAAGCAAAAACTACAGAAGCTAATTCCAAATCATGTGTAGGGTAATTTACCTCATGAGTTTTCAAATGTCGTGAATCATAAGCAATTACCTGATCATTCAGCATTAGGACACAACCAAGTCCTTTCAATGAAGCATCACTATAGATAACAAACTCACCATTCCTGGAAGGTAGTTCCAAAACCGGAGCATTCACCAATCTTCTTTTCAATTCCTGAAAACAATCATCGCATTATTTTGTCCAGATAAACTTAACACACTTCCGAGTTAGCTTAGTCATTGGACTAGATAACCGTGAAACATTTCTAACAAACCATCGGTAATAGCCTTCCAAACCAAGGAAGCTACTAATCTACGTTACATTTGTGGGTCTTGGCCATTCTTCAACAACCATTGTTTTTGCCGGATCAACAGTTATCCCATCTTTAGAAACAATGTGTCCAAGGAAAGAAATTTGTTGTAACAAAAACCCACACTTGCTGAATTTCCCATTCAATTTCTCTTCTTTTAAGGTTTTCAAAATAACCCTTAAATTTCTTTCATGATCCGCTTTACTTTTAGAAAACACCAAAATATCGTCATTGAAAACCACCACAAACTTATCAAAGAACTCATGGAAAATTCTATTCATTAAGTCCATGAATACAGTAGGTGCATTGGTTAGCCCAAAATGCATTACTACAAATTCATAATAGCCATATCTTGTACGAAACGCGGTCTTCGGAACATCTTCTTCCATTTCCTTCAACTGATGGTACCCCGATCTCAGGTCAATCTTTGAAAAATACTGAGCTCCCTGGAGCTGATACAACTTCATTTGATGGCCCGACATCTGCTGAAGTAGTTTCAAAGTATTTCACCACCCCTTTATACTTGTAGTATAACTTCTTCCCATCACTCGAGCTCTTTGTCGGACACCCATTTGCATAGTGACTTATCTCATTGCACTTAAAACATTTCACTAACTATAAATCAAATTTGGACTTACCAGCACCTTGATCTTTTTCAGTGAAATCACGAGCCTTATGTCCCATCTTACCACATATGTAGAACTTTCTAGAATTCATAAGACATTCCCCAGCATGCCTTTTCCCACATTTATCACAAACTAGAAACTTAGTTTTCTTACCATGATACTTTTTTGAAGAATTCTTTCCTTTCTCCTGCCACCTCGGTCTCTTCTTCTGTTCGTTGTTATAGAACACTTGATCATCAGAAAACTAAATTTCCACCTTCTCAGCACATCGAACAAGCTTTTCATAACTTTTGAACTCATGAGAAGCTAATGCCCTTCGATATTTTGGCATTAATCCTGAGTAAAAACGATTCATTTTGCTATCAAGGTCTCGGATAAAATTTGGAGCATACCTTGCCAATCGAGTGAACATTTCTTCATAGGTAGCCACTGAGTCTTCCTCTATCCTCAATTCCAAGAATTTCTTTTCTATCATAAGTCGAACATCCTTAGGAAAATACTTCTCAAGAAACATACCATTAAATTCATCCTAATTGAGAGCATCAATCTCATCATCATCCCTGACATTTTTAACCATCGACCACCACTGATCTACTTCACCCTCCAAACGGTAAATATCATGACTAACCTTTTGATTGTCTGAACACCCCATGACATCGAAAATATTCTCCAGCACTTTAATCCACCCTTCAGCTAGCACAGGGTCAGATGATCCTCTGAATGATAGAGGATGTTGCCTCATGAAATGTTCCACCACTGACATGTTCCTCTGCGGTTGATCTGGCTGATCTCGTGCATGGATACCACCACCATTTATCGCTTGAGTCAACTGCTCCATTACTACAACAAACCATTCAGTTCCAATTACGACCATCTCAGGATGCTGATTCGGAAGGTTATTTCCTTCTGTATGCCTTCTTAGCACTGCTTCCCTGTTTCTTCTGTGGAAAACCATTCTGAACAAACATGTCCTAGATGAAGCAACGTGGTAATCTTCAAATGCTATATCATTTCAATTTGACCATAAAAAAATATTTTTGGATAATCATTTAATAAAATTCTAACTCCTAAATTTATCTAAACCGACCTATGATACCAACTCTAAGGCACCATCCTTAAACCTTACTTAATCTTGAGTTATTACAAGATTACACATTGAGGATTTTTCATGTTTAGAGTTTTAGAGAATTAGATCATAAAACTTGCATTTCATTCCACATTTTAACAAGGTGGTTACAATAAAGATAGTATTCATATTTCCCATCAACGGAAACATATTTAAAATAAAACATGGATTCTTTCATGACACTTCCTTGACACTATCATCATATCATGTACCCTTCCCTTGACCTGTGAAAAACATTTCAAAAACATGGGATGAGCATAAAAATCTCAGTGAGGGATATAAAAATATGGAAAGGAAATATGAGTACATGTATACACAAGAATCAATGAAATCATACTATACTCATAAAACATAATCACTTTAACATACCTCATCAAATCATGAATAAATCATAGAAATCATAAGATATAAGGGTAACTTGAGGCATTCATAACATTCATACGTAGGGAGTAACCCTCTTGGTTACGTTTGGAATACCCATCACAGTATATTCCATAAATATCTTCGGAGAAACCTTAACGTTTAACTCATTTGTGTTTCCCAATGAATTGGAGAGCTATATCGGGCTCACTCGCCCTTATTTTATCATGTAACCACCCTTCTTCATAATAATGCCCAAGAACCAAAACATAATCGTATCACATAAAACATGCATAAAGGAAACATAACATTTCCACCTTTCAATCACAAGATATCAATACAACACATTGATATAAAAACAATATTAAAACCATTTTCAATACCAATATAAATGAAACGTAAAACATGGTATTTATTTTTCTTTTAAATAGAAGGTATGGCTTGTAGACGAATCCGAAACTCAAACAATGGTCACGGCGGCGGAGAAGTCGTTGTCGCCGCATACGTACGACAAAAACATTCCCTTTTGTCTTTTAGTAAAATACTTCGTATAAAAAAAAGATTCCTTTTGGATAAATGTAAAAGTCAAAGGGGTTTATACACCGTATAAAATAAGTTTGTGTATAAAACAAAATATGCCTCAATGAATGGAGATTGAGATGAAGTCCCTTACCTCGGGTCCGACTTGACTCGGTCGTTCTTTAATCTCCTGAATAATAAACTTGAGTTAATTTATAATTGCTTAAGAACAATTTTCAAGTTCATTATTCCTTTTATATCACTTATCACCATGTCATGAACACTATGTTATTATTGATGTTAATAAAGGTCGTTTTAACGATCATTGGTACTTGAGTCAAAAATAAACTCTTTATAATTACAAGTTGTTCATGTGGTAAATTATCCATTATATCCAGAATTGTATTCATGATTTAGATATCATATATATAATATATATCCAGTACATTCATGCATTTATAATATTACATAACATTTAGAGGTAAGAAATGAAATGCACCGTTCATGGAGACGGTAAGCCATACGTAAGCATGAACGCTACTTTCATTTCTATGTAATATTAATGGAATTAAAACTAAATGAGAGATGTGTATATTTTAATTCCATAATTATATTCATCATTTATATGTAACATAAATCATATATATCCATTATATATATGTACTTATAATAGTACATTACATTTGGGGATAAGAAATGAAATGCACCGTTCATGGAGACGGTAAGCCGTACGTACGCATGAACGCTACTTTCATTTCTACCTCATAAATTAATGGAATTAAAACATAATGATACATAATAGTATTATAATTCCATTATGGTATCATATATAATATCATTAAATATATCCTTTATACGTACCACATATGGTATTAACGAATCAAATCACTTGGAGGGGGCGGTAGTCCGCACTTCCTAAAATGAAGATATCGTGTTTACCCGTAATGGAAACCATAAAGGTATGGCATAAATGAAAAATAAAGAAGCTTAAGTAAAACATAAACATATTATATATCATATATAAATATAGTGACATCTTAATGGCCACCTTTGAAGGTGTAATATGAGTGTAGAACAATCATCGTTTCGTGAGGCATAAATTCGCCATCCACAGAAACAGTAAGTTCTTTAACCATTACATGTAGGTGTGTGTAAGTGTAGCTATAATACTTATTATAAAAACATCCTAGTATATTTAGGATACTGGTGTTGTAACAAAATAAAATAATAAAAATTGTTTATGGGGTTGGTGAGGCAAAATAAAACATAAGAACACAAGAGATGACACTACCTTTAAATCGGGTAACTCTTTTTGATTTGAGCTCAAAGGCTTCCTTGGGTAGCCTTATGCCCAAAGTGAGGCTTCTAGGAGTAAGATAGGGATTTGTAGAGGCAAAAGGATCAGGTTTTGGCCGAGCCAAAGGCTTGAGTGGTGTGGGTAAGGAGGTATAGGTGGGGGCCTTTTATAATAGAAGAGGAGGGGCACTCTTTGAATGTTAAAAAAAGTTACTTTATTTTCAAATGCATTTCGGATTTTAAAGGTCCCACATTGATTTATTTCGAGGATAAGATGATAAGGGTTCTAAAGATACCCAACCAATAGGTTTTTCATAAGTTTAGGTCTTAAATTGTACATTATCTTTTCATTTTATTTAAATCGTTAAATAATGAGGTCATCGCTACATCATCATGGTGTCATAAATAATTTAATTTATTTAATATCTAAAAATTATAAAAAAAAATACTATGATGTAGAAAATTTTTTTATCTTTTAAATTACTATTTATAGTCAAATATATTACTTGTATAACCCCATGTAAAAATTGTTATAGTAAAATAACTCATGTTTGTGACATTTTTACTTAATCATTAAATTAAAAGATATTAATGTCATTTTCCTTCCAAAGTGGCTCCATGGGGTCCCCAAGTTGACCCATGGATTGTCTTGGTCTGCCATGACACATAAAATAAGGTTAGGACATGTTTATAGGTCATTTTATATTATTAAAACATTATTCTTACCTTAAATTACACTAATTACCTCTAATCCCGATTAAAAACTTAAAAGTTACTATTCACCGAAAAATTATTTTAATCCCATTGAACCACATTTTTCTTCTTAAAGACAACAATATATGTCGGATTTTTTAAATTCATAACATAGAGGTGGTAACATTTCATTTAAACCAAAAATCAATTTTTAAGTACCACTTAGTGGTTTCACTATTCATCAAAAATTGATGTTTTTCAAAAAAAATACCAAAACTTCACCCTAAGATATATTTGATATTACAAATTCAAAAATGATGTCTATTTTAATAAATTCAAAACATATAAGTTGCAATAATTAATTTAGTAATTAATTCCCGATGTCATAGCAAATAGCGTGTTTTTTATGAAACAATAAGTATCAAAAGATTGACACTAGTTTAAGTCTAATTTCAAAGTGAAATTAATACCAACGAACACTATTGGATTAAATGGTAAAAATATATTATAATTCAACTTTAAAACCAATTCAAAAGATAATCTAACCATATAATTAAATTAGATGAAAAAAGCAGTTTTGATGTAAAATACTGTATTTTTCACTATTCATTAAAAAAATGAACATTGTCAGAAAAATACCAAAAAATTATCCAATGTAAATTTCAATGCCCCAATAATAAATAACAAGTTTATTTTGACAAATAGAGCTTATAAAAGTGTCGAAAGTTTGATTTAAAAATGGTTTGCCATCAAAAGTACTAAAACAATCTTTTAAAAATATTAGTGTATTCCATGCTTAAGATTGGATTTATTCTCATTTTATGCCTCTAAAACACTATATAATTCATTATTAGACATAGATAAAAATATCTATTATTCATTACTTACTTGGGATGTTACATTAGGAGCTCCTCATGGCCTAAATCTTCAGCATATAAAGTAGAATTCCTGGATATACATATTTGGATCTTCTCCTATCATTAAATTAAAATTTTGTAGCACAAGAATCATATAGACACATAATTTAACATCATTTGGTGAAATTGGTTCTATGAATTGGTTATTTTGAATGAAAAATTAAGGTGTGTGTAGATCGTGTTGGGTTTGGTTGGGATTATCAGCCATGATTTAATGTTTAGAGTGAGCACTAACAGTTTCACATTAATTTGATATGTTTATTTCGAAAAAATCAATTTGAATTTTTTTTTCTCAATTTGGTTAGTATTATTTCAATTCTAGGATCAAATTCAATTAATTGGTCTGTTGAACTATGGGTCAATTGGTTTTAAAAAAAATACTTTTTTAAGTTTTTCTATTGCATTAGCTCCCTATAAATGATTCAATGTTTGACACAGGCCAATCATGGGGTGTGGAAGAATAATATTTTATATTACCTAAGTATTGTCTAGTGATTTACCCTTAGTAGTCTCCCAAAGAGAAGTACACATAAAAATGTTTCTCACTTTAAATTATAGGGGAAATGGTGTGTTTATTGTAAATTTGTTTTGTTTTGAAAACAAACAAAAGATATGAAACAAAAAAATCAATTAATGAAATGATTAAAAAGATATTGGAAACCCTGGTGATTGAAAACTATTATGAGAATGGTGATCAGTTCGGGGTATATTTTCCCATTGTAATGATACCCTAGTACTATTTTTATCAATCCTATTATACTTAGTTGATTAAAGGTGATTTCCCAATAATTTCATCTCACTAAATTGGTCAAATGGTGATAGAGATTGAAAAGATTACAAAGATCTTTGATTATTCTACTCTCCTTCATTTTTCCAAATATTATAAGTGAATATCCTCAGTTGACTTAGGTAATGACCAATTGGGATTTGTTTATCCCAAATAATCAAGAACATCCAGTACCACTCCCAGCCATACTGATGATTATTGAGTACTTCACCACTGAGACAGGATCTATTAAGTCATATATAAACTTGAACCTAATTTAGGGATATAATGATCATTGACCAATGAAAAAATCAATAACAGAATTAAATAACAAATACTAATGTAATTTCAAATAAAAACTATTGTAATAACTAGAAATCCACTTCACAAAAGAGAGAAAGGGTTTCCATTCAAAAAAGTGAAATAACGTAATAAGTGAAATATATACGACAAAAGATTCCCTGATAAAACACATTTTTAACCCACCATGGTATGTTTAATGAAGAATAATGGGGAAGAAGAAGGCATTTTAAATCTAAGAAGAAGATAAAAGAAAAGAATGAAATGCAGGAAATTCATCCCCCATAATCTATCCATTGAATGTTTTCTCATATTTTTCACACCTCTCCACCGAATCATTACTAGGTAATTTCTTATAGGTTATTACAAATTTAATTTCCTTTCTCCCCTTAACATATCAAATTCATTGGATGGATACAGTATTTTTTTAAAGAATAAATAACAAGTCAAACTTTTTCCATATGAGGCTTCCCCAAATATTCTTCTAATGTTGAGCATTAAATGGCTTCATTAATGAGTCTATAACTATATAAAATTTAATTTGCAAACTCTTCATAAAGACCTATTCCAAATATATCTATAGTCACATTAATTGGATGTGTATTCCTGTTTTATTCATCATTTACGGAAGTGGGGTTCACTCTGTCGGTCAGAATGATTTCCCACCTTGGTTTATCATTTTGGGACTTAATATGGATTGATTAGCTCATGGTCCTAAAAATAAAGTTTTATCCCATGAATATATAAATACTAAAAAATAATCAATTCAATGGAATCTATATTTAAAAATTGATGCAAAAAATACCAAAGTGATTAAAATCTGTTATAATTCCATAACTAAGAAAGTTTCGCATTTTAGACCAAAACACCCCAAAAATCCAAAATTCATTCAAATACATTCAAATTGATAAATTGGTAGCTATTAAACCATTGAAAAAATATAAAAATTTATGAAAATATTATATCTATCAACATTCATGGGAATATGAGGATGTTAATATTTCGAGGTGAATTTCATATGCTTCTGTGATGAATTAATCGCATATGCCATGATATGTATAGGATATGATATTTCCAATATATACTTTATGGTAGAAAAAATCAATTATAACAAGGATAACTATAATTTGAGAATTTATAACTACACATTTATACCGTAATAAGTACAAAAGTTATGTACATTGTATGGAAAGTGGAAGAAAATGACTTTTGTGGGATAAAAACTAGTCTTCCAATTGGTTAATGTGGTCTAATATCATAGTTAGACTATGGTAATACGAAATATAAGCTCATATAAGATTTTGGTATCCTTATCTATAAATATTGAGTATGTTTCAGCTTATGTGGTTTCTAAGTAGTGTATTAAATTCAATGATTTGTTCCAGTTAATAAAATCACCCCTAGTAAGTAAATTTTTTCCATTATGATAATTATATTACTAGTACTAGTGAAGATGTCAAGTTATGACTATGGAAAAAAGGAATTTACTCAGGTATAACATCTCATTAGGAGTCTTACTCAAGTATTTGAGGTCAAACATAGTATAATATACATGAAACAGATACATGGAATACCTAGCAGTTAAATCCATGACTAGGAAAAAACATGATCTTAATCATGTGAGATCTGAAAAGTATAGTTATAAAGTTGGATCTAGTGTAAGTGTGAGTGTAGATATAGTAGGTTCACTACAAAAAACTAAAAAAATACTTTTTTATTTCCACTTCAAGTATATAGTGATATATATATGATGTTGACTTACCATTATAGTGTGGATATTTCTTCATCCACTATTTAAATGGTAATGTCTATAGATTAATTTCCAAATCAATAGGTAAAAGAAGATCCCATACTCTAATGAGAAACATGAGTTATTATGATGTTAATCCTAAATAGATTTCAAATTTTCAAGATACATCATACTGATTGGACACAGTTGACATCTGGCTATTGGGTGTCGGGGTCTTATAAGAATTCGTACTTCTTCTCATGAATTTCACACTTGGTGATCTCTTGTAGGTGAGATCATGAGGATTGACCTGCTAATAGGAACACCACATGTTTTATGTGTCATCAGTTATTCCTATATATATAGACATGTGTATTAGTCTCCTAATTTCATATTGTTTTCAATGTGTTCCATTTGATCACATACTTTGATTCGAGAAAAAAACCATGATAATGAAATTGTGGAGAGGTAGCTTGTGTTGGGTGCATCATTAGTGGAATGGAATTGGATTAATGGACAAGAGGGAATTTTTCACTTCTGATTTGAGGAAGTAATATCTCGGGCCTCGTTTATTAGGATGGTATTACCTTCATAAATCTTGGTCCAAGGTATTCGGAGGTAAATAAATCTAAATAAATTAAAAAATAATAAATCAAGAAAGGGTCGTGACACAAGTGTGTTTCCTTCTTTATGAGATATCGACTGAAAAAGATATTACATAACACTATTTATGTTTGTAGGTTGGTTGACATTGCTATGACTATTCTTTATATATTTAGGGGCCTTGATGGGTATCAATAATTAGATCACATTCAATGGATACGGTTTTCTATTATTGAAATAAGGGCCTAGAGGGTCACACACAATTGCATAATCAAGAATTTTCCAAATTTGGTGAATAGGTATATAGTACATGGAGGGCCCCACCTTGGGGACCTAGAGTTTTCCAAATTATTGAACATTGGTAAATAAATAGATTCATTATTATTTTAGTACATCATACTTGGGTGTAATTTATTTATAAAAATTATTCTTGGGGTATTAATTAAATATAGGAAAATATTATAAAAATTAATATTATTTTAATATTAACGATTCATTTATTATTAGTGGAAATTATGAGTCAATTTAAATCACTTGGTTTTAGCAGTAAATATATTTATTTATATATCATATGGAGGTGATGAAATATAAATAATATTTACTATGTGGTTTAATTTTTCATAATTATATATTTATTTCTTATTTATAGGAAGTTTTATTTCCTAGGGTCGTGGAAGCCTTCTAGGGGTTTTTACTCCCCCACTATATAGGCAAGAGAGAAGGACTCATTTTCATGTGATGTTCATTATAAAGGAATGAGTGTCTCCCTCTCTCCTTCAACTTTATAGAGAGAGAGTCTCTCACCGAGAAATCAATCCAAGGCATGTTCGACTGATCAAACATATAGGATTGAGGTGATCGATGTGACGATGAATGATTCGTTGGGGCTCCACACTAGCAGCATTAAATAGATAAATGGATATCATATTAATTTTTAGAGAAATTCTAGATGATCTATAGGGGTTCATCTTAATATCCTTTAATATATTATTTCTAGTGACTTTCTACATTTGAGTGCACATTATTTCATACAACTTTTGTGATAAGTTTTATTTCTCAATGCTCTATTTAATTCACAGGATATCCTCATATAGTACTGGGGCCCATATTTCAAAACACAAAAAATTCATTTTCTTTGATGATAGAAATTTTTAAATACCTAGCCTACCAACATCCATATTATTTTGGCTACCAAAATAATTTTGATTTTTTTAGAGATTGTTGGAGGCAATATAGTGTTCTATGAGGTACCGGGCCTCAGTTTGGGGGAAATTTTGATGTAATAGGAACAAGTCTTTGTGTACATGTATCACTACTTGATACATCAAGTTCACAATTTCCTAAAACACAACCTCTTGCTTGAAAAATTGGTTCATGTCTTGCATTGTTGGATGAATTGTTTTTTTGGAGAGTGATTTTTTTTGTATACATACTGAAAGATATTCAAATAAATATATTTATGTAATGTGACTTGAATCTCATACAATGAAGATGCGTTGAATACCTTCAGACCTTTGAATTTGATCTTTCCAGTATACCTGGAAAGGGAAATGTGGTAGATGATGCACTGATCTAGTAAACCCATGCACAAGCAATTTAGGAAGCTAGTTATTAATGTAAGATGATGTAACTCTTTGCTAATATAAATATATAGTTTCTAGTGAGAAATGGGTGTCCTTTTATTGTATCCCTATCATTTATCTCTTTAATCCTATATAGGTTGAGGATAAGGTAGTTCTCAGATCATGATGGTTTGGTCCCACAGGAAAGTATTTTAGGTGAGGACCCACCTCAGGAATGGTCTATTGGTGGGGATGACATCCTGCATATACATGGGTATATCTGGGTTTCTATAGACAAGATTGAGGAGATGATTTTGGAATCCAATTCTTCTCAGTGGGAAGTGAACCAATTATATCTAGGATATATCATTATATGTTTTGTTAGTATAAGTGGCATAGAATGAAACATCAGATTTCAATTTTCTCCCCAATGTGTTTTACCTATTTTTAGGTTAAGGATAGACATCAGAGGACCATGGTATGGATACATATTTTTCTGGTCCTAGAATAAAAATTGGATGACATCATAATGGATTTTTTTTCTAGAATACCATGATATCCTTGAGGTAGCAAGGTGGTGTAGGTAGTCGTGGATCAACAGACGAAGTTATCTCATTTCCCTTCAATCCAAGATAATTTCTCAACTGATGAGATTGAAATTTAGTATATCCATGAGAATATATGGCTACACGGGGTCCCTTATACATTCATTTTAGATAGGTATTATCATTTCACATCATGGTTTTGGAAGTCATTTCATACATATTTGGGTTTGTAGGTAATTTTGATCATAGATTTTCACCCACAAACCGATGGTCAATTAGAACAAACATCTCAAGTGTTGGAGGACATGCTTCGAGAATACATACTTGAATTCAGTGGTCCATGGAAGAACCATATCCCTCTTGTTTATTATTCCTATAATAATATCTTTCATTAAATGATTTGGATGGCTCTGTATGAGGAATTACCTAGTGGGTCCTTTTATTCTCCCATGTGTTGCTTAAAGGTAGGAGAGGTAGTGCTACAAAGTCATTATCTCATAAAGGTAATTTAGAAAATGTGTAATTAATTAGAAATAGTATGACTAAAACTTATTATATATATAAATATTATTTTAATCTCAATTGAAACCGTCTATTGTTTGAGGTTGGGGATCATGTTTTCTTGTGGGTATCTCCCAGATATTGGAATTGATGGATATAAAGGAAAGGGAAATGTTTTCCTCATTTTTTAAAGACTTTTGAGATATTATATAAAGCAAGTTTGGTAGCCTATCAGTTAATATTACCTTAGAATTACCATTCCAATAATGAAATCTTCCACATTTCACAGCTTCATTGTTACCATATTGGCCCATCACATACATTTGATACAGAGGAAGTTGAATTAAAATTCGATGCTTCTTTTTAAGAGTATCCCATGCGAGTCATTGATCAGAGAACTAAGGACATATAAGGCTGGTTTTTCTATTTAATATGGGTGGTATATAAACATGTCTATGTATAGGATGAGACATGGGAGAGGGAGGTTGAGGTACATTCTTAGTGGTCATAGTTATTTAGAGACAAAGTCCTATTATCCATAGAAGGGGAACTTGGAGATGAGTTCCTCTAATGAGGAATATTTTAATAACCCGATTTTTCAATTAGGTATAGATCCTTTAAATTTTGGTTAAATTCCTTTTTTTGACCTAATATGAAATCTGAGAAACTATTTTGAGGAAATGTGACTGTTTGGGGCTTGTTTGGAGCTCGAAACCCTGGTCGGTGGAAGAAACTGCTAACCTGTAAAATAAGTAGAATTAATACTTTTTTCTTACAATTTTTAAAACCATAAATATTTCTTCCTTTATTTTTTTTACAGTTGATAGAGGCTCTATTATTCTCCCTTTAGAGATCCTCCACCCATAACCTAGGTTTTTTGATAACTCATCCATCTGATGTCTGATTCAACTTTCATTCTCCTCATTGGATTCCTCATAGTTTGTGATCCAATACATAGGCTTATTTATTCATTCTTTTTCTTATCAACATCACTATTTATGTGAAACCATTTTACAATACTTCTTGGGCATTCATAAATTTTTCTATTTTCATCAAATCCTAACCAAATCGAAGGTCTGCACCAAAATAGTGTTCCTCTATAGGAAAAAGGTAAGTGGTCTAGTATTTATCCCTTAAGAATTGTTGTATAATAATATCTGTCATAATTTCATACACTAATTTCTCAATGTATTTTCCTAATAATACACATACACCATGTAAAATTCATTATCCATTATAGAAATAAATTAGTATCCATGTATTCATGTTTGGATAGCTTCCCATCATCCATTTCCACCCCTTGAGGTCTTCTATGGAATTTACCTAGGTATTGTATATTTTTTGGGGGAAAACGTATCTTCAATATAGTTTTGGTTTGAAAACTAATTATGATGTCTATAATGACTGTAATTAAAGGCAGTGGTATGACCAATTCACATGCCTAAATAGGGAACTGGTAGCACCCAAGTTAAATAAAGAGATTCTAATAAACAATGAATTATTTATTAGGTCCTCATAAGACTTATTCTTTTTACTACTGATTCGATATATGGTCATGAAATCCCTTCCTTATGGGATACTGGTATGGTGTCCCTATACAAATATGAAATTGTAATAGGGTCCCTATGCTGATTTGATATATTGGAACGATGTCCCTACTTTATGAGATGCAGGTATAGAGTCCCTATTCTGATTTGATATTTGTCCATCATGTCCCTTCTTTATAGGATACAGTCACAACATCTCGATACTAAAATGATTTGGGTATGGAGTCCATATACTGATATGATATAGGAATGGTGACCATTATTCCATATGATAAATGGGAATGGTGAGCCTTAAAAATAATAATGAATGGGCATTGTGACCCATATGAATTTTGATAAATTGGTATGGAATAATTTATTAATTATTATGAATGATAATGGAGACCCTACTATTATGATTTATGGGAATGGCATCCCTTACATTATATGAGATTGGGCATGGAGTCCCTTAATACTTGTAAAACTCAAGCTATTGCCCAGGTATGCATGAGTTACTCCTCAGGTCTTGGATAATAGAAATATATGTACTTATGGTGTTGATGTCACTACGTATACAGACCATAAATATGTATACACATGGTTACTTGTTCAGATATTTTTTGGAATCAACCAAAGTATGTAATTCCAGTCTCGAATCCTTTATGAACCTGATCTGACACTTTAATAGTTTTATTACAAATTTAAATTATTATACATACTCATCTCTATTAGTATATGCACTCACTTGGTATTTATAGACCATATTAGTGGTGGAAAACTGAGTTCATCTCACACAAAATCCATGAAAACATTGTCACCCAAGAAGCTTAGACACTTCTTTCTCCGTTAATCTCTTTGGGATATCATTTGATGTATTTTATGTATGCTTCCATATATTCCCATTCCCCCATTTTGTAGAGACATTAAATTAAATCTTATATTGAATATGATTAAGTTTATAGCTCTTGATGATTATTCAATTCTTGTATTTATATCCTTATTTCCACATCCTTATTCATTATTATTATGTGTTTTCTCATTTATCCATGTTATTTATTATTGTACTACACTCTTATTATAGATAATAGTTCTGTAAAAGGACACACCTGAGGCCCTTTTTTCTATTAGGTAGCCTCTAAAATATTTGGATGTGTTCTTGAGGCCAAGTGGAAAATTGGGTTCGGGGCACTTTTGAGTGGCACCCTGTTCAGGATGTCACATTCATGAATGTTGCTTTCACTTTTTGACGTATGGAATGAAAGAAAAGTATAAAAAATCACCTTTTCATAATAATTATCATATCAAATATATAATATATATTTATTAAATATATCCATTACACCATCCATCAAAATTAGAATCTAAAAATGAATTACATCACATTATGGGGGTGGTATTCCACTTGTACGAATGAGTGACGTTATTTTCCAATGGATTTAAATTAAGAAGGTAAATAGAGTATTATAATTCTAAAATAATAATTATTTAATAATTTTAATGTATAAATTTCAAACCCATAATAATAATAACCCATTTTATGTCGTGATTAAAAACAAATTACAACGGTACATGTATATGGTAAGTCATACGTAAACACAAGTGACATTTTCACTTTTCATAGTAAGGAAAGAAGATGAATAATAATTTTTACATCATCATAATAAAAATCATGTATACTGAATATACTAATTTCATTATTTTATAATTGATCCCTTGGATTTTGAGGTGTTATAATAATAAGGGAAATTGAAACTATTCAGTTAAGAGTTATACATCTTCATTGAGAAACATATTTGGATTAAACCTTAATCCTTGAAAGATTAGTATTCTGGAAGGAAAATAAAATATAGGATGTGTTTCAGGAATCAACTGTTATATTAGGGTAAATTTTTTCCAATATAGAAGGCTAAAAAAATATTAGTAAATAGGGATAGGTGGTGGCCTTTAGTAAGGGAGGGGATGGGTACACTTCGAATTACATAAAATTTTAAATTAGTTAAAAATAATTTTCACAGAAAATAAATCCAAGTTCATATAATTATAATATAAAATTTTTATGAGTTATAATCCCCTAATAAAATAAAATTTTAACATGTTTTGGTTATTTTTCACCCTTATTTGTATGTTTTTACCCTCTATTAAAACTTTTGATAGTTAACGTGTTATCGATGTTTTTTACACTTTAGTGGTCAGGAAATTTACCAAAAAAAGTGATCTATTAATGGACCACGAATTATATATTAAACTTTAACTCATTAATATTGTCAAAGATATTATTTTTATTAATTTTAAATAATTAAATTATATATTTTTTATTATAAAATATCATTAATCGCATTTTTAGAAATAAATTAAATGTTAAAACATAATATATGTTAAAATAATTTAATATGGTTCCCAAATACAATTTATTTTAAGATAAGGATGATATGGTCTTAATATCAACATAAAATGAAATTTTTACACGTTTATATATCATTTTAACCTTTATATTTTTGTATAACCCCTTGGTTAATCAGTTCAACCCTTAACAAGATAATTAATTTTTAAATCATAAATTGTTAAATTTATATTTTAAAGTTAAAAATTGTTTTATAAATGGTATAAGGATAAATGTATCAACCAATAATCATTCTAAAAGTCATATATCATGATTTTTTTAATTTTTTAAAAATTTAATAAAATATTTTTTTTCATAAAATATCATTAATGTCATTTTAGAAACTATTCATTTACTTTGAATTTAATTTCATAAATATAGTTTTCAAATTAAAATATAGACCATTAAAACATCTCTAATATGTTATATTTATTTATAAATTTTTAGTATCATAATAATTCACTCAAATTTTATTACTTTTAATATATTTAAAATTTATTTTTCTATTAACTGAATAAATACTATCTCAGTGTTGTGTAAGCATTTAAGGGAATTATTAAACCACTAAAATTTATAAATAAATTACCAGGATAAAAAAATTGTATTCAAATAAGTATTTATAAACTAATTTAACCACTATTTTAGCTTATGTAAAATGTTTAGAGATTATAAAGTCAAGAGAATGTTATTTCATTTTTCTTAAAATTATATAAAGGTCATAATCAATGAAAACAACCCAAAGTCTCCATATTTTCATAACATTTATGGACATGGATGATACCCAATCATATAATTGAATAATGGAAAGTGTAAGATAAATTTTAAATCCCTATCCAACATTTTTAATCATGTTTTACATATTTTACCCTTACCATGGTGACAAATATTTTACAGGGTTACTATTCATAATCTTCAAAATTAAAAAGGAACTTCTTATAAAAATTGATCGTCTTAATTTGAAATAGAGAATCAATTTTAATGATTCAATTAAAAAAAGGGGAAGAATTAAATTTAAAATTAATCCCTTAAAATGTGACTAAAATCTGTTTTCCAAAAAACATGATTATAATGTATAAAATTTTTTATTCCAAAATAAAATAGAAATATAATTTCAATGGCATTAATTGGATTATTCCTAATAAAAATAAAATAATTTTTCTTTTTAAAACCATTTTAAAACATATTTTATCTTTGTAAATTATTTAAACAAAATGAAAGTTTTCAATAAAAATAAGTATTTTTCACCAATCCTTAGAAATTAAATCATTTCATTAAATTATCAAACAATCACACTATGCTGATTTTAAAATAACAACTTTAAAAATGATGTTAATTTGGTAAAATTAAATTTCTAAATTTGTCATAAATTAGTTATACTATGCTCTCTAAAAATTCAATAAAAATCTTTTTTGAATAAATTCATTTTTGATGAAAAAAATGACTTCACTAAAAATATAATTCTAATTTCATTATTATTAATAAATAAGTTTCTGTTGAGTAGGAATACTATAAATATATTTCAAAATGTTGCTATTCATATTCATACCCTCCAATTCAATAGTTATATCTCATTAAAAAATAATTTTTCGATTCTCTTAAATCTTTTTCTTTCATGTTAAGATAGATATCAAACATATTATTCTCTTATACTCAATTTTTGAGGTGTTACATCCCACCCAATAAATTTTTCCCCTTCAATTTTAGCATGGTCATACTACCTTTAATATTTGAAATACCTTTTTTGAAAACCCATATCATAGATATGGATAATAAAACATTTTTAAAAAATAGGAAGTGGGAAGGAAGCATTTTTCAAAAATTAAAGCATAGTCAAGGTCCCAGATAAAGAGAACATTAGTGGGAAGTTAAAAAAATACATGGAGGAGAAAAATTCCATATAAGGACTAATAGAGAGTGACCGAGAACATGGCTGTGAGAAATTTAGTGAAAACAAGACCATAAGTCATTGAGGGTTGAAAATAACATGAATTTATCAAAATGATGGTAAAAGTATATTGTGTTTATTTCAATATCATTTTTCAAAATTTGACAAATTATTTTACTTTTAATATAGAGAACCTAAAAAATTTACTTAATTTATTTCCATTTCATAAGAAAAATTTCAACATTTTCTCATTCTTTGTTAAATTACCACTTCATCTATTTTTTCAATAAATGAATATTCAAGATGACTTTTTCATTCCAAAATCAGTAGAATTATTTTTCAATGGATCTTAGGTTCCATAAAATAGTGACAATCCATTTCTTCTTTCACTAAATATATTAAAGAACCAAAATTTATAACATAAGTTATCCAATATAATACATTAATAATTAAATCCTAAATAATTACACTAAAAGATAAACTTAATACATTTCATAAATAGTTACCAATAACAATCCTATAAAAATATGCCTAAAAAAATTATAAACCCAAAATTAAAAGATATTTTATCACTTGTTTTATTGTTTTATATGATCAAGAATAAAAATTTTCACCTAAAAATATCAATTTTTTCATAACACCACATACCAGACATGTGAATACCTCGATCATATATTCCTCTTTAACGTGATAATAACTTGAATCCCAATAAAAACTCAATTACACAATAAATTCAATAAAAAATTATCTTTATTAAAACTATCCAATTTACTTCATCATATCTTTATCCAAACTAAACATTATTATCTCGACATCAGAAATATACTAAAGTATATTTATCCCTCAATCTTGTTTTTTTTCAAAAATATCAACCCAATACTAAATAACCATTCATAGATATTAATTCCATTAAAAAAATTCAAAATATTTAAAGAAAAACTAAAGTAGAATAATTCATAGATGACTCGAGATTCTAATAACAAGAATACATTGATAAAAAATCTCCCAAAAAATAATTATCTAATCCTAATACATAAACACACTAGTCAATTAAATTCCTTCTTAAACCACTAACTAGGCTTATCCATCTTAATCCTTAATACCTCATTCATTTCATATGTCATTTTTTGTCTCTTCATCCTTAACTATAAAATTTTTTCTCATACAACCTTTTGGATCTTGTTCCTTAAATTTCTTCATAGCACATAGATTTAAATAATTCCTATACCTTCCACATTTAAAAAATTCCTCCATAGATTATACTAAGGGAATCCATTATTCTCATTTATTTTGATAAATGAACTATTTATTTTTATTTTTAATTTAATGGTTCTATTTACTTCTTTTCCACTCCAAAAACATCTTGACATTCCATTGATACATTTTCTTAGGTGATTCTTCCAAAATTCTTGACATATATAAAGGTAAATCTTCTTTCCCTTATGATCTTCACGAAACTCCATTTTTCTCTTATTAAGATTTCCCATAAACTCAACTATATTGAGGTTGTTAATCATATAATGGGATATATAATTTGGCCTAATAAAAAGGTTACACATTATATCTCCTATTTCATTTGGTTCCTCCTGAGGACAATCATTCCATTTTTCATCACATTTTGTGTCAACATAAATCATCATAGTTTTATCCATTAACTAAAACTAAAACCTATGGTGGGAGAAATAATAGTCATAGTGAGGAATTATATAATAATGAAAAATCCTACATCGAATGTCTAAATCATGACACATTATCTTCAATCTATGGAACTATAGGTTTAACCTAGACCATCCTCGGTTATCATCTATTCAAATCCTTTATAATGGTTCACAAGGACAATATGATTTAACCCAAGAATATATCCCTGGAGTGTCAAACCAGGTACATAGTAATGAAACATTCACTGTGCACCATAGTGATGGTTGGGATATAATTCAACCAACTCTTTTCAGGATTATTACCCTTAGATGCTTTTCCTCTAAAACCATATCCACTAGTATTATCCAGACAGGTATTTATTTCTAAGAAAACCACATAACCTATATCTTAACAAAACATTAGGATTTTATTATATTATTAGAATTATCCATTAGGTTTTAATTAAAGATCAATAACCCAAATCACCAAATATTAACAAAACCCTACTCTGATACCAACTATAGAAACCAAATATTTATATATATAAATATTACATCTTTTTATATGAATATTTAATACATAACATTAATATCCAAGATAATGAAATAAAGGTTTAGTTCCTATTGAGACTAGTTACACAATCCCCATATTTCTTGAAGGATATTCATAATTTCTCTCATAGAACCCTTCATGGGAATATCCAATTTAAAACATTTCTTCTTAACCTATGGAATAATAAATATAAGAAAATTGTGAGATCAAATGCTTAGTAAGGGTAAAAAATGGGATATCATTCAATGATCATACATGAGCATAAGATCAGAAAAATGGTATGAGATTATAACCATAAATTACCATTTTCATTCCAAATTAGTCATAGATCATAAACATGAGTTATTGAATAAAACATTATCATGATGAAATAAAATTTTCAAAAAATGTGTCGAATCAGTAATAATAAATCATGATCCCAAATATAATAACAAAGACATATGACTATGGAAAAAACATAATAATAAAATATTATGAATATATATGAATTGAAATAGGTTCACTCATAATGTTAAGTAAATAAAATCAAGCCTTCACAAAAATTTATGTTTAATAAACTAGGTCCATGCATAATATTATGAATATATAGCATGGTTTACCTTATAAATATGAAAAAAATGTCCATGAAAAATATTATAGAGATAAAAACCATGTCAAAACATAAAACTCTAAATATGAAATTATACTCACACATAACATATTAATCTCATGAGTTATCCATTTTTAATAAATTCATTTGAGGTATATAAATATTCACCCATAACATGATCATAACACATTTATATGTACACCACAAGATCATGAAGACACATTAAATTTCATCATAACATAACCAGTGGAAAATAAAATGGGTTTCATAAAATTATCAACATCAAAAAAATAAACAATCCATGGAATTAATAATGAAGGTATCATTGAATAATATCCCCCATTGAATAATAATTAACATAAAAGGATATCATCAATGAAAAAAATTCTTATAAAATATCACTTGGAACATTATTTCATAAAAATTACCATTTAATTTTGAAACCACATATTTAAAAAATAAAATACTTAAAATATGTTAAGAAAAAAATCATTGAAAATAAAAAAAAGAAAATTATAAATTAAGATTAAAATAATTGGGCTCTATCAAAGTGGAAAATTCTCTTCATGATTTATATGTTAAAAAGAAATATTGCATTCACATTTAAAAAAATGTTACCCCATTTAGATAATGTTAATAAGATTATTTTAAAATAATTTTATAATAAAAAAATTACTATTAAAATTTATTGTAAAAATTTATATTATAATACTCACATTTTCATGAAAACATTTTAAATAAAACATGGATTTGGAAGAATAATATTCCAGACCAAATGTGAAATAAAATCTATTTTTCTTAAAATAATTTTCTACATCAATTTACGTTCCAAAGATAGGGAAATTGTAATATTTCTTTAAAATTACATGAATAAACAAAGGATAATAAAATTAACGGATAGTTTTTTTATAAGGATCATATAAATTCCCAAAAGTAAATTCAATCACAAACAATCATTATTAAAATGATATTGAGACATAAACCCCTTAACACCCCAGTAACTTATGAATAAGAGATTCATAAAAGAAAGAACCCTATATGGATATGTATATACCCATAAATTTCCTGATATGAATAATAAAATACATTTTAGGGCATTATATACACCAAATAAAATAATAATTGGTGATTATGGCATGTGTCTCATAGAAGTAAAAAGTGAGAAAAAAATTTCATACCTTAAGTCTTGTCTTTCTTCATACAAGTTCGAGCCACCAAGGAAATAAATATATATTTTTTATATATCTAATTCAGAACCATAATTATATATCATAAAATATATTATTTAATTATTATATCATATCAAATTTTTATTAATATTATTTTATATAAACTATTGTTCTAATTGATAAATGCTTTATTTTTCGTGCATATTTCTATTTGGATGTCCTGACAATTACAATTTGATCATGATTATATCATATCAAAAATGTTAATCATGTTATAAATATAATTTTATTTATATATATATAATTATTTATATCCGTAAAAGTTAGATATAGAATAATTAATTACACCATTCATGGAGATGTTAGGTCGTACATACGTATGACTGGTATTTTGAATTTGTGATGAATGGAACGAAATAAAAAAAATTAACATTTATAAAATCATTGTAATAAATTATATATAATATATATTAATCAAATATTTATTTATTTCCATCCATGGAAAAAATAATCAATTAATGAATCACATCGCTTCATGGAGGTGGTAATCCACATGTACACATGAGCATCGTTATCATTTTCCAGCAGCTTGGAAATAAATAAGGTTGATATAGTATAATAATTCCAGAATCATAATTATATCACAAATATTATTTCTAAATATTAACCCCATACTAATCACCATACATGTAAATTAGTGATGAAAAATTAATTACAATGCTATGTGTAGATGGTAAGTTATATATACACACCAGTGATGTTTTCACATTCCATATGATGAAAATATGGAGGATAATAGTTATTTCATAATAATAATAATAATAATAATAAATAAATTTAGTTAATTAAATGAATTAATTTTTTTATAATGTATACCAATAATTTTGAGGGGTTATTATAAAAATGTAAAATTGAAAATTTGTGGTTAATAGTTATATCTCATCGTTGAGAAATGTCTTTTGGATTACACATTAATACTAGAAATAATGGTATTTTGGAAAGAAATTATGATTTATGATGGGTTTAAAGAAGTTACGAATACATTAGGGATGGGATTGGATTATATATAAGGTAAAAATATCATGAATAATGAAAGAGAGAAGGTTCCCTTTTATAAGTTAGAGGAGGGGCACTCTTGGAATTACTTAAAATATTAAATTAATATAAACTACTTTTCATGGAAAAATTCATAAAAAGTGATATAATTTGAATGTAATATGTTTATTAGTATAAAATATCTCACAAAATAAAATATCAAAAACTTTTGGTCATATTTTAACCATTCTATCTTAGTTTTAATCATTTGTTAACCATTTTGACAATTATTGTGATATCAATTTTTTTAAAACATTAGGGGTCATGAAAGTTATAATAAAAATAAAATTGACCCATAAATGGACCATGGTTTTTATATTAAACAATATCAAATTCACTTCTTTTATGATATAATTTTTATTATTTTTAAATTATTTAGTAAAATATTTTTTATTATAAAATATCATTAATATCATTTTTAGAAGGACATGAAATATTATAATATAATATATGTCAAAATCATGTCAAATAGATCCAATATAACATGTATTAAGATATAAGGAATACAATTTTTCAATATAATTATCCAATTAATGTTTTATTGGATTATATATCATTTTCAACCTTCTCGTTTGGCTTAACCCATTGGCTGACTAATTTTATCTTTAACCATATGAATGATTTTTTAGTCTTAAAGGGTTATAATTTTACTTATAAGGTAAAAAAAGTCTCATAAATGGTCCAAGGATTACACTATAGACTAATTATCATTAAAATTTTTCAATTTATAGATTTTAATTATTTGTAAATAATTTAATAAAATATTATTTTTATAAAATTTCATTAATTTCATTTTTGATACTATAAATTTACTTTGAATTTAGAGTCAACAAGATATATATATATATATATGGAATATGAATATATAACATTAACACATCAATAATATTTTTGAATTATCTAAAAAAATTGTAACATATTAATTCACCAAAATACCTTTACTTTTAATATTTTTAAAATCATATATTTTATTTTTGAATTTTTGGAATAAATATTGTGTATGAGTTATATATGCCTTTAAAAAAATTAAAAAAATCACTAAAAATTATAAAAAAAAGTACCATGATAAAATTTATAATTCATATTTTAAATAAAAATATATATTTCAACTTAACCTCTTTTTAACCTTGTGATAATAATTTAGATAAATTATAATGAAGCCAGTTACATTTTGTATTTATCCTTTTCATAAAAAAACATAAAGGTCGTCATCAAGGAAAAATTACATCAATTTTCTATATTTCCCAAAAAGGGATGGAAATGGCCAAAACTCACACAACATATTTGTTAAAGGATTGTTTTAGTGAAATTTTAAATGCCTAATCCCAAGGTTTTAATCCAATTTTACCCATTTGACAATTACCATGGTGATAAATATTTACCAAGGTTTCTATTCATAATAATTAAAAATAAAAGAGACCTATTAATAAAATTTTTTATTATTAATTAAAAAATGGAATAAATTTTAAATTATTCGATTCATATATTTGGAAGGATTTAATTTAAAATTAATCCCACAAAATGTGATGAAAACTAGTTTTCCATAAAAATGTTTCCTCAAGTCAAAAAAAACTTTTATTACAAAATAGATCCTAAAATTAATTCCAATGTCCTTAAATGGATTATAAATAATATATATGAACTAATTTTTTATTAATATCATTTCAAAACAAAATGTAATTTTTTATATTCATTAAATTAAATGATTGTTTCTAATAAAAATCAATATTATTCACTATTCATCTAAAAACCTATCATTTCGGAAAATTTTCAAACAAATCACTCCAATATTATTTTGATTTGATGACATCAAAAATTAAGTTCATTTTGTAAAACTAAATTGATAAGAGTGTCATAAAAAATTTTAAATCCTCCATACAAAATGAAAAAAATGAAGAAAATTCATTTTTTGAAGCATATAATAACTCCAATAAAAATTATGTTATAATTTTATAAGAATAGATCAATAAGATTGAAATTATTAGGACTAATATAAATATGATTTATAAAAGTTTTATACATATTTATACACACCAAATAAATGGCTAGGTCACATTTGAATAATAACGATTTTATAACACATATCAATTCTCTTAAAGCTTGATGTTTCTTCTAAAGAATGATATCCATCATATTATTATTTTTAATAAATATTAGGTTGTAACAATGTGAGAAATATTTTGATTAATTTTTCATTGAAATTCATAATTATACAATCCTTTTAAATCTATAAATTCTTGTGAATTAACCACACTTTAGTAATTTATGGTAAAATTAGTGAAAATATTTTAAATTAATTATTTTAAATAATTATGTCACTATTGGATTATTTGAAGTAAATATTAAATTTATTTATTTGTTTTTTCTTTTTCTTTATAGGTGAAATATGTAGTTATGTTTGATTAATTATTATTTCTGACAAGCAGTGTGTGACAAAATATGAAAAATTATATTAGTGTAACATTAAATATGACTTTCAAAGGGTTGTGTGTGATTAACTTGATTGGGGGAACACTTGGTAGGAAAAATAATTACATATTATAACTTTTATAAGTATTAAAATTATTTTTTTATATATCATATAAATAATTTACCAATGATAGATTAACTTTCCAACATCACATGCTATGAAAGGTGAACTCCAAAGTTAAGATGCACACCCTTTTATCCTCTATGACCCACCATCATCCCTTGTTTCAAATTAAACTCTTAGTTTTGATTCCCTAGTACGAGTAAAATATATTTATAAAATGAAAACAAGCACCTAAAATCTGAATATAAATTCATCTAAGACACAAAAATATAACAAGACTAAGGCATGGATGTTTCCTATGAAGTGAGAAGTTGTGGAACACTTTAGCTGCCAATTTTTTCAATTTTTGTATGGAGCTCGATCACGGTGGAAATATTATATTGAAACTAAATAACTAAACCATAATGAAGACCATGTGTAATTAATTTTAGATAAAGATATATTCTTGATTGTGGAGGCTAAAATTCAGGTAGCTAGAAAACAAGAGGGGGAAAATGAATAAATAGGGGGAAGAAATAAATATGTGTGGATTTAGACAATTTTCTTTAATCTATGGTTTTGAAATAGTTTATAAATTATTTTATTTATTTTATTATTCAATTATATTAATATTATATTTCAAATTTTATCTTCTTCATGATTCTCCATCCTCTGATCACTAAACATCATGGTTACAGAGTTTTAACCCAAGGGTTTGTTCTCAAGGGAGATTTCATTTGCTATAAAATACCTAAAACTAAATTATATGGTGGTTTATTCTCAATATTTATATAGAAGTGGGTGGGTGGTAAATTGAATCAAAAGGTATCATCTATTAATTTTTCCTTATTTGGATGTGTTTTGGGTTTTATTAAATATTTTCTCCCTCATTTATCCTTATGTGGTTGTCAAATTATAGATTTCGGAATATTGGTTGATAAACCATGTACGATGGAATATGGTGTTTGAATAGTGAGGTGTTCATGTACGTGGAAAATTAAAAATTATACACTATGGATTTATGAATATTGTTTGACCAATGATGTTTATGAGGTTCACTAGGTCCCATAATTTTGATATAATGATGTGGATACCCATTGGTACTGAGCTTTCCATAGTATGAGTATGGACAACTTGTAGATAGTGAAGTATCCATACATTCTACCCTAGGCCCATCTCCTTTAACTCATTATTTTTTCATTCCATCATTTTTATCTACTTATTTTAATAATTTTTTTAATTATTCCCCATTATAATTATAAAAACATCAAAAATATAAATGTGTTTAAAGGATACGGGGTGAATTTGTTGGATCTTCATGAAAAAAACCTATGTTTATCTACCTAAAAACATTCAAGAGGGATCTAAAAATTATAATTTATGGAAAAAACCCTTTGATGGATTATTTCCCTTATATATTTTGGATTTGTTTCCTAGGATATATCTGATCATTCAAATTTCTATTTCACAATTTAAAAAACTACATATTTGTTTCTTAAATTATATTTATTGTACCACCCCCATTAAAATATGAATTTTTGGGATGTGTCTCAATAAAAAAATTCTTCTGACGATCTTAATTGTTTGGTTTATCAAAACTATCCTTAATATTATTATTGTCATACAAGCCCCTTGATGTGGGATGAAATAGGGTAAGAAGCATTAGTACACCAACCAAAACTAGTGTTATAAGATATATAGACCAAATTGGACTAGATCACCTCTTATCATCAAGATATAATGATATAATAGAAAAAGATAGAGTTGTGATAGATGGAAGAAGTAAAAACATTAAAAATAAAATCTTATCTATCAATATTTTTATAGAGTAACTACGGGTGGTAAAATGTGGAATTTTTTGAGACTAACTCAGTTATCTCTCCACACTTCCAAAGGAATTACATAAAGAAAACATTTCAGGTGATCCATTTCAGGAAGAGAGATCATACTTGTATTATTTTAATTATAAATATTTATAAAATGAATTGATAATTAATTCTTCTATAGTATAATTGTAGAATTAGTGTCATTGCTCTCCTTTTATATAGAAAAGGATAAATTATCTCCTAAGAAAAAGGAGAATATAGTGCTACAAATTAAATAAGTAAAGTTACAAGTATCCCTTCCTAAATAAATAGATTAACCAGAATACCATATTATGTGGTATGTTTTTTGTCTTAAATCATATTTTTTAAAACATAATCAATCTAAAAAAGTAATTGACTACCACTTATTTGATCATATTTATACAACATCAATAGAGAATGCACTAGATGAAGAATCCATAAAATATGTCATAAAGGAGAAAAAATAATATTACTCGTAACTATTCAAACCCCACCATCAAAAATAATTTCCCATGGGTTTTATATACATTACATTGTCGATGAGTTACACCTTATGAAATAAAAATTGAATAAATTGAAAGGAATATGATGTGGTGGTTGCAATTACACAAACCACATCTTCTACTGTATTTTTGGTGAATAGTAGTAATGCCTAACCAGTGGAAGAAAAAACCTATTTCCCACTTGGTGGTTCTAAACCACGATTTCTCCACCTATAGACTTTCATTTTTCATTTTTTTAATAAATATACTTATGTATTATTACTTTCATTATAAGTATTTAAATAGAAGCATCTAGGAGTCTTACTCAGCCCGCCATTACAAAAAAATGACAAGTTGTATCTTAATATCATATTAGTTTAACTACATTATTATTAGATTATGTATGAGTCAAAATAAATGCTAATAAAAACCAATTTTGAGGGAACCTAATCAATTTAGGTCATGTTTGTTTATTTATATATTCTATTTTGTATTTTTTTAAGTTATTATTTTAGTTGAACAATATACCTTGGTATATTTGAATAATGTCAAAAAAAAATTGGAGAAAAAATATTTATTTACGAATCTAAGTATTTAAATTATATTTATAATTAATTTTCTTCCACAGTCCCAATTTGATCATTCAATTAAAAGTATTCAAATATTAAACTCTTGTATATAAGCGTTGTATAATTTCAAGCTCACAAACAAGATTGGTTTTTAAACAATTTTGAAAATTTATTTCATTTATATTTAACGTTACACTCTATAAGAATTCCATAAAATATATATATGTGATTATTGTTATCTATTTCAAAACTGCAATATATCAAGTGTTCTGTCAAACCTCATTGAGTATCATTTTAAAATTACTTCTGAAAATTAAATCTATTTTTGAGCCTACCCATAAATTTAACCTTTATATTGAGGCACCTAAAATACATTAACATCCTATTAGGTAACCATTTTAAAAAATTAACATCTCTATGTATCCTACTCTTGATCCCATATCATGATTACATGATAAATAGGTTTGAAGGAAGTGTATTTTTGGGATTTAAGGGATGGAAAATTCATTATTCCTAAGATGTTGGGGTGTTCCATCATATATTGGGAATTAGAGTTTACAACACACTTTGTAATAAAATATTACCATTTTTCTCTCTATTAAAAAATAAATTACTTGAAAAAACAATTAATTAAAACAAATAAATTGATAATTAATATGGAAAAAAGGAAGAATGGTTATTTGTAGATTCCTTCAATGTTAAACATTATTACAAAAGAGAAATGTTGGGATTGAAGAACCATTTTAACTGGAATGAGTGAGTAACAATTTATTAATGACACACTTATTTTGATCATGAATTTCACTTTAAATGGTTATTCCTCCTCTTAATACCTTATGTTTTCAAATTTGAAACACCTAGCATTTCCCATATAAAAACTCATTTAAATCCCTTGTGATTGATAAATCAGCATGACAATATGAAATGGATAAATTTAGAATGGTAAAAAAACCTGTAGAAATAATTATTTCACATGATAATAAAAAAATACTACTTCATAATTCTTTAAGTGTGGAGATATACATTTTCATGAAGGTTGGTATGAAATGTGTATAGGAATTAGTGGGAGATTGAATATAATTTTTTAAATAGTGGGGAATTAGAAAGTTTATATTCAAATATTATGAATAATGGTATAAAGTTGTGATAATTGTAATGTGTTTCCATTTAGGTATTTTGAAGTTTAATTTTACCTTTGTTTATGTTTTTTTCCAAGAATGAAAAAATATAAGTATGGGGGAGTGAAGATATTGATATTTTGAAAAACAAATCATTCAAATTTATAACAAAAACACCCTTTTAATTGTAGTAATTCATGGCCATTAACCACATTTTAGTGATTTTGGGAATAATTGGAGTTATTTATAAATAAATTTAAATTAATTATTTAAATTTATTTAAATATTTCTAGAATTTATTCAATTAAATAATATATTTATTTTTTAGTTTTTTTATCTTTAGGGAAAATATGCCACTATATGTCATTAAAAATGAGTTTTAACTTGAAATGTGTGATTCAATATAAAAAAGGGTTTATGTGTAGCATTAAATTATAATTTAAATGGGATTTGTGTGATTTATATATCTTGGAAAATGTTTCATCGGAATAACCAAGATGAATTGACACCTCTATATGAATAACCATTCATTATAGACACATTAGTATAAAAATTAACTTATTTTAGTCAAAATTATGTACATTATAAGGTACTTATAGTGAACTCTAAATGAAATGTGCATGCCCTTTATTCCTCTCTAACTCAATTTCAAAACCATACATCTTATTAAATCCAAATTTCAATTCCCATTGATTAATTAAATCAGATTTACACAAGGAAATCATAGGTCATCCTAAAATTGAAATCCAAATTCATCTTGGATGACCAAACGCAAAAATTACCAAGGAAAAGATATTTCTACTTCACTAAAAATAGTGAATCACTTCAGATACCAATTATTAAATATTTTTTACTGATCTCAATCCTGGATAGAAATGTCTATTAAAAAATTAAAAATATATCATGAAAATCATGTTGATAATATCTAAGAGAAATGTATATTTTTTATCAAGGGCACTGAAATTCATATATCTTGTGACTGAAAGGGGAAGCTATGTATAAAAGGGGGAATAAATCATTGTATGTGGATTCAAACCCTTGATATTTTTCCATAGTTTTTAAATAGTCTAGGGATATTATTATTTCTTATTTTCTTACAATTATATTAGAAATAGATTTTACATTTTCAATTATTCATGTATCTCCCTACCGTGATATAAAAAATCCATGATTATGGAATATTAATATGAATTTTGGTTCTTATTGAGATTAAATTGTATACTAAATCTTTTTACATAAATTCTCTTATGTTTTATTACCATTCTTGATGCAATAATTAGATTCTGGAGAAGTGTATTGATGGTTGTAATTTACTCATTTTCCCATTTTTTCCTTTATTCTTTATTTTTTTCAAATATTTTATCCCTCCCTTCTCTCTATGTGATCTTTAAATTTTGTAGGATATAATATAGGGTATGGATCATATATGGTTTAATTGGGTGTTTGAATGGTAAGGTATCAAAATCCATGGAACATTCACTATTATACACTATGTAGAAGATGGATTATGGTTTATTAATAAGGATTCTATGGAGCATTATGCCCCATAAATCATATAGAAGGAAGTGGATAGCCTATGGTATGGATATTTTAATTGGATTATGTTAGTACAACTTGTGGATAATAAAGTATTATGATTTTATATCTTATACCCACCACTTTTCAATATAAGTTTTTTCATTACATTTTTCTTATTTTATTATTTGAACGCTTTTTTATGATTCCCCATATTAATTACAAAAAAAACATTAAAAAATAAGTATAAGTTTCAATGAGTGAATTGGTTTTAGCATCATCAGAAAAAAAACATTTTAAACTGCCCATTTTAATTCAAGGGTGATATATAAATCCTAGTTGATTATTGAAACCCTTCGATAAGGTTCCTATGTCCTTCACCCTTATTAACAGTCTTCCTTTTCATGTGTCAAATTTGAAGGTACATCAATATCAAAGGTATATTGTGTTCTTTAATATTCATCAAATCGTCATATATTAACATCCTCTTATGGGTAATTCAATCATAATCCAATATTCTCTTCTCAACACTTATTTACAACATTTATTATTGATATAAAATAAAACAAATCATAATGCAAAGGACTATAAATCTACCACTATGGATATATTATGAATACCCATAAATAAAATGCATGTAAATATATTTTAATTCATTTTATCTTATATATATATCCCCCTTATTGGAAATAAAAACAATGGATAATATAATGTATGAGTTATAAATTAATCAACACTATGTATTCTTGAGAAATTTTGGGTGTAAAAATATGATTGAATGACAAGCTTCTTGATATTTTTATTTGAAAAAAATGTATTCCTAAACAACTTCTCACTCATTATGTCACTGAATAGTCAAATATATCAATCTTAACATTGTAATTGAAACATTCTAAAAAAGATGATAGAATTTTTCAGACATACCTTAGAAATGAAATACATAAGAACATTATAAACATCTAGTTTAAAAACTAATTTATGGAATATTTCTAAAATTCTGTCCCCCTCAATGGGTATACTCCATCAATTTCATCATCAAGTGTTATTTATACTCCTAATTAACATCATGAATCCTCTTTTTTAATTATACTTAAAAACAAATTCAACTTGTGATCTATCAACTTAATATGGATACTACATCTTGATGTATTATTTATATCCCATTCTCATCATTTAAAATCAAGTTAATGACTAGAACCCATCGAAATGGTTCACCTCATCCTTCCGCCTTATATTCAGTATTCCTTTTTCGTGTATGAAACATGATGGTACATCAATATCTAAGCTATATTATATTCTTAAATCATCATCAACTCATCAAATATTTATATCTTTTCTATGGTAATCCATTCATCATCAAATATTCTCTTCTCAACTCACATATATATCATTTCTTATTGGTTACTAATACAACATATCATCATGAATAGGTCAAGAAATCCCCCTATTTGGATTTATTGTCTATAACCGTAAATAAATTCATTTTAATATATTTTAAACAATTTTATTTTATCTCTCCCACCTTTTTACATTAAATACTCAGGCTAATACAAATAATGAGTTATAAAGTAATCATATCTAAGTATGCATTAGTAAATCTTGGTGTCAAAAAAAGTGTGAATAATAAAATTATTGATATTGTTCTTCAAAACCATGTAATCGTAAACTACTTCACATACATCACGTCACTAAATAGTCCATTTTTTCAATCTAAACTTTAGAATTAAAGCATTCAAAATATATATGTGAGAATGTAACCAAAAAAACCTTATCAATTAAATTCTCAAGAACTTAATAAACTTCTCATTCAAAAATTTATTTATGGAAGCTTCCTCCAATTTTATCCCCATCAATGGGTATATTCCAACAAATTCATCATCGAGGATGATTTATACTCCAAAATAAACTTTAAATATCCTCATTTATAAGTAGCCTTCAAAAACTAATTCAACTTGTGAATATTATCATAAGATAGATACTACCTCATGTGGTATTATTGGCATAACATTCTCATTACTTCTTTTCTCCCCTATAATACTTGAATTGAATTCAATTCCCAATAAAAAGAAAAAACCTCATTATATATGGGAATAAGTTTGTTTCTACACAAAACCATTAGTGAAATTCATTAGGATGATATTTGATTCTAAAACAAATAAATTCTTCAATTTCAACACAAACACTAAGAAAACTTTCCACTCCAGCACCATTATTTTTTTAGATGTAAAGCATCTTGAGTAGCATGGTTTTCTTTATTCAACTGTATTTCGCCAAATTTTGGGTTTACATCTTCTCAAAATCTATTATATCACACAAATTTCCTTATTCCTATATCATTATCTTGAATATATCTTCTTGATCTAGAAGTATGATCATCTTAATCTTTTATGACTTTACCAAATTTCATGAATATTCCACCTGGCTTCTAAATAATTATAGGATTATTATATTTTGAAAATCCATCATGAAATTCATGTCCTTTTTTATTATTATAGATATTTTTATTTATTTCATCCATTGAATCTTTTCTTTATTACTTTATCCCACCTCAATTAACACCAACACTCATGGATTTCTAGTTAATGTCCATGGTGTATCATTTGCTCCCATAATAAAAGAATATATTAACCTTTTTTGAATCATTATATTTCATTGGAATTTCTTATACAACATGATTTTTTTATAATATACCAATGAAAACTCACATTTACTACTTATTTTATTTCCCTCAAATTTTGTGGTATTATTTCTTCAAATTAATTTATTATATGATTGGTTGATTTGACCGAACATTATTCAACCCCGTAATTTTCATCAATTATGTTTTCCCCCACCATGATTGAACAATAGTGCTACATAACTCATGAATTCCTCTCAGTATGCTAAAGGTTAGTGACTAGTCTAGATGGTATATGTTTCAGGTGGGGTGAGGTGACCCAAACTATATGTAGATAAATATTACATCTTAATAAATGAATAGTAATTTAATCATTAAAATAAATTTAATAACCTTAAAGGTTTTGGGTCTTTGGAAACTTGGATACATAAAAAACTATTACATAAAATATTTACATCATATACCACTAAGTAATTCACAAATAAAAACCTTATTAAACACATCATATTTAAAGACTTTATTCATATCATGGGGAAAAGGAAATATAATAAAATGTGAGCTCAAGAAGATAAGTATGGGTAAACTAGGGAGATACCAATGACCATTTAATAATTACTTGAGAATAAGGGTATGATATCATGATATTAACATCGGAAAATAATACCATATAATTCATTGAACACAATCATGAGTCATGGAATAAATTTACGAAATTCATAGTATACGAATCATAAAGAAATAAAAGAAAAAATCAATGAGAGGAAAACATTATCATAAGATCATTTTATAAAATTGTGGCATAATGATAACCATAGAAAAATTATATCAAGTCTACCCACCAAGACATTCTTCATAAGTTATTATTGGGATAACCACCCATGTACCTAATTCGATCTTGGGATAACCACCAGTGTACCCACTTTTTCATCTTGGGATAACATCATGTGTACCCTATTTTTTGGACTTGGGATAACCTCTAGTGTACCCTTTTTAAGTATTTATAAAAACTCCCCTTTAACCATTGATATAAAAAAAATATTATATTCCAATGCATTGGAGGGATATAACATTGACAACCTATATCTTCACTACACGTTATGTTATGATTTATTACACAAAGATACACTTAACACAACCTTGAAAGATCATGAGGTGTAATGTATTTTGGGTAATTAGGTATATATCATAACAAATTATTAAAAAAATACAATTAAATTTACTAAAAGTCAATAATATTCTTTTAATTTCCTGGTATCATCAAAAAACTGCGAAGGATAACCTGGGGACATACATTAGAAAGTGGCGATATATAAATCCCAGTAAGGGAATAATCAAAGCATAACATGATAAATTTAATAAATGTTAGACAATAGTAATATCAATGAGATATAAATTGGGACAGAATCATAAACATGAACATTTAATCAGGATATATGCCGATAATATGAAGATGACATTGGAATATGGCAACAATATAATACTTGACATAAGCATGAGTCAATGATCACAGCCACTAAAAAATCACATGGTGGAAAGAGTCCCATAATATATTTGGCTTACTTCTTAATACCATAAAAATTGTCTTATAAGGCAAAAAAATTACCAAATTAAATTGAGGGATATATAATTTGGGCCCACCCATTAGAATGCTATCATGTACACGAATATGTGTCCCACAGAGATAAAACAATATGATGGTATATTTCATCACATTCAATTCCAAGATTAAAGAGTATGGGTTATATAAATAGAATTCCAAATTAACGGATGGATAGTTATATCAAAGTGAATTTCATTAAGCAAAAATGGGTATGGGTATTTACTATATAAATGATTGGAATGGAAAATCACAGTACAATTTTGGCAGCATAACATGGGTGTGTGAAGATTCGTAGAAGGGTTAAATGAGAGTTAAAGGGGCATATAATTACTTGTAAATACTAATTTGAGTAATATATATTCCTAAAAACATATCTCCACCTGATTAATTGTTAAATTAAATGTATAATACAAAGAAAGTTCTTGAATAAAGAGTAGATGGAGAGGATTCCTTACCTTGGATGGGTGCTTCTAAAAGATTGGGGGACCTTATTAAGTGTATGGGGAACCTTAGGAGGGATATAAATATGGAAATTTGGATTCAATTTATTCTCCAAGGGTTTTTAGTGAAGTGGAAAGGGAGTTTGGGTGGGTTTATATTTAAAAATTGAGGTGAGTTATTTATTAGTTTCTAAACATATGTTTTGAATACTATATAAAAAATTAATCCAAACCACTAACTATCCCATATATTTTACTTATGGATTCATCTAAATAGTGGTCAGATTTTTTATTTTATAAGTAAATTAAATTGAATCCTTAAAATAACACCCTTACTGATGTGGAAGTGAGTCATGTTTATAAATAATCGATTTTACAACCATAAAATATAATATTGGTTTTTGAAATATTCAGAAAAGGTTTTTAAAATAAATTAAATAATATCAAAATACTTTATTATAACTGGAAAGAATAATATTTCTTGTGTATACCCTTTATATTATTTACTACATCGCATTTTCGGATTTTATGAAGTCATAATACATATAGTATATTTAAACTTTATTTAATTTTATGAAAAAATTCAACTATCTCAGAAAATTATGAAAAATTAACCATCGGATAACTTCATCAAGTATATTCCAGAAAAATATATTTTTTCAATATAATTATCTAAATATAATATTTTTTACTTTTAAATAAAAAACCCAATTTATTTAAAAAATAAGAAGTTTTATGATGATAATTGTTTTCTTACACTTTTAAAAATTACATTTGAATTCATAAAATTTTATTACATTTTATATTTAAATAAATATTATTTAATAATAATATTTTATTAAAATAACATTTATTTAACAAAAATCTTTATTTAATCAAAATGGGTGTCTTGATTGAAACTATATATTTCCCAAAACATATAATTTGACATTCCTCATATTAAAATCTAATTTTTATCATACTATATATTCATTAATTTATAAATTCATAAAAAAAAGTTAAATATAATGATTATTCCACTAAAAATAAAAGTAAAAAACTTAATACTATTATATCATATGCAAATAATTACCCATTACACCAGCGTATGGCCTAAGGGTAATGTGTTTGATGATTGTACGTTCTAAGGGTGGTTTGGTGAACATGGTTTGGGACATGATATCAATAATATTGAACTTATCTTGTAAATGGATTGCATTAGGATTTAGTTGTTGAATGTCAGATTAGGCTGGGTTAAGGGAAAATCCCAATGATTCCATCTCCCTTAGAAGCTCATTTAAATGACCTTTATAGGGTAATATCCTTCTGGTCGAGTTTATCACCTTTTTGTGTTTTTTAATTGGATTTATCATAACCCATAAGATATAATAATCATAATGGTCATTGTACAATATCTATATTCTCAATGGTTATGATGCATACCAATATTTTAAATCAGACATTCTTTATAACCATCCAAAAATAACCAAATTAGTGAATGTGTTTTATATAACTACATTACTCAATAATTCATTTATTTATTCAAAAATGTATTTTAATTTATAAATGTTTGTGTCAATATTTTCTTACACCCTTAAGAAATTTCACCTTAAAAATAACATTTCCTAAACGATAACAAATGTTGGTACTTATATTTCATCGCCTCTTCTAGTTCTATGTTGCTTCCATTAACTTATAGTTATACCACAACCCTTTGATCATGTGACATGTCTTCTTTCTCATAATTATATCCCTTTGGTCTAATATCTTAATCAGATTCTTTTAATATGAAATATCATTCTTTAATGGTACTACCTCTATATTTTTCACATTTGAGGGGTCTGGTATGTACATCCTTAACAAGGATATATGGAACACATAATCTACTTGAGATAGGTTATGTGTGAGTGTTAATCAATATTCCACAACTATAATGTTATCAAGGATATCGAAGGGGTCATGTATCATGGAAAAATAATTCCCTTCTTCCCAAACCTCATGATCTTCTTCCATGGTGATATACAAATGAACACATTAACTCTGATATCAAACTCTAGGTCATGTAGATGATTGTATGCATAACTTTTCTGTTGAATTTTCATGGATTTTATATGAATATTAATGGTTTGAACCTTATCTTTCATGTCATGGATAAGATCATATATCATTGTATTTTTTTCCCCAACATCATCCCATCATGTCAGAGTCTGAATCCTCTTCCCACATAAAGCCTCATAAGGTTCCATTTGAATGATAGAATATAAATTTTGATAATATGAGAACTCCAATAGGGGAAGGAGATGATCTCAACATCCATAAAAATATATTGAATATGATCTCATAACATCTTCTAGAGTTTTAATGGTTCTATTAGACTGACCATCCTTCTGAGGTTGTTAAGTAGGGGTGAAACTTATCTCTATATCCATCACTTATTGATGGATTCTCCATGACCTCAAGGTAAACCAAGGATCTCGATCAGAAAAAATGTATTGTGGTACTCTATATAGTATTACCACTTCCCTTTTGTATATATTATAGGGTTGGTCAATAAAAAAATCATCCTTGATAACTATTAATTTTGAAGCCTTTGTAAGGTAATCGACTGCCACCTAGATGGATTTTTTTTTCTTTTGGTGTCCTATGAAGTCCTGAGAAAAAATACATGGTTATATTTTCCCATTTATATATTTTTTATGAGAAATATTAGTGGCATACCTCTATACATATATCTTTTACACTTGACTAGTTGGAATACCAATAATCGAAATACATATTCTTTAATCACACTCATTATTTTATCCCATAGTAAGCTTTTCTTTTAATATCTAAACATAATATAAATTCCTAGATGAATATATAAATATGAGCAATGTGCATCATCCATAAGTTCCCTCTTCATATCTAGTTTTTATGGGACACATATATGGGTTCCAAACTATATAACTCTGTATTTATCAAATCTAAACTATAAAATATTCAATACCTTTTTCTATATAACATCCTCTTCTTTCTAGGCCGAATTGATCCTTTAATGAATATAGTTGTGAGAAGTTATTTTATAAAGGTATGATGTAGATACATTTATAATTCCCATTATATCCTTATCATACACAAGAAGATTGGATCCCCATCAATCCTCATCAGGAATATGTTAGCATGATCCTTTCAACTTAGATCATCTTTCACTTTTTTTCTTATCCCAAATGGAAATGGATTAAATAATCATAATCCTTCATCAACTCTAACCACATTCATTTAATCATATTAAGAACCTTTTTGTGAATATTATCTTGAGGATTTTATGATCCATATTTAAGTCTCACTTTTATACCGGGTGATAATGTCTCCAAATATTCAATGTGAGGATTATTGCATCTAATTCGAGATCTTCAGTTGGGTAGGTATGATCATGGTATTTAATTAGTGGTAGGTTTAGGATATAAATTTTTCATCCTGCATGAGTACATAACCCTAGCCCATTTGGGACAGTAGATTATTGGTTACAAATCCTTCTCCAGTAGTGGTTGTTCTGAGTACATGTATTTTTATTTTCCTATTCTTAAACTCAATAAACATTTTATCACATTCATCATTCCAGACAAACCTAAATTCCATTTGAGTTATCGTGGCTATTGGGTTTGGAAATCATTATAATTTTATAAAAAATAGTACCAATATAATCAAAGGAAACTATTGATTTATGTTACGGATGTTGTTCTAGCCCATCCTTCCATTGCCTTATTTTTTTAGGGATCCAAAAATATTTATTTTCTAGTCATAATATATAAATGTAATGTTACTTTAATAATATGAAATATTCATTTACAATAATTCTAATACAATTTTTCTCCTCAATATTTTTAGTAATATATTCAAATACTACTTGTTTTATTATTTTTATTTAGAGTAAATAATAGTATCTTCTATACAACCTACCAAAAATTTGTTTAAGTAATACAAAAAGACACAATTCACCATCTTCATGATGATAATTGGATAATTTTTTAGTCCAAATGGAATAACAATGGACTTCTAGTTCCCATACCTTGTTTGAAAGTATCCTTAAATATATCAATATTCTCTCCCTTTACCTGATAATATCCCAAGCACCGATCCACCTTGGAGAATTATTGGGCTCCATATAACTGATTGAAGAACCCATACATTCATGGTAGAGTATACTAGTTTTTTATTGTGTTCTTTTTGAGATCATGATAGTCAATTCATATGATCATTAAACTATCCCTCTTTTTAATGAAAATGACTGGTACACCCCAAGGTGAAGCACTTTGGCATATAAAACCTTTATCCAGATTCTCCTATAGCTACTTCTTCACCTCCTCAAGTTCAATTATGGGAATTATATATAGTTTATGGGATTTCATAAAAGATACAAGTATAATTTTTTATGAGAACTCAACCTCCCAGTTAGGAGGAAGTTATGACAATTCATTAGAAAACACATCAGTATTTTATCTCACAATGGGCATGTATTCAAAGATAATATCTTCCATAGTCTTAATAATTTGAGAAAGATACACTTTTTCATAGGGAGGTAGTATTAATTTTTGAGATGATAATACCCATAGAGATTAATACTACTACTTTAATGTGTATAGAATCGGAGGACGGTTAGCGATATAAAGAGAGATTTTCTTCTCCCAGAAATTTATTATTATTCTACATAAGGAAATTCATTCATTGCCAATAAGATAATAAAATTATGAAAAAGGGAGTATCAAAAGGTTCACTGGGAAGTTAAACCTAAATATGTAGATATGGGTGAGTTATATTCGTGGGTTGTAATAATATAAACATTCAGAATCTTCACCAATAATCAACGTTTTTGAGGTGATGTTTTAATAGTTCTAATAAACTTTCAGTATATGAAAGAATGCATAGAACCAAAATCAAAAAAGTATCTTTACTATTCAGAAGGTAATAACTACCATACCTATCACCCATTTCTTGAAATTATCCACCTCATCAGTTGTGATTTCATTATCTCTCGATTTCTCTATAACCCTTAAATGTTGTTAGTGTTAGTCTTCATCGACAACGCTTTTCCTAGTAAATTAATTCAAATAGTTTCCTTGTTCTTTAAATTTAAAAAAAGGACTATATTCTGAGGGTTGATAAGAATATTCCTTACCTACATCACATTTGGTGGTTTTTACCATCAGGATCAATTATTTAAGTGACTTTCCTTCCTAATCCTAAATCATTTTTTAGCCCTCTTCATGAAATTCTGAGGGTGGTTCTTCCAAAAATTTTGAAATGTTGGGTGTCGTAATTTCATTCCACCATGATATTTATTCATTAGAACATTAAAAATAAATTCTATTCTCTACATATAATCTCTAGAACCTTATGGACATTTAGATTTCCTAATCTACATTTTGACTTTTTGGGCACATCAAAAAATTTACTCATAGTTTTTAACATCCCAATGGATTAGTATTTTTGAAGACTATGATTTATCCCAAAAATAAAGAAACCAATTTTACATTACTAGAAAATAAAAAATCCTAATGCATGTCACGAATTAATTATGAATTTCACCTCATACGCCCTTATTGATTAATCGTCATTTTTCCTAAGGGAAATGAAATACCTCTATATTTTCACTCTGTGAGTGTGAGGAAATTTTTGTCGGAAAAACAATTTTTAGAATTTGTTACAATCCATTGATTTAATATCTTTCTCTAGATTAATATTTTCCACAACATCCATCATTAATAATTTTAACCTTTAATATAATCAACATCTTGCACAACATTCTCTTTCTCATAGAATTGATGGATGGAGAAGATCTTTTGAAAGGATTTGTTTTATTTTCCCATGATTAAGGGTTTATAAAATTCAACAAAATGTAAAGGTTCTTGTCGCATAAAAATATCAATTGAAACTTTCAATTTCTTAGGGGGTTGTGAGTTTCTCCATGATTCATGTTTCTAATCAAAACATGGTTCAATACATAAATTATTGTCATGAATTTCCTGACTCCATCTCCCATTGGGTTGGGAATCTCAATTGGGAAATGATTACATTTACCCTCATAGTGTTTATTGACATTATTTCTCATATCTCCAAACATTAACGAAAATACATGGAAAATTTGGGATTAGAATTTTTAATCAATTAAAACCTTTAAAAGGAAACCAATGATATTTAATGGATAACTTATAATTGAAATATATTCCAAAACATATGAGTTAATTTTTTTTAATATAATTTATCCATGTTTTAATTCATAAATTTAACTTTTATAGGAATTATTGTTCCCTTTAAAATGATTCATAAAGATCTTATGAATTTAGCAAAGCATATCCCCTGAGAGTATCAAAATAGGTGTTCAACAACGCCTTTTTTTTATGCACCATGTTACCATCAAGTCAATCTCAATGCACCCTTTTTATGGTTATTACCGATATGTACAAATGTGTTATATACAAATAAACATTTAGTATATAAAAAGATATATATTTTATTAGAAACCAATTTCTCTATACATTACCAAAATTTATGGATGTTTTATCATAGTATTATCCAGAAGGAATTCACTAGGTTTTTATAATCCAAATCCCCATTAATAACATGAATTTCTACTGATACCAACTGTGAAACTCCATATATTTAATTCACATTATTTAATAATTCATTACATGAAGGGAAACTTAATAGAACCCTATAATATTTTGAGGCCTAGTGTATTTAGGTAATTAGGTTCATTAAATAATAATGAGAAACTAAAAGACAATGAAATAAACTAAAACTCCATATCATGCCATTAATTTTCTTTGATCTTTTAAAACCATGTGGGATAACCTATGAATGTACATAATAAATGGGTGAGGTAAAGCTTTGTAAAGAAATAATCAAAGAATAACATAATAAAATTAACACATTTGATTATATTGGAATATCAATGGGACATGAAATTGTAGGGAAATTTAAAAATTCACATTGAAGCATGATATAAAAAGATAATATGAAGGAATAATGGTAATATGTAAACATCATAAAACATGATATAAGCATAAGTCATGGATAAATTCCAAGACACCATAACATGGTAGAAGGTGTCCCGTCAATGATTAGGTTCACTCCCTAATCCCATATATAATGTCTCTTGAGATAAAAACATTATCCAATGTATTGGAGGGTTATATATTTTTTGTCCCACCCATCACATTCATATCATGAACATGAATAAGTGTGCCTCATAGATCATCCCACATAATGGTTTATTTCACCACATTCATATCCATTATTATGGAGTGTGGGTTACATACAAGGATGTAAATAGTAAATTAATGGTAGGTACATCTATTTGAATACCTTTTAGTGGAAATGTGTATGGGTATTCGTAACAAAAATGTTTGGTATGGAAAATAATTAGAGAATTTTGATTGTATATCAAGGGTAGGTGAAGATTAATAGAATGATTAAATGAGAGTGAAATGGGTATCTCATCACTTGTAAATTATTATTTCTGTAATATTTAGGTTTAAAAAACATGTCCCAACATGATCAATTGAAGAAATATGTATAAATAATGTTGTTGAATAAATTTGAGAAGTTAACGATATCTTACCTTGAGAGGTAACTTGAAAAATATTTGGAGGGGAGCCTTAAGAGTTTGGGGGAACCTTTTGAGGAATCTGTGAGGGAAATGAAGACTGAATTCATTCTACGTGGTCTTTAAGTGAAGAGGAAGGGGCATATGGTGGGTTTATATAGAAAAATAAGTGAATTATTTTTTAATTTATAAACATGGTTTTTGATTCTAAATAATAAATTAATCCAATACACAAACCATCCTAGGGTTTCTTCTAAAGATGGAATTGATTTCATTACATTATAAGTCCTAGAACAAAACTGTTTAAAATAATACCCTCTGTGATGTGGAAGTGATCCATGTTTACAAAGAATTGATTTTAAAACCATAAAATATAATATAGTTTTTGGAGGATTAATTAAGGGACTAAAAAATTGATCAAATAACCTCAAAACCACATTATTTTAAGGTGTAAAAATTATGTATTTTAAGATGTCATAATGCATACTGTGTATTTATATCATATTTTATTTTTACCAAAAAAACTCAATTATCTTAGAAAATTACGAAAAAATCATCATTATATAATTTCAACATTTTGATTTCAATAATAATATTTATTTTTTCCACATAATTCTATAAATATTGGAATTTAATCTTTTAAAACACAATCTCTATTTATTGAAAAATATAAGTTTTTACAACGATAAATGTTTTATGAATCTTATAAAATTTTTATTTGTATTCATAACATTATATTTTATTTTATTTTTAAATAAATAATATATATATATATAATATTTTATTAAAATTAAATTTATTTCAAAAAAACATTGATTCATCAAAAATAGAGTCTTAATTGAAACTATATAATTCCCAAAAAATAATATTTTATTTTCATCGTATCAACATATGATTTTTATCAAACTCATTATTTAATAGTTTCAAAAGTAATAATAATAAAAGATAAGTATAATTATTATTTTATTAAAAATAATAATATTAAATTCATGTTATTTTGATCTAGATGCATAACCCCTTATTACAATATTTTATTCCATAAGGGTAAGGTGCGTGATTGAAACACTTTCTTGTGGGGTTTTGGCGATCATGGTTTGAATTTTGTTCTTTAAAAACTCAAACATACCCAAAAAATAATATATATCATGCTTTAGTTTTTGAATATAATCATGGACTTGGTCATATAAAATTTACCAAGGATTTCATCTTCATCAGAAGCTCTAATAAATGGGAAACCTAGGGTACAATCCTTCTGTTCGAGGCCATCGTTTCTTTCTTCTATGTCAATTAAATTTATCATATCCCTTAATATATACTAATCATATCGGTCACTCTATATTGGTTGAATTAACAATGGTTATGATTATTAATAGTCTTGTAAATATGACAGTTTATATAATGGTCCAGAATAAACAAAGTAGTACACCTATTTTCTATAACTACAATACATAATAATGAATTCATTCATTCAAAAATGAAATTTAATTTGTAAAATATTGGTTCATTACAATAAAATACCCACTCGTCACATAATAGTAATGTATTGATATTTATTCCATTATAATAAGAAAACATTTATCATTCTATCATAATATAACCCATCAAAAATAAAATGGGTTTCATCGTAACCATAAACCATCCAGAGAAATAATAATCATGGTATCATAGAATCATATCCCTAGTGAAGAATAAGTATAATAAAATGATGTTATAACAGATGAAAAAAACTTTTTAAAGATATCTAGAATATTTCATGAGGAAAATACCCTTTTCATTTTGAAATAACTTATTTAAAATCTTAAAATATCTAAAATATTGACGAAAATATATTCTTTGAATATAACCATGTAAACTTGTATAATAATCTTCAAAGTAAAAAAAAATTCATGAAATTTTTTCATGAAGTAAATATTATAGAATAGAAAACATGAGTAAATATTAATATAAACAATCATTGTATATTCTAAAAAATATTATTGAATTTTGTTTAACGAAAATATGGATAAGGAAGAAAATATTCTCGAATAAATAATAAAACAAATATGATTTTATTTATAAAAACCCCTTTAGTCTCTTGATTAATTAAATATAATAAAATAAAAGGAAATAATTTTACCTCTATAAATAAAAAAATAATAAAATACATGATATTTGGGAGAAAAATTTCATATAATTTCTTCATCAAAATATGAAGAATAAAATGTCCCAAAAAATGAGATTGTAATGTAAAACTCATACCTCAAGTTAGACTCGCTTTATAAATGCACAAAACACCTATATAATATATTTAAATTTATTATAATTATATAATATAACAATATTATTAATTATAATAGCATATATGATACACTTTTAACCTATAAACATCTATTTTTTCAAAAAATTATTAAAATATTTATTTCCATTTGTAACGAATTTTGTTTTTCATGAAAGATTTGGATTGTAAGTTATGGTCCATTTAATTTTATCATGGTTTAATAATATAAATAAGTGTAATAATAATATAAATATCATATATATTAATTTTATACATATTTATAATTATTCGTAAAATTTGAATCTTCCTGATGTGTTCTGTTGGGTTTTCATGTTTTTTCTATGCATTCCTGTTGGCCATGCGATATCCTGCACTTGTTGCTGATCTTCCCAGAAGGACTTCATTTTCAATCTGTTTCCCATCCTTTTGTTACTCTTTTGATGCTACCGTGAAGGACGTTGGTCATTTCCAGTGTTGCTCAACTTTGGTTCAACTGTATTGGTTCAATTTCGATGAAGACTTGTTGTTTACTGAATTACTCACTGGAGTTTTGTATTTGATTTTGTATTTCCCTCAATCCCCTGTTGTTTTAATATAATTACGCCTAGTTTTTTCTTTTTAAACCTTTATTTTAATAAATTCCCTTAGGGCATGAATTGGGTGACCAATTAATGTCACCGCTTTTAAAAAAATAATTATTCGTAAAACCTTTATAATGAAAAATGAATTATGTTTTCCCTAGAAAAGGTAATTTTTTTGTATACATAAATGTTGTTTTCATTTTATAACTAAAAAATGAAAAATAAATATAAATAATATTTTTTCATTTTAGAATAATTATTAAAAAATAAATGTAATATATATTTATTAAAACTTTCATTATTAATATTCATGATGGGAAGTTATGGAAAATGATTCATATCCCTTCAAGTGGGCGGTAGTCCACATATATGTGTGGGTGATTCTTTCATTTCCAATTTTATGGAAAAGATGTGTAAAAAGGGTATTCAATAATAATAATAAAATCAAATAATATATATTATATTTTATTCATCATGTTATAAGCATAAAAATTTTATATAGGGTCAGAGAAAAAATAAAATTGAAGGAGCATTATTAAGAGTTATAACACATTATTAAGTAACCTCCTTTATCTTGAAAATTAATCCTTGAAATGATTGTATTATGATGAGAATATCTTTAGAGAATATTTAGGTATGATAGTAAAATTTTGGTATATTTATAGGAAAATATAATATTCTTTTGAAATGTTTATAAGGGATGATTGGCGGTGATTTTTTCTAAGTGGGGGAAAGGGAACAATAGGAATTTCTTAAAAGATTAAAATATAATAATGTATAATTCAAGAAAAATGATTCAAATGGAAATATTATCAACATGAAAATAATATAGGGCCACAATAGAGAAATAAAATATTATTTATTAAATTTTTTATTGGAAACATTACCCTAATATCTAGGTTTAACCACCTGGTAAACCAATTTTATCATTAAATGTGGTAAATTATTTTTACACATTCTACTATTTATTATGGCCAAAAATGTAATTGGAATAATTAAATAATTTTTAAATTGTAATTACAAATATTGATTCCTTTTTATAAAATTTATTTTCTATAATTTGAAGAAATTAATTTTAAAATAAACTTTCAAAATTCGTCAAAAAACGTTTTTCTTGAAAAATGCATTTTTAAGTATAAAAATGTTTTCATTGAAACATTAATCATAACATTGATTATAATGAAATTAATTTGATTATTTTTAATATAAATTAACTAATTAAATTTAAATATCATTTCAAAAAAAATGGTACTTTGTAAATAATTTAATGTGAATGATAGTTTTCTATAAAATCATTATTTTTATCCTGTTCACTGAAAAATTAATCATTTCATAAAAATTACAAAATTTCACCTTAAGATAATTTTGATATTATGAATAAAAATTGTTTTAATTTTTATAAAATAAATTTTCTAAAAGTGATACAAATTCATTACAGTATCCATTCAAAAAATCAAATAAAACCATTTTTAAGAAAACATATATTTGAATTGTTAAACAAATTTACCGAAAAATGAGTAATTATTTATTTGAAATTAATATATATATATATATATATTCATATTATTAATCCTACAAATATATTTAATAATTTGTTTATTCTTATTCATACCACCAATTTAATTACTAGGTTATAATAGTATATTATATCATAATTCATTTAGACTAAGGGTTTCATGGAAAACATGTTATCAAATACTTCATGTTTATTTCCAAAGTATATATATATATATATTAAATAATAGGGTGTTACATTATACCCCCTTAAAATTAATTTCACCCTCGAAATTATATCACCCTGATACAAAAAAGAAGAATATCTTCGTTTCATCATATCCTCAGGTTCCCATGTAGCTTCATCAAATTTCTTAATCCTCCTAAAATCATCAATAAGGTGAGTAGTATTATTCCATAGCACATTATCTCTAGGATCCATGATTTATTCCATATTTTATTCATAGTAAATATTCTGATATAATGTTATAAACTATTTTCTTGGTAAATTTGAAGGATCGGGTGTGTATATCCTTAGGATAGATACATTGAACACATTAAGAACTTGAGAGAGGTTCTGTTGAAGCACAAAATGATAATATACATTCCACAATCGATCAAGAATCACAATGGATCTAATATACTTAGGTATTAAAATTACATTTTTTTGTAAATATCAAAAACTTTTTCAATGGAAAAATTATTAGTAATACCTTCTCACCAACTTTGAATTCCTGATCACACTGATGACTATCATCATAACTCTTTGGTAAACTCTAAGATGACATGACATGTTGCTGAATGGTTATTAAATTCTCTTAAATGTACTCAGTTAGAATAGGTACCAATATATTTTCTTCTCTAACGTCAACCAATTATATCTATTTTCTTCACTAATTTCCATATGGGACTTCATATGGATCCATTTGAATGCTCGAGTGAAAGGTATTGTTGTAAGACAACTCTATTAGTGAAAGGTGTGGATCCCAAACACATTAGAAATATAGAGAACATGATATCAATATAAATTGAATGGTTTCAATTATTCGCTTGAACTAACTATAATTATGAGGATAATAATTTATATAGAAATACAACTTTATATCCAGAACACTCTGAATACTTTTCTAGAACTTTAGGGTAAACATCATATCTTGATCAGATATAATAGAAAGTGGTACTCAATAAAAACATAACACTTACATAATGTATATTCTTGAAATATGTTCAATATAGAAATATAATCTGATAGTAAATAACTTTTTGTAATTTTAAAGAAGATTGACTACAACCCAATAACATTATAACCTTTAGATGTTCTGGGAAGTCTGATGACAAAATTCATGGTTATGTTTTCCCATTTCAATTATAGTATGTGTAATGGTTGTAACATATACATATACTTATATATCACATACTTGAATTTTAGAAATACCAATCATCAAGATACAAACTCTATAATATCTCTCTTCATGAAGTCCTGTAAGATTTACGCTTTTATATCTCTATACATCTGCGTACTTCCATGATGAATTGATAATGATGAACAATGAGCTTCCTCGAAAAAAAACATATTCATGTAAAGTATATATGGAACCCACACTCAGTTACTAAACTATATCATTACATACTAATCAAGTTTTTACTAAAGAACATTTCTCTCCTTCTATGGCATCTCTACATATTCCATTTTTACATATTTAATCATCACATTGAGTGATGGTTGAACACTCATTTAATAAATATCGTATTTCTACTATTTCTTAAAGATTTGTAAGGTCATCCTTTGAATATCCATAAATATTATATCATTTATGATCCTCACCATAGATAATCTCAAACAATTTCATTGACTCAAATCATCTACCACCTTATTTCCTTTCTTGTAGAGTTAATATCTTGAGTTGGTATATTCATTAATTAACACAAACCAACTTCTCTAGTGCATATTAGAATATATTTGGATGAATATATACTCAAAAATTTTATGATCATTATATATGTCACACATTTTCCCATAAATATAATGCCTCCATATATTTAATAGAATGATTTTTGATACTAACTTCAGGTCTTGAGTGGGGTAAATTTTTATTAAACCTATAATTTTCATGAGGCATAAGCTATAACCATATGATTCTACAAAAGAACACATTCTAACCCCTTAGTCAATGCATCACTCAAGATCAAAAAACCTTCTCCCCTACAAGGTAGCGTGAGTACATTTTCATTGACCATAATTCTTAAAAATTGATTGAAATGTTCCTCACAATAATATATCCAATAGAACATGACTCTTTTAAGAGTTAAGAAAGTGACTAGATTAGATGGTCAATATAAATTCATCAGAAAAACATCTATAATATTAATAAAAAATTAAAACTAAATATCTTAGTCGCAATGGTTGGTCTGGTCTAATGATAGATAACATTCTCCATTCATATATCCACCGATATACCCTTTCTTGATATAATATGACCCAAAAAATGAAACCTTATACAGCCAAAATTCACACTTTGTAAATTTTTTAAACATTTTATCTTTCTATAGTATATTTATTATAATATCCAAGTGATCTGGATTCTATTCCTTTATCATAGAATATATAATAAAATCAATGATAAATATTTCCTCAAACTGATCAAGAGAATATATAATGGTTTTATTTCCCAAATCCATGAATATTATAGGGGAATTAGTAAATCCAAATAAAATCACTATAAATTATTATTGTTCATACCTCATATGAAATGTTATCTTCGGTATGTATTCACTTTTTAACAATAATTAAAATTATCCACATCAAATATCAATCTTATAAAAATATTGAGCTCCTCGTAATTGACCGAAAATATAATCAATATGGGGAATATGATACATATTCGTGATTATAAACATGTTCAGTTCCTAATAATCAAGGAAATGTCAGATTAATCCATATTTATTATTAAAAAAAGAACATGTTCACCCCATGGTGATACACTTATCCAAATAAATCCCTTGTCAAGATTCTCCTAGAGTTTCTTCTTTCATTTCAGTAACTCCATCTAGGCTATTCTATATGGATTCTTTGAAATTGGTGTAGCACCATGTATTATTTTTATTGAAAACTCACCTTTTCAAACTGAATGAATACTAAGAAACTCTTCAGCAAATAAATTGACAAACTACTCTAAAATTTTCATATATTATATATTTTTTATCAAAATATTCTGAAAAAAATGCACTTTTTGAATAGGAATCAAAACCCATAAAATAGATTTAATTTCCCATGTAAGATCATATGTATCCTAACACCGATAAATGATCATAGTTTATTTTGAAATATAAAATATGACTTCCTTTCCTAGGGAATTGATATGATATTTATATAAGTAAATCCAATCCATAACAAAAATATCATCATATTCACCTAGAGGCAAAATAATGATATTTTCATGATGCATATTCCCACACACTTTAATCGAAGAAGAATCATAGACTTGAGATGTAATCATAATACCATTAGTATTCATTACTTAAAATTTAATATCTAATCATTAATATACTATTGTGATTCCCTTAAGAAATCATTAGATATAAATGTGTGGGTATATCCAAAATTAAATAATATATTTACAATCCCATATTAGATGGTAAGTGAACCTTTCACCACATCATTATCATATCCCACATTAGAAATAGTGATCACATGATATTTCCCTTTATTTCTAGGACTAAGAGATTGATGAAATCATCCAACATCATTTAGCCTCATATTTGATTACTGGTTAGAATAATTAGCATAATCCTTACATTTAAAACACAAGAGAGTGGGTGGTGAATTTTATGGATATTTTATCTATTATCATTATTAGCTAACTTCTTCCCATCTATTTGGAATTAAATTTTTTAATGAATTTTTGTTTCACAAATAAAACATTTACTAGTCCCCTAAAGACAATTTCCTCTATGTTTCTTTCCATACATCTAGCATAAAGGATAACTATTCTTCTTCCCTCTATGGTTTTTCCAATTATATTTACCTACGGATTCTATCTTTTTTTCTTATAAAAACCTTGAGATGTATTGGTGACTTCAATATACATTTCTTCCTAGTTAGCAGATGGACTAATTTCATTATAGTTACAAAATTCCCTTAAATCTAACTCCCTTTAGAGATGTGGTTTTTTTCAATGAAGTATCAATCATAATTACTTTATCTCTCAATGATAATACAAGAATCATACCTCAAAAGTCTTGTAAAATTTTTATCACAGGTAATAATGGATTCATTATCATTTTTTGTTAACTCAATGAATTCCTTCACCGTTTTCATATGAATAATAAGGAAAATTTACTTTTTTTAAAAATAAATTTCGACACTTCTCCCACTCTATATAGACAATTTATTCATGTTTCCTCAAGTTATTGATAATATTCCACCATTTAAAAGATTCACCATCAAAATGATAAATAGAAAAAATATCCCTTTAATTTTCCAAACACTAACTATAGAAAAATATATTTCTAATGGGGAATATTCTTTACTCAACAACTATTGATTTAGTTTACCAACTAAAGGAGGGTGGATTTTGCATTAATAAGGACATAACATGAAACTTTTTCCCTCCTTTTCATGTTTAGAGGATAAGAAATATTCATTAATTTCAAAATTTGTATAAGAATAGAAAATATGTGTTTCATTCCATATCCCATAACATTTGGTTTCTTAAGAGTAAAATCCCTAAATTTTCCTTCATATTAAATATTAACAAAGTTCCTTTAAGTCCCAATAATTTAATAAAATCAAAAACCATTGTGGGAGAATAATAATCATAGTGAAAAATCATATTAACATGAAATATAAATTATAGTATGTATAAATCATGAAACCATATTTTAGATATATGACACGTTAGGTTTAACCTAGGTCATGCATGGTCAGCAACTATTCAAATCCTTAATAATTATTCATCAATAAAATTTTAATTACCCCAAAAATGTCTATTGGATGTTTATATCCATATGTGTAGTATTATCCCACTCATCATGAACCGGTGACAATTGAATTAATAATAAATCATCCCCATTCAATTTTTTTACACCTAAGTGAATTTAGGTCACAACAACACCCACTTTCTTGTATCTACATATAGCTATAATTTCAAGGAAAATCAAACTCTTTTATTTACCATAACATAGGATCTTCCCATGTACGTAAGATTATATTGTGGTCTCACAATGAAGTTATTTCATCCATGTTTACAAAAATATCTAAACATTTCTTTGATACATACTAATGTAACACAAACATTAAAAACCTAAATATTAAATCTTATTAGATGAATATTCATTACATGTCATTTTAATCCATAGAAAAACCATAGAGGTTTAGTGTCTTTCAAAACTTATATACCAAAACAACTAGTACATGAAATATTTAAATCATCTCCTACTAAATTATTCACAACTAACACCCTTCTTTGACACATCATACTTAAAAAACATTTACCTAGGCAATAGGAAACATAATAAAGGGTGAGATTAGATGAACATTATGGGTGAACATTGGATAATTCAATGATGATTTAAGAATAAAATGATCATAAGAGTATGAGAATATGAGATTTTCAATTTAAAACCATACACATAAATTAATTATTCATAATCACGAGTCATAGAATAAATTTCAATAGTTCATAAAACATAAATAAAAAATAAATAAAAGAACATGATCTATGATATATTACGATTTTAATAAGATCATATCACAAAAGAGTAGAATAATGTTTTCCATAATCATAATAATATAAATCTTATATCAAGGATACCCACTAAGAAATTATTTAGTTGTTAGGTTTGAGATAACCACCCATGTACCCACTTAAGGATTGGGATAACCTCTCATATAACCTCTTTTCTGGATTTGGAAAACCTCCCATTTATCCTCTTCTTTCGCCTAGGAATAACCTGTTAGGTAACCTTTTTGGGGATTGGGATAAACATTAATATACACACTGAGCTCGTAAAACAATAAAAAATACCTAATAAATTGTATAAATATATTTTATCGGCCCGTCAAAAAAACAAAATTCATTCATATGTATGCAACTATATTATCAAAAAAATTACCATTCCATCATAACATACATCCTGGAAAATAAAATGGGTTACATCATTACCATAAACCATCCATAGAAATAATAATGATGGTATCATAGAATTTTATCACTATTTAACCATAAGTAACATCAAATAATGTTATCATAGATGAAAATTCATTTTAAATATATCTGGAACATTTGATGAGTAATATAGCCTTTTTAATTTGAAATCACATTTTAAAATTCTAAAAAATTAAAAATCTTAAGGAAAATAATTTCATTGAAATGAACCATTGTGACTTTTAGATGAATCTTCATATCAAATAGAGGACATTATGGGGTTAAATTCATTCATGTAGAAAACATTAAAAAATATTTATTTTACATTTTTGTTAAAGTGTAAAAAATTAACTTATTTATAAAAATGCATGAAGATTCATTTTTAAAATTATTATAGAAATTAAAACATGGTTTAAAATAATTTTAAATAATCATTTGTGAATATAAACAAAATCCATAAACATTTGAATGAAAATATAGACATAGATGAAAAGATTCTCAACCGAATAGAAAGACGAAGATTGTTTGTCTTAAAAAAAATTTCTTGGTATCGTGAGTACATGAAGAGAATAAAATGGAATAAAAAATATAATATGTGTAAATAAATATATCATAATAAAATATATAATATTTTGGAGAAAAATATAATATAATTTCATCATTTAAAAATTAGATTGAAACATAAAACCCATATCTCAAGTTTGACTTTCTTCACAAGCTTTGTATCTTCCTTCATAGTAAATTTAAATTTACTATAATTCTATAAAAACTGTATTCATAATTATAATATCATATGTGATCCAATAATAACATTTAGGCATCATTATATTAATATTTATTTATTAAAATAAATGTCACCAGGTGTTAACTATTTCATTTTTCATGACAGTTACAATTTATAAGTTTCTGTCCATGAAAATTTATAATGATTACATCATATACAGAATTTTAATAATGAAATAAACATAATATTTATGCATTATATAAGTTTTTAAAATCATCCATAAAATTTAAGGATAGGAAAATGAATTACTTCATTCATGGAGATGGAAATTTGTACATACGCTTGATTGCAGTTTTTATTTTCTAATGAAAATATGGAAAGAGAGATAAATAATATTTTATTATTAAGGAATAATTATTAAATCATAAATATTATTAATATTTTTTAAATTCATCTTTAGAAACATCCATGTGAAGTAGTGATGGGAAATGATTCATATCATTGTGTGAAGGTGATAGTCCACACGTACACAAGGTCGATACTTTCATATCCTATTTGATGGGAAATCCATAGAATAAGGTTATTAATTCATCATGATAACATATAATTATATTTATTATACTATATTAATCATTTTATTGTTGATAAAACATGTTTATATGTTGTGTAAGAAGAAATAAAATTGAAAGAGATCAATTAATATTTTTACCTCATCGTTGAGAAATCTCCTTTGGCTTACACCTTAAGCCTTGAAAAGTTGGTATTATGGTCATAAGAATACCTATAGTATGTGAATAGTTATTTTAAAAAATTATTTTTTCATTTATTTTATGATATACGAGGCTCATTATGTGTGGAGAAGAGTGGAGAAAGGGTGTCCTTTTTTAATTGGGATATTGGACCAACTTGTAATCTCTTTAAGGATTTAAATATAATAATGACTTATTCAAACCAAATTATTCCAAATGGAAAGGTATTAGATACTATACAGTCTAAATATGTATATAAAATAGATATTATATAATTTTAATTGTCAATATAACCCTTATCTATTGGTTTAACGCCCCCAGTAAAATCATTTTAACCTGAAATGTGGTAGCAAATATTTACTACTTTTACTATTCATTATGACCAAAAATAATATTTTACTCATTAATTTTTCTGTTAAATTAAGATTCTAAATATTTAATCAATTTTATCTAATTATATTTCTAATATATCAATGAATTGATTTCAAAATAAACCAAAAAATGAGTTATAAAATGGTTTTCTAGAAAAAAAATACATTTTTAGGAATAACAATGTTTGTTACCAAAATTAATCATAATGTTTATTAAAAAAATTAGTTTATTTTCAATCAAAATAAAATAATTATATTTTAATTTAAATTCAAAATAAATTAGGTCTTTTTAGAAATATTTATAAAAAGTATTGTTTTTTAAAAAATCAATATTCTTATATTATTCAGTGAAACTTTTAACTTTTTAAAAAAATACCAAAACTTGACCTTAAGATAATTTGGATATGATGTTTTAAAAATTAATACATTTTTTATAAAATATAATTTAGAAAAGGATATAATTAATTATAATATATGTCAACAAAATTAAACAAAAACCATTTTTCAAGTAAACATATTTTTTATCATAAAAACAATTTACTTAAAAATTATTACTTAATTATTGTGAATTTATAAGGCCCCAGCCTTAAACCTTACTTAATCTTGAGTTATTACAATATTACACATTGAGGATCTTTTCAAGTTTAGAGTTTTAGAGAATTAGATCATGAAACTTGCATTACATTCCACATTTAAACAAAGTGGTTACATAAAAGACATTATTCATTCTTCCCATCAACGGAAACATATTTAAAATAAAACATGGATTCTTTCTTGACACATCCTTGACACTATCATCACATCATGTACCCTTCCCTTGACCTGTGAAAAACATTTCAAAAACTTCGGATGAGCATACAAAGCTCAGTAAGGGATATAAAAATATGGAAAGGAAACATGAGTACATGTATACATAAGAATGAAATCATACTTTACCCATAAAACATAAGCACTTTAACATACCTCATAAAATCATGAATAAATCAAAGAAATCATATGACATAAAGGTAACTTGAGGCATTCATAACATTCTTACGTAGGGAGTAACCCTCTTGGTTACATTTGGAATACCCATCACAGTATATTCCCTAAATCTCTTCAGAGAAACCCTAACGTTTCACTCCTTTGCGTTACCCAATGCATTGGAGAGCTATATCGGGCTCACCCGCCCTTAGTTTTTCACGGAACCACCCGTCTTCATAACAATTCCCAAGAACCATAACATAATCTTATCACATAAAACATGCATAAAGGAAACATTACATTCCCACCTTTCAATGACAAGATATAAATACAACTCATTGATATAAAAAAATTATGAAAACCATTTTCAATACCAAAACAAAAGAAAAGTAAAACATGGTATTTGTTTTTCTTTTAAAAAAGGTATGGCTTGTAGAGGAAGCCGAAACTCAAATAATGGTCACGGCGGCGGAGAAGTCATTGTCGCTGCATACATACGACAAAAACATTCCCTTTTGTCGTTTAGTAAAACGCTTCGTATAAAAAAGATTACTTTTGGATAAAGATAAAAGTCAAAGGGGTTTATTCACCGTATAAAAGAAGGTTGTGTATAAAACAAAATATGCCTCAATGAAAGGAGATTGAGACGAAGTCCCATACAAAGATGGTATCCTTGGTTTAAGGATAAATCCATTACATAATTATGTGTGACAAACGAATACACCAAATATAAGTGGATATTAAGTGTAAAATAATCAAAGTTCATTCACACATATTCAAAGGATGACATATTCAATAACTACATGTTGAACCCACAGAAATTGAAATTGGGTTAAGAAGTTCCCTTGATAGCCTGATGGCGTCACATGAGAGATAAAAAGTGTATCTCATCACTTGGACATAAGATTTACATCAATAAGGATATATGAGAACATATCCCAACATAACAATATGTAAATTAAATGACCCAACAAAAGAAGTCTTTTAAAAAGAGGAGGGTGAATGGTTCCCTTACCGACTTGGGTATCTTTCAAAACATACACACCATGAAAGAAGGACAATAAATCATTGATGTAAATACTCATAAACGAAATTATATTACACAAAGAGTAGAATAAAGGTCAGTATATACACCACTAAAAGGAAATTGTGGAAAATGTAGCATAAATCTCACGGGAATAAAAGTGAGATGAAAAATCCCTTACGAAAACTCGGCAGCCTAACAGCGCCACATAAAACTTACAAAAATGGATTGATGAGATCAAATAGGGTATCTCATAATATTAACATGATGTTTATAGAAAGAGGAATATAAAATAACATCCCCCAACATAACAAATAGGAGCTTAAAACAAGTGACATAAAGGAGAGTACTTAAAAAGAAAGAGAGAGGTTAGATCTCTTACGAAAATTCGGCAGCCTAACGGCGCCACTCAAAACTTCCATAATGGATTGATGAGACAGAATAGGGTCTCTCATCATATGAACATAAAAATTACAGTAAGATTAATATAAAATAACATCCCAATCACAAGAAAGATGATCTTAGAAGGAATGACATAAAAGAGTGTACTTAAAAAGAAAGAGAGAAGTAGGATCCCTTACCTCAAGTCCAACTTGTCTTGTTCGTTTCTTTATATTCCTGAATAATAAACTTTGTTCAATTAATAATTTCCTAAGTACCTCCTTTATATATTATTATTAATTTAATATCACATATTATAATGTTATAATAATTGTTTAATAATGTTAGTTCATATCAGACGTTTTTGTCGATGTTTGGTACATCAGTCAAGAATGAACTTGTTTCAAAAAATATTTCCTATGTAGTTATAAGTAAATAATTTCCACAATAGTAATAATTATTATAATATCATATATATCCAGTAAATATTCATTTTATACTATTCCATATCATTTGTAGATAAAAAAACGAAAAGCACCGTTCATGGAGACGGTAGGCCGTACGTACGCATGAACGCTACTTTCATTTTTTTCATATTAATGTAATTAAAAAAATGAGAGAGATATAAATATGTTATAATTCCAGAATTATATCCATAATTTATATGTAATATATTACATATATATCCATTATATATATGTACTTATAATATTACATAACATTTTGTGATAAGAAATGAAACGTACCGTTCATGGAGACGGTAAGTCGTACGTACGCAAGAACGCTACTTCCATTTCTATTTCATATTTAATGGAATTAAAACTTAATGATACATAATATTATTTTAATTCCAGTATTTTATCATATATAATATCATTAAATATACCCTTTATACGTACCACATATGGTATTAACCAATCAAATCACTTTGAGGGGGCGGTAGTCCGCACTTCCTTAAATGAAGATATCGCATTTACCCATAATGGAAACCATAAAGGTACACCATAAATGAAAAATACAGAAGTTTAAGTAAAACATAAACATATTAAATATCATATATAAATATATTGTCATCTTAATGGACACCTTTGAAGGTGTTAGAAGAATGTTGAACAATCATCGTTTCGGGAGGCAGAAATTCGCCTTCCACGGAAACAGTATGTTCTTTAACCATTATATGTAAGTGTGTGTAAGTGTAGCTCGAATACTTATTATAAAAACATCCTTTTATATTGAATATACTGTATTTTTTACAAAATAGATGAATAAAAAGAGTTTTGGGGGTTGGAGAAGCAAAATAAAACAAAAGGACACAAGTGAAGACAGTACCTTAAAATCGGGTAACTCCATTTGGTTTGAGCTCAAATGCTTCCTTGGGAAGACTTCTGCCCAAAGTGAGGCTTCAAGAAGTAAGAGAGGGAAGTTTAGAGACAAAATGGGCAGGGTGTGGCCGAGCCAAAGGCATTGGGAGTGTGGTTAAGGAGGTAGAGGTGGTGGCCTTTTATAAGAGGAGAGGAGGGGCACTCTTGTAAAGTTAGAAAATGTTACTTTATTTTCAAAAGAGTTTCGGATTTTAAAGGTATCAAATTGATTTATTTCGAGTATAAGATGATAAGGGTTCTAAATCCACTCATACAATAGGTTTTGGAAAAGTGCAGTTCTTAGATATTACATTATCTTTCCATTTTATTTAAATCGTTAAATAATGAGGTCATCGCTGCATCATCATGATTCCATAAATAATTTAATTTATTTAATGTCTAAAATTTATAAAAAAACTTATATGATGTAGGAAATATTTTTACCTTTCCAATTGCTATTTATAGGAAAAAATATAACTTCTATAACCCCATGTTAAAATTGTTTTAGTAAAACATCTCATGTTTGTGTCATTTTTACTTGAACATTAAATAAAAAGATATTTATGTCATTTCCCAACCAAACTGGCTCAATGGGGTCCCCAAGTTGACCCATGGATTTTATTGGTCGGCCATGACACATACAATGAGGGTAGGACATGTGTCTAGGTCATTTCATTTTATTAAAACATTATTCTAACCATAAACTACACTAATTACCTCTAATCGTGATTAAAAACTTAATAAGTTACTATCCACCAAAAAATTATTTTTATCCCATTGAACCACATTATACTTCTTAATGACAACCGTGTATGTCGGATTTTTGAAATTCAAAACACAAATATGGAAAAATTTCATTTAAACGGAAAAATCAGTTTTTATAAGTACCACTTAGTGGTTTCACTATTCATGAAAAATTGAAGTTTTTCAGAAAAATCCCAAAAGTTCACCCTAAGCTATATTTGATATTACGAATTCAAAAATGAAGTCTATTTTACAAAATTAAAAACATATAAGTCACATTAATTAATTTAATAATTAATTCCCACTGTCAGAGCAAATAGCGTGTTTTTATGAAACAATAAGTATCAAAAGATTGACACTAGTTTAAGTCCGATTTCAAAGTGAAATTAATTTCAACGACCACTATTGGATTTAATGGTAAAAATATATTCTAATTTAACTTTAAAACCAATTCAAAAGATAATATAATCATATAAATAAATTAGATTAAAAAGAGGTTTTCAATTAAAATACAACATTTTACACTATTCATTAAAAAATGGACTTTATCGGAAAGATACCAAAAATTTACACAAAGTAAATTTTGATGTCCCAATTCATAAGAAGAGTTTTATTTGGTCTAATAAAATGTATAAGAGTGAAAAAAACTATATTTAATGACGGTTCGCCATCAAAAGGCGATAAGTGAACCTTTAGTGAAAACTAGGGCATATACGCCTAAAATTGAATTTTTTCGTGTTTTAAGCCTTTATCTTTTATTGGATAAACGTAAAAACATTTAAAAACATATATACTCATATTTTAGTTATTTCTATCCATTCCCGCCAGTACAACGGCTACATGTTAACTACCATTTAAAATAATATTATTTTATTATTAGAGTGCAACGTAAGATTCCCTAGAAACTCGTTGTTGCGTGTTGGGTATGCCATTGAGCATAGCGTCCCCTTTAAATTCGTATTAATATTTTATTCACAAATATGGATAAATATGAAAATGTCATATTCTTTATTTACCTGGGGTGTTACAGAATTAATCTATAAATTTCTGTAGTAAAAAACATTTATATATTTTTTTTGTAATGTGTTTATTCTTATTCATACTACTAATTCAGTGGTTAGGTTATAATGATATATTATATCATGGTTCATTTAGGCGTAACATTGTGTGTAAAACAAGTTACTCAATACTACATTATTATTTAAAATGAATGTATTTATAATCTCAGGGTATTACATGGAGAGATTATAATCCCTGGTATATATGTCAACAAATCATAGAAAATGTAATATCAACATCAAAATACTATATAATTATAATGTGAGATTAATGTTAGAGACCAAGAATCAGTAAAATATTTAATAAAAGTTATAATAGGATGATATAATCTAAACATTCATGGACAAATAAATTGAAACTATGGTTTCCCATGGTCCAAACATAAAAATAATTATCTAAAATAAAACTGATAAAGAATATTATTACAAGATAAGGTTCGGAGTCCTCAACCAACTCAATCTCTTTTCACCAATTATATAGCGACCCAGGCTTAACCTAAATGGATACAACATCATTTTAGATTAATATTCATTAAATTACAAAAATAAATGGATGAGGACCATAATAGTTTAGTTTATTTGTAAACTTGAAACACATTCTTCTTATTTGGTGAAATATCTTCAACATCTCCCATAATGATCTTCCCCTATAGTACTCATAATTAAAACTATTCTTCATGAACTATGGAAAGGAAATAAAATAATGAGGTTATATTGAAGGCTTGGTAATGGTTAATAAACGAAATAAAATATCATTATATGAACATAAGTGTATGATAACATGATCATAACATTTTATGATCATACCCTACATAAAAATATCATTATCATGATACATGACATAAATATTGTAAGTTCATCAAACATTAATCATAAGATAATAAAAAATATAAGACATGTGATAATATCAATGGAATAATACATAATGTATTTAGAAGATACATAAACATGTATAACCATTCCCTATAAGTCAAGGTTCATTTCTAAAAACTAATTAGGTCACTTCCTGGGGACTACACCTAATAGGTTGACACACCACCATCCCCAGTCATAGATCTTATCATATAGGGGATCAGGTTTCCCCAACATCCCATAGTGGATTGGGGTTCCCCATCTTCCCATATTGGATCATGATCCCCATATTCCCATAGTGGATCGTGAAGCACTTGTTTCCCATTTTGGATCAGGACTCACTTGTTTCCCATTTTGGATCAAGAAACTCATGTTTCACATTTTGGATCAATCCTATTGACTTGTTTCTCATCATTCTATCATGAGATATAAATCATTACCCAATGCATTTGAGGGAGATATGGGTCCCATCAATCACAAAATAAAATCATGAATACATGATCCACAAGATAATAAAACTTTCATAATATCATGATCCATAAAAAATAAATGGTTTCTACAAACATCATATAATAACCCATGAAATTAAATGGGTATCATAAACATTTTATCATACAATATCCTAGGGAAAATAGATATCTATCATTATCATATCATTAAAGTATAACCCATGAATTAAGGTGGGATTTAAGAGCCTATAACCTGTGTTAGAGAAATGAATTTGATAAATATAATTCCATCAATGACTAAACCATTAAAGAAATAATATGAATTCAATTCTTAGATCATATCCCCATTAAATCATAACTATAAAAAATGTATGTCATATTATATAGAGAATTATTTTAAAATATAACTCTAAATGTTTCATAGGGAAAATAGCCTTTCATTGAAAATACTATTTATAAAACAATTTCCAAATCCTATTTTTATAAATAAATCATTATAATTTCATTAATATTTCTTCTGGAAGAAATATTTTCTAATATGAAATTTAATTTCTAAAATGTAAATCTTTCTAAAACCATTTTTCTTTCAAAATACCTTTTAAAAACTTCTAAATGAAGGATGAAAATATTTTGAAAACATTTTTCATTGAAATAAATTTGAAAACCTAAAAAAGGATTCAAATTATATAAATCCATTTCCTTGAAATAACCTTTCGAATAAACATAAAGGAATCTTTGAAAATTAATTAAAACGCGTTTTAGAAAAAAAATACTTTTGAAAATATTTTTCTTTGAAATCCACTTTAAACTCAAAAACTTTCTAGAATATTAGGATGTCAGGACCCATCCCTGGGGCCCATTCCATGACTACCCCAAGCCCACCTTCCAAAGTTCAAGGGATGGTGACTAGCACCGGAAATTCATATCCCTATAACAAGAAGGAATTTCTTTTAAACCTATACAAACACACAGAGTAGAACGAAATAAGATGCAACCCCAAAGTAACTACTGTAGTAAAAAGGGTGATGAATGTAAAGGGCCCAGAATACATGCACAACTGTAAAAGTGCTAGTACAAATGAAAGGTACAATACAACTAAGAAGGGGAAAATAGGTCCTAGGCTGTCCTTCGAGGATCCTACCTGAAGGGTAGGTAATGATTGCCTCCACAGCACTCCATGTCTGCCTGTTTACACCTTGTACAGCCTAGTCTTAGCTCCCTCAAATCTTGATCAATGATGTATGTCATTATCACAAGACTCAAAATTGTGCGAGTGAAGCCCATGTAGGGGTGAGTATAATGATACTCAGTAGGGACCCCTAGACCCTATTGGTCTCTATAAGTTCCAAGAAGGAAAAACCACAAAGTAAGACTCAGTCACAAAGCACGAAGTAGTCAATAACTCTAATTAGGTATATTCCCATACCTATACTTAAGTTATCAAGATATACTTTTCTCAAACATGAGGGAAGAATATCACAAAGGTAACACCATGAAAGTAACACCACAAAGGTAAAAGTACCACACAGGAAACACCATGATGATAACACCACGAAGGTAAAAGTACCACATAGGTAACACCCTGATGATATCACCATGAAGGTAATAGTATCAAACAGGTATCACTATAAAGATATCACCACGAAGGTAAAAGTACCACATAGGTATCACCACGAAGATATCACCATGAAGATAAAAGTACCACATAGGTAAAAGACTTAGTTCAAACAGAATCTCAGCTCAAACCAAGTTTTCATTGAAGTATAGAATTACAGATGATTTGTCCCAAAGTTAGATCATCTTATTCTGTCAAGAGGCACTGCTTCTGACCATACAGAGTCTGACCCACACATGATCGATATGTACTAACCCATGAAATGATCCAAACGGGATCTAACCCGCCTAGAGTCAATAGATAATAACCCCCGCAATGACCAACATTGGATCAGACCCACACATGATTGGTATGCGGTGACCCACACAGGATCGTTGAGTGCTGACCCACATAGGATCTGACCCACATAGGATTGGTATGCATTGACCCACAAAGGATTGTTGAGTTCTGGCCTACACAAGATCTGGCCCACACAAGATCGGTATGCACTGACCCACACGGTATTGCTGAGTGTTAACCACTGTATGATGTGTCTCCAATATCCACCTTAGTGATAGACACTTGATTCCTCACACCAAGTTTTCTTGAGTTCTGTAGAATCTAACCTTGAGATATCATTCATACCTCGACCTCCACTAAGCTTTGCAAAGTAGTAACCCAAATAAATACCATGTCGTAAGGGTTACAACATGACATATGGTGCGTCAATCGGACGCTCGGTCTGTGAGTTATAAGTGTTTTAGTTCCGGGGGCCCGGTAGGATTCGTGTTCGATCCAACCCAGTCATACTCCCACTATCTCCAAAACTCTAGAGGAGTATACCAAAAAGGACCATCCTGATGCAAGGATCCCAATTTTGTAGACGATTCATCAAACGGACATCCAGTTCAAAAGATATGGCCCTTTAAATGTTTCTGGGACAGGTTGGCATGTGTACAGTTTACTAGGTCAGACTAACCCGACCCGACCCGGTCTGGGCTGGGCCGCAGCCGGCTCGGCCTGCTTGGTCGATGTCTGGCCCGGACCATAAGGGATTGGCCCGACCCGCATAGGGCGTTACCCCTAAGGGGGCGTCCCGGCCCATATAGGGTGTGGCCCGCAAGGAGGCAGCCCACTGGGCAGGTAGCCCAGCCGTATGGGGAACGAACCGCAAGGAGGGTCCACCCTAGAAGCCATCGGGGGAGTGACCCCCAGTTTTCCCAAATGGATGAAGGAAATTCGGTCTTATTCGCAACGGGGTCACCAAGTGGCACCGCCAGGAGGCACGCGGGACCTACTCTAGCAGGTCCTACAGATTCTGTCGCGGCTGGCCGGTGTGCCAGCCGACTTCTCCATTGATGCACGACAGCACACCGCTCAGCCACCCATGTTTTGTCAGTGTGCGAGCAACCTTTCTCCGATCTTCATGGCTGACAAGTTGTGGCCCTCTTTGCTCATCGGTGGCACGTGATGGTGCATCGCTCCCCCTCCGCAGTCGGATGGTCCCAGCCGCTCCAATGACCCTCACAGCTTTGTTTTGTGGCCTCCTCTTGAGTCATGTGTTGATGCTCTATCCCCTGTGTAGCTTGCCTGTGTCACCACACAGACGGTCTTCCATGGAGGTGCTTGGACAAAAAGATAGTGGAGGGTTCAGGCCAGGTTTGTTATGCCCACACCCTCCACGTTTTCTCATAAACATGAGGGGGGTTAAGAGTTTAATAATAAATTAAATTAAACAACAATCAAAACCCTACAAAGATACCCCACAACAACATCCAAAAAAATTGAATAAACAACGTATCAACCTGTTAATCGGTTGGTCCGCATTCTTTGTAATATTGAAGAACGAGGAAGAGGAAAAAATTTATAATGCGTAAACGAATAAACCCAATACCTCGTAAACCCATTGGAGAGAACCCGTGCTTGAAGGTGGATCATTTTCTTCATTCCCACAACTGGTTCCCAAAGACACCACTCATACATCGCCCTTCAGTTTGTCGTTCGGTGTCCCCCTTCACCTCACGCTAGGATCAGCTCAGCCCTCTAAGGGTTTGGCATCTTGGCACTCCATCAGCACTTTGTTTCTTGGTGAAGCAGTTCCAATACCTCTCCACAAACTCCAAATATATAGGAGAGGGGGAGGGTAAGTAACGATGTGGGGAATTAATGGGGGCACATTAATTAAGAACCTTCCTAATTCCACAACGATGTCTTTACTTAATATTGATAGGTCAATCCATTTATTGTCCTGACAAATCTATGGCCCCACACTCCACTTGTTCTTTGGTGGAGAAGGAAGAAAAATAATATTATTTTATTATTTTATTTCATTTTATTTAAAAGGTCACAAAACATAACTTTTTCTATAGACCTACTATAGTAAAATTAAAGTCTCCCTTAAGCAAATCTGGGCATTGCGGATACAACAGTGCCCTCATATATTTAATCCGAGCACTAGTTCAAAAGTTAGAAATCACCACTCATGCATTTAATGAATGAACCTTTAAAAGGGTTAAATTAATTAATAACATTCACCCTCAACATCCTTCGGTTTGGGTTAGGCTCTTCCTAAGGAGAACATGCCCCAATGAACTCAACGGTTCTCTCGGATTTTCAGTCCAATTTACCGTTTATATGTTATGGATTTTTCAATAAAATAATTGACACTGAATTATTTTATTTACGGCCAAAAACTAACTTTCACTGGTAGCCCGCTCTGGCCAGTGTTAGTATCTTCCTAAAAAAATCATACCATCATGAGTTCAGCAGTGGTCTCATATTTTTAATCTATGTCATCATTCAGGAGTTATAAGCATTTAAAAAATAAAATAACTTTATTTAATTATTTTATTTACAGTTATTCCATTTTCGGGTTTTCTCACCGGATGCCTACGCCGACTAAAGTTAAGTCGCGTCTAGGGTGAACCCGCCATCCTGAACTCAATGGTTCCCTCTACTTTCTGATTCGGGCAACCATTTAATAGTTATTCAATTTTTTTAGGAAACTTATTAGGCGCACTAATTAAATATTAACAAAACATCGATAGATCATTTTGGGCACTCTGAACCTCGGAATCGCGCGCCTCTAGATCTCGTGGTCTCAAAATAACTCCATATAATTAAAAAAAATTACATGGAATATCTAGTTCTTTACATTCTCCCCACCTTATGGCTTTATATACTGGAAATCCAAAACAAAGGAATATCTAACAAAAGAGGACACTGAGCATAAATTTGAGCCTCCTGCTCTAATGTGCTCTCCTGGAGGTCCCCATACTGCCACTAAAGTCGCACCAAAGGGATCGACCATCCTTGAAGGACTCACTCCTGTTGATACTCTATCTCTGTCGGGATCTTCATAAAAGTCACTACATCACCAATGTTATACTCGTCCTAGTCGATTATGTGTGATAGATCATGTACGCTTCTCCTCAACTGCAACAAATGGAAAACATTATGCACCTGGTGCATCTGTGGGGGAAAAGATAGACAGTACGACACCCCATCCACTCTATGGAGAATATAGAAGGGTCTTATGATCCTTGGAGATAGCTTTCCACCCTGGCCAAACCATTGAAAACCTAGTCGTGGTGAGACCCATAGGAAGACATTTTCTCCCTCCTCCTGTAGTTATAATACTTCTATTGGATCTGTGCAGTATGCACTTGCAGACAAGTGAGGCATAATGATACAAACTCTGCCACTACTTCCTTCACCCCTTGCGACCAGTTCTGACGTGGGAAGTCCTAGTACACCTTCACCACTCTAGGATGTACCGCTAAGGGGGTGTATGGATCTCCCTAAAAAACTCTTCCTAAAGCATAAGTGGGACCATGGTCTGCCCTTTTAAGAGGATGACATGCTCCCCACCTTCATAAAATCTTTCAAAAGACCGTTATAAGGATATCAGAGCACGTCAGGCCTCACAGTTAATGACTCAAGTTGTTCCCCCCGATCATGCTGAAGAATTGGGGGAGTGACATTCGTATACTGGAGGTAAGCTTCTCAATCTTTATCCATGAAGGATATCCACTGCACATCTAGCTTCTCTGAGGCCCCACTCAGTAGTTGTAGACCAGACCTCCTGCTGAGTATGCCTGCTACCACATTCCTCTTCCCAGGAGTGTAGAATATCTCAAAGTCATAGTCATGGAGGAACCCTATCCATTGCTTTTGTCTCTGGTTCAGGTCCTTCTCTGAGAAGATACACCTAAGACTCTCGTGATCAATGTAAATAGTAAACCATTCCCCCATAAGGTAGTTCCACCACATCTTTGGTGAAAATGCCACTACTAATAACTCTAGGTCATGGGAAGTTTAGTTCTTGTTGTCAATCACTGTCTTAGCTCTAGAAAGCTCTACTGACACTTCTTCGTCCACAGGAAAGGCTCCCCATTTTCGTTAAAGCTGACATGGGTGCCTCTACCATGGAGAAGTCTGGAAAAAATATTCAGCACTACCAAGATAAAGTAGAAGTACCTCTCCCTTTTGGGGAGGTAATCCTTGAAATATATTTTGAAAATATGTCCCCATGCTTTCCCACTCCTATTTGGAACTGAGAACTCAAAAATCCTACTACCACGAGGGTAAGGTTGGTCGTCTCTAGAGTGATCGATTTCACCCTCCTATGCATGAGTTTATCCTGTGCTGCCTGGTTTTTCTTTTTCGCCAACCAAGGAAAATCCCATTCTATTGTTGTAGATAAACCACGAACTTTTTTCCTAATATATTCTATCTGAGTATGAACTATGTATGTCTATTCCATACGCAAACTAACATCATAAGGCCACGACACTGCCACAAAGAGGTTCTTACCAAAACACTCACCTCATGGGTCAGATAACACCGTTAGCATAAGTGTGATTATCAAGTCTCGTCCCAAATGTATCTCCAGACATAATGGTCAAGTCAATGGATTAACCAAAAATTCTATGTCTTGAACAATGTTCGTGGAAAGAAGGAATTATTAGTACCTATGTTTATTTATACGGAATCTTGAAGTAGACATAGTCTACACCTCAAATCATTCCTAGATCCCTTGGGTCACACTCCTTTCCCACATGAAGCTACTCTCTTCCCTTGTCCTCCAGCACCCTGAGCTGGGTGGGGAGCACATTAGGGTGGTGGTTGTAACATGTCAAAATGTATACCAGCTCATGCTTATCTACTAGATCCACTTCCAAATCTGATGCCATGTAGATTCATCTATCCCTAAAACTTCCTCTTCCCGAAACATTTTACATACCCAATCCTCTAAGACCGACATTGATTTCCTAGTTTCGCACTGCTAACAATCACTAACAGCATCCTCTAAGCCAAAGGAAAAAAATCTACCACAAAGGTTCTCTCTAGTACCCTAACATAAGTAGGAATGCATTAAGGAAAATTGTTGGCTCAGATGCCCCTAAACGCACCTTGCTCTGAGGTCCAAGCCCTGAAGAATTGACCTTACTGTATTAATCGAGTACCTAAGATGGTCAGTATGCCTCAATGAATAATCATCTATGGACATGTCATCCTGTCGAAGCAGTATAAGTTCTTGGGAACACTCACCCCTTAGCTTTTTTATGGAAAGAGACCCCCTTATCTTAGTAATATTCTCATGATTTTCCATATAAAATTAACCTCTTCACATGATCAGAGTAATGTATACACTGTCATCATCCTACTGAGCCACGTAAAAGGATCTCTACCAAGAACATCATCTGATTGAATGGTGCCCTGGCTAGGTGGAAACTCACCCACAGTCTCTATATGTTATTAGCATCCGGGGGATGTATCTCTTCTCAGAACCCCGGAGCACTCTTCCAATAAAACTCGTGCAATGCGCTCAGTCAGTGTGCACCCTCTACTGGTGGGGATGGTATCATCTACTGCCCAACGGGTGGTGTTGCTACTAGTGCACCACCCGAAGGTGATACCACTGTTATAGGTCCCTACACTGAATCCTCATCGTTCGGTTGGCCATCATCTTGTACTCTCTCGGGAATCCTAGATTGGTGTCTACGTGGAGGAATCCTGATAAGGAACAGGTTCCCCCATGATCATTTAGTTATAACCGGTGAGCTGACTCCAAATAAACCAAAGAAAAACATTTCCAAAACACACACAATCAGTGTTTTCGTGCACTGAGATGGAAATCAGAAGTCAGGGTCCTGGTGTACAGATACATAGGTTGTCGCACCAACACTGGATTCGCCAAACTGAAAACCATGCACATAACACATAACATTATTTCCATACTAAAATGGTCAGAGTCATAGTTCTTCGGTAGAACTGAATTCTCTGATACCACTTTGTCAAGACTCATCCCCTGGGGCTAGTTCCATGACTACCCTATGCCAACCTTCCAAAGGCCAGGGGCTAGTGACTAGCACTTGAAAATCATATCCCTATAAAAGGAAGGTATTTCCATTAAACCTATAGAAACACGTAGAGTAGAAAAAAAAAGATGCAACCACGAAGTAAACTACTGTAGTAAAAAGAATGCTGAAATTAAAGGGGCTGAAATACAAGACCAACTATAAAAGTACAAGTACAACTGAAATGTACAATAAAACTGAAAAATGGAAACGGATCATGGGTCGTTCTCTGAGGATCCTACTAGAAGGGTAGGTACAGATAGCCTCCACAGCACTCCATGTCCGCCCGTCTCCTCCATGTACCACCTAGTCCCAGCTACCTCAAATCTCAATCAATGTTGTACACCATTTCAAAAATACCTAACAAGGTGTGGGTGAAGCCCATGTAGGTGTGAGTATAACTATACTCTGTAGAGACCCCAAGACCCTCTATGTATCCTAAAGTTCAACGAATGAAAAACCCACAAAGCAAGGATCAATCACAAAGCACGGAGTAGTCAACAAATCTACTTAGTAATATTCCTATACATATACCTATGTTATCAAGATATACTTGTCTCATACATGATGGAAGAATATCACAAAGGTAACACCACGAATGTAACACCCCGAGATTTTATGAAAAATATTCTTTTTAATTTCATTAATGTCTTGTGTTGTACGCTACACCAAAAGGAGCTTGCACTACACGCATCCCTAACTTTCCTTGCATTACACGCAATCACGACCTTCCTTGATAGCGTGTGTAGTACGCAATACCGAGTTTCACTAAACGATATATTATAATATTATTATGAACTAGCGGTTATGAATAGTAATACCCACTTATTGAAATTTTATAAATTTTATCATTCAAAATGGACTTCATTTCTGGATTCCGAATATCGAAATTAGCTTAGGATGAAATTTTGGTACTTTTCGGATAACTTTCATATTCTGATGAATAGTGAAAATTACTAAATTTTCATTAAAAACAACTTTTTTAATCGAAATAATTAATAGTGATAAATTATTAATTTGAGTGGTTTTAAAGTATATTTAAAAATATATTTTTACAATTTAATACAATGTTGGTTATTGGATATAATTTCACATTTAAACTAGACATAAACAAGTGTCAATCTTTTGATAGTTATTATCTCTTAAAAACACGCTATTTGTTTTGAAGACGGGAATTAATTTTTAAATTAATTAATGCAACTGATATGTTTTGAATTTGGTAAAATAGACATCATTTTTGAATTCATAATATCAAATATAGCTTAGGCCTAATTTTTGGTATTTTTCTGGAAACTTTCATTTTTTGATGAATAGTGAAACCACTAAGTGGTAGTTAAAAAACTGAATTTTTCATAAAACTTATTTTTACCGCATCTATGAGTGTAATTTCAAAAATCCGAGAGACACGGTTAATATCAAGGACTAAAATGCGGTTCAATGAGATGAAAATAATTTTTGGTGAATAGTAACTTTTTACTTTTTTACCACGGTTAAAAGTAAATATGGTAATTAAGGGTAAAAATGATATTATTATTACCCTAACACAAGTCCTAATTCTATTGGATAAGTGTAATTCATCCAAAAACAACCTTAGGAATACCATATGACCATTTAGGCCCACTTGTATTAGATTAGGACATTTAATATTAATTTATTTAAAGAAGGGTTAAAATAGTTAAAATCAATGTTTAATAACTAAATCATTTTTAATATAGGGTTATACATAAGATAAAATAGACTATAAATATTCATTAGAAATATAAAATCATTTCCTACATAATGGTATTTTATTTGTAATTTTTAGACTTAATATAATTTAATTTATTTATGACACAATGATGATGCAGTAATTATCTTATTAATGAAATATTGACATAATTGATGTTCTAAATACCCAAATAAATGTAATTTGAAACTTTTTATGAATTCCAATAATTTTATATGTTAATATGACATGTTATTATTTATTTAATTATCTTTTTTCGAACTAATCATTCTGTTATGATTTTCAAACAAAATCAATTACCAAATAGTGTCAAAATTGACATAAAGTAGTTTTTAAAACAAAAATTATATTATTAATTATTATTATATTCCTAAAAATATAAGGTTAGGACAAGATACTTATATCATGATATTTGAATCATTAAGGTACCACTTGAGGGTCTCTTGGATGTATATGGTATGTTTATTAACTATATAATATAAAAATACAAAGTGACATAGTAAATGTCAATCTAATTAACTAAGAGTTAAAACTAAAAGATAGGTTAATATAATGACCTAAACTTGTCTGAATTCTATTTTATGAGAGGATTTCGACCCATCCCCACCTTATCTTCGAAATAAATTAATTTAGAGCTATTAAAAACCGAATATGACTTTATAATAAAATAATATTTTTTTTATTCCAAAGGTGCCCCTCTCCTCCCTTATAAATGGGAACCTCCTCCCTCTCATCCTCACAACACTTTGAGCCTTCTATCTCGGCCCAACCCTGCCAACTTCTCTTCTCCACTTCACTAGAAACATCCTAGAGGTCTTTGTCTTCTTCAAATACCAATTTTAGTGCCCTAAGAGAAGGTCTCAAAGAGGCGCTTCAAAGAATAGGTAATGTCCGTTAAAGATTCTTTCAACTTTATTTCTTCTTCCACTTATTCTTATTAGGTGGTTTCATTATGAAGTAATAACATAAGTATCACTCATATACTGATATGTTATTATACGTATGAAACAACCCTATTTCACCATCTACCCATCCTACGGAAAACGAAATCACCGCGCGTGCGTATGTACGGAATACCGTCTCCACGCCGTGGTGTAATCTATTTTCCACCACCACCTTACTTGGATGGGTATAATGGTGTAAATAATAACTATATATGATTATTTTAAAGTGGTATTGATTCTGTAATAGTATACATACACTCCGATAAAATTCCACGATCATGGGAATGATATCATCGCTCGTGCGTACGTACAGAATACCGTCTCCACGACGCGATGAGATTCATTCTCAATGATTAACCATTAATAAATGATTATAAAGTATATATAATAAGTAATTATGAAATATATTACATAATAATGATACTGTATTTATATATATGTGTGTGTGTGTGTGTGTGTGTGTGTGTATTTCATCCAATTAATTCCATTCAATTCAATGAGGAAACGAAAACAATGTTCATGCGTATGTACGGCCTACCATCTCCATGAACGGTGTATTTATTTCCATTTATCGTTCTATTATATATATTTATATTCTGAATATATATTATATATAAATGATGTTTTATATTCGGGAATTAATTAATCATGATCTAAGTAATCATATGAATAATTAAAAGTCAAAACACGGACGACAAATGAAATGATTTTACCCAAAACGCTCTTTAACATGGAATTTACAAAAGAACGGGTAATATAAAATCATAAGTGAACCATATATGATATCATAACAATGAATATGATTCTGTAATAAGTCAATGACATTATATAAATCATTATACAATAGGTTCGGATATGTATGGATCATATCGGACCTAAGGTAAGAGATAACTTTTCCAATCTCGTTTTTATCCGAGATTGTTTATTCGTAAGTATTTACTGGGGTTATATTTATCATCCATGTCCATGTTTTCTAAAAATGGTTTCATGTATGTTTAATGTCCTTTTACCCTTTTTTGAAATTTACTACATGGTATGTAAGGAATCTTTTTTTTAAGTTACGAGGTACATTTTGAATTTTACGACAAAAGTACAAGGAGAATGTTTTTTTAACTTATACGGAATGAAAGGATTTTTACAATTTTATAAAGTCATATTTTCATGAAGCTTATTCCAAAAGATTTCATGACTATTTTAAACAAAATCTCTTTATTTTATATTGAATGACGTTTTCTGAAAAGAAATTGATTTTGAAGAAGAAAGGATATTTTCCTCAAGAATTCATTTCAAGTGTTTTATCAAAACCATTTTTTTCATCTAAGATGACATTATTTCATATGTTTATGTTTCAAGTATAATGTCTCTATTATTTACATGGTTTCACATCTCTTATGATGAAATTATATCCATTTGTTTTATATGGATTATGTTATGATGGGATTATCTTTAAGAAACCCATTTTATTCTTTGGGTTATGATGAATGTTTTATGTTTATTTTGTGGCACCAGAAAGAATGATTTCATTATGAGATGGGTGGGACCTATATCTCCCTCCATTGCATTGGGTAAAGATTTATATCTCATGAGATAGACATGGTTATAATGGTATGTTAATCCGGTTCAGTATTACAGGACTGGAATGAGGAGTGAACTCGATTCAGAAAGGGACTTTTTCCACTAAGATGGTCTTGGAAGCAATGCCTTGGCTACTATGGAAATCATTACATGTGCTTAATGGATGCCACGATTACATGTTTTATTCCCATGCTATGTTATCATGATTTATGTTCCATTATGATCTATTCCTTATGTACTTCCATGTTTTAAGTTGTTGCTCAAGATTTTGATGTTTAAACATTATGTTCATATTTTTATGTTCAAATGTATATTGTATATTTTATTTTATCCATGATTACCCTTACTGAGCATTTGAGCTCACCCTTTTTATGTTTTATTTTTCCCCATGATTAAAATAAAGGTTTTAGGTAAGGAACAAAAAGTGGAAGATATTTATGGGAGATGATGAAGATCTTTCACCACAATTAGAAGATTACGTTCCAAGTTTCCAAAGACACTAAACTATTACGTTCCTTGTGTGTCTGTTTTTGTTATGTATTATGTATTCTGCAAAAGTAATGTAATATCTATGTACGTCAGGCTTCGGGTCTCTACAGTTGGTATCAGAGGCAAAGGAGGTAGGAATGAATCTGATCCTTGGGAACTCTCACATGTGAGCGTTGGACGAAGCATGGCTCTCCGCCCAAGGGATTCATGAGGAAATGGTTGCCACTGGGGATGGTGTTGTGTCCTACCCAGGGGGTATAGCCGCCCATGGAGTTCCCTGATAGGTATCAATTACCGTCCACTGGAAGTAATTCCAGACCGTTATAGTTGGTATCAGAGTAAAGGTTTAGTCAACCTTTGGAAACTAGGATGTGAGAACTTTAGTGAGATCCCAAGAGATATTTCTAAGGTATGTCTACAGATGTCCCTAAGGTTAAGTATAAGTATAGGTTATAGTCCTAGAATTACGGTAATGATCTTAGAATTAAACCTGAGATGTTAGATATTGAAGGTACTCCCCCTTTATTATGTTGTTTTCCCTAGCATGATTTTTTCCTCTCACACTATTCTTTTTGGGTTTTAGACGATGGCTAGAACCCGAAGGAACCGTTTTGATCAATGTAATGGAAAATGCAATGATTTCCCTCCTAAACAAACAAATGTTCTGGGATATGGAGTGAAAAAATTTATTTCTATACTTACACAAGATATGAATCATTCTGGACTTCTAAATGAGCAGATAAGGGAACATTATTCTATTGAGTCCTTCATAAGGCAACGCCCACCTTCTTTCAGTGGGTCTTGTGATCCACTTTTTGCTGAACAATGGATCAGTACAACTGAAAAGATATTTTTAGTTCTTCAAAGTTCTGCACATGATAAAGTCGTCATCGCAGTATATCATTTGGAAGGTGAAGCTGATCAATGGTGGAATCTTATCAAGAATACGAGGCCAAGAGATGAAATTGAGTCCATGGAATAGGATGAGTTCAAGAACTTATTTTTCAATAAGTACTTCACTCGTATTCTTCGAACAAAGATGGAGAAAGAGTTTCTTGAACTAAAGTAAAAGGATGATGAATCTATTAGTGTATACGAAGCGAATTTTACAAGGCTTGCAAAGTATGCATCTAGATTTATCATCCAACCTGAAAGTAAAGTTGATCGATTCTTCAGTGGCTTAAAACCAAATCTTCGAAGGGCATTAGCTATAAGATACTTCAGTAGCTATGAATAAATTGTGTGTTGTGCTATCAAGGTAGAAATGTAAGTTGGTTTTACTTATCCATCTCATAGTTTTGACAAGAAATGAAAGATGGAGTTCAAGGAGAAATCTCAGAATAATGGTGAAAATAATATGAATGTTTCCTTACGCTCAAAGTGTGGAAAGAAGCATGGTGGATATTGTCTTAAAGGGACTAGAAAATTTTTTATGTGTGGAAAATAAGGTCATCGAGCAGCTGAGTGTCGAAGTAATGGAAAAAGGGTTTCTAATGATGTGAATAAAGAAAATACTATAGAGAAAACACCACAAAAACTTCAATGCTTAAAGTGCAAGGAAATGGGGCATTATGCTAATAAATTCCCTAATCCAAGGGTTAGTGATGATCGACATGAGAAACCACTTAAGGAAAAGGACAAAGGGAAGTCACATGCGATCACTATTGGCGATGTTGAATGTGACAACGATGTGGTGGAATGATTAAGTGTTTATGTAATGGGATTCCAAAATAATGTTGTATATAGTATCTTGGAATATTGGAATATTTATGTATTTGTCTATTGTGGTTTTCAATAATTTTATGGTACCGGTAACCATGGAATGTGATTGAGATATTTTTGGAAAAAAGATGATATGCGAGAAAATGAAATGTTTGACAGTATTCATGAGCTCATGACTGATATATGGAAATAGTTATATCATGGTTTGAGGTTTTGGTATGTGAAAAGAGTTAACTTTTGACAGCACTCATGTTTTCACTAAGATTCAATGGGTATTAGTTTTTCAAGAGAATACATGATTAAGGCCTTCGAATGTTTGGAATGTGACCAACAAGACATATCCCATGATATATGGGGATCAACGATGGTATTAACATGCTTGTTATATGAACTCTTTGGTAATCGTTTTCACTATAATATGATATTGGATAGCACTATTTTGGATAAGCCTAATGATTGGAATGGATTATGTGGGACATAATTTAGTATTTTTTAAGGATAGAAGCTTTTTTTTATATTATTGATGGGATGTTATAGTAATGTAGTTTTAGAAAAAGGACAACCTGCAGGATGGGCGACAGCCCATCGCGTCGGACAAGGCTGTGGGAATCGAACCCACAACGAAGTGTGACTGGCCTTTATCGCCTACCACTGGCCTACAGGAAGTCCCTGTTTAGTAGAAACTAGTTTTATTATATTAATCAGTATGATATATGAAGTATAAGTCCATTTTAGGAACCATATATGATTAATCTCACTATAGATGGGCTTATATATTTTTTGATAACTTTTTTAACCTTTTGTTTGAGACCGATGGAATGACCCATAATTCTATCACATGATCTACTAACACATCACGAATGAAAAATTCAACTTCAATTCTTTAAGAGATGAAGTGGAAATTGTCCAAAGAACGACCAACGGTGAGACTATACCAAAATCATGAAAGTATTTCTTCTATTTCCAATTTCATCAACTTTAGGGAAATGATATTAAAAACCAAAAAGGTTATCCTAGTGCTCTTATATCTGATGAATCAGATGGTAACTTAGATCGTCACAAATTTATGGCTTTGTGATTTTTAGCTTTTTCATATCCATGTTCTCTACCACTCTCCATCAGAACATGATTGGTAGATTTTTATTCTATATATATATTCTCACCTATGTTCTCCTATGTGGAAACCCAGTGATGAGTTAATTTGGGAAACTATTATGTTTCATACTTCAGTTTTTAAAGACAAGTTTTTTTATTCCTTTTTACGATGTGGGTTTCTATTAAAGAACCTTTCGAGTAGTAAACCATTTTTAACCCCGACGAATTTCGAGGATGAAATTCATTTTAAGGGGGGTAGAATGTAACACCCTGAGATTTTATGAAAAATATTCTTTTTAATTTCATTAATGTCTTGTGTTGTACGCTACACCAAAAGGAGCTTACACAACACGCATCCCTGACTTGCCTTGCATTACACGCAATCGCGATCTTCCTCGATAGCGTGTGTAGTACACAATACCGAGTTTCACTGAACGAAATATTATAATATTATTAAGAACTAGCCGTTATGAATAGTAATACACACTTTTTGAAATTTTATAAATTTTATCTTTCAAACTGGACTTCATTTTTTGGATTCCTAATATCGAAATTAGCTTAGGATAAAATTTTGGTACTTTTCGGATAACTTTCATATTCTGATGAATAATGAAAATTACTAAATTTTCATTAAAAACAACTTTTTAATAAAAATAATTAATAGTGATAAATTATTAATTTGAGTGGTTTAAAAGTATATTTAGAATATATTTTTACAATTTAATACAATTTTGGTCATTGGATGTAATTTCACATTTAAACCAGACATAAACAAGTGTCAATCTTTTGATAGTTATTATCTCTTAAGAACACGCTATTTGTTTTGACGACGAGAATTAATTTTTAAATTAATTAATGCAACTGATATGTTTTGAATTTGGTAAAATAGTCATCATTTTTTAATTCATAATATCAAATATATCTTAGGCCTAATTTTTGGTATTTTTCTGGAAACTTTCATTTTTTTATGAATAGTGAGACCACTAAGTGGTAGTTAAAAAACTGATTTTTTCATAAAACTTAATTTTACCACTTCTGTGAGTGGAATTGTGAAAATCCGAGAGACACAGTTAATATCAAGGACTAAAATGTGGTTCAATGAGATGAAAATAATTTTTGGTGAATAGTAGCTTTTTACTTTTTTTTACCACAGTTAAAAGTAAGGGTAATTAAGGGTAAAAATGGTATTATTATTACCCTAACACATGTCCTAATTCTATTGGATAAGTGTAATTTGGCCAAAAACAACGTTAGGAATAAAATATGACCATTTAGGCCCAATTGTATTCGATTAGGACATTTATTATTAATTTATTTAAAGAAGGGATAAAATAGTTAAAATCAAAGTTTAATAACTAAATCATTTTTACTAGAGGGTTGTACATAAAATGAATTCGAATATAAATATTCATTATAAAGCTAAAAATATTTCCTACATAATGGAATATTATTTTTAATTTGTATACTTAAAATAATTTAATTTATTTATGACCCAATGATGATGTAGTAATTATCTTATTAATGAAATATTGACATAATTGATGTTCTAAATACCCAAATAAATGTAATTTGAGACTTTTTATGGATTCCAATAATTTTCTATGTCAATATGACATGTTATTATTTATTTAATTAACTTTTTTCGAACTAATCATTCTGTTATGAGTTTCACAAAAATCAATTACCAAATAGTGTCAAAATTGACATAAAGTAGTTTTTAAAACAAATATTATATTATTAATTGTAATTATATTCCTAAAAATCTAAGGTTCGGCCAAGATACTTATATCATGATAGTTATATTATTAATGGACCACTTGGGGGGTCTCTTGGATGTATATGGTATGTTTATTAACTATATAATATAAAAATACAAAGTGACATGGTAAATGTCAGTCTAATTAACTAAGAGTTAAAACTAAAAGTTAAGGTTAATATAATGACCTAAACTTGTCTAAATTCTATTGGATGAGATTATTTCTACCCATCCCCACCTTATCTTATAAATAAATCAATTTTGAGCTATTAAAAACCAAATATGACTTTATAATAAAATAATATTTTAGTTATTCCAAAGGTTCCCCTCTCCTCCCTTATAAAAGGTCACCTCCTCCCTCTCCTCCTCACACCACTTTGAGCCTTCTAGCTAGACCAAAACCTGCCAACTTCTCTTCTCCACTAACCTAGAAACATCCTATAGTTATTGTTCTTCTTCAAAGACCAATTTTAGTTCCCTAAGAGGAGGTCTCAAAGAGGCGCTTCAAAGAAGAGGTAATGTCCGTTACCGATTCTTTCAACTTTATTTCTAATTCCACTTCTTCTTCGTAGGTTGTTTCAATATGAAGTAATAACATCAGTATCACTCATATATTGATATGTTATTATATGTATGAAACAACCTTATTTCAGCATCTATCCATCCTACAGAAAACGAAATCACCGCGCGTGCGTACGTACGGAATACCGTCTCCACGCCGTGGTGTAATCTATTTTACACCACCACCTTTCGTGGATGGGTATAATGGTGTAAATAATAACTATATATTATTATTGTAAAGTGATATTGATTCTTTAATAGTATACATACACTCCAATAAAATTCCACGATCATGGGAACGATATCATCGCTCGTGCGTACGTACGGAATACCGTCTCCATGACGCGTTGAGAGTCATTCTCAATGATTGACCATTCATAAATGATTATAAAGTATATATAATAAGTAATCATGAAATATATGACATAATAATGATGCTTTATTTATGTATATTTATTTCATCCAATTAATTCCATTCAATTCAATGAGGAAACGAAAACAACGTTCATGCGTACGTACGGCCTACCGTCTCCATGAATAGTGTATTTCTTTCCATTTATCAATATATTATATATATATGTATATTATGAATATATATTATACATAAATCATGTTTTATATTCTGGAATTAAGTAATCATGATCTAAGTAATCATATGAATAATTACAAGTCAAAACACGGACGACAAATGAAACGATTTTACCCAAAACGCTCTTTAACATGGAATTTACAAAAGAACGGGTAATATAAAGACATATGTGAACCATATATGATATCATAACAATGAATATGATTCTGTAATAAGTCAGTGACATTATTTAAATCATTATACAGGAGGTTTGGATACGTACGAAGCATATCGGACCTAAGGTAAGGGATAACTTTTCCAATCTCGTTTTTATCCGAGATTGTTTATTCGTAGGTATTTACTGGGGTTATATTTATCATCCATGTCCCTGTTTTCTAAAAATGGTTTCATGTATGTTTAAAGTTTTTTTTACCCATTTTTGACTCTTACTACATGGTATGTAAGGAATCTTTCTTTTGTTTACGTTACGAGGTACTTTTTTACTTTTCTGACAAAAGTACGAGGAGAATGTTCTTTTAACTTATACGGAATGAAAGGATTTCTATGGTTTTATAAAGACGTATTTTCATGAATCTTCATCCAAAATATTTCATGAATATTTTAAACAAAATATCTTTCTTTTAAATTTCATGAAGTTTTGTGAAAGGAAATTGATTTTGAAGAAGAAATGATATTTTCATCAAGAATTCATTTCAAGTATTTTATCAAAACCATTTTTTCATCTAAGATGAAATTATTTCATATGTGTATGTTTCAAGTATAATGTCTCTATGATTTCCATGGTTTAACTTCTATTATGATGAAATTATATCCATTTGTTTTATATGGATTATGTTATGATGGGATTATGTTTAAGAAACCCATCTTATTCTTTGGGTTATGATTAATGTTTTAAGTTTATTTTGTGGCACAAGAAAAAATGATTTCATTATGAGATGGGTGGGACCTATATCTCCCTCCAATGCATTAGGTAAAGATTTATATCTTATGAGATAAACATGCATGGAACGGTAAGTTAATCCGGCTTAGTATTACAAGACTGGAATGATGAGTGAACTCGATTCAGAAAGGGACTTTGTCCACTAAGATGGTCTTGGCAGCAATGCCTTGGCTACTATGGAAATCATTACATGTTATTAATGGATTCCACAATTACATGTTTTATTCCCATTCTATGTTATCATGATTTATGTTCCATTATGATCTATTCCTTATGTACTTCCATGTTTTAAGTCGTTGCTCACGATTTTGATGTTTAAGCATTATGTTCATGTTTTTAAGTTCAAATGTATATGGTATGTTTTATTTTACCCATGCTTACCCTTAATGAGCATTTGAGCTCACCCTTTTTATGTTTTATTTTCCCCCAGTATTAAAAGAAAGGTTTTAGGTAAGGAAACAAAAAGTGGAAGATCTTTATGAGAGATGTTGGAGATCTTTCACCACGATTAGAAGATTACGTTCCAAGTTTCCAAAGACACTAAACTATTATGGTCCTTGTGTGTCTGTTTTAGTTATGTATTATGTATTTCGTAAAAGTAATGTAATATCTATATACGTCAATCTTCGGGTCTCTACAACGAAGGAAACACCCCGAAGGTAAAATTACCACAAAGGTAACATTGCGAAGATAACACCATGAAGGAAAAAGTACCACACAGGTAACACCACAAAGATATCACCACAAAGGTAACAGTACCACATAGGTATCACTACGAAGATATCACCAAGAAGGTAAAAGTACCCCATAGGTATCCCCACGAAGATATCACCATGAAGATAAAAGTACCACATAGGTAAAATACTTAGTTCAAATAGATTTTCAGCTCAAAGATGTTTTTCAGTGAAGTATAGAAGTATAGATGTTTAGTCGTGAAGTTAGATCATCTTATTCTGTCAAGAGAGAATGCTTTTGACCATATGGTGCCTGAACCACACTGTATTGATAGATACTAAACCATGAAATGATCCACACAGGATCCGACCCACCTATATTCGATAGGTACTAATCCCTGCAATAACCCACATAAGATCTGACCCACATAGGATCTGTATGCGCTGACAGACACAGGATCGTTGAGCACTGACCCACACAAAATTGGTATTCTCTGACCCACATAGGATCGCTGAGAACTACCCCACATAGGATCTGATCCACACAGGATTAGTATGTGCTGATCCACACAAGATCAATGATCCCTGACCTCCATATGATATGTCTCCAACCTCCACCTCATTGCCAGCCACTGGATTCCTCGCACCCGGTGCACTCGAGTTTTGTAGAATCAGACCTCGAGATATCTGTCATACCTCAACTTCTACTATGAACCGCAAAGTAGTAACCCATATAACCTCCAAGTCGTAAGGTTTCTAATGTGATAGATGGTGCGTCAATAAGATGCTCAGTCTGTGAGTTATATGCGTTTTAGATCCGGGGGCCCAGTTGTATTCAGGTTCGATCCAACCCAGCCATACTCCAACTGTATCTAAAACTCAAGAGTAGTATACTAAAAAAGATTTTCTTGATCCAAGGATCCCAACGCCATAGATGGTTCATCAAACAGATTTCTGGTTCTCAAAATATGGAACTTTAAGTGTTTCTGGGCCCGGTTGTCTCGGGTCCGGTCTAACCTGGTTGGGCCGACTCGGTCTTAGCTGGGCCACGGCGGACTCGGACCGCTGGGCCGAGGTCCGGCCCATCCAACACAGGGGTGGCCCGCAATGTCGGCCCGTAAGGGTGGACCGACCCGCAAGGGCGGCCAGACCTGCAATGGGGCAGCCCGCAAAGGGCGGCCTGCAAGGGGGTGGGTCGGACCGCGTACGGTGCTGCTCGCAAGGGTGCGGCCCGACCTGCATTGGGTGTGGCCCACAAGGGGGGCCCAGCCCGCATAGGGCGCAACCCATAAGTGGGTGGTCCACTAGGTGGTGGCCCACTGGGCAGGTGGCCCAGCCACGTGCGGCATGACCCGGAAGGGGGGTCCGCCCTAGATGCCCCCAGGGGAGAGACCCCCAGTTTTCATGAATGACCGAAGGTCGTTCAGTCCTCTTTGCAGTAGTGGCTCCTGGTGGCACCGCCAGGTGGCACGAGGGACCTGCTAGAGAGGGTCCTTCCAATTATGTCGCGTCAGACTGGTGTGTCATCTGACTTCTCTAGCGGCGTGCGACGGTGTGCAGCTCCGCCACCCGTGGTCGGCCGGAGTGTCGGCTTCCATCCTCTGGTCACCACGGCTAATGAGTTGCGGTCAGCTTTTCTCACCAACAGCGCACGACGGCATGCCACTCTTCCTCCATGGCTAGCCGGGGCTGGCCTCTCTGATGACCACTGCTGCTCTGTGTTGTGACCTCCTCTTGCGGCGTGCATCGACATGCTATCCCCAATGTAGTCGGTCGACATCTCCACGTTGGAGGACTTCCATGGGGGCACAAGTGTAGCAAGATAGTGGAGGGTTTGGGCCAGGTTTGTTAGGACACACCCTCCATATTAGCTCATAAATATGAGTGGGATTAAGGGTTTAATAATCAATTGAATTAAACAAGAAACAAAACCAACAAAGATACCCCGCAACAGCCTCCCGCAAAAACAAAGGAATCGCGGATCAACTCATTATTCGGTTGGTCTACATTCTTCGTATTATTAAAGAACAGGGAAGAAGAAAACATATAAAATGAGTAAAATAATAAACCCCCTACATCGTAAACCTGTTGGGGAGCTCCCTCACTAGAAGGTGGATCATGATATTTATTCCATCAACCGTTTCCCAATGACATCACTTATATGTCATCGTTTGGTTCTTGGTTCGGTGTCACCCATCTCCTCACATTGGGATCGCCTCCATCCTCTAAGGGTTCAGCATCTTGGCACTCCTTCAAGACTTCATTTCTTGGTGAATATGTGCCATTACCTCTCCCCAAACTACATATATATAGGGCAGGGGGAGGGTAAATAATGATGTGAAGAATTAATGGGGGCTCATTAATTAGGAACCTTCCTAATTCCTCAATCACATCGTTACTTAAGATTAAAAGGTCAATCCATTTATTGTCTGGACACATCGTTGGCCCCACACTCCGCATGTCCGTTGGTGGAGAAGGATGAAAAATAAAATAACAAAATTATTTTATTTCTTTTCTTTTAAAATATAAAAAATCATAACTTTTCTTCCAGACCTACTACGGTCAATGTAAAGTCTCCCTTAAGCGAATCCTGCCACTACGGATTCAATGGTTCCATCAGATTTTTAATCCGAGAACCATTTCAAATGTTAAAAAATGTCGTTCGTGCCTTTACTGAACGTACCTGAAAAAGTTCAATAAATTAATAATGTTCACCCTCAACCCATGTCGGTCGGGGTTAGGATGTACCTAAGGAGAACACACCCCAAAGTACTCAAAGGTACTCTCGGATTTTCAATCCAAGTCACTGTTTATATGTTATGGATTTTATAATAAAATAATTGACACTTAATTATTTTATTTACAGCCAAAAACTAACTTTCACTAGTGTCCTGTGTCGGCCAATGTAAGTATCCTTCTAAAGAAAGAATACCATCAAAAGTTCACCGGTGGTCTTACATTTTTAATCTGAGTCACCATTTTTGAGTTATAATCATTTGAAAAAAAAATAACTTTTTAAATAAATTTTATTTGCGGTTATGCCATTTTGGGTTTTTTTCACCAAAAGCTTGCGCTGACTAAACATAAGTCACGCATAGGATAAGCTCGCCATCCTGAACGCAATCATGCACTTGGTTTTCTGATCTGGGAAAACATTTAAGAGTTGTTCCACTTTTTCCGGAAAACTACTTACCCGCACTAATTAAGTTTTAACAAAACATTGATGGTTCATTCGGGGCACTCTGGGCCTCAAAATCGCTAGCCTTAAGATTTTGTGGTCTTGAAATAGTTCCATATAATTAAAAAAATACATGAAAAATATGGGCCCTTAGATATGAAATCATTTAATTTAAAAAAATATCCTTGTAAAATTATAATAGAATCTCCAAAGAAATGACAACCATGATGGCAAGTAAGTCTGTACATGTTGAAAATTCCTTTAAAACCATAAAAGTTTAGAAAGATGTCTTGATCATAAAACCACAATATGAATCCTTCTAAAATATTTTTTTACCGGTAAAATATGTGTCAAAATAACCTTTAAAAATAATAGGATAATAGTAAACCATTTTTGAAAACATTTTTAGAAAATATAGTTTTGAAAGAACACAGATTTTTGACCGAAATAATAAATAACGATAGATTTTCATTAAACAAATTCTTAATTATCTCATTTATTAAAGATTGTATGTGGTACCATTACCTAGATATAACATCAATAACCAGATGGTAAGAAAATTCATAAGATTTATTGAGATATAGATAATAAAATTTAATCAATGGAAGCATAATCATAAAAAATATTAACAAATGATGAGATTATATTCATAAAATATTACAACTTTGGTTATATGAGTCATAATAAAATGGAAATAATAAAATTTAATGTAACTCAAAATATCATGAAAATAAGTGGAGTCATGATATGTCATGTAAAATTAAATATATACACCTCACAGAAAAATATAAGTTCATAACATAGCATGTTTCTCAAATAAGAATAATTGAGACAAAATTACGTTACCGATTTGGTAAATTTTGAAATGTAAACCCGGTGAAAGAAAGTTCATAAAATGGATATATAAATACCAATAAATTTAAGTATAATAATCATAAAATACATCAATTGGATGTATACACACCATATATAGAAGATATTTGGAGAACATGTCTTGTATCTCACAGAAAATAAAAGTGAGATGTAAAAACCCTATTTGTTGGGACTAAGTTGAATAGAGAATATTTTGGAAGTAGGAAAAGTTTTTTCTCATGTGTGTTGTATTTTTTTGTAAAAAACTCTAAATAAATTCATTTTTCAAAAGATATTTGAAAATATAATGATTCTTTTCTTATTTGTATTTTTCAAATATCATGAGTTGTTTGGAGAACATTGGATGTATGACTTATGAATGAAAGGTGGAGAAAAGTTGTTTCCAGTCATTTTCAGGTTTTATTGGAAAGAAATATATTGTTAGAAGATAGAGACGTCACAATACTTTCCTCATAAAATGTAATGATTCTAAAGGTGATCGATTAAATATTAAATATCACAATAGATGGGGTTCATGGTGAAAGAAATCGATTGGTTTTGGAATGAAGTGAAGTTTGGTAGAATATTGTTGAAGCTTTATTGATGTATCAATGAACATAACTCAGTATAGTAGGATTTTTCTGAAGTAGGTATTAATGGTGGTGATGTTTCCTTGTATTTGCCATGTTTTTTGGCCACAAAATCTAGTGTTTGTTTTTTGGAAAAGGAATGTTTTTTAAAAAGTAAGTTACAGTTCACGAACTATGGAGGATAGTTTTTTTATCTTATAAGAGGTATATGAAACAATGATGAAAATTGTAAATGGAATTATTCTACATAGCCGCACAATGAAGACCGTGAAGTGTGGTATGCAGACCATGTAAGGAAAATGGTACATGGGAGGATCGATGTTTGGAGGAGAATTTTTATACCCAGGTAGCAGCATCATTCAAGGCTGAGAGGCAATGATTTTTTTTTTGTCAAATAATCTGCCACCGTAAAGTATAAAATGGACTACATGGAATGTAGAGGTAAAAACAGTTCATGGGTGGATCATAGTATGAATTGAAGGTTGTACCTCATTGAAACATTTGGAAATCAGATTAGAGATATTTGTGGATTTATTTTTCTATATATTATACTATAATCCTATAATAAAGAGTGAGTGATTTTTATTAGAGAACATCTCACTCTAAGTAAGAATTATTTGAAGTCTGAAGAGATCATGAAGGATGATTCATTAGAAGAAATAATTAATGGGGAAGAGTTTCCGTAGAGGAGGAAGTAGTTCAAGGGGATCATTTTTGTGAAGGATATTGTCTAAGGATGGAATTAGAGGAAGTGGTTGGCGGGGCATGATATCCTGCTACTAAAAAAGGGTCTTTGAGGTATTGGAGGCCTACGAAGGAGAGGTCGTCTATAGAGTAGGGATGTTCCATGAAGCATCAATAGTATGCAGGGTATTTTCCATTCATAGAGGAGAGTTGTTCTGTAGAAGAGGATATAGTCTATGAAGCACTCATTCCACATGAAGAAACTTAGTTCACAAATGATAAAATTAGTCCATCTATGAAGTAGGACAATTCACAGAGGAATAAAGTATGTTCCTATCAGCTTCTGGGTAAGAAAGAGAATATTATTTTTCAAAGATCAAACCCATAAAAGTTTTCCAAGAGGCACTATAACATTTTATTTTATCATTTTTTTCTAGAAGAGTCACACACACTATTGGAATGTTTTCAATGTTCTACACAAATGTTTGGGAACATCAAACTCATTTTATTCCATAAAAATAAGTATTTTCTAGTGGATTGTGTTGTATTGGATTGTTTCCAAACCAAACCAAGGATGTAGCTACTCTTGTTCTATAGTGAACATTGTAAATTATTTTCTTTTTTGTGGATGTGTGTTCAAATTTTGTTCAATAGGGAAATAAATATTTAATAGAAGGTGAAGTTTATTTAAAAAATAAATAGATACAAAAGAAAAGGATATCACTAATTCACCCCAACCCCCACTCAGGGACACTTAAATCTTGACTGGGACACTTCACTTGGTATTTTAGTAACTTTTGAATCTAGATACCCATGAAATAATAACATTAATTGAAAATGTTAATACCATTAAATAAATTAAATTAATGATATAACTTTCAATATTTTAGTATATACACCACAAAATAGAATCGAGTGGTGAATATTTCCTATATATCATGTAAATAAAAAGTGAGATTAAATTATCATACCTTAAGTCTTAACTTTCTTCATACACGTTGAAACTTCCTCTTTTTGGGTAACTCATTTTGGTTTGAATCAAAGGGATTACTTGGATAGATTTATGCCCAATGGTAGGATTCTGGGATGAAGGGATGGATTTTGGGATCTTATTTGAGAAATTGTTCAGAGAGCCAAATGGATTGAGAGGTGTGAATAAGTGGGAGGAGTGAGTTCCTTTTAATAGAGGAGGAGGAGGAGTGGAATTCTTTTAAATTTTTTTAAAGGGAATTCCTATGAGGTTGTTCTTTTTCCAAGTGTCTCCAATAATGAACCAAATTTTTTCCAAGGGAGGATATGGTTGCAATTTTTCACTATAATGGCTTTTGGAAAGTGTTTAGGTCATTTTTCCCTTAAGTTTAAGGTTTAGTACCTTATTAAGCATATTTTATTCTTAATCATTATAATTAATTTTAATTACTTTCCCTAATATTTTTTTTCAAAAACAAATTTGGTATTATTTTATATTAAAAATTTTGATGACTCCTGATTTTGAATCAATTTTTCAAAATTCCAATCATAGATGTTGTATAAATTAGTTCAAATTTAATCTTGTAGTTAAGACAACAAAGATGGTTTTTAAGGTGAGAATATTCAAATGTTTGGTACGTTTTTATATCCAATTTTAGAGTAAAATTGATTCCAATAACCTACATTGGATTATGTGATTTATAAATGATCTAATATAACTTTAAATACTATCAAAAACATAATTTATCCTTATAAATAAATTATATGAAAAAATAGTTTTGAATTAAAATTCTATATTATTCATTATTCATCAAAAAATGAAACTTCATAGAAAATACCAAAAATTCACCCTAATATAATTTTTATGTTCCTATTTCAAAAATGAAGTTTATTGTTTCAAATAAAATTTATAAAACTGTAAAAATTCATTTTTAAAATGTTTTTTTCATTAAAAGGTAATAAATTTACCATTTTGAAGAATACATCTTTTTATTTGTAAAGTTGGATTTATTCATAAAATATACCAATAAAATCTTTTGGATGACTATACATTTTTTTAATTAAATTTATAATATATAAATTTTCTTGAAAAGAGTAATAAAAATATAGTTGATTAATTTATTGAGATAAAATTGTATTTGTATATATATAAATCATTTTCATTGAAAATTAATTTATTTATCTTCAAATACTTCTTATATTCACTTCTGGTAATTGATTACAAAAGGATTCATTTTATATTACTGTGAAAATCATATTTTCCAAATTTAGTTAATCTTATTTATAACTTCCATTCCATTGGATAGGTGGTAACAATAATAATATTTTAATAATAGTATTAAAAGAATATTTATGTTTGGTAATGCTCAGTTTTACATGCAACGCAAGCTATCGAAGGGACTTGGTATTGTGTATAATACAAGACAATCATAGTGTATTAAGTATACAAATATAATCTAAGTGTTTTATGTAGGGAAATAATGACTTGGGGTTGCGTATAACATAATCCAAACATAGTGTTTTCATATAACAAAAGTTATATTCAATGTTGGATAAAATGATATATATCAAAAGGATGAATTAATATGAAAATAAAAGAATTCACAAAATCTTAGGGGACTACATTTTATCCCCCATAAAATGAATTTCACCATATAAATTCTTATGGGTTATTAAAAGTTTGATCCTTGAATGTTACTTTCATAGAAACCCAAATGATAAAAATAAATACAAAAACAACCTATAAAAGGGAATGTTGAAAACATAATAGTTAGCCTAGTTATCAAATAACTAGGTTTCCACATAGGAGAAAATATGTGGTAATGGAGTATTGGACATGGAAAAAAATTGTAAATAATTACAGAGATTGATAAAGATCATCGATCACAAGAAAGTGGGTGTTGTCATGAAAGTTAACAATAAAAGAATATAATGTAAATAAGTGTGAAATATGTCATTGATATCATATAAATGGTGATAATAGGACAAAATTTTATTTCAAGACTCTTTTCCTAAATTATAATAATTTTATTCACAATAAGATATACATAATTGATTTCATTCCCTTTAGCATGATAAAAAATCTAAAGTGACTAAAATTAAAAATTATGAAGGCTTGTAGTAATGAAGGCCTAGAGCATCAGCTTTAGAAAATTTCATCCCCTTAGGAGGAAAGGAACTAAGTCTTGAAATGAAATGATAATGATAATTTTGAGTAGATTTTGTGGGTAGGTAATTTGTAACAGCATTACCTCCATGTTATTTATGTAGGATGGTCATCTGGTTGTTCAACATCCCCTTACACCTTCTAATAGAGTACCTGATAGACCGAGGGATTGGTCCTTTGCCTATATATATATATTATAAACTGTTAAGGAATCTATCTTAATAAATCTGGGGGAAATATTTCTTTGATTACATAGGATCAAGAATGTGAGAATACGTGTGCTACAGCTTGGAGAGAATCTACATTCCTAATGAAATTATAGAAAGCAGCTAAAATTGAGCCCCTTATATCCCTTATCACACCTCCTCCATGCATAGATCCCATGAAGAAATATCCATCTATGATTAATTTGTTCCCCCATTAAGTAGGCATCTGTATGATCCATCGCCACTAAACCTTGATATTATTAATGTTGGAGGGGTGTAAGGGTAGTAGGTTCTTGTGTGAAGGGGTTTCCTTAGAGTCTCTATATAGCCTGGCCAATTCTGGAATTAAATATTTTGTTTGGAATAGGATACCTGAGGTTATTCCATGGGTGTTTTGGTGTCATATATTTTTCCTAATAGACCAGATGCTCTAGAAACATACTGAAATGATCAAATTTCATTCCTTTCTCTCAACACTAGGCCTTTTTTAACAATAGAACCACTATTAGAGGAGGGAATTGTTGGATAACATCTATATGGTCCATCCTATGAAATGACCAAACAAACCCCAAATATTGTTATCCAATTCACTATTAAAGAACAAGTTCTCATTATATTCTTTCCTTGGTTCCCTATAGTAGATACCTTAGAATACAAGACGAATTCCCCTCTACTGGATATTTCCTCAGTTGGTAAGGCTTTGTGTCGGACATTCCCAACCAAAAATTTAAACTTTTAAAGGAGTTAAATACGCCATAAAGTCTCATCCCAAGAGTCTTGAGAGATATAATCAACTTAAAGTCTTTAAAATTATACCAAATTAAGGATACTTGAAGAAGATCCCATGAAAATACATCTTTCCTGAACTTGGCTCATCATAATGTTATCAAATATAGCCCGTTGATTTTCATCCAAAGTGGAATGGATGAAATTAGGATGATATATTTTTTATTTGAAGATAATATCATGAGTAGGACACCTATGTAATCTAATAATATTTCATCACCACATATGATGCTAATAAATGACGTCTTCCTTACCTATTATCCCCCAGCTATGGTGTTAGAGGATAAGAAGATAGGGTTGGATCATTTTATGAATGTTAGAGTGTCTAAATTATTGTGATATCTGTTCAATTCCATAGGATTTTAGCATGTTTTTTCTACCAAATTCTCATACCTTTAATGATCCCCAAAGATAATTTATCATTCTGTGTAGTCATGGTACTAGAAACACTCTTAATATTGATACCTCCTTCCTTAATGGGCATAGAAATCTTATTCCATTAAACCCAATGGTATTTACCTTCCAAGTGGTAGTACCATAGAAAGGAAATCATAATGTTATCTATGTTGGATATCCCTTTTCGTGGGACTTTTAGGTTAGAGATAATGAAAATTTATATGGAAGAGAAGACACTATTGATGAGAGTGATTCTCCCTCCAAAGGATAGGAATCTATTTTTCAAGTTGTCAATGCACCCTAAAATCGTATCAATGACCATATTGAAGGGTTTGATGATATTAATTTTTGGGGATACTGGGGAACCCAAGTATTCCATAGGGAGGTTTCCCGTGTCCATACCAATTCTAATTTCCATAGACCTTATCCTCCTATCGTAAGATTTATTCAGAGAAGATAAGATACTTTTCTCATGATTAATAGAGTGTCCACTACATGCACAGTAATCCTCTAACGATCTATTAACCTCCTAAATTGATCTCTTACTTCTATTGAAAAATAGAATGATATTATCAGCAAACATGAGGTGGGAGATACTCCCAATCAGGTTCATATTACAATAATGGGAGATACCTACCCACATTGATTCATTGATTGATGTACAGGATTAAAACATATATAGTGATTATATATTAAGTGGGGGAAAGGGGATCTCCTTGTCTTGAACCTCTATCATCATTTAAGATCTTCGATATTCTTTCCAAGAATGATGTTGAGATCCTTGGAGAGATTAAACATCATAATAAAAAATTAGTGTCCCAAACAAGAAACAACATACATGGAATAACCCTGATGATAATCTTCCACTCAACTCTTTCATAAGCATTATTCATGTTGAGGTTGATGGCCAGATTTCTACCAAAAGTATTCAAAATGATTTCACTGATCTCCTCTTGAGATAATCCTATTTCACCTTGGATTTAATGACTTTTAGTGAACCCAGGTTATTCTTTGGCCACCCATATAGGGAGGAAGGGAGTAAGCCTCATGTTAAGAATTTTAATCAGCACTTTATATAGAATATTAAACATCCTAATAGGGAGATAATGGTTCCATGAATGGGGGTCTATGATCTTGGGAGCCAAAAACACTTTAGTTTCACATGCCAAAAGGGGTACGTTTCTTCTTTAGAAGTTGTCATGAACTTCACTGATCAATATCCTCATCACAACATACCAAGAGACCCTATAGAATGAATCAGGGAATCCATCAAGTTTTGATGCACTATATAGATTCACAGACCAAACCACATCACAAATGTTTTCCTCATTTAAGGTAGCCTCAAACATTATATTAATGACATTAATCATGAAGGAAGAAATTAATTCAATAATAAAAGTTCAATCCCTCATATAGCCTCCTACCATGCTAGGGTTAGGGGATACTATTAAGGATTTGATATAGTTAAAATCCATACACCAAACCACATACCAATTAATAGTATTGTATCCATTTCCATTAGTTATTTAGGTATCTTGGACCTATTTTTTCATTGATACAATCCTTAAAATACCCAGTGTTTATATCCCCTTCACATATCTGTTTCACCCTTGATTTTTCACGAGCTGTTTTTCCCTGATTCAAAAGTAATTTATCCAAAGAGCCATTATTATTTCTGAAATCAATGAATATAGATTCATACCATTTAGATTCCATGTTCAACTCAAAATGTGGGATATCACTTTTGATACCCATTAGTTCCTAGTAATAAGAAGGTAGAATCTTGACCTTGGAATAATGGGGGCCTTTAAGACACCTGAGATTAATGTGTAATTATAACCGAGGGTTTCCTCAGGAGAGGTTTCTCAAAGATCCTCACACTATTTCCAAATAGTATAGTTCAACCACCCATGGGGAATAGAAATGAAATAATTAATACATATCAATTATAGACTCCAAGAAAATGTGCAGAGGCAAATTATTCGAGAGACTACGGGCCAGATGAGTGACTTTGATATCATGAAAAGAAGAAAGAGTTGTCTCATTCACTTGAAGTTGGCCAACTTAACTCCAAGATTGATGATTCCCATGTTGGTTGTTAAACCTGGTGAATGGATCACTTGTGAATCCATCGTCCATAATACCATTACAAAAATAATTGTCTGATAACCATAATAGTCTTGTGTCTATGGAAACTTGGAACACATTGTTCTACCTTGATTAAATATATTCAACATATCCCTTAAAGATCTTCCCCTTTAGTAATCCTACTTAAAACAATTCTTCATAACATGGGGAATGAAAACATAAGAAAGGGGTGATCTTGAATTCTATGTAATGGTAAATAAAGGAAATATGTAAGAATAACATGAACATAAGGGTATGAGAACATGATAATAACATTTTAATACAAACCCATCATAAAATGATCATATTCATGAGAAAATGCATAAATATTGGCAGTTCATAAGACATGAATCATAAGATAATCAAGAACATAAACATAGTGAGAATATCAAATTCATAATAAAAAGATTTTCTTCCATATACATAAACATGTAAAATCATTACCTATAATTCATGGATTATTAAAAAAATGTATCATGGAACTTCATGGGTATTACACCAACTAGGCGGGACACACCACTATACCCAGTCAAGCCCTTTCCTCATAATGGATCATGTTAATTCGTATTCCCATAGTGGATCAGGTTTCTCTATCTTCCCATAATGGATCAAGACACACCAATTTCTCATTTTGTATATGGATACACATGTTTCCCATTTTGGAACACGCATGTTGACTAGATTACCATCATTATATCTATAGATATAAATATTTAACCATGCATTGGAGGGAAATATAGGTCTCACCCGTCACATAATAAAATCATGCACACATGCACCACAGGATAATAAAACATACATAATATCACGACCCATAAAAAGAGATGGCCATCATAAAAATTATATACTAAATGATTAAATTAAATAGGTATCATATACAATTCATCATATCATCACCTATGGAAAAGACAAAGATTTTATAATAATTTCATCAAAAAAACCAGTGAAAAGAATCGGGTTTCAAGAGCATATAACTCATGGAAGAGAAACATGAATCATAAACATAATTTCATAAAAAAACATAAACCATTCAATAAATAATATTATTAGTATTATTTAATAATATACCCAGTAAATCATAACTATAATAATGTATATAATCACAGATGGAAAAGGATTTTGAAATATCACATGAAAATTTTATTAAGGAAAATAGCCTTGTTTTAATATTTGTTTTATAAAACCGTTTCAAAATCATTTTCTTATAAATAATTATTTACAACTTCATTTTAAACATTCCCCAAGGAATATATTTTTTCCTCTATGAAAAACTCTTTTTTAAATATTAATAATTTTAAAAAACTTTGTGTTTTTCAATAACATTTAAACACCTCTAATGGAAGCTTGAAAATAATTTGAAAACCATTTTCTTTGAAAATATGTTGAAACCGAAAAAGGAGGATTGAAATCATTGAAATCCTTTTCGTTTAAAATATCCTTTTAAAAATATATAATGGATTATTTGGAAATCATTTGAGATAGTTTTTAACATGAAACGTTTTTTAAAACCATTTTCATGGAAAACCACTTTAAACTCAACAAATTAAAAGAATATTAGAAAAAAAATCATTAAAAAAATAATCATCTAAAATAATAAATTAATATCAAATTAAATTATTCTCATGAAAATGGGTAAGTTTATACATTCGAAACATTACTTTTCCACCTTAAATTTTTAGAAAAGTTCTTTGATCATAAACTGACAAGAAGATTCCTTCTAAAACCATTTTTTAAATGAAAAAACGTGGGTAAATATTTCTTTTAAACATAATAGGGTAATATGAAAATATTTTTGAAAACATTTTTAGAAATAATGGTTTTGAAAGAACAAACATTTCTGACCAGAAGGAAAAACAAATTCTGATTCTCATAAAATAAGTTTTTTAATTATATTAAGTACCAAGGAGGGGGAAAATGGTACCATTACATGGATTTAACATTAATAACAAGATTATACTAAAATTAAATAGAATTATTGTAACACCCCGACCCCAGCTACCCAGATTCGGTGCATTACTTCATAACATTGGCATGATCTCAAAAGATCAAGTCTCGAAATACCAATTAGTTTAGTAGCCTTGGAAACACTAGATACATTCGTAAACGTTACATTACATCATAAAGTGAAAAACTACAATAAAAAAGTCTCCATAGTCCACTCTCATATCCTCTTCTGAAAATCCCTTTAGGTCATTCATAAAATACTTCTTCACATCCTGGAAAATATTAAAACATTGAAAGGGGTGAGCTCAGATGCTCAGTAAGGATAACAATATTGTGAAAGCCTTCATAAATAAACATAATCATTTAAGGAAATGTATAACTAAAACAAAAGCCTTTTAAACATGATCATCAACACAATATGGAAAAAGTAAAATGAGATAATGCCATTTACTTCTTCACATGGATATTCTACTGGTCGAAAAATCACATGAAATATCATTAACCACTTTCATAATGATGGAATGCATAATTCCAGACTATCATAACCACGTAGTCAAGGCCTCGTGCCAAGACCACAAATAAGATTTTGTCAAGGCCTCGTGCCAAGACACTAGTTTGTCTCATGAGACCTGCCGATGCATTGAGGAGCTATAGCGGGCTCCACCCTTCACTTATTAAGTCCAATGCATTCCTCATATGAATAGGTTTAAACATATCATAAAACAAAACATAATCATATCACATAAACCATGCATAACGGAAACATAACATTTCCACATTTCAATCACAAGATATCAATACAACACATTGATATAGTAAAAACACTTTCAAAACCATTTTCAATACCAAAATAAAATAATGTTAAAACTTTGTATTTATTTTTCATTATAAAAAAGTGATGGCTTGTAGAGGAAGCCGAAACTCAAATAATGGTCACGGCGGCGGAGAAGTCGTTGTCGCCGCATATGTACGGAAAGAAAAACATTCCCTTTTTGTCGTTTAGTAAAACGCTTCGTATAAAAAAGATTCCTTTTGAATAAATGTAAAAGTCAAAGGGGTTTATACACCGTACAGAAGAAATTTGTGTATAAAACAAAATATGCCTCAATGAATGGAGATTGAGACGAAGTCCCTTAAAAAGATCATTTTTAAATAAAATATATATATTATGTGTATTCACTATATGTACACATAAAGAAAGTATAAATACAATATACGACATAATAATATCATGACATAATTTGAAAGTAGGAGATTAACCCAAAGAATGGAAGTTGGGTTATGAAATTCCCTTACCTCGTGTCTGACTTGACTCAGCCGTTCTTTAACCTCCTGAATAATAAAATAGAGTTAATATATACCTTATTAAGAACAATTTTCAATTTAATTATCCTTTTTATATCACTTATTACAATGTTAAGAACATTATGTAATTATTTAAGTTAATAACGGTCGTTTTGTCGATCTTTGGTACTTGAGTCAACAATAAACTTCTTATAATTACAAGTTGTTTATGTGGTAGAATATCCATTATCTCCATAATTATATTCATGATTTTGATGTCATATATATCATATATATCCAGTATATACATTTATAATATTACGTATCATTTAGAGGTAAGAAATGAAATGCACCGTTCATGGAGACGGTAAGCCGTACGTACGCATGAACGCTACTTTCATTTCAATTTCATATTTAATGGAACGAAATCATAATGATATAAATGTATAATATAATTCCATTATAATATAGTGTATAATACCATTTACTCCATCCTTTATACATCCCACATATGGCATTAACGATTCAAATCACTTTGAGGGGGCGGTAGTCCGCACTTCCTAAAATGAAATTATCACGTTTTACCCATAATGGAAATCATAAAGTATGCCATAAATGAGAAATACATAAGCATAACTAAAACATAAACATATTATATATCATATATAAAAATAGTGACATCTTAATGGCCACCTTTGAAGGTGTTATATGAGTGTTGAACATTCATCGTTTCGTGAGGCAGAAATTCGCCATCCACAGAAACCGTATGTTCTTTAACCATTAGATGTAGGTGTGTGTAATTTTAGCTCTAATAATTCTTATAACAACATCCTAGTATATTGAGGATACTGGTGTTGTTACAAAAGAAATTAATTAAAAGAGTTTAGGGGGTTTGAGAAGAAAAAATAAAACAAAACAACATTAGAGAAGACATTACCTCAAAATCGGGTAACTCTTTTTTGATTTGAGACAAAGGCTTCCTTGGGAAGAGTTCTTCCCAAAGTGAGGCTTCTAGGAGTAATAGGGGTAAGTTGTGAGAGTATTTGGGCAGAGGTTGTCCGATCCAAATGGCTTGATGGTGTGAATAAGGTGGGAGTGGTGGGGGCCTTTTATAAGAGGAGAGGAGGGGCTCTTTTGGAAAGATTGAAATGTTACATTATTATACAATTCCTTTCGGATTATAAAGGTCCCACACTTATATAATTCGTGGCTAAGGTGATAAGGGTTCGAAATCTCCTCGTCCAATAGGCTTTGGACAAGTGTAAGCCTTGGATTTTGCATTATCTTCTCATTTTATTTAAATCGTTAAATAATGAGGTCATCGCTGCATCATAATGATGTCATAAATAATTTAATTTATTTAATGTCTAAAAATTATAAACAAAATACTATTATGTAGGAAATCTTTTTAGATTTCTAATTAATATTTATAGTCAAAATTTGGACTTGTGTAACCCCACTTAAAAACTGTTTTAGTAAAACAACTCATGTTTGTGTCAATTTAATTTTAACATTACATAAATATATATTAATGTCATTTTCCAACTAATGTGGCTCCATGGGGTCCCCAAGTTGACCCATGGGTTGTCTTGGTCGGCCATGACTCGTCCAATAGATGTAGGACAAGTGTCAAGCTCATCTCATATTATTAAAACATTATTTTTACCTTAAACTACACTAATTACCTCTAATCACGATTAAGAACTTAAAAGTTACTATTCACCAAAAAAAATATTTTGATCTCATTGAACCACATTTTACTTCTTAATGACAACCATGTATGTCGGATTTTTGAAAATCAAACCACAGAAGTGCTAATATTTCATTTAAATGAAAAATCAGTTATTTAACTACCACTTAGGGGTTTCACTATTCATCAAAAATTGAAGTTTTTCAGAACAATGACAAAATTTCACCCTAAGCTATAATTTATATTCCGAATTCAAAAATGATGTCTATTTTACAAAATTACAAACATATAAGTTGAATTAATTAATTTTATAATTAATTCCCGCTGTTACAACAAATAGCGTGTTTTTAAGAAACAATTTATATCAAAAGATTGGCAATTGTTTATGTCCAATTTCAATGTTAAATTAATTATAATGACCACCTTTGGATAAAATGGTAAAAATATATTCTAATTATACTTTAAAACCACTAAATAGTATAATTTATCACTATAAATTATTTTGATTAAAAAAGTTGTTTTTAAGTAATTTTCACTATTCATAAAAAATTGGAAGTTCTCAGAAAAATACCAAAAATTCAACAGAGGCTAATTTCGATATTCCGAATCCAAAAATGAAGTCCATTTTGATAAATAAAATTTATAAAATTTCAAAAAGTAGGTATTACTATTCACAACGGCTAGTTTAATTCGTTGTGGTGTGTGTTAGAGCTTGAGGTTGCGTACAACACACGCTATTGCATTATTCGAAGTGAAACGTACCGTGGAAGCTTGGGGTGTTACATTCTCCCCTCCTTCAATAAACTGCGTCCTCGCAATTTGAAATTTTTCTTTGAAAATAAAAGGTTGAAAAGAGAAAATACCTTTGAGGAAACCCCACATCGGAAATAAGGTTAATAAATATATAACATTAAAAGAAAGCAAGATAAGTACAAAGGTCACCCGATATAGCCCATTCTAGGATTCTATGAAAATATGGATATGGAGGAGAAACAAACCATCAAGGTCTGATGGAGAGTTATAGAAAACATGATTAGGAGAAAGTTTAACTACAAGAAAATCACAAACTTGTGATTGGTTAAACGGTCATTGAATCTCCAGTTGGAAAAGTTAACCGACATCATTTTTGTTTTAAGTTACCTTTTATAATGTTGAGGAATTTATTAAAGAGATTTACTAAGAACATAAGGGAATATACATACTTGTTATGTATACTTTCATTCGTTAATAAATTTTTACCACAAACCCAACTTTTACTCCAAATGGTAACGGAACTCAAAAGTATTCTATTTATCCTAATTGTATAAGGTTCCAAATGTTAACACATGCCATTTAGATTAGTAAAATTATTTTGTAATAACCAGGGACTTCCTGTAGGCTAGTGGTAGGAAATAAAGGCTTGTCGCACTATGGTTGTGGGTTCGATTCCTGTAGCTTTGTCCGACGCGACGGGTTATTCCCCACCCTGCAGGTTGTCCTTTTCCAAAAATTATAGTATCATAATATTCCAAAAATAATATTCATAAATTTTTTAACCATAAACAATACTATCCAAAGATCAACTTAATCCACTCCAACCTTAATAGTTATCCAAAATACCTTCGTCCAGACTTTCTCTAAAAGGTCTCTAAATTCCAAAATCAATTTATCAGATTCCCCAAACAAAGTAAATTTTCTCTTATTGTCACATACTAAAAATATAATTACCTTCATCATATCAAAACCTTACTGAAATCAAAAAGTACTGCATTACAATCTTTATATATATCTCATTATTCTTATAACCAGAATATAATCCTTGAGTCCAAAAGCACCAATACATTAATTATTCCGCTTCAACTGTAGTCACAGCATAAGATTGGCCTTGATCCCTTGGCCTTTTCTGAGGTAAGTTTCCTTGATGCTTAGGACATTCATTTGCATAATGCCCCATTTCCCTACAATTGTAGCATTCAACATTGATAGCCTCTTTCTTTCCCTTGCAATCACGAGCCTGGTGACCCTTTTCTCCACATTTATAACAAACTTCCATTCCTTTTAGGCATGTTCCAGGGTGATTCTTCCCACAATTATCACATAATGGAAAATCCTTCTTTCCCTTTTTCCCTTTATCTATCTCTTGTTCCACCGTTCTCTTCTTCTCTTGCTTTAATTTGTTGTCATAAGACTTAGAGAATTCCTTTTCTGTCTTGATAGCACACGAGACAATATCTTCGTATGATGAGAAGGATTGTGATACTAAAGCTCGACGGATAAATGGTTTTAACCCATCAAAGAAACGATCAATCTTACCTCTTGGGTTACGTATATAATCCGCAGCATACCTCGCTAACCTTGTAAAGTTGGCCTCATACTTTGCGACATTATCATCCTCCTTTTGTCTCAGACTCAAAAATTGTCTTTCCATATCTGCTCGATGGTCACGAGGAAAGTATTTTTCTAAGAAAAGCTCTTTGAACTCCCTCCATTCCATATTCGATACGTCATCATCTTCCTTTGTGTTTTGAATTAGTGACCACCATTGATCGGCATCTCTAGTGAGGCGGTAAACTGCCATGACAACTTTCTCCCTTTCACTACCCCCCAAGGCATGGAATATTTTCTCTAAGAAATTTATCCATTGCTCAGCTACTATAGGATTTGTACTCCCATTTAAGGTTGGTGGTTGTTTCCCCGTGAAACGGTCTAGCATTGATCCTCCACGTTGCGGATCAGGGTGCTCCATATGAGTAAGGTTATTATTCATAACCTGAGTGAGTTGTCCCAGTACGGTAATAAGTTGATCAGCACCAGTTGTATCTTCAGATCCACAATAATTATCTTGAGCAGGAGGGCAATCCCTACACGGAGTGCATGCATTGATACGGTTTCCATTCCTTCCACTAGGCGCCATTTATAAACAATGGCATAAACTAGATCAGTTTATGAATCAAAATACATAATCCCATACTTATAAAACACTTAACATAAATTGAACTATTTATGGATATAATCCATAATCATAAAAATGTTTTCCTTGAGGAAGTATATACTCATAAACCCTTCATAATGATTTGTAAATAAAATGAGAGTTATCCTAAGCATATCCCCCAGGAGTGTCATAACCAAGAGTGCAGCAAGGCCCGTTGTTGTGCACCAGTTCCCATTCGAGTCTAGCTCAAAGCGGTGTTTTCGGGTTTTACCCCTAGGAACATCTGTGCCAGAGCCACCTCTACCTGCTCGTATCCAGATAGGGATGTATTGCTCGGAAAACTCACAAAATCTCTACAATACCAAAATTCTAGGAAGTTCTTCTATACTAATACTCAAAGTTCATCTTAGGTCTACGTGCTCTAATCAGAGTTTATCTAAATCTAGCTTCCAAGGTTTGTACTAAACTTCCACTGATACCAACTGTAACACCCCGACCCCAGCTACCCAGAGTCGGTACATTACTTCGTAACATTGGCATGATCACAAAAGATCAAGTCTCGAAAGGCCGATTAGTTTAGTAGTCTTGGAAACACTAGATACATTCGTAAACGTTACATTACATCATAAAGTGAAAAACTACAATAAAAAAGTCTCCATAGTCCACTCTCATATCCTCTTCTGACAATTCCTACAGGTCATTCATAAAATACTTCTTCACATCCTGGAAAATATTAAAACATTGAAAGGGGTGAGCTCAGATGCTCAGTAAGGATAACAATATTACGGAAGCCTTCATAAATAAACATAAACATTTAAGGCAATGTATAACTAAAACAAAAGCCTTTTAAACTTGAACATCAACACAATATGGAAAAAGTAAAATGAGATAATTCCATTTACTTCTTCACATGGATATTCTACTGGTCGAATAATCACATGAAATATCATTAACCACTTTCATAATGATGGAATGCATAATGCCAGACTATCATAACCACGTAGTCAAGGCCTCGTGCCAAGACCACAAATAAGATTTTGTCAAGGCCTCGTGCCAAGACACTAGTTTGTCTCATTAGACCTGCCGATTCATCGAGGAGCTATAGCGGGATCCACCCGTCACTTATTAAGTCCAATGCATTCCTCATATGAATAGGTTTAAACATATCATAAAACATAACATAATCGTATCACATTAAACATGCATAAAGGAAACATAACATTTCCACATTTCAATCACAAGATATAAATACAACACATTGATATAGTAAAAACGCTTTCAAAACCATTTTCAATACCAAAATAAAAGAATGTTAAAACTTTGTATTTATTTTTCATTATAAAAAAGTGATGGCTTGTAGAGGAAGCCGAAACTCAAATAATGGTCACGGCGGCGGAGAAGTCGTTGTCGCCGCATATGTACGGAAAGAAAAACATTCCCTTTTTGTCATTTAGTAAAACGCTTCGTATAAAAAAGATTCCTTTTGAATAAATGTAAAAGTCAAAGGGGTTTATACACCGTACAAAAGAAATTTGTGTATAAAACAAAATATGCCTCAATGAATGGAGATTGAGACGAAGTCCCTTAAAAAGATCAGTTTTAAATAAAATATATCTATTATGTGTATTCACTATATGTACACATAAAGAAAGTATAAATACAATATACGACATAATAATATCATGACATAATTTGAAAGTAGGAGATTAACCCAAAGAATGGAAGTTGGGTTATGAAATTCCATTACCTCATGTCTGAATTGACTCAACCGTTCTTTAACCTCCTGAATAATAAACTAGAGTTAATATATATACCTTATTAAGAACCATTTTCAATTTCATTATCCTTGTTATATCACTTATTACAATGTTATTAACATTATGTAATTATTTAAGTTAATAACGGTCGTTTTGTCGATCTTTGGTACTTGAGTCATCAATAAACTTCTTATAATTACAAGTTGTTTATGTGGTAGAATATCCATTATCTCCAGAATTATATTCATGATTTAGATGTCATATATATCATATATATCCAGTATATACATTTATAATATTACGTATCATTTAGAGGTAAGAAATGAAATGCACCGTTCATTGAGACGGTAAGCCGTACGTACGCATGAACGCTACTTTCATTTCAATTTTATATTTAATGGAACGAAATCATAATGATATAAATGTATAATATAATTACAGTATAATATAGTGTATAATACCATTTACTCCATCCTTTATACATCCCACATATGGCATTAACGATTCAAATCACTTTGAGGGGGCGGTAGTCCGCACTTCCTAAAATGAAATTATCGTGTTTTACCCATAATGGAAATCATAAAGTATGACATAAATGAGAAATACAGAAGCATAAGTAAAACATAAACATATTATATATCATATATAAAAATAGTGACATCTTAATGGCCACCTCTGAAGGTGTTATATGAGTGTAGAACAATCATCGTTTCGTGAGGCAGAAATTCGCCATCCACATAAACCGTATGTTCTTTAACCATTAGATGTAGGTGTGTGTAAGTGTAGCTTGAATCCTTCTTATAACAACGTCCTAGTATTTTTAGGATACTTTTTTTGTTACAAAAGAAATGAATAAAAAGAGTTTAGGGGGTTTTAGAAGAAAAATAAAACAAAACAACATTAGAGAAGACATTACCTCAAAATCGGGTAACTCTTTTTTGATTTGAGTCAAAGGCTTCCTTGGGAAGAGTTCTTCCCAAAGTGAGGCTTCTAGGAGTAATAGGGGGAAGTTGGTAGAGTATTTGGGCAGAGGTTGGCCGAGCCAAATGGCTTGAAGGTGTGAATAAGGTGGGAGTGGTGGGGGCCTTTTATAAGAGGAGAGGAGGGGCTCTTTTGGAAAGATTGAAATGTTACATTATTATACAATGCTTTTCGGATTCTAAAGGTCCCAAACTTATATAATTCGTGGATAAGGTTATAAGGGTTCGAAATATCCTCATCCAATAGGCTTTGGACAAGTGTAAGCCTTGGATTTTTCATTATCTTCTCATTTTATTTAAATCGTTAAATAATGAGGTCATCGCTACATCATAATGATGTCATAAATAATTTAATTTATTTAATGTCTAAAAATTATAAACAAAATACTATTATGTAGGAAATCTTTTCAGATTTCTAATGAATATTTATAGTCAAAATTTGGACTTGTGTAACCCCACTTAAAAACTGTTTTAGTAAAACAACTCATGTTTGTGTCAATTTAATTTTAACATTAAATAAATATATATTAATGTCATTTTCCAACTAAAGTGGCTCCATGGGGTCCCCAAGATGACCCATGGGTTTTATTGGTCGGAAATGACTCATCCAATAGTAGTAGGACAAGTGTCAAGCTCATCTCATATTATTAAAACATTATCTTTACCTTAAACTACACTAATTACCTCTAATCGCAATTAAGAACTTAAAAGTTACTATTCACCAAAAAATTATTTTGACCTCATTGAACCACATTTTACTTCTTAATGACAACCATGTATGTCGGATTTTTGAAAATCAAATCATAGAAGTGGTAATATTTCATTTAAACGAAAAATCAGTTATTTAACTACCACTTAGTGGTTTCACTATTCATCAAAAATTGAAGTCTTTCAGAACAATGCCAAAAATTTCACCCTAAGCTATAATTGATATTCCGAATTCAAAAATGATGTCTATTTTACAAAATTCCAAACATATAAGTTGCATTAATTAATTTTATAATTAATTCCCGCTGTTACAACAAATAGCGTGTTTTTAAGAAACAATTTATATCAAAAGATTGGCAATTGTTTATGTCTAATTTCAATGTTAAATTAATTCTAATGACCACCTTTGGATAAAATGGTAAAAATATATTCTAATTATACTTTAAAACCACTAAATAGTATAATTTATCACTATAAATTATTTTGATTAAAAAAGTTGTTTTTAAGTAATTTTCACTATTCATAAAAAATCGGATGTTCTCAGAAAAATACCAAAAATTCAACATAGGCTAATTTCGATATTCCGAATCCAAAAATGAAGTCCATTTTGATAAATAAAATTTATAAAATTTAAAAAAGTAGGTATTGCTATTCACAACGGTTAGTTTAATTCGTTGTGGTGTGTGTTAGAGCTCGAGGTTGCGTACAACACACGCTATTGCATTATTCGAAGTGAAACGTACCGTGGAAGCTTGGGGTGTTACAATTATTGAGATATGGATCATAATATTTCATCAATATAAGCATAATAATAAATAATATTGATAAATTATGAGATTTTACCAATAAATTGGTACCACCTTTGTAACTTTGAATTATAATACAACAGAAATAATAAAATTACATGGAGATTAAAATAGCATGAAAAAAATTAGATTGATGAAATTACATGTGAAAGTCATTATATACACCACATATAAAAATATATGAGTATAACATTGAATGTGTCTCAAAGAAGGAAAATTGGGAAAAAAATTACTTTACTGATTTGGTAACTTTTAAAACATTAACCCTCTGAAAGAAGGGTCATAAAATGGATATGTAAATACCCATAAATTTAACTATTATAATAATTGAATACATAAATTTGATGTATAAACACCATATAAATTAAATAAGAGGTGAAAATGGCTTGTGCCTCGCAAAAATTAAAAATGAGATGAGAAAACCCTTACTATTTGAGTAACTTTTCAATCATGATCCCTATAAAAGAATAACATCAGCTGAAACATAAAATATCATTAAAAAATAATATTAATTACAAATGAATTCATAAGTATGTATATAAATCATAAAATATACGATAGTGGTGAACAAGGAATGTATCTCAGGAAAATAAAAAGTTAGATGAAATTCTCATACCTTAAGTCATGAATTTAATCGTACATGTTTAAACCTCCTCTTGTTTGGGTAACTCCTTTTGGTTTGAACCAAATAGATTCATTGGATGTATTTTTACCCAAAGTGAGACTTCTAGTGTTAAGGGATTGATGTTTGGAGCTTATTTGAGTAGAGTTTGGATGAACCAATGGGCTTGAGTGGTTGGATGACAAAGTGGGTTTTTAATGAAATAACATTATCAAAAGATTGCAATGTTTTTATATCCAATTTCAGAGTGAAATTAATTCAAATAACATCATTTGGATTTGTTAATTTAATATTTTTCTAAATTAACATTAAAAACAATCAAAAATAATATTTATCCTTATGAATAAATTATATAAAAAAGTAGTTTGGAATTAAAATTCTGTAGTATTCACTATTCCTAAAAATGAAACTTTAAAAAAATACCAAAAATTCACCCTAATCAAATTTTTTTGTTCTTATTTCAAAAATTATGTTTATTTATTTCAAATAAAAAATATTAAACTTTCAAAATTCATAATAAAAATGGGTTCACCCATAAAATGTGGTAAAAATACCTTTTAAAAGAATACATAATTTTTTCTAAAAATTGGATTTATTCTTGTCTTATACCTTTAAAATCTATTTGATGAGTATCAAAAATATTTATTGAACATATAATATATAAATTTTATTGTAAACATTAATAATAATAGTTTTTTTATTTTATTGAGATAAAATTGGGTTTGTACATAGAAAATTTGTTTCCATAAAAAAAATTTCTTTATTTTCCAATAGTTCTTACATTAACTAATAGTAATTGATAACCAAATGATTCATTTTATATACATGGGAAAATAAAATTTTCATAGTTTATTTCTTCTTACTCATAACTGCTATTCCAATTGCAAGTGGTGAGTATAATAATATTTTAATATTATTATTTATAGTATATTATAGTTTTGTAAAACTCGTCTTTATGTGTTAGGTAAGCTATAGAAGAGAATCAATATTGTGTGTTATAAAATCAAAATATATTGTTTCATATATCACAAGATAATATAATTTTTTCATGTAGCACAATATTGACTTGGTGTTTCATATAATGGAATCCACACTTAGTGATTTTTTGTAACAAAATATATATTCAGTGTTTTCTGAAATGTAAAATATCAAAAAATTAGATTAAATTCAAAAAAAATCAAAAAATCTTGGTGTGTTATAAACCAAAAGGGTTTATTATGATTTATTATCAATAAATCTACACAATGTACACAAAATATAACCTAAAATGCCTTGATCTTACATGGATAAAACGAAAAACCATGAAACTTTAAATTTCTAATGTGATTATACGATACACTAATGTGTTAATGCATATTTTTTACTCATATGTCCTTGATGAAGATCACCAAGTGGCTACTAAAGGACTCCCTCATCTAGGGTGTATCCAAGAATATACTATAAAACATGTCGCTTGGGTGGGACTCTCCTTAACACATGGTATGATAGTACCCAACAAATAGAAAATAATAAATAAAATAACCGCTTTAAGGATAGGAAAAATTTGTAGAATGCTATAAAGGGACCAGAAAACATTATCTCAGTTTTGTATGTTTTCATTATATAGACATCGAGATGTTTTCATAAATTAACCCAAATATTTATAATGTATATATAAATTTATCTAATCTTTATATATTCACAACATGAATTCATTAATCCTCCCATGAATTTTATCATATGAAATATTGAAAAAAAATGATAGCCTCATATATTAGAATTATTGAGTGATAACACTTATCAATCTGTTATTATAGGTAGTTGCATGTTATCACTTATAACATTATTTATGATATCCCCTTTCACTAGTTATAAATTATGATTTAAAACCATTCATATAATACCATACGAAACACATATATCATACAAAACAATATGTCCAAATTCATATAAAATAAAAATGGCATTTGGATGTATCTCTTTCAATATTCATATTGTACTTATGACTCGTAGACTTATTTTCATTTCAGATTATATTTTATCATATAAAATAACTTGTGAAACTATATAAAAAACATATTTTAAGGGATATTTAAAAAAATGTAAAAATTTTCATCAAATTCACCATATATTAAATCACATGTAATTCCTAGTAAATAACCATTGAAAATTTTTTTTTAATAAACTCAAGAACACTTTTGAGGGTATCACTTAGAGTAAAACTCAACCCTTATCTAGTAATCTATAAAGTGTGGTCAAATAATACTTTTTATTGTTGATAAAAAAATATGTGTTCCAGAACCCAGAAATATAAGAAAAGAGTATCCTATATAAAATAATCAATTTTACTCAATATATAAAGGGGATATAAATTGATCTACATCAAACACAAGTATCTCTATAACTATGCCCACAAAATATATCATATTAAAGGATAAATTTTCATATGTTCCCTTTTTCCAAGTCCTCAAGTAACCATGGGAAACAGAGTATGAACATCCCATATATCTACCCATAGGTTATCAGTTCTCTTAGTACAGACCTACTAGGTCAATGAATACATCATATGTCATTTAGCATTATGGATGATCACATCACATTCCCCACATCTAATTAATTAAAACATCATAAAATTTATCTACGTATATTCATACACTTCCTCCTTCTATCTCAATCGAGGGACTTGATTTCATAATCATTATATGAAAGGAAAAATCACTTCTTGGTTAACCTCCAATCAATGACATAATCCAAAACAAACCCAACTACCCCATATTAGTTATACCTAAAGGATAATATAATAAAGGTATCAAAATTTTAAGTTACTCATTCTAGTTATCTCACTAGGTTAATGTATTAGGGACTCCAAATAAGAAACATGAACCCATAGTACACCAAATTCATAGTGTAGGACACATCATATGGTATAGTTTATGGGTCATCCAATATATAAAATAATTTTTTTGCTTCATGAGAATATTTTATATCATGATACAAGAATACTACCCAAGATAACCATGAAATTTTATAACAACCTATAATACTTCATGATGAATTTCGATTATGGATATAATAAAGTCATACATTTTGAGGTTAATTTTAAGGACCCAGCCTTATACGTTACATAATCTGGAGTTTTAGTCAAGAATATACTTTCTTTAACATTGATAATGTTTCAAGGTTTAAATTTTTATAGAATTCAGTAATAATTCATACAAAACATCCCATATTAATATAAATTGGATACTACTGAAATAGTTTGCATTTATCCCATAATATAAAATTCATAAAATAAAAAATTATATCTTTTTCATGAAAAAAATTAATAACATTCATCGGGACTTCCTCCTTCCTCTTAGCCACCCCAATACCAAGTGAAAAAAAAAACATGGTATAAGCACAAAAATTTTAGTAAGGTAAACAAAATGAAAGAAATTTTTTTTTCTATGAATACTTATAATCCCATGAAAGCATTTCCAAAATTTATACTTTTAACCCATAAAACATAATCACTTTTTCTCACCTCATCAAATAATAAGTTTCTTGCAAAACTCCATAGTGAAAATAAATAATAAATTTAAAAAGTGTCATTATTTCTATACCAATCATAAATTTACTATAGATATCATGGATAAAAATAGAGTAAACTTCATAGTTATATTTGGAATAACCATTATAGGGAATTCCCTTTAATCTCTTAACAGAAACCTTACAAGTTAGCTCTGTCTCATTAACTAAGGTAATTGATTGATATAAAAGGATCACCCACCATAAATTTATAATGGAACCACCCATACTCATACAAAATTCCATATAACTATAACATAAGTGAAACACATAAATCGTGCATAAAATAAAAATATCTTTTCCACTTGGAAATCACTTTTCATTTTTACAATGTCACAAACATAAAAAGGAATGCACTTTATTTTAACATTATAGTGTAATCATGTAATGGAAATATAAAAATATTAATTTTTCCTGATAACCGGAAAATACATTCATTCTATATAAGTTAAAAAATATTCCTTTTGGCTTTTGTAAAAATAGTTTAAAAGAAACTTTAAAAGTGGTTTTTAAAATAAATTACCTTACCTTGAGTCGGACATGTCCTATAAAATATTTATCTTCTTAAATAATAAAATTTGGTAAATTATTTACTTTTATTATAAAATTTATTATAAAATTTATAAATTTTATTATTAATTTTATATCACTAATTATCATGTTATATCAATTACATAATTATTTTATTTTGTGTCAGTCGTTTTTTCGATATTGAGTACTTGAGTCCAAAATAGATCTGGTATGATGTCAATAATCAAAGTGGAGAAAATTTAATCATCTCCTTAATAATATTACTGAAATTATTATAATATTTTCACATTAATTATAATTTTAAATCAAACCATTAATTATGGTTATGAAAAATGAACTATGTTATAATCACGGAGATGGTTGGTCATAAGTATGCATATATAACGTTTCTATTTTTCAATGATCATTATGGAAACAAGTTTAACAAAATTTTAACATTAAATAATTATAATAATAAAAAATATATCATATTAATAAACTAAATATACTTACATATATTATCCATGTAATATGGTAATAAAAAATAATCGCATCGCTTCTTGGAGATTATAGTTCACATGTACACCTGAACAACGTGATCATTTTTATGTTCATGGAATGGTAAGAACATACTCAATATATTATTATTCAATAATGATAAATACTCCATGAATATCATATATAAAAATTAATTCCATCTTTATATCCATTATCGAGAGATGGTGAAGGAAAACAAATTATATCAGTTTGCATGGTGGTAGTCCGTCGTACGCATAAATGATTAATTATTTTCCCATTTTATAGAAGTGAATATTGGTTTATGTTATGATATTAACATAATAAAATCTAATTATATTAATTATAGTGGATTTATTATTACATCATGGTGGGGGATGATTTTATGTAAGTGGGAGAATAAACAAACCAAAGACATTTAATTAGAAACCTTGCCTTTTCTTCGAACAATCTCATTTGGTTAACACCCTTACACCTCTATGGAGGTTGTTATGCCTCAAAAAGGGCTGTGGATTATGGAGAGGTATTATAGTAAGGTATTTTGGTAGATATTGGCTGAAAAAAATTTTAAAGTGTGAATAAAATAGAATAAGGGGTTCCCTTTTATAAGAGAGGGGAGGGGTACTCTTGGAATTCTTCAAAATATTAAATTAATATAAATTAATTTTCTATTTAAAATAGATAAAAAGTGATTAATTTAAAATATATGATGAATATGGTTCTAAATAAATTCATAAAATGAATGTTATACAATTATTTATTATTTTTTTAATCCTTATCTTTTTTTAACCCTTATTTAAACCATTTAACTCTTATGAGGATATCGAGCAATCTACATTTTGAGGGTCAATATAATTAATATATAATTAAAAATTCCTAAAAAATGAGTAATTTATTAAATTTTAAGAATTATATTAATTATTTTTTTTAATTTTTCATTTTTATAAAATTTATATCATAGAATAAAATATTATTTATTTTAAAATATCAATAATGCCAATTTTGACACAATTCATTAGATGACTTTTTAAAAAAATATAAAACATAAATTAAAAACAATAATTCTAAAACATTACTAATATGTGAAATCCATATAAAAAATTATTATTTGACATTAATCATCTCAGATTATTTTTATTTTAATATTTTTAATATCATTTATTAGATATTTCCTTTAATAAAGCAATTGATGCATTATCATTATTAAAGCCTTTAAGTAGATTATTTTTTTTATAAATTATTTAAATAGATTATCATGATATAAATAAACATGTAATATTTATAAATACAATTTATAGTAAAACATATCTTTTATATAACCCCATATTAAAAATATTTCACATGTTAAAAACAAATGTGACAAAATTAGTTTTTCTTTAAATATAATATTATAAATGTCATACTCTCATCCAAGTGGATTCCAAAGGTTATAATTATTTACCAATTATGATTTTGGTTGAATGAAATCAATCCAATTAATTTAGGCCAACTGTTAGTGTAATTTTATAATATTATTTTTACCCTTAATTACCTGATTTACCTTTTTCCATGTTAATAAAAAATTACTGATGTTATTATTCATAATATCCAGAAATAAAAGGGACATGTTTAATAAATTTAGATTATATAATTCCAAATATTGAAACAATTTTTAAAAATTAAAAACACATAAATTTATAAAATTATTTTATAATTATTTCAATTGACGGGGTATGAAAATAGGTTATTCAAGTGAAAACAATCATAATATTGAATTTTTTATATCCAAGTTCCATGGTATATTTTATAAAAAGAAATAACTGGATTAAATTATAAAACATTAATATATTTAAACTTTAAAATCAATCAAAAATACAATTTAACATTATAAAATATTTAGATGATAAACCTGTTCTGAATTAAAATTGAGTATTTCTCACTATTCGTCAAAATATGAAACTTATCTAAAAAATATAAAAAATTAAACAAATTAAATTTTGATATTATTATTTTAAATAAGAACATTATTTTTTCAAATAAAATTTATAAAATTTTAAAAACTAGATTTAAAACAAATGCATCATCAAAATGTGGCAAACTGTATTTTTCAAAAAAATAATTCTTGTATAAACAAAATTGAATTTATACTAATTTAATGTCTAGAAAATACAAAATATGAATTTTAAAAATTATATTGAATTGTATTTATATATATCATTAACATTATCCTACAATATTGATTTGTCTATTTATTAGTATAAAATGCACTTTTGGATATTAAAATTGTTTTTTAGAAAAACATTTCCTCTTATTTTAAAAGGCGATTTACATTCCTTTATAATAAATTGGTCAAAGTAATATATATAAATGTGTAAAAATATTTTCATTATTCAGTTAACCCTGTTCATACCCATTATTCTAATAGCTGGGGTATAATTATAATATTTAAATAATACTATTTAGTCTTCAATTTAAGTTCAATGTGGCATATTATGTATGATATCAATCATATTGTTTCGTTCATAAATTTTTGGATGTTAAATTCTCCCCCAATTTAAAAAATTTCATCATCACAATCTAAACATGGAATCATAAACTAGGGGTTTGATTTTTCAAAAGACATTTGTTTAAATCTTAAAATAGAAAAAGGATTAATAAAACTTCAACTTTAAAAGAAATAAGGGTAAGTTTGAAAATCACATGAGATAACAAATATTAGAGTTCCATGTAGAAAAACATGGACATGGAATAGAAAACTAACTATCAATATCTAATGGCGATTGATATATAACCTGGTCATGAGAAAGTTAACAATCATAATACCATAAATATATGATGGGTTAAAAGGTCATTGATTTCATAGTAAGCAAATTAAACAGATAATTTTTTTGTTTCATGATTATTTTCTTAGAGTTTAGGAATCATTTTACTACTTATACTAGTAACAAAAGGAAATATTCTTACATGAAAAGTAGAGTTTCATCCTTTAACCAATTTCAACCACAAACTCATCTTTTTCTCCAATAAATGAGTATTCAAGATGAATTTTTTCATCCATAGATCACCAGAATTACCTTCTTGAGAGTCAAATAGTCCAAAAAATATTAACTATCAATTTTTAATATCTTGAAACATTAACCAAAGCAAAATTTTTTGGATAAAATAAGATAATTACTCAAAAATAATAAACCTTTATATAATGAAAAACTATATTAATCTCCAATTTTCAATGTTAACACACAAAGTTCAACGTAGAAAATTTTATAAATAATTTTACTTAAAATTACACAAAAGTAATCAAAACTATGTTTGAAACCCAATATCCAAGAATATTTTTTCCCATAGTCTTCCAAGATAAATTATAAGAATTATCTCCAAATAACATAAATTTCTCATGAAGTCTAATGCCAAAAATTAATTTTCTTAATAATCTCCACAATATGATAATCGTTACCATAAATAACCTAAATCACCATAAATCAATAATAAAATAATATATGCTACTAAAATATAATTAAACCTTTTTTCCTCAAATAAAATCCCATAGAAATATATTTACCTCTATCATAAAATGGTTCCCAAAATAGAAAACATCTACCAAAATGACACTAATCACCTAATCAAAAAAACATTTTCCAATCACAAGGTAATATATTCAATAAAACATATTATCCCAAAATAAAATTAGTCTATAACCATCGAATTGTTTAACTAATAAGAAAAAGTCATATTAACTAGTACTTCAAGAAGGATATTGATTTTTCATTCAACCTTATATCCATTCGGTTGTGGGTTCAATTCTCACAGCCTTGATGGATATGATGGGTCATCATCCAACCTATGGGTTTTCCTTTTTCGAAAACAATATAATTCTTATAAAATTCTAAAAAGAGTTAAAATAGAAAACTAACTAAAACATTTTTTAACCTCAAATGTTTTCTTATGCCTCTAATTAATCATTAAAAATTATTCATAATCCCTTAAACATGATTTTCAACCCTTTTCCTTAATACGTATTTCCTACAAACAAAAATATTAATCAGATCCTATGATTTAATAATTTTAAAACATGAACCATGAAATAATCCATACATTTCATATGTAATTTTCAGTTTCCTCATCTTAAATTGTAATGGAATTAGGTATTAATATATATATATATATATGGTCCTACTGATCTTATTCATTCTCTTTCATCCTAGTACATTAATTTCCATAATTCCCATAATCTATATATTTAAAACATTCAATTGATAACTTAGGAAGTAATAATTTCCCTTTTAGGGATTAAATTGAATTATTCCTTCTTCCTTAGAAGATTATTTCCTTATGACCTATTTTTCGACATTTAAAAAATCTTTTTCTCCCTTTAATTCATTTCCATAGGTGTTTCTTTCAACATCCTTGACACATATATTACTGAATATTCTTACATTTATAATCATAATTACATGAACATCCAAAGGGATTCATTTCAATTAAACATGATGCATTATAAAACTCATAAAGGCTCAAGTTTTTAATCATTATTCTCTATAGTTTGTTTAGAATAACCACAAGAGTTTTCATCGAAGTTCCCATATCATTTGGTTTCTTATTCAGAGAACCATTATATTTTCCTCCACATTCACTGTTACTTTTGTTCCTATTGGATCTAGCCATTTACTAAAACCAAACAGGTTAGTGTGGGAAATAAAATCATAATATGTCGTCTTTTGAGGATGATAAGAAAATAAATATTCATATTAATGTTATCTAAAACTCATTAAATTTTTCTAAAATAGTTTTAAATATTCCTTCTATTTTAACCATTGTTTTTATATATAACGTATATGTTGATGACAAAATGTGGGGAGGAGAAGAAGACACTGAACCAATGGCAGCCTCGCGAAGCCCATTCGCGGGGAACTGGCCGCATTGTGACCCACCGCGAAGCAAGGAGGCTGTAATGCTCTGCGACAAACCTTGACGTTCGTGACCCGCCATGAAGCAAGGAGGCGGTAATGCTCCACCACCACCCTTGACGTTCGCGTCCCGCCGCAAATCAAGGAGGCGGTAATGCTCTGCGACCGCCCTTGATATTCGTGACCAACTGCGAATCAAGAAGGTGGTAATGCTCCGTGACCGCCCTTGACTTTCACGACCCACCATAAAGCAAGGAGTCAGTAACGCTCAGTGACCGCCCATGATGTTTGGGATGTGCCGCAGAGCAAATGACTTCCTCTTCGCATCGAGCGAGCGCTACTTCGTGGTGCCTCTCCACTATAAATACAGGCATCCCCCCAAGTTTAGGGGATGTAAAATCCGACATTTCGACTTCCTAGTACCTGAATCATGAAGAATCCTTCTACTCTGCGAACCATGAGCTGTGCGAGGTACTTCTGCTACGAGAAGTGCCTCCCCTTTGTCTCGTTTAGATCCCCTCTTCCGAGAGGGATGCCTTTCATAGAGCCTAAGGGCCTCCACGAAGGAAGGGGATCCCCAAGGGGACCCGGGTTATCACGGAGCATTTAGGCTTCACGAAACACCCATCATGTACACATTATCCACATGCCAAGTTAGGGTCATTGTACTTCGCGAAGCACATTACTTCATGACACCTTGCTTTGTGAGGCACCTTTTCTCTATGAGGCAGTGCTGTGCGAATTCCTTTCCACTTCGCGAAGCACCTACCATATACACCTCTTCCCTTTGCTTAGGATGAGGCACCCAACCTCGCGAAGCACACCCCTTCGCCAGTTCCCCCCACCATGCAAAGCAACAGAGCTTCACAAGGCCCCATCCTATGAACCCCACTGATTTTCAATTCCTTTTCTCATGCAACCCTCCAGGTTTGGACGATGTGACATCAAAGTCCCTTAGACGATATGGCCCGTTGTGTTGCTTCACCATATGCTTCTTCTCATAGGCACACTAATGGCTATTGCTTCTCCACATTGTCACGCTAACGTGGGCCCCTCGATGGTTCGCTCCATGACACCCCCTCTTCATGGATTTTTCTTGTCCCATATCTACACCAAGGAGCAGAGGGTACCGGTTATGTAAGTCCAATGGGTGCGGAGCAAACCCACCTCATCTGAGCTACAGGACGTTAAACTGCCAAACACCATTGTCCTCAGAACATGACGTTAAACTTTGACCTCACCCTCTGCCTCGCACGTGGGGTACCCCCACCTTGGACATCCTCCACGCCCAATGGTCTAAACATGGGATGATATCCTCCTTATAGGAGTGGCATTTTTCTACAGGGAAAGGGAAACCACCTCGGTGTAAGCCCCTATATTTCTTGTAGGAGGTAGCATCCCTGCTCCTCCTTTCTTCTTCGGTCCCCTGGCCAGCATAGGGCATGATGAGGAATGGTGATTCTTCATTCTTCAATCCCAAATCCCTCTCTTACTGTGCTTTATCGCCATCGGGCCTCCCTCCTAGAGTAATTCCCCACCTCTTCGGGCAGTTAACCATGCATAAGCCCCTATCTCCTATTTGGGCTATGATCACATGTATGCCCCACTCCACTTCCCATGGATGCACCTTTCGTGACATGATCGTCAGGTCTCTGCTGCCTCTTGATTCTCACACTGAGCATGACTCACATGGTCTTAGAGTAAGCACCGACCCTGACATCCTCCCTGGGCATACTAGAGTGTAATCCCCACACCCATACATGAACTACGAGGTCTTTGATCTATTCCAAGGTGGGATACGTAGGAAGCCTCCATGAGGTTTGAGCCCAATAATAATTTGGACCCCAGGTCCACCTTCAGGTTGGTTCCCCACTAATCCAAACTATGAGGACATTGATCCATGCTATTGTAGGGTACGTAGGATGCCTCCCTGAGGTTCAATCCCACCACCATCCATTGGTATTAACCAGCTTCATGTCGGTGCACCAAGCCCTAATATCCTGAACTACATGGACATTGATCCTTTCCAAGGCAAGGTACGTAGGAAGGCTCCAGGAGGTTCAAGCCCAACACCCATTGGTTGCTCCGATTACATCACGTTGGCTCACCAACACCCTGGTAATCCTAGAGTGTAATTTCCATGCCCCATACCTGAACTACGTGGACTTTGATCCTTTCCAAGGAAGGGTACATAGGAAGCCCCCCCTGAGTTTCTAGCCCACCAACACCCGATCGTTCTGACCATCTTCACATCGGTTCCCACCCACCTGAACTACGTGGTCTTTGATATTTTCCAAGGAAAGGTGCATATCAAGCCTCCCTGAGGTTCAAGACCAACAACCACCTAGACCCCAGGTCCTTATTCATGCCGGTTCACCGACCCCATGGGCCACGTCATAGTGTAAGCCCCAAATTCCACCACCTGAACTATGAGGTCATTGATCCTTGCCAAGGAAGGGTAGGTAGGAAGCCTCCCTAAGGTTCAATACTGACACCCAACAGTTCTGGCCCCCTTAACGTCGGTTTTCCCCCATCCTACATGATGTTAAACTATAGGCCTCATTCAGTGGTAAGTCGTTGCGACCCCATCCAGCGGTAAGTCATTGTGACCTTACGCAATGGTAATCTGTAGAGACCCCATTCAGTGGCAAGATGTTGAACCCAAATCAGCGGTAATCCATCATCAGATGAACTACAAGTACATTGATTCCCTGCTATGGGGATACGTAGGAAGCCTCTTCGAGGCTCAAGCCCAAAACCATCATCATCTTCATGATGGTTCCATCCCATTCACCACCCCCTCACGAAACCTTCCATCATCCACCTTGATTCTTACCCAGGCCGCCACATCCCGGTGGGATCATGCCACCCCATTCCCCGTTCCAACAAATAGCTTTTGGTTGGCCGCCCACACAATGGCCCCAGTATCGGTGACCCCTCTAGGGGTTTCCACCATCTGATCCACTCTAATCAGTGTTCTGATCAGCCTAATCCATCTTCGCTAGACATTAAACTTGTGGCATACCCTGTGTTAAACATGGGAAGGAGAGGAAAACCTCAGATACATTCCCATGGCATATGATTCCCCTATTTTGATGTGGTATGCCTTGGGATTTGGCACCCTCGATAAGCCCTATAATAAGGGACAGAAGATAGACATGCCAATCCCCCAGCATCCAAACCCGCCAATGATTCCTAACATGACTAATCCCCTAACCGAAGGTTGCAGCCCTAACCGGACCCCTTGGAATATCCTGACAGAAGTAGTTCAATTAACTGGTGTCCATGAAGATATGGTGCTAGGATGATTTTTACGAACATCCTAAGTCTATGAGGGAGACCCGGACTAGGTGACGTGTTTCGAGGAGGAATCCATGGAAGGATGAACCAACATCCCATCATCCCGTTTTGATAAAGAAGTAGATGTCCCTGAATACGGAGTGGATGCCACCCACCATTGGAAAGAAGGAATGTGGGGCAACAAAAATCACACCTCTCATCCCTGAATGAGAAGGATGCGCTTTCACCAGATAAAACGTCAGAAATAGAAATGGTGAACACGACATGAATTTATTCTCCTCGAGGTGGAGGTTAGTAGCGCTCAGGGAATCAATGGATTGACATGTCACCGGATCCTGTTATCAGGCGTCGAGTCCCGCTAAACAAATAGCGGGCCTGGCATGAAACTCACCAGAAGTTGTGGTAGTAGAGCATTGGACAACTCATTCTACGACATTGCCAGTATGGATCCCTCTTACTGAAAATGTAAGATGGGGTGACACTAGGGCTCTGGTCATCGATTCCATTTTCTTTCTGCACTGACGAGTTAATCTCCATGCTCTCAGGAATCAGGTTGCAGCCTCAAAGACGTGATCACTGCATGCCCGTCTACACAGGGGCAGGGGAAACTCCAGTACAACTTCTCCTCATGGCATCACTGCTTATGCGACGGCCTTTGCGTCCATGACCGTGGGGCGCCCACACCCCATATCCCCATCAGAAGTTATCCAACGAAGGTAATTAATGACCTTGTGCGTTGTTTCGAAGAGGAGGGCATCATCCCAACGTGGGATATGACCCTCCTGGACATAGAGGCATTCGCGCCTCACTGCCAACGCTACCCCCGAGGGCCATGCGGGGAGCCATTGCTCCCCACCCCTACATACAACTACATCCAGAGCCTGTCCCCATAGTGCTTTGATGGCTCCATGCCTTATGCCAATGAGGTAGGTGATGTCTGGCCCATCTCGGTTAGAGTCCCAATCTAGGGGCTCCCAACAAGGGCTCCCACCCAGCCACGTCAGAACCGCCACCTGGTCTTGCTGGAGGCGGAGCAGGTAATTTATGCACCTGCACCACCAGCCCCAGTTCATCTGACCCGACACCAGCATTAGGCGCATGCTGAGGAGGATGCCCGCCAAGGGGTGTCAACGTCAACAGATAATGTGGCCCGAGCCACCACCAATGCATATCATCTGGTCCCTGCATACACTGAGCAGATATGCTTATATTCCCAACTGGGATCGAGGCCCCAACTGCCCCACGGGAAGACTGGGTCAACTCTCCTGGTCGCAGGCATGAGAAGTGGTCGTCGCGAACCAACCCACATCGATGCCACCCCATACGGAGGTCCTCCATGTACCACTACCATAGAGAACATGGGCCTCCCCCGCTTCGGGGCTCAACATGAAGGTCCACCCTGAGCTACCCCCAATCTGAATGAAGGTCTTCCCCGCGACAGTGATACTTGGCATAGAAGCCTCCCCCGTGCCCATTAAACTGGATATGGAGTCTTTCCACCAGCTCCGGACCGCCGGTTCAAGGAAATTGCATATATGGTCTCTCTTAAACGTGGGGATCCACCCTGTGTCCTCTTAGCAGCTGGAGAAGGTCTTCCTCTCCCCGAAAACTAGAGGGGAAAAGGCCAGCCTCTCTCCACCTGCACCAATCCTGGAGGGCCTCCCCATGATCCTGCAGGTCCCAATAGAGGTTTTTTCCACTCTAGTTCTATTCATGGAGGTCCTCCCCATGTACCCTTCGACATTTGTCCTGGTGCTCCTCGCACCCCGGCCTTCGAGGGTGGAAACACTCTCCACCCCAGCACCAGTGCGGGTGAAAGACCCCATGTCAGAAATCTGCCATGTCCCAAGGAGCCACCTAGGGGCAAGAAGGCAGGCCGTCACCGCCATAAGAAGAATCCCAGGAAGGTCCGGATGAAGATCCAACAGGTCTGCTTCTCAGACTCTGAAGCGGAGTATGACACAGCACGATAACCCTCCCCTCACTCATCTGAGTCAAGGGTCGGGGCAGGGACGAGGTGCATCATCCTAGTACTCCCAAAATGCGAGGTCCATAGGATTTTTGCCTCACTCCGTAGGTATATCCAGGAGGACACAAATCTGGTGACCCTGCAGGTTATGGTCGTGCAATCACCACCATTGTCACTAGAAGTGCTCTCTACCTCCACAAGAGATCACAGAGAGCTATTCTGGGGACCAATGGAAGGCAAGAAGCATCGTGGCCTATCAGCAGTATCCCTGTCCCTTGATCCAGGAATGGCGGCCGTCAACCCATCGTATCACGACGTAGCAGCCATGTCGCCACACTCTTCAGAGGACAACTCGAGAATTGACGGTCAGTCAGCTCGCTCGCCATACTCTCCACCGACCAGCCTACCGTCCCAGCGGTCTGCCTCCATACCACTGTTGGTTCCTCAGCCACCCCCAGTTGATGAGTGGGGAAATCAAGGGCTAGACCCTGAATCGGAGCTGAGGATCTTCTGGAACATCCTCACAGCGGACCACTTCCCTGAGAATATTTGGCATGTGGAAGTGAAGAATTTTTGCATACCAAAATCCCTCACCCTAGAATAAGTTGAGTGATTCTTCTACACCCACTGGGTGACACATTTTAGTCTTCATCATCAGCACATGGTTTATCCAAGGATCCGCACACATTTCGAAGACATCAGCGATCAATGTCGTCTAGTCAATTTTGTTTCCCTCCCTGTGCCCCAGCACCACGAATCACCAGGTCGTCATGACGCCCTCCAGCAACAATGTGTTTAGAGTATCAAGGTACTCCACAAAATTATGAGGGAGCCTATTCCCATGTGCAAATCTGTGGCTGGGGGAAGTATGCCACCATCCTCTTCAGTTCTATTCGGCGGCAACCCGACTCACTATGCGATATTGACGACATGCCCCCAGGAAGGGTCACGGTCAACATTCCTAGTATAGTGGATGAGGAGGACAAGCTGGAGATTCTTGATGGAGACTTACCCTCTAAGGGTGTTCCACCATTGTTGGATCCATCAGGGAGGATTAATCTTCAATAGAGAAACCTCCTAGGTCTCCCGGTGCTCACCGAGAAGTTGGTACTCGGTAGGAATTTTGGAAGGGAAAAGAGAACGTCGGAGCTGTCAAGCACTCTGACCCATCCTCTTTAGTGAATAAGATGGAGGAGGACCCCGAGAAGGCCACGTTTCACCAGAAACTTCCTGAACAGAAGAAGTTGGTCGATGAACTCTTGGTTGAACATGCTGCAGAGCGACGACCCAACTATGGCGATCCTAGCCCAGGGCAGTAGGTGCAAGAACAACTACTCCATGACGAGCTACCCCCAGGAAACCCTGATCATGCCACTCCTGCAGACATGTTTTAAGTCAGATCTCACAGAAATAGGGCATTGTATGTATCATCAAACCCTCTTGAACGGTGTGGCAATCTAAGGAATCCCACTCGGGCTCCCCCAGCCGCCCCAAGGGTCGCTCCACCAGCCGCTCCACGAGCCACTGAGCATGTCTACCATGTTGAAGAACCTGGAAACGCAGTCATGGTTAGGGATCCCCATCAAGAAAGGGAACCCCGCCCACATGATCTTATGGCGGCACTCATTTCCCGCCTTAAGGCATTGGAAACGTGATAGGTGGCAATCCCACCAGATGGAAAGCCATACCCGTCATGGGTGGATGATATTCCATCACCTCCGAGTTTCAGTAATCCCACATTCTCCCACTTTCACGGGACGGGGGACCCACCATAGGACCTGGACCACTTCAACTGAAGGTGTGGGCCCATGTTAGGGACTCCAGTACATTATGATGCTGCCATGCTCCGCTATTTTGTTTTGACATTGGAAGCGTTGGCATTTGCCTGGTATAGCCAGCTCCCTGTTGGATCAGTAACCAGTTGGGAGGACCTTTGCAGGAAATTATCCTACTACTTCAGTTCCACCACCATGAAAATAAGCATCACAGAACACTTCAAGTGCAATCAAAGGCCTGATTAGCGAGTCACGGACTTTATCTCCAATTGGAAGGGGCTCACATACTCCCTTGAAATGACACTGACTCAAGAGAAACTACTGACGATGTGCGTAGGGAACATCAAGACGGAACTGGTTCCCTCCCAGATCACCCAAAACTACCCGAGATGATTCTGAGACTTCTCCGATAAGGCCCAATGCCTAGATAAAGCCCTGCAACAGGCCAGCCAAGCACGTCCATTGACCCCTGTAATCTCAGCGAGGTGGGCTGCCACAGCCGAGCCCACCGCAATGGCCCAAATAGAAGCCCCCAGGGAACAAGAATTTATATCATCGGCACCGGACCTAAAACCTTGCAGAGGCCCTCTACCTCAGGATCATCCTCCAGCTAAGCAGCATCTGCCTCCAAATCAGCAGGTTCCCTCACGAAATGCGTCGCCACCGCCCAGGCAGGACAATCAGGGTCTGCCACCTCAACAGGCCCCTCCGACCCCTCGTTTGGGTTAGGCTCTAAGGGCCCCCTTCCCGGAAAAAAGAAATCGGACCTACTAGTTCATCAAGAATCAGGTTCCCGCCTATTTCAAAAGTTCCTTGGAACAAGGTATTGTAAGCTTGCCCGAGTGTAGAAGGCCAGAAGAGGTGAATCTCACTAATCACCCCAACTACTACCCCTATCATCGGATTCTGGGGAACACCATCAAAAATTTCTATGTGTTTAAAGATTGCCTCCAAGACCAGGTCGATAACAACATAGTCAGGATGGGACTGGCCCCAGCACATGTGGCGGGTGTCTTTGTAAGATCAGACAACAGTAGCGACAACGAAGGCGAGTGGCAGCAGGTTTCTTACCACAGGTACTAGAAGTATGATGACTGGATGGCTCGCAAATTTGTTTCTCATGCCCATGGAATCATTCGGCCTTGCCTAAATCAGTCGGAGCCTTCATAAGTTATGGTCACCACTTCTGCATCATCATCTCAGTCGGCCTCTTCCCGAGAGAGCAAGCATCGGTGGCATAAGAAAAAACAATGTGCCCCACCTATGCCATTGTCATCCCACACTCTCGGAGACTTTATGCCCCTCGAGATGGGGATTCCTCCCAGAATCTGCCCAGTAGTGGATGACTCTTCATGTGACAGTCAAGGATATGTTTCCGTTAATACCATTGATTTGGTAAACCCTTATATGACTCCTAACGATGGGGAGTGCCAGGAAAACCATCCCAACATCCCCAGCCGACGCCATCATCGGTGGAGTCATGGCCACATGGGTCATTAGGGCATATCAGTTGGCACCTCCATCCAGGCTTTTCATGCCACGAAGACTAGACAACAAGCACAGCATAGATCTCAGCATGTGTCACCTCTTCACCCGATGTTGTTGGGCCCGCCTCCACAACCATTTGTGCTACTGGATTAGGCAGAGCTACCTCAACCATGCTGCGACCAGTCCCACCCTGCTACAGGCTGATATCATTCGTCCGGTACTCATCCGAATGCTACACTCCAAGATTCAACTAGTGAGTAGTGGGATATACCCTGCACTATTCAGTCGCCGGTCCAGCCGGTAGGGCCCTCCATGCCTCCTATCAGAGAGCGACTTCCAGCAAGAAGAAGTTCACGCCTAGTGCGGAATTAAGATGTTATCAAGCACCTCGTCGGCATCCCAGTGAGTCTTTCCATCCGTAAATCCATTCACTTGTCGTCGGATATGTGTGAGGCCCTCACTGAGGCTTTGAGAATCCTCCTCCAGTTTGATACGGAGGTAGAAGCTGCAGAAACCTTTCATGATGAAGTAGTTGAGAATGCTGAATTCTAGGACATCATTTCGTTCTCTGGAGAGGATGGAGATTCTCCCATACAGGTGCACATTATCCCATTGTACATCACCAGCTAATTTAATATCACGGAGGTTCATTGTTGTCTTGTTGACACCAGCTCTGGGATTAACCTTATCCCGATGCAGACCCTACGAAAGTTAGGGTTATCCAAAGATGACCTGACTCCATCTGATTTATGGATCCAGGGATACAACAGGATAGAGAAGAACATAGTCGGTAAGATCCATTTGAAGACCCATTTCGGCGGCATAGCTTCCAATACTGAGTTTATTGTTGTCTCCCAGGATACTATGTACAATGCATTGACGGGCAGACCATGGATTCACCTTCATGCGGCATTCCCCTTGTCGTATCACCAGTGCCTCAAGTACTCCCTAAATGGTCGAGTAGGCGTACTCCAAGGTGATGCATCTTCTTTCACCTCTTGTGAATCCCGCTATCTAGATGCTGAATAATACAAGATAAATGATAAACAGATTCAGGAAAGTGAGGTTGAGCCCTTCACGGTCGCAACTGATGCCTAGGAAGGTCTAGATGATGCCTACATGTTCTTGATCCATAGATTGGAGGTCCAACCCCCCAATATGGGGAAATGATTAGTTGTATATGGTAAAAGAGGAAATAATATTCCCAAGTCCATGTGACGGCAGAAAATCACCTCATACTCCTACACAAACCAGGCTTAGGTGATCCCAGAACCTCCTACACCCATATGATATCGGGATGTCTGTACCATGGAAACGGAAATACGTCATACTTTTCTGTTCAACCGGGCTGGAATTAACTGGCTCAAGCCGACACACCACTATTTCATTGATATCATCAAGCATGTCCCCTTGAGCCGAAGACCATATGGGATCAGATCGACTACCTTCATCCCTATGGTCTCAGCGGCGCGCGAATCTCCTTATATGTTGTCAACTACTGTCCTGGCTAGTGCCAGCCCCCCGCCATGATATGGCAACCCAGAGGAAGATCCTCCTACGGGGGATCCCTCCGCAATTAATGAAGATGATTTTGAGGATTCTCCTCCCTCCTTTGAAGAACGTGTCGCCACCACAGTCAATGAATTGGTATAGGTGAACCTTGGTAGTGAGTCAGATCCAAGACCAACATTGATCAGTGTCACCATGTCCCTTGAGGAGTAGCAGTGGTACATAGATTTCATGAATCAACATCGTGATGTATTTCTCCTAGAGTTACGATTAGATTCCAAGAAAAGATCCTCAAGTATCCTTCCACCGCCTCGGTCTCCCGACGAATCATCACGGGTTCAAGCAACCTCCCAAAAGGATGCACCCTTCTCACAGTGCCATGGTTGAGGCTGAGCTTGAAAATATCATCAAATCCAACTTCGTCAAGGAGGTCCAGTACCCCAAGTGGCTATCCAACATTGTGCCAGTTAGGAAGAAGAATATATAGATCAGAGTCTGCATCAAATTCCAGGATCTCAACTGTCACTGTCTGAAAGATGATTTTCCCCTTCTAGTGACCGAATTGTTGATCGATGCAACGTCTGGGTTCCAAGCCCTCTCCTTCCTGGATGGTTACTCAGGATAGAAACATATCTGGATGTCCTTAGAGGATGAAGAGTCTACAACTTTCAGGGTGCCCTAAGGTACTTTATGTATCCATGTTACGCCCATCGGCCTGAAGAATGCAAGTTCCACCTATCAGCGGACAATGTATAGCATATTCAAGTCAATCCTAGGGACATTGGTGGAATTCTATGTGGATGATCTGGTGGTCAAATCTCGCCAGCACCAGGACCATCTCCAGGACCTTGAGAAAGTGTCCGGCTTCCTCCGTTCTCACCACCTTAAGATGAAACCGCTGAAATGTGCCTTCGGGGTCACCTCCAGGAAGTTTATTGTGTTTATTTTCAGTTACGGAGGCATTGAGATCGACCCAGAGAAGATCAAGGCCATCAGTCATATGCCTCCCCCAAGAAATATTCAGGAGTTTCGAGATTTTCAAGGCCACATAGCCTACATACTCCAATTCATTGTGAATCTATCCGGCAAGTGTAATCCCATTTCTCAGCTCATGAAGAAAGGCTCCACTTAAGAATTAGACGAAGACTTTCAGACTGCATTTGAGTAAATCAAGAAGTATCTGCTCCAGCCTCTGGTCTTGATCCCACCCGTCTCCGGAAAACCGCTGATCTTGTACGTGACTACCCTGGAATGATCTCTCGGTGCCCTTATCACCCAGAAGAACAATTAGGGGGCAGAAAACAGCCTCTACTACCTCAACTGAATGCTCCTCGATACAGAGACCAGATACTCTCCCATCGAGAAGAGCTGCCTTGTGTTGGTATTCTCAGTACATGAATTGTGACACTTCCTACAGCACCACGAGGTACATCAGGTGTCTCAGGTATAACTGCTGAAGTACATCCTGAATCGCCCCATGTTGACCAGTCGTCTAGCATAATGGGTGGTATTCCTCCATCAGTTTGACATCAGGTTTTTGCCCAAGAAAGCTATCAAAGGAAAATCATTGGTATATTTTCTTACTACCCATCCAACCCCCGCGGACCAGTCCATGGACCTGAATTTTCCCGATGAGGCAATCATCTCGGTAGATCATTCCCTCCTATGTTTGCTGACTTTCTTTGATGGTGCCTCCCAGATCCCCAACAGTAGGAGGCTTAATGATCCCATACTCAACAGGGTAGGTCTGGGTATTGTCTTCATTACCTCCACGCAATCCATTCTGTTGTATTCATTTTTATTGTCAGAAGGATGCACCAAAAACGAGGAAGTGTATCGGGTTCTTATCACCGGCCTCAAGCTGGCCTTAGAGATCGATGTGCCCCATCTGCATGTAAAAGGGGATTCTGAACTCATCATAAAACAAGTCAACGGTGACTATTTCATCAGAAATCCAGAGCTCGTACCATTTTTCGAGCGCACCCTCCAACTAAGGGCTCAGTTTCCATCCAGGGTAGAAGTTACTCATGTCCCTCAATCTCAGAACGGTCGATCTGATTCCATGGACGGCCTGCATGCATCACGTGCAGAACTCGAGCAGGATGATCTGATTATACACATGTCAGACTGAAGAGTCATTTCCCCCATCACCCTAGATGATGAAGACAACCTACAAGTAATCCATCTTACCTCTAGAGCATCCACGTCAGGACCCCCAGGTTCCTCAGATGTAGTGGTTGAAGCAACCCCTGACTGGAGAGTCCCCTTTGTCCAGTATCTCTAAAATGGTTGCCTCCCGGATGATCAGGTCGAGCATGACTGAATCTGACGCTACGCGCTGTATTTTACCCTCCAAAGTGGTCGTGGTCTTGAGAAGATCATCTACAAGAGCAGGTTTCATGGTGTTCTCTACTGTTGCATCCAAGGAGTCGAGATTTCTCTGGTCATGAATGAGGTTCACAATTGTTCCTGTGAGGCTCACTAGGTTGGGCCGAAGATGTCCCATCAGATCTAGAGACTGGGGTACTTCTATCCCTCTATAATCTATTATTGTATCATGTTTGGAAAGAGATGTCACGCATGCCAAATTCATGCTAACTTCATGCATCGGCTGCCATAACCTCTTCACTCCACCAAGTACTCTTGGCTATTTGCGGTGTGGGGACTCGATGTCGTGGGACTATATCCACTGGTGATAGCTCGCTAGGGTAGGTTCATCTTGACCACTATAGTTTTCTTTTCTATGTGGGTAGAAGCAGTTCCACTCAAGGAGGTCAAGGCCCATTCTATCAGTGACTTCGTGAGCTCCAACATCATCCACCAGTTTGGAGTCCCTCACGCTGTCCTCATCGATAACAGCACCAATTTCCGAGAATTTGAGATGAAGAAATTTTATGCCAAGTATAACATTTTTTTGAACCATACCTCCTGCTATCACGCATAGGAAAATGGACAGATCGAGGAATTAAAATAAAACACTCTCTAACATTCTGTAGAAAATGGTTGGTCAGAACAAGAAGTGTTGGCCGGAGAAGCTCCCCAATGCCCTTTAAGTCGATCGGACGATGACACATAATTATACCCAGGTGTCCCCATATTCCCTGGTGTACGGAGCTGAGGTCATCCTTCCCATCGAGATCCAGTTGCCCTCGTTACGCATTGTGGTCTATGACTAGCAGGTGCTAGATATGGTAGCCAAAATTCATTCGGCTAAATTGGAAGCACATGACAAGAATAGGCTCCATGCCATGAACAATCTGGAAAGGCATCAGAATAAGATAGCTAGAGACTTCAATAAGAAGGTTCGCCTATGCTCTTACTTCAAGGCAACTTGTTATTGGCCCTCCGGACGCCAATGATCCCTGGCAGGAAACCTCCTAAGTTGGAGCCCAAATGGGAAAGACCTTACATAATTCACAGGGTTTACCCCAATGGAGCATACTCCCTGGTGACCATAGATGGTGAGAGTACCACTCCTCCCACCAATGCCAAGTTACCCAAGCAATACTTTGCCTGAGCCACTACTGGTCCTACACGACCTTAAACTGTATGGTCCAAGATGACCCTAAACTACACGCCGGTCCAGCATGACCTTAAAATGACTTGTCCTACACAACATTATACTGCGCATCATCCTAAATGACATTAAACTTAATCATTAGTACTATGTATGGATTAATTACCATCCTCATGGGATACGTAGGAATGCTCATACGCCTCGTCTTAAGCCCAGCCCCTGAACTCTTCTCTTTGACTATCCCCCCTGGGTATAGTTCTCTCGGAGGATCCTTGCATGATATGGTGTAGTCTTCCCTAGTCCCACTCATACCAGGATTATAATGGTCGCACCATGTGAACATCCCCCAATATTTTATCCTCCCACATCCTCACCATAAGACGTTAAACTATATGGCCTTCAAGAACAATGTATGGCTTGATTCCTGACCTTATTGGATACGTAGGAACCCCTAGAAATTTCATCTGTTGGCCCTGCCCAAATGCCAGAATCTTCCCCTCTAGTCAAGACATATAGTGGGGTGCTGAATTTTTCCCCAATTCATGTCGGGATAATCTTGATCTGTCCATATGTCCCACTCCCTGGAGACGTTCACCTCTTTCATATATGTGTACAACTATGATTCACCCAATCCTTTGATTGGGACTCTATCATCTTCCTTGTCCAGAAGGGCCCCCGAATTGTATAGATGCTAGGCCTATAGGATCACCTACCGCTTAGAGCCAATTCCCTTGAGGATTTTGAGCAACAAGCCGATACGAGTCTCGCGTTGCGAATATGGTCAGTGGTCGATGCTCATTTTTTGTTCCCATTTCTGGTCACTATAGGGACACTATGTTTTGAACACGGTCAACAGCTATCTTGTGTCATTAGAACCACCCCAAGATGTCTCAAACATTAATTGTAGTGGTTCTTAATTCCCTGTTGTATCTCCATGTGATGAACTCCCTTCGGGAAAAGCCATCCTTTTGACCCCTATATGACGGGGAGAACCGAGATCGACACCTTCTTTCCTCCACCAAGCACTACTCATGTGGGATTAGGAATTTTTTTCAGGAGGTAACCACACAAGAGGACTTATGGCTTCCCATCCAAGGCCCAGCCTCATAAACCTTGGCCTCTTCGGGCCCTTGGCCCAAGTTCCTATTCAGGATTGTATGGTGAGGTATGGGATTATGTCTTCATTCACTTCGGGTTACTCATCGTGTTGTACACATCCCCGGATGAGATACCATATCCTCTAATTCGTCCTCACTACAAGACATTAAACATCAAACGTGTCAGGCCTTTTCGACAGAGGCCCATCCTCAGGCCCCTTGGCCTTCTCGGGCCCCAGCCCAAGTTCTTACCCATGTCTACGGTGTGGTATGAGATTATTCCCTCATTCACATCGGGTTATTCAACCTGTTGTAAACCTCCCTTGTTTGGGGTATCTTGTTCCTCTCTTTCAACCTCACTGTAAGATGTTAAACTGCAGACTGGTGGGGCCTTCCCGTCTGAGGCCTAGCCTCAGGCCCCTTGGCCTATTTGGGCCCCCAGCCCAAGTTCCTATTTAGGGTTGTATGGTGTGGTATGGGATTATGTCCTCATTCACGTCGGGTTACTTGCCATGTCGTACACCCCCTCGTTAGGGTATCTTACCCCTATGCACCATCAAGAACTACATACCTCTTGATTCCCATCGTCATGGGATACGTAAGACCGCCTAAACATCTAGACTTGGGGTCCAACCCCATCTCTCAAAAATCTCCACTTCGCATTGGTCCCTTTGCCTACCCTTTCCTGGGAAGGGGAGTATATGGTGTGGCATAAGATTATGTCCTCATTCACACCAGGTTTGTAACAACCACGCCACGTACCTCTCCCTCCTGGGGGTTCTCTATCCCTATTTTCTATACTCATCCCTTAAAATCTATTACACTCAAGTTGAACACCCTCTTTGGCCCTCTTTGACGATTCTCCAATGTTCCTAAGAGTACTCTGGTTTAGTAATTGGAATTTCGAACTCTACATGGACATGTTTTCACCCATTTCTTAGGCTTCGTGATCCCCATCATTAGGGATTCCATCATCTTTCACACCCGAAGGGACCCCCAAGTGGATTGGATGCTTGGCCTAAGTGCTCTCCTACCATTACAGGCTATCTTCCTCGAGGTTTGCGGACCACAAATCGATAAAAATCCCACATTTCAAATATGGTTCGTGGTCGATGCTCATTTGATTGTCCCAATTTCAGGCTAACTTGATATGGATGATGTGTTTCAAACATAGTCAACAGTCATCCTCCACCATCACGCCAACCCCATTAATCCCAAAATGTCAGTTATATGATTCACATTTTCCCCACCTCATCATGTCCAAGTAGAACTTTGAAACTCTTTGTATTATTCCTATGTGCGCATCTGCGCGTTAGGAGGAAAAAATCTGTGATGCGGCAGTCATTCAGGGCTCCACCGATTTCCTCTTTGTATTATTAATACCTTATCTTCCCTTATTTCCTATACCGAGTTCTACTCAAGTAGGCATAGGGATTGGGTTAATGTCCGCCTTTACATGGGATAGTCCTACTTCTCCATGGTCCGAGTTCTAAGACCTTAAACTAATATCTTCTCATATTTCCCCTTTGTGAGAACTACCTATATCTTGATTCCCAGTCTCATGGGATATGTAGGTACACCCAGACATCTCTTCTTCTGGTCTAGCTCAATTGGGAGCTAGTTTCTCCTGCCCCTTAACCTCTTACCTCTATTTTGGCCCATTGGCTCGAGGATTATTTCATGGAATCGCGTACGGTGTTATGTCTTTTCCGTATGACATTAAAATGAACGCCTGGCCCTATAACATGACCCTTAATTGTGACTTTATCATCCTGGACGCACGAAAACAATTGCACCGCTTTGTGATGTCCTCACTCAAGGGAACACCATGTTTGGTATTGGTCACACGCCTCACCATTTGTCAATGCATGTACACTACTTGATTCTTGTGGTGATGTCAGGACTTGCTATCCTAGGCACGTCGCTTCACAAAATAACCCATTCACCTTAAATGAAAAAAATATATTTATCAAAAACTACTTCATTTGGTGTGAGAGTTACACCTGCACACCCCTTTTATCCCTGGCACTAGTACCTTACCATGCCACATCCAGAACTACGTATAGCTTGATCCCCATCATCATGGGGTATGTAGGAACGCTCGTGAACTTTGCCTTGGGCCAAGATTAACTCTCATTTTTGGTCCCTCGACCTAAAACCTTCCCTGGGAACATGTGCTGGTTAGAACCCCAGATTCCCATCAACGTCAGGTTTTATAGTTACCCCACCATGGGTCTCCTGCATTTCCTACCATCCATGGTCTGATCTCTAAGACCATAAACTAAGATCTCTTTCAGAACTGGGTATGGCTAGCTTCCCATCCTCATGGGATACATAAAGACACCTTGGCATTTTGCCTTTGGTCCAGCCCTAGGAATCATAAACCCTATTCTTCCTCATTTTGGCCCCATGCCCTGACCCCTTATGGGGAACCATGTAACAGAAGCGTTTCCCAAAACAAGTTTGGGATGCCCCATGATGACATTGGGAAGCGAAAACTCTCTCACCAGATTGGTCCTATCCAAAAGAAAGAATGATCTGTGTTCCAACCGATGCGCCCATCATATGTGATTCCACCACGGTGGCGTAAATTCAAGTGTTGGATTCTGTTCGAAAAAAACCATCACTCCACATTACACGCTTTTCGTACCCATTATTCGGACCCTCTTCCACTATCATGTCTAAGGGAGCCCACTAAAAGTATGGATGCTCGGCATGTGGCCCGCCTATTGTCCTTGGCCAATGTTCCGGAAGACTAATGGATGAAATTTTGAGTCAGGCCCCATGTTTCAAACATGGTCAGCGGTCAGCCCTCATTTTCTAAACCCATCCAGGCTAATACAATAAGTATACTTTGTTTCCAATGTGGTCTACAGCTATTCTTTATTTTCATGCCACCCCCACAGTTTTCTGAATCCTGGGTATCATGATTCACACCTTCCCTTCCCCTGTTCATATTCGTTCTAACTCCCCTGGAATTACTCTTTTCATGCACAAAATCACACTGGGAAAACAGTAATTCAGCTATTGTGATAGCCTCATTCTCCAATCAGGACTCTCCGATTTCCTCCCAGAAAGCTGGGCCGATTGTTTAAACCATGGATGCCCAAAGCTTGGTTTGCACTCTTACATTTGAATTGGGGTGATAAGGTGGTCATCCCTTGTTTCTCATATCAGGCCCGACCCACGTGAGCTTAGGTAATGATCGCGGGATTCTCCATGAATGTCATAAGAATGAAATGAACCAATATAAACAACAGAACTTGTGCATGCTATGGCATCAAACAATCGAAGCATGAAAGTTCGTTTGAGGATTTGTAATCATTACAGTACCTGGGGGTAGAATCCCTCTATGTACGGGTTGACCTCATCAAAAGAGCCTAGCATCTCTGCCACCCTCTGGCTGGTGGCGTCCCGGAGTTGATGGCGCATGTTCATCTCTCGCTCCTCCTCGGCAGCGAGAGGGCGCAATTCGTTGGCCACAATCTAGGCCTACTCCACATCGATCTGAATGGTGGTAAACTCCTCAGAGGCCCACTTCATTACCTCTTCAGATTCTTCCAGCTGGGCCTTCAACCACAATATTAGTTCAGATTACGCGTTTTGGGAGGTTGAGTGCTTGTGTGCCCAATTCTGCTGCCGCTAGACCTCATCTTCAGCCTCCTAGAGCCTCTTAATGTTTACCGCCTTCCTCCGCTGCCAGCCTAGACCGAGGAAACAGTCATACTCCCGAATATTTTTCGCCATAATATCTCAGACGAGCATGTGAGGACTATAGGCATACACTCCCCCATCACAAATTTCACGCAGTTGTGAGCAAATTCTGTCCATATCATCCATCCATAGTGCTTGGGGTGTTGTTTATAAAGTGTGTGATCATATTCCACTATTGGCGACAGACTACCTTGCTATCCTCTTCGTCAGAGGTCGTCTCGTCCCAGTCGGCACGATTGTCAGGCTCATACATGGGGAACGCCCCCAGGAAGTCTTCAGCAGGGTCCACGTCTTGTGTTTTATCGGGCGTGGAGGGATTGGGGCTATACGACCGGTCCTCATCATCGGACCCCACCTTAGTGATCTCAGGAACACCCCCACTGATGGTCTCACTGGTGATAGGGAGTTCCATAGTTAGGTCGGTTGGGGCCTCCATCTCCACGACCACCAGCATTCCCCTGGGAAGGATGCCACCAGAAGCCCCGACCAACCTCGCCAAGGCGACCCATGCCATTTGAATAATTGTACATGCCAAAAAAGGACATGGACATCTGTAAAATGGTTAGGGGATGATAATCATAAAATTGGTAGAGGAGACTTATAGATATTGAATTCATTCTCTCACTCTTGGGTTGATGCCATCGGGACCACAAATCGTGACCCCCCATATATGGTCCGAAGGACTGGAAGCTCTAAAGGGGTCGCCTCAGGTATCCTAGCCCCGCTAGAGGTAGAAATAGATGTGATGACTAGGCGTAGATCCCAAGGGTCTCATATCTGCATCCACTGAGGTACGAGAACAGGTCATGTATATAAGAACCAGAAGCATGGTTCTGATGTTAACAAGACATCCGGAATGACCTCAAAGAAAGTCTCAGAGAAGGGGGTTTTAGATTTTTACCTCAAGGGCCTCTGAGAACTCATCAAGATCCGAGTCTTAACCTCCAACTTCACCATCCTTTAATGGGCTCCCTCTCTCAGCCTCATCACCCCAGGATCACTCTTCTTATTCTTCCGACAGAGGGAAGTGTTCCCACCAATTAGCGGCCGACAACTGTCGGGGAGTAGTGTGATCAAGAAACACATTGACTCGATCTGTCATTGGACGAGGGGCACCCCGGGAATGCACAAAGACCTCTAGCATTTCCTGGTACTGCTCTGCCTCCGCCTGGGGCATCACGATGCCGACCTGGATAGGGCCTATCCCTGGTAAATCCATCCCAAGACAGTTCAGATGTTTCCACAACTCGGCGGGGCCGAGGAATTGCCTGTTGACTTCCCAGATGTCTCAAGCCTCTGGGAAGACAGCATCCTCCGGCATATCGATATGGTGTAGCCGCTTCCCTAGAGCCTTGGTGGGTATCCTGCGGAATCCCCTTGGTGGCCTCCCCTCTGGAGGGCTCTATTCTGTTGGAACCGCCGGGTCCTCTACTAACACAGAATCTATGGCTTCTACCTCACCCTCAACGGGTGCAAGCCATGCCCCCATGGTGTCCCTTCCATCGCGGGATGCCCTTGCCGCCTTCTGAACCCGAATCGAAGGCCGTGAGAGCTCACCATCACGAACTCGAATGGTTGGTTGCTTAACCATCTCCCCTGGACAAGCTGCCTCCCAGCTCTAGGCATATTCCTTTCCCAGCACGAGGATGGTGGTCAGTGGAGGCAACTCATTTCGCATTTTCCCATCTTACATCATGAACATTAGCCACATATGCCTCATCACGCACGAGTGTTGTTCATAGCACACCTCCATATAGACCTGTGGGGTCGGTCGCTGCATACACTGGAACTTTCATGCAAACCGGTGTGGGGTATACAGCTCGCAGAGGGGCTCACAGTCCACCCTCACAACTAGTACTCCGCCTAGAAAGGCCAGGAGATTGGCCTAGTTCTCTTCCATCCCCTACCTTCATCGGTAAATACCCCCTTCGGCATCGAAAACAGGTGGAAATTGAATTCCACCACCCTCCACACCCGGTCCAGAACTGATGGTGCGTTCAGCTAGGATGGAAAGCTCTAGGCAGCGTTTAAGAGTGAGGGGCGGATGTTTGAGCCCAGAAGAGAGATAGGATTTGGATATTCATAAACCCCCTGATATGTGCTGATATCCAACCATATAGGAGGTGGAATGGCCCACATACCCTCTGCGGCCTTTTTCCCTCACTGATATGCCATAGCACCTTATGCATCTTGGCAACCATCGGGATTCCTAGGTTGACCTGTCGTCTTGTCACCAATGTGGACTCCATGGTGAATGTGCTTGGGTGTACTCCCATGTAGGTATCCCTCACTGGCAGGATCGAACCATAGATCAGAGTCGTGATGAACTCCGCCAGCCTAACTATTGGTTATTGCTCAGTGTTGATGCTGAATCCCCACGTCTTCCCCTAGATGTCCTCCAAAATCAGCTAGTACGAGTATTCCTTTCCCCATTGATCTGCCTATGGACAAGTCCGAGGCCTCGCTAAAAACTTCCTATTTTCTGGGAAGTTCCAGAATTCTTTGAACCACCGTCTGAAGCGGACATTCCTTGCTGCCTCCTTGTCCTCCCTGGGAACCAGCTCCATCAGTGCCATCGCCAGCCATGGAATTTGCTCTGGATCCACCCATGCACTCATGACGGGGAGGAATTCATCGTACATCGCCCCCAGTATCGGGAACCCAGAGATCTGGTGGAAATCCCATAGGCTGATACCAACCTCCCCATGTTGAAAGTGGAAGGTATTTGTTCTTGACAACCATCTACTCAACCGCTCTGGAATCAGCGGTTTTGGTTGATATATGGGAAATTGAGAGGCCAAGGCCACCTCATACAAACACACTCTCCTCAACTCATCCCAAAACTCCTCACATGAGGTGCCTACCCAGTAGGCCCTGGTCCAATAGTCTGTGAATTTTCCGCCCTGGAATAGTTCCCATTTCTTAGACCACCCCTTCCTCAGGTTCCTCAAAAATTCCTTCAATGTCGTGTGGTACAGAGGAGGAGACGTCTCCTACTTCAATTCCTTCCCATCGACATTATTTAGGTGGATGTATAAGCAATTAGCAGTGACGGGTGTGAAATCCTCTAAGGAATGGCCATCAGTCGCCCTGAACCATTGGCGTAGGCACAACATGCTCCTAAACCAGTAAGCTAGTTCGTACATGCTTGCTTCAGGGATGAAGACGTCATCCCTCCGCCTAAATCCATACAAGGGAAATATTATACAAAGCGGGTAGTTCTTCTAGATCTCTGATAGCAGCTCCATCAATGAACTATGGTCTGATTGGCTACGAACTAACTCCCACGGACCCAGACTACTCGCCATCACATCCCTTCATGCGGCATCTGCAAGAACCCCCTCAAAAGATTCTTTGTGAACCATTCAGTTTTTTAACATGGAAAATTTTCGGGTTGGTTCACGAAGCTCGTTCGCGGAGAGTGTTCGCAATTCCTGTTCGTGGAGAGAGTTTGTGAAGCCAGTTCGCGGTGTCCTACCCACGCCATCAAGCACGAGATCGCGAAGTGATGTAGCAGATCCAAAAACTTATTGTGTGCCGCGAAGCGAAGTCCTAATTCGTAGAGAGCAGTGGCAGAGTATGTAGAGCTTCGTGAGTAGAGAGAACTAAAGTCCAAAATTACAGAGATGAAAAGAGACAAAAGAGTGTTTAGGTCCCCTAGTTATAAGTGTGGGACCCTCGGAGCTTCGCGCCGCGTCCCGGATGAAGACTTCTTCGCGGCTGGTCCAGCCAGAGCTACGCTTTCTCACTTAGAGAGCCTGCTACATGAGGTAGCTTCACGAACGACCAAGGATTTTTGTGATTTCCCCTCAGACTTTGACCGTTGACTTCTCCATGGCTCCAAGTCTGAGGGGGGCATTTGTTGACGCCAAAATTTGGGGGGGAGATGAAGAAAATGAACTGATGGTGGCCTTGTGAAGCCCATTCATGGGGAACCGGCCACATCACGACCCGCCATGAAGCAAGGAGGCAGTAACGCTCGGAGACCGCCCTTGATGTTCGCGACCCGCCACGAAGCAAGGAGATGGTAAGGCTCCGCAACTGCCCTTGACGTTCCTGACCCACCGTGAATCAAGGAGGCAGTAATGCTATGTGACCGCCCTTAATATTAGCGACCCGCCTCAAAGCAAGGAGGCGGTAATGCTCCATGACCACCCTTGACGTTCGCGAGCCACCCCGAAGGAAGGAGGTGGTAACTCTTCGCGACCGCCCTTGACGTTCACGACACGCCGCAGAGCAAATGACTTCCTCTTCAAGTCGAGCGATCACTGCTTCACGATGCCTCTCCCCAATAAATACCAGCCTCACCCCCAATTTTAGGTGATGGACAATCCATAATTTTGACTTCCTAGCTCTTGAATCGCGATGAACCCTTCTTCTCTATGAACCATGAGTTGTGCAAGGTACTTCTTCTTTATGTAGTGCCTCCCCTTTGTCTCGTTTTGATCCCCTCTTGCGAGAGGGATGCCTTTTAGAGAGCCTAAGGGCCTCTATGAGGGAAGGGGTTCCCCAAGGGGACCCAAGTCATCCCAGAACGTTTATGCTTCGCGAAACACTCTTCATCTATACATGATACACATGCCAAGGTAGGGTCATTGTACTTCGTGAAGCACATTGCATCACGACACCTTCCTTCGTGAGGCAACTATGCTCCATGAGGCAGTGCTCCACGAATGCATTTCCACCTCGCGAAGCACCTCCCATATGCACCTTTGCCCAATGCCTAGGTTGAGGCACCCCACTTCATGAATCACACCCCTTCGCAAGTGCCCTCCACCATGCGGAGCAATAGAGCTTCACAAGGCCCCTGCCTATGAACCCCTCTTCTTTGCAATTTCTTTTCCCATGCGACCCTCCAGGTTTTCACGATGTGACTTCAAAGTCCCCTGGACGATACCACCCATTACATTGCTTTGCCTCATGCTTCTTCGCATAGGCACGCTAATGGATATTTCTTCTTCGCATTTCCATGCTAATGTGGGCCCCTCGATGGTTCTCTCCATGACACCCCCTCATCACGGTTTTTCTTGTCCCCTGTCTACACTGAGGAGCAGAGGGTACCAGTTATGTACATCCTATGGGTGTAGAGAAAACCCACCACGTCCGAGCTGCAGGACTTTAAACTACCAAGCACCTTCATCCTCAGCGCATGACGTTAAACTATGACCTCACCTCGTGCCTCACACATGGGGTACCCCCACCATGGACATCCTCCATGCCCACTGGTCTCCATAGGGGATGATATCCTCCTAATGGTAGTGGCGTTTATCTGTGGGGAAAGGGAAACCATCTCGGTGTAAGCCCCTAGATTTCATATAGGAGGCAACATCCCTGCTCCTCATTTCTTCTTCAGTCCCCAGGGCTAGCAAGGAGCCTGATGGGGAATGGTTCTTCTCCTTTCTTCATTCCCAAATCCCTCTACCGTTGCGCCTTTTCACCATCGAGCCTCCCTCCTGGAGTAAGTCCCAACCTCTTCGGGCTACTAACCATGCATAATCCCCTATCTCCTCTTTGGGCTATGATCACGTGTAAGCCCCACTCCACTTCCCACGGACGGACCTTTCACGACGTGATTGTCAGGTCTCTACTGCCTCTTGTTTCTCACACTGAGCATGACTCACATGGGCTTAGAGTAAGCACCGACCCCAACATCCTCTCTGGGCATCCTAGAGTATAAGCCCCACACCCATACATGAACTGTGAGGTCTTTTATCTTTGCCAAAGAACGGTATCTAGGAGGCCTCCATGAGGTTCAAGCCCAAAATCCATTGGATCCCCGGTCCACCTTCACATCGGTTCCCCACCAATCCAAACTACAAAGACATTGATCATTGCTAAGGCAAGGTATGTATGAATCCTCCCTGAGGTTCAAGGCCACCAACGTCCATTAGTCCCGACCAGCTTCACGTTGGTACACCAAGCCCCCATTTCCTGAACTACGTGGACTTTGATCCTTACTAAGGCAAGCTATGTAGGAAGCATCCACAAGGTTCAATCCCAACACCGATTGTTTGCTCTGATCCCATAATGTCGTCTCACCAACTCCCTGGGCATCCTAGAGTGTAATACCCATGCCCCAAACATGAACTATGTGTACTTTGATCCTTGCCAAATAAGGGTATGTAGGAAGCCTTCCTGAGGTTCAAGGCCACCAACACCTGGTCGTTTCGACCATCTTCACGTCAGTTCCCACCCACCGGAACTATGTGGTCTTTGATATTTTCCAAAGTAAGGTACGCAGGAAGCCTCCCAAGGGTTCAAGCCCAACAACCACCTAGACACCAGGTCCTTATTCACATCGTTTCACTAGCCCCATGGGCCGCCTCAGGGCATAAGTCCCAAATTCCACCACCTGAACTACGATGTCTTTGATCCTTGCCAAGGCAAGGTACGTCGGAAGCCTCCCTGTGGATCAAGCCCGAAACCCAGCAGTTCAGACCCCCTTCACGTCGGTCCACCCACGTCCTACATGATGTTAAACTATGGGCCTCAGTCAGCAGTAAGTCATTGAGACCCCATCCAGCAGTAAGCCTTTGTGACAGTATCCAACGGTAAGCCATTGCGACCCCATTCAGCAGTAAGCTGTTGAACCCCAATCGGTGGTAAGCCGTCATCATACGAACTACGTGGACTTTGATTCCCTACCACGGGGATACGTAGGAAGCCACTTCGAGGCTAAAGCCCAAAACCATCGTCATCCTCATGACGGTTCCATACCATTCACCACCGCCCTCACGAAACCTTCCATCATCAATCCTGATTCTTACACGGTCTTCCACATCCCGGTGGGATCATGCTACCCCATTCTCGGTTCCAACAAACAGTTTTTAGGAGGCCACCCACACGATGGACCATGTATCAGTGTTCCATCCAAGGGGTTCCTCCATCTGATCCACTCTTGTCAGTGTTTTGATATGCCCGATACATCTTCGCTGGATATTAAACATGTTGCATACCCTATGTTAAACATGGGAATATGAGGAAAACCTCAGATACATGCCCATGGCATATGATTCCCCATGTTTGATGTGGGATGCATTGGGATTCCGTGCCCTTAAGAAGCCCTATAATAAGGGACGATGATAGATACGCCAATCCCCCAGCATCCAGACATGCTAGTGATGCCCAACATGACTACTCCCCTGACTGAAGTTTTCTGCCCTGACCGGACCCCTTGGAATGTCCAGAAATAAGTAGTGTAATTAATTGGTTTCCATAAAGATATGGCGGTAGGAAGAGTTTCAAGAACAACGTCTTAAGTCTATGATGGAGACCCGGGCGAGGTGACGAGTTCCGAGGAGGAATCCACGGAAGGATGAACTGACATCCCATCATCCCATTTCGATCAAGGAGAAGACGTCCCTGAATAAGGAGCGGATTCCACCCACCATTGGAATGTTAGAATGCAGGGAAACAAAAGTCACACCTCTCGTCCCCAAACGAGACAGATGCGCACACCCTGGCGAAAGCATCAGAAACATTATAACTTATAATTAAATGATATCCATCTAATAAAGTAATCTAAACCATAATTTGATACCAACTCTAAGGAATCATCCTTAAACATTACATAATCATGAGTTTTAGTCAAGAATTTAATTTCTTTCACATTGAGGATCTTTTAAGGTTTATATTCTTATATACTAGGAATGCTCAGTCAAAGGCAAGCCTCTGACCATTTGTTAATAAGAGAAAAAGGATTAAGAAACTACAGTAATTCAGAAAAAAAAACTACATATCATAGCAGTCAAACCCATCACCACCTCCATTATAGATTTTTTCCTCTGTAGTAGCAGATTCCCACTCCGAGCTTTCATAGTGCTTAAGAAACATGGAATATTTCCTTCTAAGATTCAACTTTCCAAAGGCTAGAAACTCATTCGAGGACTGAATATCCCAACTTTCCTTCCCAATACAAGACCTGGTAGACACCGACCTTGGAATATAAGAATATTATTTCTTCAGTCTTTGTGGTGGTGGGACAGTCCTATCATCCTCATCCCCTTGCACCTTCATCCTTTCACCCTGAACAACATCACTTTAGGAAGGTCGAACCATGCCACTATCCTTTTCCTTGTCACTATCCAAAATGTCTCCCCACTTTCCCAAGATTTACACCTATGGATAACCCTCCTTCAATCCAAATTCATGTTGGACTTGAGTGTTAGAATTAACTATAGCAGGGTAGTCTGACTGATCCATAGGGTTCTGCATAACACCTTCCATGGTTACAACATCCTTCTGGAAAAAATCAAGCTGCAAGATGCCACCTTCCTGCCTTGCAGCATCCTCCTCTTCATACAATTCCTCATTATTTTCTAGACCTATGAATCTATTTCCAGTAGAGACTGTGATCACCATTCCTCTAGTATCAGCATCCTGTCCTTCTTGAACACAAGCATCCACATCCCCTGAGATAGGAACAACTGAGTCCAAAAGATGTTCAGTCATAGGCTCCAATTGCAAGGAATTGCAAGCCAAAGAATTCCCCACTGTATCTGTATTTACAAGACCAAGGTCAAAATTTATGTGATCCAAAACTTGCTTAACTGTTGGGTATCGTGGCTTATTTTCCACCTTCTTTATAATATTACCCTGTACTATGATCTTAGGTCTAGTATGCCCAGCATCCTTAACCACATCATGTCCAGTGGAAAATGCTTTCTCAAAGCCTCCACTAGGATCACACCTTGTACTCCTAGACAGGCCCTTCACCAACAGCAATGTTGATCCCATAGAATCACAGCCATCAGTACCCAAACCCAAAACCCCCGGATCAGCTCCATCCAAACCATTACTATGACAAATCTATTTCATATGAATGAAAAATTCACAGTTTACACAAAAAACATCCATGATTGAAATCTTACATCTTCCTTCCACTGAAACACTTTCCCATATGTAATCTAGACACAATTCACAAGCAACCTCACAATGTCAATCTCCACATAAATTCATGGACATATAGGATGAAAAACGATCTCCATCCTTCGATCAGAACCCAAATATCGACCAATCATGTTCCCAATAACACTCAAAATAGAGGGATTTTGAAATGAGAGTAGACGACCAGGGAGATTCACCCATGTATCCATCGTCAAGGGATCACACCGCATGTGAAAGTTGAAGCTCCATAGAAACATGTAAAATAAAATTCTATTACAAGTGAGAGGGGATCTAGGCTAGGTGATGATCAAGTCATCTTCCATCTCAAACGGAATCATCAGATGTCTCTTATCAATTAATACGATAACCACACACTTTAGAAGATCCAACTAAATGACCACAAAATAGTCAAACTCATTAACTGAAGGATGCTAATGATGATGCTGAGCCACCAGAGATAAATTAAATAAATTAGATGCACCATTGAGCTCCGTCAATTATAGGAGTTGAGGCGCTCCTTGGAAAAGAACATGGACTTTCAGTGAGAACTGAATCCTGAAAAGGAAGGATGGTAATCGGGATTAGTGAATGAAAAGAAGATGTTAACTCCTCCATGAGATTGATATCGCGGACCTCCCCCCTCCAATCATGAGGGGGGAGCATAGCTTTGGGTCATTAGGGTTATGGAATTTCCGAGGAAGAAGGTATCTTCATGGGCACTCCAGGAATGTTATGATTTTGATGTAATATCCATGAATCTTTATATTTTTATATAATTAGGTCAAAATTAATACATAACGTCTCACATTCATACAATTTGGATACTATTGAAACATTTTCCATTTATCCCATAATATAAAATTTTTAAATTAAAACATGATTTATTTCTTTTAAAAAAATTCTTTAAAAATGTCATCTTGACTTCCTACTTCCAATTACCCATCTTAATAATCTATGAAAAAAAATTAAAACATGAGATAAGCACAAAAAATTAATTATGGTACATAGAAGTAAATAACAAAAAAAATTAGTCCATTAATACTTATAAATCCATGAAATCTTTTTCAAAAAGTTTTAATTTTGACCCTTAAAAATAGTCACTTTAGCTTGCCTTAGGAAATCATTAGTTTACAACAAAACATTATAGTAATCATAAATCATATAGGTAACTTGTGTAATAATTTCCATGTAACTCTTAAATTCACTATAGATATCATAGAAACATGGTAAGTAACCTTCATAGTTACATTTGGAATAAATAGTGTATTCCCATAATCACTTAGGAGAAACCCTACCGGTTAAATCTATCTTATTACCCAATGCATTGGAGAGCTATACCGAGATCACCTTCCCTTGATTTAACATAGAACCACCTGTATATATAAATAATTAACAATAACCATAACATAAGGATACCACATAAATCATTCATAATAGAAAAATTTCTTTTCCACTTTGAAATCAATTTTCATTTTTATAAAGTCGCACACTCAAAAATGAAAAAAAAAATTATTTGAAGATAAAAGTTTAAACATAAAAATGAAACGTCAAAACATTAATGAATTACAAAATTGGTAAAATATGTTCATTCTATATAATTTTAAAAAATATTCTTTTAGTATTTTGTAAAAAATAGTAGAAAGTGTAACTTGAAATGACGTTTTTAAAAGAAATCCCCTTACCTTGAGTCTGAATCAAAATGTACAATCATTATCCCCCAAAATAATAAAATATGGTTAATTATTTATTTTCTTTATAAAATTTATATTGTTTTTTATTCCTTTTATATCTCTTATTTTTTGTGTTTATAACATTTACTTAATTATATATGTTCATGTGAGACGTTTTATCGATATTCGGTACTTAAGTCCAAAATGAATCTAGTATGATGTCAATTGTAAAAGTGGTAATAATTCCATCGCCTCTTGAATAATATTCATGAAATTATTATCTTTTTTACATATCAAGTATTATTTAAAATTTACCCATTATGTAAGGTTATTAAAATTAAACTTTTCTATAATCATAAAGAAGGTAGGGCGTACATACATATGAGAAACATTTTCATTTTTCAATGATCATTTTAGAAAGAAGGTTAATATAATTCTAAATTTAATTAATGATAATAATATCTTATATATCATATTAATATATTATATATTCTTACATATATTATCTATGTGGCATGGTGATTAAAATTAATCAAATCGCTTCATGAAGGTGATAGTTCAAACGTGTGCACGAACGACATTTTCATTTTTCATTTTATGGGAAGGTAAGAATTTAATTTATATATAATTATTTAATAATTATAAATATTTTATTAATATAATATATAATAATTAATTCCCTAATTATAACATTTCTTGAGAGATGGTGATGTAAAATTAATTATTTCAGTTCACAGGGTGATAGTCTTCTTTATGCACGAACAATTAATTCCATTCCCATTGGATAGAATTGAGGATGTATTTATATGTTGATATTAACATAATAACATATCATTATATTTACTACAATGTAGTTTTTATTTTTTTTCATGTCCGAGGAAGCTTTCTAGGAAGTGGAAGAAAAAACAAAACAATAACAATTAATTAAAAATGATACATTTTCTTCTGACAATACCCTTTAGTTAACAACTTAACACATCTAAAGAGGGTGTTCTATAAAAAATAATGCCACTAGATTGTCGGTTTATATTCTAGGAAGGTATTTTGGCTAATATTTTCTAAAAAAAAGTTTTTCAAGTGTGAAAATAATAGAAGAAGGGGTTCCCTTTTGTAAGAGAGTGGATGGGACTCATGGAATTCTTCAAAATATTAAATTAATAAAAATTATTTTCCTGTTAAAAATGGCTTAAAAATGATTTATTTATAATATAGGATGGATTTTTATTTAAATAAATTCATCTAATGAATATTATAAAACATTTCGTTATTTTTTTAATCCTTATCTTTTTCTTTTGACCATTTTTACTCTCACCATGATATTATGTAATTTATATTTTGAGGGTTAATATAAGGAAAATAAAATGAAAAAAACAATAAATATGTCATTAATGAAATTTTAATAATTATCCCTATAATTTGGATGAATTTAAAACTTTTAGAAAATTTATATCATTTAATAAAATATTTTATATTTTAAAATATCAATATTGTAAATTTAGACAATATTTGTAACATGTATTTTTTTAAAATATCAAAAAAAGATAAATTAGAAAAAAATTCTAAAGAATTACTAACATGTCATAGTCATATAAAAATTTTTTTAATTGAATTTATATTCTCAAATTATATTTATTTTAATATATTTAATATAATTTATTTGATATTTTCTTTATTAAACAATTATTGCATCATCATTGGGAATGCCCTTAATTTAATTATTTCTTCTGTAAAATTTAAAATATATTATAATGACAAAAATAAACATCTTATTTTTAAAATTAATATTTCTAGTTGAATATATCCCCCATATGGATCCATTTTAATAATATTTTACTTGTTAAATTCAAAATTGTGACAAAATTGATTTTTCTTTCTTTATAATAATATAAATTTTTTACTCTCGTCCAACTGGATTAAAAATGTTATAATTTCATCCCTATTATGATTTTTGTAGAAACAAACTCATATAATAAAATTGATTTTGTTGTTAGGGTAATTTTATAATATTTATAATATTATTTTGACCCTTAATTACCCAATTTACCATTAACCGTGTTAATAAAAAATTAATAAAGTTGTTATGAAAAATGTAAAAAAATAAAGGGGAACTATTAAATAAATTTGGACTTTATAATTTCAAAATAATCCATTTTCCAGAATTCAAAACATATAACTGGTTAAAATTAAATTCAAATTATTCTTGTTTATGAGGTAAGAAAATAGGTTATTGAATTGGAAACACTCAAAAGATTGAAAAAAAATTATACCTAAATTCTATGTGAAATTGTTCCAATCACCTAAATAGGATTAAAGGATATAAAATAATTCTATTTATTATTTAAAATGAATCAAAAATTTAATTTAATACTATAAATTTTTTAGATGAAAAAAATTGAATTAAAATTAAGCAATTTTTCAAATTCATCAAAACAAGAAACTTATCCGAAAAATACCAAAAATTCATTATAAGTAAATTTTTATATTACATATTAAAATAAGAAGTTTATTTTTTCAGAAAAAAATTATAAAAGTGTCAAAAAAATATATTTTAGACAAGTGTGACATCAAAAGGCAAAAAAAGGCATTTTTAGAAAAATACTTATTTTATGTGTAAAATTGGATTTATTCTTATATAATGCATAGGAAACACGTAAGATGAATTTTAAAAATTATATTTAATATTATATTTATATATATATATATATTAATATTATCCATCAAATATTGATTTTTTTATTTATTATCCTAAAAGACAAATATACAAAATTAAATAGTTTTTCAGAAAAAACATTTTATTTTATTTAAAAAGGGTTTTACATAAATTTATAAAGTTGGTAAAAGATTTATATATTCATGTGTGAAACATTTTTTCATAATTCAGTTTACCATATTCATAACCATCTTTCTAACAGTTAGGTTATAATAATAACATTTAAGTAATAATATTTAGTAATTCATTTAAGCTCGATGTGGTGTATCATGTACGTTGTAAATCATAGTGTTTATTTATTAAAATCATGAGATATTACATTAATTATCCTTTAACATCATTAATTATAAATGTATCTATAATGTGAAATAATGATAAATTTGATATTTTCTTTTTACTACTTGATACATTTTATATTCTTAAAACTATTTTAGGATTATATAACAAAAATATACACTGTGTTATCCCATTTTTTGGTGTAATACATTATAATTTTTCTAGGAATATTTCTAGTGTCTGGTGTTGATATACTTTGATATTATGAGACTATATGTTCGTGGAATTTATTTTTAAAATATACAACATTTATTAATATTACACGTGTGATGGCTTCTGAAAAAAAAAGAAATCCCAAAAAAGTCTCAGATAAAAAATCTGAGACTACCATTGAATTCAAAATGTGAGGTCTATCTGAGGTGCGACATAATCGTTTTCATTGTTGGGGGTTTGATAAAAACTTCATTGAGGACATAAATAATTAATTAATTTATAAAATAATTTACTTAATTTTTTTGTCGCATCGATCAAGTTATTCCTCTATAAATAAGCAATTATAAACAATTTGAATTATCGGTGTAAAAACCCCAATAATTGATAGAAGAGTGTGTCAGAATTTTAGTGGACATTGGGATCATGGATCAATGATCAGTGTACCATAAGGAACACCAATAACAATTTAGCTTGTGGATCTCATCAACAACAATGATATGTGACTGTTCTTTATCAGCGATTGGTCCAAATTGATGTATGAATTTTGTTTTTTGTGGACTTATCCAATTTTGAATTACCCATGAGGAACAAGAATTAATCACCTAAAAAATTAATTCATAGGTTAATCATTTAATTCGGGTAATTTATTTATCATCATATGGTATAAGAATTGTTATTTTTTGGGTTCATTTATTTCTATTTGTTCATTTTTCTAATGACATTGAATAAAATTCAACCCAAACAATAGATGGGGTTTGTTCTTGGATTTTTTATCATGTTTTTCTAATGGTGTTCTTCATAATTCATCACTGGAATTTATTTTGGCCAATGATTTGAGGAATACCCAAAAATAAATCATTATGTGATTCATATTTGGTATAATATTTTGATTCCATAGATTGGCTTTGAGATTGACAATGAGATATTTCTATGATGTCAACGACCATTGAATGAGACCAAATCAGTGTTCTTTGTGGTATGTTCCTTGTGGTAGTTGGGGATGAAATGATGAGTTATGTGACAGGGGTAGTGCACCACTTGTTAAGGGAGGCCCTTGCCTATGGGGGTGGTTGATTAGTTCCATACCATGGGTTGATTGATGTCGGAGCATGATATGTGTTGTTTCATGATGGAGATCCCTAGATAAATTTGTAGTGTATTTCAATGGAGAATATTTGTAAAATTAAAATGATAATAATATTTTAGTTATCTTTAATTTTTAAGATATTATAATATTATAAAAAGAAAAACAATTAAAGGTGGATAAATGCTTGAATAGGTGGGGTTTTTTGCGTTTCCATCCTACCTTTGTAAAAATGAAAAGATTTTATAATAATTGTCTTATTATAATATTATTTTTTTTGTTATTATTGAAACATTATTTCTGTCGTAACTCCTTTGTACGATGTCGGATTGAAAATCAATCATTGGCATTATGGCCTGGAATTTTAGACTATCATTTCAAGAAAAATATTGGGTATTTTATTAAGACTCGTATTCTGGATCTACAAAGTGTCCAATAAAATAATAATAATAATAATAATAATATAAAATCAATTATTAGATTTATATTCCTCATATGGTGTCAGATTGATGAACCATCTTTGGTATCTTGACCATTTTATTAAGTAATAAGTTTTGAGAACAATATTGGGTATTTAATTTGGACCCATGGGTGGGACATATGAATCACCATTGTGCATTATAAGGTGGAATGTGACTTTTTCACCTAGTGTCTCTTTGGGGGAATAAAATAGTCTAGCTGAGTATTTTTCCATGATAATTACTATAGTGTAATCTATTTGGACACTCATGACTATTTATACTAAAATATAAATGGATTTAGGTTTAACACCATTATATCCATGACGAGCCGCATGTGCTCATCTATCTTTTTCTATATTCGGATGCAGGAACTTGAGGAATCCACCATAAGTATTTTTTTCACATAGAACATAGTGATGGCCTTCATTTTAGTGTAGTAGATGTTGTGTGAGGTTATGTAATTGATAATCTTCTTTTAGAGACTCTTAACCAATATCGATTGTGTTTGTTACATTAGTCCACCCCCATGAGGGTTTGGTGTAGTATCTATTTCTCATGATATAGAATGGACACTCAGTATCTTCCTGTTGATTAGAGTAATATGGGAGAGTTCCCTTATTTTGGGTTGATTTTCCTCTATATACTTCAATTATACCCCTTGGTGTCTTAGATAATGTATCCTTCTAAGAGACAAAGAGATATCCCTATATCCTTCATGCTTCCATACGTAGGGTTTTTTGGAATTGGAATTTCCATTTTTTATACGGTCGTTAATTTCCTATCTAGGATGATGTTTTCATAAGGGTCAGGTGTCCCCCTATCAAGACCTGGGGATTGACCCTATATCTCTGTATCTATATCTTATCCTTCTGATGAGGTGTATTATAATCATGTGGGTATCTTGGATGAACCCTCACAATTTCCTTCATGACTAGACCTGATGAGTGTGACCTCTAGGATGACAGTCAATAGTGGTAGTATCACTTGTGGAGTGTTATCTATCAAACAAATGTTGTATGTAACCATCGACAAAGATTCATATTTTGATATTATGGTTTTGAATTTACCTTGATATTGGGTGTCTTTATTGAGCATATCAAGATATTATTTTTATAAGTTTTGTAGACATATATCGGTGTTGACCTGATTGTTCTCCAGATGGTTTATGTTTTGTGATTTCTAGGTATCCTAATAACTATTTCTGTACTCACCCATGCATGTTCTCTTCCATTACATGTCATGTCTTATGTAGAAAAATGACCTTTTTATGGTTTTCTTTCTGGACTAGGAGTAAGTTGAGAATTTTTGTGCAAGATATACTGAGGTGTATACTGGTGTTTCCTTCGAAAACAGTCCCCTTCTTATGAGAATGTGGGACTTTACTTTCCATTATTTTGGGGTGGGATTGTATTTTTCCCACTTTTATGCTTTCTTGTACTATTTTTTCATACTCTATTTATAGGATTATATACGTATTAAGTCAGTTTTATTATTCATTTTACATTTCATCATTATATGGTCTTGAAAATATGTTTTTTCATACATGTACTTAAGGATAATGCCTACCATGTGTGGGATGTGCCTTCTTGGAGAACGTCACTAGCCCCTGGCCTATTGGAGGTAACATTGGGGTAGTTTCATTTAGGCCCCATTGGGTTGGGTTGTGATATGATGTTAACAAAGTCATGCACATACTAAAGTGTTATGACACTACCTAGGTTTAGGATATGAGTTTTTAGTTTCTTTTGTTAATTTGTGAGGTTCGGTTTGGGAATTAGGAAAATAGTGCTAAAGTGTTTCTAGTTTGGCTCTTATGTCAAGTCGTCTAGAATTAGTGTGGTGGCCAACATATCCATTCATCTGAATCATGATAACCAGCTTTTATGATCATTATATGTAGACATCGGTTGTAGGGAAAACATTGGTGCATGCCTCATATAAAAATGGATTTTGTTTCCCACATCTTTATTGAGTCGGATCTCCAAATATACTCATTGACTACGGTATGTACTGATAACCATAAAGATGTCTATGTGATGATATTCATCTATGATTTTGAGATAGTGTCAAAATGAAAACAAAATTAGTGATGAGGTTACAGTTCAAAGACCCACTTATGAGGTTTTTTTCTCTAGGTAGGAAACAAACAGTGATACCCTCTATTGAGAAGCATGTGGATCCTTTTGTGGGTTAGGAAGATGATCATCTGCATGTTGAGAAGTCTATATCTCTATCATGAAATGATGATTTTATGTGTTTTCTTTTAATGTTACATGAGATCTAGAAATGGGGATTGATGAGGTTCTATGATAAGACAAACACATAGGTTGTAGTGGTTTGACATGAGTTAGTGGTCCAGGTTTCCTGTGTTTACGGATGCCGACTGGTCAAATGGTTGTTCTTGCAACCCATTTACTCCATGGAGTAGTAGTGGTATCTGGCAGTATTGGAAGATTTCATACCTATACTGAGTCTGCATCATGAGTTCCAAAGATCGATATCACCTAGGATACAAGGTGGACTAGACTGCCTTCTCGGGTGATGGAGCACTGTCATGAGCATGTGGTTTGAATGTCCTGCAAGGATGAGACCCCACTCTGATGGTGGTCTAGGTGGTGAAACTTATTTAGTGTAACACATGGTTCTATTAGAAACCATCATTGGTGATTTTTGACATGAATTTTGACATTCATAGATGAGGGACAATTCCCCCACAAAGATGAATTCTTAGGACCTGATCCAAAACCTTATAGGTGATTCATTGCAGCCCAAAGAATATATTGTTGAGGTGTGAAGGATTAGATTATCTAACATGTGTGTTTGAAGTTGTTTTTTGTTTGAAGGTTTCATAATGGTCCCCAGTTGTGATATATAGGTGGGATATAGAAAATATGAGTTCCACTAAGTATAACCTCATGGGTGTTCTTAGAGAAGTACATGGTACGATGTATGAATTCACTACCCCAGTTGAAGATATCACGTGGAGTTATAAGAAACTTTTCCATAATTTTATCCCTTCTTAGACACCAAGTGATTCCATTGGATCCCTTTTTGTTCGACCCTTATGATGGAGGATCCTATATAGAGTATTAGTGATTACAAATTTCTACCGATGGTGTGGTCTGACTTTGGGAGGAGATAAATATCCTTCCATGGAAATATCTTTTTATTAGTGGTGAGACCCTACGATATTTTCCACATAATGGATTGGTTTTCTACCATAAATTCATATATGTTTCTACTAGTGAGAGTGTAAGTACTTCTTGTTTATTAGGATGGAGTTTTCCTCCTTTGATAAAGATTGATTCTAGGAAGACCAGGATGAGCTCATGTACAAGAGGTTATAGATGATTTCATAAAAGTTTTCTAGTATTACCATTTGAGTAGAAAATGATATGATCTTTGAGTTCATATGATGGTGTAGGAGTATAAGGGAATCCTTATTGAGGATTTATCAGGTTTATCTCACCCTCAGGTGTTAATTTTCTATAAGGACACACACAAGGGAAGACCTAATATCTTCTCTAATATATTGAATGATCCTAGGAAGTTTTAAGAAATTAAGGAACAATCAGAACATTGCAAATAAATGGTCTTCAAAATACCCAGTGTGTTTTCTTGGAAATCCCTATGTCAATTTCCCAATAAGAATATGATAGCATGTGGTTGGATGTAGATTGTTTCATGTGGACTAAGTGAAAAGTGGGAAAGTAACCAGACCTAATCTTTGATGAACCCTTCACCTAGAGGATGGAGGCAAGGTGTATCTCAATGTTATCCTTCAGATGGGTTATCACTAGCTCTGGTTGAAGAGATGGATGTACCAGAAGTAGCTACTATTTTGGTTGTTCTTATCTAGTGATGATACCCTTTGGTGTGTTGAATGAAACAATATATTTCACAAGACTGGTGATCCATATCCTAAATCTTTCTTTGATTGGTTCATGGTATTCTTCAGTGATGGTTCCCTCATGTCCTCGTTGTTATATTAAGAGCATGCGAGATTTGGGAGGACGATGCTACAAATTATATGGGAGTTCTAGTCATATAACCGATCTCATGGAGTTATATATATATTTTAATGTCCAATTGTTAGGAAATGTCTTCTCAAATAACGGAGTGACTGTGATACCTACAAATTTTTAGGAGGCATGATATTTAGGGCCATCTAGGTCATAGTTAGGGAAACAGATTTCGATAGTAAGGTTTTACATCTACTTTTGTTTGGTTAGGTGATGGGGAAAACCATTTTTGTAGTTATCCCCTTGTGGGTAAGGATAGTTCAGTGTACCACCAGTCGATGATTGTTAACCCTTTTCTTCTTCAGTGAGTTAGGGAGGTGTGACTTCAGAGTATCGACTGAGACATCTTACTTGATAAAATATCCAATGGATATATTCCAGATGAAATTATTTGATAGAGAGAATCACATCATCATTTTCTGAGGATAGATGGTGATTCTAGTCATGATGTGAGAAGAGGTTATAAGGATGATATTTTCCCTTTGATGTACATATAATAGAGGTGAGGATTTATTTGGATCTCTTGGCATCGGTTGAACTGCTACGGACGTTTCAGCAGGTTTCTGAGTTAGAATTTTGTTATTTTGTCCATTTGTATCTAATGACCAATAGATATATTTAGAGTGTTTGGGACACCTGTGTGTTCCAGAGTTAGATTTATTTTCTTGGTGTTCTCTACATATTTTAGATAAGGTGGTATGTTCATGACTAATTGTACAATACTGACCTAGGTGATCTGTGTTGTGGGAGTGGAGTTCATTTTTTAAAATAGCATACGGTGTTCTGGACAACTATGAGAAATACCCTTAATGGGGATGTTTTTCCCTTGGATATGTGTTTGTTAATAGAACATGGAAAATTTGGGGTAGATCATGGGAGTGGGAGATCTAGTTGAGATCTTATTATCCCCACATTTTGAATTATTTTACTTTTTGGGGATGGGAATATTTGAATGATGCAATAATTTCGTGTCCTAGTTTTTTCCATGTAAGACTTTGGAATATTTTTAGGAATATTTTTAGATACATGTGCTAATATGGAGTGAGATTCAAATTCTTAGTGTTCCTGAAATTTATTTTAAAAATATATTATATATATTAACATAATGTGCATGTAGTTTTCTGAAAAAAAAATAGAATAACTCACAAAAGATTTCTTGGATTGAAAATTTGACACCATTGAGGAATTCAGAATGTGGGGTTTACCCCTGGAATGACATAATATTTTTTGGTGTTGGGCATTTATGAAAAATTCATTCTTGATGAAAATAACAAATTTATTGATGTATTGATTTGTTTTATTAAATTGAAATCATGAAAATATTTTTCCTCTATAAATACACTATTATACAAAATTTTTAAGATTAGCCTCATAACCCTACAAATTTAAAGCAGAGTATGGAGGAACATTAGAAGACATTAGGATCATGGATCAATGATCGGAGTGTCATAAGGAATGCTAATGAAAACATAGATTGTATATCTCATCCGTGACAATGAATTACAGTCATTTTTCATCAGTGATTGATCCAAATCATGGTAGGGATTTTTTTGGGGTGTATTTATCCAATTCTGATTTACCTATGATGAATGAAAATTAATCACCTAAAAAATAAATTGGTGGGTTGACTGTTTAATTCATGTAATTTATTTATCATCTTATGGTATGTGAATTGAAATTATTTTGGTTGATTTATTTCTATCTATTCATTTTTCCAATAGTAATGAATCAAATATTTCTTGAGAAACATCTGGGGTTCATTCCATGATTTGTTTATCATGTTTTTCTCCTTCTGTTCTATATCATTCATCATTAGAATTTATTTTGGCCATAAATTTTATGAATATCAAAAAAAAAATCATTTTGGAACCTATATTTTGTATAATGGTTTTATTCCACATATGGAGGTTCGAGATCGACTAATAGATTGAGCTACGATGTCAGTAACCACCGACCGAGACCAAATCATTGTTCTTTATGGGTTGGTCTGTGAAACTTTTGTGGATGCAACAATTAGGTGTGTGATGGGGGTAGCGCTCCATGTGTTGAGTGTTTCCCTTTCCGATGAGGTTGGATGATCAGTGTTGGATTGTGGGTTGATTGATGCTAGAGTGTGCGAAGGGATTCCATGTGATGGAGATCCCTAACTAGGGTGGTAACATTTTTCACAAAAGAAGAATTTTAAAAATCATAATAATTTCTTTATTTATCAATAATGATTAATATATTTAAATATTATAAAATGAAAAATTAAGATATGTGGCTCCACGCTTGAACATGGGAAATGTTTTTCATTTCCCTACTCTCCTTTTCAAATTGAATAATTTTTGAAATATTAATATTAAAATTGTTATTATTAAAACATTATTTTGGTCATAACTCCTTCGTACAATGTTATATTGACAATTCATCTATGGAATTGTGATCATGACTTTGAGATAGTCATTTCAAAACCAATGTTGCATATTTTATTTGGACTTGTGGTCTAGATCTATGAAGTTCCCAATGTTATTATTGTTGTTGTTGTTGTTGTTGATATAAAATATTTTATCAGACGAATCATTTTCATATAGTTTTAAATTAACAAATCATATATGGAATCATGATAATGATATTGTGGTGGACATTTTGAGACCAATATTGGGTGTTTAATTTGGATGTGTGGGTGGGCCTGGGGAAGCACCAATTTGCGTTATAAGGTGAAATGTGAATTTTTTACTATGTGTCCATTTAGGGAAAGTAAATAGTCTATATCAAGTATTTTTACTCAAGGATCACTACGGTGTGATCTGTTTGGAAACTCATGTCCATTTATGAGGAAATATCTATGTATTTACATTTAATCCCATAGGACTATGGAAATCCCATTGTTCTCGTCTATCTTTTTCGAGGCTTAAATATAGGAAATCAAGTAATCCACCTTGAGTAGTTTTCTATATAGAACATTGTAATGACCTTAATTTTCGAATTGGAAATACAATGTTAATTGATGTAAGAGAGATTATTATGTCAACAATACCAAACTAGTATCAGTTGAGTGTGTTTCCATAGTCCATTCCCATGAAGGTTTGGTGCAACATTTTTTCCCATCATTTAGGGTCACCCATTGGTATCTTCATATTGATCAATGTAGCATGGGTGAGTTCCCTTATTCTCGTGTGAGTTTCCTCTGTCCACTTCAATTATAACCCTAAGAGACTTGGAGAATGCATCCTTCTGAGAGGCTTGGTTCGATCATCATATCCTTTATCTTTCCCTATGTATGATTTTTTGGAATTGGCATGAACATTTTTTACACGGTCATGTTTCTAATAGGGTCTAGTGCCCCCCCAGTAAGCCCCGGGCAATGACCCTCGATCTGTGTATCTAGATATGATCTTTTCAATGAGGGTAGTTTGATTATGTGTGTATCTTGAATGAACCATCTCAATTTCCTTCGTGACTAGACCTAAGGAGTGTGACCTATGTGATGAGTTTCAACAATGTCAGTATAGCTCATTGATTGTGTTCTACCAAAATATTGTTTCATGGAACCATCGAGCATGAATCCTAGACATATATTATTATTTTGAATTTAACTTCATACTATATTTACTTATCGATTATATCTGTATATTATTTTTATATGTTCACTAAACGTATACCTGTGTTGAGCTGACTTTTCTCTTGAGTCATTATGCTTTTTGATTTCTAGGTATCCTACTGAGTGTTGTTATACTAACCACTAGATGGGATCTTCCTGAACATTTCAGGTCTTACGAAGATGTAGAACCATTTTTTTGGATTCCTTGGTTGGTTATGATCATGTGGAGCTAGTTTGGGATAGAAAAACTGAGGTGTATATCGGTGTTGAATTTGACAGCAGTCCCCTCTGCATAAGCAGGTGGTACTTTACTTTACAATATTGGGGTGGGATTTCATTTGGCCCCCTTTTATGATTTATTTTACTATTTTTTCATACTTTTTTTCTAGGATTATATATGTTTTCATTCATTTTTATCATTCATTTTACACTTCATCATTGTGTGGTCTTAGAGGTGAGTGTATGTGTGTGTGCAGGTATTTAAGGCTAATGCCTCCCATGTGTGTCATATGACTTCATGGAACATGCTTATTTCCCCTAGATAATTGGAGGTAGTCTTGGATTAGTTGCATCTCAGGCCCCGTTGGGTAAGGTCATGACATAAAATCACCTACCTAACATATCACATATGATCGACTACCATATCATCTTTATGTTTTGTTAAACATTTAACGGTTTTGTAAAAATTATTTTATATCTATATAATTCTTACCAGATATCTACGTAACCTTTAGAAAAATCTTCTCCTAATAAAATCTTTAGTGAGTAACATATATGAGGAAATAGAATTTAAATAATGGTTAAACATAGTAATATTATTCCAAATGTTTATCTCCATGAACATTGTATTTAAACATCATAACTCTATAACATCCAAATTTTTTTCTAGTAACTTCTTTTGTCTACGTAGAACTCATTCTATGTTCGTCATCATTATATTTACCATATCTCTTTTCATCAAAATATTTTCATAAAATATTTTGGTAACTATTATTACCCTTTAAATTACTATTTTATTAATAGACCCTAAATATTTTAGTATATAAAGTCAGTGGAATAATCTTTTATTTCTTAACTTTTGAACTTCTTTATTTTTAAAATTACTCTAATTACTCTATTTAACATTATTTGATTGTAAAGACCTGGAATTTCCATGTAATTATTTTTAATTAAATGGGAATTTTACGGGTCTGTGAAATCTGACGGTGTGCGATTCCGGGGCCCGGAGTTCCCAGAATGACCCGTCGAAGTTTTTGTTAAGCTTAAGTTAACGCATGTAACCTCTTTTCTGGAAAAAGTGGAATAAATATTACACGGTAACTCAGATCAGAAACTTGAGGTCACCTTTGCACTCAGGATGGTGGGTTTACCTTTGGTGCAATACAAGATTAGTCAGCGCGAACCTCCTGTGAGGTAACCTAAAATGGAATAATCGTAAATAAAATAAAAAATAAATTATTTTATTTTTCAAATGCTTATAACTCAGAAACGGAAACTCAGATTAAAAATCTGATACCTCCACTGAACTCGTGATTGTATGCTTTTTTTAAGAAGATACTAACTTTGGCTGGCGCAGGCCACTAGAGATAGTTAGTTTTTGGCCACGAATAAAATAATTAAGTGACAATTATTTTATTGTAAAATTCATAACTTCTAAATGGAAACTCAGATTAAAAATTTGAGAGTACCATTGGGTTCGTTGGGGCATGTCTCACCTAGGAAGAGTCTAACCTCAACCGGTGAGAGTCGAGGGTGACTGATAATAATTTTCTGAACTTTATTTCGGGTAAGTTTAGTAAACGCGCGAGCAGCATTTTGTAACTTTTGAACCGGTGCTCGAAATTGAAATCTGAGGGCATCGTTGAACTCATTGTGTTGGTATTCACATAATGAGACATTCACCTTGACGGTAGTAGGTCGAGAGTAAAAGTTAGATTTTGGGTTTTTATAAAAAATATTAATAAAATAAAGTAAGCTAACACCTTATTTGATTTTTTGCCTCTATGTGGAGGTTGGGTGGTTAAAACCACCCCAAGGGAGTTATAGGTGGTTCCAACACACCTTAACCTCCCATGAGAGGTTATGGTGGTGGGGCCCACCCGAACTCAACCTCCCACGTGAAGATAAATGAGGTGGGGACCACACGGGGCTTAACTCTCCTATTAATGAGAGAAGACGAAAACCTCTCAACTCCTCTCATTAATGAGGGGTGAGCCTCTTGGAATCCTCCCATTAATTAAAGCCAACACGCCTCTTAAATTGAACCAGTATAACTTAATTGACAAGCTCCATTTAAATTTAAGTAACCGCGTCATTGGAATTTAGTAAGGTTCCTAATAAATTAATTGTCATAAATTCCAATGATCGTTAGCTACCTACCTTCCTCTCCTATTTAAAGGAAGTTTGGGGGTGGTTTTGGGATGACTTCACCAAGCGACAAAACGCTGGCAAAGTGACGTGACTCCCAACACATAGAAAATTACGCCTTCTCCAATGAAGAATGATGAACGCTGACCTACTTCAACTTCTTCCTCGGACACCTACCGACGTGGAGCGTCATCAACGAGCTGACGGAACTCAGGTTTGGAAGTGCTTGGCGGACGCAACGAACGATGATCCTCTACGTCTTCTTCCATGACTCCGTTAACGAACGACATCCACCTTTTTGTGCCAAATTCAACCAACTACGAGCAAGGTAGGGGGTTTATTGCTTGATATTATTATACCCTTTTCTTATCTTCCTCATTAGATAAAAAAGGATTGTCTAGGATGTGTTATTGATCATCTACTTTTCTTGATAAGCCAAATAATGCATCCCTAAACGCGGAGGGTGCGGGCCAACCTAACATGGCCTGACACCCTCCATTAGTTTTATTCCTTTTGGTGATCTTTGATGTGGCAACGAGGCGACGAAGGTGGCAATGACAAAGGTCGTGCTCCCTGCGGCCTTCGCAAACTGAGCCACCCCCACGGCACACCGGTGTTCCCGGTCGAACACCGCCGAGCCACGCCAGCCAAAGCCGCACTGAACCGTCCTACCTAGCTACCACCGGCCGCCGGCCAGCGTGCTTCCTACACCCCGTCGGTCGTCCCACGCGCTGCCCGCACCCCACCGTCCTCCCTACCCGCTGCCCGCACACCCTGTGGCCTGTCTGCGCGCTGTCCGGCTCCCCGCCGGACTACCCGAGTGCCCCGTCGGCCTGCACGCGCCCAAAGGCCTTCCCGTGCACAGCCCGGTGCCCGTCCGGCTTACCCGCACGCTGCTCGCGCCCCGCGCAGCCTGCCCACGCCCCGCGCAGCCTGCCCACGCCCCAGCTTCCGGCCGAACCGGATGAGGCATGCCGTTCACCCGAGCCGGCCCACTGCGTCCATCGCGACATTGCTGTCCAAACCGGCTCGGCCTTCCGGGCCAAGTCGCCCGAGTCGCACCCCTCATGGCACTGGCCGAATTGTCCCCCATTCTTCGGGCCGAGCTACCTATGTGGTAACCACCGTGTTGAATCACCCTCGTCATCCGTTGGGTCGGGCCCAGCGGACAGGGTCGAACCTAGTGGGCTGACCCACCCAATGGGCTGGGTCAGACCCAACGGGTTTGAATGGGTCGACCCAGATCAGGTCAGCCCAGACTGGTTTGGGCCGAGTCAGTCCAACCAGGTCGGACTGGACCAGGGCCCACTACCGACCCCTGTACTTTCTTTTGGCCATATCATTGGAACCTGACGTCCATTTGACAAAACATCAGCGGCGCTAGCATTCTTGGAACACGATGGTCCCCTTGAGATTACCCCACTAGAGTTCGTGGTATATTTGAGATACGGTCAGGTTGGATCGTACATGAATCCAAACGGGCCCTTGGGACTATAAGGCTAATAATTCACAGACCGGGCGTCTGATCGATGCGTCGTCTATTGGGTTGAGACCCCTATGAAGATGCGGGCCATTGAGATTCTTTTACGTTGGACTTATTAGTAGTTGATGTATCGAAACTTGGCTTGAGTAGCGGATCCTCCCGGAATCAAGCGTACTTTGTGGAAACCCTGTGGCTAGTTGTGCACTATTGACTGTTCCTGGATCATGTGTTGGTCCGACAATTCTGATGATTGTTCCTGGTTCATGTGTTGGTTTCATAGTCCAAACTTCTATTCCTGGATCATGTGTTGGTCCGACAGAATAGCTGGATCGGGATCATATGTTGGTCCGACAGCTCTGACGACTGTTCCTGGATCATGTGTTGGTCTGACAGTTTTGACTTCCTTTCCTAGATCATGTGTTGGTCTGATAGAATAGCTGGTCCTGGATTATGTGTTGGTCCGACAACACTGATGCTTTAGTGGCTATATCTGATCATCTCTATCTCTCTACATAAGTTGTATACCTATGTGAGCTGAGTCAGTGACATTTGTATTTTCCTCATGATTGAGATGGGTTACTTGATAACTTTGGTATATGTATTGGCATATACCTAAGTAATACCTATCCATTGATTTCATACATTGTGGTTTATCCTTGTTAGATTTTTTGAGACCCTGAGGGTCTCGGGGTCCCCACTAAGTTTCTTTATACTCACCCCTGCACGGGCTATGCCCACACCTCATTTTGTCAGTTGCAGATGATGGACAGCACTGACTGAGGATCAAAGCAACAGGACTGGACGGTACCCATAGGTGGACCTTACGACGAGTCGGTGCATGGAGGAGACTGACAGACATGGAGTGCTGAGGAGGCAATCTGTAGCTACCCTTCAGGAAGGAATCCCTAGAGGAATACCCAGTAGCTACTTTACCTTATCTTTAGTTTTACTTGTACTTTCCTGTAGGGCTTGTATTCTCAGCCCCTTTTACTTTTTAGTGCACCTTTGTATACAGTTTTTCATAGTGTTTTACTTCCAACTCGTACTCGGTTGTGTGTGTTTACACTTTAAAAACGCAATGACTTCCCACTTATTGGGATTTTTTCCTTTGGTACTAGTCTCTAGCCCCTGGCCTTTGTAAGGAGGGCTTGGGGTAGACAAGGCATGTCCCCCAGGGGACAGGTCGTGACAAATTAGTATCAGAGGAGTCGGTTCAACCGCAGAACTTAGGACTCTGAACTTTCATTTCTATGAAGCAATAGTGTGAAGAGTACTGAGTGTGGTTTTCAGTCTAGAGAGTCCAGTGTTGGTGCAGCGGCCGACATATCCATACACCAGGACCCAGAATTCTAATTTCCGACTCAATGAACAAAAACACTGATTGTGCATGTGTTTTCAAGAGTCTTATTTGTGAACTCTTTGAGTCAGCTCAATAGGTATAACTTATTTACCATGGCACACCTATTCCTTATCAGGTTTCCACTACGTAGACAGCTAGCTAGGGTTCTCAAGAGAGTACATGATGATGGCCCATCGTGCGATGAGGCTCCGGTGAAGGGCCCTTTTACTATGTTGGCACCATCGGGTGGTGTACTCGCAGTACCCACACCCGTAGGGTAGCAGATAACCCCATCCACACTAGCATATGATGCACGCCGACAGATATTGATCGTATGAGTTCCAGCAGCAGAGGCCTCTGAGTTTTAGAGGCGAGTCAGATTCCCGCGCAACTAAGGGCTGGCTAGAGGCGATTGCTAGAGTTTTCTGCCTAGTTGAAACACCAGTAGAGGAGATGGTGTTCTTAGATACTAGAATTTTTTAGTGAGTGACCATGAGGATGGTCCACATGGTGATTAGGCCTTGTTAAATGGACCGTTTCCAAAGATAGTACCTCTGGGTAGTGTGTCAACTATATCACTGCATGTTGGTCAATAGTTTCAAACGGCGGTACCGGTAGAGTAAACTTGTAGGCTTAGTGCCTTACACATGTTTCAGCATCAGAGACCCCTCAGGTTCCAAGGAGAGCCCGACTCATAGTAAGTTGAGGACTGGCTTGAGGATGTGGATGAGAGTTCCCTAGAACTTCTACAGCTTTGGTAGGACAATGTGTCGGTAGCTGATTATTCATCGAGGCATACCGATCTTTCCTGGTACTCGAGGAATATGGTACGATCAGTGCTTTAGGGATTGAACTTCTGACAGAGGTGTGTTTAAAAGTCATTCGAGCCAGCACAATTCCTCTAAGCATTCCTAATTATGTTAGGATGGTAGATAGAACCTTTGTGGTTGAATGTTCTTTGGATGAGAGGATACAACCAATGAATGTTAGTAGTGGGAAAGCAGGAACCTGACGCCATTCTCAGAGACGTGATCATGTTAAAACGTTTCAAGAAGAGGAATTATTAAGGATAGATGAATCTGCAGGGCAGTAGATGTGGAAGGAGAGCTAGGAGAGCTTCAAGAAGTGGTTTGCATTTCGATATGTTACAACCACCCCATTTTTTGGAACCCGCTAGGCTCATAGAGCTAAAGGAAAAGAGAAGAGAGTAGCTGCATGTGGTCAAGGAGTGCGACCCAAAGGCTCTGGGAATGATTCGAGGTACGGTCTATGACTACTACCAGCTATCGTAATAATAGAAATAGGTAACAATCATTCCATCCACGAATCTTATCCAAGACCTAGAGTTTCCAGTTAAACCATTGACTTGACACTCACGTCTGAGAAACATTTGGGTGGAGACTCAATAATCACACATTCGCCGAAGGTGTGATCTGACCCTTGAGGTGAGAGTTTCGGTTGGAACCTCTTGGGGTCAGCGTCGAGGCCTTGTGACATTAGTTTGGGTTTGGACTTGACATCCACATTTCACACTCAAATTGACTGTATTAGGCAAAAAGGTTGTGGGATTTATCTACAATGTTGGGATGGGATTTTTGGTGGTCGAGGAAAAGGAAAACCTAGGATGCACTGGATGGACTCGTGAATAAGAGGGGGTAGTCGATCAATCATGAGTCATCCAGACTTACCTTTGTGCTATAATTCTCCAGAGTTGCAGCACCACTATCTTCTTTGGCGAAGAAAGGGAATCCCTTCATGTGGTCAGAGAGATGCCAGCTGGGCTTTTAGGAGCTGAGGCAAAGGCTGACTAGTGCCCCAATCTTGAGGATTCCATAGGAAGGCGTATCGTACGTAGTTTATTGCGACGCATCAGGGACCAGACTCAGATGTGTCCCGATGTAGGAGCAACTGGTGATCGCATACGGTTCTCAGCAGGTGAGACAACATGAGCAGAACTACGCTACCCATGACTTTGAGTTAGCAGCATTGGTCTTCACCTTAAAGATGTGGTGGCACTATCTTATGGGTGAACATTTTATTGTATACTGTATTCAAAAGAGTCTCAGGTATATCTTCTCTCATAAGGACCTGAACCTGAGACATATACGTTGGCTTGAGTTCCTCCAGGACTATGACTTCGAGATAATCTATACTCCTGAGAAGGGGAACGTTGTAGCAGATGCACTCAGTTGGAGATCTGCTATACAGCTGCTTGGTGAGGCGAAAGAGAATCACGCTACTTTATAGATATCCTTTGTGGATAGAGATGGAGCAGCCTTCCGCTAGTCTCTTACAGTCACTCCCCCACTTCTTCAGCGAGTCAGGAAGGTACAGCATGGGGACGCTGACTGCGAGACACGACGTGCTCAGATATCCACAGGAAAGGCACCAGATGGATTTTCTGAAGGTGGGGAGCAGGTCATCCTCATCAGAGGGAGTACTATGTTGCCAGTGCCACTTCAGGAGGAAGTGTTGAGGGAGTTTCACACATCCTCTCTAGCGGTGCATCCAGGAGTGGCGAAGATGTATCAGGACCTTCGACGATAGCACTGGTGGCCTGGTATGAAGAAGCCAGTAGTGAAGTTTGTCTCTCGATGCCTCACTTTTCAGTAAGTGAAGACAGAGCATTAGGTACCAGAAGTCTTGGTTCATCCTTTAGAGGTCCCAAAGTTGAAGACGGATGAGATGTCCATGGACTTCGTGATGGGTCTTCCACGTATGTCTAGGGGCCATGACTTTATTTGGGTGATCTTCGACCGAATCACCATGTCGGACCACTTCCTACTGACCAAAGATGGTATGAGCTTCCATGGAGAAGGTGGTGGTCATCCAGGAGCAGATGAAGACTGTACAGAGCATACAGAAGTCGTTTGCTGATAGGAGACGGAGACCTCTAGAGTTTGAGGATGGCGACCACTTCTTTCTACGGGTCTCACCTCGACGAGGTCTATGGAGATTTGGCTGAGGAGGCAAGTTATCTCTGAGATTCGTCAGAACTTTTCAGGTCCTCAACAGAGTTGGAGAGGTGGCATACAGCTTAGCTCTTCCACCTCAGTTGCACCGGGTGCACGATATCTTCCACATATCTCAACTGAGGAGATATGTGCACGACCCTTCCCACATCATCGACCATGTTGAGTTGGACGCTGACAATGGGAAAAAAAATTATAGAGGTTCCTGTAGAGATTGAAGATCGACATGAGCAGGTCCTTCATGGATAGTTGATACCTCTGGTGTGCATTTGCTGGAAGCACAGGAACCTCCAGGAGGGCACATGGGGAGCAGGAGGCTCAGATGTGTTCTCATCACCCCCACTTGTTCTCTTAGTTGTGAGAAGTGGCTTACGGGGATGTAGAGCCCGGGGGTGGGGAGAATGTAAAGACCCAGAATATCCATGTAATTTTTTTAATTAAATGGTAATTTTACAGGTCCGTGAAATCTTATAGTGCGCGATTCTGAGTCCTGGAGTGCCCAGAATGATCTGTCAAAGTTTTTTTTAAGCTTAAGTTAACACGGGTAAGCAGTTTTCCTAAAAAAGTGGAATAACTCTTAAACGGTAACTCATATTAGAAATCTGAGGGAACCGCTGCACTAAAAATGACGGGTTTACCCTTTGCGCGACTTAAATGGAATAATCATAAATAAAATAATTAAAAAATCATTTTACTTTTCAAATTCTTATAACACACAAATGGTAACTCAAATTAAAAATCCAATAACACTGCTAAACCTGTGAGTGTATTATTTCTTTAAGAAGATACTAACTTTGGCCAGTGCGGGCCACCATAGAATGTTAGTTTTTGGCCGCAAATAAAATAATTAAGTGACAATTATGTTTTTGTAAAATTTATAACTTCTGAATAGTAACTCGAATTAAAAATTTGAGAGTACTGTTGGGTTCTATGGGGCGTGTATCACATAGGCAGATCCTAACCTTGACTGGCACGAGTCTAGGGTGACTGATAATAATTTTCCAAACTTTTTTTCAGGTACGTTTAGTAAACGCACGATCGGCATTTTGTAACTTTTGAACCGGTGCTTAGAATTGAAATCTGAGGGAACTGTTGATCTCGTAGCGCCAGTATTCTCATAAAGAGACCTTCACGTTGATGGAAGTAGGTCGAGAGTAAAAGTTAGATTTTTGGGTTTTTATAAAAAAATTAATAAAATAAAGTTATCTAACACTTTATTTTATTTTTAGCCACATTGTGGAGGTTGGGTGGTTAAAACCTCCTCAAGGGAGTTGTAGGTGGGGCCACCGCGCCTTATCCTCCCATGAGAGGTTATGATGGTGGGGACCACCTGAACTCAACCTCCCATGTGAGGGTAAATGAGGTGGGGACCACACGGGGCTTAACTCTCCTCTTAATGGGAGGAGAGTAAAATCACTCAACTCCCCACATTAATGATGGGGGGCCTCTTGGAATCCTCCCATTAATTAAAGCCAATGCACCTCTTAAATTGCGCCAGCGTAACTTATTTGGCTTTCTCCTTTTAAATTTAAGTAACCGCATCGTTGGAATTTAGGAAGGCTCCAAATAAATGAACCATCGTAAATTCCAACAATCATTACCTACCTACCTTCCTATCCTATTTAGAGGAAGCTTGGGGAGGTTTTGGGATGACATCACCAAGCGGAAAAACGCTAGCAAAGTGACGCGACACCCAACATTTGGAGGATTATGCCCTCTCTAACGAAGAACGAAGAACACTGACCTTCTTCGACTTCTTCCTTGGACACCTACTAATGTGTAGCATCGTCAATGAGCCGACGCAACTCGGGTTTGGATGTTCTTGGCGGACGCGACGAACAACGATCCTCTACATCTTCTTCCGCGTCTCCGTCAACGAACAACATTCACCTTTTTACGCCAACATCAACCAACTAGGAGTAAGGTAGGGGTTTATTGCTTAATATTATTATACCCATTTCTTATCTTTCTCATTGGATAAAAAGGGATTTTCGGGGACGTGTTATTGATCATCTACTTTTCTGGATGAGCCAAATCATACCACCATAAACGCGGAGGTTGCGGGCCAACCTAACAAGGCCCGACACCCTTTGTTAGTTTTCTTTCTTGTGGTGATCTTTGAAGCGGTAACGAGGTGACGAAGGCGGCAATGAAAAAGGTCACACTACCTGCGGCCACTGCAAACAGCGCCGATCTCGCGGCACACCGGTGTTCCCGGCCGAACACCACCGAGCCGCATTGCGCCGTCCTTCTTGGCCGCAACCGGCCGCCAGTCCGCACGCTTCCCATGCCCCACCGGCCCACCCGCACACCGCCTGCACCCCGTCGGCCTCCCCGTGTGCCCCTCGGCCTACCTGTGCACTGCCCAGCACCCCGCCAGCCGACCCGCTAGCCCCTCCTGCCTGCCAGCACCTTGCAGCCTACCCGCGCGGTGTGCGGTGCCCAGTCGGCTTGCCCGCCCCCCACGAGGCATGCCCGTGCCCTGGCTTCCGGCCGAACAGGCTGAGGTGCGCCAACCACCTGAGCCGGCCACGCGAGCCGGCCCACGGCGTCCTTCGTGGTGTCGCTGGCCGAACCGGCTCAGCCTTTCGGGTCGAGTCGCCTGATCTGTGCCCCTCGCGGTGTTGGCCGAACCGGCCCCCAGCCTCCGGGCAGAGCTGCCTACATGGCGACCACCGTGCCGAATTTCCCCCACAGTCCGCTGGGTCGGGCCCAGCCGACCGGGCCGAACCTAGCGGTCTAACCCACACAACGGGCCGGGTCAGACCCAGCGGGTCAGACTGGGTCGACCCAGACCGGGTCAGCCCAGGCTGGTGTGGGCCGAGTTGGTCCGACCGGGTCGGACCGGACCGGGGCCCACTACCGACCCATGTGCTTTCTTTTGGCCATATCATTGGAACTGGACGTCTGTTCGATGAACCGTCAACGACATTGACATTATTGGAACGCGATGGTCCTTTTGAGATTACCCCACTAGAGTTCGGGGTATATTTGAGATACGGTTTGGTTGGATCGTACACGAATCCAACTGGGCCCCCGGGACTAAAAGGCTAATAACTCACATATCGGGCGTCTGATCGACCTGTCTTCTGTTGCATTGAGACCCCTATGACGAGGCATACCTTTGAGATACTTTTACGTGGTGCTTCGTGGTAGTTGATGTATCGACACATGGATTGTGGTGTGGACCCTCCCGGAATCAAGCGTAGTTTATGGAAACCCTGTGGCTGGTTGTGCACTATTGACTGTTCCAGGATCATGTGTTAGTCTGACAGTTCTAATGACAGTTCATGGATCATGTGTTGGTTCGACAGTCCTAGAATATGCTCCTGGATCATGTGTTGGTCCGACAGAATAGATGGACCTAGATCATGTGTTGGTCTGACAGCTTTGACAGTTGTTCATGGATCATGTGTTTGTCTGACAGTTCTGACTTCTGTTCCTGGATCATGTGTTGGTCCGACAGAATAGCTGGTCCTGGATCATGGGTTGGTCTGACTACTCTGACGATTAAGTAGTTATATCTGATCATCTCTATCTCTCAACATAAGTTGTATACTTGTGTGAGCTGAGTCAGTGACATCTTTTATTTCCTCATGATTGAGATGGGTTACTTGATAACTTAGGTATATGTATGGGAATATACCTACACAATGGATATCTATTAATTTCTTACTCTGTGGTTTAACCTTGTTGGATTTTGTGAGACCTTGAGGGTCTCGGGGTCCCTACTGAGTATCGTTATACTCACCCCTGCATGGGATATGCCCACACCTCGTTGGGTTGGTTGCAGACGACGGACAATGCTGACTGGGGATCATAGTAGCAGGACTGGATGGTACCCAGAGGTGGACCTTACGACGAGTTGATACACAAAGTAGACTGATGGACGTGGAGTGATGAGGAGGCTATCTGTACCTACCCTTCATGTAGGAATCCCTAGAGGACAACCCATTAGTTGCTTTACCTTTTCTTTAGTTGTACTTGTACTTTCCTTTTGGGCTTGTATTTTCAGATCCTTTTACTTTTTATCACTCCTTTGTATACAGCTTTTCTTAGTTTTTTACTTCCATCTCGATCTCTATTGTGTGTGTTTACACTTTACAAAGGCAATGCCTTCCCACTTTTAGGGATTTCCACCTTTGGTGCTATTCACCAGCCCCTGGCCTATGGAAGGCGGGCCTGGGGTAGTAACGGCATGGGCCTTGGGGGACGGGTCATAACATTTATCTTCAATATATTATAATAAGATACACAAACTCATTTTTATATTGAAATAACTATTATTTTATCTTTGTATTAATATTTAAAAAATAAATTATTATATCAAACTATTATATGGTATTATATGTGTTTGTTTCGTTATATTGTAAATCTTTTTTTATTCTTGACAATATGACACTAATGATGGGATAATATCCCTTATATTTTATAAAACAACTGGATGAACTCTTATATCCTAGATAAAACACATTTATCATTATCTCTTTTCAAAAACATGTTACAGAACCTGATGATTCATAAACCATGTTTATTAAATCCATCTTATTATATTATTTTTAATAACTTTTTATTAATAAAATATTATTATTATATAAGTAAATGAGATAAATATACACATCATCCAATAACATATATCTTATCATGATATAATCCTTTTCATTCAAGTCTATTTTTAAATAACCAATTGTTTCATCACTTGAATCAAGTCTACCAGATCCATAAATTAATTCCTCGATTATTAACTATACTATATTTAAATGACTCTTAAAATATACCTTGAAACTAATGAAAAAAATCATATACCAATAGTACAGAACCGTTGATATATGCCCCCAAACCTTTAGAATATCCTATAACAATGGTTTGGAGGACTGTTGGTCTATCATCAATCATTATAGACCTAAACCAATAGTTTTACGAAACCAATTCCATAGATCTATCCCAAATGTTTTCAAAACCATTTGTATGGGGATATAAAAATAGTTTTCAAACCAATTGGTATATGTAATTTAAAAAAAGCTTGGCTGGATTTGATCATAGCACGTCTGATTTGTACTTTAACAACCTAACCAGAAAGCTATAATAACTTTTGTGAACATAATATGATAAATATATATATTTATATTAAAAATTAATTTATATTTTTATGTATTAAATGATATTAGATGGAGTAATACATAAAAAATCCAAATACATATACCAACGCTTTTTGAAATTTTTGGTATAGACCAATACCAATGGTTTTTCAAACTGTTGGTATAGCGTTTTATATTTTTGGGACCTATGAAAAAAGTTTTTCCAAAATCCATTAGTATAGGAGCTTATTATGGATTCTATAGTGATGGTTTTGGAAAAAATGTTAGTATTTCTATGAGAAAATTGGGTAAAAATTTCTTTATACCATTAAAATTATTGTAAAATTTCCCAAAATGACCACAAAATGAATTCCATAACCAGAACTAGCCTCAATGAATAACCTTTTTACTTATAATGAACATAGGATATTTGACATATAATTTCTTTGAAACCATTAGTGAATAATTTTATTCTTATCATAAGAGTATTGACTCATTTTTTGAACAACTTCATCATTAAATTACTTAAAATGATCTTTTTTAACACATGTAATTTTACATATATAAAAAACTATTTCATTAAAACTATTTAGGAATTTTCTTAATTTAATAATATATATTAAAAAATGTTATCAAAATTATGTTGGATGATGATGAAACTACATATCTAATATAGATGCTTTTATTAGATGAGTATCATGTTTCAAAAAAATTAATAAAGATATTTATTAAATGTCCTCCCACTAAAATGATAAACCCTTTTAAACACATCATGTTCATTAGTGGTACAAGATTCATATTTCATCATGACTTATACCCGTTAATCTTGTAAATTAGAAATGACTATATGTGGTATAAAATCATGTCAATCATATCATATAAGACTCTTGGATAGTTGAGTAGAAACATCATTACAAATACATCATACGGATTATCTCAACTTGATTCATTTAGTATCATAATGGTTATGGTATTTTAATTGTTTTTAATAAAAATAAAATCCCAAAAATGAGGCTACCAATAATTAGGGTAACATAATTAAACTCATTACTTACACAAGATAATACAAGGGAACTAAGATATGGCATGGCCTAATTGATTGGATAATCATGATCTTGATAAGTGTCTCTTTAGATGGAATCAAATACATAGTATTTAAAAATGAATTTAATATAGAAAATATTTTATCACGTATTTAATTTACATATATTCTTCATTGTAGTGAATTATTTTTGGAATCATATTCCTTTTACAAAATCAACATGTTCACACCATATGGATTTTATGTTTTTATAAAACTAAAATCTTTTGTTACTAACACAAATTAAAATCTATGTGTGTTTATACATATCAAAATGCTTCGTATGAATAACGTATATGAAAATCATTCATTCAATGGATTAAAATTACATATAATAAAAATTATACATAAAAGTAATGTTGGGGTGATAGATCCAATCCCCACTTTTCTAGAAAATGTATAAACCTCCAAACTAGTTATATAACATCCCCAAAACCATACTCATAGATCTGATTCTAAAAACATAATCTTTAAATTTATTTCTCTAATATTAATAAGTCTGACAATATTTTAGTCATCAAAATATTACTACTTCAAACAGAAATATTGAATCACTTATATAACCAAGGACCATTAAGGTTTAGAGTTTTAGATAATTATTAAAAACTATTATATATTGATTCCCATGTCTTTAAGTGATAGTTTTTCACTATACCCATCTTTTATTATTCCATAATAGGTGTTCATTTTCTCCCACATGATACCCTTTATGAAATGTCTTATAAATTACCTTTCATTAAAAATTAGGGAAAAAAACATAAGAATGTTTTGCTCAAACACTCATTAAGGTAAACATAGGCATTAATAATTGAATAACTTCAGTGGGAAAAAAATAATCATAAATGAATGAGAAAAGTGCATAATCATAATATAAGAGAATTTACACCCATCAAAACCAAGAACATAAATCCTAAGACATGGAATATAAATAAAAATACAAGATCCATATTAGTTAACAATCATGATCCATGTGAAGATAATCCTTGATCAATGGAAACATTAAAACACTTTGAAAACAATTAAATATAAACTAGGTATCTTGGAACACCAAAAATTCATCATGGAATCACCTAACTGTATAATTCTCATATCCCTTAGGATTAACCTATAACTGGTAATCAGTGTTATCTCTTATAAGTAAATAATAGTTAGTAAACTCTATTTCATTACCCAATTCATTTGAGGGATATAACGGACCCACCTATCCTTGGTTTATAATGTAACCACTAACCCTTAGTTTATAAAAATCCACCAATAATCCATATTTAACTATACCCAAGTACCTTAAAAATAACATTACATTTATAATCCTTAATTTTAAATATAAGACCCTTGAAAACAGCCATCATTCCTTTTTATCTTGATTAACTTGTGGAGAAGAAGTGAGTTCCATGAATATATCTTTAAAACTTCATTATAGAACATTCAGAGAAATTAGTTGAATGGTATTATAATAAAATATCCTAGGTTAATCAAATGAATCAATAAATTGTTTTGAAATATATGAAAATGAATTTAAAATAATATTTAAAACATTTCTTTGAAATATTGAAAATATCATTTTCTTTCTGTATCATTTTAAAAAATATTAGAATTTTGTGACTTTTATTTAAAATATCCATGATAAAATATAAAGTAATATTAAAATTAAATAAGGGTCATGATTTTATAAAATTATATTTATTTTGTAAATTTTAAAAATAAACATTATTTACAGACTTTTATAAATTGAGTCAAATATGAACCATTTGTAAAACACTAATAAATTTATTTTTAATAAATTTATTTTTAAAAATTATTAAAATAAGATAAAAATTCAAGTAAAATAACTTTATGGAATATTTTATGTTTGTAAAGAACATTATTGATATAGGATAATTAACATCGAGGAAGGTTTTGGATAAAATTCTTTAAATACCATTAAAACGACTTTTTAAAGAAAAACACTTTACAAAATTTTAAAAGTAAAATGAATTTTGAAAATCAAACATAATAAGGAACATAAAATTAAATGAGTATAAAACGTTTTATGATATTATATTTTATGATTCATCATATAAATTAATATAGCTGCATCAATCAAAATAAGTCTCAAAGAAGGATGTTTAAGATGAGAAACCATTACAACTTTGGTAATGCTTAAATAAAAAATACATTGAATGAATGAACATAAAATTATTCTATATAACCAATAATTTTAATGAAATATTTTTTTTGAAAACATTCATGGTGTAGTTATTAAACTATATAAATTAAAACATGATTCATAACATTAATTAAGTCTTTAAGAATAGAAATTTAAATCATGAAAACCCTTGAAACTTTTATAACATTTGAATAAAAATATAATGGATGTGATAAATTCAAAGTAACGTTAAATATAATGATTAAAGATTCATTCATAATATAATATCATAATAATAATAATATAAAACTTATAAAAGGAAGTAGTTTCTTAATACAATACATGTATCAAACAAACAATATTGATATAAGAAATCATTACAATGATCATATCAATGAAGTGATAATTAATCAATGATGTCATTCTATATAATAATTTTAAACCCACAAAAATCAATTAAGAATAAAAAATTATAAAATACAAGGTCATTTCACACATAATAATTTCATAACATAGTCAATGAAGTAGATGTATAACTCAAGGAATGGAAATGGAATTAATAAACCTCTTACCTCGGGTCTCAACAAGATATATATTTCATTAAAATAATTTATAATAAATTAAATTAAATTTTTAATTTTTAATAACCCATTATAGGTTTTTTATAATCATTAAACCATTTATTTCAATTAAATTTATTAATATTTAATCGGTTATGTCCACATTTAATGTTCTTACAATGTTCGGTTCCTAATTGACAATTCAATTCTATAGGTTGACCATGGTCAAAGATTTAACTTTTCCATAATCCTGAGAATAATAATCAAGATATAATTACCAAATTTATTCATTAAATACTCTTTTGTAACCATCAATCTATTTTTTTCAAGAAAAATAAAATGCATCATTTTATAGAAGTGGTCTTCCCCATTTACACATGAGTGAAGTTTCCATTTTTTAATGGATATAAAATATAAAATTTTATTTTATTTTATGTTTACATAATCATAATTATTTAATAAACATAAAATATATTCATTAAATACATCTCCAATACCCCCATGAGAGGTGGTTTTTGAAAAAAAAATAATTGCATCCCTACATGGAGACTGTAGTCCATACGTATGCAAATGTGATGAATTCGTTTTTAAATATTGGAATGGTATAAATATAGATGATATATTATATTTAAATAATCATAAATATATAATTAATAATATATATACATATTAAATACATCATAATAACTAGGAATTAAATACTGTGATGATAAATGAAGTGCATTAGTTCACAAGGCTATAGCCCACGTAAACCCTAGTTTCATTTTCTATTTGATGGAAAAGGAGGTAAGTAAGGTTATGAAATTAAAATAATAACATCTAAATACATGGTAGACATTAATGTTATTATATTGGAATTTTAATGACATAAATTAATTAGGTAAAAGAATATGTGAAATGAAAATGTTTAATTAAGATGACTGTCTCCTCTTTAAAAGGCCACATTCTGATTATGCCTTAAGAATTATAGTATAGTGATGCGAACAATTTATATATAAATAATAATTCTTATTTGATGAATATTCAATAAATGAAATTACAATTCAATCCATTATAATATAGTTCTAGTGTCTTTGGAAACATGGATACATAAACAACTTGTTCATAATAGATCTACATCCTCAACCATTATGTTCTTCATAACTAGAATCATTTTTACACATATACTACTTAAAATATTATTCATAACCTGGGGAAAGGAAACATAAAATTGGGTTATCTCATATTCTTAATAAGGGGAAAAAGGGATATGTAATTAATCACATAAACATAACATGGGCATAAGGGTTTTAAAATATGAGCTTAACAATTGAAAACCATACCATGCATATCATAGATCATAATCATGAGTCATGGAATAGGGAATGTTATTTCATAAGACATATATTGTTAAGGAATCAAATAACATGACAAATGAGAGTATACCGTTGGTATAAGACATAATTTTGTGGCATATACATAATCATGGAAAACAATTTACTTAGTCAAGGCTAAATTCCAAGACTATCATAGTAGATTGGGTTCACTCCCCATTCCATAAAATCATTTGTCATGCTTCACTCTAAATATTATCATAGTGGATATATTACATTAATTAATGGGATTCACTCCCCATTCTAATCTGTTGAACTCTCGGTGAGATGGCTATTTTAATAATCCCAAATCATTGTTTAGCCTTTTGTTAAAATTGTTCTAAATGTGTTTATATATGTTTAAATCATATCTACATATGTTTATCTATGTTAATTTATGTTTTACTATTGACCTGAAAGTATTCTGGACTGAATAGACACCTTGTGAAAATTCCTTGTTTTGACTCACCGTTAGTTATTTTCCCGAGTCACCGTTAATGAACGGTCGCACCGATGATGAACGGTTGCACCGATGATGAACGGTCGCACCGATGATGAACGGTCTCACCGATGATCAAAGGACTTACCGATACTGATGATCAATGGACCTACTGATACCAATGATCAAAGTACCTACCAATACCGATGATCAAAGGGAATACCGATACTGATGATCAAAGGACCTACCGATATTGATGATCAAAGGAGCCGCCAATACTGATGATCGAAGGACCTACCGATACCGATGATCAAAGGAGAAACCAATACCTATGATCATGACCTACCAAAACCGATGCAGATTCAAAATGACTCACCGATCTCATGACTCACCGATAGTCATAAAAACTGTTTGAGTTTCTAGTAACTCCTATTTAATTATAATGGTCATATTTGATGTTTTAATGCAATTAATGATATTTAATGTTAGTTGTTGGCATGTCAAGTAATTGTACCTCATATCTATGAAAATTTAATCATTCCTATTTCCAGAGATCGTGGAATATAAGGAAGATCGATCTACAGTAAAAAGACATACAAGAAAGAGAGGTAAAAAGGGAATTCTTCCATGCACGCACATACATGAATAGAAGAAAACACGAAGAAATCTCATACTCATGAAAAAAAATTCAAAGAAGAATTTAAAGGGCTATAATGTTTAGTCATACTCTAGATGAACACTTACTCTGGAAGTGAAAGAAGGAGAACCACGACACTCTGTGTTTCTACAAAAAAACCAGAGAAGGACTCAGAAACATTTCTGATGAATTGAAGGAGTCCAGAGCTGCATTTCTTATCACTAGAGCATTCTAAACTCTCATATACCCTCTGGAAGTGATTTATTATTTACTTTTTTGAGCAGTGTGTGTACTATGTATAATTTACACACACACTAACTCATGCGCTGAACTGGGGGATACTACATCCTCACACCAATGTTTCCACACTTTCTTGTATCCCACTAAGGATAGTGGTAGAGGTAAAGTAGGACCTGGATAGCCTATGTGCTGTTGCTATCATTATTTCCCCGTGTATAACTGTTGTAGAGGTCTTAGGATCTGTACAGTCTCTTGTACTATTGTTTACCCCGATCCAGGGCGTGGATCAAATTTATATAAATTGTTTTAGAGGACTAAGTCTCGGCTTGATAATGAACCTCTTGTTTCAAAAACTATTGTGCTTATCTATTTTTGTTATAAACTATATTGAATATTCCAATGCTAATTACATTGAAATACTATTTGTTTTAAAGTTACTTTGATAGCTAAAAAAGAAAGTGTTTATACTTATTGTGATCCAGTAAGTATGTTTCAAAAGTTAATTTAATTCCCTGATTAAATTAAATGATACCTAATCAATATTTGAGAAACTAATTGAACATTTACAATCTGTATAAATTCACTACAGTTTGACTTGTATTTAAATTTGGGGGATTTTAATTGAAATATTTTTAGCAGAAATTTTAATTGGAACTCAATTCACCCCCCCCCCCTGAGTGTCTACTCCAACCAACATTTAGTATCATAGGTCTTATTTGTTAATACAGTATTTCAAAACACTCTGTTTTCCAACTGTGATTTTAGTTTCATCTTTCAAGTTCTTAAATTTCTGTTAGTTCTAAATTTTATCTCTTTAAATATATTTTCTAAAATCTAGTTATGGACAATATACTAGAAGGTTCTGCTACCAACAAGGCACCCTTCTTTAATGGTACAAATTGTGCTCATTGGAAGCTTAAAATGAAAATTCATTTGGAAAGTATGGGGTTTGATATCTAGACTACTATAGAAACTCAATATAAGATTCCAGAAACTAATAGAACTACTTGGGATGAAGCTACTAAGACTTTATATAATAATAACTGTAAAGAAATGAATGCTTTGTACTGTGCATTAGGTGGTGAAGAATTCAATCGCATATCTTCTTGTACAACTGCTTATGAAATTTGGGATACCATGGGTGTTTCCCATGAGGGTATAACCAATGTCAAAGAAATGAGACTAAACACTTATACTATTAATTATGTTAATTTTAAAATGAAGCCTGATGAACCTATTTCTGATATGTATCTTAGGTTCAACGAGATTGTCAATACTATGAGCTCACTTGGAAAAGTTGTTCTATTAAAAGATAAAATCATGAGGATACTATGATGTCTTCCAGACCAATGGCGAGGCACATCTGTTTCAATTAGAGAATCATTTGATATTGATGATTTACCTGTTAAAGAGTTGATTGTTAAGTTAATGATGTATGAGGAAGAGCTTAAAGTAAACAAGGAAGAATATGATGAACCAAAGAGGAAGTCAGTGTCTTTTAAATCTACTACCACAAAGAGCAAGGACAAGGAGAATGTTCAAACACTTACTGAAAGTTCAACAAGTGAATGTTCATAATTTGATAGTGATGCTGAGATTGATCAAATAGCCAGGAGGTTTATGAAATTATATAGGAAGAAGAAATTCTTCAGAAATTCAAACTACAAAGGTAAATATGACAAAAAAGGTCATTGGAAAAAGGATTGGAAGAAAAATGATAAGATTGATGAGGTTGTTTGCTATGAATGTAAAAGAAAAGGTCACATTAAATCTGACTGCCCATAATTAAAGATCAAGAACAAACACAACTACAAGGACAATAAGTACAAGAATGCTATGAAAGCTACGTGGAGTTCTTCAGAAGATAACACAACTGAATCTGTAATTTCTGACTCTGAAAATAATCGAGGTAACATGTGTTTTATGATAAACACATCTGAGGTAACACTGGATACTCCTGCTTTAAATTCATATTACTCTGGAGTTGAATCTAATTTTGAATCTGAAAATATTTCTAGTGAAGAACTATTTGAATACTGTAAAATGATAGACGAAACATGTAATGAACATAAGGAAAAATATAAGTCATTGAATAAATAGCATGCTCTCATTGCAAATGTTAAATCTTCCCTTGATGTATAAAAAGAAAAGAATACTCAATTTCTTAAGGAAAATACTGAAATAAAATTGTCTAATGAGAAATTAAAGAAGGACATAGAAAAATTCACTAATGGAAAAGATACTCTTACTCAAATTCTAGGAAAAAAAGTGCCACCAAAGTATACTGCTGGTTTAGGCTATCAGCCTGGACAGAGAAAATTTACTAAAACTAGATTTATTTCTAATTCTGAACAAAATGGGGCTAGTTCATGTTCTGGAAATTCATATGTCTCAACTAGTTACTAATATAGATACGAATCAAATAAAGTTTATCTTTCAAAATATATTGATTCGGTAAATTATATGAAACCCTTAAGACTAATTTGTGTACCTAAAGCTTTGCTTGCTAACATATCTGGACCCAAGAAGATCTGGGTATGAAAATAATTTTCCATCTAAATCTGTTTTGTAGGAAACATGATTAAAGAGTTCTCATAAGATGATGTGGTACTTGGACAGTTGATGTTCAAGGAATATCACTGGGGACTACTCATGCTTTAAGAGTTTAATGAAAATTGATAGAGGCCATGTTACCTTTGGTGATAACTCTAAAGGAATGATCATCAACCTAGGCCAGATTGGTAACACCAATTCAGTTTTAATTTCTAAAGTTTTATTTGTTGATGGACTTAAATATAATCAGTTAAGTATTTCTCAGTTATGTGATGATGGTTTCAATTTTAAATTTTCAAATGATTCTTGTAATGTTTGTTACTCTAAAAATGTTTTAGTATTTTCTACTTTGAGAAATTAAAATGTATATGTAGTTGATTTAACTTATTTAGCTAAGAAAAATGTTACTTGTTTAAATTTTTTTTATAAGGAATCTTGTCTTTGTCACAGAAGATTAGGACATTGTAACATTTATTCACATAGAAAAATGACTAGGAGGAACTTAGTTAGAGACCTACCAAAACTTGAATTCCCACCAGACAAAGTTTGTAATCCCTATCAAAAGGGAAAGCAACATAAATTTTCTTTCAAGTGAAAGAAATAAGTTTCAATTTCTCATCCTCTCGAGTTGGTTCACTAGACTTGTTTGTACCTTCTAGAATTTCTAGCTTAAATGGGAAGAACTATGTCTATGTCCTAGTATATGTCTTTTCTTGATATACTTGGGTATAATTCTTAGCTCACAAAAGGGGATCTTGTTATTATTTTGTAAAATAATCCAAGTCATTAGATAACCTTAGTGGAATTAAGATTAAAACCCTAAGAAGTGATCATGGGCATGAGTTTGAAAATCATGAGTTTGAGTCTTATTGCTCACACAATGGCTATAGTCACAACTTTTCTACCCCTAGGACACCTCAGCAGAATGGTGTAGTGGAAATAAGGAATAGAACCTTTCAAGAAATTGCAAGAACCATGCTCAATGAGTATGACCTACCTATTTATTTTTGTGCCGAAGCTGTGAATACAGCTTGTTATATTATCAATAGATTCTTGATTAGACCTGTTCTTATGAAGACCCCTTATGAACTGTGGAACAATAAAAACCCTAAAGTTAGTTTCTTCAGAGTCTTTGGCTGCAATGTCTTTATCCTCAATACCTAGAATAATATATCAAATTTTGATTCTAAGAGTGATGAAGGAATATTTTTAGGATATTCAGTTACTAGAAAAGCCTATAGAGTTTTCAATAAGAGAACCAAGTGTGTGGAAGAATCTGTTCACATCAAATTTGATGAAACTGATCCACATGAACCTAAACCTTCTCTTGAAAATCTTGAAGGAGATTTGTCTATTATGAACCTTAATGATAGAATCAATGAACCTGTTGTAAAGACAACCAGTTCGGGAAATATTTCAGAACCTTCTCCTAATGAACCCGAACCTAGAAAATAACCTGAAATATCTAGTCCTATCATTACTAGATCAACTAGGATTTTAAAGAATCGTCCTTTAGATGTTTTTGTTCGTAATATTGATAGAGGAACATAGACTAGAGCTTCTCTCATAAATCAGGTTGAACATCAAGCCTTTCTTTCACAGTTAGAACCTAAAAATATCTATGATGCAATCAATGATGAATTTTGGGTAATGGCTACGCAAGAAGAGTAAAATTGATTTGATGGAAAAAAAGTCTGGGAATTAGTAGAAAGATCTAAGGACACCTTGACCATATCCACTAAATGGGGTTTTATAACTAAGGTTGATGAATCCGAAAATATAGTTAGAAACAGAGCTAGGTTAGTTGCACAAGGATATAGTCAAGAGGAAGGAATAAACTAAGAATAAACCTTTCCTCCTGTTGCTATATTAGAATCCATTAGGATCTTACATTCCTATGCTGCCCATATGAATTTCAAGTTATATCAAATACATGTAAAAAGTGCATTTCTAAATGGTTTTATAATTGAAAATGTTTTTTTTGAACAACCACGTGGATTTACAAACCCCCATTTTCAAAATCATGTTTTTAAACGTTCTAAAGCTTTATATGGTTTAAAACAAGCTCCAAGAGCTTGGTATGATAGATTTACAAATTTTCTTATTTCAAAAGGTGTTACTAAAGGAATTGCTAATCCCACTCTTTTTATTAAAAAAATTTCAAAATACATTTTGATTGTCCAAATCTATGTTGATGATATTATTTTTGGATCTTCCAAACATTCTTTATGTACTGATTTTTCAAAGATCATGCAAAATTAATTTGAAATGAGTTTAATGGGATAACTAAAGTATTTTCTTGGATTTCAAATTTTTCAAAATAAGGATGGTATTATTATAAATAAATGTAAATATACAAAGGATATTTTAAAACCTTTTTCTTTGGATAGTAATAAGGGAAGTGACACACCTATGAGTATCACCTGTAAGCTGGATGATGATGAAACTGGGAAACCATTTGATCAAACCAATTATAGATGTATGATTGGAAGCTTACTTTACTTTACTTCTAGTCGACCAGATATTATGATCAGTGTATGTATGTGTGCAAGATTTCAAGATAATCCAAAAGAATCTCATTTACTTGCTATTAAAATAATTTTTAAGTGTCTTAAACACACTGTAAATTTAGGTTTGGTTTACCCAAAAAGACAATAATTTGAATTAATGAGTTATTCAAATGCTGACTTTGCTGGTTGCATGTTTGATATAAAAAGAACATCTAAAACATGTCACTTTCTGGGTAAGTCCTTAGTATCATGGTATAGTAAGAAGTATAATTCTATAGCTTTTTCCACTGCCGAAGCAGAATACATTGCTGCTGGTAGTTTTTGTGCACAAATTATGTGGATGAAACACACTCTTTTGGACTATAGATATGATTTTAAGCATTTCTCAATTAATTTTGAAAACACTAGTGCAATTAGTATTTCTAAGAATCATGTGTCTTACTCTAGGACTAAGAACATTGATGTCAGATATCACTACTTGAGAGTTCATTATCAAAAGGGTGATATTTATCTAGAATTTATTGACTTTGAACATCAGTTAGGTGATATTTTCACTATGCATTTAAGTTCTAAAAGTTTAGACTTTATTAAACCCGAGTTAGGTTTGACCGATCTGTGAAACAGATCTGTGAAACTGATCTGTGAAACCGATCTATGCTACCGATTGAGTTGGACAGTTAGTGAAACATGTAGTGTTTATCAAAAATACATTGTTTTACTAAATCGTTTTTAATATTTATTATTATTGTAACCCTAAAGGATAAAAATAATGACCCGCGGCTATTTATAAATGACTGTTGACCTTCCCTATCCCACCAAACTATCTTCTTTTTCAAATCCCAAACCTTCTGAACCTTTTGAACCTTTCCAAACGCTCAATCCTCTAGAACCTCCAAATGGCCAAGAAAAAGAGACAAAGCAAGGAATCTGAAGTTTCCACTTCTATAAAATGTTCTTGCGGAGAATCTAGTAGCACGACACAAAGGGCAGTAAACCTAGAGATAGAAAAATGGGTAGTTACTATAGAAAAGGTAGTTTGATCAGAATGGGTATTATCCAGCAAGTCTGCTCTGTTGAAAGTGTTGGAAATGAAAGGTTGGAAAAACCGGTTCTGGAATAATAACCGAGTCTATTACACGAAGGTGGTGTATGAGTTCTATTTAAACTTAAGTATAGTGTTGGATGGAGCAGAAGCTGCGAGACTGTCTTCAATAGTTAAATGGAAAAAGATTACTTTTTCATCGAAGCAGTGGGCTGAATGTTTGGGATTTCCTCACAATGGAAGATATGAGGATTACACTGGTAATATACCTCCTATAACTGATTACTTTTATTATGAGCTAGCTCTGGAAATGTTGACTGGTAAGTCTAAATCGAGAAGAATAACTCCCGCAGAATTGGATGGTGAGAGTAGAATTTTGTTTAAATTTATTTAGCACCAAGTCTGTCCAAGAAAATGTGACTTTGCTTCAGTAAAGTATCAGGATGATTTTCCGTTATTCTTTTTTTTTTGAATGGTGAAAAGATCAACCTATGTAGATATTTTTCTGAGCAAATTGATGAGATGATAAATCCAACAAAAAAAGATAAAACTTTGTTTTATTCTAAGAAAATCATTGCCATGCTAAAATTCATGGACTGTGTTGATGATGGAGATGAGTGCATCTCATCCAATTTCTTCTGTATTAACAACGATATCTGTAAGAGGATGAAAATCAAGTGGAACCCATGGAAGAAGTCTTGGGTTGCTGATGAGGAGATGTTGTATGACTCCTTCAATCCTGCTGATCATCCTAAGAGACCAAAGGGGAAGAGAGATCCCATTTTAAAACTGGGTGAGGAAGTGGTTAATTCTGATGAAGAAGAGGAAGCAGATGTTCCTAAGGAAACTAGTGAGTCTAGTAAAAAGGGAACAGAGGAAGAATAAGCTAATGATAATTTGAATGCTGAAAAGGAGGCTGAATCATCTCCTGATGAGAGGAGTGATCCTGATACAGTTAGCCCGAAGAAGAGAAAAATGGAATTTGGACCAGCTAGTCCACCTCTCAACTTACCAGATATTGAACCTCTTTTAGGTGATGATGAAGAAGAAGCTAAGACTAAAGAATCAAACACTGAGCAGTATGAATCCAGTATTACAGATTGTTCAAGTGATAAATCTGTTAATAATGATGATGATGAAGGCAATGATGGTGATGAGGACGATGCTGATGCTGATGGTGATAGTGATGGTAGTAGCAATGATGGTGCTAGTGGTGATGCTAATGATGTTGATGATCTACTTGTTGAAGGTCAGAATGTGATCCAAGATGATCCTCAAACCCAACCAGATGAGCAAGAAAATGTCCCTGAGGCTGAGAGGACAGAACAGTTAGAGATTGATGTAATTGAAGATGTCTCTCTTGAAAATTCTGGTAGAGCTAGGTTTGTGAAACCTTTGTATCCTTCATTCCATGCTGCATGGGAAGAACACCCAGGTCTTGTAGTTTTGGGTTAGATTATCTAGAGGAAGAATAATTAGATGTGGATCTTACAGGAGTAAGTGATTCAGTTAAGGCTCAATTAGTTGCTGAGTATATGCAAAGAGTAGATGTCAGGCCTGGTCCTTCTGGTTCTCAATCTAGACCTGATCCTTTAGTGTCTCAAGCAACACCTGGTCCTGCAGTTTCTCAATCTGATTTTGACAGATTTAAGGTGAATTTGGTTCAAGCTGTAAGAGAGACTATGAAAGATGAGTTATCTCATGTTCTTACTCCTACTCCTGTGTCTTTATCTGAAGCTGTTATAGATGTTTCATCTCAAAGAGTGGTAAACCTTTTCAAGACAGACTTGTGCAATACTAGTGAATTTATTGGCAGGCACATTACCACTTTGAATCAAACACTCACGGATTTAGGCAGTAATCTGGTTTCTTTGTCATATGAGTTTAGAGAAACCATCTCTGGTATGATGGAATTGTTAAGAAATCTGATATAATATCTAAAGAAGGTAGCCTTGAGAACGTTGAAAGCTGAGTTCACCCAAGTCGTTGCTCCGGCTAGTTATTCAATGGTGACCAAGATTACTGGTCATGAGATTAATGCTTTAAAGGATGTTATTAAGGAAGAGCTGGAAGCTCTTGAAAAGATTTTGGATTCAGATTCATTGAAAAACATGAAAGACCACAGTGATCATATTCACAAAATGGTGCAGTTTTATTCAGCTGATGCTACCAAGGATCAGAAAGAGATTAAAGAGAAAGTGGATCATTAATTCTATAAGATTTATACCAAGCATGAGTTGAACCATCAGTTCAAGGTTTTGGCTGAAAATTTGAGGCTTCCTCTGGTTACATAGGCTTTCAATGCTCAAGTTCAACAACTGAAAGATTTTACTCCTACTTTAAGAAGTATCATGCAGAACAAGGATGACTTTGAAAAGGATATAAAGTAAGGAGGAGAAGTAATTCAAGATTTTATCAATCTTCTCAAACCTTACCTTCATGTACAAGAGAAGGCCATTGATTTTCCTACTGCTGAGCCTCTTAATCCATCAGATGTTGCTCCTGGTCAGTTATTTGTCTCTCAAGCTCTATCAAATATTCGGCTGGTCATTCAATAGCAACCTTCAGAAAGAACTGCTGCTCCTTAGCAAGTGACATTGGAACCCACTATTCGTCCGGCCAGAGCTTTCATGCCTCCTCACTCCATCCTACCAGATCAACATTCTATAAGGTATCCTTCTGGACCATCTATTCCTCCAACTTCCAAAGGAAAATCTCCATTACACCCAAAGAAACAGTTTTGTATGTCCATTTTTTATAGGGTGTCTGTTTCATTTCCTTTATGACTTTGTATCTGGTTCTTGTACTCTTTTTAAAATATTATTTCATTTTCCACTTCTTATTGCTTCTCTTCCTTCTATTTTCTTTTTGATAATCCCAAAGGGGGGAGAAATCATGACTATGAATAAGGGGGAGAAATCATGAATATCCATATGGGGTGAACTGACTATGAATATGAGCCCATGCTTCACTGTTTACTACATGCATGCATATACATAGGGGGAGAAATGGTAACTATATATCTAAGTGGGAGCAATGATGAAAGGGGGAGAATGAATCATATTATCATATTTATATTATATGGGGATAATGACTTATGCTATTCTAACCTTGTCTTATCTTTTGGTATATTTTTTTATATATAGGGGGAGCATACTAAATGACATACTATCTTCTCTCTTCCTTTATGCCATTGATTTGTGATTATCAAAATAGGGGAGATTGTTGAACTCTCTCTGAGATGGATACTTTAATAATCCCAAATCATTGTTTAGTCTTTTGTTCAAAATGTTCAAAATTTGTTTATATATTTTTAAATCATGTCTACATATGTTTATCTATGTTAATTTATGTTTTACTTTTGACCTGAAAGTATTCTAGACTGAACAGACACATTGTGAGAATTCCATGTTTTGACTCACCGTTAGTTATTTTCCTGAGTCACCGATGATGAACGGTCGCACTAACGATGAACGGTCGCACCGAAGATGATTGGTCGCACTGACCATGAATGGTCGCACCGATGATGAACGATCGCACAGATGATGAACGGTCACACAGATGATGAACGGTCACACGGTTGATGAATGGTCACACCGATGATGAACGGTTGCACCGATGAAGAATGGTCTCACCGATTATCAAAGGACCTACCAAAACTGATGATCAAAGTACCTACTAATACTGATGATCAAAGGACCTACCGATACCAATGATCAAAGGACCTACCGATATCAATGATCAAAGGAGTTTCTGATACCGATGATCAAAGGAGCTAACGATACTGATGATCGAAGGACCTACCGATACCGATGATCAAAGGAGCTACCAATAACTATGATCATGACCTATCGAAACCGATGAAGATTCAAAATTACTCACCGATCTCATGACTCACCGATAGTCATAAAAACTGTTTGAATTTCTATTAACTCCTATTTATTTCCAACAGTTATATTTGATGTTTTTAATACAATTAATGATATTTAATGTTAGTTATTGGCATGTCATGGAACCTTACCTTGTACCTATGAAAAGGTAATCATTCCCATTGCCGGAACTCGTGGAATATAAGGAAGATCAATCTGTAGTAAAAAGACACACAAGAAAGAGAGGCAAAAAAGGAATTCTTCCATGCACGCACATACATGAAAAGAAGAACACACAAAGAACTCTCATACTCATCAAGAACAGAAATTCAAAGAAGGAGTTTAAGGGATATAATGTTTACTCATACTCGAGCTGAACACTTATACTGGAAGTGAAAGAAGGAGAACCACGACACTCTATGTTTCAACACAAAAACCATAGAAGGACTCAGAAACATTTCTTCTGAATCGAAGGAGTCCAAAGCTGCATTGCTTATCACTAGAGCATTCTAAACTCTCATATACCCTCTCTAAGTGATTCATTATTTACTTTTTCGAGTAGTGTGTTTACTCTATATAATTTACACACACACTGACTCCTGCGCTGAAGTGGAGGATACTAAATCTTCACTCCAATCTTTCCACACTTTCTTGTATCCCACTAAGGATAGTGGTAGTGGTCAAGTTGGACCTGGACAGCCTGTGTGATGTTGTTATCATTTTTTCCCCACGTATAACTATGGTAGAGGTCTTAGGACCTGGACAGTCTCTTGTACTGTGGTTTACCCCAATCCATGGTGTGGATTAAATTTATATAAATTGTTAGAGAGGACTATGTCTCAGCGTGAGATCGAACCTCTTGTTTCAAAAACTATTGTGCTTATCTATTTTTGTTATAAACTATATTGAATATTTCACTTCTAATTAGTTTGAAATACTGTTTGTTTTAAAGTTACATTGATAGCTAAACTAGAAAGTGTTTATACTTATTATGAACCTGTAAATTAGTTTCAAAAGTTAATTTAATTCCCTGATTAAATTAACTGAGACCTAATCAATCTTTGAGGAACTTATTGAACATTTACAATCTGTATAAATTCACTATACTTTAATTTATTTTTAAATTTGGTGGATTTTAATAGAAATATTTTTAACAAAAATTTTAATTGGAACTCAATTTACCCCCCCCCCCCCCCCCCGCCTTAAGTGTCCACTCCGACCAACATAATCCTTATTATCTCATGAGATATCATACTTTACCTAATGAATTGAAGAGCTATATAATTATGAACCCGCCTTTCGCATAATGAAACTCATACATATGTGTTCCATAAGATCATAAAACATTAATCATATCATTACCCATGGAAATAAAATAGTTTTTTATAAATATTTACTCATAGAAACAAAACATAACCTGTAAAATACAAATGGATTTCATAAAGATTTTATTATATCATAATTATCCAAAGGTAAAGAAATTATATTCATATAATCATCCTTAAATCATCATAATAATCCAACCTAATAATTAAAGTGGATAATATCATTGTATAAGATCCCTAGAAAAGAAAAACTAATAATAAATTATTTAATTATATATGAAAAATTCCATTAAATGATCACTAGAATATTTATTACAGAAAATTAATTTTTAACTTTGAAATTACTTATTTAAAATATATAAATTTCCTATATATTTAGTTTTTTTTTAAAATATACTTAGAAGAAGTTAAAGGAAGAATAAAATCATTGATCATTCATTACATTGGGAAATTATACTCCTAACTTGAATATTAAATAAAATATTACTTAAAACAATTCAAATTCAAAAGAACCTTATTCGGAAAATGACAAGAATATTCATTTTAATACATTTTTTAAATATTAAATCATGTGTAATTGTGATTTTAAACAATAATATGATAATATTTAAAAAACCCTTGAAGACATTTTTCAAAAATATGGATATGGAATAGAAAGTATTTTCGACTAAAGAGATAAATATAGTTGATTTTCCTTAAAAACAATCTTTCAACCTATTGATTTCAAAAAGATAAAAAATGAAATGAAAAAATGTAATCTTATAAAATAATATAGGATAAAAAAATTCATTAGTTTTTTAAGTGTTAGATCATAAAATTTCACCATTATAAACTTATTCATAAACAATCCTCATAACCATTGAAATTGTAACATTAATCCTAACCACAAGTTCGACATGTTTCAAAATATCTTTAACGTCATGTATAATAAAAATAAATTTAATATAATTATATTTTGAATAATTTATAAAATTATGATATCAAATATTATCCACTTATAACATTTAAACACTCAGTTATTAATAAATCATTACTAAAATCATCACTTTAGAGTATTAATTGTTTATTTTTTTGAGAATTTCCTTTTGTTAGTTCTGATACTTGAGCTTTAGTAAAGGATACATCATCTCCAGGATGTTAATAATTATATAAATATCATATATTTATTATATATATATATATATTCCCACCTAATAGGTACAGATAAAAGAATGAATTATACTGTTTATGAAGATGGTATATTCTACAAATGCATGAATGTTGTTTTAACTTTTTGATATAGGGAAAAAAAGAAAAATAAAAATGATAGTTTATATAAGAATAATTATATTTTATATATATCATATTTATTTACAAAATCGTTTCATATTACCATCTATGTTAATTGGAATTAAAAAAATGAATCATATCACACTGTGGAGGTGTTAGTCCAGACGTACGTACGAGCGACATTATCAATTTCAAAATAAATTTATTGTAAGAATGTAGATATTATATAATAAGTATAGAAGAATTTTTATTTCATAAATATAATTTATAAACATTAAACCCATAATAATAACCATCCATGAAATATTTTTATGGAAAATGAATTTCATCACTATGTGGTAGAAGTAGTCCACACGTATGCATTAGTGATACATTCACATCCCATTTGATGTAATAGAGGGTGGATATTGGTGTTTAAATAACCATAATAACACTTTACTATATTAATGACACTTAATTTATTAATTTATTATGAATACTATATATTTAGAGGAGTTAAAATAATAAATACATTGAAACAGTGTGGGTAATATGATTAGCTCTACTTTGGTTGTCCCCCTTTAGATCCATTATTATGGACCAATTATTGGTATTTTATGAATAAAAAAACCTATATTTCATGTATAGGTATTTTTGGAAGTGATTTTTGTGGGTTTTGGTTAAGCTATATGGCTCAAATTGACGTAAAAAAGATAAATTAGGGGTATCATTTTATATGTAGAGAAGATGACAAGCATGGAATTTCTTATAATAATAAAATATATTGATGTTTTTCTCTATAAACACTCTTTCAAGAGGAGATATATTTTATTTTTAGATATTATGAGGTATAAATATAGAAAAAAATAGTATTTAGAAATGTTTAATTGGAAAACATGCCATTATATCTTGGTTTAACCCCTAGTAAACCTATTTTAACATTAACCGTGGTGAATTTTTTTACTATTCATTATGATGGAGAATGAAGGAGATGCCATTAAAAAATTACATTATGATTAAAAAATTGGAATCCTTTTTATAATTTAAAATAATAGTAGTGGCAGGATCTAACTAAAAATTAATCCCACAAAATGTGATGAAAGTTAGTTTTACAAAGAAATGTTTTCTTAAGTATAAAAACATTTTATAACACTGTAAAACATAAAATTTATTATAATGGGATTGATTAGATTATTAATAATATAAATTAATTAATTTCAGTATGAAATAATTTTAAAACATAATTGAACATTTTAAATTCTTGGAACAAAAAGACTGTTTTAAATAAAATTTAGTATTTTTCTATATTCATTGAAAAATTATTATTTTTAGAAAATTCTCCAAAATTAAACCAAACTAATTTTTAAATTTTTATTTAGAAAATAAGGTATATTTTGAAAAATAGATTTTCTTGAAGAGGAAGAATTAATTTTATTATTTTCTCTCAAAAATAAATAAGAGCAATTTTAGAGGAAAAATATATTTTTAAATAATATAATGACTTTACTAAAAATTCGGTACTTATTTATAAATATATTTTTTATTTAAAAACATTATACATATATTGTTTTCAAAATTTGGTTATTCTTATTCACTCTACCAACTTAAAGTCTAGGTTATAAGTGTATACTATACTCCAGTTCATCAAGACGTAGAATTGTGTTAGGCCACATTACAAGCTATCCAAGAAATTCCATTTATTTGAAGTGAAATATATCATAAAATATCTATTTGTAACATTATATCCCCCATTAAATGAATTTAACCCATAATATTTTGACATTATAATACCTAAAAAAATAAAGATATCTCTATTTCATTTTATCATAGGATTACCATATAGCTTCATTGTAATTTTTATTCTTCCAGAGAACATTAACTGGGTGAGTATTCTTATTATGTATCACATTATCTCTATGATTTAAGATTTATAATTTTATTTATAGGAAAAAACATTATCTAGTAGTATGACCTATTATTTCTTTACATTTAAATGATCAGTTATGTATATCCTCACTACACATGCATGGAACACATCGTGAACTTGAGGGAGGATTGGGGGAAGTTCCATGTGATATGCTACCATACATACTCTATTAACAATTTTGAAGGGGTAAATATACCTTGGAATAATATTTCCATTTTTTGAGTCCTAAAACCTTATTCCAGGGGGAAATTTAAAATAATACTTTCTGCTCAACTTTGAATTCCATATTCCTCCAAATATTTTCATCATAACTTTTTTGTCGACTTTGATCTACATTTATGTGTTTTTAAGTTGCTCAAAAATTCTCTATCGTTTCCTTTTCTAGATTAATTAGTAAAATATTTCTTTCTCTAACACCATCCCAATACATTATAATTATATTATTCTTTCCATAAAAGGCTTCATAATGGTATATTTGAATTATTTATTGAGTGATTTTATTATAAGAGAATTTGATAAGAGGAAGGTGTTAATCCCAAACACCTTGTATATCCATAAAACATAGATTTAGTATGTATTCTAGGGTTTTAATGGTTCTATCAGTCTATCCATTTCTCTAAGAATGAAAATTTATAATAAAACATAACTCAGAATCCAGAAAATGTTGAAGACTTCACCAGAACTTCAAAGTAATCCTCAAATCCCGATTAGATACAACAGAATGTGGTACTTCATGGAACCTTAAGAATTTATTAATATATGTCTTGGTAAGAATATAAAGAGGTAAATCTTCTCTAATCCCAGTGAAGTGTGATAACTTCATAGGGAAATATACTATAACCCTTATATCATTATATAATTTATATTTTTTAAGGAGTCCAATGAAAAAATCCATAATGATGTTTTCTAATTACTATTCTGATATGGGTAATGGTTGTAACATACCCTTTAAAATATATCTAATATTTTTAGCTTTCTAATGTACTAAGAACTAAGAAATACACCCAAAAATATATCTCATTATGATTTCCCCCAAAATTACTCTTTTATATCCCTATACATGTAATAATCCCAACTCTATAAGCCCCGAGTCGGTAATCATATTATTTCATAGGTGTAAATACAAGTATTAAAATACAGAAGGAGTGATATTTTTACTAGTTTTGGAAAACTGGATTCATACATGATACCCATTTTAAATTGTGGATAAAAAAACATAGTAACATAAAATATTCATCACCCTTTATCTGACTCAAAGGATTCCCATTTATGTCCTAGAGAAAGGAAAAAAAATAAGGGAGAGTTAAAATTCTCATTAAGGGTTACATATAGTGGAAACTATATTGAATCAATAATTTATAATTAATATGACTTGAAATCAAAAATTTATAAAAATATTCAATGAAAAATAATTTAACACACATTCCTTTTAATTATTATAATTTTAATCATGATATGATAAAGCATAATCATTAAGGAAAGGAATCAAAAATGAAAAATCAATATGGAATTATAAATAACAGAACACATATTCCATTTAATAAATAACTTTTATATTATGAGAAGAGAATGAATAATAATTACGAAAATGAAAATAATTAGAAACATATTCCATTTAATAAATAACTTATGGAAAATCTAAACCCATAGATAATATCATAGTGAAAATATCATTAATAATAATAAAAAAATTATTAATGAGATAAAATATTAATATTAGACACCATGATCTCATACATCATGGTATTTATTATTTTATTACCTTTAATAAGACAGTTTAATTATTATGGGTAAAACCCCATTTAATATTTCAAATGTATTTGTCTCATGAGACCTACTAATGCATCAAGGGGTTATATAATTCTAAGGGCCACCTATCAGTGTAGGTCCAAAACATTCCCCATATGTCAAATGAATAATTTAATTCATGAATTAATATATATTATCATAAAATATACAAATTAATTAAAGGATACAGATTTTCTAATATTTTCTCAGTAAATTAAATAACATTCAAGGTAAACACTATATGTAAAAATGGCATATAGTATAGGCGATATCAAATCCTTAATACATGAATATGTATATTTTGGAGAAATTAAATATTCATTGATCACAAGTAAGTGGATTATTCAAAGGATGGTATCATTAAAAAATATACCCAGTGGAGAATAATTAAAATAAAGGTTTGTTGAAATTAATGGATAAAATTACCATATAAATATCATTAAAACATTTTTGAGGAAAAATATCTTATGCACTTTGAAATTAACATTTAAAATGAAACTATGAAAAAATTAGAATTTTGTTCGAAATTTACCTTATAAACATGTAAATTAAGATAAATGTTTTTATGGAATCATGAAAGTTTTAAAATATTTTCATTTTTTATAAGTTAAAAACGTTCCTTTTTTCCTTGGAAAAAGTTACAAAATTCCACCTTTGGAAGGAGAAAAAAAGATAATTCTGAACCATTTTATAAAAAGTAAAACTTGGAAAAAATAATTTTAAATAGTAGTAGGATAAAATTTAACGCATTTAAAAAAACAAAAAAAACATAGTAGTGAAATATTCACCAATGGGGACTTAAACATAAACAATCCCGAATATTGATAATATTTTGAATAAAACCCTTACTACTATGGAAACATTCGTATCATAAGAAAAATGAAAGATTAAATTGAAAAGAAAATATAAATATAATTAATATAAATTATTTCAAGATATAACATGTCAATTGGTGGTATACACAACACAAAAAGGAATAAAATTTTATATAAGACATATACCCCACAAAAGTAAAAGTGATATAAAAATCCTTTAACTCGTGATTCTATTTAGTAGTGGGTATTGTAACCTTATAAATAATGTTTTAAAGAATGTTATTAATTTATTCCAAAAAAAATATTTATATCTATAATATCTTATATTATCCTTTTATATCATCTTTACACTAGATAGTTAATAATATTTTTTTATTTTTTTTGTTTTGGGTGTTAATTCCCTGGTTTTCTCATGCATCATTTTTTATGAAAGTCTCAGTTAATTTTCATGGGATATATATACATCATATACCTAATTAAATTAATGTTATAAATAACATATTTAATCCTAAAATATATTTTTTGAACCCTTATTTAATGGTGAACATGGAAAATTAATAACTTTTCGTCTTGGAGATGGTAAGTTGTACATATACACGAGCGACCATATCATTCCATTAATGGGTGACATAGAAATGAAGTCGATGATATATTAATTATAAATAAATATTATCATGTAATATTTATAATATATATTTATCATTTCTATAATTATAACCATACTAGTGAAATGGTGGTGAAAAATTAATTACACCGCTAAGTGGATACGTTAAGTGGTACATACACAAGAGTGTTGTTTTTGTTTTTCAGAGGATGGAAAAGAGATGGAATATGGTTTTCCAGTAATTATAAAAAAATATCATTATATTGATAATACTAAATTTATTATTTTATCATATATAAAACATAATAAGACAAATTCTAGTAAGAATTTGTTTTGAAATATTCAATAAACCCAATTACCTCTTCTAGAAGGTGCTCCTTTATTACTTCTCTTAAGGGACCTACGGTAGGACTTTTGGAAGGAACATAACCTAAATAAATTAACTAATGATGTTGATGGTATAAATAGTTTTAATTTATTCAAGAAATATGTCTCAAATTTGTGTAATGAAGAGATGTAAGGGGTGTTATTTTAAAATTGAGGTGACAGGAAATTTTGGAATTTCTCAAAATATTAAAATATAATAAGACTCTTCTAAAGTAAAATAATTCCAAATGTCCTATAAATTAACTGGGGATGAAATTTATCCCCATATATTATCCCCTTAGTTCTGATTTAAAATTTTTATTATTTTTAAATAATGTAAAAAAATACTAATCCAAAAAAATTATTATTGTCTATTTTGATACTATTCGTTACTTTGGCACCAAAAAACATCAAGAAAAAAAAGTAAAATTAAATAAATATATTATATTATATTCTAAAATTTTCATTTTAATCAATATAATTTTTTTATTGTTTGAATTATCTAAAATTTTGTTACTTTCAATATTTTTAATCTTATTTGTTTGATAATTCCATTTATTAAATAATTACTCCACCAAAGTTGTGTTAGAATTTAATTTAATTATTTATTCAATAAAAATTAAAACTAAATGTCCATTATGTAGATAGATCTATTATATTTAAAAATACTATTTATATTCAAACATATACTTTGATAACCCCCATATTAAAATTATTACACTTATTAAAAACAAGAGTGTGACATGTTTGACTTTTTATTATATAAAATAATATAAAGATCATAATATTATTCAAGTGGGACAAAAAGGTCATAAATTAGAAAATATAAGGGTTATGGTTGAGATATACTCATAAAATAGAATTTATATAAGTTTTTTTGGTCATTTTATTATTCTTGTCATTTTATTTTTATCATAAATTACCATATTTACCATTTACTATGATTAAAATTTACTAAGTTTACTATCCATATTAATGAAAAGGAAAAGGGAAATATTTAATAAATTTTGATCCAATTATTCAAAATATGGAATAAATTTTTTAAAATTAAAACCACAAAAATTTTAATATTTTATTTAAAATTAAATCGGTAAAACGCAATGAAGAACAGTTTTCTTGAAAATGGGATTTTAAGAGAAAAAATGTACTTATAAAAAAATTAGTTATAGGGATTATTAAAATGTAATTAATTGTATTATAAATAAAAATATATAACTTGGTTTACTTTGATATCAAATTAAAATTATAAATTTACATTTTATTGTAATAAAATGAATGTTTCATAAAAATTGGCATTTTTCACTCTTCGTTATAAAATCAATATTTTCTGAAAATCTAAAAAATTCACCCTATTATAATTTTAATATGTTCATTTCAAAAACAATATAATTTTTAAAAATTTAATTTATATAATTTCTATAAATTTATTATAATTTTGAATAAAAACAAGAATGAAATCCCATTTTTGATGAAAATATGTTTTTGAAGAATAAAATGACTTTACTAAAAATAAAGTCCTTATTTACAAAGAATTAATTAATAAATAAAAAATAAGTAGTATAATTATATTTTTCATAAATTGTTTAATATTATTCATATTGTAGAGACCCCAAAATTGATGTACATTTACATTACATTACTTTTGTGGAAAAATTAATACATAACAAAAACCAACACTCAATGACTGTAATAGTTTAGTGTCTTTGGAAACTCAGAACATAATCTTCTAATCATGGTGAAAGATCTTAAACATCTCCCATAAAGATATTCCCCTTTTTGTTTTCTTACCTAAAACCTTTCTTTATATCCTGGGGAAAATAAAACATATAAAGGATGAGCTCAAATGCTCAGTAATGGTAATCATTGATAAAATAAAACAAACCATATACATTTGAACTTAAAAACATGAACATAATGTTTAAACATCAAAATATTGAGCAGTGACATACAACATGGCAGTACGTTAAGGCATAGATCATAATGGAACACCAATAATCATAAAATAGCATGGGAATAAATCATGTAATTGTGGAAAACCATTAAGCACATGATATTATTTCCATAGCAGCCAAGGCATTGCTTCCAAGACCATCTTAGTGGACAAAGTCCCTTTCCGAAATCAAGTACACTCCTCATTCCAATTCTGAAACACTGAACCGGATTAACTTACCATTCCAGCCATGTCTATATCATTAGATATAAATAATTACCTAATGCATTTGAGGGAGATATAGGTCCCGCCCATCTCATAATGAAATTATTCTTACTGGTGCCACAACATAAACATAAATAATTCATCATAACACAAAGAATAAAATGGGTTTCATAAAAATCATCCAATCATAACGTAATCCATATAAAAAAAATGGATATCATTTCATCATAATAATAGTGAAACCATATAAATCATAGAGACATTATACTTGAAACATAATCATACTAAATTATGTCATCTTAGATGGAAAATAGATTTGACAAAACACTTGAAATGAATTCTTGAAGAAAATATCCTTTCTTCTTCAAAATCATTTTCTTTTCTCAACATTCCATGCAATTTAAAAGAAAATATTTTTTTAAATGATCATGAAATAGTGGATATTAATATTTATAGAAATAAGGCTTTATAAAAATTTAAAAAATCGTTCATGCCGTATAAGTTAAAAAAACATTCTCCTCATACTTTTTCCGGAAAATTCAATAAGTACCTCACAGGGTAAACAAAAGAAAGATTCCTTCCATACCATGGGGTAAAATTAAAAATGGGTAAAAAGGACTTTAAAAATACATGAAAACATTTTGAGAAAACATGGACATGGATGATAAATATAACCCCAGTAAATACTTATTAATAAACAATCTTAGATAAAAAGAAGATTGGAAAAGTTATCCCTTACCTTATGTCCAACTTCTTCGGTATGTGTCCGAGACTCCTGTATAGTGGGTTTAAAAATATTATTTTCTTGTAACAGAACAAAAATAATATTTATGATATCATATATGATTCACTTATGACTTTATATTACCCGTTCATTTGTCAATCCCATGTTAATGCATCTTTTTGGGAAAACTCATTTCATTTATCGTATGTGTTTTGACTTGTAATTGTTCATATGATTACATAGATAATGATTAATTACTTACATAATTTAAAACATAATTTATATATAATATATCTTCATAATATAAATATATAAAATAGATCGATAAATGGAACGAAATACACCGTTCATGGAGACGGTAGACTGTACTTACGCATGAACGTTGTTTTCGTTTCCTTATTAAATTTAATTGATGTAAGAAAATATCATATACATATATATAGTATCATTATTATTTCATATATCTAATTATTATCCATTATATGTACTTTATAATAATTCTTGAAATCTTAACTTGGAAATTGAATCTCATCGCGTCGTGGAGACGGTAATCCGTACGTACGCACAAGCGATGATATCATTCCCATATTTATTGGATGGAATTGGAGTGGATGGTATAATATATTATAATCAGTATGATGTTATAATAAAAATATATAGTTATTCTTTACACCATTATACCCATCCAAGTAAGGTGGTGGTGGAAAACAGATTACACCACGGTGTGGAGACGGTATTCCGTACGTACGCACGCACGGTGATTTCATTTTCCGTAGGATGGATAGAAGGTGAAATATGGTTGTTTTATATTTATAATAACATACCAGTATATAATTAATACTGATTTTATTACTTTATAATGAAACACCTGAAGGATAGGATGTAGAAGAAGAAACAAACATTAAAGAGTCGGTAGAAGAGATTACCTCTTCCTCGACGCACCTCCGTTAGATTTATTCTTAGCACACTAGAGTTGGTCTATTGAGAAGAACAGAACGTCTATGATATAACTAGAGTGGTTTATAAGAGGAATTGGCAGGTTTTGGCCAAGATTCACGACTCAAAAGGTTGTGAAGAGAAGAGTGAAGAGGTTCCATTTTATAAGGGAGGAGAGGGGCACCTTTTGTAACATAAGAAATATTAATTTATAATAAATTTAACCTAACTTAAAAACCACCAAAAATGACTCAAATACGAAGACTAGATGAGATAGAGTTTTAATACCATAAACCAATAAAATTTAGACATGTTAGGAATTTATTTAAAACATTATCAACTTGAATTATCCTTATTTAATAAATTTAATTTTATTTATGGTAATAAGATTCTAATTTTTAAATTGTTATAAATAATTACTTATGTGTTGTGTATTTTCCATAATTGGATACTCTATGACATTTTAGACCATATAATTTTCAATTTATAATTTTTATATATGTTTGTAATTTTTAATCAATTTTATAATATGTTATTTTTATAAAATAACAATAGTGTCAATTTTGACATTATTCATTGATTTTAATTTAAATAAAATCCACACAAAGGATATATTCTAAAAAAATATTTAATAGATTAATAACATGTCTAATATGTCTAAAAATTTCTTGTAGAACATTAAATGGTTCATATAATATTTATTTTAATATTGTTAATACCATTTATTTGGTATATCTCTTAATAGAATAATTACTACAACATTTTTCAATAATTATTTAATATACTTATTCGTGGAATAAAAATTAAAATTAAATTCCTATGATGAATATAAATATAATATATTTTATAATAAAACTTTTACATGAATTTATCATCTTAAAATCACAACATGTAAATTGTTATATTTATTAAATTATGAAGGTGACAGCTTTGAAATAATTTAAAATAAAATAATATAAGTATCATAATCTTATTTATAAGGATCCAAATGGTCACCAATTCTGCCATTGGATTATTAGGGTTTATATATACACTACCAATAAGTCTTGTTAAGGTTTTTTGGCCTTTTGATGTGTATTATTATTTCAATAAAAACTATATTATTGATTTTTCACCAAATAAATAATTTCTTCATCATTAATGTATAAGCTAATAAGGTAAATAAATAATTCTGAAAAATTAAAAATAAATTACCATGATAAAGAAAAACATTTTATATTTAAAATGAGTGTTTATAACCGAATTTATATTCTTTATAACCTTATATTAAAAATAGTTTAATTATTAATGTTTGAGTGAGACATATTTCACTTTCTTTTAAATAAAATAAATTAAAGATATTAATCACATCCAAATGGGTTCCAAGGGATTCCAGGTCGACCAAAATATTCCATAGGAATAAATATAATCATCCAATTATACTAAGACAAGTTTTAGGGTAATTTTATATTGTTATATTTACCCTTAATTACCTGATTTACCTTTAACTATGGTAAATAAAATTTACCGTAGTTACTATTCATAGTGCCCAAAAATAAAAAGTAGCCTATTAACATAATTTGGACCTAATTATTCCAAATATGGATCAAATTTTTCTAATTCAAATCACAGAGGTTTCAGAAATTAATTTAAAATTAATCCCGTTGTTAAGAAAACGAGCTTCCAAAGTTAAAACATTGCAAAAGATTGAAATGATTTTACCTATGAATTCAATGTAAAATCAATTCTAATGACATAAATTATATTAAATGGTAAAAACATATTCTATTTATACTTTAAAACCATTAAATATTATAATTTAACCATATAAATTATTATGATGAAAAAAGTTGTTTTTAATTAAAATATAGTGTGTTTCTACTATTCATTAAAATATGAAAGTTATCAGAATAATACGAAAAAATTTTCCAAAGTAAATTTTTATATCATTATTCCAAATAATAATTTTATTTTTTCAAATTGAACTTATAAACATGTCAAAAACTATATTTAAAGTGGGTGCACCATCAAAAGGCAGCAAAACTGCATTTTTTTGAAAAATACTTATTTTACCCGAAAAATTTATTTTGTTCTCATACCATGTTCTAGAAAATATTTAAGATGAATAATAATGTTATAAAATTCCAAATTTAGTTATACTATTCACAAAATCCAGTTCATAATAATATTATCACCATGTATCATTGTTTAGTGAAACCCGGTATTGCGTACAACACACGATATCGAGGAAGGTCATGATTGCGTGTAATGCAAGCCAAGTCAGGGTTGCGTGTAGTGAAAGACTCCATTATTGTGGCGTATAACATAATCCAAACATATTTCATTTATACATTGAATATATATATATATATACACACTCATTGTTTTGTAGAATAACTTCTAACAAACGAACTTGAAATTATGTGTAACACGATCCAAGAATAGTGTTCATATATTGCAAGCTAATACGATGTTGCATATTGTGCAATATAATCTTTGTGTAGCGTACAACACAATACATCAAAGAAATTAAAAATAATAATTTTTCTCATAAAATCTCAGGGTGTTACATTCTACCCCCCTTAAAATGAATTTCGCCCTCGAAATTTGTCAGGGTTATAAATGGTTTACTACAAGAAAGTTTCTTTCATAGAAACCCGCATCATAAAAAGGAATTGTAAAACATAATTTTAAAAAGTGGAGTATGAAACATAACAGTTACACAAATTAACTCATCACTGGGTTTCCACATAGGAGAATATAGGTGAAAATATGGATATAGAAGAGAAACCTATCAATCAATTTCTGATGGAGAGTGGTAGAGAACATGGATATGAAAAATCCAACAATCACAAAGCCATAAATTTTTGATGATCTAAGGTACCATATGATTCATCATATATGAGGACACTAGGACAACATTTTTTGGATTTCAAGATCATTTCCTAAAAGTTGATGAATTTGAATTAGAAGAAATACTTACATTATTTTGATATAATCTCACCTTTGTTCGTGCCTTGAACAATTTCCACTTCATCTCTTAAATAAATGAAGTTGAATTTTTCATTCTTGAGGTGTTAGCAGATCATGTGATAGAATGATTGGTCATTCCATCTATCTCAAACAAAAGGATATAAAAATTTATCAAATATACATAAGTCCATAACTGGTGAGGTTAATCGTATATGATTCCAAAAATGTACTTATACTTCATCTATCATACCATTTAATAAAATAAAACAAGTTTCTACTAAACAGGGAATTCCTATAGGCCAGTGGTTGGTGATAAAGGCCTTTCGTACTTCGGTTGTGGGTTCGATTCCCACATCCTTGTCTGACGTGACGAGTTGTCGCCCGTCCTGGAGGTTGTCCTTTATTCTAAAACTACATTATTATAAAATCCCATCAATAATATCGAAAAAAGTTCTAGCCTTATACAATACTAACTTATGTCCAACATAATCCATTCCAATCTTTAGGCTTATCCAAAATACTTCTGTCCAAGCTCATAGTATAATGAAAAAAATTATTATAAATGTCATCTACCGAGCATGTTAATACCATCATTTATCCCAGATATATTTTTTTGATCGCATTCAAAACATGTGAATACCTTAATCATGTATTCTCTTGAAACATAAACTACCATAGAACCTTAGTGAAAACATAAATGCTGTAAAAAGGTAACTCTTTCCATATACCAAAATCCCAAAATATCTATATACTCAAACCATGATATAACTTTGTCCTTATATCATTCATGAGCTCATGAATACTATCATACATATTATTTTCTCATTATCCCTTCATTATGCGTATTTTAACTACTTTCCAATAATATTTCTATCACTATTCATTGTTATCGGTACTATAAAATTATTAAAAACCACAATGATCCAATACATTGATATTCCAATATTCCATGATACTTTAAATGAGATTCCACAACATTTTTTCGGTAACCCGTTACATAAACACTTATTCATTCCACCACATCATTGTTATACTCAATATCACAAATAGTGATCGCATGTGACTTCCCTTTATCCTTTTTCTTAAGAGGTTGCTCACATAGATCATCATTAACCCTTGGATTAGGTCATTGATTTTCATAATGCCCCATTTCCTTCCACTTGAAGCATTGAAGTGTTGGTGGAGCTTTCTCTATAGTCTTTTCTCTATTCACATCATTAGCTACGTTTTTCCCATTACTTCGACACTCAACTGCTCGATGACCTTCTTTTCAACACTTAAAACATTTTCTAGTACCTTTTAGGCAATCTCTACAATGCTTCTTTCCACACTTTGATCATAAATAAGCATTCATCTTCTTTTCACCATTGTTCTGAGATTTTTCATTAAACTATATCTTTTGTTTTTTGTCAAAACCATGAGATAGATATGTAACACCAACTTCCAGTTCTAACTTGATAGCACAATGCTCAATTTCTTCATAGCTACTAAAGTGTCTTATATCTAATGCCCTTTGAAGACCTGGTTTTAAGCCACTGAAGAATCGATCCACTTTTCTTTCAGGTTGGATGATAAATCTAGATGCATACCTTGAAAGCCATGTAAAATTCACCTCGTATATGCCAACAGATTCATCATCCTTTTTCTTAAGCTCAATGAACTCCTTTTCCATCTTTGTTCGAAAAATATGAGGTAAGTACTTATTAAAAAACATGATCTTGAACTCATCCCATTCCATGGATTCAATTTCATGTTGGGGCCTTGTATTCTTAATTAGAGTCCACCACTCGTCTGCTTCACCTTCAAAATGGTAAACAGCCAAAATGAGTTTTTCATTCTCTCAACCGCGATGTTTGGAAAATATCTTTTCAATGGTACTGATCCATTGTTCAGCAACAAGTGGATCATAAGAGCCACTGAAAGAAGGTGGAAGTTGCCTCATGAAGGACTCAATAGAATATTGTTCCCTTCTCTTCCCTTTTGGAATTCCAGAATTATTCATAGCTTGTGTAAGTATAACAATAAGATTTTGTAATCTATCTCCCATAACATTGGTTTCTTCAGGAGGAGAATCATTGCATTGTCCATTACATTGATCAACACGGTTCCTTCGGGTTCCATCCATCGTCAAAAACCCAAAACAAATAGTGTGAGAGGCAAAAATCATGAAAACATAATAAAGGGCGAGTACCTTCAATATCTAACATCTTAGGTTTAATTCTATGATTGTTACCGTAATCCTAGGACTATAACCTATAGTTATACTTAACCTTAGGGACATCCCCAGACATACCATAGAAATATCTCTAGGTATCTCAGTAAACATTTCGCATCCTAGTTTCCAATGGTTGACTAAACCATTCCTCTGATACCAACTGTAGAGACCCCAAACTTGACGTACATGGACATTACATTAATTTTTATGAATACTTAATACATAACAAAAACCAACACTCAAGGACCGTAATAGTTTATTGTCTTTCAAAACTCGGAACATAATCTTCTAATCATGGTGAAAGATCTTCAACATCTCCCACAAAGATCTTCCCCTTTTTGTTTTCTTAGCTAAAACCATTCTTTATATCTTGGGGAAAAGAAAACATATAAAGAGTGAGCTCAAATGCTCAGTAAGGGTAAGCATGGAGAAAATAAAACAACCCATATACATTTGAACTTAAAAACATGAACATAATGTTCCTACATCAAAATCTTGAGCAATGTCCAAAAAATGGTAGTACGTAAGGCATAGATCATAATGGAACATCAATCATCATAAAATAGCATGGGAATAAATCATGTAATTGTTGAAAACCTTTAATCACATGATATGATTCCCATATTATCCAAGGCATTGCTGCCAAAACCATCTTAGAGGACAAAGTACCTTTCTGAAATCGAGTTCACTCCTCGTTCCAGTCCTGGAACACTGAACCGGATTAACATACCATTTCAGCCATTTCTATCTAATGACATATAAATGTTTACCCAATTAATTTGAGGGAGGTATAGTTCCCACCAATCTCATAATGAATTCATTCTTACTTGTGCTACAACATAAACATAAATCATTCATCCTAACCCAAGGAATTAAATGGGTTTCATAAACATCATACCATCATAATGTAATCCATATAAAAAAATGGATATCATTTCATCATAATAAAAGTGAAACCGTGTAAATCATATATACATTATACTTGAAACATAACCATACTAAATAATTTCATCTTAGATGGAAAATAGTTTTGACAAAACACTTGAAATGAATTCTTGAGGAAAGTATCCTTTCTTATTCAAAATCATTTTCTTTTCTCAACATACTGTGAAATTTTAAAAGAAAATAATTTTTTTTGAAAATGATTATGAAATCATGGATAGTAAGATTCATGGAAATAAGGATTTCTAAAAATGTAAAAACTTGTTCAGGCCGTATAAGTTAAAAAACATTCTCCTTGTACTTTTGTCGGAAAAGTCAAAAAGTACCTTGTAGGGTAAACAAAAGAAATATTACTTCCATACCATGGGGTAAAAGTCAAAATGGGTAAAAAGGACTTTAAACATACATGGAATTTGTTTTAGAAAACATGGAAATGGATGATAAATATAACCCCAGTAAATAGTTACGAATAAACAATCTCGGATAAAAAGAGATTGGAAAAGTTATCCCTTACCTTATGTCTAATTTCATCTGTATGTGTCTGAGGCTCCTGTATAGTGGGTTTAAACATATTATTAACTTCTAACAGAACCATAATAATATTTATGATATCATATATGATTCACTTATGACTTTATATTACCCTTTCATTTTTCAATCCCATGTTAATGCATCTTTTTGGGTAAAATTATTTCATTTGTCGTATGTGTTTTGAGTTGTAATTATTCATATGATTACTGTGATCATGATTAATTACTTCTATAATGTAAAACATGATTTATATATAATATATATTCATAATATAAATATATATAATAGATCTATAAATGGAACGAAATACACCGTTCATAGAGACGGTAGACCGTACAGACACATGAACACTGTTTTTGTTTCCTTATTAAATTGAATAGATGTAAGTAAAAAACATATAAATAAATCTAGTATCATTATTAATTCATATATCTCATTATTATTCATTATATGTACTTTATAATCATTCTTGAATTGTTAACATGGAAAATTAATCTCATCGCGTCGTGGAGATGGTAATCCATACGTACGCACGAGCGATGATATCGTTCCCATATTTATTGAATGGAATTGGAGTAGATGATATAATATCTTATAATTAGTATGATTTTATAATAATCATATATTTTTATTCTTTAAACCATTATAACCATCCATGTACAGTGGTGGTGGAAAACATATTACACCCCGGTGTGGAGAGGGTATTCCGTACGTACGCACGCGCGGTGATTTTGTTTTCCATAGGATAGATAGAAGGTGAAATAGGGTTGTTTAATATTTATAATAACATATCAGTATATAATTAATACTGATTTTATTAATTTATAATGAAAAAACAAAATAAGAGGAAGTAGAAGAAGAAAGAAACTTGAAAGATTCGGTAGAAGAGATTACCTCTTCCTCGACGCACCTCCTTTAAACTTCTTCTTAGGGCACTAGAGTTGTACTTTTTAGAATACCAGAACCTATATGATATAACTATAGAGATTGAGAAGAATAATTTTCAGGGGTTGTATGAGCTTCAAGGCTACAAAGGTTGTGAAGAGAAGAGGGAAGGGGTTCCCTTTTTATAAGGGAGGAGAGGGGCACCTTTGGTAACATAAGAAATATTAATTTATAATAAATTCAACCTCACTTAAAAACCTCCAAAAATGACTCAAACCCGAATATTAGATGAGATAAAGTTGTAATCTCATCAACCAATAAAATTTATATATGTTGGGAATTTATTTTAAATATTATCAACTTGATTTATCATTATTTAATCTATTTAATTTTATTTGGGGTTAATAAGATTCTAATTTTTATATTGTTATAAATAATTACTTATGTGTTGGTAATTTTCAATAATTGGATAATATATGACATTATTGACCATATAAATTTAAATTTGGAATTTCTAAATATTCTTGTGATTTTTAAACAATTTTATAATATGTTATTTTTATAAAATAATAATAGTGTCAATTTTGGAATTATTCATTTATTTTAATTTAAATAAAATCCACACAAAGGATATATTCTAAAAAAAAATTTTAATAGATTCCTAACATGTCAGATTTGTCTATAAAATTCGTGGATAACATTATATATTTCATATATTATTTATTTTAATATTTTTAAAACCATTTATTTGGTATGTGTCTTTATAAAATAATTAGTACAACATTATTGTATAATTATTTAATATACTTATTTGTTGCATAAAAATTGAAACTAAAATCATATGATGAAGATAAATCTCATATATTTTATAATAATACTTTTACTCGAATTTATCTTCTTAAAATCACAACTTGTAAATTATTATATTTATTAAATTATGAAGATGAAAACTTTGGAAATCATTTAAAATAAAATAATATAAGTGTCATAATATTCTTTATAAAGATCCAAATGTTAACCAATCCTGCCATTGTATGATTAGGGTTTATATATACACTACCAATAAGTCTTTTTCAGGTTTGTGGGCCTTTTGATGTGTATTATTATTTCAATAAAAACTATATTATTGATTTTTCACTAAATAAATAATTTCTGCATCATTAATGTATAAGCTAATAAGGTAAATAAATAATTCTTAAAAATTAAAAATAAATTACCATGATAAAGAAAAACATTTCAGATTTCAAATGAGTATTTATAAATAAATTTATATTCAGTATAACATTATATTAAAATATTTTAATTATTAATGTTTGATGGAGACATATTTCACTTTCTTTTAAAAAAAATAAATTAAAGGTCTTAATCACATCCAAGTGGGTTTCAATTGATTCCATGTCGACCTAAATATGTCATAGGACGAAATATAATCATACAATTATTTTAAGACAAGTGTTAGAGTAATTTTATAATATTATGTTTACCCTCAATTACCTGATTTACCTTTAACTAAGGTAAATAAAATTTACCATAGTTATTGTTCATAGTGCCCAAAAATAAAAAGGATCCTATTAACATAATTTGGACCTAATGATTCAAAATATGGAATCCATCATTCCTAATTCAAATCACAGAAGTTGGAGAAATTAATTTAAAATTAATCCCATTGTTAAGAAAACGAGTTTTAAAAGTTAAAACATTATCGAAGATTGAACTGATTTTACCTATGAATTCAATGTAAAATCAATGATAATGACATACGTTATATTAAATGGAATAAATATATTCTATTTATAAATTAAAACCATTAAATATAATAATTTAACCATATAAATTATTATGATGAAAAAAAATTGTTTTTAATTAAAATATAGCGTGTTTTTACTATTCATTAAAATATGAATGTTATCAGAATAATATGAAAAATTTATCCAAAGTAAATTTTTATATACTGATTCCAAATAAGAATTTTATTTTGTAAAATTGAACTTATAAACATGTCAAAACTAGATGTAATGTGGGTGCGCCATCAAAAGGCAGCAAAACTTCATTTTTTTGAAAAATACTTATTTTACACAAAAAAAATTATTTTGTTCTCATACGATGTTCTAGAAAATGAGTAAGATGAATAATAATGTCATAAAATTCAAAATTTATTTAATACTATTCATAACGGCTAGTTCATAATAATATTATAACCATATATCACTGTTTAGTGAAACTGAGTATTGCGTACAACACACGCTATTGAGGAAGGTCATGATTGTGTGTAATGCAAGACAATTCAGGGTTGCGTGTAGTACAAGACTCCTTTGTTGTTGTGTATAATAGAATCCAACCAAATTTAATTTAAACATTTAATATATATAAATATATATAGACACACACACTCAATGTTGCGTAGAATAACTTCTATCAAATGCACTAGAAATTGTGTGTAACACGATCCAAGAATAGTGTTGTGTATACTGCAATCTAATACGGTGTTGCATATAGCGCAAGATAATCATGGTGTAGCGTACAACACAAGACATCAAAGAAATTAAAAATAATAATTTTTCTCATAAAATCTCGGGGTGTTACACATGCCCTCTATTTTAATGACTGGATTATAACGATCATATTTAAATAATCATATTTTATGATTCATTTATGATCAGTGTTGTGTATTGTATACACAATTGAGAATAGTGTTATTTTAAAATATTGTGTGTTTACACCCCCACTAAAATAATCTTCTTCCAGACAATATGAATTTTTTTTAGTAATAAATGGTTTTATATTTGAAAATTCTTTTGTGGAAATCATACGTAATAAAAAGGGTTAAAACACTTCCACTTAAAAAAGGGAATGATAAATGTTAAGGTCACTACAAAACTAGGTTTCCATATAGTATAAATTTAGTTTGATGTGGAAATGTGGACATGGAAGTGAAAAATAACACTAGATGATTAAAATGGGGTGATAGAAAAAATGATCATGATATGGTTAACCATCACAAAACCATAAGGGTTTTATGGCTCAGCCTATTGACACCCTTTCTCCCACGGTCTCAAAGGTTACTATTGGAATGCCTCTCATTGGTACTGGGATGAGTACAGGATCAGGTGTTAATCACTCCCCTCCAGGCATCCAATGAGATCCAACCACATCAAGTCCAGTCAAACCTTCCCCTCCTTCTTATAGTCCACCAGGTTCAGCCTCTCATTCTCCTCCCTTTGTTTTATGGGCATCAGGTGGTGATAGTAAGGGTAAGGTAATCTTTGTTTTGGATTCAATGAGTTTTGGACCTTCATATTATAATGTTGTGTATGGTGTGATGGATGACCCTATCAGGAGAAGGGATGCATCATCATTGCAGAGTTCTCCCATTGTTGATAGAGATAAAGGGAGTGTCACTACTGTTGTTGGCTCTACTGGGGTTAAAGAAGCCCTTGGCACTTCACCCATATCTACATTTGTGGTTTTGTAGATCAGTGGAATATAGGATCATGATAATTCAGTTTCACCTGTGGTTACCCATAACTAACTTGAGGACAATAATCATTCAAATATAAATCCCAAAAAGTGAGGTAAATCAAGACAGTTATCCAAGATTGGTGTTTCCTTGAAGGTATTTCGAAGGCGGGAGGTGGTAGATAGGCTTGGTCGGATGCGCATGCGCTCCATCATCCGCCAATCTGGTCTTCTATCAAAGGATTCATATCATGATTCTAAGAGGGACAGGTATGTTTCTAAAGGTATATATGAGTATTATTCTTGGGTTTAACATTTATTTTTTTATGATCTTTATCAGGATCTCACTCAACCAAAAATTGTTTTATGAAAATTTAAAAATATTTGTGTGGTAATGGGTTAAAAGGCCATTTATTTCATGGTATGAAAATTAATAAGATATAATTTTTTATTAAAAAATCATTTTTCCTAAAGTGGATGAGTTATTTTACTTCGTAGAATAATAGAAGAAGGAAATATACTTACTTGAAAAGTAATGTTTCGTTTTTAATCAATTTCCACCACAAAATAATCTTTTTCTTTAAATGATGAGTATGATTTTTCTAGACTTTAAGAACTATAATAAACATTTATAGATCAAAAAATCCGAAAAAATAAAATAAATTTATTCCTCTTATATTTATAAATTAAACAAAACCAATATGCTTGGTATAATATAAGATAATTTCAAAAAAAAAATAAACATTTAGATGATGAAAACTACATCAATCTCCCAAAATTCAAAATTAATACCCAAAATTCAACTTAGATAATTCAATAAAAAGTATCCATAAAATTACTAAAAAATATTTCCACCTATGATTGAAACCAAACGTCTGAAGGATTGGATCACATAGTCTGCCAAAATAAATTTAACATTTATCTCAAAAAATTACCACACCCAAAACATATAATCTCCAATATATGCTAACCATTTATATAAATAAACTGAATCAACATAAATCCACAATAAAATCATATATTCCTCCCAAATAAAATTCAAAATTTATTCCTCAAAATAAAATTCCCTAATATTCTATTTACCATAATCATATAGGGTTCCCAAAATAGTGAGCATCTTCTGAAATAACATAAATCACTTAACACTAAAACAATTTTCAATCCCATGTTTATCAACAAGATAAAACATATTTTTCCAAAATAAAAATATCTCATATTTGTTATATCATTTAAATAAATAACAACTATGTGGTACTAACTAGGATATCATGTAAGCTATTGAAAGACGATACACCACTATCACCCTTTGACATTGGGTTCAAGCGTCATATCCTTTCCAAATGCAACAGGTTGTCTCCCGACCTATGGATTGACCTTTTCTAAAACTATATTAATATCATCCTTAACAAATTCACAAAAATATGATTAAAATACTCAAAAATAACCATAATATTTTCATCATTTAAAAAAATTAACCTCAAAGCAAAAATATAATAATCCATAATTCCCTTAAACTCAAAGATTATTTAGACACTAAATTTTATCCTTACCCCTAATATTATGTCAAAAAATTGTAAGTACACTATTAATTATTAAAATATTTACTAAAACATATACTAAATCAATGGTTTTTATTGCCATAAATGTCCCCCAAAATGTCATTAATCTTTATTAACTCCAATAAAATAAAACCTCAAAAGGTTGTCTATGAATTTAAACTTATGATCAATGTTAAACTCATAAACCCATGATGGTGTCTAGAACTCTTATTTTAATGATGAAGTATATTATTCAAAAATCAATACAATCCTATGACATTATAATCTTATTATAACCAAAATACAATTGGTAAAATACTTCTACAAAAATGGTTTTGAATCCCAATACATAATAGTTCCATCGCATTCGATGTTCAGACATTTCCTTCTGGTTATATCCTTTGACTAATATGAAAAAGAATATTTTAAACATAAAACTAAAAATAATGAGAGTGATATATCAAATAATCATGAAATATTATTCCGAGGATGTCTAAATCATGATTCATTCTTCTCATTCTACGAGTCCGTATATTTAACCTAGGTTATCCTGGGTTATTAACAAATCCATAGGATTTTATCATGTAATTGTACTTATACACAAATTTAGTCAATGGGTTAACCTTTATTTGATACTAACTTTAACTAGACCAACTCCCGAAGCCGAGATTCAGTGGTCACTTTATTACATTGGAACAAACACAAGTATTGAAATATCAAAGGGACAATCAATTTAGTAGTTTCAGAAAACCAGAAACATACATGATACCCATTTTATATTTGGGATAAAACATAAATCATTTTAATGGAAAATTTTTGGTATCCTAGAACTCATTCAAAGAATCCACCTGAATATCTTGGGGAAAGTAACCAAAATAGAGATATTGGGTATAAACCACAAAACATAGTAATGGAAAACTTTCTACATCCTTGAACTCATTCAAATGATTCTCCTTCATATCCTTATGCTCAGAAACAAAATAAGGGTGAGCTAAAATGCTCAGTACGTATTACATATAGTGGAAGATATCTTGACTCAATGATACATAATCTATATGAAAAGGAATCATTAATTCAAAATAAATAATGAAAGTTAAATAACTAAACATATATGTCATTTAATCAATAACATTTTTTCAATGATGATATAAGGAATAATAATAATGGAAAATATTCAATAATGTATAATCAATATGGAAAGGTAAATAATTTAACAAACAATCCATTTAATCAATAACTTGTCTATAATGAGAAGATAAAGCTTAATCAATAAGAAAATATATATAATTGGCAACAAATTCCTTTTTATCAATAACTTTTGCACAATACGAATCCCTAGATAATATCATAGTTATAATATCATGTATAATAATAACCAAATTCTTAATGAGTGAAATTATTAATATTTGATTTTGTTATCTCAGATATCATGGTATCTATATTTTTATGACCTTTAACAATATAGTTTAATAGTTATGGGTAAAACCAAATTTATTTATTTATCAATTGATTTGTCATATGTGACCTATCGATGCATCGAGGGGATATATAATTCTAGACCCCACCCATCACAATAGGTCCAAAAAATCCCTCACATATCGAGTGATTGATTTAAATCATGAATCAAAATTAATTATCGTAAAATATATGTATTGAGTAAAGGATATATAATTACTAATATTTTCCAATTTAATAAAATAATTTTAAAGTAAACATCATATGAAAAAATGGTATAAGGTTTAGGATATAATTATATGCATCATACAAAAATATGGATTGTTAGAAGAAATTCAATATTCAATAATCAAAATTAAGTTAATTATTAATGGTATTGGATCATTAAAACATATACCTAGGGTTGAAAAAGTAAAAATAAAGGGTTTTTTCATTTATTAATAAAACTATAATAATATATCATTAAAAATAATTGAGTAAAAATATATTTTTTTACTTTTTAGTTCACTTTTAAAAAGAAACTACACAAATACGAAGGAAAATGGTTTCTTTGAAAATAGAATTGTAAACTTTTAAATTAATATTCAAATAATTAAGGTGTAATGATGGTACAAAAAACACTCCTAATATAAAGGTTAAAAATAATTACTTCTATATTCTTGTCAAAAAAGTCACAAAATACATCATTTGGAAAATGAAAAAAAATATTCCTTTCAAACTATTCCATAAAAAGTTGAACAAGGATAAAAATGTATTTAAAAAATAGTGGGTGAATAGTAAAAATAAATTTTGAAAACTCTTCTAGAAAACATGGACGTTTAATAGAAATATTTCCCAATAGAGACTTAAACATAAATAATCATAAATATTGATGTAATTGTGAAATAAACCCTTAGGCTTTGTTAACATTTGTATAATAAGTCTGATGGAAGAATAACTGGAAAATAACTATAAATATAATGAATATGAATAATTTCAGTATATATCAAGTCAAAGGGTTGTATATAAACCACATAAAGTAATGCATGTGTTATATAAGACATATGTCCCATTGAAGTAAAAGTAAGGAAAAAATCCTTACATAATGCTTCTCTTTAGTTGTGAATATTTTAACCACATGTATACTAGTTTAAATAATGTTATTAATTTTTTTAAAAATCATATTCATATTTATAATATCTTATATTATCTTTTTAAAACATTTTAATACTCTTTAATTAATAATATTTCATTATTTTCATTATTTCATGTGTTAATTGCCTTGTTTTATCATGCATGTTTTATTATAAAGGTACCAGTTATTTTCCATGGGATATAGATCAATCATATCCAGATGATATTAATGTTATTAATATCATATTTAATAATTAAATTAATTTTTTTATGTATTCTTGAATTTTCAACATGGCAAATGAATCGTATCTCATCATAGAGACGGTAGGCTATACTTACACATGAGAAACAATATCATTCCATTAATGGGTGAAACAATAAATAAGTGGATGATATATGACATCTCCAAAACTAGTATAATTTAATATGTTTTATATATATTTATTATTTCCATCATTATAACCCTCCAAGTAAAATGGTGATGAAAAATGAATGGCATCGCTATATGGAGGTGGTAAGTCGTACGTATGCACAAGCAATGTTTTTTCATTTCATAAGATGTATAAGAGATTTAATATGGTTGTATAATAATCATAAAAACATATATTTATATTGATAATACTATATGTATTATTTTAGGAGTGATAAAACATATTATTTTAATGTATAATAAGAAATAAGTTGGAAATATTCGGTAAAGATGATTAGATTTTCTATAAAGGAGCTATATTATAACATCTCTTAAGGGATATAGGGTAGGTCTCTAGGAAGGAAAAAACCTAAAGAACATAAATAATGATGTTAAAAAGATAAATAGGAATGGGTTGGTTGAGTGATATAGCTCTAACTTGTTATGAAAAAAAAATTATACATTCTAATTTCCCTTTGCTTTGTTTTGGAAATCACAAACACTTTATTAAAACACTATTTTACTAACTTTATATATCCAAAGTGTTTTAGTATGTATTTATAGAAAAAATATTTTTATACTAATATTATAAATAGTTCTAATATAAAATTAATATAAACTTTTATTATCCAATCTGATCCATCAGACTGAAGGTGTGTGCAATATATTGTATCAACTATATTTCTAACAAGGTGTTAGACTTATTTCCTATCTATAAAATTGAAACATTAATGATAATTTGAATGAAATTAGAACTAATACATAATATTTAACTTCTTTAAATTTATTATATTGAAAATAAATATTATAGTTCATCAAACTATAAGAATTTTATAATATGATTGTATAGATTTGTTCATATTAGACAGAATACTTCAAAATCATTGTAGTGGTGATAAAAATATGATTTTGGATAAGGAAATTCATTGATTTCAAGATTAAGATCTAAATAATTATGAAATTTAATATTGAAAATTATCTAAGTCTACTTTAAAAACATAGACTATGAATCCTAGAGTATTGCCTATAAATAGGAGGACATTAGATGAGTTGGGAGAAAATGAAATTTCTCAACACAAGTCATCTATGGATTTCTTTTCAGGAACATATCATTCCTAATAATTTTAATATTTTAGAGAGGTTTACCTCTAAAGAATCCATGTTAGGATTTTAAATTCAACAAAAAAATTATATTTACATTGTATGATCATAGTACAGATCGAGGGATTCCTTGGATTGGAGAATGGGTGAATCTGATCCATCGAATCGAGGGATTTTGGGGCTTGGAAGACAAATAACAATCATTATATCGAGGGGTTACATGGGATTGGATGGAAAATAAATTGAAATTAACATATCGTTGGATTTAACAGAAATAAAATATAGAACATTAAATTAGATCTTATAATTGTGGTTATCTTAAGTAAGGATTTATAACTTTATTAACTCTTATGTTTATTGAGTAACTTCTATTATAAATATAGTATGTAATTAATATTATTATAAGTATTCAAATTTTTTTTTATTTAAATTTTACTTCTTATTGTGAATATACAATATAAAGTTGGTTTTTACTTATCTTTCTAATTATTGTTTTATCAGATTGTATGTGAGGATGATAATAACCTTGATATATCATATGCTTTTTGGTTTTAATTTTAACACTTTTATAATCAGAAAATAACTGAGTCTGATATTTTTAATTAAATAGGTATTTTGTTTTTTATTTATTTGAATTTTTAAACTAAAATTCACCCACCTCTTGTATCCATCATATACTATTATTGATCCAATAATTGGCATCATAGGAAGTTTCTACTACTATACTTGATGAGTTTTTTACTTTCATTTCCAACTAAAAGTTATCAAGTTTTGTTATAAAATATTTATCTATAAAGTTTTATACACTAACGTGGATTATATAAAAGAGTTTCAACATTTTATAATATGGTATGTTTTAATGTTGGTACTTTAGAAAATAAAAAACCAAGTATACCACCTATTTTTTATGGGAATTATTTTTAATATTCGATAGAAAATATGAATATGTTTTTTGTAAATACATCTGTAAATAAATCTTCCATGTTAAGTTTAGATTATAATGTTCATGAGAAGTATTTTACACCTTTTATGAATCAATAAAATCAATAATATCAATTAAATTATAGATTAAGAGTTAGTCTAAAGTGTTTTATGAGAATAAATGCATATAGTCGAATTTATTCATGTGAATAAACTAACAGTATATAGAAGAAGTTATAAGTTAATCACTTTGGAACAGCTAAAGTTATTGCGATTGGAAGAACTGTTATAATATATAACTACCAAAATAAATTTACATGGATAATCAGTAGCAAAGATGCATTAATGATTCATGACCATTGTTACTAGATTACGTTCTCTTGGAGAGAATGATCTAATAGATGGAATCTTGGTTGAGAAAAAAATAAATATTATGCCCAATGGATGGTAATTCAAAGGATATCCTAGGATGATATATGGAATGTTAAGAATATTACTCATGATGATATCATTGGTTCACTTATGAAATAGGAAGGATGATTGAAAGGGGATGCAGAAAAGATTAAAAATTAAAATAGAGGTTTTGATTTTTTAGCAACATTTAATGTTCCTACTAATGTTTAATCAGCTGAAAATGTTGTGAAATATTCTATGAATAAGAAAGTTGTTATTGAATCAGATTTTATCTCATCTGAACAAACATGAAATGATTTGGAAAATCATCCAAGAAAGAATAATAATATTGTTGGTAAGAAAATATTTTAGTATAGATACAATAAATTTTATAAGGATAATAATGATAAGAAATAATATTATAAATTTATTTGTTATGAATGTACGAAATCTTGAAACATTCGACCATATTTTCTTAAGATGAAGAGTAAGGATAAGAAAGAAAGGAATTTAGATATAAATTTAAATAAATTTTATAATAATAAGAGTAAGAAGAGTTTGAATGATTTGGATACTTTGATTGAATGTGGTAGATAACGTTCTTTTGATAATTATTCATATAATTTGAGTTCCTCTGAAATAAATATTTGTTTTTTTTTTTAAAAAAATACAATAATGAACAAATATATTATGGATAAGGTACAAACTACTTAATATCATACTAATATTACCCTAAATGATAATTATCCTGATAGAAATAATTAAAATAATGATGAAGAATCATCCTCAACTAAAGAGGATAATACTTTACCTTGTTATGAAGAGTATATAGGTTTTATAAATTAAAAGATATTAAAAAATATAATGTTTCTAAAAATCATAATTTTTCTTAAGGTAAACATGTTTTAGAAAATTAAAGATTTACTACATTAACAACAGAAATATTATATCTTTAAAAAGAACTCGATAAGACAAACATTGCTATGGAAAATCATTCTAAATATTTTGAAAATTCTATGTCTGAGAAAAATAGTTTACAAACTGATTTTTTTAAAATTAATTTTTAATACAAGTTCTATTGAGGACAAAAAATGTTTTAAAAATAAAATTTTCAATTTTTAGTATTTAGAATCTTTTTTCTACGTTTAATTATGAGAAGTAAAAATTTTATATTATATATAAACAAATTAGACCTTGTAAATATATTTATGGAATCGGTTTTTCTAACAAAAACACTCTTTTCAATCATAACTACTTTGTTCTAAAGTGTGGTGTATTTTTCACTAAATGAAAAAGTGGTGGACACTAGAAGATAAAATTTTCTTTAAGTAGAGTTAAATCTATGGGTTTTCATAAATCAAATTTTTCAAAAGAAATAACATTTCCTCAATGTAGTAATGTTGTAGAAATGTGGATTCCAAAAATATTACTTTATGATAATACTAATTACAATAAGGTTTAGTCTCAAAAGTATTAATTTTTTGATTCTCAGGAAAATAAATAATGTATTAAAAACAAGAAAATTTGGTGTATCAAAAGTTGTTTCCCTAGAAATACAATTAGAAACAAATATTTCCTTAATAATATCATAAATATGAAATGTGGAAAATCAAATTTTAGAGATAATACTCAAGGAGAAATTATCAATATATGAAATATTTTCCTTCATTGAAAATCAATAATTCCAAATGTTTTATTTATTATATGACTTAAGCAAAACATTATTAGTATAATCTTTTTATGTAATGATTTTTATATCTTTCACTTCAGGAATAATAAATTTAATGGTCATAGATCTAAATATGATTTTATTCCTTCTACCAATCAGTATGATAATGTTGACACTTTAAACATAGAATACCATATAATCCATGTTCTACCATGTCTTGGTGAAATGTAAGATCAATCATGGTTATGGAATATAAGGTTAGGGCATTGTGGCCTCAAAACTTTAGCTAATTTATCTATAAAGGATTAGTAATGGAACTACTGGATCTTAGGTTAGATTATCAAAAAAAATTGATCATTGTTAATTTGGTAAGGTACGTAATTCATATTTAAAATCTATTAGTGAAGTATAAACTTATAATACTTTACATTTGGTGCATATGGACTTATTTGTTCATAAAAAAACTGAAGGTATTGGTGAAAATACTCTGTATATGTTTTATTTTATGGTTTCACTAGATACACATGTGTCTATTTTTTAAAAAGAAAATCCAAAATCTTTAGTTATTTCAAAACATTTGTATCTATAGTAGAAAATTATAAAAACTTCTCATTGATAACAATTATTAGTGATCATGGTGGAAAATTTGTAAATTCGGATTTTGAAACACTTTACAGTAAAAATGTATTATAAATATCTCTTATAAACCTAAAAATTCCTAGTAAAATGGTCTATCTGAATGAAGAAATAATGTTCTTTAAGAGATTACTAGATTTATGCTAAGTGAATACATTGTTTCTAAAAATATTTGGGATAAGAAAGTTAGTATGACCTGTTATACAATAAATCAAATTTAAATTAGGAATTTTATTAATAAAAATCCTTATAAGTTATGCTTAGTAAGAAAACCAAATCTTTATTTATTAAAATTTTTTAATGAAAATTATTCAATAATAATAATAAAGAAAACTTACAAAAATTTTCACCAAAATATGATGAAGGTATATTTTTTGGTTACAAAAAAAATAGTACCGATTATATAGTTTTTAATAAAAATACAAGTAATATTAAGGAAAAGTTCAAGTTAAATTTTATGAAAGTTGTAATTTTGTTTTTAAACCACCCAGACCTACATCTTCAGATGTAATTTCTAAAACTAATTTTCAACATTTTTTAGAAATCTCTTCCAATGAGAAAACAACTCAATAATATGTTTCTAAATTATATCCTCAAGATGATTTTCATCCTATTATTGAATAATGGACATTTAAAATATTATGATGTAAATTGTTTCTTATGAATCATAATATTGATAATATCATTGGTGATTTAGATCAACCAGTTTGGACAATAAGTTCATTAACAATGGAATTTTATCCTCTCAAATTTTTATCACAATTCGAACCTAAGAATCCTGATGATCCCATAGGTGATGAGGATTGAATAAAATCAAGGAAATCTTAACTCATTGTGTTTTAAAGGAACCAATTATTTAAATTAGTTAAACAACATTAATATACATCTATAATTGGAGTAAAATGGGAATTTCTGAGTTAAGTGTGATGAAAATGTTATATTAGTTAAACATAAAGATAAACTTGTTGATAAGGGTTATAATCAATAATAAGGAATAGATTATGAAGAAAATTATGCTCAGGTAGAATGACTTGATGTTATTCAAATAATTTTTGCATATGTAGCATTCTTAAATTTAAAACTATTTCAAATGGATGTGAAGTGTGATTTCAATAATTTTTAATTTTAGTTTTATGTTTATGTATAAGAACCCCTGGTTTGGAAAATATATAAATCCATAACTTGTTTTTAAAATTACTAAGGTGCTATATGGACTTAAAAAATATCTTGGAGCATGGTATGACAGGTTAATAGTATTTTTATTACAAAAAAAATTTAAGGGATATGAAGATCCAACCCTTTTTAAAAAAGAAGTTATAATAATATTTCTATTTTAAAAGTATATGTTTAAGACATTATATTTGGTTCAACTCAGTAGTTTTTAATATATTCCTCTACATATCTTATAAAGTATGAGTTTTAAATGAGTTTGATGGGTGAGTTGATATAATTTATAGGTTTTCAAAATTCACAAAAACTGGAAGGAAATTTTATATATCAATATAATTATATAAAATATTTACTTGTTATATTTGATTATTATAGCACTAAATTATTATTACTCCTTTCAGTACCTAAAATACTTTAGATATTGATAAAGTTGTAAAATTAGTTGATCAATATACTTTTAGATGTATGATTAGAATTTTAATTTGATTAACATCTATTCATCAGAATTTAATGTTTTTTGTATGCTTATGTCCTTGATATCAAGTCAATCCCAAATAATACCATATTAAAGTTGTTAAAAAAACATTTCATTGCCTTAAAGAAACTATAGATTTATGCCTATTATACTCTTCTGTAAATTATTTTTAGTTAAAAAGTTTTTCAGATGATGACTTTAGTGGATGTCAAATGGATAGTAAAAGTACACCGAGAATATGTAATTTCTTAATTAATCTTTTGTTTCATCGCCTTGTAAAAAAAGCCTCGATATCCTTTTTCACTATTGAATCCAAATATTTGGCATATGGAAGTTGTTTTTCTCAAGTCTTATTGATGTGGAACACACTCACCGACTGTGGAATGAGTTCTTAAAAACTCAAATATTGTGTGACAACAAAAGTGACATTGATTTAATTAAAAGGCTATAACTTCACTCATATGATAAAGACATAGATATAACACATAATTTTCATCAAGATGACACAATAAAAGAAGTTATCATTTTAAAATTCATTGGAACACAAGAATAACTTTTTGATATTTTTAAAAAAACCCTTAGTATTTTAATAGTTTATTATATTAAACAAAATTTAGGAATGATCAATATAATATGATTATTCAAATCTACTTCTTGTCTAAAAATATCTTTAAATTAATGGAATCCTTCTGAAAGGTAAAGTACATATGTGTATTAGTTTTCTAAAACATTTTTGTTTATTCAATATTTTAGTTTTCTTAAAACATGTGTTTCTGAAGGCTATTGTTTCCAAACAAATTATGTTTTCTAAAATATTTAGTTTTCTATATCTTCTGTTTTAGAGTCAAAATTTATATTAATTTCTTATAAAATTAAAGTGTCAAAGTTTTATAAAAATATTTTATTAAACCAAAATTTATCATGAATTAAAAATTGATATAAAAATATTTCAAAAAATACTTTTGTAATAAACTTTATTATAATTAATTTCTTTTATAAAAACTATGAATTACAGGTTTCTCATATTGATGAAATGTTTATACTCTAAAATGTACTCTTATTTTTCTTTTTTTACTTATTTGTTAATTTAGTTTATTCAATTTGGCATTTAAATGTTCTTTTATTTTTATAAACTTTTTTTTGTTACTATAGCGACTCGGTTTTTGGCCATGTCAGACTTTGGAATTTTCCTATGAATAAATCCCGAGCTAGGCGTGAAGACGGCGTGCGATTCCAAGGCCCGGTGGGTCCGGAATTATTTTTATAGAAATATTAAGTAGTTTTATACTATGAACGTGGCAGGGTTGTGATATCTCCTAAATGGTAGCTCAGAATGGTAATCTAAGGGCAGGTTGCGTCTGGAACATGTCGTTTACCCTCGGCGGGATGTCAACTTTGCAGGCGCGGGTCTGCTATGAGAAAATCTACCAGGGGAGTTTTCATAAATAAGTGGAAAAGTTAATTTATGAGAGACTGGTTGATTAAATCATGAACTAAGTCTCAGATCACAATTCTAAGTGCGTCGTTGTGTTCAGAATTCCGTTTTTACCCTAGGCACGACATAGTTTTAGTCGGCGTCGGGTGCTGAGTCGGAGGCGGGTTGGCGGGGTGATGAAATATTTTAAATTAAAAAAATGGGGGAAATCAATCATCTCCCACTCCCAGTTCCTCTTGTACTTAGGGAACGCAACCCCTCCCCTCATCCTCTTCTTTTTTACCCAAATCGATCCTCGTGCGTCCGTTTTCAACGCCGATCGCCAGCGGATCGAGCTTCTGCTCATCGTAGGCTTCGTTCTACACCCGATGTTTTGGTGATCCGCCAACAGGTAGGTGATTTTAGTTTTAAAATCCCGGACCACATTTATGTGATTTTTTTCTTTAAATCTTCATAAGGGTTGATAGTTTGGGTCCTGAAGTTTCCGAAACATGTTTCAGATCTGATTTTGGAGCATCGGGGTGCTCCCGGGGGTTCCCGGAAGTTTTCCAGCTGAAAACCCGGATTCCGGCGGCGGCCATGGAAGAATCCGGCGAGGGCGGCGGCGGCGCGGTGGAATCCGGCAGGCGGCGCGGCGGTCCGGCAAGGTCGGTGCGGCGGTCCGGTCATTTTTCCAGCGAGCCAGCGGTGGTCCGACCAAAATATTCTGGGGGCTCTTCAAACCCCCGTAAAATGCATATCAAGAGTCTAAATCGCGAGCCATTTGCGGCGAGGCATTCCATGCATCGAGACGGACCTTTTGGGTTTATGTTGGAAATTTTATGAGTCGGGTTCATGGCCCGGGGCTATGAAACGTTAAAATAATAATAATAATAATTTATTGTTATTCATCTTCGACCAACCATAACTCCTTCCCTGAGTGTCCAAATGATGTGAAGTTAGTGGCATTGACTCCCAGATGGTACGGTGGACTTTTCAAGATAGTTTCCGGGTGTTGGGACTGAGAATAGGGTATGGGCCCCATGAGGTTGGGTTACGGTGTTTATAAAGTAACACAACTTTTTCTTTGGGTGTTTGTTTTGGACGAACGAGTAGTCGATCCCGTGTGTTTTTTGAGGGGATCACAATGTTGTGCTACGCTTGACGAGTTTCGGGATCGTGGTGTGGGCCCCGCCCGGGCTAGCTTTGGGAATAGTATCTTTTTCACCGGGTTTCCATTTTAGACAATCGAGAAGTCAATACTGTGTGTTTTTTCAAGGGGATCTTAGTGGTATGATCCGTTTGATGAGTTTCAGGATCGTAGTGTGGGCCCAACATGGGATAGCTACGGTGAATAGTGAATTTTTCGCTGATTGTCCATTTCAGGCGAGTAAACAGCCTATTCTATGTGTTTTTCCGCATGGATAGCAATAGTGGCCTCAGTATCAGCCTTGGTGGTGCGATGTGTGGCGTTGTTGTGGGTCGCTCGGGTTAGCAACGTTTGGACCAGTAGTTGTTGAGGGCACTCCCTTGGTTTGTTCCTATGAGGGTTCGTGCGGCATCACAACCCTAGCATTTGTTTTTGATCCTCTCAATGGGATGTTTAATATGTTATAGTTGTGGCATCCCTCCGGTGGGCCCGGAGAGGGATCCTCTAGCATCGTTTCCCCTAGATCGGGTTCTTGGTATCACTGTGACCACTTATCCACGAGCGAAAATCCCTGATCTAGTAGGTTAACCCCGTAGGGTTTGTGGAATCATCAGGAATATGATCCACTATTCAGTTGGTTGTGCTCAGTAGGGTTGTGGCATCGTCGGGTATATGATCCCCTACTCAGCATGAGAATTATAGTAGGGTTGCGGTATCATTGGTTATATGATCCCCTACTCAGTGTGTGGTTTCTGTAGGGTTGTGGCATCGTCAGTTCGATCCCCTACATCGCGAGTTATACCAGATCGGGTTCTGGTATTTTCATGACCACCTTTACGCCTGTGACGATCCTCTATCTGAGTGATGTGTTTCTATTGAGCGCCGGATTGGGTTGTGGTATCCCCAAGTGGATCCTGGGAGTGATCACCTATCTGTGAAATCAACGAATGCCAAATCGAGTTGTGGTATCCCCCAGCGGACCCTGTGAGTGATCCCCTATCTATGAGATCTTCGTATACCGGCGTGGGTTTTGGTATCCCCTTGTGGACCCTAGGAGCGATCCCCCATCTGAGGAGTTTGGTGTTTATGTTGTTTCAGTGAGTTTTTCTCAGTGACGATATCCGAGGAGCATGATCTCTTGGGTGATTGTCTGTGATGTTTGTGTGGGACTTGATGGAGTGTACCTCTCGGGCGAGTATCATCTTGGATGATAGTGATCATGGAGTGTGCTCTCTTGGTTGTGAACCATGGATGGTGTTGAGTTCGGTACCTCATGTGGCTTTGTGCGTGAGTTGAGTATATCAGGATGAACAAGGTGTATGCATGGGAATACACCTGGATTGAGATGACTAGTTGTGTTTAGCTGATGATGGTCACGATATGGAGATTATCTCTCATCTGGGTTTCCCCTGGCTGTGATGAGCATACTGTAGCCTTTCATTTTCTTTCTTTTTTTTTTGGGTTTTTGGGGTGCCTACTGAGTATTGTTATACTCAACCCTACATGGGATTTGCCCGCACACGTTTGTGTCTTGTGCAGACCACATGCCTTTCGACGGAGTCCCAGGAGGACCCAGAGCAGGCAGAGCTTAGTGAGTCGGTTTGACTAGGGTGATTATCGTATTTGTGCCAAGGAGCTTACAGGCAGGTGTTTTGGCAGTGTTTTTCCTCCTTCTGAGTAGGTTGGACACTTTTGTAGTTTTCTTTTGGTGGGCCCTGTTTTGCCATTTTTTACTTATTTTGCACTATGGTTTGGGATAGATGAGTGCATGCATTTTCTTTTCAGTTTTATATATCTCTGCACTGTTTCATGGAGGTGTATGTGGGTGTGTGTGTGCAGGTACCTTAGGCTAATTCCTTCCTTGTGTGTGATAGCCTACTCGGCGCTAGATTCCATCCCCTGGCCTATTGGAGGCAAGTTTGGGGAGTCGCGACTTGATCCCTGTTGGGTCGGGTCGTGATAGATTGGTATCAGAGAAGGTTCCAAATTTGGGATCTCAGAGCATAGATGGTCTAGCTATGAGTTTGGTTTGGGTTGCATAGCGGTTGTGTTAGGATGTTTCAAGTACATCTTTCAGGCCAGGTAATCTAGTGTTGGTTTGGCGGCCGACGTATCCATTCACCAGGACTCTGAAAACCTTCTTTTCGACTCGGGACATTTTTACATTGGTCGCAGGGGAAAATAATGGGACATGCGTCATATAGGACTGGGTTTTGGGTTTCCCTTCTTCTCCGTGAGTCAGCTCACCAGATATACTCTCTAACTTTGGTGTGTCTTTAATGTATTTCAGGATGCCTCCACAATGATACCCAGTGAGGATTTTGTAGCGGGGTTGTGGTGACGATCTGCCTCATCTAGAGGCTGTGGACCCGGACGTCGGTTCTGAGGCTAGACCTCCAGGTGGTCCGCCAGTTGAGCCACCACCTGTCGAGTAGCTGGTTGTGTCGGTAGTGCAGGATGAGGTTGCACGCCGGCTGAGTGCACTGCACGAGTTCCAGAGGCAGCGACATCTGAGATTCTGGGGTGATCTAGATACTTAGGCAGCTGATGACTGGCTTGAAGCAGTAACCTGAGTTTTTTTCTAGTGACGACACATCCAGATCAGATGGTGGTCCTAGCGGCGATCCTTCTGCATGGTTCGTCCGGGCGATGGTGGAGCCGAGTGACACAGTCTCATGACAAGGAGATTCTCACGTGGTCCGAGTTCGAGAAGCCCTTCTGGGAAGAGTAATATCCGTTGACGCTGAGGTCAGTGCGGATTCAGGAGCTTCTACAGCTTCGGCAGGAGGGCATGAATGTGTTGGAGTACTCATCAAGGTTTACTGACCTGTCACGCTACTCCCTTGATATGGTTCAAGTCCTATTCATTAGGGCTCAGACCTTCGAGTAGGGTCTACACAGGGATATCTGGGAAGGTGTGGTTTCCCTGTGTCAGCCCACCTATGATGGATTGCTGGAGCAGGCCCTTGTGGTGGAGAGCATTCTGTCCGAGCAGATCCTGCCTGTATGTGTTGGGCACGCGAGAGTTGAGACTTCGTTAGTAGGATTAGCATCTAGTTGTCAGCGGAAGGTGCAAGGGTCATGACGTGGCCAATGTTTCAGGAGGAAACCCTGGGATGGAGGATTTGAGGCTCAGGGCTCGCAGGTCGGTTTTGGTCAGCCGCAGGAGAGGCGGTGTTACGCTTTCGACGGTCGGGGACATCTTGCTAGAGATTGTCTGACCCGTCGTGCTACTGAGAGGGAGCCAGTCGATAGACTACCTTTGCAGAGGCAGCATCTCGAGTAAGGAGATCTACAGGGCGGCGGATGTGGACACGAAGCTGGTGCAGCAACAGGAGGTGCTAGGTAGTATCAGCTTCCACCACCCCCACCCCTGGGTGGTCATCACCAAGCTCAGGGAGCTGGTGGCTGAGGGAAAGGGCAGCTGCATGCCCTAGGGGAAGTTGACCTTGAGGCTCCGCGGATAGATAGAGGTATGCCTTGTGTCCTTTCTACTTTCTTCATTAGATTGTTAAACACTGTTTAGTGGTACTCTTCCCTTTCTGTTGCTTGCTCAAGTTTTGTTCAGTGCGTTGGTAAGACCCTATGTGGGTTTTTTCGGCGTGCTTCAAATGCATGAGGAATAGGGATCCTTCCCCCACCGAGACGTGTTTTTGTGATGTGATTAAAATCGTTTAGGCGAGTCAGTGCTGCCCAAAGTGGATAGTGTTGAGATGTGGTGAATGAGTCCCTCTGACTTATGTGTTCCGGAAGGGGTGTTTATTAGCCAGCTCATTGGCGTGAGAGACCCAGTTGAGAGTCCAGTTTCATTCATTGTACTTATGGGTTTTTAGGGACGGACTGTTCTTGGGGGGGGATGTAGCGACTCGATTTTTGGCCTTGTCAGACTTTGGAATTTTCCTATTAAAAAATCCAGATCTAGGCGCGAAGACGGCGTGCGATTCTGAGGCCCAGTGTTCCCGGAATTAATTATATAAAAATATTATGTATTTTGATACTATGCATGTGGTGGGGGTGTGATATCTCCTAAACTGTAGCTTAGAACAAGAATATGAGGGCATAGTTGAATATGGAATGTGCCGTTTACACTAGGTGGGGTGTTAACTTTGCGGGCGCGGGCCTATTGTGAGAAAAGCCACCAGGGGAATTTTCATAAATAAGTGGAATTGTTAATTTATGAGTGACGGCTCGAATAACTAATGAACGAAGTCTCATATCACAATTCTTAGTGCGAAGTTGCGTTCAGAATGCCGTGTTTACACAAGGCGTGACATAGTTTTAGTCGGCGTCGGGTGTCGGGTTGGAGGCGGGTTGGCGGGGAGATAAAATATTTTTAATTAAAAAAAGTGTGGAAATCAATCATATCCCCCCCCCCCCATTTCTTCTTTGTATGCAGGAGATGAAATCCCTCCCCTCCTCCTCCGCTTCTTCTCCGGATCGAGCCCCGGGCATCCGTTTTCAGCGCCGATCGTCAGCGGATCGAGCTTCAGCCCGTCGCATGCATCATTCTGCACCCGAAGCTTCGGAAATCTTCCAACAGGTAGGCGGATTGAGTTTTAAAATATCGGACCCCATTTATGTGTTTTTTTTCAAATTTTCGTAAGGGTTGTATAGTTTTGGTCTCGAGGTTTCCGAAACATGTTTCGAATCTGATTTTGGAGCACTGGGGTGCTTCAGGGGGTTCCTGGAAGTTTTTTGGTAGAAAACCCAGATTCTAGTGGCAGCCATAGCGGAATTCGGCGAGGGCTGTGGCGGCGTGGAGGAATCCGGTAGGCGGCGTGGTGGCACGGCAGTCTAGCCAGGTCAGCATGGCTGTCCGGTCAGTTTTCTAGCGAGCCAGCGGTGGTCCGTCCAGAATATTCTTGGAGCTCTTTAAAACCCCCTAAAATGCATATCGGGAGTCCAAATCGCGATCCATTTTCGGTGACACATTCCTTGCATCGAGACGGGCCTTTTGGGTTTACTTTGGGAATTTTATGAGTCGATTTCATGGCCCGGGGCTACAAAATGATGAAATAATAATAATATTTTATTATTACTTAGCTTCGACCCACCATAACTCCTGCACAGAGTGTCCAAATGATGTGTCGTCAGTGGCGTTGAGGCCCTGATGGTACAATGGACTTTTAAGATTGTTTCTGGGTGTTGGGAATGAGAATAGTGTGTGAGCCCCACGAGTTCAGGTTCTGGTGTTTACGGAGTAATGCAACTTATCCACCGGGTGTTCGTTTTAGACGAATGAGTATTTGATCCCATGTGTTTTTTCAAGGGGATCACAATTCTCTGCTCTGCTTGACGAGTTTTAGGATCATGGTGTGGGCCCATCCCAGGCTGGCTTTGGTGAATAGTACCTTTTTCATTGGGTGTCTATTTTGGAAGATCGAGTAGTCGATCCCGTGTGTTTTTTCCGAGGAGATCACATTGGTATGATCCGCTTGATGAGTTTCGGGATCGTAGTGTGGGACTCAAACGGGCTACCTATAGTGAATAGTGAATTCTTCACTGGTTGTCCGTTTGGGTGATTAAACAGTCTATCCTACATGTTTTTCCGCATATATCGCAATGTTGTCCTCGGTATCGGCCATAGTGGTGCACAGTGTGGCGTTGTTGAGGGTCGCTCAGGTTGGCGAGGCTTGGACCAGTAGTGGTTTAGGGCACTCCCTTAGTTCATTCCTATAAGGGTTCGTGCAGCATCACAACCCTAGTTTTGGTTTGTGATCCTCTCGATGGGATGTGTAATCTGTTAGAGATGTGGCATCCCTCCGGTGGGCCCGAAGCGGGATCCTCTAGAATCGTTTCCCCTAGATCTAGTTCTTGGTATCGTTGTGACTGCTTATCCATGGACGGAGATCCCCTATCTAGTAGGTTAACCCTGTAGGGTTTGTGGCATCATCGGTAATATGACCTCCTACTCAGTGGGTCGTGCTCAGTAGGGTTGTGGCATCGTCGGGTATACAATCCCCTACTGAGCATGAGGATTATAGTTGGGTTGAGGTATCGTTGGTTATATGATCCCCTACTCAGCGCGTGGTTTCTGTAGGGTTGTGGCATCTTCAGTTTGATCCCCTACATCGCGAGTTATACCAGATAGGGTTTTGGTATCTTCGTGACCACCTTTAAATGGGCGACGATCCTCTATCTGAGTGACGTGTTTCTATCGAGTGCCATATCGGGTTGTGGTATCCCCCATCATATCATGGGAGTGATCCGCTATCTGTGAGATCTACGAATACCAGATCGGGTTGCGGTATCCCCCAGTGGAACTTGGGAGTGATCCACAATCTATGAGATCTTCGTATTGTGGTGTGGGTTCTGGTATCCCCTAGCGGACCCTAGGAGCGATCCCCCATCCAAGGAGTTTGGTGTTTATGTTGTTTCAGCGTGGTTTTCTCAGTGACGATACCCGAGGAGCATGATCTCTTAGGTGAGCGTCTAACTTGTTTATGTGGGACTAGATCGAGTGTATCTCTCCAAAGAGTGTCATCTGGGATAACAGTGATTGTGGAGTGTGATCTCCTAGTTGTGAACCGTGGTTGGTGTTCAGGTCGGTACCTCATGTGTCTTGGTTCATGAGATGAGTATATCTGGATGAAAAAGGTGTATGTATGGGAATACACCCGGTGTGAGCTGACTAGTTGTGTTTATCTGAGGATGGTCAGTATATGGAGTTTCTCTCTCATCTGGGTTCCCTCAGTCTAGGATGAGCGGATGGTTGCCTTTTAGTTTCTCTATTTTGTTTTGGGTTTTTGGGTTGCCTACTGAGTATTGTTATACTCACCCCTGCATGGGATTTTCCTGCACATGTTTGTGTCTTGTGTAGACCACAGGCCTTTCGACGGAGTCCCAGGAGGACCCAGAGCAGGTGGAGCTTATTGAGCGGGTTTGACTGGGGATTTTACCGGATTTGTGCCGAGGAGCATACCAGCAGGTGTTTTGGTAGTGTTTTTCATCCTTTTGAGCAGGTTGAACACATTTGTAGTTATCTTTTGGTGGGCTCTTTTTTTTCCTTTTGTACTTATATTGCACTCTAGTTTCGGATAGATGTGTGCATGAATTTTCTTTTCAGTTTTAGATATTTCTGCACTGCTTCATGGAGGTGTATGTGGGTGCATGTGTGTTGGTACTTTAGGCTAATGCCTCCCTTGTGTGTGATAGCCTACTCGGCGCTAGACACCATCCTCGGCCCTGTTGGAGGCGGGCTTGGGGAGTCGCGGCTTGAGCCCCGTTAGGTCGGGTCGTTACAGTTAAAAACACAAAAGTGTATCTAATCAGAATATCATTTACTCTGATATAAGATTTATTATAAAATTCAATCATTCAGAGTTTTTTTTATAATCATTCTTCTATTAAATATGGTTCATCAAATTAGAAAAGGATAATCATTCTCATTTGTTTGTTTTTATGTAATGCATGATTTTTCTCCACATTACCATGTAAAGGGTGGGTCACCTCGTGTCCCATATGTATTTCAAAAGTTATTTTTCCCGTCTCTCACCACCTCTTTTACTACTCAATCTGAATCTTTAGCATTCATATGATCCCTAGTACAAGACTTAGTATGCTGGCCACTGCTGATGAATTTTCAAAAAGGGATGCTATTAGAGAAATAATCATCAAGGAAACATGGTTTGTGATATTTCATTCATTATTGAAAATATTTATCATGTTTGTATATTGGGAAAATATTTTTTTTCAGAAATAATAATTTTAATTATATTACCCTAAGATAGTTAGAGAATTTTATGCTTCTGTTCAGGTTCTTTATAAAGATGATAAAGATTAAGGATCTTTTACTTTGTTTGGTGAAAATTTTAAACTTTCTTATGAACAAGTAATAGAGTTATTGGAAGTAACTTTTAAGGTTAAATTATATCTCCATTCTCACATAATTCCTGAAATGCTTGTGATTTTCGTGAAATAAAATGGATAAGAAACTATTTTTACAAATTTGGAGAAATTTATAAATGTTTCAAACCTAACATTAGAATAATGAGTCATAAATTAGTGGATTTAGGGTTATCTAATTATGAGTAAATGTGATGGGTATACCCTTAAATTACTAGATATTTTTGTGTTGTAATTTCTGATGAATAATCGGTATATAAACTTAGTAAATTTTGTGTTTCTAAAAGTAGAACCAATCAATAGGGCATCAATAAAATCCATGATTCTAATGTTATCTTGTTTTCTAGATAGAATGTTATTGAATTTCATGGAATTTTTCAGTATTACAAATCAAAAATATCTTATGAGGGAAAATATTTCCCTAATTTCAGAAGAGACGTTATTAGGTATGAAGTTAATTTTTAATGAAAAGATAAAGAAATTCGTTGATAAAATGGAAAACCCCCAATCAGTTGCTCAACATTAAATAGAGAAAGAACCACATAAAAAAATAGAATGTATGAATCATCACGACCCAAAAAAGAAAAAAAACAAAAGAAAATTTATGATGATGAGTTCAAGAAACTCGTGGAACATAAGGCATAGAAGAAACCTAGTAATCGTGAATTTGGTCTTGATACGGATGATAAAATGGCCATGAAAATTAAAATGGTAGATCAATTTAAGGAATCTAAAAAATAAATAAAGAAAATAAAATGTTTATGGAGGATACAATGGTAAATATTTTAATGAAATATGTTGAAAAATATTGAAAAAATCTTGTTTTATCCATTTCTCCTTTATCTGTGGTGCAGCCTGCTCAAGAGTCTAGAATAATTCCTCATACCAATACAATTATTCTTTATGTCCTTTTTTAGTTTATAGAAACTTTATTTGTGCCTTAAATTTCTCCAATAAAATGTTAAAAATGTAAAGGTATAGAAATAGTATAATAAGTTGACAAATCATAACCCAAACAAGTTTATAAGGTACTTGAGGAAGAAAAAAATCTATTAAGAATGATGGAAAATGAGTTCATAGAAGTGTGTGGTAGTCGGAAAATAAATTTTAAGTAGAATAAAAATATTGGGGGAAAAGAATAAATATAAGTGCAAGAAGAATAATAAGAATATGAATAAAGGGAATAAAAATAACTAGGAACTGAAACAGATGAAGAAATCATGGATAAAAATTCATTAGAGTCTTCTTTAAAATCAACTATATTTCTTTCTATAACAGATAAAAACCCAGAGTTATAAATTTCATAGTTAGTTAAGTCTTAATCAAAAGGAGAAGAATAAGATTAAAATTCTCTCATGAAATTATCTGATAACTCTATAACTGATAAAGAATGTGATTTTGAAAAAAATTTCTAAAAATGATGAATTTTATCAAAAAACATATAAAAGGGTAGTAGAGAACTAAGATTTTGGCCTATCTAGGCCACATGTTTTTGAGTTTCAATAAGATTCATCATACTCTTATGAAATATAGTCACAAAATAACATTGATTATATCTTCATAATTTGGAAACAGTTATGTGATTCGATAACGTACCCTCTTAACATTGAGTCCATCTGTAGACAAATAAAGAAATATATGAATGAAAAATCCAAATAGTTTAAGATGTTAACTGAAAATTTCATCCAAAATGAATCAGAAATTAAGAATTTAAAAACTAAAAAAATGAATCACAATAGAAATTTCAAACAAATGATTAGATATTATAGAAAATTTTAAAATGATTTGAAATACCACGAGGATTAGATAATAGAAGTAAAGAAAGTTTCTATTCATACTGTTGATTCATTTGAAAAACATTATTTGAATGTTTCTAATTGACTGATGGTTGTTGAAGAGTTCAAAGACATGACTAAAAATCGGTATAAGTGGGTCAATGTTCTCAATGAATGGGTTCACAAGTTGGAAGTAGACAATATCAGACTTAAATATTTTGAAGATGATTTGTTTCTTTAAGGGAATAGAATAAGAAAGCCAGTGAGAAGGTTGAAATCCTAAAGGTATAAGTTAAAACACAAACTATGGTGGAATTTTTTTTGAAGATTGAGTCATTATAAATTGCAGCTAAGAAATATCATAATGATTTAATGAAGTTAAAGGTGATCATCAAGAAAAATTATATGAAAGAATGAATTTTTTGTATCAATAATTTATGTAATTAAACACTTCTTGTATTAATGTTTAATGTGAATGACTTTTTTCCAAAATATTATATGTCAAAATGTTTTCCAATTTCATTTTTAGATGTATGTTCATTCTTTAATTTATTTGTTGAATAATTAATACACATATAATTGTTTTATATGGTATGATTTTATAACATTACAAGAGGTTATATACTTACCCTACTATTTTTTTAAATCAAAGAATTGGAGATGTTTTGGGATGTTTTTTAGAAACTTTGGGGAGAAGTTTTGGGAATTTTTTTAAGTGGAGGAATTTCATTAAGGGGTGAATCTTTCTAGGTAAGACTATTTATTAAGGGGGAATTCAAAGTTAAAATTTCTATCATATCATAAATAAGTCATAATTTAATAGGGAGTTAATATATTATAATAGAAGACCTATTTCTATAAATATTCTCTTTGATGGTCATAAAATAATAAAGGGTTGTTAGTATTTCCAGGTTAATAATTTTTCATTTTCGGTATGGTGTTGTGTTCTTTCCAAAAAGGGTGATATTTTTTAGTCGAAAGTTTCTATTTCTACTTTTCCTTTTATTAATTTTGAAAATCACAAATACATTCTTAAAACACTATTTTACTAACTGTATATACCCCAAGTGTTTTATTATGTTATTTTAGAGAACATATTTTTATATTAAACATATAAATAGTTCTAATATATAACCTATATAAAAATCTATTACTCAATCTGATCCATCAAACTAAAGGTGTTTCTAATACATAATATCAACTATATTTCTAACCAGTAATTAGACCTATGTAATTTCTATCAAATTGAAAATTTTCATGACCATCAAAAAGTCATGATCATCATACTGACATTATTACAAATAAATGAGATATAAATTTCATTAAAATATCTGATTGATAATCAATAGTATTGGTCATCAGATTGTAAAAATTTTATAATCAGAATATATATATTTGTTTTTATCATAAAAAATACTTTAATAGAAGTATATTGGTGCAAAACAATACGACGTCAGACAATAAAATTCTTAGCTATTAAGATCATGATCTAGATCATTATAATCTATCAAATTGAAAACTATCTGAGGATATTGCAACCAACTCATAAATATGACCATTTTAGGATTGCCTGTAAATATAAGTTAACTTGAATACATAGGATCTTATGCTATTTCACAACTCAATTTGTCTGAATATTTCTTTCCATGAAGATGTCATTCATAATATTTGTAATATTTTAGAGATTTGAAATTATAATAAATTTGAGTGAGGATTGTAAATTCCATAGAACACTTTTCTTTTTTATTTTTTTATTACTGATCATGGTACAGATTGAGGGATTCCATAGATAGGAATATGGGTGAATCTAGACCATCTAATTGAGGTCTTCTGAGTCAAGGAATACAGAGATGGGTCATCATATCGAGGGCTTCCATAGGCATGAGAGATAGATCTATTCTGACCATAATACCGAGGAATATACTATTAAGGAATGAAATAGCTTTACAATTGTTATTGAAACTCTAGATATCTTTAGTCAAGATTTCGGACTTCCTTAACTCTTAAGGTTAAAGAGTCAATTATTTTATAAATCTTGTAAGTCAATCTAACAATTGTAAGCTTTTTTATTTATTGTTTATTCAAGTTTTACATTCATTTTTCATATAAAATATAAATTTAAATTTTAGATATCATTATATTAATACTTTTATGAGACTCTCTATGAGATTGATAAAGACCATGATATATCAAATGATTTCATGTTTCAATTATAACACCCTGATCATTAGATAATAATTGATTTTGATCCCATTAATTGAAGAGGTGTTATCTTATTCATTTTTAAAATGTTTTAACTACAATTCAACCCCTTATTATAGCCTTTGTATACTCTTATAATCAAACAAAAGTGTTGTAAATAAGTGAAGGAATGAGTGCCCATTTATAATTGAGGTGAGGGAAACTTTTGGAATTTTTCAAATTATTAAAATATAATAAGACAATTCTAGATCCAAATGATTCCAAATGGACCATAAATGCATAGGGGTGTCATTTTTAACCCTATATTATCCACTTTATTTTTATGTAATATTTTTATTTTTAAAATAATTTAATAAAATATTGATCTCATAAATATTATTGTTATCAATTTTGATACTATTCATTTCTTTGATGTTAAAAAACATTAAGACAATAAGTAAAATTCTAGACAAATATTTTATTATAGCATAAACATGACATGGTCATCTAGTATATTCTTGTATCACATTAAATATCTCAAATTATGTTACTTTAAATATTTTTAATATTATTTATTTCATTATTTCATTAATCAAATAATTACTACATCAGTGTTGGGTAATAATTTAAGTTAATTATCTATTCAATAAAATTTAAAAATAAATTACCATAAAAATCATTTATATTTCAAAATTATATTTATTTTCAAATATATAATCTGGATGACTCCAAATTAAAATTATTAAACTTATTGAAAACAAGAGGGTGACATGTTATCCATTTCATTAAATAAAATACTATAAAGGTTAAATTCATATCAAAGTGTCTGAAAAATATCATAAATTTTATCCTTGGATATGAAGGGTTGATATATAATCATAAAATTATATTTATATATGTTTTTGGATCATTTAATGGGTCTTATCATTTTATTTTTAACTTAAATTACCTGAATCACCCTTTACCATTATAATAAAATTAATAAACTTACTATTCATATTTGAACAATATAAAAGGGGAATATTTACAAAATTGAAACCCACAATTAAAAAAAATTGAATCCAATTTTCAATATTAAAAATACATAATTTGATGAATTTAATTTAAAATTAAATTGGAAAACCCCTATAAAAAACAATTTTCTTGAAAAATAAGTTCTTAAGTCAAAAAATGTACTTATACCAAAATTAGGTAAAAGGAAGAAGAAAATTTAATTAATTAGATTATAAATAATGAAATATTACCAAATTTACTTTGATATCAAATTAAAATAATAAAGGTACACTTTATTTTAAATAAAATTGTTGTTTTATAAACATCGTTATTTTTCACCATTCACCGGAAAATCAATATTTTCTTAAAAAATACCAAAAATTAACCCTAAGGTAATTTTATTGTGATGATTTAAAAAACATATTATTTTTATAAATAAAACATATAAAAGTTTAATAAATATATTATAATATTCACTCATAAAAAGAAAAAAACCCCATTTTTGAAGAAAACATATTTTAGAAGAAAAAAATGACTTTACTAAATATCATGTTCTTATTCACAATGCACTAATTAATATTTAAAAAATAAGTAGAAAAAATATGTGTTTCATAATGTGGTTAATACTATTTATTCCCTCTAATTTAATGGATAGATTATAATGGTCATATTTTGAAAATAATATTTCATGATTCATATAGGCTCAGTGTTGTGTGTCGTATACAGTATAAAACATAGTCTTATTTTAAAATATTGGTGTTATAAAATATGTCTTCTTACTTATAAGATTAATAGAGAATAAATAATTATGATCTTCAACTAATATCTCCTTAAAAATTTTTGTGGAATGAACACATACACAGTTCCTAAAACTTTTCATTCCATCACAATAAATGTTGATGTCTGGAACATTTCTCACCTTCTTTTATAGTTATACAACTTACTTTTCCATCTATTTAATATTTACCAAGATAGATAGTAGAACAGCCTTTTGTGAAAGAAAATATTCTCCCCATTCCATCACTATTTCTATATCTATCCTTTTCAAATCGAAAACTATTGGATTTTTTGTGAACTTCATCATAGATAAGCTAGCATGATCGTACCCCCTTTTTTCCTTCTTAGGGTGGTAATGTATTTATTAGTCATAATCTCAAATCAACTCCAATTATATTATCTTGTGTATATTTATCTCTTTTTGAGTGAAAATTCACATTAAACCTTTACAATTAATATATATGTCACATATTTGTCTGTGAAGGTAACACATCTATATCTTTAATGAAAAATTTACCATATCTAACTCTGAATCATTAATTAGGAAATTTTTCTCATTGATATTCAATATTCATTAAGCATAAGACGTTACCATATATGTTTTCATGAAGACATGTAATATTATGTTACTCTTCTAGCATGTATATTTTTAAAATTATCATTGTTTTTATTTTTTATTATCCAGGTAGGTCCAAGAATAAAATGGGAGGATACCTATAATGGTTAAGTTGTAGATTTTTTTGAATTTTTGGCACAAAAACAAATGACTCTATAGACTATTAAATAATTAAAAGTATTTTAATAGGGTTATACAACATGTAACTCATAAATAAAATAAAATCCATTTTTAATTAAAGGGTATTGGATTTATCAGCGATTATGGGAGTTGACAATTACACGACATGTAGTTGGGTAACACATCATGTAAAATACGAATGACTATTTTTAAGTGGGAAGCCTGGTTGATGTTTCTTTGGTTTGTCCCCTGGGATCCCTTTCTCTTGACCTAGATCCTTCCCAAGGATATTTTAGGGTTCCTCCGACCCATTTGGGTTTTTTTATTTGGTGATTTATCCTCATTTTGATCATTATGTCACATACTAGGTGTAATTCTTGGATCTTTGTAATGATTGTTCATTGTTGTTTTCAGATTAGTGGGTATACATTCTTGAGGTATGTCGATTTCCTCCTTTCTTATAACCCCTTTTTCAATATTGAATTTATATTGATATTTGGATTGGATACAAGTTTTTCCAATGATGTTTTTTGGATACATTGTTGGTGGATCTATTTGTCGGCATGTGTGACCTGAGTTTTGGGGTAGGTGGATCCGTCTCTAGCATATGTTTTATAAACCATATTATTTTATCTTTATAAATTGATTCATAAATAAATTTTAATGGAATTGGTATTATTGTTTGGGTGTTTTGAAATGGGATTTTGAAGAAAATTTGTTTTTCCTTGTTTTTTTATAAATGGAAGGAAAATGGGTATTTTTAAAGCATTGAATGATTTCTAAAAAGGTTCGCATCAGTTACCTTGGGTATGAGGGGGAAGGTTTAGCTTTAGGTCACCGTCCATTGGGTGGGTTCACTTTTTGGGTGTTCCTATTGTCCAAAAGTGTATATTATTGGATCTGGGAATGTATATTATGTTTGTATTTCATGGGTTGGTGAGTCTCCCATGTCTTGGAGTGTAGATAATTTTCTTCCAGTACCATAGTGAATTAATCATAGATATTTGGGTATGAGTAGTATACTGACTTACCTGTTGTATTCATTAGTGTTTTGATACCTATGATGCAACTATTATTCTGTATTTCATGGATTTTTACAATTTTAGCCTTGATATTCATGTTGATTCTTGTGAAAGATGATATAAAAAAGTGTTCTTTGGAATTTATATACATAATTTTGTTTTATAACTATGAAAAAATTGAATTGCTTACAATTTTTTCAATAAAACTACCTTACTTCATATTGTTCTATATTTTATTTGAAATGATAATATGAGAATTGTTTTATGAAGACTTGATATGGAACACCTGGTTGGGATCCTATTGATCCTTTTAGCTCACAAGCTATTCACCCCTTTAGCGGTGCGTTGAAACATGAATGTATTTGGATGTAGGGAAGTAAAGGTACTATAATGAAGCGTCAATTTTCCATTTCATATGAGTTAAGTAGTTGGTAGTGATATGGTGGCAGGACTCCTACATTATCAAGTATAGTAGTTTCTTATTTTAGTTTTCCTTTTCTATTCAACTTGTCTCTTTGAGTTTCAAACTACTTTAGCAGTTGTTTTGTTTCCGCTAACTTATTACAGTTATGGAACCAATATATATCAATATTCCACTATTTCTATCTACATTTGGTATATTTATATATGTTTCCATGATTTTTTTTCATGTTGGGTGAAATAGTTCCCTGGGTGTGTTTTTTGATGTACGGTTGATTGTCGCTAGCCCGTTCGGATCGGGAACACCCTTCAGTATGAAACAGATCTGGTTGGGGGACATGTTTGAGGGTAATTATGGTTTTTTCTAAACTATATAAATCCCAGTCCCTTATTTCATGCATCACTATAGATTAAAAATCCTTCTCTAATGTATAGTTGTGTAATCACTGGTGTGTTGACTAACCTTCTCTTCATTTCATTGAACTTTTACTCACATTCATCTATCCAATGGAACTTGTCTCCATACTGAGTTAACATGGTCAGTGGATTTGAAATTCATGCGAGAGTTTCCACAAAGTTTTAATAATGTAATGCAAACCTAATAAAACTATGTATCTCTGTCACTATGGTTGGTCCTGGAAATTTTTCAATAACGTATGTCATTGATATTTTCAAATATATACCCAAACATGAGATTATATAGCCAAAAAATGAAACCTTTTATAACCAAAATTTACACATGGTAAATTATTCATATATATTATCCTTCTTTAGGGTACTAAGTACAATCATCAAGCAGTCTTTATTCTCTTCCTTGATCATTGAATATATAATAATATTATCTATAAATACTACCACAAACTGATAAAGTTAATCTATAAATACATTATTCATTAAATCCATGAATATAGTTGTGTAATTAGTAAGGCTAAATGGAATGAATATAAATTTATATTTTCCAAACATCATACATAAGGATGTATTGGGTATGTCTTCACTTTTGACCCTCAATTGAATGTATCCAAATCGAAGATCAATCATTGAAAAATATTGAACTCCTCATAATAGATCAAAAAAATCATGTATATAGGGAAAATGAAACTTTTTCATGATTGTGATATTGTTATGTTTTTAATAATTAACATAGATTCACATCGATCCATATTTATTCCTAACAAAAAATAACAGGTTCACACAAATATGATGCACTTGTTCGAATAAATCCTTTCTCAAGATTCATATGGAGTTACTTATTCAATTCCTAAAACTCAATCAGGGATATTACATATGGAGTCTTTGAAATATGTTTAGCACTATGTATGAGTTCAATTTAAAACCCAACATCATATTTTAGTGGATTTATATGAAAATATTTTGGAAAAACATTATCAAACCCTTAGAAAATAGGCATGTCATTGATGTTGATTTTCTCCCCAACCATCGGAGATAAAAACACCTTTTATATAAGAATCAAGACCCATATAATGGATATAATTTCAATTGTAAGTCCATATTTATCATCTCATTGATAGATGATCATAGGTTGATTTAAAATATTAAATGTGACTTACATTCCTCATAAATTGATGTGGGTTTATGTAATGTAAAATTATCCAAAAATAATATAACGTCAAATGCAACTAGGGGAGAATAATGAGATTTTTAGGAAGCACATTCCCAAAATGTCAATAATAGAAGAATCATATACATGTGATGATATCATTATACCATTAGGATTTTTAACCACTTCTTCAATATCTAATCACCAGGGTGGAACGTTGATACCCTTAAAATTTTAGATATAAAAGAGTTGGTAGATCTAGAATCAAATAAGACATTAATAGATCTATAGTGAATAGTAAGTATACATTTCACCACTTTATTATTGTACCCCACATCATTAGTAGTGATTGCAAGATATTTACCTTTTTATCTATTATTAAGAGGTTATTGATGTATATCATCATCATTAACCATCATATTTGAGTACTGGTGAGAAATGTCCATACTCCTTTCATTTGAAACAATAGTGTGTGGTTGGTACATTCTATAGTAATTTCTCACCATAATTAGCTAATATCCCATTCCTACCACTTTATCATTTAACCACCCAACAAACTACCTTCATACACTTAAAACATTTATCGACCCCTTTAACAAAATATCCAACATGTATCATTCCACACAATAAGCATAATGGAAGATCATCTTCTTCTCTCCATGTTTTTTATAATTTCCTTTTAATTCCATATTTCTTTTATTACCAAAACTCTGATATTGATGGGTAACTCCAATACTTATCTCCACCATGATCAAACATAAATTTATTTCATCATATCTACTAATTTCCCTCATATATAATACCCTTAATAGAATTTTTTATAATTTAATGATAGGTCGAACAACCTTACTTTTTGGTTGGATGTTAATTCAAGAAGTTTACCTCATAAGTATTGTAATATTTAACTCATAGGTACTAACAGATTCATCATACTTCATATTTTTATCAATGAATTACTTCTCTATTTTCATACAAAGAATATGTGGAAATTACTTATTGAAAAATAAGCTCCTAAACTCATCTCACACTATGGAGTTAATTTCATCCCATTTCATTGTGTTCTTGATAAAATTACACCATTGATCTTTTTCACCTTCCAAATGATAAAGATATAAAATAACGTTTTCATGTTTCAAACATAAAATAATAAAAAATATCCTTTCAGTGGAAATTATCCATTTTTTAGAAACTAGTGGATTAAGGGATCCACTAAAATAATGTCTTTTTTATCATAATGCACTTAACAAAACATTATTCCATCCTTTTCTCATTTGGAGCCCCAAAATGAATCATATATTGAGAATGTTTCATAAGAATAATAATAATAATATTTGTTCCATCTCCCATAAAATTTGGTTACTTAAGAAGGAAACTATTTCATTCTATCAGATTAAGTATTAACAAGGTTCTGTTAGGTTCTATCCATTTAATAAACCCAAAAATAAAAGCATGAGAAACAATAATCATAGTGGGAATCCACATAATCATTAAAAATCATTTTTTTGATATATGAATCAAGAAAACAACTTTTCAATCTGTGACACATTATGTTTACCCTAGGTTATTCAAGGCCATCATCTATTAAAATCATTAATAATAGCTTATAAAGAAAATGTAAATTAACCCAAGCATATGAACTGGGAGTGTCAAACCAGATTCATAGTAAAGGAACACTCACTTTCCACTAGAATTATGGTTGAGATATACTCAAAAACTTTTTCGTGGATATTACCCCTAGATGGGTCTAATATAAAATAGAATACACTTTTAGTATCCACATAGAGTCATTTTTCTATTAAAAACACAATCCTTTGTTCTAAATAACTTAAGACGTTCTCCAATACTTAGGATTATCCAAAGGGTTCTCACTAAATTTTTCTCATCCATGTTTCCAAAGGAAACTAAATATTTCTCTGATACCCACTATAGTGACTCATAATTTTCCATCAAAAATATTACATATTTTTATACGAATATATAATGCATAACATTATAGTCCATTACAAAATCATATATATCTAGTTCCTTATGAAACATGGTTACATAAAAAACCTGTTCATAAGAGATCTAAATCATCTCCCACTATGTTCATCATAATTATAATCCTTCTAAGGAATATATTACTTAAAACGTTTCTTCATAGACTAGAAAATGGAAACATAATAAAAGGTGAAATCAGATGCATAGTAAGAGTAAATAAGAGAGATATTAATTATCACTTAAATATAACATGAGAATAAGTGTATGAGAACATGATATTAACATTTAAATACCATAAGCTACATATCATATATCATAATCTTTGGTCAAGGAAAAATGCCTTACATGTTCATAAGACATGAATCCTAAAATAATAAAATAACATATTCCATGACAGCATAACATTGACATAAGACATAATTTTTTATTATACACATAAGCATATAAAATGATTTACATAATTATGTATCACTACCAAGACTATAATAATGGATTGGGTTCACTCCCCATTCCATCAAATAATTATTCAAGCTTTACTCCCAATATAATAACAGTGGATAGAGACCCTTACTAATCTAGGTTCACTCCCTATTCCAGTACATATTACCTCATGAGATGTCAATTTTTACCCTATCCAATGGAGGGATATATAATTATATTCCCACCCATCACATAATTAAAATATTAAAAATATATGGCACAAGATCATAAAACATTAATCATATCATAACCCAATGAAATGAAATAGGTTTCATAAACATTTCATCACATGATCAAACATTAACCCATGGAAAAGAAATGTGTTTCATAATGGTTTTATCATAACCTAATTAACTTTTGGGAAAGAAATAGGTTTCATAGAATCGTCCATAAATCATCATCATAATCAATCAATGAAATTAATGTGGATAGTATCATTACATCATATCTATATTGACTAAAAATAACATAAAAGGATCTTATTATAGATTAAAAATGTCTTTAAAAGTTCACTGGAACATTTCTTGAGGAAAATACACTTTTCACTATGAAATCACCAATTAAAAATCATAAAAAAATTGAAAATAAACATGTAAAAAAATTCATAGAAAAAACCTTGGAAATTTTTAAAATAAGATTAAAATAATTGAGCTTTTATGGTGATGGTAAATTCTTTTCAAGTCATGTACATTAAATTAAAGATTCCTTTCAAATTTTTGTTAAAAATTAAAAAGTAACTCATTCAAAAAATGGTAGGGAGATTCCTTTTAAAGAAAATTAAGAATTAAATCATGGTAAAATATGCTTTTAAAACTCATAGGAGAATAGTAAAAACAATATTAAAATCATTTTTAGAAAACTTTAATATAGAAGAAAAATGATTTTTGACAGAAGAGATAAACAAATTAGATTTTCCATAAAATCATTCTCTTATTCTCTTGATTTCATGGAAAGAGAAATATAAAATAAGAAAAGTAATATCTTTAAATAGCTAGAGGATAATAAAATTCATGGTTTTATTTATAGGTAAATATGAAATTTTCATCAATGGAAACTTAATAATAAAAATTCCTCGTAAATAATGAGATTGTAACATAAATCTCTTACCCTGATTTCAACATTCTTTGAAATATATTTAACCTTATATTTAATAAATTAAAATTTATTATTATATATTATAGAGTAATTTAAAAATATATAATAAAATTTATAATCAACTTATAACTTTTAAACACCCATTTATTAATAACCAAGAATATTCAGCATCCAAGAAATACTGACCTTCAAATTTATTACAAAAAAGTAAACAATCAGAGTCAGGTGTTATAAGAATTTTTATAAAGGTGGGAGTAGTTTACACCCCTCTTATCCACATTAAATATGGATACACAAAAATTTGTAGTCTTAAAGGCCCACATCAGTCTCATATCTATGATTTCTATCAATGATAGGATATCTTCCACTTGATTAGCTACTCTATAAACATCCAAGATAATAAAATTGATTTTTTTACATGACTAGCACAATCAATCAAATGAGTGAGGAGTCTCTAAGTAACATTACCAGTTTTCAATTTCAATGATTTAATAGGGAGTTCAGATTCGTATTCAATTCAAAAGGAGTTCCAATTATAAAACATAGCATTCATGATGGCATAAATTAGTTCCCATAATTCAGCCTCATATGCCACACCAATACCAATGTAAGGTTGATATAAAATGTTGAAAGAACCATGATGGGTGTGAAAAAACCTCCATAAACTGATGGGATCAGTATCCTAGAGGCTGAATAGTATACATTGACTTTTATCCATGAGGGAATTGGAGGGATCAAGGGACCATATTTTTGAACTAGTGTATTCCTAGGCATTCCATAAATGCCCAACATTTTTAAAATGTTAAGTTCATCGGTATTTTTTCATTGATTCAACCTATAAACTTGATGTGTCCTGAAGCCCTCTATGCAATGTGATGAATCCCTCATGGAAGGAAGTTTATTGAATTTCTAAAATAAAATCATTTCTTTCTTTCCATGGAGTGAAAAAATAGAGGAAATGGAAATTAATAGTAGGTTGTGAACCTAGCCACTCAAACTGGATATGTAAATGAATACCATGAAATCTTCTAGATACATTTTTATAGATTTTAATATCAAAAGGTATTAAAATATAAAAACAAATCATGTGGGTAAATCTATATCCCAAGAATAGGTGTTGTATTCTCTCTTTATCCCAAAGCATAAGCAGCATGCTTAAGAAAGATTATGCCCATCCCTATTCAACTATTCAGGGGTAGGCAACCTGTTTTTTCAAACCTCTTATTAGAGATGGAATATTGAGGGATTGATGATGGGTATTTTAAATTTCATCATCCATAGTGGTGTCATGTTGGAGAAAACATGTTTCATTCAGCAGTACTCTCTTTCAATAAAGTATCTATTTCTATTGGTATACTATGTTAGTGTATTTGATTCAATGAAGGCTGTAAAGACCTGAAAATTCCATGTAATTTTTTTTAATTAAATGTGAATTTTAAATGTCTGCAAAAATTGATGGTAAGTGATTCTGAGTCCCAGAGTGCTCGGAATGTATTTCTGAACTTTTTTCAGGTACTTTCAGTAAACGTGCGAGTGGATTTTTATAACTTTTAAACTGGTGCTCGGAATAGAAATATGGGGGCACTGTTGAACTCACAGCACTAGTAGTTTCTTAAGGAGACCTTCAACTCGACCGCAGTAGGTCGAGGGTGGAAGTTAGTTTTTCACTTATTCATGAAAAAATAAAATAAAATAAAATTGTGTAACATTTTATTTTTATTTGAAACACCCGTGTGGATGTTAAGAGGTGGGGACCACCGGAACTAAACCTGTCATTTGAGTGTTGAGATGTGGGGACCACTGGAACTAAACCTCCCATGTGGGGTTAAGGAGTTGGGGACCACAAACCCAAAACCCGCAATTTGAATATAAGGGTGGGGACCACCCAAACCCTCCTAATGCGTGAAACCTCTTGAACTCCCCCTTTAATAAGGGAGGTGACCGTTAGGTTTCCCCAATAATTTTTATGCCAACATCAATCTAATTATGATGCCAGTTTAATTTGTGCCAACAATTAAATTGGGGAAACATATCATATTGGAGACCTTTTCTTTTTGGTGGAATTAGGGGAAGGGTTGGAAAAAAAAATTGGGAGAGAACCTTGGAGGAATTCTTCTTCTCCAACAAAGAACGCTCCTCCAACGAAGAAGCCCGACACACAACTTTGACTTCTTCCTCGAGGCATCCTCCAATGTGGGATGTATTCAATTGATGATCATCCTTCCCTCCTCATCGATTTCAACTACGAAGAACTGACGAACGAGCCCGGGATTGGAGGTGTGTAGTGGGCGCGACGAATGTCGACATCTTCAAATTCATTCTCTCGCCAACATCAACGAACCTAAGAGGTAGGGTGGTTGTTTTAATTTCGTCCACTTACCCATTCTTGATAATTCATCATTGAACCAGGAAGAGATTATAGCCGCTTGATACCACACTAATGCAGAGTGTGCGGGCCAAACAAACAGGGTATGACCTCTCCGAAAATCTTTTGTTTAATTGTTGTGTTCTTTGCGAATGAGGAGGACGGAAACCAACCTCATTGGGGCATGAGAACAGTGGTTGGCACCAACGTTGGCCACAACCAAGGCGATGATGCAACGACACCATCCAGTGGCCCCCGCGCTGCCCGTGATCACCGCTCGTGGCCTCCGCCGCCCCACGGCCTCGCCTCGCCCGCGGACTCCGCCGCCCCGCGACCTCGCATTGCCCGCAGCCTCTGCTGCCCCCAGCCTCGTGCACCCCCGCGGTCTTCGCTTCCCCACGGCCTCGCGCTACCCGTGATCGCTGCCGCCCTGCGGCCCCGCCCTGCTCGCGACCACCTCCACCCCGAGGCCACGCGCTGCCCGCAGCCCCAGCTGCACCATGGCCCCACGCCGCCTGCGGCCACTGCCACCCCCAACCCTGTGCCTCCCACGGCATCCTCCGCCCCATGATCTCGTGAACACCACATCCTCGCTGCCTAGCATCCCTTTGTGGCCCCCTCGGCCTTTTCTGCCCCGCGCCCTCGCCATCCCATGGCCTCACAGCCCCCGCGGCCACACCGCCCAGTGGCCCTTCGCAGCCCCCAGGGCCTCGCCGCCCTCGCGGCCTCCACGCCACCCTCTTGGCCACTATTCCGACTACGTGGCCTCGCACCATTCTGTGGCCCCTGCACCGCCCAGTGTAGGCCAGGTCGGACCCAGCAGGCCAGGTCGACCCAAACTAGGTCAGGTCGGCTCGGGCCAGGTCGGACCGTACCCGGACCAGCTACATGCTTTTCGTTCTATCAGCCATAAATTTGGCACCAGGCAGTCGTTTGATAAAATTTCAATGGCACTATAAACCTTGGGGCAAGACAGTCCCTTTGGTATACCCCACTTGTGATTTGGATAATGTTGGGATACAGTCTGGTTGGATCGAGTACAAATCCAACTGGAACATTGGTACTAAAAGGCAAATAACTTATAGACCGGGCGTCCGATTGATGCACCATCTATTGTGTTGAGACCCCTATGACGTGGCGGTCCTTTGGGAAACTTTTTCATGGGACTTTGTGGCAGTTGGAGTATCGACCAGTGGATTGAGGAGCGGACCCTCCCAGAGATGAGAAACTTAGCGAGGGAACCCAGTAGATGGATGTGACGTGAAGAATGAATAGTGATCATGTGTGGGTCAACACTGAGCGATCCTGTGAGGGTCATCACTAAGCGATCATGTGTGGGTTAGCACCTAGCGATCCTGTGTGGTACAGCACCAAGCGATCCTATGTGGGTCAGCACCGAGTGATCCTATGTGGGTCAGCACTGAGAGATCCTCTACGTGTCAGCATCTAGAGATACTATGTGGGTCAGCACCGAGAGATCCTATGTGGGTCAACAGTAGAGCCTGTTAATAGAGTAAGATTATTTAGTAGTTATATCTAATCATTTGAACTTATGTACCTAAGTTATACCTGTTGTGAGCTGGGCGCTAACCCACACAGGATCTAACTCACACAGGATTGGTATGCGCTGACCCATATAGGATCTCTGAGTGCTGACCCTCGAACATATGGTGGATGATGCCCTCCTTTCAAAAAATCTCAATGCATCATTCTAAGTCCTTTTTTTCATGGTGATACCTTGGTGGTATTATTCTTTGTGGCGTACCTGTGTGGTACTTACCACCGTGGTGATACCGTGGTGGTATTCTTCTATGTGGTGTACCTGTGTGGTACTTACCTTCATGGTGATACCTTTGTGGTATTAATCTGTGTGGTGTTACCTTTCTGATACTTACCAGTGTGGTGTTACATTCATGGTATTACTACCTTTATGGAACAGTTGAGCTTTGGGATTTTGAGTTGGACCTTTTGTTTCCCCTTGAATGAGATGGGTATACTTGATAACTTTGGTATATGTATGGGAATATACATAAATTGGGTTTTCAGATGTTTACATGCTTTGTGGTTTATCCTTAGTGGATTTTATGAGACCTTTGAGGGTCTTGGGTTCGCTACTCAGTATCGTTATACTCACCTCAGCACGGGATATGCCCACACCTTGTTGTGTTTAGTGTAGACGACAGACAACACTGACTGAGGATGAGGGTACCAGTACTGGAGGTAGCTCAGGGGTGGACTTCGATGATGTGTACCATAGAGATGATCGTTCAAGAGATGTACCTACCCTTCAGGTAGGATCCTTGGCGAGTGTTCACATGAGCTGTTTAGTTTACTTGTACTTTCTATTTTTCATGTACTTTCTAGTTGTGCTTGTATTTTGGCCCCTTTTTACTTGCTGTACACACTATTTTTTTCATGCAGTTTACATGTGTTCGTATCTTATTTTGTTCTTGGTGTGTTTATTTACAGGATATATAGGCAATGCCTTCCCAGTTTTAGGGAATATTCCCTTCCGTGCTAGTTTCCAACCCCTGGACTATGGAAGGCCAGGGGCGCGAGGCCATAGAGGTTGCAGGGAGGCAGAGGCCACGGGGGCCGTGGAGTAGCGGTGGCCGCGGAACCCACCACCAGGTGGTCTACCCCAACCATAGGGAGGAGGAGGATAGGGGAGAGCTTAGCTCTAGGAAAATGAGGCCTACAACCATGGCGCTCTAGAGATGATACGAGGTAGGATCTGTGTCTACTAAACCTTCTCTGCAGTACTTATTGACACAGGAGCTAGTTCTTCTTTTATTTCCACTAACCTTGTTCGGATTTCAGAGATTCTGATGGAGTTTTTGGATCGATCCCTACGGCTAGAGACACCTACGGGAGCGGATTCGATGATTACGCACTAGTGCCGGCAGTGTGAGCTCACTCTAGGGGAAATAGCATCAGTTGGGATCTCTTAGTAGTGGCGTTGAGGCCTTATGACATCATCTTGGGTATGGACTGGTTATCTATAGTCCATGCTCAGATTGACTGTATTGGGCACAAAGTGCAGTGTGTCCACACGGATGGGAACAGTTTTACCTTAACTGGGAAGAAGGAAGCCTTTTCAGCACAGGATGGACTTACCCAGAGGATAGTACAATCGAGCACTCACCAGTTGGAAAGCCTTACCCTTAGTGCAGTTGATGTGGAGAGTCCATGTTATCCTATAGTGGTGCACCAGTATGCAGATGTCCTCCCTGATGAAGTTTCGGGTCAACCTTCGTGTGGATATGTGGACATTTACATTGACTTGTTCCCAGGGATGGAACCAATATCTACACCATCATATTGGATGGCTCTCGTGGAGCTTCATGAGCTACGGGTATAGCTGAAGGACTTACAAGGGAAGGGGTTTAGTCGGCCAAGGGTTTCTCCTTGGGCAGCCCCGATTTTTGTTTTCCAAGAAAACGGAAAGAAGCCTGAGACTTTGGGTTGACTATCGGCGCTAGAACTAGGTGACCGTGAAGAACAAGTACCCACTTCCTAGTATTGATGACATCTTTGATCATCTGAAGGGAGCACGGTGTTTCTCGAAGATAGACCTCAGATCAGGCTATCAACAACTCAGAGTATGAGACTAGGATGTGCAGAAGACGACTTTCAGATGTCGGTACGGCCATTACCAGTACTTTTTTATTCCATCCGGTGTAACCAATGCTCCAGTAGTGTTCATGGGACTCATGAACTGGATCTTTCAGCCATACCTTGACCACTTTGATGTAGTCTTCATCAATGACATTCTGATCTACTCGAGTACTGAGGAGGAGCATGGCTATCATTTGCAGATACTTCCAGACACACTCAAAGAGAACTAGCTTTATTGTAAGCTCTTTAAGTGCCAGTTTTGGATATGAGAGGTTCACTATCTGGGACACGTCATCTCATAGGCTAGAGTTGCAGTGGATCCAGCGAATATTGAGGAGGTACTTTCTTGGGAGCCACCCAGGAGTGTGACGGAGATATGAAGTTTCTTGGGTCTGTCTGAATACTACCAGAGATTTGTGCCAGATTTCTCCATAGTTGTAGAACCACTATCAGCATTAATGAATAAGGGGGAGCACTTTGTGTGGTCATAGTGATGCCAGAAGAGTTTTCATGAGTTAAGGTAAAGGCTGACTAGTGCCCCCATCTTGAGGCTGCGGGAGGTGGTCATATGGTATGTAGTGTACTACGACACATCAGGGACCAAGCTTGGATGTGTCCTGATGTAGGAGTGAACAATGATTGCATATGGTTCTCGACAGTTGAGACAACATGAGCAGAACTATGCTACCCATGACCTGGAGTTAGCAACTGTGGTATTTTCCTTAAATATGTGGCGACATTACTTGATGGAAGATCATTTTACATTCTACTCAGATCACAAGAGTCTCAGGTATATATTCTCTTAGAAGGACCTGATCCCAAGATAGTGACATTGGCTTGAGTTCCTCCATGACTATGACATCGAGATAGTCTATAAACCTGGGAAGGGGAACATTATAGTATATGCACTCAGTAGGAGGTCTGGTATACAGCTACTAGGCAAGGTGACAGAGCAGCTGGCCGCTTTGCATATATCCTTTGTGGATCAGGATGGAGTAGCTTTCCTTCAGTCTCTTACAGTCACACCCCCACTTCTTCAGCGAGTCTAGGAGGTGCAGCGTGAGGAAACTGAATGATAGACTCGACATGATCAGATATCCATAGTACAGGCCCATGATGGATTTTCTAAATGTGGGGAGCATTTCATCCTCTTCAGAGGAAATACCATGGTACCAGTGTCACTTTGGGAGGATGTTTTGAGGGATTTCCACACATCCCCTATAGCGGTATGTCCATGAGTGGGGAATATGTTCAAGTATCTCCGACAACAGCACTGTTGGTTGGTAATGAAGAAAGTAGTAGCATATTTTGTCTCTATGTACCTCACTTTTTAGCAAGTGGAGGGAGAGCATCAGGTACCAGTAGGGTTGGATCAACCTTTAGAGGTTCCAGAGTGGAAGTGGGACAAGATATCCAGGGACTTCGTGACTGTACATCAATGTACATCTAGAGGTCATGATTTTATCTGGGTGGTCATCGACCGACTCACCAAGTCAGTCCACTTCCTACCGATTAGAGAGAAGGGTTTAGTAGAGATCATGGGATGCCTCTATGTGTAGGAGATTGTGCAGCTACAGTGAGTACCCTCAAAAATTTTCTCTGATTGTGATGAATGTTTTACTTCCCAGATATGGAAGGGGTTTCAAGAGGCTTTTCGGATGAAAATTCATTTGGGCATCACCTTCCATCCTCAGACGTATGGCCAGACTGAGCAGACCATTTAGACCCTCAAGGACATGCTACGTGCTTGCGTCCTTGACTTTAGTCGAAGCTGGGAGGATCACATGCCTTTGGTGGAGTTTTCATACAACAAAAGCTATCACTCCACCATTGGGATGGCACCTTTTGAGGCATTCTACGGGTGCCCTAGAAGATCACCTTTGTGCTGGACTGACCCAGAGGAGTCAGCACTAGTGGGACAAGGGATAGTATGGGCTACCACAGAGAAAGTGTAGATCATCCAGGAATAGATTAAGACTACACAGAGTAGGTAGAAGTCTTATACTGATAGGAGACGGAGACCTCTAGAGTTTGAGGATGGTGACCACATATTTCTAAGGGTCTCACCCCGATGAGGTTTACAGATATTTGTCTGAGGCAGAAAGTTATCTCTGAGGTTCATCGGACCATTCCAGGTCCTCATTAGAGTTGGAAATGTGGCTTAACACTTAGCTCTTCCACCTTAGTTGCACCAGGTGCATGATGTCTTCCCCATATCCTAGCTTAGGAGATACGTGCACGACCCATCTCACATCATCAACCATGAAAAGCTGGACATCGACGATTGGGAGACTTTTACGGAGGTTTCAGTAGAGATTGAGGATCGAAAGGACGGGGTCTTTCATGGGAGGTCAATACCTCTGGTGCGAGTTTATTGGCAGTACAGAAACCTCCAGGAGAGCACATGGGAGCGGGAGGCTTAGATTCGTGCTCAGTACCCCTACTTGTTTTCCTAATTTTGAGTTACGGGTTACGAGGAAATAAAGCCCTGACATGGGGATAATGTAAAGACATGGAAATTCCATGTAATTTTTTTAAGTATATATGAACTTTACGAGTCTGAAAAAATTTACGGCACATGATTATGAGGCCTGGAGTTCCCAGAATGTATTTCTGAACTTCTTTTTTGGGTACGTTCAGAAAATGTGTGAGCGGGTTTTTCTCACTATTGAACCAGTGCTCAGAATTGAAATCTGTGGGTAGCGTTGACTCTTAGTGCTGGTAGTCTCTTAAGAAGACATTCATCTAGACTGCAGAAAGTCGAGGGTGGAAGATAGTTTTTCACTTATTCGTGAAAGAATAAAATAAAATAAAATTGTGTAACTTTTTATTTTTATTTGAAACTCCCATGATGATGTTAAGAGGTGGGGACCATTAGAACTAAACCTCCCATTTGAGTGTTGAGAGGTGGGGACAAACATAACTAAACCTCATATGTGGGGTTAAGGAGGTGGGGACCACCAAACCTAAATCCCGCAATTTGAATTTAAGGACGGGGACCACCCGAACACTCCTGATGTGAGAAACCTCCTGAACTGCCTATTTAATGAGGGATGTGACCTTTAGGTTTCCCCAAAATTTATTATTCGAACCTCAATGTAATTATGATTCCAATTTAATTTGTTCCAACAGTTATATTGGGGAAACAAATCATATTGGCGACCTTTTCTTTCTGGTGGAATTGGGGGAAGGGTTGGAAAAGGAACAATTGGGAGAGAACCTTGTAGGAATTCTTATTCTCCAATGAAGAACGCTCCTCTAATGAAGAACTTCGGCGCACAACTTTGAATTCTTCCTCGGGGCATCCTCCAATTTGGGATGTCTTTAATTGATTATCTTCCTTCCCTCCTCGTTGGTGTCATCTACGATGAACTGACGAATGAGCTCGGGATAGAAGGTGTGTGGTGGGCGCGACGAACGTCGTCATCTTCAAATTATTTCTCGCGCCAACATCAACGAACCTTCATGGTAGGGTGGTTGTTTGAATTTATTCCCCTTAACCATTCTTGATAATTCATCGTAAAATCGGGATGAGATTATAGCCACTTGCTACTGCTCTAACACGGAGAGTGTGAGCCAAATAAACATGGGATGACCTCTCTGTAAATCATGTGTTTAATTTTTGTGTTTCTAGATGGAGGAGGATGGATACCAACCTTAGTGGGACACGAGAATGATGGCTGGAACCACTACCAGCCGCAATGAAAGCGACGGCACAACGGTGTCGCCCCGCGGCCACTACGCTGCCTGCAGCCTCCACTACCTGCGGCCTCCACCGCCCGGCAGCCTGGCGCCGTCTGCGGCCTCCGCCGACCCACGGCCATGTGCCTCCCCATGGTCTCTACCACCCTACGGCCTCATGCCACCCCCGACCACCGCTGACCCACAGCCTCGCACCCCCCATAACCTCCGCTGCCCCAAGGCCTCACGCGGCCCGCGGCCCCCAACGGCCACGCGCCACCCGCGGCCTCGCACCCTCTACGGCTTCAACCATTTCACGGCATCATGGCCCATGCAGCCTCGTGGCCCCATTGCCTCTCCACCCCGCAGCCCCTACGGCCTTCGCCGCCCGGCGGCCCCTACAGCCTCTCCATCCTACGGCCTCACGGCCCACACGAACTCACCTCCCCATGGTCTTTCGCGGCCCCCGCAGCCTCACCGCCCTCATGGCAGCGCTGCCCTCATGACCTCTGCGCCTCCCTCACGGCCTTCGTACTGCCCTTGCGGCCTCACGCCTCTCCGCGGCCCCTGCGCCGCCCAGTTCGGGCTGGTTCGTCCCAAACCGGGTCATGTCATCCCGAGCCGGGATAGGCCAGGTCGATCCGACCAGGTCAGACCAGACCCAAACCAACTACGAGCTTTTCGCTCTATCGGCCATAACATTGGCACCATGTGTCTGTTTGAAAAACCATCAATGGTGCTGTAAACCTGGGATCGAGATGGTCCCTTTGGTATACCCCACTTGAGATTTGGATAATGTTGGGATACAGTCAGTTTGGATCAGCACGAATCCAACCGGGCCCTCAGGACTAAAAGGCTAATAACTTACAGACCAGGTGTTTGATTGACGCACTGTCTATTGTGTTGAGACCCCTATGATGTGGCAGTCCTTTTGGATAATGTTTCATGGGACTTTGTGGTAGTTGGAGTATCAACTAGTGGCTTGAGGATCAGACCCTCTCGGAGACGATCAAAATTAGTGTGAAAACCCAGTAGTTTGTTGTGATGTGAAGAATGAATAGCGATCATGTGTGGGTCAGCACCGAGCAATCCTGTGTGGGTTAGCACCAAGAGGTCCTATGTGGGTTAGCACCTAAAAATCCTGTGTGGGTCAGCACCGAGTGATCCTGTGTGCGATCCTATGTTGGTCAGCACCGAGCGATCTTATGTGGGTCAGCATCTAGAGATCCTATGTGGGTCAGCACCGAGCGATCCTGTGTCGGTCAGTAGAATAACCTCTTAATAGAGTAAGATGATTCATTAGTTACATATAATCATGTGTACTAATGTACCTAATTTATACCTAGTTTGAGCTGAGTCGATACCTTTGTGGTATTCTTCTGTGTGGCGTACCTGGGTGTTACTTACCTTCGTGGTGTTCCTCCCTTTGTCGAACAGTTGAGCTTTGGTCTTTTCAGTTGGAATCTATATTTCCTCATGATTGAGATGGGTATACTTGATAACTTAGGTATATATATGGGCATATACCTATGTAGTGTTGTCACTGGTTTACATGCTTTGTGATTTATCCTTTGTGGATTTGTGAGACCTTGATGGTCACAGTGTCCCTACTGAGTATCGTTATACTCACCCATGCACGAGCTATCCCTACACCACATTGTGTTTGGTGCAGATGATGGACAACGATGACTGAGGATGAGAGTACCAGGACTAGAGGTAGCTTAGAGGTCGACCTTAGATGAGGCGTACCACAGAGACGACCGATTGAGAGCGTTACCTACCCTTCAGGTAGGATCCTTGGAGAGTGTTCATTGATTCTGTTCCAGTTTACTTGTACATTCAGTTTTTTGTACTTTCTAGTTCGTCTTGTATTTTTTACCCTTTTTCTTACTGCACTCACCATATTTACTATTCAGTTTACTTGAGTTCATATCTTTTTGTGTGCTTGGTTGTGTGTGCTTACAGGTTATAAAGGAAATGTCTTCCCACTTTTAGGGAATACGCCTTCGGTGCTAGTCGCCAGCCCTTAGCCTTTGGAAGGCAAGCTTGGGGTAGTCACGACATGGGTCCCGGGGGACAAGTCTTGAAAAATTCATACCAATTTATTTCAATACCATACAGGGAGGGAACAGGTTCAACGATGTTGTTATTGTGTGCGAATTGCTCTATAATTTTCATCTGGATCATATTTGATGGAATATTCATATTGTCTTTGAGTTCTCTGTCCCACCATATTGTATTCCAATAGATAATTAAAAAAATCATATTTCAAATCATTAATTAAATTATTATTACCATCCATTTAACTTATAATTGATAAACAAATCACATCACTTTGTGGAGGTGGTAGTCCACGCATATGAATGTGGGACATTATCATTTTACAATAGATTGGAAGGTAAGAAGGTAGGTATGATATTATAATTACAAAATAATATTTATGTAATAAATATTATTTATAAACATTTCAACCTTCATAATAACTATCCATGAAATTTGGGGATGGAAAATGAATTGTATCACTTCATTGAGGTGGTAGTCGACACGTAGGGATAAGCAATACTTTAACTGCCCATCTGATATAATAGAGGGTGGATATTGATTATTACATAATCATAATAAAATTTTATTATAATTATAATACTAAAGTTATTATTTTATGATTAGTACCATGTATATAGAGGAGTTTGAATAATAAATAAATAGAAAGAAGTTGGGTAAGATGATTAGATCTTCTTTGATAGTCCTCCTTTAGATCATTTCTTAAGGAACCTTTGATTGGTCTTTTAATAATACCTGAAACTCAAAAAAATTTATAGGGAATTTTCTAAGATATTTTAGTAGGTTTTGGTTAAGTGATATGGCTTGAAGTGGAGTAGAGAAGAGAATGGAGCTATTTCCTTTTATAAGTGTGGCGTAGGGTAAGATTGAAATTTCTTAAAATAAAAATATTCAATAATGTCATTCTCAAGATAAATTATTCCAAATAGATATATATTAGAATTTGGTATAGGATGAGGTCGCAATATTACTATATAATAGTGTTTAGAAAATTTTCATTGGAAAAAGTACCATTATCTCTTGGTTTAAACACCCACCCCGGTAAACCCATTTTATCCTTAACCATAGTAACAAATTTTTACTATTCAATATGACCAAAAATGAAAGTGGAATCCATAAAAAATTTGAAAATTATAATTAAAAATATGGAGTTAATTTTATCAAATTAAATTTATATAAGTTACATAATTTAATTTAAAATTAAACCTGCATAACATGATTAAAATCAATTTTACAAAAAAAAAGTATTTTAAGCTTAAATACCAAAATAAGACAAAAAAATGAATTATAAAGATCTAAATCGTATTATAAATAATAAAAATTAAATAATTTTACTTAAAAATAATTTTAAAATAAAATTTAGCTTTTCAGATACTTGAAATGAAAATATAGTATTCAATAAAAATCAATTTTTTTACTATTCATTGAAAAATGAATTTATTAAGAAAATTCTCAAAATTATCACTCTAAGATAATTTGGAATAGAATATTTAAAAAGTGAAATTTATTTTTGAAATAAATTTTCACTAAGTGGTAGAAATTAATTACATTATTTTCTCAAAAAATGTAATAAACCCCATTTATTAGGGGAAATGTATTTTTAAAGCATATAATGACTTACTAAATGATAAGAAATTATTTATCAATATATATATTTATCTATAACCTTTATATATATATATATATTCAAAATGTTTTTTTATCCTAGCCTCCGACTTAATGTTTTGTTTATAACGATATACTATATTATAGTTTCTTAATACTCAAGGTCATGTGTATCGCTAGCTATCAAAAAGTTATTTGTTTAAAGAGAAATATATAAAAATCATTGTGTGTTATATCTAGATATGTATTTTTATGATAAAAGAACCTATAGGATATAGGAAGTAATGTTTTTAAAGCCTTTTTTGCAGAGATTGGTCAAGCTACATGGCTAAATAAGTGTGAGTAAGAGTGGAGACATGATTTTCTTATATAAGATAAGAGAGGGAACCCTGATAATTACATAAATTATTAAAATAATAAAAATAAATATTCATGGAAAAGTGGCACAAAATTGATATATTTAAATTATAGGGTGAATAAAATTCTAAATAATCTCACATAATAAAATTTAGATAAGTTTGTTTTGATTTTGTAACTCTTATCTCATGGTTTTGACCCTATGTTAACCCATTTAATGATTGTAGTGATATGAAGGTTTTTTACTCTTTAGGGGTCAAGAAAGTTACTATAAAAGGCATGTAACAACCCAAAAATTTATTGATTAAAATTCCTCTTGATCTAATTAAATGTATATTCATTTAGAATGCTTATATAAAATTTTCAATTCCTGGGTTTTATGTTTTTGGATTTCAAAATACCGTTAAGAATTGTTACCGTTTCTAATATAGTCATTAATGAGTGATCACATGATTAGTATAAATATAGGGCTTTAACAAATCAAATTTACTCAGACAAATGAAGTGATGGCCTCATCCAGTAAAATTGCTCCATACGAAGCCCATTTATCGAAGCTTGGAAAGGAGGTTGTGCCACTGGGCTTTGCTCTTGACCAATCCCAAGCTGAGCTTCAACAAGTTAAGCTTGAACGAAACCACCTACAGTAAAAGTGGATGTTTATAGAGGTTACCACCCAAGGGATGTTATCTGAGGCACCCCAAGAGTCGGTCACCATCGCACACCATACCCTTAGGTATTATGAAGTTATTTTAAGGGTTTATGTAATAAGACCCTAGAAAAGTGATTATGTTCATTATATTTTTTATAGAGAATATAAATTCATTTTATTATTGTTACTTTGTAAATAGTTTTTAAATAAGAAATAGTATTTTTCATTAATATTCAATTAATAAATCTATTCTGGGGAATTAATGAATTTTTGAATTAAATAATATTGTAATAAAATATTATTACTAAATTAATTTTTATTAAATATAAATCATCGTATAATTTTTTATGAGTACAATTGTAATTTCTATTAATGTTTGAAAGCTGTTTTTGTGAAAACCCATGAATTTTCTATAAATATCGGTTTTTATTTTAAAAGTAAAAATTCACATATTTATAAAATTATTTATATAAAACTAATATCATTTTTGTAATCATGATGTCGAAATTACCAATGGTGAATTTTTCATAATTTTCTGAGACAATAGAATTTTTGGGTAAAAATTAAATACCGTTTAAATATATAAAGTGTTTTTGAAATAATATTGACCCAATAGTGATGTAATGAAATACTAAAAATTATATTTTTGGAAAATATATTTTTTAACTTTAAAATATTGTTATTTTAGGTTTTTTTGATTTATTTTAAAAATCATTAGTGGACCCTCCAAGACTTCTAAAACATTTTAACTTTTTAAAATGATTTCCTTGAGAGTGTGACTCACCTCCACATAAGAAAGCCTATTATTTTAATAATTTCATACATTGGAATTATCAAATAATTTTTTCCACTCTATGTTGTCAATCACCATGGGAAAAACCATGGGTTGGTTTGTGTTTTTGATTAGTTTAATGTGTAGTGTTAAAAACCAAAATAATAAATAATTCCATCTCCTTACCTATATAAACCCACTAAAGCTCCCATTAATATTCACTAAAATCCTTTATATGTCTACCAAACCATTCCCTACTCTCGTTATAATCCTCCCAATGTTCCCCAACATCCCATGAATCTCCTCTCAAGCCTCTCCCAAACCTTTAGGATCACAATTCCAAGTAAGGGATTTCTTCTTCTCTCATTTTTGTCTAAGTTTCTTTATGTTTATATACCCTTGTATTTTCAATTAAACTTGTTGGGGTATGACTTCAAACCTCCCCTATTATTCCCTAATTATTATTAATGATGATATACCCATTTTCTATCATTAATTTCTCCCATGTACACCTATTACCATGTCGAAATTCGGTAATGAATTTATCTCTCCTCATTTATATTCTAGAAGTTCTTTTGTATTATTATCTAAATTCCATTACATATGTTGGTACATATATATATATATGACCTCATTAATATAAATTTCATGTACATATTATGAGACACCCCTTTCTATCTTAACAACCATTTTTATGAATTCTTATGTCACAAAATTATGCGGCCGAAATTGCACCGTGATTTTACATGCCAAAGTCATTATGTAGTGAATACCATGCCCATTTACCTTTCAATGGTATTCACCTTTATGAAAGTTTAATTACTGATTATATAGTTTCATGTATTAATTCCACATTCATTTATCATGTAATCAATGATTATGTTTATCAAATCCAAGTTATATGATCCATGTGGCACACTTATGCACGAAATGAAATGATTAAGAAGGGTGAACCCTGATAGCGCTCCAATGCATTGGGTAAGGACTAGTATCATGATACTTCATGTGAAATTAGGGTTTAATCAAGATAATTAATGTTCAATTATGTTTTACTAATTATCCATGGTCAATAATCCTTGTCTCGTGATAATATCATGTTAAATGTTGTTTCCACATTTCCATTTATGATAATTATGTTATATCTTGTATTTATGTTCATGTTTCTCTTGTGATCCATTAATATACCTATTTAATATAATGTACTATATTATTCATGATATTCTTCTTTTACTCCCTTAATGGTATTTATATCTCACAATTTTCATTTCCTCAGGTTATCCCATTCAATGCTAAGTACAAAGAAATTTTTTGGTCTTGTTAAAGAAGTTTTCTATAAAGATGTTGTGTTTTATGTTCAAAGTTGTTATTTAATGTTCCAAATCCCCAAATACACTATACCTATCAAACATAAATTTAGTATCAAGTGAAGATTTTATGTAATAAATCATGTTTAAGTATGAAATAAAGAGAATGGTTGTTATAGTTGGTATCATATGATTTTTAAGATATTTTTTTGGATTAGGATTAGAAAACCCAAGTGAAAGCCTTAGGGATAAGACTAAGTATAATAAAAACATTCAAAAAATTTGGTGAGTATTGAGTAAGTGTTTTATCTAGAAAATGTATCCTTGTCTGGATATGAGCAGGTAGAGGCGGCTCTCACACAAATGAATCTAGGGGTAAAACCTAAAAACACTGCTTTGAGCTAGACTGGAACGGGAACTAGTGCATGAAAATAGGCCCTACTGCACTCCTGGTTACGAAAATACCAAGGAATATGATTTGGTAAATTCATAAGCTTAGTATGAACCATTATTAAGGGAATAAAAAATTCCCCTAAGAGTATATGTTGGTAAGTAGATCGTGGATAACATAGATTGAATCCTATAAAGTCATAAGTTAATGAAATAAAAGTAATTTATAAGTTATCTCATTTTTATTTGGATTTCCCTTTTATGTGTTTCCCCTAACTTTATTTTTATTCCAACCAATGGCCAGTAATATGAGGACTTGGGCTAACAACTGTTGTAAAGATCAATGTGATAACTATTCTAATGAGATGTCCAATCTGATGGGAGTAGGAATCACAAACATTGTCATGATACTCTCACAGTTAACGTATGTTTTGAATAGAAACATGGGTTAAGAGGAATTTTAACCCCCCACACAAGAAACAAAAAGCCACACTCGAGAACTTCAAGAGACAAAGGACTCCTACTTTTTATATATCTTCTAATCCCTCAATTACCGAAAATTGATCAACTCCATTGAATAGATATTCTCCATCCTTCAATGTTATGAACAAGAGAAGGTTCTTCTATTTACTTATCATATGGAGGGTGAAGCTGATCAACGGTGGACATTTACCAAAAATATGACGCTTGAAGAGGACATGGAGGAATTAGAAAGGAATTATTTTCAAAAGAAAATTTTATAAATATTTTCCTCGCACCCTCCGACTTAAGATGGAAAGGGACTTCATTGACCCCCAGAAAAAATTCAATGAATCTATCGAAGCGTATGAGGAAAATTCTCAAGGCCTACAAGATATTTATTTGTCTTTTTTGTTACCTTGGAATGAAAGTTTTTCCACTTCTTTGGTGGGATAAAACCTGGCTTATGAAATTCCATAGCGATCTATGTCTTAGAAATCTATAAGAAAACTGTCTGATGTGACCTCAATGTCAAAATGGAGATTGGAGAATCTCAGGGGTATCATGGGGATAAGAAGCATAGGGTGGACTTTAATTCTAATGGTCTGATGGATAAATAAAATGGAGCTATCAAATTGCAGCAGCCCACTTGCTAAAGGTGCGAAAATAAGCACATCATAAATTTCCTAAAGGGACGAGGAAATTCTTTAGGTGTGGAAGAGAAGGGAACCTGGCTATTAACATTCGACAAGAAAATCCCACTACTAAGAAAAGGGAGAGGAATTATCCATTTGACCCTCAATGCACTGTTCATTTCTTCAACTGCAAAAAATCAGGGCACGTTTCAATCCATTTCCCTTATACAAGAGTTCTCGGAGGCAACCAACAACCTCCAAGGTAGCAAGGGAGAGCTTTTTCCTTTACTGCTGCCGAAGAAAACCTCAATAATGATGTTGTGATAGGTACACAAGTTATTCACTCAAGAATAGTGAATATGATTTTTGATTCTGGTTCTACGCATTCATTATATCCCGAAAGATTAGTATAACAATCCAAACATCACCAAAAAAACATAGAAGTAGAGATATCGGTGAGAACGAAAAATGGGGAAATCATTGTAACCCTTGAATATAACTCCACCCCTATAACAATTTATGGATTAAACTTCCTAAAAATCCGCATCATCCTCCCTCTAGTGGAATTTGATGCAATTCTTGGAATGTATTGGCTTTCCTCATAAAGAGCCAATATAAATTTTGTGAGAGGGAAATCAATCTCCATATGGTGAATCGACCCCTGATTCTATACAAGTGCAAGGAGGAGGATGAATATTCTTTAGAACCATCATCTGAAGCATGGATATTACTACCCTATGGGCATGCGTGTCTTTCTCAAGTGATTGAGTCTAAGGAAGAAACTATCCTTGAATACATGCTTATTGTGAGGGAATCTGCCGAAGTGTTTCCAAAGGAGTACCTAATCTTCCTCCTATAAGAGATGTTGAATTCTCGATTGATCTTATACTTAGGGTGTTTACAATATCTAATAATCCATATAGAATGGATGTTTTAAGGAGCTAATGAAACAACTATAGTAGAATATGGATAAATGGTGTATGCACTCAAGTGCTTCACTATGGGCACATCAATCCTCTTCATCAAGAATAAGGATGGGTCAATGCGCCTTCACATTGATTATCATGAGCTCAAAAAAATCATGATAAATAACAAGTATCCCCTTCCACGAATTTATGACATGTTCGATCAGCTATGTGGAGCAAAATACTTCTCCAAGGTGGATCTACAGTCGGGATATAATCATGTAAGGGTGAAAAAGGAGGATATCCCCAAGACTTCTTTTTGTTCATGGTACAGGAACTATGAATTCATATAAATTCTTTTCAGACTCACTAATTCTCAAGTAATTTTCATGGACATAATGAATAGAGTCTTTAGATATTACCTCAACAAATTTTTGGTAGTCTTTATAAATGATATTCTAATATAATCCAAAACCCAAGAGGATCATGAGGAGAATCTGAGAACTATAATAGAGACCTTGAAAAAGGATAATCTCTATGAAAAGTATATCACGTGTGAGTTCTGTTTAAGTAAGTCTCATTATTGGGTCATATCATCCCAAGAAATAGGATATATGCAGATCCCTACATGAAATCTATAGTAGAGGGATGGTTGAGGCCAACATTAGTGATAGATATCCGTAGATTGCTATGGTTAGCTAAAGATTATCACTAATTAGTGAGAACATTCTAACAATTTTAAAACCCTCTTACCATGATAACTCATAAGGGAGTCATGTTTTCTTAGAGTGATGAATGCGAAGATAGTTTCAAGGAGTGAAAAGGGGTCTTATCACTACACTTGTTCTCACAATACCCATAGGTGGAGAACCTTTTTTGGTATTTAGTGATGCTTCAAAGAAGGGAAGGGTTGTGTGTTGATGAAAATTTACAAATTCATTTCCTATGATTCATGGAAATTGAAACTTCATGAGAATAACTATCCAACACATGATCAGGAGTTGGCTACAATAATATTTTCTTTGAAAAATTAGTGGCATTATATCTCTGGGTAAAAGTGTTAAATATATACGGATGACACAATCCTCAATTATATATTCGCACAAAAAGAGTTTAATATTATCCAATGAATATGGTTAGATCTGGTCAAAGACTATGACTGCACAATCCATTACTACCCTAGGAAAGCAAATCAGGTGGAATATGCTCTAAGTAGAAAGGACCCAACAATTCGATCGTTGGATAGAATTTAAAAGGATCCAATCTTCTTAGATTTGATGAATATGGACATGGTAATCATAAATAATGGAACATAATCATTCCTTTCACAAATTATTGCTCAACCATCTCTTTTGGAAAGGTTAATGGATTCTCAAAAGGATGATATGGGAATTTAGAAGAAAGACAAAACTGTCATAAAAGGGAAATCCTTGGAGATTAATGTTAATGAAGAATGAATTGTGTGATTTGGGTCAAGACTATGTGCTCTATCATATCTGGAGTTAAACAATGATTTTTTGGATGATGCAGATAGTTCGAATTTCTCCTTTCACCCAGGAAACACAATGATGTATCGAGATCTCCGAGAGCTTTATTGGTGGGATAAAATGAAGAGGGAGATTTCTGAGTATACATCAAAGTGCCTAGTATGTCAGAATGTGAAGCTTGAGAGGCATAAGTATAAGGGGATGATGTAATCATTACCCATACCATCATGAAAATGGGAGAACATCACCATGGACTTTTTCACCGGACTTCCAAAGACATCCAAAGGAAACAATGCTATCAATGTTTTTTTGGATTGTCTTACAAAGACTGCACACTTCATTAAAATTTGAGAGGATTTATCATTGGATAAAATAGCATGGATATATATCAAATAAGTGGTAAGACTACATAGAGTACCACTATCTATTGTATCTGATTGAGATCTAAGATTCACCTTTATGTTCTGGAAGAGTCTTCAACATGCTCTAAATACTGAGCTGAACTTCAGTATGACTTTTCGTCCTCAAACTGATGGCAAATCTGAGCAGACTATACAAGAACTTGAGGAAATTTAAAGAGCATGCTCAATAGACATCAAATGAGTATGGGATCAACATCTTCCCCTAGTTGAGTTTTCAAACAATAATATTTTCCACTCAACCATCCAAATGGATCTTTATGATGCCCTTTATGGGAAGAGGTGAAGAACACCAGTATGTTGGGTTGAATTTGGGGAGAGAAAACTCTTAGGTCCAAAAATGGTAGAAGAAATGGTGGAGAAGGTTAATACCATCCAACAGCACATTAAAGCTGCTCAGAGTTGACAAAATTGCTAAGCTAATAATCATCGAAATGACCTAGTGTTTGATGTCAGAGACATGGTATTACTCCACATATCTCCAATGAATATATTTTTGAGATTTTGGAAGAAGGGAAGGCTTATTACAAGGTACATTGGCCCTTTTGATATTTTTGATCGCATTGGAGGAGTGGTCTATCAACTAACAATCCCATCGAACCTATTTTAAGTACATGATGTATTACAAGTATCACTATTGAGGAATTACATACCTGAACCATCTTCTGTGCTCAATCATGAGGTGGTAACATTGGGAAATGACCTCTCCTAGGAAGAGAAGCCAGTGAATATCTTATATCATAGAAAAATAGTTCTAAAAAATTAGACACTACCCCTCGTCAAGGTATTGTAGTGAAAACACAAGTTTGGAGAGGCAATTTTGGAACTGGAGGAAGTGATGAGGCAGAGTTACCCATATCTATTTTAGTGTGGGAAAAGGAAATTTTGAAGGATAAATTTCTTAAGGAATGAATATTATAATGTACCAAAATTTTATTAATCAAAATTCCTCTTGATCTAATTAAATATCTTATTATGAAAAATGGTAATATAAAATATTCACTTCATTGGTTTTATGTTTTTGGATTTTAAATTACCGTTCATAATTTTTACCAATGCTAATATATCCATTGAACAATAATCACATGATAATCATAAATATTGGGCTTTAAAAAAATCCAATTTTCTCAGACAAAGGAAGTTATGTCCTCATAAAGTAGAATTTCTCCATAGGAAGCACATTTTTCAGAGCTCATAAAGGAGGTGGCATCACTGGGATTTGTTCTTGACCAAGCCCAAACCAATATTCAACACGTTAAGCATGAAAGGAACCACCTACGGGAGAAGTGGAAGTTAATAGAGATTACCACCCGGGAAATGTTATCTGAGACACCCCCAAAGTCTGTCACCATCACACACAATACCCCTAGGTCATATGAAGATGTTTAAGGGGTTTTGTAACAAGACCCTAGAACTATGATTATGTGCATTATTTTTTCTATAGAGAATATACATTCATTTTATTATTTTTACTTTGTAGATATTTTTTAATGCAAAAATAGTATTTTTAGTTAATATTAAATTAATAAATATAATTTGATGACTTAATGGATTTTTTAATTAAATAATATTTTAATAAAATATTATTACTAATTTTGTTTATTAAATACAAATGATCGTATAATTTTTTATGAATGTAATTGTAATTTTTATTAAAGTTTGAAAGCTGTTTTTCAAAACCCATGAGTTTTCTATAAATTCCCTTTTTTATTTTAAATATAAATATTCACATATATATGAAATTATTTAGATAAAATGAATATCATTTTTTGAACCAGGAAATCAAAATTATCTAATAGTGAATTTTTCTTAATTTTCTGAGATAATAAAATTTTTGGGTAAAAATTAAATATCGTTTAAATATATAATATGTTTTATGACATCATAATGACCAAATAGTGATGAAATAAAAAAATATAAATGGGATGTTCAGAAAATTTATGTTTTAACTTCAATATAATGTGATTTTAGGATAGTTTGATTAATTTTAAAAATCTTTAGTGGACCCTCCAAGACTTACAAAACATTTAAGATTTTAAAATGATTTCCTTGTGAGTGTGACTCACCTCCACATACGAAAGCCTCATATTTTAATAAGTTAAGACATTGGAATTATTAAATAATTTTTTCTCCTACACCTTGGAAAAAACCATGGGAAAAACAATGGGATGGTTTGTGGTTTTGATTATTTTAATATGTAGTGTCCAAAACATAAATAAAAAAGAATTCACGCTCCTTTCCTATATAAACCCACTCAAACACCCATTCCTCTTCACTAAAAACCATTAGAGATCAACCAAACCCTGCCCTAATATCTCTATAATCCTACCAAGGCTCACCAAGATCAAAATAATACTCTCTCAAGCCTCTCCCAAGCCTTTGGGATCACACTTCCAAGTAAGGGATTTCTTCCTCTCTCATTTTTTTCCAAGATTCCTTATGTTGTTATACCATTATATTTTCAATAAAAAAATTTGGGGTATGACTTCTAACCTCCACAATACTTCCTTATTTATTTTTGAAAGATGATATCCCCTTTATCTCTCATTAATGCCTCCAATTTACACTGGTTACCATGCCGAAATTCCATAAGGTATTTGTCTCTCCTCATTTACATTCAATCAATTCATTGGTATTATGAATAAAATTCCATTACACAGATTAGGACAAGTATACATATTAAACCCTTACATTCCATTTCAATTACATATGATGAGAAACCCTATTTTCTATCATCAGTCATTTTTATGAATTCTTATGTCACTCTGTTATGTTTCCGAAATTGCACTGCGATTTTCCAAGCCAAATTCATTGTGTAGTGAATACCATGCTCATTTCACTATCAAGGGTATTAAACTTTATTCTGATTTACATATTGATGATAGAGTTTCATGTATTAATTCCACATTCCATTATAGTGGATTAAATGATGATGTTTAATGAATACATGTTATATGATCCATGTGGCACACTTATGCATGAAATGAAATGATTAAGAAGTGTGTGCCCTGATAGTGCTCCAATGAATTGCATAAAGACTAGTATCGTGATAAGTCAAGTTAAATATGGGTTTAATACTGATAATTCAATTGAAATTAGGGTTTACTCATGATCCATGTGCAATGATCCTTGGATCATACAAACATCATGTTAAATATTATTGCAACATTTCCATGTTATGATAATCATGCTATATCATGCCCTTATGTTCATGTTTATATTGTACTCCATTTATATTCCTATTTCCTAGCATGTAATATATTCTTCATGTTATTCCTTGTTTACTCCCTTACCAGTCTTTATAGATCAACCTTTTCTTATGTATGACCTCAGGTTATCTCATGTAATGCTAACCACGAAGGAATGTTGTGGTCATGTAAAAGAAGTCTTTAAAAACATATTTTTTTATGTTCTAAGTTATTATGTAATGTTACTAATCATCCAAGGAAACTAGACCTGTCATTATTCTATGATGTATCAATTGAAAATTTTATTTAATAAGTCGTGTTTAAGTGTGAAATAAATAGATAGGTTGTTATAAGGAAAAGTGAAAAATAAGTTGAAATTTTTTTATATTATTAACCACATTTCGTTCCCATTTCCAATGATAATATTTTTATGAATTTGAAACCATTTAGTAAAATATTAACTTACATAAGATACCATAAATTTTATTTTCAATACTATTCACATAGTTGGCTTTAGAAAATATCAATACAATATGTAGTTCACATATACACTTTTAAAACATCACTAATACGTTATAAATATCTAATAAAATATTAATAATTCCTAACTCATGAAAAAAATATTACTTTTTATTTTTATAAAATCATTTTCAAGGTTTTTATACTTCTTAGAAAGGAACTTTGTCGGTGATGCATAAGCATTTAAGGTAATTATTTAATCATTAAAAATTAGAAAAAATTACCACCATAAAAATTAATTTATTCAACTTCAATATAACAATTTATAACCGTTCATATCCTATTTTATCAATATCAAAAAAAATTAGATATATTAATGTAAATAAAGTGACATTTTGGAATTGTTCTTTACTTAAAATAATATTCACATATATATCAAAGAAAAATGTTACCAAAATTCCATATTTATTAATACATGTGGGTTTGTATAAAACACATATCATCTAAAAGATTAAAATAATTTTTTTGGTATATTTTAAAACCCTTTCACAACATTCTTAACCCTATTAACCAAATTTACCCTTTTACGGTGGTGATAAATTTTTCTTTGGTTACTATTCATTATGACCAAAAATAAAATTCTTCTGTTTAGAAAACAATTATATTATGAATCAAAACATTGAATCCATTTTATCATATTCAATTCCTATAATTGGAAGAAATTATTTTTAAAATAAACATTCAAAATGCCAAGAAAAAAGGTTTTCCAGAAAAATGAATTTTTAAGTATAAAATCATTTAAACCAAAATTATGGATAATTTTGATTAAAATAAAATTACCTAGATTATTTTTAATAAAAATGAACTAATTGAAATTTAAAAACAATTAAAAATAAACTTTTAATTTTTAAATACTTAAAAAGAAATGATAATTTTCTATATAGTTATTATTTTTCAGTATTCAGTGAAAATTTTGTCTTTTTAGAAACATATAAAAATTTCATCCTAAGATAATTTTGATTTGATGATTTTAATTGATATTATTTATAAAATAAATTTTCTAAATATTATATAAATTTATTATAATATTCAATCTAAAAATTAATAAAACCAGTTTTAAAGAAAACATATCCATGAAAACTAAATTGACTTTACTAAAAATTGACTATTTATTTCATAAGCATTAATAAATAAAATTTTTCAGTCAAAACCTTTATATATATATAACATTTATTTACTATTATTGAAAACTACTAATTCAATGACTAGTTTATAATGTTTATATTCAAATAATAATATTTCACATTCTTTTTAGCTCATTATTTCTTGTCATGTATACAATCGAGCATAGTATTATTTTAAAATATCAGGGCATTGTAAGTAAGTAGTATGACCCAAATTCCCTCTACCCAAGGATACTTTATTCTAGAGATTTCTCATTTTATTTATAATTCTAACACCTAATATGTTTAAATCATAATTAACTACTTAATTAGATCTCATAACCTAATACAAGCCAATGTCAAGGTATTATAATTTAAAATTAATTATCAAACAAAGAATATAAGTCTTTAAATGTTTGTGTGAAAATATATAGAAACATATTATCAATTTAAAATAAATTATTCATCCATTCATAATAAAAAAACTTATATATATGCCTAAAATAAGAAATAAACTAAAAAATAAACAACTCATTAATGTAGACATGAGATAAACAATTTATGAACAATTCATAAATAAATAAATTATAAACATTTTATAATATTTCAATGCATTATAGAAATTAAATAATTAATAAATGTTTATTTTTATATTTATTCTAAATATAAACTCTTATATTTTTCTTCTATATGGAATTATAATTTAAATATAAAATATTAAATGAAATAAAAACATTATATTCCAATTATATTATGTACAAAATTTACATAATCTAAATATCACAAATTTAATAATATTTAAACCTTGGTAATATCAATTATAAAACCTCCTTTTGATATGATTTAAATAATTTCTCAAACAAGGCCTTTAATATGAACATTTATTAGTTAGATAACTAACAAAAATTCATAATATTAATATATACTCCTTTATTCCATATTTTAAAATTTATAAAAACTTTATAAATTAATGTTATAATTTCCATATAAATAATTTATATATAAATTTTAATAAAATACATATAATTTATAAAGTTATTTAATAACATCATTGAATATTTATGTAATATATTTTTTTTAAATTTTATATAAACATTTAATAATTAATTGTAAACCTTTTATAATTTGTTAATTTATAAAAAATTATAAATTAATAAATATCTTAAAATACCTTCTATTATAATTTATAAACATTTTATAAATCACATGACTCCTTTCTATATTGAAATCTTGAGAACCCCATTTTTACATTATATCATTTTTAATGATATACACTATATCAAAACGTATCATTGATATGGTTGTGGAACATAACACTATCTCAACACTATCAACTATATTTTATGATTGATAAGGTGGTTTGTGGTTTTCTTTAGAGGTTGTGTAAGACAAACTAATTGTTCTAGGACCTCAAATCCTATGATAGGCCACCGCATGAGATTAACACAATGTTATGATGGCCTGTGTAGGATTAACCTAGTAATGTAGCATTCATAGCCTATGATAAGAATACTACATATGAGTAGCTCACCTTGGTGTCAGATTTTACAATGAACCATGATATTTTCAATATAATGTGATGTTCTATTTTTCATTCATAGAACAATTTCATTATAGTATACAATATTTCATATCAAACACTTTGTTTTGATGTAAATAAAAGGATTTCATTATGACATGATGTAGGATATCATATATTGTATGTTGTGTTCTAATCGCATGTTATGATATCATGTATCATAAAACATAACACAATTAAAATTCTTAATCATAATTAATGATATCGAATATGACTCTAGTATGATCTCTATTATTTCTTCATTATTATCATGATTTGAAGAAAAAAATATCATAGAAAATTTTTGATACTAATGATGGGTTTGTGATGATCGATTAATAAATAATCAATGCAGTAAAAACAACAGGGAACCCAAATTTCAAAGATATACCATGGACGAAACCTAAAATCAAGAAATTGTAATTGAATAACATGTGTGTACCTTACAACAATGAGTTTTCATGAATGTTTTTTTATTATATGAGCTTAATGAAGTTCACCTAGAGACATTTGAAGGGCACTCTCTTTAATAGTGCATCCATATACTATTTGGATCACCTGATGCTCAGGTGTGACTCTCCTTCACCCATGATACATAGGTACCTCACTAGTGAAACATTATTAAGAATTAAGAGATTTTTAGGGAGTGGAAAATCATTATAAAGATAGGGAAGTTCCATAACAGACCATTACATTGGTGTAAGCCTCATTATATGGTTATCAGGATGTTCCCATGAACTAACTCATGCATTTAAACAATATATGTTAATTCCTCATCTATTCATATATCCATGACATGAATACATTGATCCTCCCATGTTTTTAATCATATAAAATATATTAATAAATGATATCCTCATGTGTAATAATTCTTTTTTGATAAAAATTATCAATATATTATCATAGGAAATAACATGTTATCACTTATAACATGATTTATGGTATCCACTCTATCTTGGAACACTATATCATTCACACACATTCATCTATACCTTGTCATATGTTTATATCATACAAAACAATATGTCGTAATTAGTTTCTAATATAAATGGTCTTTATGGAATATATCTATAACAACCATGATCCAATGGCTCACCCATCATGTTTAGTGCCCTTACCATTATCTATACCAACGACCACGAGATCTTCCTAGGTACCAAGTTTCTTAATAATGGTTTTAGTACAACTTAGTATGTCACCACCAGTGGTTTATTTAACAAATTCAATTTATATGGGTGCATGGATAGTGTGATATGGTTATAAACAAAAATAAACAATTTTATCAATAATAAATAAGTCAAAACCACATATATTACTCATCAACCCGAGTGAAAATTTACTAGCATCAGCCAATGTCAGGGTGTATCTAAATATATCATTATAATATTTATTGGTAATCCTATACACAAACATAATAATGTGCATAAAAACTCATCATTATATATAAGTATCCCATGGTTAGTACATCCTCATAAGAGAAACACAATTATTATAATTTTAGTAATGATATTTTCTTTCTTGGAATGTTACTTAGACAGTTTGGTAGTTGGTGGTGTTTATAGGATGTTTAATGAGGGTTCAGTGTAGTTTGGGTGAAAACTTTTCTACAATAGGTGGTTCATGATAAGAATATTTATTGACATCATGAGAGGTTCATTCTTGGCTAGGTAGCTTGTGGTTTATAGATTAAGTTTGGATGAAGAGTTTTGTTCCTAATAAATTGACGATGTTAGATGAAAATTCACAATGTGAATTAAATGGAGGTTGAAGAACCATGAATTTTATTGTATGTTTGTTAGGTTTAAAGTTTGGGTAATTCATTGCCTAAATACGTTCCACATTTTTAGATGTATGGCCTCAAGAAAACTCACATTGTGAATATGTAATTCACGATATGAATATGGTAAGTTCTAGAATGTTTTTAAAAATCTGTTTTCTCTCAAATTCCTTCATCACTATATAATTTCCCTCAAACCATGGTAAAACCCTTGGTAATTCAGGGATAACATCCAACCCCTCTCCTCCTGATTTATTCCTTGGATTTAGGTGGTTGATCATCAACAATTTTATGAGGGTTCTCCTCTTTATCCACTTATTTCCTTTCATTCTACTTTTGATGATTCACAATTGTGATGATTTTTTAGTCTAAGTGAGTTTGGGAATTATTTTTATGATACCTTAGTGTGATCCAGGTTGATTCAATTTTTCCATGTGAGATTTTGGTCTTTTGGTTGTTTCTCCTTCACCATATTGTTCACAATGAATTGGAAATATTTTTTGAGGTAGGGATCGACATTATCTCCCTAATTATGTTAATGTGTGGGGATTTAATGGTTTTACCTTCAATTTTGTAGATAGTGAGGGTCTTATTAATGAATATAATGAATTATATTAATCTATAATTGATATTAATGTGGATAAATTTCAATATTTACAAATTTTTTGTTATTTATAATGTTATTCTACATTACTATTTTTATTTCTAGAAATCATGAATATTGGGAGCTTTGATTTTTTTTATTGATATTTATGTGATACCCTTATTATTTTTATTATTTTATATCTCCATGAATAAAAGGATAAAAATTCATGTATGGATAATGAATTGGTTTCCCATGGAAATCTGTAATTTGTGTGAGAATACTCATGTTTACTAATTAACTGAAGTAATGTAATACCTAAAACCTAATTTTTGAAATCTAGGTTGTGATTTTATGTGTATTTGTTCTTGTTTTGTTTCCTTGTGTGATATGGTCTATTTTATATTGATTGCGGTGACCAGATGGGTTATGGAATAAGTATGGATGTGATGTGATGGTTGGTTGGAATCATATGTGATATGGGTGGTTGTGTGATGGTAGTGATGTATGATGGTTCTCTAGTGTGGTGGTTGAGATGGTTGATTGTTGTGTTGACGTTTCTTGGTTGATGTGGTGTTTTAGTGATGGTTTATTTGATTTGGGAGATTTGTTCTATGGAGTGGTTGTGTTAGTTTCTCGATTATCCATGGAATAAACAATAATTCTAGAATGAAATGTCATGGGACTGAAAATAATTAAGAATGGTCTTGAATTTATGTGTGGTAATTGGATCAAATGAATTTAATGATTAAATAATAGGTTGTGTTAATGTTAATGAAATGTCTTAAAATATGGGAGTTAGTGAAAAAATTTATATCTGTAAAATAGTGAAACCTATAATTTAATGTGGAATTTTGTGTCTATGTGTGGTGGTTGTGTTGTGTGATTCATATAGTGGTGGTGATAGTTGTGAAAAATGTTGTGTGGTGAAATGCTTGTGGTTTAGTGTATGCTATGTAGTTGATATAAACCAATAGGTTGGGTATTGTGTACTATCTATCTGTCATGTATTTTATGTTATTTCTATATTCACCCCACATTAGTTGGATAACCTTACCAACACACAAATGTTTTGGGTTCTGGGTGTTTTCCCTAATATCTAGGATGGTTGTGATATGGAATTCAAGATACTTCCCTCATCCCCAAACATCCTTTAGTATTGATGATATAGGTTGGTGTTGGAAATTACCCAGTGATGATAATGGTTGGTGTTAGAGACTACCCTTTGGGTATAAGGATTTAATATGTGGTGGGGGTTATTCCTGGTGTATGGATAGCGTGAGGTTGATGTCCTTCACATTCATGATTATCTACTTCCATAGTTATGCATTGGGGAATATAATGTGATGGGATTGTGATGTGATGATAACTAATTCTAACACCAGATTATAGACCATATGAGGAAAGGGTATGTAATGATGCATCCTCTCCTATATCAAGGAATACTAGTCATGTGGTGTGATAGGTATGGAAGGTATGGGAGCACATGAAATTCGAAACTGGGGAATGAGAGTGTTAAATAGGTGATTAATTGTCCTCATGGTTCCTTTGTTTATGTTCATGATACGGTGTCACCATATTGGATGTGTGATTTAGTAGGTTATTCATGGTGAGGCAAGGATTGGTTGGTATACCTATTTAGGTTCTTACTAGATTTGGTATTTATTTCATTTACAATTTAGTATTCTCATTTCAAATGTGAACTAGATAGATTTTCGGTGATCTTATTTTGTATACATGATGTGATCATCCGACATATATAAAAAATATTACATAAGGTTTCCCATAGGATTTTGGGGACTGAGATGAACATTACTAGCTTGGGTTTTAGAGCTCTTATTGAGTTGTTGTCACGGGAATTCTCTTTTGGTATTTACATGGATATATTAATTTGTATTTTTTACGTTTATTATGTATTATGGGATGGTTATGAGTTTAAATTTATATAATACAATGTATTTTCTTTCTGGTTTTTTATCCTCACCTGATTCTATATTATAATAGAGTGTAATTCCCCCCATGTGTGAGATTTGTATTCCCCTGATGGTTGTCTCCAACCCAAGGACTACTGGAGGTGGGACTCAAGTTTAATTATCACTCATCCTTCATTGTTAGAATAGTAGGTACCTATTAAGGGAGAGTTTCATGAAAAAGTGGTAGAAAAGGTTTTGGTTGGGATATAGGAAGGATATTTTAGTCAGGCACTATGATGATTTCATGAGTTAGTAGGGAAATTGTTCCAGTTGATCTTGGTTGATGACATGGGCTAAGGATACTAGCTAGTACATGGTAATTTAGGGTCCCATGTGATCTGATGTGAGGAATATAAACTTAATGAATGGACAAGAGTGGTGGACCAATTTATAGGGTAGAGAATTTGTATAGGTACATGTATCATGACAGATTTTGTACGTATCTAAATTAGGTCATATTAGAAAATTAAAATGATTTAATTATATAATATTTGATAAAACTCCATGCTATAGGGATTATCATTCCTCCTTTAATTTCAATATTGGATCCCAGTCATCATCCATGAGTAGCTCATGTAATGGAGGTTGAACTAGTTGAACTAGTTGATTGTAAGAGGATTGAACCAATATAGGAGGATGAGGCATGGTATATATCAATGTGTTCCTTTTAGCATAAGATCAAAGGGAATTATGAGGGTAATATATCTAATCTAGATTAGGAGAATTGGTTAGAGGTTCTTAGGATCACATTGGATATGATTCGAGCTATGTATGGGTATTGATTTCCATTGGAAGATAGTAAAATATTGGGGATATGTATCAATGGTTGATGTTGTATCTTAGTGATCATAAGGAGGTAGATGTGTTGTGGATATACATTTATAAGTAGTTCCACTAGGAATTCCTATTTTTGATGATGAGTGAAGAAAAGTGGCATTAGTTTATCTCTATTCAGTAGGGGGTCCCAAATGTGTGGGTTCTTAGGATCAAGTTCATGGAACTCTAACACATTTCTATTAATGTCTTTATATATAAGGAGACCATAGAATGACGTGTGGATGAGGCTTTTTTTCCTATTGATTATGTATGTAGTTACCACATTTATGCATTCTATATACCAAGTTATTATAAATAAATAAATTTTTATTGAGATAATACTTTAATAATGAGGTGATCCTTGAGAGAATCTCTAAAAGTGAATCTCGAGGAGCATAACTTCAAATAGTGGATCATGGATATTTGGGTTATTGGGGTTACTATTAGTGGGGAAGAAATTGTGATAAATCCATTCACATATATTTATGGTGGGTGGATTTTGAGTACCTTTTAGGGGATTTCCATTTTCAATCTATGTATATGGGGTACATGGCCACCACCACTCTTAGTTCCCGACCACTTAGAGAGCCTAGTTTTAGATAGTCAATCAATCCCCTTTATGGTAGTAGAAGTAGTTTACCCCAAGGTAGTTTTAGGGGTAGGACTAACAATTATTGTTCAATAGCTGTGGGTAGGCAGAGTTAGTAGTGGGAGGCCACATTATGATCCCCTTACATAGGTACATTTCCAATAACATGGTCATGGAGGTAGATAGTAGAGAAAAAGAGTAGTTGTTCATGGTCATATGCATGTGTTGGAGGTGGAAGATCTAGTAGGGCTAGAGGTTTTCTGATGTATGATCAGTTTATTTTGTAGACTTTTTTGGAATTTTTTGATTCAGTAGCCTCATACTCCTTTGTTTCTTATACTTTTTCCCATAACTTAGTACTATATATGAAGAGGCTTCTATTTACCCTAGTGTTATCTACATTGGTTCCATACTAAATTTTAATGTGCATCAAGGATATAGATTGTTGATGGGGTAGCCCTAGTTGGTGGGGGATTTTGTCTTACTATAGATACAAACATATGATTTTATCCTTGCCTTGTATTAGTTATATTTTTTGTGTTCATTCATAAAATCATTCCATAAGATAGTTTTTTTTCTGATGTGGAGGTCCAATGAGTGGTGTTTATTGCAGACTAGGATTATCTGATGCATGGAAAGCATGTGGAGCCTATTTTATCTCAGTTAGAAGAGTTTTTAGTTGAATCTCATGTAGAGGATGTTCCTAAGGTTATGAAGGAGTTCTTATATGTTTTACTCAATGAGGTTATGACACTTCCCCATCAAAGAAACAATGGGTTTGGGATAGAGTAGCAATCAAGAACTTCTTTAATTTGAATTAATCCTAATTGAATGGAGCCTAAAAATTTTCATAAGATGAGGTTTTGTGTTGATTATAAGATGTAGAGAGGCTTCATCTGACCAGGTTTCTCTCCTTTGGGTGCTTTAGTTATTCCTATGAAAGAGGATAGTAGTATGAGGTTTTGTGTGGAATATTGAAGGTGGAATCATGTAATGGTCACGAATATTAAACTTCTTTTGAGGATTTAAGGTATAATCGACAAACTTAAGTGATATTTTTGGTTTTAGGAGATTGATTTTTAGTCTATATATCAATTGATAGGGTTTAAAAACGAAGATATCCCAAAGAATTCGTTCAGATATATTAATGTTCACATCAAGTTCATGTTCTTGTCATTCAGTGTCACTAATTCGCCAACTACATTCACAGGTATCGTGAACATCATATTTCATGAGTTCTTAGAACAATTTATTATCATGGTCATCAATGATATCTTGATCTACTCAAAGTCATAAGAGGATCATTTCGATCATCTTAGATCTTTCTTGTAGTACCTTTGACAACACCAACTTTATGGAAATCTATCCAAGTTCATGTTCTGGATATGATTGTTATATTTACTTAGAAATGTGGCTTCTTAATAGGGTGTGTTCATGGAACCATTGAAGATCGAGACAGTTGTTTTTTGGGAAGCACCCAAGAATGCGGTGGAGGTATATGTTTTCCTTATCCTATCATACTACTATTGTATTTTTGTATCTAATTTATATTGGATTATAGACTCCCTAAAATGTTTGACTATGAAGGAACAGACCTTCATGTGGAATAGTCAGATATAGAGATCATTTAGTGACCTGGAGAATATGTTGATCATTCCCCCCATGCTTCATTATCTAGAAAAGGTTTTGATATTTAGAGTTTTATGGGACACATCTCATATAGGTTTGGGATGTTTATTGATGCATTATACTATAGCTAATTTCTATGGGACTAGGATGTTATTCCACCATGAACATAATTATTTCACCATTGATCTGGAGTTGCAAACAGTTGGTTTTCACTGATGTTTTGTTGGAATTACCTCATCTATGAGCTATTTTGGGTTTTCATATAATATAAGAACTAGAAATACATCTTATCTAAATTGGATTTGAATATACAACAATGAAGTTCTATGGTGTTTCTCTAGGATTATGATTATTAAATATATTGCACCATATGAAATTAAGATGTTGTTTTTTATGTGTTGATTCTGAATTCCCAATGAGATATGGATCGGTAGTCTTTAGATGTTTGGAAAGGGATGGAGGATATTACAGTGATGCATCTAGATGTGGGGGAGAGTAGTTTCCACAGTTTTCTTCATCATATGACTATATACTCAACCTTGATACAACTGGTGTAGTAGTCTTAGTGGGGGAATGAGAGGTAGAGGTGATTCATGACAATGTTGTCCATGGTGATTCCTTATAGGGATGGTCAAAATTGGATATTGTTCCAAGGGAGATTTTTTATTCTATTATAAATGGTCAAGGGAGTTCTCTTTGAGTTTCAAGTATCACCATTACTATAAAATCCTAGTTTGATAAATATATATCACGACTTTAGGAAACAACTTTAGTAGTCAAGGATGATATGGTCAATAGTAGAGTTTGTGGGGGAAGTGTATGGTTTTTCAGAAAGTTAAAGTGGAACACCATGTTCATGGATTTTTATTTTAGGCCTCGGTTGTTCCTAAGACTAAATGGGATGATATACTGATGGATTTCATCACTAGGTTACCCTAAGCTTAGGGATGATGTGATGTAGTTTGGGTGATATTTGACCAATTTCTGAATTCGTCTCATTTTCAGGTGATCCATTGATCGAGTGTTACGGATGTCTTGGTGAGGTGGTATGTGGATGATGTGGTTAGACTTATTGAGGTATCAATTAAAATAATGTCAAATTATGATCCCACTTTTTCCTCACAGTTATGGAGGGGATTGCAGTATTCCTTGGGCTCCCGGTTGTGCCTTAGCACTTATTTCCACCCTCAGAAAGATGGGTAGACATATTGGACCATCCAGACTATGGAGGATATGTTGTGAGCATGTGACCATGATTTCGGAAGTTCATGGTTAAATCACCTTTTTTTGGTTGAGCTCACAGAAAACCATAGTTATCACTCATCCATTGGCATGGATCCATTTGACGAATTTTATGTGTATCCATGTCATTCTCTGTTTTGTTGTCCTTAGGTTGAAGAGTCAGCAGTTCTCGGTCATGATGTGGTGTAAAGCGCAACCAAAAAGATAGAATTTATATAATAGAATATGAGGGTGGAAAAATACCATCATAAATCCTATATTTATAATAGGTAGTGGCTCATGGTGTTTTTGGTGGGATACCATGTGTTCTCAAGGGTTTCCCCTCGATGGGAGAACCAAAAGTTTGGTAGGGTTCGTAGTATTAATCCTTAGTTTATTAGGATTTCTTAGGTTTCCTGGGGAGTTTTTGAGGTTTCATGTCAGTTTTCACTTCCACCATGGATGTAAAAGATCTAAAACATCTCTTATGTTTTCTTTTTCAATATCTTCACGATGACTCCCACATTATTGGCTGTGGATATTTAGATATCAAGGATGATACAACATTCATGGAGTGACCAGTAGAGATCCTAGATCTTCAAGAGAATGTGATTCCTAGATGAATCATCTCCTTGGTTCATGTATTATGGACACATGGTGGCCTTGAGTATAGTACTTGAGAGTGTGATACACAGATGCATCCCCATTATAAAGAATTGTTTTTAATTTTTACTTATCCAATTTTGATTTGATAATGTGATGTTTAAACCTTACAGATTTATGATATGTTCATTATTTTCCCTTTATGGTGATGTATTTTTTGGATTCAAGTCTATGGAAATGTAAAACCCCTTATTAATCCATACATTTTATATTAATATACATTTTAAAACCATTCGGGCAAGTTAGTGACACCCAAGTGGACAATATCTTATTATAGAGTGTGGTTTCCTTTATCTGTATGCTTGTGGAAGTGTTTTTTTATGGTTTAGAAGGTTTTTGTCTTGGGGTATGCATGGTTTGGAATGGTAGATCTGAGGTTTATGTGAAAGAGAGGTGGATTTTGGTAATAATGAGGTGGTATGGTTTTGTGGCTGGGGAGATGGCGATGTGGTTGTGTGGGGTGTTCTTTTCATTTTTTAGTTTGGTATATTTGGTGGGAGCTAGTGTTCACGGTGTAATGAGATCCATAGGATAGTTGTTTAGAAACTCCCATGTATATTTCATTTAAGGTTTCTATTCCCAAATAAAATAATCATTTACTAGGTATTTAAGATAATAGTTGATGCCTACTTTTCCTGTTACTTTGTCGGTTTGGTAAATGGATCTATTTGGAGGAGGTTCAAGGAGGGTTTGATGGAGTTGGGACTACAAAATTCCTATAGAGAGTAGTTTTTAAGTGAATATGTATTCATATCAGGAGAGGATGATTCACATATAGGTGTATGGTGGTTCACAACAAAAGTTTAGATTATGATTTATGTTCTTAATGAACTCTTGACATGGAAGGAAAATTCAAGATTTGAATTTAATTGATGCTGAGGTTCTAGGAATTTATGTGTATATTTATTAGGTATGAAGTATAGGGAATTAATAGCCTAAATATACTTCAAATATTGAATTATAGGGCCTTATAAAGACTCACTTCATGAATATATAATCCAAAATGTTAATATAGTGAGTTCAATATTGTTTATAAAAATTTGGGCTCACATAAATTCTTTAATTCATATCTCATTTCCCTCAAAACGTTGAAGAACCCTATTCAATATTTGTAGATATTACATCCTACCTCCTCCTGTTTTGATCCTTGGATTCTATAGGTTGATCATTGGAAATATGAGGTAGTTACTCCTCTTTATCCCATTACTTCCAGTTTTTCTTTCAGGGATTCACAGTGGTGACGATGTTTTGGTTAGGGTGATTTTGGGATGAGATTTTTATTATCCCTTAGTCTGAACCATGTTTACTCTAGGTTTCCTTCTAAGATTATGGTCTTTCAATAGTTTCTCCATCTCCTTATTATGTGTAGTGGATCAAAAAGTTACTTTGAGATAGGGGATCCTCATTCTATCCTTATTTATATCCATGTCTGGGGATTTAATGAATTTTTATTCAATTTGATATATAGAGTCTATTAATGAATAAATTGACATTGAATAATCTAGAATTTATGAAAATTGAGAGAAATTTCATGTTTTTCTTCTTTTGATGTTATTAATAATGTGATTATACATTCCTGTTTCCATTTCTAAAAACCATTATTTTTTTGGCCTTACGTCGGTTATAGTTGATATGTATGTGATACCCTTGTTGTGTTGATTATGTTATATCCCCATAAACAAAAGGATAATAATTCATATATGTCTAGAGAATTAGTTTCCCATGGAAATTTAGAATATGTGGGAGAATACCCCTGTTAAATAATCAAGTGAAGTATGTAATCCCATGAACATAATTTATGAAATATGAGATGTTATGTTATGTGTGGTTGTTCTTGGTGTGTTTACTTGTATTATATAGGCTGTTATGAAGTGATTATGGAGACCAGATGGGTTGTACAGTAAGTGGGTAAGTGATGCAATGGTTGGATGGCATGGGATGTGATGTGGGCGATTGTACTTTGGTAGTAATGTGTGGTGGTTTTGTGGTGTGGTGGTTGAGAGGGGTGATTGTTATGATGTTATGGATTGTATTATTTGTTTTTGTGGTGATGGTTTATGTGATATGGAAAATCTATTCAATGGCGTGGTTTTGTTAGTTTCACAGTTAACCATGAAATATATTCTAATGCTAAAATGAAATGACATGGGTTGGTAAATAAAGAATAATGGTATTAAAATTTTTTATTTGTAATTGGATTAAATGAATTAAATGATTAAATATAATATATTTTAATGTCAATGAAATTTATTAGTAAATGGATGTTAGTGAAAACTTGTTAAATCTATAAAATGGTGAAGTAATTAATTGAAATTAGAATTGTGTGGCAATGTGTGTTGGTTTAGTGGTGTGATAAATTTAGTGGTGTTAGTAGTTATGATGGATGTTTTTTAGTTGAATGGTGGTTTTGTGGTGTATTATAGTGTTGTTGATGTGAACCCATAGTCTGGGTATTATGTACAATCTATTTATCTTATATTTTATGTTTGTTTTACACTCACCCCACTCGGGTTGGATAAACCTAACAACACCCAAAGGTTTTGGGTTTCGAGTATGTTATCCAACATCTTGGATGATGGTGATATAGATGGATGGATCCCCACTATTATATGATCTTCCTTCAATAGTTATTTTATATTTTATTGTCGTATATTTCTAAGTGATTGTAAATACCCATGTTTTTGCGAACTGTGAAATGGAGCAGAAATTCAAATTTTTTCACTCTGATTCTCTTGATGGGTAAAATGGTATATTAACCTAGTATATTATCTTGGATAATTTTTATTACAACTTTTTTGGTCCCATAATATTGTTTTTATCATATTATATAATTTTGGGGGAATTATGATCCATTCGAGTTTTCACAAAATTGATAATATTTAATATTTAATTAATTAAATATTAATATATACACATGTATTCGTTCAGTGATATATTTTGAAAAGATAATTGTATTGATATATCACTTATTTATTTGAGTTTGAAATGGGGTTTTTTCTATTCAATTCATAAATTTATGTTGGTAACCAAGTCGATCCCTGGCCCCTTTTTATTTTTCTTTTCTTTTTCATCCTTTCCTTTTCCCCTTTTTATTTATTTTCCTCCCCAACATTTCGCATACACCCCATGTGGGATTATCATTCCTCATAGCCGATATAGGGGATGGATATGGAGAGGTATAGGGATAGGTGGAGAATAGAGGCATCATCATAGATATTGGGAGGGGCTAGATTTCTATGTGACAGCTACAGAATGTAGAAATATGTGAAGATTCGATGAATTCGTCCCAAAGGTTGGCCATTTTTAGTTTTATGATATAAATACAAATACATTAAATGGTTTTCAGTATTAATTCCCTATTATGGAATATAATTACACCTACGGAATCAACCTATTATTATCTATAAAATGGGGTTTCATGAAGATTATAGGGGTTTCTATTTGGGAAGTCATGATCACACGGTGTGTGGTTCCACGAACAACTACCATGTACTCTTCCTATCTAGGGAATATTAATTTTTAGACATACACATTGTGTACTTTGTGTAAATATAGTGTTTTTTCCAGCATGAGGAAAATTACATGGACAAATAGATCTTGTAGTGCAACTTGGTCATGTAGGGTACACAACCAAACACTGTGTGGGATTTACACCATGAAAAAGTACACAACCAGAAAATGAAACATGGATCGTCCATGTGTGGTACACCGGATGGTACCCCATGTAGGGTACATTCCATGTACATGTATTAAATTTCATGTACATGGATTTTAGATTCCATGACTAGAAAAAGTACACACCCCAATGGGGGTTTTAGATTACATGCCAGGAACTCTAGTATATATGTCGTGTACGTATCCATTGCTACCCTTTTGTGATTTTTTTATTTTTACACCTCTATGTTAAAATTAAACATATGTGGCGTAATGTTTTAGTATTTTCTCATTTAGATCATGATGGTAGAACCTTTGGGGTAATTTGAGGAATCCTATAAGGTGTTTTGGGGAAATGAGCTATGATAAAGAGGCTCTTCCACCAGTAATTGAATACAACTATTTCCTGAGAGTGATACCTAAGATGAGACCCTCCTAAGGGTCATAATAATGATTTGTGGATATGGAATGGGTTCCCTAAGTTCCCTAGTCTAGTTTATCATAGGATATTTCTTAGTTAACGGTATTGAGACAAGACTTGATGAGATATAATGGTTGGGTGTTCTGACCATCCTAGAGTGAGACCTCAATTTGAGATGGGCCATGAGACACCTCCCTATAAAAATGTTTTGTGGATTTTCCCTTTATAACATCTCCCAATATAGTTATGCATCTTTATCCAGTTGAGGTCATAGGTTGTAAGAAACTAGTGTTTAACCAAGGTTCCACTATATGTTTCCTCCACTTATGTTTTGACCTAGGGGATCCCATATAGGACGAATCTATTTACTCACTATTTCCAATTATCCTATTTAGGATGCATCCATTTACATACTATTTTTGAGGATCATGTGTGGGATGTATCCACTTACTTACTCTTTTCATGGATCTTCTTTGGGATGAATTCACTGACATACTCTTTCTAAGGATATTGTGTGTGATTTATCTTGTTGCTTATTGTTACAAAAGATCCCAAGAGGGATAATTTTTCAAATGTGCTAATTTAGAGGATCCCAATATGGATTGATTTGATTATATTTAGACCCTTACGATCCCAAGTTGGATTCCTCTCCAATTCTTTAACCTGAGTGACCTAGTCGGTGCCTTCATGCTTGACCGACCAAGACTTATTGCATTATGGGTTGGGTAGAGATAGAATAAGGTGGAACCTTAGAACCCATACCAAACGTGTGATCCCTATAGGTTGTGGTAAGAGTGATGGTTTTAGGAATTCTTCTAACCCTGTAAATTTATTTATTCATTCACCTGATTATTGATGGTTCTGGAATGATTTCCCAAGGTGCTTCTTAGTATTTTTTCCGATGAGCCTGATGTGATGTGATATATGACAAGGATTCCTAGAATTGATTCCTGAGATTAGGATATTTTTCCATTTGACTAACTGTTACTTTATGGAAATTACCAAAAATACTTCATGGGATCATTCTTTCAATCTTTACAAATTGAATGTTACTTTATCAAGATTACCACTACCATTAGGATCCCTCCTTATATATGGTACCCAAATGATGTTAGACATGGGTCTCCTCATCATTTATCTAGAATTTTTGGACCAGATACTCAAAAACCCATTGGTTAAGGATGTTGGGAATGGTGTTCCGTATTATTTATTGAAAAATATGGGACAATATTTTCATCATTATTAATCAATATTATGGACATGGAATTACACATTATTTGTCGAGATGTTAGACATAGGGATCCACATTATTTATCAGGATGTTGGACATGGTGCTCCACATTATTTATTAGGATTTTTGGTATGAAGATCAACATTATTTATCAGGATGTTAGACATGGCACTACACATAATTGATGGGGATGTTATACATGGTGTTCCACATTATTTATTATTATTATGGACATGGAATTCCACATTATTTATCAAGATGTTGGACATGATGTTCCTCATTATTGATTAGGGTATTTGATATTGTGCACCAATAATTGATTTTGATTGTAGGTAAATCCATTCTATATCCCTTGTTTTGATTATTGGACAGATTAACCCTTACATAAAATATGAGACCCTTATGATATGTGATTTATAGAAATTTCAAAATTGGTTGAAGAAGGAATGGTCGATCAGGATTAAGGGCTCGAGGATAGAATTTATAATACATGGACTGAGTGGTAAACCATCTTGCTCAATTACTTGTTTTTATGTTATCCAGTCGATATGATTCATGAGACCAAGGATTTACTATGGCTATACATTATTTATATTATTTAGTTATGTCTTTTCTAGGATGAGATTAATACCTGAACATTACCTCATGAAAGTAGATTTTAGGTTCACCATTGAGCGTGGCCAACTGAGATTTATTTCTCACCCCTTGTGCATGAAATCCGATCTTCATGTTTACCTAATGTATTATTTTAGGTAGATTTTAGATGTATGATAGATTAAGAAAAGTACCAGAGATGTATCATCAAGTGGAGTCACTTGTGTATAATCAAGATCATGCAGGTCAATAGTGTATTAGGGACTGGGTATGTGGTTCAGCTCGGAGTTAGTAGTAGAGCCTTTAACTATTTGTTTATTTCCTTTATTCATATATATGTGATCATCCCAGTGGGTTATCAGTGTTGTATATATGACATGGTCATTCAAGAATATATTGTATTCCAATTTATTACATTCTTTTTTACATTTATTTATTTTTCATTATTTTTATTTACTCTTATATAAGATATTTGGTTTTTTCTAATGGTTTCTTACTTGTACATTAGGGAATAGTATCCCTATTAACACGCCATATTTCCTTGCTAATAGTATATAGATTATAGTATCCTGAGAGGTCTAATTGAGGACTTTTCACAAATCGATTTGGTTACTTTTCAAAGATTGAAATGGGTTGGGGCAAGAAAAAGTGTTATCAAAGGTGTTTCTTTTTTAATTTCTTTAATAATTGGGATATGGTATATAAGAGTATTAGGAATGGATTATAATATATGATGGATATCAGACTGGTGTGTTGAGAACACATGTTCAAGTGAAAACTCTAGGTTTCCAAGGTTATGGGATTGTTGTACTTTATTTATGATGTTATAGTTTTATATGATATTCACTTTGAGAAAAGCACATGTTCTATGAAGTATAAGATTTATTTTGGATTTTTGTATTTCATCCCATTTGTTAGAGGTTAGATATTAGTTTTTATACTTGTTTAGTAGAGTTAATAGTGGTTTTTTCATGCATCATATTTGTCACATCAACTCCTAATGTTATAGAACTACTAGTGTGTAATTTTACATATGAATTAGGATAACTATTTCTAGTGTCAACAATAACTTAAATAGTGTTTTCCACTATAGGTTATTGTTGTAATTGTACTCAGTTAGACTGACTTGTGAATATATTTCCTTCTGATGGAAGGTTATGTGGATCTATGGTGACACATTTGACTAAGAGAATGATGAATCATTCATTTTTCATATGACGAATAGTGACCCTAGTACATTGATAAGGAAAATAGTACTCCTGTTTTGGACCTCTATTAGTGGTTTTTTCTTAGGTTTGGTTATTTAATGTGTCTTTAACAACCTATATTGTGTTTTTTTATATAGCATGGAATGGTATTCTACTTAATTGAAACATGAGAGTGTTTTATAACATGGATCCTTGAGTTGTATGTACTATTAGCCCTTGTAAGTCAATATTGGGAGATAATACCTTTTTAGTAGTCCCCTTGTGGTTGTATCCTTTTTGGATTCAGTTAACTAAAGATTAAAAACAACCTATATAGATTTTTACCATATATATTATTATGATATTTTACTTATCCAAACTTGGTTTATGGTTATCTGGTTAGATCCTCTAGTGTGATGTCGATATGTTCAAAAATGATTATAGTAAACTGGAAACTCATTAGGGTATTACTGTATATAGATGCCCGGGGAAGTAAATTTATTATAATTTTCATTCATATCAACACCCTCTAGGTATAATTCCTTTAGAAGTATTATCTGAGAGGATTAGGGCCTAATCATATATCTTGATAAGTTTTTACCCACATAGTTCAATGATATCTTTACCTTCCTTAGATAGGGTTGACATGAATATTTGATTATCTATGTGGATATAGATGTGTGGGTGATTCCCTATGATATGTGACCATGGTGATAGGTTTTAACCTTTTGGTCTAGGAGGATGGACCTAGTTACCCTAATATGAGACATGATTGGTAGGGAAAGCTGGTTGACCTAGAGACACTTATTTTTGAATCCAAATACAGTAATTTAGCATTAGGCTTAATCTAGGGGAACCTATGAGAATGGTATGCCTAGGTTATTAAATATTTCTTTTTTATTAGTGATATTGGTTGTACTCTCATGATGAGACCAATAAATGGAAGGTGCATGAGTTTTTCATTATTGGCATGATGATGTATTTGGTTTTTGATGAAGAACCTAGGGTTCATGGTTATCGAGACTGGATTGAATGGGTAGGAATATTCAGGTTCTTAGCCTAGTAAACCAATATTTGTGTGTTTAACTCTTTAATTTCTAAAAATGATGAATTTTTATCGGTGGATGTGGAATAAATCTTGGATCATGTAAGGTTCCAGATTCCAAGGGAGCATCTGGATTAATGAAATAGATATGTCATGTTGCATGGATAGATTTTACTTTTTAATGTATGACTCAAGGTAACATGAGTTGGGTTTTAACTAGGTTTATTAGGATTTTACACCTATTATTTTGGGTGAGATGGGAACAGTACATACTGGTTGCAAGTGGTGCTGTTTAAATCGTTAATAAGTGAGTAACCATGTGTGAGCTGATGATTGATGGTTTAAAAGAAATTTTGTGGAAGGGTTACTCAAGAATTGTGATAAAATGAGTAATGTCTATCCATGGTACATGAGACATCGATAACGGATCTGGTACTATGCCACAACTGGTCTAGCTCAATATTGGTTATGTTTTTACATGACAATGAGCACGGATCGAGAAGAGGAACACACATTTTCAAATAAAAGATGATGATGTTGTAGTCATGGAGTATTATAAGGTAATAAATATAGTGGAGATATAATTGTTGGACTTTGAGGGTTAAGTCTCTCATTTTGGGTTTAAATTCAAAAAACATCATGGGATCTATTCTCGAGAAGTGGGAATAAGTGATGTTTTGATATTGCTAGTTCATGCTTAGGTGTAAGTGGTTTTCGTCATGCCAGTCAATGTGTTTAGTGATAGATGGAGTATCGAAAATTAAGGTTTTATTTTAGTTTTGATGTGAAAATAAGGGTATTCCCATAGTTGGGAGTACAAGATCGGTCACAATAGAACATTTTCCATGTTGGGAGAGTTGTGAACATTGTGAGACTAGACGTAGGATGGTCAAGAGAATGTAATTATGAAAATGGCTTGGATTTGATCTTGGGTTCTATTTTACTACTAGGTCTTCTTAAGGATGAGAAAGATATGGTTGGGGGGTTTTAAAGTCCAATCTTTTTCAAGCCTGTGAAATTGAGAATAAATTCAAATTTTTCTTATAGATTCTAGTGTAGGGTAAAATGGGCTTCTACCCAATAATATTATCATGGATAATTTTTCTGATCACTTTATTAGCCTCAATATAGATTGTTAAGCCTAGGATAGGGGATTTGTGAAATTCTGAGCCATTCGAGTTTTCATGGAATAATTAATAATTAATATTAATTAAGTAATTATTAATTTATTTTCATGTTTTTATTCATAAATATCTTTTGAATAAAGAATCAGATTGAGATTTTTTCTCTACAATTGAGTCTGTAATGGGGTATTTTTCTAAGTTGAGGCATAAACTCATGTCGTTCACTGATCTAGGCCTCGACCCCTTTTTTATTTTATTTTTAATTATTTTTTCCCCTTTTTCCTCCCATATATTCTCATGTATGCCCCTTGTGGGATTATACTTCATCAGTTTTGAGAGATTAGAGGGATAAAGATAGGAAGAGATAGAGAGAGGGAAGAAGAGAGGTGCCTCTATGGATCTCAGGGGATCCGAATCATCATGTGGCATGTGTGGAATGTGGAAAAGGGAAAATATTTGGTATATTCCACCCAAAGGTATGTTTTTTTAATTTTATTATAGAAATCCATGTATATTTATATATTTCTAGTTTTAAGGATTTATTTTGATTACAAAGGCCCTAATAGGGTTATTCTATTCTTAATCGATAGAAAATGGTGTTTTGGGATGATTATAGATGTTCATGTTCAGAAAATCTTGATCACACAAAATTTTGTTCCATGAACACACACTATGTACTCTTCTTGTTCGAAGAAGATGAATTTTCAATACTACATGTCTTGTAGTTTCCCTTAGCATGTGGCTGAGTACATGGCTAGATACCCCATATAGGAGAGCTTGCTTTTGTATGGTATACAGCCAAACCCCACGTGGACTGCATGCCATGTTGAAGTACACGGCTGGGAAAAAGACACATGGACAAGACATGTGTGGTACATGTGTAGGTACCTTATCTAGGGTAAAAGATATATACATGTTTAACATTTTGTATACTTAGGTTTTAAAAAATAATTATGGAATAAGTACACACCTAGGTGGTTCATTGAGAATACATGTTTTTTACTCATGTATACATGTTTGTTACACTACTACAGATTGATTTATATTCAGTGCTCAAAAAAAGTCTTTATTAGCGCTAAAAAATAATATTTTTCTAAGAAATATTAGAAGAGGGTCCCTTTTATCAGTGGTAGAAAATCACTAATAAAATGGGTCATTTCTACACACTAAAAATAGCACTGATAATGGTCATACTACTACAGTGTGCAATTAAAATTACAACACACTAAAATAGAAAATACAGGTATTTTAAAAATTCATAATTTAATATAAATTTATATTAATTAAAAAAAATAAAAAAACACACTATACTATATAAATTTAAAAAAATTATATAATTACATTATCTAGTAAAATTTATCACAAAAATTCAAAAACATAAATGGTTTCACAGCCTTTGGGACCCAACCCCCCCCCCCCCCCCACACACACACAAAATCCAGATCATCATATCAGTTTAAAAAAATCCACCCCAACCTGAGAAAAGGAAACCAAATATTTTAGAAATAAATTATTAGGGCAGTAATACTGTAAAGAAATAAATTAAACATAATATGAAAAAATACATTAATAAAATACCATTTTTAATCTAACGCCACACAATTTAATTCATACTAGTCATAATGTGTAACAAATTGAGGTGTGTATGATACATATAAATCACATATGACTTATGGATTTTTTTAGAAATTATCAAAACAATATGAGGTTTTATTATTAGTTTGAGTATGACATGGGTTTTTTTAACTAAAATGTCATTTTTTAAACTCAAACCTACAGTTTGAGTCATACTAGGCGCATCGTGTATCAGATTATGGTGTAGCTGATTCTAATATGTCAAAAATGAAATATGGATCATTTTAAAATGTATCAAAATAATATGAATGTGTTTTCTCAGTTTTGAGTATTTGACATGTGTTTTGAACTAAAATGTCAATTTTAAATAAAAAGCCGCATGTGGATTCATCCTGGTCACATGGTGATTCATATGGACATGTGGATGATTCCTACACATAAAAATTTACTTAAGGATAATTTTTCAAAAGTATCAAAACTATCTGAATTTGTTTTATTAGTTTTGAATATTTCATGTGTATTTTTTAATAAAATGTTATTTTAATCTGAAAACATGTACTTTGAGTCATACTAGTCACATCATGTGGAAGTATCACATGATAGTGATTCCCAAATGTTAAATATGTCTTAGAAATCAGTTTCACAAATTATAAATACAATCCTAGTCTATTTTCTTGGTTTTGAGTGAGTGAAAATGTTTTGAACTAAAATGTCAATTTTAAAATGATAACCATAACTTTGATTCAAACTGGCCCCAATATGTATTGATTTAGGGTATAGATAATTCTTACATTTCAAAAATGAGTTATGGATCATTTTACAAAACTATTAAAACAATCTGAATAAGTTTTCTTGGATTTGAGTATGTGATGTGTGTTTTGGACTAAAATGTTAATTTAAAATAAAAAACACTCTTGGAGTCCTATTAGTCACACCATGCATTGGATCGAAATGTGTTTGATTCATACAAAATTAAAATTGAATTATGGATAATTTTCTTAAAGTATAAAAATAATTCCAATGTGTTTTCTTGGTTTCGAGTATGCCACGTGTCTTTTTTTACTAAAATATCAATTTAAACTAAAATCACACAATTTGAGTGATACCGGTCACATAATGGTTTGGATTAATGTGATACTAATTAATACACATAATAAATGACTTATGAATCATTTTCCTAAATTATCATGATAATTTGATAATGTTTTCTCAGTTTTCAATGAGTGACATGTTTTTTTGAACTAAAATGTCAATTTTAAACTCACAACATACACTTCGAGTCATACTAGGAACATAGTTTATTAGATTGAGGTGAGTTTGATTCATAAATGTAACAAATGATTTATGGATCATTTTTCTAAAGTATAAAAACAATAAGAATTCATTTCTATATCTTTGAGTATATGATGTGTGTTTTGAAATAAAATTTCGATTTTAAATACAAACACACTTTGATTCATACCGGTGACGCCATGCATCAAATTGATGAAAAATTGGTTCCTAAATGACAAAAATGACTTAAGGATTATTTTAATAATGTATAAAAATAATAAGAATGTTTTTTCTAAATTATGTTTATTTCATATACCTCTTTTTTTAAACGTCAATTTAAGTTGAAAACACACACTTTGAGCGACAATGGTCAGATCGTGTGTCATTTTGACATGTGACTAATTATTATAAGTAAAAATGACTTAGGAATAATTTTCCTACAGTATAAATACAATATAAACATGTTTTAATTATTTTTAGTTAGTGACACATGTTTGGAACAAAAATTCAATTTTAAACAGCTAACATATTGTTTGAATCATACCAGGAACACCGTGTATCAGATTGAAGAGAAACCATTTCCTACATGTCAAATATTATTTATGGATCATTTTCCTAAAGTATAAAGACAGTAAAAATGTTTTTTATTATTTTTGAGTATGTGACTATTGTTTCAAACTAAAATGTTTATTTTTTCAAAAAAAACACACTTTGAGTCATACTGGTCACAACGTGCATCAGTTTGATGTACGGTTGATTCCTACATGTTAAAAATGAATTATGGATCAGTGTTCTAAAATTAAAAAATAATATGAATGTGTTTACTAGTTTTTGAGTATTTCACATACCTCTTTTATCAAACCTTCCATTTAAATTGAAAATACATACTTCGAGTCATACCAATCAAATCATGTGTCGGTTTTATGTGTGACTAGTTCCTACAAGTTAAAATGACTTCTGATGTCTTTTCCCCAAAACTATCAAGATAATTTAAATTATTTTTCTTAGTTTTCAATGAGTGAAACATTTTTTGAACTAAAATTTCAATTTTAAATTGAAAACATGCACTTTGAGTCATACTAGTGGCATCATGTGTTGGATTGAGGTGTGGTGATTCCTACACATCACAAATGATTTATAGATCTTTTATGAAAGTATCAACACAAACCAAATTTGTTTCTTGGTTTTGAGTATATGACATATGTTTTGAACTAAAATGATAGCATTAAATAGAAAATATATACATTGAATTATACCAGACACATCATGTATCATATTGAGTTGAGATTGATTCTTACAAGTCAAAAATGAATTACGAATCATTGTCCTAAAGTATCAAAACAATATGATTTCATTTTCTCAGTTTTGATTGTGTGATGTTTGTTTTGTACTAAAATGTAAATTATAAACTAAAAACATACACTTCAAGTCATACCAATCACACTCTATATAAACTTTAAGTGTGGTTGATTCATACACCATTCAACATAATGTTCATGATGGATATTTTGGGAAGTCATACTTTTCCATTAAACATTTGTAAAATCCCTTAGTAGATGCATCCTTATGATTCACTTCATGATTCATGCAGCATGCGGTTTCCTATTCTATATGAAAGGAACATGTTCTTTTTTTACTATCTTTTTTTAGATAGCTAAATGAAAATTATGACTTCCCAAAATATCTATGAAAAACTAAATAAGTGTTAGATAAAAATGATAAGGAAATTAACTTATAAATTATAGATGAAATGATGAAAAGATTATCTAAACAAGTAATAGGAATTCTCATTTCCATGATGTCTATATATATTCTTGACCCATTTCCCTATCACAGTTATCTAAATTTTATCCTTAAAGTCCAATATCTTATGAGCACAAGAAACTTCAAACATGTTACTATCACTGTCATATCGGGAACACTTTGTGTTAGATTGAGTTGTGCCTAATTCCTACTCATCACAAATCGATTATAAGTTTTTTTCCTAAAGTATTAAAATAATATGAATTTTTTGATTGATTTTGATTATGTAACACGTGTTTTTAACTAAATTTTAAATTTTAAACTAAAAACATAAACATCGAGTCCTTCCAGACATACCTTGTATCGGATTGAGGTTTAGTTGATTTATACACATCACCCTATACCTTTTTATTCAGTAGTGAATTAAACATTTGGGTATATCTAACAATATTTCTATTTGATAACCTTGAATTTTGAGTTCATTACAGAATAAAAAAATAAAATTGCAACATTAGAGGTGTGTCATACTTATTAAGTGCAAGATCTTTGTACATGAGTGCATCATCCATATTGAATAATTTTTCTATAATTTTTTTTCTCTATTAATTTTGTGCTCTTATTAAAGAAAAATTTGTCATAGAGAAAATAATTATTGATGAATTCATTTCTATATGATCTCTATGAAAATTTAAAAAAAACTATGTATGAGATAAAAAAGATATGGAAATTAACAAAAAAGTGTATTAAATGATGATAAAATTAACTAAATAAGTATTTGGATAGACACATATTCAGGATGTCTATATATAATCTAGCACAATGTATTTTATTTATTCATTTCTAGAAAAATATATTTCCTCTATTGAATATGAGGATATTTGTAAATCCTGGTAGTAATGGAAAACATTAAATAAACAATCGATGAAAAAATATTTTAAATGAAATTGTAATTATCATTAGAAATGCCTCTTTGGGGATGCTAGTTTGTTGATGGATTACGATATATTTACATAATTTGAAAACATATTAAACACAATCTTTTCCACTAGTTTATTTTGAGCACTATTGAAACATTGAAAAAAATATGTAATTTTTTTATCTATGTTTTGATAGTGGAATGTTATTATATATACCCTAATACTTATGTATTTTTATAAGTATATTTTATTTTTGAGCTCATTTATTTTCCTCATGCATTGATTTTGATTATATTTAAACATCACCCTATAAAAACATAATTTTATTTAAAAATAATATAAAATCTATAACATGAATTTTATTTGAAAATTATTTAATTTAGTTTCTTTTATGCTGATAAAAAACATTATATGTGGTCAATTTGTTGGGTGTTCAAGCATTGAATTCATGAAATAAATATTTAGAGTATCCAAATTGACTGTAATGAGTAACCAATGATTCCGTAAAAACAAAAAGGAATAATTAATTAAATGAATGAAAATTTAATTTATATGGAAGAGTTTAATATTTTTACCCCTATATCATGGGTATTAAGATAATTATTTCATCTATAAGTTTTCTTTCAAACATTATAGACAGTTTTTCTACTATTACTTAATATTTCTTTAGTTCCAATGAGAATATTAGTATAGAAGTTATTGAGGAATGATGAGTTAAAATTTCGGTTCATAGAGTTTCACCATCAAATAGTATTGGTATTTACTATTGAAAATTTTGTTAATAGTATTTAGTCAAAATTAACATAGTAGATTAGCTATTAGAAAAAAATCCATGAAAACACACCTCATGTATTCATTTACCTCTAATACTCTCATCCATTCTTAATTAAACGTCTCATTTACATTCTTAAAACCAATATAGTCAATAATGGGATCTTTGTACATCTATTCTTAAAAATCAATTATAGTCATATCACCAATTTTAAACGTTGTGTAATTATAACCCTTTAATGTTATTAAATGTGTAATTTGAATGTGTGTGGGTAAGGGTAATTTCTAACGATCTTTTTGATTGGTTTGGTTGATCCATTATATCATTTTTATTTGACCTTCCTTTTCACCCCTTCCCTTTTTCTTTCTGTAATAGCATTCATCAGTTAGTGAATTTTTCATTAATTTTTAATGTTTTTTCATAAAAAAATATATTGTAATGGAAAACCTATTTATTTATATGTATTTTTACAAGATAAAATGATAATTCTATGAAAGATCTGATAGAAATCTTGACCAAATAAATATCTACATCATTAACTGGAACATGTATCTCAGTTATCATTGCATGAGCTATGTGAATCCCCAATCCCACATGAACTATTAAAATTTGGTTTTTTGTATATAATGTCTCTTGGATACTATAAACAGTACCCCTTTGAATAAGGGGATTTGTGGGTGCTGATTGATATAAATCGAAATCATTTTCACCATTTAGAATATTAGTATTGGAATGGTATCAGTTTACGGTTTATTATAATTTCTGAGAAACAAATACAAAAATATTTGTTACCTCTTCTAAGAAATCCCTTTGAAAGGAATAATTATCCTCAAAGCTGCTGGGGGTGGGGGATCTTCATGTAATGGTTGTTGTTTTATTATTTATTCTCTTTAATTAATTCACATATCATTTTCCAACAACTCAAACTAAAAATTATGTTTTTATTGTAGATCATATAATCATGCCTACATCTCTTCCATTTTATTATCTTTATCCCCATTTTCATTTCATTTCTAAAAATATGTTTGGGTTGACACACTAAAACCCACACCTTTGTAATGGACATACGATTCTGGAAACTTCAAGTCCATTGATAGTAGTTGTTCATCGGGTAAAACTGATGATGATTCTTGTGTCTAATCTAGATAAAAAAATAGAAATAAGTAATCATTTTTATGTAATAACAACTTAAAGAAAAACTAATTTTTATTATCTCATACTTAAACATGATTCCCACACGTTTTGTGTGGTTTTATCTATTATAATCTTATCTTTATTTACATGTTCCTCCTTTAATAGCACAAGACGTGCGATGGATGTGGCTTTAGGTTTCGATACATAAATCTATATATAAACAATGGAACATAATTATTTTTTTGTTTCATGTCACATTAAAATATTACTATATATTTAAAATACATATCATTTTCCTAAGTGAAGCATGCCTCATCCTTGCATTATATTAGGGTATCTTGGTTTTAATGCACATTACTAACTTTCATCACACAATTACTATTTCATAAATTAACAATACTTAATCAAAGTGATTAACACCCATAATTTCAAAAAAATATTAACCAATCATAATATACCTGAAAATTGTATGCTTTTGATGACTCATAAACACATTCCATGTTTGTTATATTATATGATGTGCATACATCTGTGGTGGGTGCGGGTTTGATTTCCCTTCAGAATATTTGAGATGACACTTCTTAAGAATTATCTGAAAGCCTCTATGAGCCTTTTGGGAAATCATTAATATAGATTTAATTTGAGATTCATCTTCTATAAATTCACTCTTAAAGGTTTAATAAAGAGTAAATCAATGTTTCATTATATTTTTTTAGTAAAATAATTAAATTATATCATAATATTAGACTAATATTTTTCAAAACTAGTTCCTTAATTGATTAGACATCATTGTTCTAGTAAAACACATAAAACAACATGTGCCTTAGAGTGGTGATCGAAACATAACTACTAAACATGTCCTTTTGGGGACTAACTGGTGGGCTACATGTATTCCATCCATCCTCAGATTTGATGACTTTTTTTCTCACCTTAATAATTTTTTCTAACATTATTATGATACAAAACTCCTATCTTTTCTAGGATATAGGTTTTTCACCATATTCCATTTCCTCAGCTTTAAAATTAATAATATATTATTCCTCTAGATTAGTATCATTGTCATGTGAAAAAACTTTGTTCCCCTCTACATTGGTATAATTATCATGTTGAGAAAACCATTATTCCTCAAGATTGGGAGCATCAACATGTACAAAATTCAATATATTAATAAGTGGTTAAACATTTAATTTAGATTATGTAAATGCAGTAGTGAATATATAATAATATAAGGTAACATAATTTATATTTGAAGATAAATATAACATATTATTGAACACATTTCTTTTTAAGTGTTAAAGGGATTTGACCCTTCTATTGAGTTTAAAAATACCCTCATTATGGTCTCCTCTGACATACAAGACCCCATCTATATTGGGACCACAGTGAAATTAGTATGATATCCAAATGAAAGGGTTATCCTAAGTTGATTTGGAATTTGATCATTTAGTTATTTTTATTGATAACAAAATAGTTGACCACTTTTAATTTTCCAGATATGGAACAAAAAAACTTGTACTTTATATGATTCCATTATAAATGGTTCATCTTTGTATAATTCCTTACTAAAATCTATATTCACTAATCCCAATACATATATTTTAACTATAATCCTATTGAAAACCCACATTAATTGAAAAATCATTACTTGGAATTTTTTATAATCCAACTCCCAAATTTGTTTGTTGAAGATAAAATATGAAATATTCACATAAATTAGATTTATTTCATTTTTACTAGATGCATGCATCGCTTCATCCATAAGTGTAACTCCACTATTTTTCATGGTACTATGTTCATCATGTTAATTTCTATAGAATATATAACTATTAATTACATAACCATTATAATATAATACATTCACACTTGGTCCTCTATTGGCCATCGAAATCATTCGGAAATTGAATCTTGACTTTCAGTTGAATCCTTAAAAATAGGATCTCAAACATAACTAATAATCTGATAATTATGTGTATTTGATATCCATATTTCATCACATGGTGGATTAAAATACATAAGAATTACGTTTTGGGTTTCAACATATGATGCAACCTTTAAACTATAATGAAAAATATAATAGTGAGTCTATTCTCGCTCTATAATAGTAATTTTGAAAACATCTATTTTATAAATTCCTTCACCCAAAAGCCTCCCATTGTGATGAGATTTTATTATACCAATTCATTCAATATCATATATGTCTTTGGTATATAATTCAATGTATTCCTCAACAATATATCGCTCTATAATAAAAACTTCTACCTAACATCAATGTTTTACATACCCTTTAAAAAAATTTATATATCATTCAATGGGGTACGCCCATCTAAAATGTATAGGACCACATAGTCAAACCACTCTTACCAAGTGAACCTTTAGGTAAACCATCATATCAAAAAAATTATTGGAAGAACATCTCCAATTAACATAATATTATAGAGATTTCCTTTCACATTAATGGTAATTTCTCTAGGTATATCACTTTACTTAATATAACATTGAAAATAAAATAGATCTTGATTAATGTATCATATACATTCTTAAAAACATTTAATGTAAAGATAAAGGCATTAAATGATAAATTAAAACATGACATTCACGTGATGTCAAACCCTTTAACTTTAAATATGTCATTTACATGACATTCCTGATATTTGAAGAATACACCTATAGAACCATTACATCATTCAAGAAGTTACAAAATTGATATCTCACTATCCTAGAAAGAGTATAATCAGTTGTAGGAGAAAAATATTTTTCAATCTTCATTTGTGCCAACTCTTCCTATATTCCCATGTTAATCATATCTAGCAAAGCCTTAATTCTATACTTTGTTTTTAAGGTTTATTTTAGTATCATTCCATTTACACTATTACAAACATTTTTTTCACGTGTATTGAATTAATAATATTCCCTGCATAAAAATAATTCTAGTATAACAATTCAAAAAAACTAACAGATTTTTCCAAAAAGTATGTGTAATGTTTTTTAAAAAGATTTACCAAAATCAGTGTCCATATTATTTTCATTATTAAAGAGTTTATTACCTATTAAGGGATACAATGTGTTACCTTCTTATGAACACCCATTTAATGGGGTCATCCAGGACCATTATTTATGTCATTGGTGAACAAATATACAATTTTTAAGGAACAAAATTTTTTATGAAAGTTTCAACCAAATTGAATTTATAAATTGTTCTCAAATGGGAAACCCTTGATATCATTTAAGGATATATCCTATTAAATTTCCATAAGCATGAAAGTCATTTATCATCCGGTACAACATTACTCTCAACCTGAAATATTCATTTTTGGATGCATCATACAATATAACACCTAAATCCATAAATTATTTTGAATCCTAGATCAATGTATCCAAATAAAAATTAATATCCTTACTTGATTTATTTGGTCCTCATATTATCAAAAATAAAATAATGAATTTCTATTTCATGGATTACCATAGTGGAATTTATAATTTACCAACATTATCAGACATGTATAGTGAGTTCTTCTTTGAAAAAAGAGATTCGATCCATATATATATAGCAGAAGATGAAGGTTTCTCGGTTCATTTCCAAATTCAAGATACTCATGATCGGTTTTCTTCCACTGGGGAGAGTTTATCGGGTAATGATATTTCCCATCTTTAATTCTTCTATCTTTGTGCCACATTAATTAACTTGAATTATCCTCACTTATACATAGGCACTTAACCCTTGGATTGATTGGAAAGTACCATACAATATTCATAAGACTTGATTCATCTTTCTTATATTGAGATTCACCTCAATTTGGTAATTCTTTATGTGATTCACGGTCCTTGAGAAATAGTATATAGTCATTTAGATAGTCATGTATTATATTATAGAATATACCTATTAAACAGTGCATTCATTTAGAATCATATTTTCAGAATGGAATCTCATTATCTTCTCGGAACGTATTATTAAAGAGATAAATTAGTTCGGTAAAAATTATTTCACTCAATTTGTTTCCATATTTTATATTATAAACCTAAGTATGGCTAAAAATTATATATATTTTGTACAAACATAACATAATGGAATCCTTAAACAACTCTTTTTATTTTCAAACACTTTTCGAAAATCATTATGTTCATCATCAAATATCATTTTCAGTTTATCAATACAATCATTGTCATCATTCACACCTGTAATAACATCCTTAATATAGTCATCTTCATTATTTTCACTTGTAACCATATCATATGATCTCTAGAATGTATTATTATTTCAACCCCAAGACACATTTAATTTTTTCCCCATTTTTATTCCAAAATGTTTAACATTTATCTATTCCATGAAAGATAATGTGTTCTTCTAACTCCTATGGACTAATTATTCTTAAATAACAATGGCGTAAATATGGAAAAGGTATTTGAGAAGGTAGATATGCATTATATTTTGAAAACTTTATTAAATATTTCACTCCATCATCATACACTTTTTTAATATTATTGTAAACCTTCTATTTTCAATTTATATTCATCCTATTTGACATAGTAATATTAATATTTATAAAAAATCACAGAAATTATGATCTTAGAACCCATAAAAGGTCATTCTTAAAGAATCTTTTAAGCTATGTGAATGAATTATTTGGGGAAAATAAGGTTTGAATGATGTGTATTGAAATTGTTTATTAGTGGAAAAAATTATTAAAGGAAATAACTATGTGATATATATAAAGTTAAAAATAATATAAATAAGTTTTTATCCATTTAAACACACATAGATCAATAATGGTTTCTATAACTTTGATTGATTATGAATTTTATCTTTTTTTTAGATAATGAAAACATCGATAGGGCCAAACGTGATCTTAAAAACCAAAATATTAAAGAAACTAATGAATTTAAATCCAATGAACTTGAAGTCTTAGGATATGTTTCTCAAGATATTGGAAAACTGAAAAACAATCTATTTGTGGTTTCATGAATTCTTCATAATTAAGTAATTCACAAGGCTAGGACGAATCTTTAATGAATATAAATGAAAATTATTACTTGGGGAAAAAGTAACATTGAACCTCAACACAAGATGAAGAAGTGTCCCAGTGGGATGAGTAGGAAGCTCCATCTCACACTAATGATTAGAGTATAATCCTAACTACCTATGATAACCAAAAAATAGAAATTGGACATAATACAGCTAATAAATAAAATCCACTATCAAAAAATTTCATAGTGTAAAAGGGGGAAATGAACAAGAACACCCTGAATAGAAATACCCACTTTCTAATAGGAACTGAGGTTGAAATGAAAGTGGAAGGAACCCTTAATTGAGTCAGCTAGGGGAAGAAACTATTTCGAGTAAAAAATTATATAACTATTGAACAAAAAATGAAAAAGAGGGTGAATTAACCAACATAATAATGATTTGAAACTTTCTATTGTGTAAGCTCACTTTTTGTATCATTCTTACAGTATGACATTTTAAATAGAACGTGAGGCTAGTATTTTGTGTTGCAATTTTACAACTATTGATGTTCATGGAAATGAAAACATAAAAAAAAAATTGGGCTTCCTCTACTTTGTAAAGGAATTAAATGGGAAGAACCAATTGATTTTAATTCATGGGAGTAGGGAGGATAAAAATAACTTGTAGTGGATTACCATCTATGAATTCCAAAAATCATTACTAATTGTCATTTGAAATCACCATATAAAATTATAAGTGGTTAGAGTTTTTACAATGTAAAAATGGTACTTTCCACCACATACTCAGTCATTTTGGATCTCCATGAAATTGGAGTGATACTTTTGAAAAAAAAAGATCTCAAATAGGATTAACATGATGATATCTTATAGGATTAAATAGAAATACAAGATCCAAAAAAACAGAAAGCAATTAAAATCAACAAGAGTGAGGAGTTTTTTTATTATTAATTTATTCACCTGTTATGTGGTGTGGGATGGGAGGTTTTTCTGTGATATTATACTTATGTGTTAAAGATGATCTTTTCTTAGATGATGAAAACATTTATAGGGCCCAATCACATGGTGATGAGAACCCAATGTTTGAATAAACTCTATAATTCAAATATAATAAACCAAAAGTCTCAAGTTGGGGTTCCCATATTCCATTCCCATTTCATATAGTTCACATTTTATCATAGTGGACATTAAACAACCCATTCCAAGAAATTCAATTCATTAAACACCACATGCCACTTTAAAATAATAATTTTTCTAAATTAAAGTAAAAAAAATTAAACAACCCATGAGGCCTAAAAAGGACATCACTATCATCATTACATAGATTTATAAAAATTAAATCACTGTTTATAAATCTCGGAATGAAAGTAAATCACTCAAACTAGGGCCTTAATATTTTTGAGTACTAAAATTTTTTGAAAATACCATTTAGAGATTCTCAATTTAATAAACAACATTTAAAACCCAAGTTCAAGATAAATAATTTGAGTTCCTAAAATACCATTTTTCCTTACACATGTATGTATTTATAAATATTGTTACCACTCATCCAATTACAAATATTCACACATAATTGTGTAAAGATATGGAATAATATATCTATATTAATATCTATGTATATATTTATAAGTATTTAGTGTATCGTGAAATAATTTTTTATCCATCATTATAAATGTAAAAAATTGGAACAAATCATACAAACTAAATTAAACCCATTTCATAATTTCTATATAAATTATAAATAATAAGATAGATATTAAAATGATTAATGTTATTCTTCCTATTAATTGATTAAAATGGGTAGAATTGTTTTATTTTAATCCTTGGGATCATGAAGGATACTTTGAACTTAGAGTAGATATCCATCTAGGCACTGTAAAAACTCTTCCTAGTTATCATTTGTAGTCATTAATTTATATGACAAGTTGGAAGAGTTTTTTTGGTGAATATCTAGCATCTCAATGCAATCGATGTGAGAAATTATGATGAATTAGTGAAATGGACATGAGGTTGAGGGAAGGTAAAGCAACAATGGCTCAAGTTGAGGGAGATTAGGTGGAGAATTGACAAGGTAGATTGATTAAAAATAAGAAATTTTGTGTGCACCATTAAACCATTTAGGGAAAATTAAAAACCCAATAATATGTTTGAGGGGGAGAAATAGGTCAAAAGTCCAAGACCTTGGGTTTTGAAATTATTAAATGTATAATAAATATATATCTGTATAAATAAATATTAAAAAATGAATAAATTCCAAAAAAATATAAAAAAAGTAAATATTAGAAATTAATAAACATTATAAAATAAACGAAATATAGAAAATGAATAAATTGAATTTAATATAAAAAATTATTTTAAAATTTTCATTCATATAATATTAACTACATGAATTTTAAACATATACAAAAATGAAGAAATTATTAAAAAATGCATTTAAATACCTTAATTACATAAATTTCAATAATTTTAAAATATTACAACTTAATAAATAAAATTGAACAAATACTAATATTATAAACTAAAAAAATGTTTAAATTAATACTTAAAAAATATTAATAGGTATAAAAATGAATAAATATCAAAAATATTATATCAAAAATGGAAAAAAATATACATCAGATGTGAAATAAATACATTCCATACATACACCTGCATGCTTGTTCTATACACATATATGTACATCCCATGTATATGTGCACATATATGTACACATACTTACATATGTACTCATAAAACATCTATATATACACATACAAAAGACACACACACAACATAATGAAAACACATCTATTCACCTAGACATTAATATAAATATATAAATTCAAATATCATGTATTAACAATACATCATTTATATTTATATAATAGTTCAAATTTATAAAAATATATATAATACATAATATTTATATTAATCATACACATGAATGTTTTAATTAATGTATCGAAATAAACATTACTTTTTAAATATAAACATGATTATTTATATATGTTAATAATATTTTTTATTAAAAAAAATTATCAATTTTATGAAAATAATTGATAAAGATACACATTTATCATCACTGAAAAAAGAATTGATAAAGGGTACACTTTTATCAGTTCTTTCTTTTTCACTAAAAGAAGTTACCTTTATTATCACCTTTAGATAGAACTTATAATGGTTACACATTTATATGATCTTTTTTTAGCACTGATAAAATATAATTCTATATAAAGTGGAATATGTGGTAGTGTTACTTCTCCCTTACTACCCTTTTGGGGGTTTTCCATGTTTTTACTCCTCGAAGTAATAATTGGACATAATAAGAGTCTATTTTGTGTATCTTCTTATGAATATCACAATGGTCGAACCATTGAGGTGATTTGAGGGCTCCTAAAACGTTTTTTTTTTTGTGTAAATAAGATATTATAGAGAGGTTCCTATTATGGAAATTGAATAGAGAAGTATCCTGAGAGTGATACCTTGGTTGAGACACACCTGGGAGTCATGGTACTGATTGGAAGACAAGACATGGGTTCCCCAAGGCCTCTGGTCTGGTGTATCCTGGGATAGTCTCTCCTTAGTGGGACCTAAATAATACTTATGGGATAGATTGGTTTTGTGTTTATAACAAACTATAGTGAATCCATGATTTGATATTGTCCATGACCCATCTCCCTAGACTAAATATTATGGATTTACCCTTGAGGAAATCTACCATTATAGGAATGCCACTTTAGGCCTATCAGGCCCTAGGTTGTTAGAAACTAGTGTGTCACTAAAGATCCACAATAGAATGTATGCTCTTATGTTTTGACCTAGAGGGTCCCATTTAGGTTTCCCTTGTTTACTTAATATATGCCCCCCATGTATGAAGCCTCCATTTACTTACTCTTTCCAATGATCTCATGTGGTATGTCTTTGCATACATACTCTTTCCAAGGATACCATGTTAGATGTCTCAGCTTACATAAGATTTCCTAGGATCCCATGTGGGATGTCTTCACTTTATTTCTATTTATGAGGATCCCAAGAGGGATTATTTTTCTTAATTTTTGATTTATAGGATCCCAAGAGGGATTACATTTCTTATGTACAAACCCTAAGGATCTTGAGAAGGAATCCACTATAGTTTTTTGAAATGAGTGGCCCATTGGGAGCCCCAATGTTTGATAGACCTTGAGCTATCTTGTTATGGGTTTGGGTAGAGATTTTAGTGGGTGTCAAATTAGAACTCATACTAAACATGTGATTCCAATAGGATATGGTAGCGGTGATGGGTTTAGGTGTTCATCCAACCCTATTCCTTTATTTATATATTCCCTTGATTAATAATGATGAAACCATGATTGATAGAGATGATTCCTAGTATTTTTTTCATATGATCTTGATATGATGTGATATATGATAAGGATTCCCAGAGTTTCTTCCTATGATCAAGAAATTGATCTATTTGATTAACTATTACCTTATGGTAATTCATAGACGTACTTCCTAGAATCAGGATTTTGAACCTTATTGATAGAATCTTACCTTATCAGTATGCCTAGTGTCACTAGGATCCTTCCATATATAGGTTAAAAAGAGGATATCAGACACAGATCTCCTCATCACTTATCAAAAATTGTTGGACATCATTCTCTAAATCACCTTGGTTTGGGATGTTGTACATTGAATTTATCATTATATATCAAAAAAATGTTAGACATGTAATTTCTTATTATTTATCAGGATGTTGGCTATAGTGTTGCACATTATTTATTAGGATATTGGACATGGAATTCCATATTATTTATTAGGATGTTAGAAAATGAATTCCATATTTTTTATCAGGATGTTGGACATGGAATTCCACTTTCTTTATCAGGATATTGTACATGGAGTTCAAAATTATTTATCAGATGTTGTACATAGAATTAAAAAAAAATTATTAGCATGTTTTACATGGTGTCCAACATTATTTTTCAATTTTTTAGACATTTTCTTCCATATTATTTATCATAATATTGAATATGGTGCTCCACATCATTGATTGGTATTTTCGAACATGCACTTTTGAATCATCGATTTGGATGCTTAAACTGATTTCTCATTACATGAAATATGAGAACGTTATGATATATGGTCCATAGAAATTACATAATTGGGTTAAGAAGGTATGGTTGATTGGTATTATAGACCCAATGATCGATTTGATAATAAATATCTTGAGTGGTATGATATCTATCTCAATGCCTTATTTACCAGATGTCCATTCCATTAGGTTCATGGGCCCAAGGATAGAATGTGGTTTTATTTTATTTATTTTATTAGGATATGAATTAGAAATTTTGATAATATTTCATGACCATACAATTATGATAGCATGTTATAGGTTCACCATTTGTGGTGTCCAACCAAGATATGTTCTAACCCCCTTTGTGGGAAACTCGGTACGTATACAGACCTCATATCTACTTTTAGGTTAATTATAGATGTGTAATGGATCAGTATAAGGCCTAGGGTTTCATTATGTAGAAGAGTCACTCATGTGGATTCTTATGATCAAAATGGATCAGCATAATAGTGTCTTGGAGACTGAGTATGTGGTTTAGCTCAAATTTAGTATAGTTCCCTATACATTTTTTTATTTCCATTATTCATGTATATGTGATCGGCCCTGTGGGTGATTAGAGTTGAATGTATGACATGGAAATTCATGGTTTTAATAAATTCTAGTTTATTACAATCATGTTTATATTTATTTCTTCTCACTCTATTTATTTATAACTATGTTTCATGTTTGGTTATTTTTGTTGGTTTTTTACTCTCATGTGAGGGAATAATCCCCCCACTAACACACCCTAGGTCCTCGCTGCTAGTCAGAATCCTCTGGCATATGGGGAGGAATGCATAAGGTATTATCACCAACAGGATTGGTCACTGTTCATATAGGTAACTAATATAGGATGTGATAGTGATGATACAAGTTGGTGTAAAAGATTCCCCATTATCGATGAGGATGTGATACATGGTGGGGGAATGCATGTTGATAGGAGGGCACATGGTTGATGAATTCCATGTTTATGATACACTACTGCCATGGATATGTGTTGAGGCATTTATGTGATGATGTTGTGATGTGATGAGCCAATGATTTGATAAGGTAGTGATGTGATGATGACAGATGCTAACACTATATGATAGACCTTGTGTGGGTGTGGTGTGTATGGATGTGTCTCTACCCACATTAGATATAGATGGTTATGTAGTGTTATATTTATGCAAGAGATGGTATAATTTGGCATTTGATGTTGGAGAATGAGATAAGAAAGTTAGGGGGAAGAAATTTTGGGGTACCTTTATTTATTTTCTTGTACTATATTACTATATTGGATGTGTGATTTTGTGAGATACCCATGGTGAGGTTGTGAATGGTTAGTTTATTTTTTATGTTTCTTTTTGTTCTATTATTTATTTAAATGGAACATTAGTATAATCATTCAACAAGTGAACTAGAGACATTGGGTTTGATACTACTATGAATACACGTTATGATCACCCTATATATATAGTATATTTTTTAGGTTTACAAGATGAATTTAGGGATTGATATGGACATTACTATCCTGGATTTTGGAGTTTTTATTGAGTGTCTTCCATAGGACATGTCATTTAGTATTTACATGGACACTTTAATTTGTATTTTTTGACAATTTTCAGGCATTTTGGGATTATTTGGGTTTATTTTAAAATTATGTGTTGGTTTTCCATGGTGTTTTTTTTCTTATAACTCATTCCTATATTACAATAGAGGTTAATTACTACCATGTGTGATATTTTTATACTATCAGTGCTTGTTTACAACTTGGGGCCTATTATAGGCAGTACATGAGGTCCATTACCTCTCTTACTTTATTTCTAGCCCTAGAGGGATGACTCTAGAGGGAGTGTTTCATGAATGTAATATACCATGAAATCATAATAATTAATAAAAGTGTGGTACATCCAAAAAACAAGTCATAATAGTGGGAATCATATCCTGGAAACAATGGTAAACTGGTGGGAATAATTCCTATAAGAAGTAATATTGCAGTAGAAATCACACCCCAACATGTACAATAAGAGTGGGAATATTATCCATGAAGATGGTATAATAGGGGGAATCTCATCTTTAATCCATCATCTGATGGGAATATCATTTGTACCCATGGGCATTATCACAAGAGGGAAAGAATACATAGTCCCATTCCTACTCATAAGAAAGAGGGCGTAACATTCCATAAATGTCCATTTTCATACATGCATCATGTACCCTTCCTTAGAAGCATCACACCATGTGAATTACATTTGAATTCCAAGAGTAAAACAATTAACTAGGCCTAACATCCAATTTCCAGAAACATTATGCCACTTGGGCTTTATACATTGTTACCATTGGAATAACATCCCATATACAACCAAGAAACATGATGGCCATTAAATCCATCACCAAACCAATTTAGTGAAAATGGAATTTCATCCCAACCATATCCATCAATAAAAATAAATTCATGTTTCCCCAAAAATATAACCAAAAACAAAAAAAGGTGTAGTAAGTATCTCAAATAATAAGATATAAGAAATTTACTTTAAGGTTCACAAATCATCCAACTCACATTTAAGAATAAGTTAGGTCAACCTCAATATGAATTCCACATATTTAGTACCCAATCTAAGGAATAACTTACCATATCCAAAAAAAAGTGGGGGTGGAACACTCACCCCAAAAAATTTAATAAATTTCCCAAAAAGGGCTACGGGAAACTCACATGTTCTATATGGTTCTAGCCTTAATTCAACCACTATCATTCATGTGAATCCCCTCTGTCAAGGAATATAAAGGAACCTATCCTAGACTATAATTACATCACATAACTCATGGAATCCCCTGTTGGGCCTCGATGAAATAATCTAACTCAATTTAATTATTTTTCATGATCGCAGGTGTCCATTAAATCAAAACGAAGCTACGGGGAGACCACTCATGGTTACAATAATTATGATAAATTCCAAATTCATAAGAAAAAAAACTTTTAATTTAAATTAGTCTCAAGAGATTATATTTAGTGATATTTTCATACCACACAATCATGAAAATTAGTATAAACCATTTTGAAAGATTAAGAAAAAACTAAATTGATGTTGTGGGGTGTCACTTATTTAATATCAATGATAAATTTATCCTAAAATGGTATGAATCTCACCCCAAGAAAAATTATGAAATTTTTTTTTCAATCTGTGAGTAACAAACAAACTGTAATATTTACCAAAATTTAAAGGATATGATGATTAGAATCACTAAAATATTTCAAATGCCATGTATAGGACATGATTCATCTAAAAATGATTTTTAGGGATCCAAAATAATCGAGAAATGGGGGAATAATGACTGGGAGGTGTTTATGGGCATAGGGGAAGAAAAATAATGTAAAAGTGAGAAAACCCATCAAAATATGGAACCAATCTAGCAATCATTTCAAGGTATCTATTCTCCCCCAAAACTCTATTCGAAGGAGTAGTGGCACTAATTATTTCTCAGGTCTATCGAAACTCTATTAGACCTCCCGTGCCCATTCGGCTTCCGATTGAAGCTCATCTCCCATGAATATTTCCACCATACAACTTTTTTTCATAAAAAACATGTTCTTCTATAAAACCCTTATATATCCCAAAATATGGAAAATTATACATGGTTTTTTATAATTAATAAAAAACATACCTCAAAATCACAAGGGGTGTAATGATCTCCCCACTATTGGGAAGCTCATCCCCAAGTTTAATCACTTATAATCATTGGTAAAAAACTCTAGCCACTAAACTCGTATATCCAACACCCATACCCAAGCCTCCACCTATTTACAATTTTTTTTTCATTGTATGCATACCAATGTTATAATATTTACGTGAACATATTTTTCACACTAATCCACAATATGAATCTATCATTCCAAAAATGGCATTTCATTATCTAACTTAACATCTTCGATGCTAATCACATGAGAAAAATTGGGATAGAGGCCCTAAAACTGAAATGAGTGAAATAAATCATGAATAGTACTATATTTTTGAGGAATCACTAACAATTAATCCACTATATTGATCCTCTAAGAACCATTCAATGGCTCCATATATTTGAGTTCCAATTTCCCCTATCTACCAATATGATGGTGTCCCATCTGGGGTGATACCCTCAAGAAAAACAGATCACCCACTTTAAACTCAAGAGGTCAATGATGATAATCTATATAAAATATAAACCTACTTTGGTTAGTCACTTACAACTTCCAGATCAACCATATATGTTTGTAAGTCTCGTACATAAGACATGACCCAGAAATAGAAGATTCTCCTACCTATAAACAACACATATTTATTTGAATCATCCAAAAATATAATTTCTATAAAGGATCCATCTGAATATAATCTTGATAACTATTCCTATAGGTAAAATTAGTTAAATAAATATGGCTCTCCCATAAACCATCAAAATCTAAAATTCACTATTTAATTGTGTCCTATGATACATGAATGGAATGCATAGGTTTCATATATTTATAAGGATAGTAAGTAGTGCTCATGTACACTTACTTATCTTTTTCCTCTTGAAATAAATACCAAAATATAGATTCAAATTGGGAATATTCATTATAAATGATCAAAATTAGTCCCTTAGATTGGGAGGAAATATACAACCTTGTTCAACTTGTCAATGATAACACATACTACTTCACTGCCCCAAGTATAACTCTGTAATCCCATCAAGAAATCAATCATCACATGGTCCCACATCCAATCAAGAATGGGAAGGGACTACAGGAAACTAGAATATCATTAGTGGTTGTCCTTGACCCTATGATCATAAACCATGAAACAAAACATTTTTTATCATTTTTTAGCTTTTGAAACCATTACAACCTATGGATTTCATGATACATCTTGTTAATATCTAAGTAAACAAACCATCTTTTTTGTATGTTATTGTCACATCAGCTTCTCATGAATGCTCATCGAAGTCATAAATAAACCTCAAATATAAATAATATCATCATATTATAGGGACCAATCATGTGGTAACTCCTCACTATATAATTCATCCCTCGTGAAAATATATTTTGAATCTTCCAGATAACTCTCATTTTTCCTATAAAAGATTTAAAAGGTAATAGCCATAAATACCATGGTCGCTCTGTAAAAATACTCCAACGCATATATATGAATCTTCATGAAAATTATCATTAGTTTATACTCTCTAAAATTATCTTAAACCAAATTTTATTGAATCTTCCTACTCAATATTGAACCCAAAAAATTCTATTGTTTAGGGGTATAGGTCATTTCAAAGCCAAAGGACTTAAGATAATCAACTCAACTAATTTTTTTAAAGGTTTATATCACAAAATAAGAACATATATTGAAGTATATTGTGGTAATTATACACCAAAAACCTCCCACCAAAAATTTAGTGACAGCAAAATCATAACACATTCACTACTTCCACTAACTCAAAATCGTGGGTTATATAATTCCTCTCCTATGGCACCAAATATGTAGAACCAAAGGAAATGGAACTCTAAATAAGAATCATAAAATATAAATTTCCTATTAATGATGCATCACAATATAGGTTATACTCCTTACCTTCCTCATGTAATGTCAAAATCAGCACATATTCCAATATTTCCTTCAACTTCTAAAAATTTCACTCACAGGAATCAGATTATGTAATTTAAACTCCTTGGTTTGTGATATCATTTATGCAATAAATCAAGAGAGATCAAAGATAAACTAACTAAAGTAACATTAAAATCCCAATAATGTAACACCATAATATTTTTAAAAGAAAACAATGTTCAATAGTGTATACAACACGCAACACTGATCATCAACGGACCATGAAATATTAATATATAAATATTACTATTATAAACTATTTGTTATATTAGAGGTGATTAATAGGATTGAATAATTTATAAAATATATATAAATAACATCATAAATATAATTTTGTTGATAAATTCTTAGTAAATAATCACTCAAATTTTAATGAAGACAATTTATTCTTTAAAAAAATATATTTTCTTCAAAAATGATTTTTATTCCTTCTTATGAAAAATATTATAATTAATTTCTGAAAAATTTTGAAATTTTATTTGATAAAAATTATATAATTTTTTTAAAAAAATATCTAAATTATCCTAATAAATGTTTTGGTATTTTTCTGAAAATATTGATTTTCTAGTGAATAGTAAATATTTCTGATTTCTGAGATACTATCATTTATTTTCATTAAATAATGTAATTTATAAGTACCATTCTATTTTTTATACTTTATTAAAGTGAAATATCAACCATTTTATTTATTATAATATAATTAATTTCTTTTGAATCATTAATTTTCATGATTTTGGTGTAAGTTTATTTTTATGATTAAAAACACATTTTTCTGAAAACAATTTTTAGGTCCATAAATTTTATCTACTTTAATTAATTAATATAACACATAATAATGAAATATTTAAATGAAATATATATATATATATTATGTATCTATTAATATGAATTTATATTCATATAATGATGATTACAAGTCATATACTTAATATAAAATCATCTATTCGTTAAAAAATTAATTTTTCTAAAAACCTACTTTTCATCATGATTTGCAGCATTATTGTAAAATGATTTTCTACCAATTATAGATATTAAATATGGTAAAATTGATTCCATATTTTTAATAATAATAATTAATATTATTTAACAAGTCTAACTTAAATTTTCATCAAAATGAATAGTAAATGCATCAAAATTTTGTTACCATGATAAAAGGGTCCAGTAGATTAACTTAGGTTAAAAATAAGTGATAAAGACACAATTTTTCATCTTAAATATTATTATATGAAGTTATTTAGACCATTATTACCTTATTATCAATATATATTTGTTCATGTGACATTTTTTCAGGAAATTGACTACTATAATAATTTAAGTAAATAAAAACAAAATATATTACCCTATTACATTTAAATTTCAATTGTGTGTTAACATAGGTAAAAAAAGAATGTTTTGAATGAATATTTATGTTTATTTTGAAAATAATTTTATTATTTTCCTTATTTTAATTTATTGATAAATTTTATTAATTAAATAATTTCCTTAAATGCTTATGTTGCGCTGACATGGTATTTATTAAATTAATTTAAAAATATAATAATTGATTTTAAAAATATTAGAAGTGATATTAATTGAATAAATTATTGTATTACATGAATTTTATTGATAAATATAAAATTTTAAATATGTGTAAAAAAATATATTCTAATTCCATTTTTTTAAGATGTTATTAAAGTCAAATTAAATTAATAGTGATTAAAATTACATTAATGATATGTTTTTAATAAATAATAATTTATTAAATGATTTAAAATTCATAAAATTATTATCTTAATCCAATTTAATGTAATATAGTTTAAAATATCAACCATGGTACATTTATGAGTTTTTTACATTTATGATAACATTATTAACCCTTTTAGAATGAAATAGTTACCACGATTAAGTTTAAAATGGGGTTTTATATGTTCAATGTGTTTGTGATAAAAATAATTTTCCACAAAAAATGAATTTTTATTTGAGAAATTGGATTTAATATTAATAATAATTGTTTTAAATTATCTAATAAGGATCATTTTATTTTTTATACTTAAAAGATAAATTACTATATAAAAACTAGTTACTGTTGTGAAAACTAAAATGGTAAAAGTGACTAACAATAGATGTGATGGGAATAAAATGTTTAAAAATATTTCATTTTTAATTTCAGAGTTATTTATTGACCTTATATCCCCCCCAATCTATTATTTATCAATTTTTGAGGCACCTGTTTTGATATTGACTTCCTATTATTGAATTTTTTGGGTATTTATAAAAATGTCACTCCTTCTAACTTATAAAAAAGAATCTCATCTCTTCTTCTCTTCAAAAATAAAAAAACCTTTTAGTTATTAAAATATCGAACCAAATAAATTTTTTTCTTACCTTACCACTTCCTAGATGCCTTATATTGATCAAATTACCATCCTAGGAAATATTCTTATGTAAACCTTCAGAATTAGTCTAAATAAGAGGAATTGTTCTTAATAAAGTATTTTTCATTTTATTTCTTCCTCTACCTTATTAAAACCTTATTAAACCATGATGATGAAATAAAATTTGTACTCTAATATAATGTGATATTTTTATGTTAATTTAATACCATATATCAATCTGTTATTTATCAAATGGAAAACAAATCCTTTATTCATGTGTAAGGTGGACTACCACCTCACAAACCGGTGTAATTCATTTTCCATCACTATCTCTCATCTGCAATATTAATGATATATTTACTCAATATACATTATATTAATGAAAAATTTATAATTCTATAATTATAATATATCATATTATTTATTACCTACCCATTCATTAGAAATGATAATGTCATTTGTGTGTACTTATTGATTTCCACATCCACAAATTGATATAATTCATTTTTCATAACCACATCACATGAAATTTATATTTAAGTGTATTTAAGTAAATAATATGATATTTATTTTATAATTATCATTATATAAATTTAAATTAATACTTTTATTCCTTCCCTCGTGATCGTTGAAAAATGGAAATGTTACTCATGTGTACGTAGGTCCTAACATCTTCATAATTGTAACAACATTCATTTTTCATCACCATATTAATTGAATGGTTTTAAAAGTATAATTTATATTTAAAAATTAAAATTATTATTAGTTTTTTATTCTTTATATTTTGAAATGATTACACTTATGACAATATTCAACCTACTGAATTAATTTTGGGCATATGAGTTGAATATCATTATAATGTTCAATATAAACTTAATTGATTAAGTAACTGATTAAAACATGGAGTTAAAAGAAATAATAAAATTTAAAATATTTATTAATAAATTAAATAATTACCAAAACTTTATTATTCATTAATATAATGAACTTACATAATAACTTCGACTCAAGGTAATGGAAATTCCTTAAAAAAACTTCTTTCAATGTTTCCCTTCCAAATATTTTCTTCCATGTCCATGTTATTCAAAAAAATGATGAAAATTTTTATTTATGGTTAAATGGATAATGATGGTAATTTATTTACCATATTTTACTTCCTTTATAATTTTTTGTAAAATGAATGTTTCTAAGGTGTTATTTAAGGGACACTTTAATTTAAAACCCATGTTTAATATATTTTAAAGATTAATTTTCAAAATATTTTTATTTCATAACAATATTTAAAAAATTCTTTTATGCAAGTAATTATATGGAAAAATGAATTATAAAGGTAATTTTATGTCTAATTTTTACTTTATTTCAGAGGATTTAAAAATGAATCTATTTACATATTTTATATGGAACGTTTTGACTTTCTATACACAAGAAAAAATGAATGTTCTATTTTAATATGTATTTTGAATATTATTTTTCTCACCATCATAACTATTATCTTATAATTGAATTTATTTATTATAATGCTTATTTTATTGGAAGGAAAAATCTATTTCCATTTATGATATGTATTTTAAAAAATGTTTTTAAATGAAATGGATATTTTGATAGTTAGAAATGTGTTTATTATGGGTGTAACTGATCACTCTGAACCGCCCTTTTACATTGTAATATGACATTTCTCTCTCTATATCCCTTTATCTCTATTTTTAAAGTTATTTTATTCTTCTAAATTTTATCTATATGACTCTCAAATATATACCTATCTTTTATCCCTTCCTTTAATGGGTTAATACATATTTTATATTCATTTCAAAGATAGATTCGTTGTGAAATATCATTTGATTATGATATGAGGGAAGATTATACAGCCCATTTCTTTCCTTGGTTAATTATTATTCTTATACCTAATTGATTTATTTTTATGGAATAAATAATCATGAACATGTTATTATGTTAGCACTAAGACATTTATCTAATGAATTGGGTAAATATTTTGTCTCATAACATGTTATAAAAGTGATTAGAGGGTAAACCTAATCTACTATAAGACTTTTTCCACCATGTGATGTTATCTTGGAAGTAATCCTTGACATATTATTATTTCTTGTTGTATGTTTCTATAATATTTATTATGTTTCCATGATATTATGACACTATTTTATTTATTTTATTCCCCCATGTGATTAATCATGACCTTATGTTTAAAGGAAAGTATATGACACTTTATAAGGGTGAAATTTATAAAAAAATTTGAAAATTTTTTCGTTAGATATTCATGATTTAAAAGAAACATTAAAAGTTTTATTTTTACTCTAATATTACTTATAAAATGTTTTATTAAAATATTTGGGATTAAAATTTGATTTCTTTGGAAAAAAGTTCTTAATTTGAGACTAAAGTTTAATTTTGAAAAATATAAAATCATGTATAAGTATTCATGAATAGACATGTTTCTTTATTTCTTTTTATATGTCCCTTGACGAGATTATTGTTCTCATACAATGTTTTAAAATGTTTTTAATAGGGTTTTAAGAATGATTAGGGGTATGGATGAGGTCAAGATAAACATTATGAATATATATCCTGAAAATAAAACTGGTTATATCATAAAAGTTTTGTTTTTTTGAAAAATGGAAACTAAGTGGAATTGTTTTATTTAATATTTAATATTTAATTATTTATAGTTGATGACCTTATTCTCTAAAAATCTAAGCTATAAAGATAATTAATTGTAATAAATTAATTCTTGACTTAAAACTCATGATTTTGTTATGTTTAATTTTGGGTCATTGCAGCTGGTATCAAAGGAAATGTTTAGATAAATATAGAGATTATGATGTTCTCATGTGAGTTTAACATAATATTTATGGATACAATCACAGTTTATTATTTTTAAGATTTATCATAAATTCATATTCTTGAAAACAAATTTTTAGGTTTATGTGATGGTATTTTATTTAAGGAATAAAGGATAAATTATATTTTTTAAGAATATATGATTTTAAAATGGATTTATGGTGATTTTAGGTTATTTATTAAGATAATTATCCTATCTTGGATATTATATTATTAGGTAATATACATTTTTTATGATATATTAAGAGTGATATTTTTAATTTCGAGATGAATTTTAAATTTATATTCTAATAATATGTTGTCAAATCATTATATTAATTGGGTTTCAGTCTTAGTTAATAATATTTTGAATAATATTAAGGTTAGTCATTTATCAAAAGGTCTAATTTGAAATTTGGGTGTTGTTGTTAAAGATTTTTGTTTTTGGTATTGTATTTATTCATATGATTGTTTATTCATTTTGATAATTATTTTATGCTAACCATTTTGGTCTTGGTTATTATCTAAAGGATAGAGTAATATATATTTATCCTTTTGTGGAATTATTTGATCTATTATATATTTATTTTAGTTATTTTTACATAAAAAGTAATCTTGAATACTTATCATTTGGAAAAAGAGATGATATTGTGGTTGAAATTGATTAAAGTATGAAATTATACTTGAAAAGTAAGTATATTTTCCTTATGTTCTTAGTTTAGATGGAAAGAAATTATTTAACACTAGTAAAAGGATCATTAAATGAAAAATTTAACCTATTAACATCATTTTTTATGAATCTATGGTCTTTTTTGCACCTATTTGGTTTACAATTTTTTTGTCATTAACTTTATCACAATCATTCAGTTTCTTATGATCAATGATCTTTGTCACTATACATATTTATTTGGGCATTACAATTTTAATCCATTTCCTTATATTCACTTTCAACTAATTTTTTCTTACTTGTAAACCAAGTTATGTGTTATTCTTGATGACCTTTGTACTTCCCTTTCTCTATTATCAAGAGGATGTTTTTAATCCCTTTTTCGATTTGGGACTTCTAGGACGGTTTTTCAAAATGTAAAGCATTTTATTACCAGTATCAAGTTTAAAATATTATAATTAAATTTATTAAAAGGTTGATAATTTTTCACCCTATTATTTTAAAAATTAAACTATGTTCAATAACTTATGCAACACAAAATATCGAGCTTAAACGAACCATGAAATATTATTATTCATATATGATCATTACAACCTAACTATTAAATTTATAGGTATAAATAGGATTGAATGATTTATAAAATATATATAAATCAACTAAAAAATATAAATATATTTATAAATTCTTAGTAAGAAATCTCTAAAATTTTAGTAAACACATTTTATTCTTTAAAAAATTACAATTTCCTCAGAAATGATTTTTATTGATTTTTTTAAAAAGACATTATAATCAATTTCTAGAAATTTTAGAAGTTTTAGATGAAAAAAATATATAATTTTTAAATTTATAAATTATAAATTATCCAAGTAATAATTTTTGGATTTTTCTAAAAATTATGAATTTTTAGTGAATAATGAAAATTAACGATTTCTCAAATTTTGTCATCAATTTTCAATAAATAAACTAATTTAAAAGTCCAATTTTATTTTTTTTTTATTTTTTATTCATGATAAATATGAATAATTTTATTTATAATAATATAATTATTTTCTTTTTAATCATAATTTGTCATTAGTTTGGTTTAAGTTTATTTTTCTGGTTAAAACTAATGTTTTCTAAAACAGTTTTTAAATATATAATGTTTAAAAATTTTAATTTATTAAAATGACCCCTAATATGAAAATATTTATATTTTATTTATATTTTATTTAAATACTTATATTAATTTAAATTCATATGATTATGATTGAAATTTATAGAGTTAATATAAGATCATTTATAAGTTAAAAAATACATTTTCCTGAAAAAACCGATTTTCCACATTTTTTTCTAGATTATTAAAAAATAAATTTCTCCAAATAATATAGATAAAATCTGATAAAATGGCTTTAATATTTGGACTTATAATAATTAATATTATTTAATAAGATTAAATTAATTTTTCATCATAATGTATTGTAAAGACAATAAAAATCTTTCATCACGATAAACGGGTAAATCGAGAAAATTTGGGATAAAACTAAGTTATATAAACAATATTATTCATATTAAATATTATTGGACGTATTTATTTCTACACTTATCACCTTAGGCTCAATATTTATTCATCTATTGGAAATTTTTCACTAGAAGTGACCTATATAATTGTTCGAGTAATGAACAAGACAAAATGTCAACCTCTTGCTTTTAAATATTATTTATGTGTTCATATAGGGACAAAAGAAATATGTGAATAAACATTGATGTTAATTTTTAGAATAATGAAATTATTTTCATTATTTAAATTTATTTTTAATTTTTATTAGTAAAATATTTACCTTAAATGATGCCACGTTATTTAATAAATAAATAGACAAATAAAATAAATGATATAAAAAATATTAAAAGTTATATAAATTGATTTAATTATTGATTTATGTTAATTTTTTAGATAATTATAACATTTTACAAAGGATTTAAAATAATATATTTTAATTCTATCATTTTCTTGATATTTTTGAACTCAAATTAAATGAATAGTGTTAAAAGTGATATTAATGATATTTTTTTAACAAATAATATTTTATTGAAAGTTTTAAAATTTATAAAAATATTATCATAATCCAATTGAATGGAATATAGTTTAAAATACCTATTATTTTCCATTTATGAGTCATTTTTCAATTTATGATATCATTCTCAACCCTTTAATATTAACTTAGTTTTTTCCACATTAACGGTTAAAACAGGGTTTTGTGCAATATATGTTCTTGTGTTGAAATTAATTTTTCCTAAAAATATAATTTTTGATAGATAAATTGGATTTAATATTTTTAATCAAGAAGTATGAACTATCTTAAAAGTATCATATTTTAATCCTTAAATTATAAATTACCTAGTTAAAAAACAAGTTACCATGGTGAAAACTAAAATTTTAAAAGTGAGTAACCTTATAGGTAAATGGAATAACATTTTTAAAACATGTTTATTTATTTAATGGAGAATAATTTTCTCAGAAATATCTTCTATAAAATCCATTATTTATCTTTTTTTATTCCCTTTATTTTATATCCACTTCACATTATTAATTTTGTTTATTCAGAAAAATGTCACTCATTCTCACTTATAAAAGGGAAACCACTCTACTATTCTATTCACAATTAAAAATAATTTTGTATCAAAATATATATACCAAAATAAATGCCTTACAAATCATCTCATGTACTAGAGTCCTAGTTTGGATCAAAAAACAATCCTAGGGATGATTTTGGTGCAAACCATAAGAGGTTGTCTAAACAAGTGATATAGTTATTAATCATGAATTTTCATTTTATTAATTCTTATAACACCATAAAACCTTATTAAATTATGATTTTATTATAATATTAGTATCTATAATATAATAATATACATTTATTTTAATTTCATTCCATATATCCATATCCTCTTCCATCAAATGGGAAATAAAATTGGTGTTCATTTGTAGGGTGGATTACTACCTCGTGAACCAATGTAACTTTCCTTCCACCACCACCATTCATGTATGGTTTTAATAACATATTTACTATATATATATGTGTGTGTGTGTGTGTGATATTAATGACTTATTTATCATTATTTAACTATAATATATCATTTAATTTCTTACATTCCCATTCATTTAAAAATTACAGTGTTGTTTGTGCGTACGTGTAGATTACCGCCTCCATGAAGAGATGTGATTATTTTTTCAGAACCAAAAAATAGGACTACTATATATAAGTATATTTAAATAAATTATATTATATTTATTATATAATTACCATTTTTTAAGATAAAGTAATACTTATTATTTTTTCTTCGTTATCATTGAAAATTAGAAACATGTGTACGTACCACTTACCATCTCCATGATTGTAACATAGTTCATATTTAATAAACATATTTCATGTATGGTTATAAAAGTATAATTTATTTATAAAAGTTATTATTATTTAATGATTATTATTCTCTATATTTTGAAATAATTACATTTATTACCATATTCTACCTATGGAAGTCGGTTTGTACATATGAGTCCAATATCATTAAAATATCTAATATGAAGTTAATTGATTATAAAATGGAAATAGAAGTAAAAATAAACTTTAAAATGGTTTTTAAGAAATTAAATAATTAAAAAAATTAAACATTCCAGATGATAAATAATTTACATGATGATTCAAACTCAATGTAAGATACTTTTTATTAAAAAATACTCTTTTAAATTTTCCCTTCCAAAATATTTCCCACCATGTCCTTGTTCTCAAAAAATTTCAAGAAATATTTTAATTATGAATAAATGAATGGTAAATGTAATTTTTACCGTTTTTGTATTTATTTACAGTGTTTTTTAAAATAAATATTTTTAATGTTTAATATAAGTGACACTTTACTTTAAAAACCTCATTTTAAATATTTTAAAGATTTATTTCTAAATATTTTTCATCGATGCCGATTTTTTAGATTTATATTATTAATATTTTTATGTGGTCATAAATTAATTATAAAATAAATTTTATGTCTCTTTTGAAAGTAAGAAAAAAGTTTTCAAAAAGAAAACATTTATGTATTTTTTATTGAACATTTTGAATTTATTTAGAAAATAATAAAGGGATTCTCTATTTTAATGAAAACGAAGACAATGAATTTTCCCCCATCATAACCGTTGTTTTATATTTTAATTCCATTATAAGAATTCTTTTTTATTCAAATAAAAACTATTTTCCCTTTTTATGTTTTTTCAAAAAGGTTTTTAAATGGAATTAATGTTTTGATATCTATAAATTTTTTGTTTATGGGTATAGGGGATCTCTCTGAACCAACCTTTTTCTTTGGGATATGACATTTATCTCTCTAAATAACTTTATCCCTCTCTTTAAAGTTATTTAATACTTCTAAATTCTATATATATTCCACTAACATATATACCTAGATTATTATCCCTTACTTTGATGGGATAATACATTCCTTATGTTCATTTCTCAAATGCCTTCATTATGAAATATCCTTTGATTATGACATGTGGAAAGATTATGAAACTCATTTCATTCCTTGGGTAATTATTATGTTTATGACTTAGGATTTATTTTCTTTTATGGCATACATAATCATGAACATGTTATGATGGGTGAACCCAAAAAAGTTATATGATGAATTGGGTAAAGATTTTTTCTCTTGAGACGTTATGAATGGGATTATATATTAAACCTAAACCACTTTGTGTCTTTTTCCACTATGTGAAGTTGTCTTTGTAGTTTTCCTTGACTTATGTTTCTGTAAAAAGTTTTGTTTCTGCAACATTTCTTATGTTTTTATGATCTTATGATACCTTGTTATTTCAATTATTCCACCATGTAATTAATAATGATTTTATGTTTAATGGAAATAAAATTCCATTTTATATGGGTGAAGTCTATAAGTTTTTTCAAAAAAAATCATAATATTTTCATGATTGAAAAGGAAACATTATGAGTTTAATTTTTCATTTAATATTTAGTATCAAATGTTTTACGAAAATATTTAGCAATGAAATTTGATTTCTTTTGTAATAAAATCTTTAATTTGAGCCCAATGTTTAATTTTTAAAAAGGTAAAATCTTTTATATGTATTCAAAAACTAAAAGGTTTCCGTATTTATTTTTATATCTTCCTTCTGAAATTTTTTTTCTTATCCCATGTTTAAAATATTTTTCATGGGGTTTTTTGGATGGGTAGGGAAAATGATGTGGTTAGTATGAAAATTGTGAAGATATATCATGAAAATAAAACTTTTCATATAAAAAAGTGTTGTTTTTTGGAAAAATGGATACTAAGTGTATGTGTCCACTTTTTTATGAAATTTCTATTTATATAAGGGTGATGTATTAATTCTATAAAACTCTAAATTATAAATATCCTTAAATAGTAAATATCCTTAAATGTAATAAAATTAATTCTTAACTTAAAAATAAGATTATGTTATGTTTAACATTGGTTCCTAATAAATATTGTATGATTTAAAAGATTCTTAGGTTTCTATGAATAAATCATAATCACGACACTCTCTTGGTCCCATGATATTTCGAATTTATATATCACAATCCCCAAAAAGTAAACATTAATTATCCAAAATTGAAACATTGATAGTTTCGTGTAAAGATGATTATCACTTACTGTGCAAAAAATTATATCCCAATACAGAGAATGATCCTTCCATAAATAAATGTACACAAGAATTTAATTAACAAAGATGACCCAAAAAGAATCTTAATATAGATATAAAATCCAATTTATTAGGGTTATAAACATCTCTAATAAATTAATTAATCCAAATGGGATTACATGACACCCATTCAAGTCATATATACTCTGCAAAGTAGTATAATGAATATCAAAAGGTCTCATATAAATATGATGATAGCCAGATCCCAATTCAATATTAAGGAACTACATTGATCCCCTCATTTGGTCAAACAAATCATTGATATAAGGTAGAGGATTCTGGTTATTTACGATCACTCAGTTAAATATCCATTATACCACACATAAACACAAATAACCATCATATTTATTTGAAAAAAATAGGATCTCTCTAAGTGGTTGTTCTCAGATGAATAAATACCATCTCATTAATGTCCTATAGCTTAAAATTCAACTCTTTATGTTTTTTAAGATCCATTATATAAGTAGTGATAGATATGATCTTTGTACCTTCAACCTATTCAATCATAAACTCACCCTATCTCCTAGGTAGAAACTCAAATAATTCATTAGGAGAGAGATATTTGTACTAATCAAATACTAGATAGAATATTGTCTAATTTGTATCCTCGTAATTTAGAAAAACACTATAAAATTGGGTTAAATCATCCCTAACTATTGATGGTTAGGTTATAAAAGTCCCTCCTATAAATCCCTCTCTCAAATATAGGTATAAATATCACCCTCAATTGATATGAAATATACCTTCAAATGATAACTATCATTGAGGGATCAAAAATGAATCAAATAATCCATTCCTAATATCCCATTGAATCTAAACATCTCTAACATAAATAAATCTAACAAATTCTCTGAGCCACTAATCACTAGTGAGAATCTTTAATGCATCTAAATACCATCAGATCACAACCCTTAAGGTGTATCTATATAATTTTTACCATACAAACACTACATAACCAACTGAATAAATATAAATGAGTTTGAAAAACTTATATCCAATAAAAAAATGACATGGTGGATGCTTGTAAAATCATACCTCGCATGGTAGATAAACCATTATCATGATTAAAAGATTCTACTCCATAGTATGTATCTATCAAGTACCTTTTCCTCAACCTTAACCTCCAACCAACGGATTACCCTAAGGATCTCCACCATCCTATCTTAGTTTTAGAGATCCAAAATCTTAACCATGCCTAGGATAACTGAAAGAGATCTAGGAAGCAATATGTGGTACAACATCAGATTCGAATTTGGATCCTTGAGTATGTTAATTACCACATATATTTTCTTAATGAGAAAGAATTAGACAAAAACCTTATATATTCCCCATCTATTCATAGGAATAAAAATCTAATGGAGGATGATGGAAATTCAGTCATATATAACTCATCTAACCACACTGATAACATATTTGTAGAGAAATCTCATTATTTTTAAAAAATAACTATGGGCCTAGATAACCTTCCCATAACCACACTAGTTATAATCACTAAAAATCTACTTCTAGACACCTAAATATTCACCCCCTGTACCACGATATGAACTATACTACCCAGAAGGCCTACCCTCTTCCAATATCCTCTTAGTAATAAGGGATTGGTTCACTGACTCACAAGAATATGTAAGATTAATTGTGCTCACCTAATACCAAATCTAATGTCTCATATAATCTTCAAAATAATAGACTCTGGTAGTCTAAACACTCTCCAATTATGGTAAAAAATGAAATAATTTAGTAAAATGAGAAGCATAGTCCATTAGTGTCATGCTCCCCTAAACTAAATGCCTAAACTCTTTATCCTTATATTCTCTCATTATCTAGGGGAAGAAATGATAAAAAAGGAACTTGAAATTCTTTTCAAGACAGCCCCACATGTTGATTCACCTAAATAGGGGGATCCCATAGGTTCTTTTCTAATCCTTGAAGAATATAAACAATATGGTTTACTCATCACTTGGTTGGAGTCTTAGGATGATTAAAAATAGTCTAGATAGACTAAATCCATATCCCAAAAACTTGAGTTACACACACAACAAAATAGAGGGCTATACAAAAATTTAAATTATTGAATCAAGTCTAACATACCCAACCCATCTACCGATGCAACCTGGCCCATGGATTACAAATACTAAAGGATAATCTCTTGAAACTATTGATCAATATGATGTATAGAAATAACAAAAGACTCTATCCTAATTACAAGTTAGGAATACTCACCCCCACCCTCTATGATCTCAGTAGGTGGTCACCATCAGATCAAATCACTATAATGAGAAATGCATGACTCAAAATCCCATATTAATCAAAACTTATATGTAGTAATTTTGGATAAGTAGTAATGGGTATATCATCCCACTATATTATAAAGACAACCTAAAAAAGTTATGGATCTCACATAAACCTTAGGTGTTCTCTCTATCCTCATCTAACCACTCTCATATGGATATAATTAAGTATATATTGTATTCACATCATTTATTACAAAATAGTTGGTACATAATAAAAACCCTATATCATAATTAGGGTCATTAGTCACAAGAAATTTCACATGTGTTTTCTAAATCTTATATACCAAATTTGATTCCTAAACAAGTGCTCCCTTTCCACCTGGGTCTAAGAGGGAAAATCCATAAACCATTAATAGATATAAAATAATGCATCATATTTGGAAATAATTATAAATTCATAATATCCAAAATAATTAAAAATAATCTCATCCCTATTAACTTGGACATTCTTGATACGTGGGTAATTTATGCTCAGACATAATGTCTACCTCATGTTCTGAAAATATCTTATCTCTTTTCAAACGTATCCCAAATAGAAATAAACAAATGGTTCTATAATACCACTTTATAACTTTTTTAGGCCCAATTCACTTCCACCCTGACCTAAATGGTGTTGATACATACCTAAGGAATACATCCCCATACACCAGAGGCTACCGACCTATTATAATGGTCTATATATATGTTGGGAAGACTATAACCACTAGTATTTATGTCTATAAATTATATAATAATTAACATAAATATAAAAAATTCAATATTATCATTATGTGGTATTAAGGTAATAGACCAACCACCAGTAATGAATATGACACATACTATAATAGGATGAACTAAAAAAATGTAAGGTATACAGGAAATAAAATTAAGGTCATCCATAGGCCATCTATAAGAATAGTTATCCAAAAATAAAATAGACTACCATAATATAGGGACCAGATTCCTCTCCTGACCCCATCTCTTAGAACCAACCATGCCCCACCTAATCTCCCATTATGTAAATGGCATTTCCCTTGTCCATACCAGTGTTCATGAGATCTTCTTAGGTCCCAAATCACCTGATCACGGTGTGAGTACAACTCAATAAGCCCCCACCAATGGTGTCCCTAAAAAATAAAGTGTGTAAATGTGAATAAACAGTGTGATATGATCATAAAAAATAATGATATAAATAATAAATAAACCATATCCACATCTACTACTCATCCACATGGGTGAAACATTACTTTCTTTGGTAAATTTCAAGTTGTCTCTAAACATATCATATGAATATAAAACAAGAATTATTATTTGTAATATTCCCTATAATACTAATATATATGTTATATATATTTCCTATATATCCCTTGTTGTTAACTCTTATAAAATAGGCAATATATTCAATCCCTGATGACCTCTATTTACAGGAAATTTCCATTGTACTGTTCCAAAAAAAATATGTTTGCAAACAGTTGATCCTTCAAGAGGAACATACATCACCAAATCCATATGAGGTATGGGATTTGAACCAAATTGAACATTCTCCCTAAATAAATTGGGTGCATGGAGGTTCTAGTAGTTATAATAGTGTGGGGGCATAATTTTTGTGTGGATTAATTCCCATGTGTTTCCTACTTGGTTGTTGTAGGAGGGAGGAACCAACCGAGGGGAATACAACATGTGGGAAGTGTGGGACACAATAGTTGATTTGGTGGGATCTCCAATCACCGAGGTGGGGGATGGAAAAAAAGGATGATATGGGGTTTCTGGCTGACAACAGAAGGTAATGAACAGTGGTTGTAGGGGGTGTCGTAAATTATAGGGGGACTCAGGTGGTTATAGATCATTCTAGAGAGCTCCTGTGGTGATGTCGATATGGGTGTCACCATTGCAAGCTGATATAGTGGTTATATTAGGTAATATCCAAGGATATATGGTATAGGTTTCATATGGTCCTTCAGTATAATGATTGGGATTCATTCAACATGGCATTTGGGCTATAAAAAATGTAACAAAATAAGCCTAGTGGATTCTTACCGATCCTAGTTGGGAGGGATTATGCCTAACCCATGGGGTGCCTAGGTGTGTGTGAGTATTTTTTTGTCAATTAATTACCTTAACAATTAATATGTGTGTGTGTGTGTGTGCTTTATGATTCAACATATCACATAGAATAGTATTTAGGTTTCCAATGGCATTTCATATGACTAGTTTCAATATTATAATAAATTTCATAAGGGATATCATAAGGATTGGTATATGATATCGTGACATTACATATGATTAATATGGAACAATAATATTAAATTTTTTACATTTTCATTTTTTCCACCAATGACTATCACTATTATGGACATCACATAAGAAAAAACATGGGAAATGATAAATGAATTTATTTGGTGAATTCCTGAATGTTCAAGGATTTAATCATGAATTTTTTAATGCATGAGAAAATTCGTGTTCACCCAGGAGTGTCTTGGGGGCTATATAAGGGGCTAGTCTCATTGAGAATGGTATGGGAACTCTTGAAAAATACCATATTGATTATATTCATCACCACCAAAACACTCTTCATTATTCATTATTTTTATAGTGAAGTATTAGTATGTCATGCGTGTGAGGATGATCCAACCCAAGAATTATGTGATTCTTTCAACTTGTGGATACACCATATAAGAATAGGTCCTTCAGCTACCTCTAAGGGATCTTCATAAAACTACAACAATGAAGGTGGAAGCTGATTCTTGTTTATGAATGGGAAAAATGCATTATTCATTTATATATACATAATTTTTGGTTGTATCAATAGTAAATCTTGGGGATGGGGTTTCTTATTATTTCTATTCCATTTCTTAAATGTTAATTGATCCTGAGAAACCCATTAGCAGTATCAAACATTATCATGTGATTTGATTATGGAAATCATGTTTAAAATGATAAAATATTTACATCATATTATAATCATATTTGGAATCATAAAATAAGATGATAATTTTTCAATATAGTTGGTTATATGATATATGATATTTTAATCTAAGATAGGGTCATTGTATACATTATGTGATATCATTAGATAAGATCTATTGTCAATTATATTTTTTCTAAAATATAACTGCATACTATATGGGATATTGTAGCTTAAGATAGATCTTTTTATATGCTAAAAACATAGAATATTATCACTTAGTAAATATCATTTCATGTTATAAGTTTCCATATCCTAGGAACCGTTGATTTTATATTCCAAAACAAATTATCATATGATGCGATAGATAAAAACACAATGGGTTAATATAACATTGTTATGTATTGTAAGTGATGATAGTCAGGTGATTTTCCAACTGGGATTATCTACCATAGAGTTTTATATATAGTTGGAGTGACCCATGATTTATGATATGAAGTATTTCAGAAAATATAATATCTAAGAAAAGTTTAACTTTTTAAAATTTAATTTATGAACTGAACGGTATGATTTTAATTTGTTAATAAATCATAAAAAATGTAATTGGGGTATATTTATATAATTTATACATTTATTTATAAATTAATGAAACATAAATTGTTTATGATTAATTAATTAATTTTTTATGAATAATTTATTAAAAAAATACCTTATAATTCTTATTAATATTAAATAACTTGGAAATTATATGGTTGTTCATAAAATTAGGATAGAAAATGTGTATATAGAGATTATAATTATAATTTATAAAGTGATTATCAATTAAATATAAGGAAAAATATAATTGAGATTTTATTTAAATCATAAATTTTTTATAAATATTTATTTTGAAATGTTAAAATTAACGGAATTATTGATAAATTATTTAAACCAATTCAAAATGAGTTATGATATTTGATATGCTCAACGTTTTAATAATATTAAATATGTGATATTTAGATTATGTAAATTCTTTACATTATAAATTTGGAATATAAAATATTTATTTTTCATTTAATATCATTTATTTTACATTAAATTACATATAAATGAAATATTTGAATGTGTTTATATTGAGAATAAATATAAAATTTACTATATTTATTAATTATGGAATTTCTTTAGTGCATGGATAAATAATTGTGTTTACAATTGATTGATTTATGTATTATTTATTTATTTTTTATCCCATGATTAAATATATTAATTTTTCACATATTTACTTTATTCCCCAAATTACTCATAGATATAAATTGTTATATTATTAATAGGTTTATGCATCTATTTGAATTGGAAAATTTCTTCTATAAATTTTAATACATGCATTTAAGGAGTTGCATACTCATTATGGTAATTGATTTAGTTTTCTTTATTCAAATAATTTTTCATGTTTTTTTATCTTCAATTATGATGTTGATTATGATTTATACAAATTATTTGTTAGAGTTATGATAGAATTAAGGATTCCCTTAAGTAAATTTTTCATGGGTTGATGTACATTGGGTCAAACTATTCACTGGATTAGTGACTATTCACTAGACATCCACTATCGTTCCAGAATTCATCTATAATATAGTTGATCGAAATTTTATTGGGTCGCTACCTATGATTGGATCATCATACCTATGTCGTATGTCATCTGGTTTCTCTAAGGATTTATGTTGAAGTTGATGTTTCCAAAGACCCAATGCATTCTGTTGGCATCGAGATTGAAGGTGAGCTATGGTGGACTCCAAAGTTTTTTTATGATTCTTGGGTCTCATTTTGTTCACTCTGTAGGGTTCTTGGACTTGACTCCCATAGTTGTAGGTAAAGAATTCATAGAAAATATCTAATGTCCCTTCAGGTAGACACCTTGGGAGAGGACCACCTTTTTCACAATTCCAAGAATATTGGAATAAATATCTCTGATGTTGTTTTATCATGATAATACCTTGAGGTAGAATAGTTGGGAAAAATCAAGATGGGGAGGGTTCCTATCATCCAGAAAGAGGCAAGAATAATGCATTATAATATGAAGGTTTTCTACATTTATGTTCATTTGAGGCATGAATTTGGTGACAGTGATTCAATAAGGATGGATCATACTAGATTAGGGGGAACTAAAGAGATGAACATTGCTACTAACAGTAGGATATCATCCCCCTCATCATATTCTGTGGTGGTTAGACCAGATTGTGTTCTTTATCAGGATTAATATTTATATGAGAATGATCTATCCAACTGCAATAATTAGAAGTTGGCAACACAGGGATCATTTGATGTTTCTAGGGCTGGGATGATTACAACTTATAAGCCTATTCCTATCAGGAATATGGACCCCATAAAACTTGTTAATAGCTTTGAGGGACTAGAAATTGAGGGATTGGCATTGGGGAAAAGAGGCCCCAAGCAGGAGGATCACTCCTTCAAGGAGAAAGGGGAATATGAGATAGAGTTAAATTATGATAGTGATAGTATTCTTTCAATAGATAGCATAAAGGAAAGATAGAGATAGGTAATTCATTTATAGATAAGGACGAAAGGGTAGAAAGAAAACCATGACTCGGGGAGTTGTATGCTGACTAAAGGTAAGTCACCCAAAAGAAGGAAACATTACTCCTAGTTTTTCAAATCCCAAAGAGACATGTTGCACTAAAAAGGTACAACACAGTGAAAGGGGGTGAGTTCAAAAATAATGACAAGGCACAAGATCTAATCATACACTCTGAGGAGGAAATATTGGATGAGGTCATTATGATTAAGGCATCCCAAGAAGATTCAGATAGAATTTTTGGGAGAGTTATACCATTGGATGCCAGTGATGTGCAGAAGGGTGTTTTAAAAATTAAGAACTCATTCAAACAAGAAGTTTTTGTGGAAAAAACTTTGGAATAGTTTATTCGAACATGGTAAAACTTGGCTTAACGTCTTGAAGACCTTATCACAGAAGATCCTGAAATTGTGGTACATACCCTGCATTAGAAAATATATAGGGATAAATATTCTAATAGTCTTATTCTCAAATTTAATAGTTATGTGATCTCTTATAGTGTTTGATTCCTTATGGAATGGGTGAGGGGGATTGATGGGGTCTTTTGTGAGGGTTCTCACTTAGCCCCTAAAAGTGATTTTTCTTGAAACTAAAACATTGAATGAAAAAAAACATCATGATATATAATTGTAATCTGTTATCCACCCAACTATCTAAAAGTTATATATGATATGGTTGACATTATTTTATACGATATATAACCATGTGTTGTTTATCTTATTAACTAGTGTATTTCATGATCAAACATAGGTCTTTTCCCACAAATAGATGTCATGCATATTAAAATCAGGCTTCATTTTAGTGGGATAACATTTAATAAAAGTCCTTATAAGATTTATGTAAAACATGAAACTCATCTAATAAAATATTTTTTATAGATAAATGGAATAATAATTATTAAAATTTTACTTGGAGATAAATCCATGAGAAAGGATAATATTAATGTATGAAGATTATTAGACTAGTACCAAATGTAATAATTATTCTTAAGTAGGAAATTTCGAGGTGTTAAAGAAACCTATTCCTGAAAAAACAATTGGTGAAGATGTTTAATAATTTAATCTATATTCTTATGATAATAATAAATTGATTCGTCAGTGGTTTATAAGTAATTTTATATATAATAAACTAAGGAACTTTAGTCACCACTTATATACTCCATAGGATTTAGTGTGCTAACCACTTGAAGAGGATATACATTTCCTATAGGACTTATTCTGGAAAAAACATTTTTATTTCATTATTTGAAGTGATCCAAAATTATGAATGAGTTCAAGAAGATTTTACCCCATTTACTTAAAGTCTTGAGAAGATTTGAACTAGGTAATTAGATATCCAGTTTCTAATGCTTTATGGAAAGTAAAAATGGGTAAAAGTTCAAACTAGAAAAATAAAAGTTAGTTTTAAATTCCAAAAAAAATTCATTGAATAACCAATAAAGGTCATTGAAATAAAAAAGGTGATTTAAATAAGGAAGAGTACTACATTTCCATAGGATGAAAATTTATAGGCTTCCAGAAGGATTTAAAAAACTATATGAAAATTTTGTGTTTAGAACCAATGTTATATAAATAAATTCTTTAGTTTTTAAGGCTATATGATACCAACTATATATTTTACAAATTTCATAAGTGTATAGGCATTCAAAATAAAGGAAAGGTTTTATAGAGAATATATTTTATAATTAAATGATTAATTAAAGTGTTATTAAATAAAATGATTAAATAATAATGAATTTTACTATCTCATATGGATCTAATTAAAGAATATATATTTTCATATTATTTCTATTATATGATAAATGAAGTTATTTGTTAACAAATAGTTGTTATGAACAATATAATATGACTAATTTAATATGCATGGTTATTATTTGATCTAATTATTTATATTTTTTTGAAAAGGATGCATGGATAAAATGAGTTTTATCTATGATAAATGTGTTTATCCATATGTTTGTTAAAATATTATAGATGTGATCTCACCACCACCAGTAGAATATTTTAACGAATAATGCTTTATTTTATAAATAATTCTCCAAACACATAGAATACCATATATGATTTGGATACAATTCTTTTTTTGTTAGATATTCCTATTAATAGGTAATAAGAATTATTTCATGCCACAACAACATTTTTGTATATTACAATAATATTTTAATGTAAATATAGACACTAAGAGGATAGTGGGAATAATTTTGAACATAGTTCAAAGTTAAAAAATAAAATATTATTCCAGTTAAAAATAAATGTAACTTTATATCCTAAAAGGTTTATGGTATGTCAGTAAAACATTAATATAAAGATTTTCTTAGTTACCATAATATTTAAAGGGATATATTTATGAAAAGGAATCCAAGGGTGATGATAAAAATAAAATAATAAATAGTTATAAGCAGATAGAATAATTTATTAACATCACAATATTGGATGTTGTAATGTTAAGAAGTTTGGATACATGTTCAAAAATCTGAACATTAGAAATATGATTCGTGATTCTCATTATTATTAAAAATTCATTTCTCTGTATATATTACTTAATAAATAGTTTAGAGGGATAATTTTATCATATGGTCATATATAAATGTGTAAGAAATTACAGAGGTTTATGATCAGTTTAACAAAACCCTAAAAATATAGCAAATATAAGGTTAATCTAGTAATCTATCATATGTGATATGATTTGATAGGTCCTTATGTATGTTTTTTTTTATTAAAATATTTTAATAATACACATGTATCATGTCGTACAAAAGGAAATATCTACTCTATAATTATTTCATGTTGGCCACATTGACAAACACACACACACATATATCAATAACTAAAATAATAATTGGCCTCCTAAAGTATGACTTTTAGTTATCCCTAACTAATGTCTTTTATGGATTATTATAGGTTATTATGTAATTTTAAGGTTACCATGAGTAGGGTTCTTATATCAGGATACAAATTATGGTGATGAGGCACAAAATAGGGGTTGTAAACTAGATAACCCATTATGTATATCACATAAAGAGTCATACATTATGTCATCAGTATTGTAAGTGTGCATGGTTTATTTTTGGATTTACACTCAAATTAGATTGGAGAGGTACCTAGAATAAGAACCTAGATAATTTGATACATTTCTTACAAAATCCTTAAAAATTAGCTAATCAAGGGTTGGTTGGGTATGTTTTTGAACTTTTCATTGGTCAGATATTAACCAATATGGTATTTTTCCTCTCGTATAATGAGTACGTAATTTTATCCATCAATTGTGATAGACTGATGAAGTGTATAGTTGTACTTAAATAATCCATATAATATACTTATATATCATGTGAGGGTCATGTGATGTTATCATCTAAAAATATTAATAGCATGATATATATCCATTGACCTGATCAGTCTATACTAATAGAAATGATATTATATGATTAGTTATATGGGATTGACATACTTTATGTCCTATTATTACTCTATGTCTTAGAAAATTTAATTATATGAAAAAATTATACATTCATATGATGCAGTTGGTGAATATAGGGATAGGGATACATGTGTTTGATGGATATCAGAAAAAATCCTTCTATATATTTAGTATCAATGATTCTTTTTTAAAGTCCACTATTTTCATATATTTATGAATTCAAAAAATCAAAAAAAATCAATGATAAAATAGACCTCTGGGTCACACTCTATGGTTCAGTGGATGAGGATTTATTTTAACATAGAGAATTTCTATAAAGTGTTTTAGATTTTTTCTAAAAGGACTTTTGGATGGATATTTACAAGGTATTACATGTGATATGATTCATATCCTAGTTGATGATAACATTCTGAAAGTGTAGTGGAAGATATACAAAAGGAATTTTGGATATGATTATTTATGTTATTCTATATGATATAGTACAAGATTAAATAGAACTAATACCATTAGGATTTAGTGAATGTGGTATATTATTGGACATATTCCCTAAAATCCTAACATATACATGATATATATAGTATGACATGTATGATTCTAATGAAATATTTTTTTTCTTGTTCCTATATTAGATGGGATTTCAAAAGGGATATCGTAAAATAAGTTATACAATATCATGTAATCGCCAATAATTAATATGTTAATTGAATTTTAATTTTTCATTATCTAAATTTACTCCACCAATGGATATCATCATTGTGGTTATTACATTAGAAGAATCAAATGATAGGATTAATTCATTTAATTAATTAATTCATGAATTTTCAAGGATTAACTTATACATTTTTTAAAACATGAGAAAATGCTTGATAACATGGGAGTATCCCATTAAAATATATAAGTTGGTTGAGAATTATAATAAACTCTTAAGGAATCTCTTGTTTATTATCTACTTCAATATCAAAGATAATTTCATTATTCGTCCTTTTACAAGTGAGGTACTAGCATACTATGAATGTAAGGATGATCCCACCAGAGTGTTGAGAGATTCTTTCAGCCTGTGGATTTACCATGGTGGATTGAGGCCTTCTACTACCTCTAATAGATCTTTATTAAACAATTATAATGAAATAATGATTTAATTTTCATTAGTGAAAGTTATGTATGTGTACTTCATTTTAGTTATGCATGGTTTTGGTTTTCATCCATGGTAAATCTTGGAGACATGGTTTCTTTTTTCTCCAACATTATTTATGAAGTGTTAATTGATTCTTAGAATCCCATCAATCATATATATGGTTCTAAGAATGGTCAGGATATCCCTTAATGATATATAATCAACTCATGGGTAGTGAACCTAGGTATGACAAATGAAAAAAAGGCATAACATCCCATTAAATAATAATAGTCAATACATGGGTGGTACATCCCTAAAATGAAGTCATAACAATAGGAACAACATTCGAGTAACAATATTCCCTAAGTGGGTATAGTTTCCATATGAAATAATATCGTAGCAAGAATCACACCCCAATATGTACATTAAAATCAGGCATAGTGTCCCTAGAGATAGTATAACGGTATGAATATTATCCTCATTACATCATCAATGGGGATATATCCTACCTATCCATAGTAACCATTAAATGGAAAAACATCCCTAGTCTTGGTCATCATAATATTAAAGAGGTAATCACATCCCATAAATTGAAATTCTCACATGGGAATCACATCAACTTCCTTAAATCATTGCACTATAGAAATTTCGTCCCACTTCTAATGCTAAACAAATTAATTGTGCATAACATACAATTTATAGAATCTTCAAGTCACTTGGATATTATATCTCATTACCATGAGCATAGCATCCTGGGTATAACCAAGAAATAGAATGGTCATTGTGTCCCACATCAAACTAATGTATTAAAATTGATAATTTAATCCCAACCATATCTATAAATAATAATAACGCCTTTTCACCCAAAATAATTATCCAAAAACATGAAAGGAATAATAATATCCTTAAAAAATATGATATAATCAATTTACATTAAGGTTATCATATCATCCAACTCACATCTCAATATACTCAACGCCAATACCCACATGCATGGACCATATTCAATAATAAAACTAAGTCATAACCTACATGATCCTAATAAATTAGTTGGGGACACCCACCAAAAAATATTTCATAACTAGACTAAAATGGATAAGTGAAACTCAAAAGTTCTATATTTGTGAATCCCCACGTATACCAATACTAATCATGAACATATTCTATGTCAAGGAGGCAAAGGGAACCTATTTAGATCCATAATTCAAACACATAACTCATGGAAGCCTTATTTGGGTCCCAATATTATATTCCAACTCATATCAACTCTTGTTCATGGCTATTAGTGGAAAAGAAATTAAAAAAAACTCTTGGAAAAACCACTCCTTAAACTAATAATTATAATAAACGTCCAATTAAAAAATAAAATGGGCTTTAGATATAAATTAGGATTAAGAGCACATGGTTGGCTAAACCCACACATCACACTAGCATGAAAACTGGCATAATCTATTGGTAAAGCTTATGGTCCACCTACCTTAATATAGTAGGATGACACTCATTGAAAACAAATGATCAATTCAACCTCAAGTGGTAGGAATCGCAATCTATATCCCCCTACCCCAATTAGATTAAACTAGAAAAGAAACTTGAAAAAACCATATGAAATATAGATTAAATTATATAGAATTTGTACTTCAGAGAGGTTATCAATGTTATAACTATACATTATCTACTTAGGGTCCTCATTGGGCTGTTATAATATGGTCATATTCTATGATTAGTGTTCAATTATATTGATATAAGAATATAGAGGGTCGCACACTAGGTGTATTCAAGAGTATGTCCTACTCTAAGTAAATAGAAGTTTAGGAGATGGTGAGCCCCACCATACGGATCGGGAAATTTATGATATTGACTGGTCACTATGAAATAAATAAATTCAATGTTGTTCTATTTTGTAATAAATATTTTTTTATTTATTTACTCACAATATTCACCATTAATTAAGTGAATGCAAATTAATGATTTTTAAAATGAATATTATTATTAATTTTAATTAATTATTTAATTGGAGAAGAGATTTAATTTAATGACCCAATTATTATCATGTCACATATATTTAATGTTACAAGTATGTGATAAAATATAAATTACATTTATAACATAATTACATAGTAATTAAGTTCCATTAATGCAATATATATATGTTTTAAGTTACTCTAGGGGGCTAATTAAAATTTTTGAGACAAAAAAGATAACTATATAAGACACGAGAAGCCCAAATTTGAAGTACTACTCATTCCCTCAAATTTTAGGGCCTCTCTCTCTCTCTTCTTTACCTTATTCTATAGTGAGAAAGAAAATATTTGGGAGCCCCGATCCAAGTTCTTCATCTTGGATTGAAGGGATGGTGCTATAGGGATTGAAGGAATGTTGAAATCATCCTCATTTATACATAATACCACTTGGAGACTTTTGATAAACATAATTATAGGATCTAGAAGTTTGTTTGGATGATCTAGATTGATTCTTCATTGGTTCCTTAGAGAAATTATCACCTAGCAAGAGTGGAAAAATATTTCATCAACAAATTGAACAGGGTAACATTTCATTTTATTTTCATTCTTATTCCCTTCCACACAATATCCATGTATTATAACTAGTAATTGTGAATCCCTAATGATATTTTTTCTCAACCAAACTATAGAGAAAATTATAACATCCTATAGTTCCACACTTCCTCAAAACGTCCAGAACCAATAATGAATTTTCAATCTCATTTATATTTTTTTAATTGATCACCAACTAAGAATTCATGACACCAATTATATATATATTTTTTATAATAATTCTGGAATGTTTTAATTAATTCAATTTAGGGATTCATATTTCTATGGAACTGTAATAAGTAATTCCTTATCAATTTTGGAGAATGTTTCTTTAAAATATGTATCCTTCACAGTTTTGTAATCAATTTGTTTAGTGATATTTATACATTTCAACACTTTTTTTTATATTGATTACACCATATTATTTCATATAATTATTCAAGTTGGGTGATCTCATACTATAAGTTTATGAAATATCCACAAATAAAAATGAAAATTTCTTCTAGAAAATTTTGAAGTATTCCTCTCAAAACAGCATACATGTTAACTTTCAATTCCCTGGGTACATGATATTCTTTATTTTTTCTTCGTTCATCCATGTTAAAATCATGAGAAGATATTTTATAAACCTCTTATTCATATAGAAACATTGAAACATCTGAGGTATTAGTTTTTTACATATTCTCACCAATGTATTTATCCATCAGATATTCACCAACCGCACCAAATCTGATTTATCTGTAATTAAAAATATGGAAGTTGTATTTTCTTCATATTCTCTTAATAGGTATTCTGTAAGAACCTGGTTATTATTTTAGGTATGGGTTTCTTCTTTTCTATTTTCCTTAATTGTTTTTGAGAAATAATGAAAATGGGGGAAAATCACATTTTTTCGGTACATGCCGTGTACTTTTCCACACGCCATGTACTTTGGCCGTATAGGATGAGTACACATGGTGTGTAGCCATGCTGGCGATAAAAGGGTGTAAAAACTGACTACACATCATGTAGTGGGTATGTACACACCATGTAGTCAGTCAGCAGACAAATAGTAAGGTGGTGGAAGCAGCCGCCAGCCAGGCGACAGTACACGCCATGTGATCTGGAATACACGCTGTGTACTCATGTCGATGGATGAATAGTGTGACGGTGGGAAAGGTAGCCGCCAAAGGAACAGTTAAATGAGAAAAGTACACGCCGTGTAGTCAATAGTACATGCCATGTAGTTTGTTTTTTTCACTTAAAATGGGAAGTAGCCTCCCATTTTCACATGGAAGGCTCAGAACCGGTGGAGGACTTGGGAGAGACAGACGGAACATTGGAGACTGCCCGATCGAGCATCGAGAATCCGATTCCACCTCTGTCGATCTCGTTGGAACCATACAGGTAAGAATTTCCTTCTCCTTAATCCGTTATTCCCAATTATTTTCCTAGGGGAATTTATTTATGTTTGAAAGGGATTTCTTTCACCTCATATCTATTCCATTCTTGGACGATTCAAGGATCGTCATTCGCGTATACAGATCAGGGGCGATCGAGGTAGGTGGCTTGGAGTTGAAATTCCAACTATTGTGCATTTTTGTGTACTATTGTGCTACGAACCCATGTTGGGGTGTTGTGTGGCTGAGGCCTTGGCTGTTTTGAATACCTAGAATTGTATAGGTGATTAAATGTGATAATAAACTATTGTTTGGGATCGCTGCTTGGATCCTGGACCACCATGGGGGTGTGTTTCTCTATTTAGCCGTTTGGCCAGGATACTCAAGGGTATGCCATTGTAATAATGATTATTGAATTTCCATGAGAGGAATTATATATGAATTTCATGTTTATATGTTGGGAATGGCCCGGTTACTAGTTTATCCTGAGGTCGGAGTTGTGATTAGCCTGTGGGAAGTGCTCTGTTCAGCCTAAGGGAAACTTCTTGTGTACCTAGGGGCAGTAGATTTTGTGCCTATGGGAGACACATCGTAGGCCTGAGGGAAATATCTGTTATGTATGAGGATAGTTACCTGAGGGTTTTTTTCGATTACCTGAGGGTAATGGTTTACATGTTTGATGACACTGACTGTCTACTTAGAACATTCACCGAGGTGATGTCTTATATTAAAAGGATAAAATTAATGTTAAAATGGAAATATAACTGGTAAATTTTGTTACTTTTTAGTAAGACTTAGTTTATTTCATTTACTACTGCACACTGTTGTTGTATATTTTCACACAGTTGGGCATGAGCCTTTAGTGGGTGCCTACTGGGATTTATTTCCCACACCCTGTTTGGGTCATGTCTTCGGCCCAAAAAGATTATGTTTCTGCAGGTGTTGACAGGTGCAAGGGTCCCTATATAGGTACATCATTGTAGCAGAGGAGTAGGAGAGCATGTGACTGGGCTTAGGCTTGCGATGCTGCTGCGTTCTGTCTAGTTTTCTTTTTTTGCTTTACCGTACCTTGTTACTAGAGCTGGATTTTATTGTACAGTATTACTGTGTAACATGTTCTAGTTGTTTTCATAGAACTTGATACATGTTGCATCATTATCTACATGACTGTTGGTTATCTTTTACTGCAGTTGTTCATTTTAAATGTGTATGGTTTATTGCTTCCACTGTTGTTGTATGTTTGTATATTTTATTCCGATGCACTACACTTTGACATATGAGGGCATAGTTTCCCCACTATCAGACCTGGGCCCTTGCTGCTAGTCAGCAGCCTCTGGCGTTTGGGGAAATGTGCTTGAGGTCATGTGATCAACCAGGTTTGGGGAACCTGTTGAGTGGCACCCGGATCTGGGACGTTACATATTCCTTCTCATTATTTTATAAATTGGAATATTCAAGAGGATGGTTATTAAAATACATAACAAAAAATCTCACATTGATTACCTATAAATAGTGGTGAATCCTCTTTTTATTTTCACTTTTATAATAACTTCCTAAATTTATTTTATTCTCATTTATTCTTATTCTTAAAAGTCAATAAATATATAACCTCAATATTTTCATTGATAAGAAACTCACAAAATTCTTCAAATAAACACTCCATAATGATTTCACTATAAGAGAAACTCAAAAAATATAATCTTGAAATCATAGAAAATCCCTTTGGGGGAAGAATCTAGTGTTCTCCTAATAATTATAGTTCCACATGATCAGTACGGCCACACTGAGAGGGGGGTGAATCAATGTGTCTAACTATTTTACAATCAAAATACTTCCCTTTTACCTCTATACCAAATATAGTGAATGGATTTCAAACCCAGATTACACAATTGGTCTCCATGCATGTAATAAAGATAGAAATAACAAATAATAAGTAGAAAATATATTTATGAGGTTCACTCATAATATGTGATCTCGTCCTCGATGTATAGTGGTTATTATCCCACACACACATGGATGATATTTTATTATCAATAACACGAAAGGGAAAGGATGTGACTTTAAACCCTTAAAACTAACACCAATTAGATTATAATACTTGACACTAACCAACTCATCAAGAACCAACTATTAGTTTTTAGATACTAGTACCAACCATCTACATTTTCTTCACATCTATATTTGGATGGGTCCTTCTTGCAGTAAGATCAATAGGATAAACACAAGTCTATATAGAACGAAACATATTTTATCTTCTTCCTCAATTAAATTAATCCTCTTAGTAATAACTCTCTTATTATTTCTTAAGAACTTTTAAGGCTAGTAATTTATTTACTAGATTTAATTCAAGATATTATCTCTCATTTATCTTTTCTACTTATTCAATGATCAATATATTCCATCACAGCAACACTGGTTATCAGATTATCCTTTTTTCCTTTGAAGATAATAAATGATTAATGTTAGTACTTCATCAGTATCTCTCCTCAACTCTATCTAATTTTTCACTTCTTATAATTTTAAATAATAATCATATATTACATAGGTATATCCCATATATTTTAATATTTAAATATTTATTAAATGCAATAGCATGATATTCATTTAAATTATCTTCTTTTATTTTGGTTGAATTACATCCGAGTATAATGAAATAATGATCCATGAGATATCTAAACATAAATTTTTTTACTCAAATCACCTCTAATGTCTTTTATATATATTCTATATCTTCTCATTTAATCTTCCTTAGGACTCTGATTCTTCATTATTTTAAGATTCTATAAAATATTTTCTTCTTTTCCACATATGAATTCCCACATGAAATAATAAATTTTTTGGGTAAATATTATTATCATGATATAATATTCTAGTCAAAATTAACCATCAATCCTAGTTTTAATCATGTCTTAGTCCATCAATCATTATGATATTTAAACAATGAATAATTGTATAAAATTTGTTGGTTTAATCTTATGTTTCACCTAGGAATAGATTTTTAATCTTATGTATCCAATAGAAGGATCATTTGTATCCTTTCAAATCCTCATGTTACCCTTACACATCATCAGAGTTAATATTAAATTATCTGAATGGCTTCTTACATATTTACTAGAAACTCAGACTTAGTACAACATATCAATGAGATTAATCTTATATAAGCAATGAAAATTTAGAGTTAATATTTCATATAACTAGATTAATCTTCCATATTATCTTAGTTAAAATTATGTATCATCTTGCTTCGCCAATTATACATATGTAGACTCTTATGTGTTATCTGGGAGATATTACATATCATAAAATGGATTTTACAAATCAGGCTACAACCTTTCATGTACATAATAAATTCATACCTCTGAGATATTACATATAGCATTAACCTTTCTTCTACTATCAAAATTGTAACACCCAAAGGTTTTCTAAAAATAAATTTAAATTCATGAAACATTGTTTTAAGTAGATAATTATTACTAGACATTAAACATAATTTTTCAACTTCTATGTTTTGAATTTTGAAAATGGGTCATCTATAATTGTGTTTAGTATGTTATTTTGGATTCTAATGGAACCAACTTGATTTCTCAGTGAATAGTAACATACCCTTATTAATAGTAATATGACACTAATTAATAGTAAATTTTATTATTATTTTATTTTCCTAAGGCTTTAAGATAATGACATATTGGTTAATTTTTCAATGTGATATAAAAGGAGTTATAGAATAAAAATTGTTAGTTTTTGAATTAAGTAGGATTTTATTTAAAAATTAAATTAATTATATTTAGTAAATTATTTTCAAAAAATGGATTTCATTTTTTCATTCTACATGTTAAAAAATGGTTAGAGTGAATTTTTGGGATTTTTCTTAAACAGTTGATTTTCGAATGAATAGTAAAAAAACATTTTTGAGTTTCAGTGTGTTAATGACATCATTAATGATGTAATAATGATGTAATAAATCAGGTATAATTGTGTAAAATATACTAATATGTGAGGTCTCCTAAGTGTATAATACCTTGGGAAAATACCAGGGGCAATCCTGTGGTTTTGAAAATACCACTAATGAGGCGTCCCTTGTAAATAATTAAAATATTCTATCACTTTTGTTATAAATACCAACACATTCCTTCATTAAATTCATTACCAATTCTACCTCAATAAATATCTAGCCTCATTACCTTCCTATTATTCCTCCCAAGGTTTTCCCAAGCCCCTAAGGTCTCAACTCTGAAGTTCATGGAGTTACTCTACAACGTAAGAAAATTCTCAACTTCTTTCTTTTTCTATTCATGTTCTATTTTATTTGGTATAGAATTATAGAATCCATACCATGTTCATCATTGTATCTTATTCATTCTCTATTATGTTTTATAATTAATTTATGTATGGGTGACCCTTGTCCTCTATATTTTTAATGTTTTCTAAAACCATGTTGCATAGCCATTAGGTTGTTGAATATTTGTAATGGATTTCTCATTTATTCTTTTATTTTTAGTTCCTTTATTTTATTTCCTCAACTCCTCTTAACCAAGAGGCCTTAAAGATCCAAAAATAATGTATATTCTAGATTTTATCATTTTCATGGAAAATTCACATCACTCTTCTTCCCCTCTCCCACTTATTCAAGAAATAAAAACATTGCTTGTGATGTGTCGAATTACCGACATCATGGATGATGTGATTTCAATTTAAATTATTTCTTTCAAGTCTCGTCATGAAACCATTTTTATTTTTGAACCAGTTTATAAAATATTTATTATTTCTCATCCATAGTTCTATAATTCTTATTTTACTCATTGTTTTAATTTATAAGACAAAATGAGGTCGTTATTATCAAAGAACCACTAAAATGATTTAAGAAAACATCATTAATATTTTAACTTATGAATAATCCTCATATCAAAATTCAAAATTATTACTGGTATAAATTATGATAATATAAATATTTAAATACCTTCCCATTACAATTATAGAGGTTTACTTCCAATCGACAATAATATCCATCATGAACCAATCCTGGAAAACATGTAATGAAAACACCACAAAACAATGCAAGGAACAAAATAATAACAAATAAAGGGTTAAATGATCTAATTAAATGATCATATAAGATATTATAAATATTTATATGTTTCTATAAGATATTAATAACAATTTTTTAACCATTATACAGGAATTTTAAACACATTTGATGTATGAAGAACCCGAGGTAAGGGAATTCTTAACTCAATTTCCATTCATTGGGTTAACCTTCTTCTTTAATCATTATGTGGTATTAAGATTATTGGTGTTATTAATTTTTTTTATATTATGTTGTATTATTTTTATTTATAGTGTCTACGTATATCCTTTAAATTCTATTAATTCTCAATCCAAATTTATTTTAAAGGACTTTCCTTTTAAGATCCGTTTAAAACTCTCTTTAATAAATTTCAAAATGATTATTTGTTTTCTTATGTGTATGGAATGAGTAGTTTCTTCGGATTTCAAGATACTTTATTACCATTATATGTTCCTTGCACATTAGATATGTTGGGTTGATCCCATTATATCTCAAGATATGTTGGGTTGATCCCCTTTATACCTCAAGATATGTTGGGTTGAGCCAATTATAGGTCAAGATATAATGGGTGAGCCCCATTATAGCTCTCCAATGAATTGGGTACTCCTGAGAGGGAAGTTAACCAAAATGTTATTCCATATATAAGGGTGAATGTAAGAGTGATATGGTAAATACGTCCCAAAGAAAAAAACATGATTATACCATGCATTCTAGTTTTTCTGATATGGGTTTTATTGGTTTTTATGTTATCACTTGACTGATGATTTCTATACTTATATCCCTTACAGAGTTTTATACGCATCCCAGGTTTTTTAAAAAAATCATGAGATATAAGGATGGGTAATAGAAAGAAGGGATTCATGATGTTCGATATGGAGGGTTGTCAAAGAAATAATGTTTTATGCTTTAATGTCTTATATTTTGAAAAAATGGAAACTGTTTTTAATAGAGTCATCTTTGTATGAATGTGGTACTTATGTATGTTAGTTATCAAAATTCTTTAAAAATATAAACCCCCAAAGATCCTCAATGTGTAAAAATGTATGTTCTTGTTTAAAATTTAAGATTAAGTAATGTTATAAGGTTAGATCATTATAGTTGGTATCGGAGGATGGTTTCGATAACTTTAGGGGTTGGGATGATATTTAAAGAATAACATAACTTATGTTTACTCTATGATTAATTTGAAATGTTATATAATTTAATGATTACCATGTTTCTTAATCTAAGTTATGTTTGTTCAGAATGGTTGTTCACATAAGAAACAGGGAAGCTAAAGTAGGAAGGCACCAAGAGGCTGATTTCTTTCCGAATCTACAACCCGAAATAGTGGGAATCAGAACCGAGAAGTTTGTGATAGCAATGGCATAGTAGACTCAAGAAATAAATGGTGGTGGTATCTATACTATAGAAGAACATGATCATCCATGAAGAAACATGTCTTTTTTGGAGCACTTTATGAGGCAACATTCTTCAGCATTCAGTGGAACCGTAGATCCAGTGATAGCTGAAGGATGGATCAATGATATAGAAAAGATATTTGATGTCATGGGATATTCATAACATAAAAAGGTAATACTCTAAATTTATCAATTGGAAGGTGGAGCCAATCATTGGTGGTCTCTGGTTAAGAATACGAGATAAAGAGATGATCTTGACAGTCTGGAACGGGAAAATTTTAAGAGTCTTTTTCTGTAAAAATATTTTCGCGAAACTATTTGACTTAGAATGGAGAAATAATTCTTGGAACTGAAGCAGAAAGATGATGATTCTATGGCAGTTTATTAATCCAATTTTACAAGACTGGCCAGGTATGTACTGGATTTTACTTGGTATTTTGAATGTTAAATTAATAGATTTTACTCTTGTTTAAAACTGTTGTTGCGAAGAGATTTAGCCTCAAGAGAGATTAAAATCTAGGAGGAGATTATTCATTGTGCTAAATAAGTTGATATGGAGTTTTCAAAAACATATTTCCATCATGATGAAAAGAATAAGAAGCGATCATGTTGACATAAAATGGGGAAGAACTCATCAAAGAAGTCTAGAGGTATGAAAATGAATTTTCCTTCTTGTGAAAAGTGTGGTAAAAGGAATCCTAGTGAATGTATTGTAAATTTTGGGAAATGATACCAATTTGGGAAGTTTGGACACATGTCTCATGTGTTTAAGGAAAATTATTTGAATACTAATGGGAATTCGATGGTGAGACGCTTTAACTTTAAGGAATTGGGTAATTTTACTAATGATTTTCCAATTCTAGTTACTCAAGTAGAGAATCAGCAAGATTTGAAGCAGAAGGGTTTGGTAAAATCTTTTGAAAACACTTTAGCAAACGTTGAGTTGTCAAATGAGATGGTATGAGGTACATTTCTTGTTTTTTCAAATTTCAAAAAAGTGTTGTTTGAATCAGGGTCTACACATTCCTTTATTTCTGATAATTTTTTAGAAAAATTTTGAATTAAACCTCATGAAATAAAACCAGGTCTCATGGAAAAAACACATGGAGGATATATTGTAGAAAAAAGAAATTATAAGAATCTGCATATCCATGTCTGGGGAAATAATCTTCCTACAAACCTTGTTGTTTGGCCTCTTGTAGAGTTTGTTGTTATTCTAGGTATGGAATGGCTTTCTTTTTATCATGCTAAGATAGATTATAGAGAAAAAGAAGTTTTTTTTCAGAAAGAATTTAAATTTGTGTACAAGAATGAACCCATACCAATAATAACATATTAGGAAGCTAAGAAACTAATAAGGGATGGAAATGAAAGTTTTCTTACTCATATTTTTGAAGATAAAGGTAACTATCTAGATTAATGATGTTCCAGTGGTAAATGAATACTTGTAAGTTTTTCCCGATGATTTGACTAGTGTTGTTCCTAATAGAGAGGTCGAGTTTACTATTGACTTACTTCCTAATTCTACACCAATTTCTAAACGTCGTTATTGAATGGCTCAAATAAAAATTCTAGAATTAAAAAATGAGTAGCATAAATTATTATATAAAGGTTTCATCTGACCCAACACTTCACCATGGGGTTCTTATTTATTGTTTATTATGAAAAATATGGTTCAATGATACTTTTCATCGATTATAGAGCCTCGAATAACATTAAAGTTAAAAATAAGTATCGTTTTCTCCATATTTATGACTTGTTTGATCTGCTCCAAGGAGCACAGTATTTTTCAAAGGTTGATCAGAGGTCAGGGTACCATTAGTTGAAATTAATGGATGGAGAGAACCCAAATACTATGTTCCATACTAGATATGGGCATTATAAATTTTTAGTTATGCCTTTTGGGTTAAATAATGCACCTTCTATATTCATAGATCTTAAGAATAAAATATTTCATGGGTTCTTGGAATGGTTTTTGGTTGTTTTTATTGATGAAATTTTGGTATATTCTAGAAGTAAAGAGGATCATGAAAAACATCTATCGGTTGTTTTCCAAACCTTAAAATAAAATAAAAATTATGGAAAATTCAGAAAGTGTGATTTTTGGTTGCAATAGATTTCTTTTCTTTGGAAAATTTTAAATAATTATGGAATAACAGTTGATCCTGCCAAAACACAAGTGGTTGATGAATGGCCAAGACCTAAAAATGTTACAGATATTCATAGTTTTCTTGGTTTATCAGTTTATCATAGATATTTTTTTAAGAACTTTTCATGATTATCTATATTGATAACTAAGTTAATACCAAAAGTGGTTAAATTTGTTTGGAAAGATGAATGTGATGTTTTTTTCAAGAACTGAAGAAGAGATTGGTGAATGTTCCAGTTTTGGCCTTGCCTTCACGAAATGATGAGTTTGTCATCTACAGTGATGCTTCTTTGAAGGTACTTGGTTTTGTTTTTATGCAGAATGATTTGGTAATTTCATAGGCCTCAAGACAAATAAATCCTATTGAGTTAAATTATCCCACACATGATTTTGAATTGGTAGCTTTGTTTTTTTCTTTGAAAATTTTGAGGCACCATTTATACAGAGCCAAATGTCAAATATATACTAACCATAAAATCTTGAAGTATATATATCCACTTAGAAGAAATTAAACATGAGGCAGATAAGATGGCTTTAACTAATAAAGGATTATGATTGCACAATCAATTACCATCCAGGAAAAGCAAACAAAGTAGTGTATGCCTTGATTCGAAAACATCATGCATCATTATCCATGTTATGTTTGGAACATGATCCCTTAGTTAATGATTTGATGAATTTTGGCATAGAAGTTGTTTGTTCAGAGAATAAATATGTTTTGTTTCAGGTTTCAGGGCAGTCATTATTATCCTACAGAATTAATAAAGCACAGAAGGAAGACTGTGAGCTATAAAAAAATGTAGAATTGGTTAAAATGGGTATGTTTCCAAAATTTAATCTTCATAAATATTGGGTTTTATGATTTGGAAAAAGTTTTTGTGTGACTTATGATTCATAGTTGAAGAAAGACTGGTTGGGTGAAGCTCGTAGTTCTCCATTTTCAGTTCATCCTGGCAGTACTAAGATGTACAGAGTCCTTTGAGAGTATTAATGGTGGGATGTAATGAAAGAAGATATTGTTGATTTTACTATGAAATGCTTGACATGTCAACATGTTAAAGTAGAGCTGCAGTTACCCAAGAGGATTATTCAGCCTTTTCCCGTGTTAGAGTAGAAATGGTTGAATGTATCCATGGACGTTGTGGTGGGACTACCAAAGATTTCTAGAGGTAAAAATGTGATTTGGGTTATTGTTGATCGGCTGAAAAAATCTGCACATTTTTTTCTATTCGAGATACAATGTCTTTGGATCAAATTTCTCAATTGTACCTCAAATATATTGATAGGATACATGGAGTTCCTATTTCCATTTTATCTAACTAGGATCCCAGGTTCACTTCTAACTTTTGTAAGGGGCTTCAGAAGTCGTTGGGCACAAAATTAAATTTCTGTACATCTTTTCATCCTCAATCAGATGGGCAGTCAGAACGAACGATTCAGACTTTGGAAGATATGATTCGAGGTTGTTCAATGGACTATCAAGGAAGTTGGGATCCACTTCTTTCTTTAGTTGAGTTTTCTTTTAATAATAGTTTTCATTCAATTATATATATGGAACTTTTGGAGGCATTGTATGGAAGTTGGTGTCGGACTCCAGCGTTTTAGGATGAAGTCGGTGAAATAAAGATGATGGGGCCAGAATTAGTGGAGGAAGTGGTTGAGAAAGTGAAGATGATCCAGCAGCACATGAGGACAGCTCAGAGTAGGCAGAAAATTTATGTAGATAATAAAAGTAAAGGCTTCTCTTTCGAGGTAGGCGACCATGTTTTCTTTAAAATATCTCCTTGGAAAAGTGTGATGTGTTTCAGTAAGAAAGGGAAGCTAAGTCCATGGTTCATCGGTCCTTTTGAAATCCTAGAGAAATTTGGACCAGTTTCATATCAAGTAGCTTTTCCTCTGAGTTTGTCTTAGGTACATAGTGTTTTTCATGTTTCGATGTTGAGGAAGTATGTGCCAGATTAATCACATGTCTTGAGCCTAGAAGCAGTTCAGCTGGAAGAGAACCTTTCTTATGAAGAGAAACCAGTTCAGATTATTGATCAATAGGAATAGGTATTGTGGAATAAGGTAATCTACCAGGTAAATGATTTTCGGGGAAACCACATTGTAGAAGAATCAACATGGGAGTCTGAAATGATATGAGAGAAAGGTACCCTCACTTGTTTAATAAGTAAATAAAATTACTAGGATGCAAGTTCCAGAAGGTGGGGAGAATGTAAAACCCCAAGGTTTTCTAAAAATAAATTGAAATTCATGAAACTTTGTTTTATATAAATAATTATAACTAGACTTTAAACATAATTTTAATACTTCTATGTTTTGAATTTCAAAAAACGGTCATCTACAATTGTATTCAATATTGTATATGGAGTCTAATGGAACCAACTTGTTTTTTTGGTGAATAGTAACATACCCTTATGAATACTAATATGAATAGTAATATGACAGTAATGAATAGTAAATTATTTTATTATTTTATTTTCTTAAGTCTTTAAGATAATGACATATTGGTTAATTTTTCAATGTGATATAAAAGCAATTATAGAATTAAAATTGTTAATTTTTGACTTAAGTGTGATTTTATTTAAAAATTAAATTAATAATATTTAGAAAATTATTTTCAAAAAATGGAGTTCATTTTTAAATTCTACACGTCAATAAATGGTTTGAGTGAATTTTTGGGATTTTTCTGAAACAGTTGATTTTTTAATGAATAGTAAAAAATACAGTTTTGAGTTTCGTTGTGTTAATGAAATTATTAATTATGTAATAATGATGTAATAAATCTTCTATACTTGTGTATAGTAAACTAATATGTGAGTTGTCCAAATTGACTAATACCTTAGTCAAATACCGTGGTCAAGACCATGGTTTTGCAAATACAACTAATGAGGTGTCCCTTGGAAATTATTTAAATATTCCCTCACTTTTTCTATAAATACAAACTCATTATTTCATAAAATTCATTACCAATTCATCCTCAATAAATTTATAGCCTCCTTACCTCCCTCATAGTCCTCCCAAGGATTCCTCAAGCCCCCAAGGTCCCAACCTTCTTGTTCTAGGAGTTACTCTACAAGGTAAGAAAATTCTCAACTTCTTTTTCCATTCAAGTTTTCTTTTATGTGGTATAGAATTAAAGAATCCATACCATGTTCTTCATTCCATCTTATTATTTCACTATTATTTTTTATGATTTATTTCTGAATGGATTATTCCTTTCTCGTCTCTTTTTAATGTTTTCTAAAACCATGTTGCGTAGTCGTTAGGCTGCCGAATTTTTTGTAAGGGATTTCTCAACTATTATTTTATTTCGAGTTCCGTTCTTTTCATTCCTCAAATCCTATTACACAAGAGGAATGAAAGCTATAGAAATAATTTATATTCTTTATTCCCTCTTGTTCATGGAAAATTCATCATCACTCTTCTTCTCCCTCCCCCACTTATTCAAGGAATAAAAAAATTGCTCGTGATGTGTCGAATTACCGACATCATAGACGATGTGATTTCAATTTGCATTAATTCATTCAAGTATGGTCATGAAACCATTTTTATGGTTTAAACAGGTTGTAAAATATTTATTATTTCTAATCCATAGTTCTGGAATTCTTTTTTTACTCATGTTATTAATTTATAAGACAAAATGAGGTCGTTATTATCAAAGAACCTCTAAAATGATTTAAAAAAACATCATTAATATTTTAACTTATGAATCATCATCATATAAATATTAAAAATGATAAATGGTATAAATTATGATACTATAAATATTTTAATACATTCCCATTCCAATTCTCTAGTTTCAATTCCAATCCACAATAATATCGATCATGAACCAATCATGGAATACATGTAAAGAAAACACCCAAAACAATGCAAGGAACAAAATACTAACAAATAAAGGGTGAAATTATCTAATGAAACGATCATATAAGATATTTAAATGATGTATATGTTTCTATATGATATTAATAACACTATTTTAACCATTATACCTTAAGTTTAAACACATTTTATGTAAGAAGAACCCGAGGTAAGGGAATTTTTAACCCGAATTACATTCTTTGGGTTAACCTTCTTCTTTATTCATTATGTGGTATTAATATTATTGGTGTGATGATTTTTTGTTTATATTATGTTTTATTATGTGTTTATATAGTGTATACAAATATAGTTTCAATTCTATTAAATCTCACTCCAATTTTATTTTAAAGTACATTCCGTTTGAAATCCTTTTAGAACTCTCTTTAATAAATTTCAAGAGGATTGTTTTTTTCTTATCTGTATGGAATGAGTATTTTATCTTAATTTAAAGATAATTTATTACCATTATATGTTCCTTGGACATTATTTATGTTGTTTTGATCCCATTATAGCTCTAGATGTGTTGTTTCGAGCCCTTTTATTGCTCAAGATATGTTGGGTTGAGCCCAATATAGCTCAAGATATGACGATTGAGACCCATTATAGCTCTCCAATTCATTGGGAACTCCAGAGATTGATATTGACCAAAATTTTATTCCATATATAAGGGTGAATGTAAGAGTTATTTGGTAAATATTTCCCAAGGAAACAACATGAGTATACCATGCATTCAAGTTTTTATTATATGGGTTTTATTGGTTTTTTTTGTTATCACTTGAATAATGCATTCAATATTTATATCCCTTACTGAGTTTTATACTCATCCCCAGTTTTTAAAATATTTTTCATAGGATATAAGTATGGGTATGAGAAATAAGTTATTATTGATGTTTGATATCAAGTGTTGTCAAAGAAATCATTGTTTAGGTTTTAATGCCTTATATTTAAAAAAAATGGAAAATATTTTTAATAGAGTCCTCTTTGTATGAATATGGTATGTTATGTGTGTAATTTATCCTAATTATTTAAAACTCTAAACCCAAAAATATCATCAATGCGTAATAATGTATTTTATTGTTTAAAATTCAAGATTAAGTAACGTTATAATGTTGGTTCCTTATAACCAAAATATTGATTAACAAGGAAAATACTAGAGTTATTCGTATATATGAACTCAAACTAACTCAAACTTCTTCAAAAAATCTCCAATCACTTTAATTCATCTAAAATTACTTCAATACACCTAAAAATTATCTTTAACTATATGATAATGATATAAAATCATTTTCATCACAAATAAACTCCTTTTATTATTTCAGTTATATTCAACTACATCAATTTCATCATCTCTTCTTCAAACTAAACAAAGGCTTCATTAATGATGATTACATGACTATCAAATAATGAAACACCTATCTGACTTTTACTCTCAATCTTCATTATCATAAAATTTATATTTCTATAAAATAATTTAATAATCATAATTTATTACACAAGGATGAATCTTCTTTAAAATAAATTGTTATAGATATTCTTATATATTTATAACTAGCTTCTCAAACTCAAATAGATGCAATTACGTAAAAAATAATTTCTTCACAATAGTTCTATAAAATGCCTTAAAACTCCAAGAATCAATGTCTCTTATCATTAATAAAATCATTTAGTTTATAATTCCTTCATCAACCATTAATAAGATTAAAAAATATCTTTAATTCAATATAATATTACCTAAAAAGCCATCATATTTAATCTACATTCATGAATATTAATCTAAAACTATTAATAACAACAACTCATTCATGTTTCTTTCCCATATTCCATGACGCACCTCAGTCTCTCAACTCAATCACATTTTCCAAAATTTGAATGGCTCTCCATAATCTTGATTATAGGAAGAAAGAAAACATATAACTATAATTATGAAATCCAACTTGTATCTTAATTCTTCCGCATTATTTATAGTATTCCTTTATCATGTATCAACCCTAAGGGTACATAAATCTACATGATCCAATATATTCCTAAATATTAATTAAATCAATAAATATTGACATCTTTTGGGTGCTTCTATTATCATCCAATTTTTTATTAACAACACATATTTTCATCATATCATATTGTAAAAAAATAAAACACATCATCATAAAAGTAACTAAAAATATATATTTATTTATTGAGAGAAGGGAAGAAGAAATTTCATCCAATAGAATTTTTAAGTGAAAAATGAAAAAAATTACAACAAACTGACATAACAATGGTATTTATCTAAACACTCATATCATAAGGGACTTAATTAAATGGATAATTTAGTTAATCTTAAGGGTTTAGGTGATCAAAGTGAGTGATAGTTAAAATATTTTGGTTTCAATTGAGGGATCATTTTCCATTTTGTTATTTTGATTAGAATTCAAAAGTGTTAGGATGGAATATTAGGTATTTTTAGGTATGGTTTGAGGTTTTGAAGCAGGATTGATATTTTTGGTAGATAAAAGGATGTTCTGGCTATTTTTTATAACTACATGAGCCATTGGGAACCTAGGGGGACTCAATGGGTACCTAGTGAGCTAGGTAATGGAGGGAAGCACCAAGGAGTACCACTAGGTACTGAATATACCCAACCAAGTTTATAGTTACCTAGACTGATTTTCTACCCAAATAGTGCTTTGGACTGGAAGGACATTGGGACTTAGGCGCACCTCCCCATTTGTTAAAGGTTTCTGACTAGAAGTGAAGTTGTAAATATATTATAGTGGAGAGACTATACTATTTATCAATGATAATAATAATGGTCTATATAAATATAAATCAGTGGAAGAAAGACTATAACTACAATGGACCTATAACCTATTATAGTGGAACACCATAGAATAACTGCAATAATAACAAATATCAAACATACCATTTCCATAAGGAAACATCACATGGCACTGTTTATAGAAACATGCATTCATGTCAGGACATAATAGAAAATAATCAGAAAGGGTCACCGATGGTCGACCTCAGTATGTACATATAAGCATGATGATTCAGAAGGAAAAGACTCAAAATTAACTCTAACAGATGCATGAATTAGCGGTCCTTTCCTTAAAACCCATTCTGAAAGATCAAAATGATTATTAAAGTCCATCTCTTGAGAATGAACCTTTACCTGGTCATAGAATCCTTAATTCAACACTTGTCTCGACGGGCCCATGTAGAGTGTGAGAATAAATCTCAGTATCCCACCACCAACGTGCGCCTAACATACATCTGTGATAAATTAGGTGTGTACTAAAATAAAGAAATTACACAAGAAAATCACATATAATTAACTTTCTTCCATTGTGCTCAATATCCACAAGGAATCAACCACCTAATTCATCCATTACCGATATACATATAATGGAGAGGATACATATCATAAATCCCAAGGAATCCTTCATGAAAATTATCTTAGGTTACCCTCAAGTTCCACCTCTAAAAAGATTCACCCAAAACCTTTTTCCATCAATCATGTACCGAAATTCAAATAGGTATGCCCAACCAAATAATTGGTCCCTGCGAACTTATCTCAGTTGAATCCTTGTTGGATTGAAGCCTGAAATCTAAGGCACTATGATGTTTGTCCTCTAAATAAACAACATTTTCAACTCAAAAATCAATGTCATGAAAAATGGTGATAGCCTTACTCCAAAACAATAATGGTCCAAAAACCGTAATATATAGTGATCCACATCCCCCAACTGATGGTCTCATCACCATCAACCAATGGATCCAGACCATCCCTGTGTTTTTTTATGGAAAGCACCTCCAACATTACTAATGTTCAACATAGTCCTAATATTAATCTAATGGAAACCTCTTCCCATATGAGTGGTTAAATCCACCTCATCATCTGATTCCTATCTATGTTTAAACAACTCCAATGATACATCATCCAATAAAAGTGAGAAAAATAACCAACAAAGTACCTAAGCCACATAATCCTGGAACCTCATTCACTTATAACCATGTCTCTCAATATGATGGTCAACACCATCCAAAATCACATGATCCATTCTCGTAACCTGATGATAATGTTTCCTTAATCCAATGACCTTATCTCCCAACCAGTGATCAACATCCCTTGTAGAATCTAGGCCTCACCCAAACTAATCAACTACATCTCCTCATCTATATGGTCAACACCATCTCGATCCATGAGAAAATCCTTTCAATTTTATATAGAACCAATCATAATAATAAATTAATACAATTTAAATAAATAAAATACACCCATCCTAGTCAAGCCATGTGGTCAATGGCCTCTAACCCAGCCTCACATGTATAATCATGGCTATGGAATTCCCAACAACATCATACAATGTATCATAATTAATTTAATGAAAATGAATTAATTAATTAGGGTCTATGTTGGACTACCCAATGGTGCTCTCAAGAATTCACACCCTAAAATAGAGTAAAATCAAATAGAAATCTAGGAACCACCTACCTCATAGTCATGTACGTAGTCTCACTTCATATCGGACTTTAAATCGATCCTAAATAGAATAAATAATCATTTTAGAAAAATACCCTAAATAGGGTAAAGTAGATCACATGGATTTAGTGCACTGTATAGAGAGAGTAAAGGAGAAAAGAATAAAGAGGATTTAATCCCTTATTAACATGGTTCCAAAGCACCTAAAAATGATTTATTCATTATTCAGATGATGGATTTGGATAAAATCCAATAGGAGGTGAAGGAGAGGTCCAAGGTTGCCTAGGAGGAGATACACGTGAGGGAGAAAGAAAGAGGGAAGACCCTATTGAATAAAAAATGGGGGAAATGTTCATTTTTTTCCTTTTTAAAATGTTGCACAGTTTGGAAAACAATGAAAAGGCCTTGTGATATCCACTATCTCGGAACCACAACTCGCATAGTTGGCCCACACAGTTTTCCAAACCATTTACCTACTATGTGTAAGCCTCTACTAAAATTTATAGAAAACCTCATACAGTTGTACACCCTCTCCCACATAGTTTTTAAAACTACTTCCAAAGCCTAAGTAGGTCTACATGGTTTCTCTTGGGAGGTACCATTGTTTTTCTAAACTATGCACCTTAGTATTCACTTTCCCAAAATTGGGTTTTCGGCCTACGATGCACATAAAACCCACTTGAAACCCTGATAAACATTCCAAATTTTTAAAATAGTCTAAAAATAAGGCCTTAGTTCAAAGTAACTCTCATAATTAATTTTTTAAGATCAATAAATTCATTGGTCTATTAACCAAACTCCAAAAATTCAAACAGGTTTATCATTTCAACCCTCTCTGAAAACATGGGACATTAAAATCTCCCCACCATAACATATCTCATCCCTGAGCTATCAGGAATTACCTCTTGGTGGTACCAAACATATCCATATTTTATAAAAACAACCCAATCCACCCTGGTCATCAAGTCACAGGTCAAAACTCTCAATGTAACATCCTGAACCAAATTCCACTAAACCGGTGCTTTGAGACGGTGGGTTACTATGCCTCAAGAGCACCTCCCCATACACCATAGGCTTATGACTAGCAGCGAGGGACTAGGGAGTGATAGTGGGGAGACTATTCCCTCTTATCAGAGTAATAAAATAGTGTAAATAGCGAAGTATCATACACAATGGAAATTAAACGGAGTGTGGAAGCAATAAATAACTAAAATAGAACATGTTGTAATAATAAAAGAAATGTTGTAAAATCTCAAAAAACTATGTCATAAAATACAACACTGGTCTCCTACTAGGCCGACCATATAGATACAAGACTAAAAAAAAACTGAAAGTAAAAATACATGGTTCTACTAATGTAACGACACAAACTTTTCGAATAGTATATTAATTTACTCTTAACAATTTAATAGAGATGTTAATGGTAAATGTAGAAAGAGGAGTCGATGGCTTCATCCAGTAGACTCGAACCTTATGAATCCCAATTATCAGAGCATGGGAAGGAGGTGGCATCTTTGGGCTTTGCTTTGGACCAAGCCCAAGCTGAACTCCAGCATGTCAAGATTGAACGGAAACGCCTGCGGTAGAAGTTCATGTTAATGGAGATTACTACTAGGGAAATGTTATCTGAGTCTCCCTCATATTCTCTCACCATAGCACACCTTACACTTAGGTCATATGCTGGTGTTATAAGGGGCTATGTGACAAGACCATAGCTACTTTGTGTAATCCTTTGGGATGAATAAAATTGAGATTTCTTCCTTTAGTGAAGTTTGTGAAATCTAAAATGTTCAGATAATTTGAGGATGTATATTTAAAAAAAGGGGTATTTTAAAATATTTTTGTAAACATTAAATAATTAATGATGTGTTATGATTTTCAAAAAATGGTCTTCTACAAATGTGTTCAGTATGAAATTTAGATTTTAATAAGATTAACTTAATTTTTGGTGAATAATGTTTTATGAATAGTGATTTTTATGCTTAGGATTAGTAATGTGACCAAATAGATTATTAATCTCATTTAAAGAAAGTATTAATATAATTTAGGCACCGTTTTTAAGTAGTGTGATTCAATAAAATAGGTAAATAACTGTTTCCATGATTAATATTCAAGTATTAGTTTTTTCGGGTGAATAGAGTTTTTTATTTAAAAATTAAATTAAAAATATTTAGAAAATTATTTTTATAAAATGGATTTTATTTTTTAATTAAGAGCATCGATATTATGTTGAGGTGAATTTTGGGGATTTTTCTGGGAAAAAAAAAGAATTTTCAGTGAATAGTAAATATACAGTTTTAGGGTTTCGGTATGTTTAATGACATCATGACTGCATCATCATGATGTCATGAGATATTTTAAGGGATGGAAGACTAAAGGGGGTGAATTTTTATATTATTTGTCCCAAGTGGCCAATACCATGGGCAAATACCATGGGCAAGCCCATGGTTTTTCCAATACCACCAATGAGGTGTCCCTTGGCCATTAATGCCTTGTCCCCTCACTTTCCATATAATACCAAGCCATTCTCTCATCCTTTAGAGTCTGAAATCATTCTCAACGAATTTATGGTCTCCTTACCTCCCTAGGAGTCCTCTTAAGGTGCCCTCAAGCCTCTCAAGGTCCCAACCTTCGAGTTCTAAGAGTTACGTTTTAAGGTAAGGGATCTCACCTCTCTTTTTCATTTCAAGTACTCTCATTTACGTCATTTATTTTAAGCCCCATATTATTATGTTGGGGGTGTTCTTTCATATTAATCCTAATGAACTTTTCATGTTCATATTATTAGATACCCCCTCTTTCTCTCATCAATTCGTTTTAAGAATGTTTAAGTGGCGCCGTTAGGCTGCCGAATTAAGGGATTCTTTTACCCTTCTCATTTTTTTAAAGTTCTACTTTCATGTAAAGTATTTCAAGTTCGTTTTTATTATGTTGGGGTATGATATATATATCAATAATACTGATATTTTATGTTAAAATGATTAGAGACCATGTTTTATCTATTCAATTCATTTTTTTGTAGTTTTAAGTGACGACGTTAGGCTGCTGAATTTTCATAAGAGAAATCTTATTTTTATCTTCCTTCCATGTTTTTCATTTCATATGGTATGTCTTTCAAATTTCATTGCCATGTTCTTATATCCAGTATATTCTGTCCCACTACTGTTCTTTGGATCATTTATGAGTGGGTGACCTATGTCCCCTCTCTTTTCAATGTTTTCTAAAACCCCGAAACATAGCCGTTATGCTGCAGAATTTCCGTCTCAAATGTATCTCTCTTTTTATCAAATTATTTTTTTTATTAAGTGTATACTAAAATATCTTCCTTATAAAGGGGTATTAACATATATACCAAAATTTTCTATATTAAATTCTGGGATTTACATACATGAGACCCGCTTTCCTTTTCTGTGGGTTTAAAGTGACCTAAAGATCATGTCTTTAAAGCAGTTTTTAGAACGTTATGATTATAAAATGAAACCCATTTATTTTATGCTATATGGGTTGTTTATGAAATTATTGATGATGATATATGTGGCTCACATGATAATAAAGACAAATTAATGATGTACCCTGATAGCTCTCCAATGCATTTGGTAAAGACTTAATCTCTAGAGATGACCATTTTTAACGACGCCTTGGTGAATAACCTTGGTAATTTTTAATGACACCTTGGGGATTGACCTTGGTGAAATGGAAATGATTGTCTATGTTAAATGTTGTAGCCACATCTTCAAGTTATTAAATACATTATTTTTATTATAATATGCCTCATGATCTCTTTCTCATGCCTTAAAGTTATTTATCATGACCTTATTGATGTATCTCAAGTTCACATGTAAAATGTTTCTCTTGTTTCCCTTACTAGGCCTTCTGCTCACCCTTTCATTTGATGTATGTCCCCAGGTTATGAGATGTAGTAATGAACCCAGGGTGAACATAAGGAGAATCCTTTCAAGTGTTTAAGAAGACTTTTTTTTTGTTATATTCTTGTATTATGTTCCAAGTTTCCAAGACACTAAACCTTAAAGATCCTCAGTTTTGTATAATGTAATGAAATTTTATGATATTAAAAGGTAGGATTCCATAGTTGGTATCAGAGGATGGTTTAGTTTTGTGTGGAAATTAGGATATAAAAACTTTAGGAATAACCCTATAGAAATATTTAAATATAGGAAAACATTCTGGTATTTTGGTAAGTATTGAGTAAGTGTTTTATCAAACAAATACATCTCTATCTGGATACGAGCAGGTAGAGGCGGCTCTGGCACAGATGTACATAGAGGTAAAACCTTAAAACACTGCTTTGAGCTGGACTCGAATGGGAACTGGTTCACGATAACGGGCCTTGTTTTACTATTGGTTACGACACTCCTGGGGGATATGTTTGGTTAATAACAAGCTTTTTATGAATCATTATGAAGGAATTATAGAGAAATGTAATTTTCTAAGCATGAGGTATTAGTTAAAAGATTCATAAATGAAATAAGTTTCTCCCTAAGGTTTTATTCTTTTAGAAAATGGAGGGCAATAGGAGGAACTGTGCAGATGGTGACCGCAATGCACCATGTGCTGAAGGCCCTCCGATGGAAGCCAGAATGGAAACATTCATACGAATGATGAACCATCTGACTCAAGTTATGAGTAGTAACTTAAATCAAGCTGAGAGGCCAATCTCACCACGAAGGGAACAACACTCTGTTGAGTCCTTCATACATCAACGGCCACCAACATTCAGTGGATCTACTGACCCATTTGTTGCAGAACAATGGATAAGCTCCATTGAAAAGATCTTTTCTATACTCCTTTGTTTGGAATAAGAAAAAGTCACCCTTATTGTTTACCACCTAGAGGGAGAAGATGATCAGTGGTGGTCACTGGTCAAAAATATGAATCCTATAAGAGATATGGAAGCTATGGAGTGGGAAGAGTTTTGGGGAATATTCTTTAATAAGTATTTCCCTCGTTCCATGAGAACGAGAATGGAGAAAGAGTTTCTCGAGCTGAATCAGAAGGAGAATGAATCTGTCAGAAGCTATGAGATGAACTTCACTCGACTTTCACGATATACCTATAGCTTTGTCATGGATCCAAGTGGGAAGGTTGATAGATTTTTTGGTGGACTGAGACCTCATCTGCAGAAGAATCTAGCCAATCGAGACTACGATAGCTACAAGGAGATCGTGCAGGGTGCAATGAAAGTCGAGCTAGAGTTTGGTGAGACGTAGTGGTCTCATAAATCAAATGACAAGAATAGATCGTTGGAGCCTATTTTAGGGAAGACTTTTGATCACGGAAGAGGTGGAAAGCAAATGAAACTTACCACATGAAATAAATGTGGGAAGAAGCATTCGGGCCACTTCTTGATCAGAAGTGGCAAGTGCTACAAGTGTGGAAGAGGAGGCCATATTGCTCGGAATTGTTGTAGTGAGGTGAAGCCTCAACTCCCCATCACTAACGACAGAGGAAAGATGGTTCTGTCCTTACCCAAAGTCCAATTCTTCAAGTGTGGACATCTTGGGAACTTTTCTAATCACTGTCCAAATCCAAGGGCAGTAGAGGGGAATCACCATCAACCTCAGCAAAGGCCAGGGGAGCAAGGTCGTGCTTTTTCTATCACAACAACTGAAGTTGAAGCTCTGAATGACGTTGTAGCAGGTACTCTAATTGTCCTCTCAAAACTAGAAAGTACTTTGTTTTATTCTGGTTCGACGCATTCCTTTATTTCCTAAAAATTTGCAAAGAATATAGAATCAATCCCCGAACTGCTAGTGGTAGAGTTGTCAGTAAATACTCCAAGTGGGATTATCCATGCATCAAAAGTGTTTAGAGACTCTAGTGTTTACTTTAGTGAGAACAATCTTATCACAAATCTAGTAGTATTTCCCAAGATGGAATTCAATGTTAAACTAGGGATGGACTGGCTCTCAAAGTATAATGCTAAGATAAAATGCAGAATTAAGGAAATCTCAGTAGTCTTGAATGAACAACCTAAAATTATCTTCCAAGGAGAGATATCCTGAACTGATCCCTATCTAGAAGCACCTCCTATAGCTTTCTTTATAGATTTAATTAGTGATGATGAAGAAGGAAAAGGGAGTATACCAATAGAATATGTTCCGATTGTTCAGGAAAACATGGATGTATTTCCGGAGGAGTTACCTGGACCTCCCCCAGAAATAGAGGTAGAGTCCTCCATTGAACTTGTACCTGGATCTCAACCGATATCAAATACCCCGTATAGAATGGAAAATGTGGAGCTAGAAGAATTAAAAAAACAACTCTAAAACTTGTTGGAGAAGGGGTTTATCCGACTGAGTGTGTCTCCTTGGGGAGCACCAGTTCTTTTTGTGAAGAAGAAGGATGGATCAATGCGTCTATGCATTGATTACAGAGAACTGAATGGGATCATAGAGAAGAACAAATAACCTCTTCGAAGAATTGATGATTTATTTGACCAACTTCATGGGGCTCAATTCTTCACCAAGATTGAACTTCGATCTGGTTATCATCAACTGAGGGTGAAGAAGGAAGATATTACAAAGACTGCCTTCCAATCAAGATATGGGCATTATGAGTTTATTGTTATGCCCTTCATCTTGACAAATGCTCTTTCTATTTTCAGGGATTTGATGAATAGAGTATTTAAGGACTACCTTGATAACTTTGTGGTAGTTTTTATTGATGATATTTTGATATATTCAAAAATTCATGAGGAGCATGGAGATCATCTGAGGGTTATTTTGAAAATTCTGTGGAAGGGGAGGCTCTTTGGAAAGTCTATCAAGTGTGAGTTTTGGTTACAATAAGTGTCTTTATTGGGGAACATCATAACCAATGAAGGAATCTTGGTTGACCCTGCAAAGACAATGTTTGTGGAGGAGTGGCCTCAACCCACAACAGTAACTGAGATTCGTAGTTTCCTTGGTTTAGCAGGATATTATCGGCGGTTTGTGAAAAACTTTTCATAGATTTCTAATCCACTAACCAAGTTGACTCGAAAAGGGGTTAAGTTCATCTGTACAAAGGAATTCGAGGAAAGTTTCCAAGAGATGAATAAGAGATTGGTTACTGCACCTGTGTTAACACTACCCTCTATTGGAAAAGGATTCGTTATTTTTAGCGATGCATCTCTGAAAGGGCTTGGGTGCGCCCTCATGCAAAATGACAAGGTAATTGCTTATGCATCTCGACATTTAAAGATTCATGAGAAGAATTATCCTACACATGACCTAGAGCTAGAGGTAGTTGTTTTTTATCTAAAGATATGGAGGAACTATCTTTATGGGGAGAAATGTGATATATACGCCAACCACCAATGTTTAAAGTATATTTTCACGCATAATGAATTGAACATGAGACAAATGAGATGGTTCGAGATTATTAAAGACTATGATTGTTCAATTCATTATCACCCAGGAAGAGAAAACAAAGTCATAGATGCATTAAGAAGGAAAGACCATGTTGTTATGGCAACAATGAGGATCCCAGGAGATCCCTTGATTAAAGATCTAGTAAAACTGGACACGGGAATTGTAAGGGAAGGGACATCATCAACCATATCCCAAATGATTTCTTAACCTTCATTACTATAGAAGATCAATAAGGATCAAAAAGAAGATATTTTGTTGCAGGAGAAGTTTGAGGCTGTGAAGGATGGGAGGTTTCCTGTTTTCAATATTGATCAAGAAGGTGTATTGAAATTTTGTACAGGACTATGTGTTCCATCTATTTCGGAGATAAAGAATGAATTGATGGATGAAGCTCATAGCTCTACATTCTCTATACATCTGGAAAGCACTAAAATATATAGAGACCTTCATGATCATTATTGGTGGGATAACATGAAGAGGGAGATTGATGATTACACTACAAGATGCCTGGTGTGTCAACAAGTAAAGGCAGAACGACAACTTCCTAAGGGGGTATTACAACCGCTACCCATACCAGCATGGAAGTGGGATAATATCACTATGGAATTTGTCATGGGTCTCTTGAAAACATCCAAAGGGAACAATGCGATATGGGTTATAGTGGACCATCTCACCAAGACCACCCATTTTATCTCTATTCGGGAAGATTTCTCTCTGGATCAACTTTCCAAGATATATGTAAAGGAAGTGGTAAGGCTGTATGGGGTACCACTATCCATCGTGTCTGATCGTGATCCAAGATTCACATCAAAATTCTGGAGAAGTCTTCAACATGCTCTGAATACTAAATTGAATTTTAGTACGGCCTATCATCCTCAAAATGATGGCCATTCTGAAAGAACTATTCATACACTCAAGGACATGCTGAGAACATGCTCAATGGAATTTAAAGGTGGATGGTATCAACACCTCCCATTAGTTGAGTTCTCCTATAACAACATCTGCCATTCGAGTATTCAGATGGAACCCTATTAAGATCTATATGGAAAGTGATGTAGAACTCCTACTTTTTGGGATGAAGCTGGTGAGAGAAATCTTCTTGGGCCTGATCTTGTGCAAGAGATGACAGAACAGGTTCATTCCATCCAACAACAGATAAAGGTTGCTTAGAGTCGGCAGAAGAGCTATGCTGACAACCATCGAAGGGACTTGGAGTTTGGGATTTGTGACAAAGTCTTCCTTCGAATTTCTCCATGGAAGAGAGTCATACGGTTTGGGAAGAAAGGGAAACTCAGCCCTAGGTACATTAACCCCTATGAAATCCTTGATCACATGGGAGCAGTGTCCTATCCTCTGACACTTCCACCAAACCTAGATCAAGTTCATGATGTCTTCCATGTATCTCTCTTGAGGAAGTACATACCCGACCCTTCGCATGTACTGAACCCAGAGGTGGTACAACTGGAACATGACCTCTCTTATGAGGAGCAGCCAGTGGAGATCTTAGACTGTAGAGACAAGGTTCTACGCAAAAAGACTACCCACCTTGTGAAAGTGTTGTGGGGGAATCATAAGTATGAAGAAGCGACATGGGAGCCTGAGGAAACAATGAAGCAAAATTTCCCTCACCTTTTTGACTAGGCCTTTGGTTTGAAATTTCGGGGATGAAATTTCCTAAAGGGGGAAGAGTGTAACGACCCAAACTTTTTGAATAGTATATTTATTTACTCTTAACGATTTAATAGAGATGTTAATGGTTAATGCAGAAAGAGGAGTCGATGGCTTCATCCAGTAGAATCAAACCTTATGAATCCCACTTATTAGAGCTTAGGAAGGAGGTGGCATCTTTGGGCTTCACTTTGGACCAAGGTCAAGCCAAACTCCAGCGTGTCAAACTTGAACGGAAACGCCTGTGGGAGAAGTTCAAGTTAGTGGAGATTACTACTAGGGAAATGTTATCTGAGCCTCCCTCAGATTCTCTCACCATAGCACACCTTACACTTAGGTCATATGCTGGTGTTAAAAGGGTCTATGTGACGAGACCGTAGCTACTTTGTGTAATCCTTTGGGATGAATAAAATTGAGATTTCTTCCTTTAGTGAAGTTTGTGAAATTTCAAATGTCCGGATAATTTGAAGATGTATATTTAAAAAAGGGGTATTTTAAAATATTTTTGTAAACCTTAACTAATTAATGATGTTTTATTATTTTCAAAAAATTGTCTTCTGCAAATGTGTTCAGTACGAAATTTAGAGTCTAATAAGATCAACTTAATTTTTTTGGTGAATAGTGATTTTACGCTTAGGATTAGTAATGTGACCAAATGGATTAGTAATCTAACTTAAAGAAAGTATTAATATAATTTAGGCATCGTTATTAAGTAGTGTGATTCACTAAAATAGGTAAATAACTATTTCATTGATTAATAGTCAAGTATTAGTTTTTCGGGTGAATAGTGTTTTTTATTTAAAAATTAAATTAAAAATATTTAGAAAATTATTTTCATAAAATGGAGTTCATTTTTGAATTCACAGCATCGATATTATGTTGAGGTGAATGTTGGGGATTTCTTTGAAAAAAAAGAATTTTCAGTGAATAGTAAAAATACAATTTTAGGGTTTCGGTATGTTTAATGACATCATGACTGCATCATGATGATTTCATGAGATATTTTAAGGGATCTATGACTAAAGGGGATGAATTATTGTTTGAGGTGTCCCAAGTGGCCAATACCATGGGTAAATACCATGGGAAAGCCCATGGTTTTGCCAATACCACCAATGAGGTGTCCCTTGGCCATTAATGGCTTGTCCCCTCACTTTCCCTATAAATACCAAGTCATTCTCTCATCCTTTCGACTCCAAAATCATTCTCAACTAATTTATGGTATCCTTGCCTCACTAGGAGTCCTCAAAAGGTTCCCTCAATCCTCTCAAGGTCCCAAACTTCTAGTTTTAAGAGTTACGTTTTAAGGTAAGGGATCTCACCTCTCTTTTTCGTTTCAAGTACTCTCATTTATGTCATTTATTTTAAGCCCCATATTCTTATGTTGGGGATGTTATTTCATATTCATACTACTGACCTTTTCATGTTCATATTATGAGATACCCCCTCTTTCTCTCATCAATTCGTTTTAATAATGTTTAAGTGGCGTCGTTAGGCTGCCGAATTATTAAGGGAATCTTTCACCCTTCTCATTTTTTCAAATTTCTACTTTCATGTCAAGTATTTCAAGTTCCTTTTTATTTTGTTGGGGTATTATCTCTATATCTATAATACTGGTATTTTATGTTTATATGATTAGATACCCTATTTTATCTCTTCAATTCATTTTTTTTTTTTGAAGTTTTAAGTGACGCTGTTAGGCTGCTGAATTTTCATAAGAGATATCTTATTTTTGTCTTCCTTCCATGTTTTTCATTTCTTATGGTATGTCTTTAAAATTTCATTACCATGTTCTTATATACATTATATTTTGTCCCTCTACTGTTATTTGGATCATTTATGGGTGGGTGACCTATGTCCCCTCTCTTTTCAATGTTTTCTAAAACTCCGAAACATAGCCGATATGCTGCAGAATTTCCGTCTCAAATGTATCTCTCTTTTTCTCAATTTATTTTATTTTATTAAGTGAATACTGAAATATGTTCCTTATAATGGGGTATTCACATATATACCATAATTTTCTATATTAAATTCTGGGATTTACGTACATGATACCTGCTTTCCTTTTCCGTGGGTTTAAAGTGACATAAAGATCATGTCTTTAAAGCAGTTTTTAAAACGTTATGATTATGAAATGAAAACAATTTATTATATGCTATATGGGTTGTTTATGAAATGATTGATGATGATATATGTGGCTCACATGTTAAGAAAGAAAAATTAATGATGCGCCATGATAGCTCTCCAATGCATTGGGTAAAGACTTAATCTCTAGAGATGACCATTTTTAACGACGCCTTGGTGAATAACCTTGGTAATTTTTAATGACACCTTGGGGATGGACCTTGGTGAAAGGGAAATGATTGTCTATGTTAAATGTTGTAGCCACATCTTCAAGTTATTAAATACATTATTTTTATTATGATATGCCTCATGATCTCTTTCTCATGACTTAAATTTATTTATCATGACCTTATTGATGTATCTCAAGTTCACATGTAAAATGTTTCTCTTGTTTCCCTTACGGGGCCTTCTGCTCACCCTTTCTTTTGATGTATGTCCCCAGGTTATGAGATGCAGTAATGAACCTTGGGTGAACATAAGGAGAAGCCTTTCAAGTTTTTAAGAAGAATTTTTTTTATGTTATTTTCATGTATTATGTGCCTGGTTTCCAATACAATAAACCTTAAAGATCCTCAGTTTTGTATAATGTAATGATAGTTTATGTTATTAAAAGGTAGGATGTCATAACTACTAACTCGAGCCAAACCACGTACCTGATCTCCAAACACTATATAACGGCACTATCCGGATCAAAGAACCACAAAAGTATCTCCACTCAACCATGAAACTCTGGGACTCAACTCTATCCACCATAAAACATGTGATCAACCTCAAAATATGACATAAGGTTGACATATACACCAGGGTTCACAAGAATGGGTGAGAAAGAATCTTAGAAGGCCACCCCAACAAGCAATATGTAAATGTGTTTTTATAAGTGTATTCAAAATCAATGTGCTTAGGCTCATTGAGACACAAAAAAGGTATGTAAAACCAAGGCATGAAACCATAGTAAAATCTCGGGTCTAAAATCCCAATCAACTTGGAATGTGCCTCCATGTATGTCTATATCTATATACGTATACATGTATATTCCCATACCTATACATATATACTTAAATATGAATATTTATGAGTATGTGAATCGGATAACTATAACCACATCAACAGTTGATCTTTGGTTCCATAATCTTGATCATCTAGACATCTAGTTAAAACACATTGAGATGGACGTCGTGCCACTCAAGTCATGCACCAAAAAGTTGATCTCTAGGTTCGTAATCCCAATTAGCATTTACTTGCTTTGGAAAACGCCAAAAAGTCTCTGAACGAGCTATATCACCACAGGGTGATACTCTTACTACACCTGGGTTCACAAATACCAGCCTCCAATCATTGAATCATGGATTATGTATATCGACAGTCAATCCTATAAAGAAAGATCTCAGAGAGTACGTCTGGACATCTCCTGAGACGCCATTCTACATCCATTGGTTCTTATAACTGATCCGGAATAGAACTGTCATTCCAATCATAGAACGTATATCATATGAGTCCATTCAAGGCATTAACACACCATAAATCCATGTATCACTCAAGGCATGGAAATAATCAACCGTCTAAGCTCACCCAAGGCATCCATTAATTGGATTTAAGTATCACTCAGAGAACATATGTTATCACCCACTGAGCCCATACAAGGCATCCCTCAACTATATATAAGTATCAATCATGGTATAACTATATTAATCTAATGATATTGTTCATGGAATCCCTTAACTAGATCCATGATTCCATCAAGGCTTAATCATATCCAACTATTAAGCTCATCCATGGAATCCCTCAAATGGATCCATGATTCACTCAAGGTTTACAAGCCATCAATCCCCTAAGCCCATCCATGGAATCCCTCAACTAGATCCAAGTATCCCTCATGGTACATAACTCTACAACCCACTACGCCTATCCAAGTAATTCCTCAATGGACCTTAGAATCACTCATGGTGTGAACATATTCAACCATTGATCCCATCCATGGCATCTCTCAACTAGATCCATGATTCACTCAAGGTTTATAAAACAAAATCCTAATGATCCCATACAAGGAATTCCTATAATGGAAATCCAAGTATCACTCAGGGAGTTTAAACAACATGTAAGGATCAAAAACCAAGTCACAGGTAACTCCTATGGGTTCCAGTAAAATATCAAAAATAACATGGCTCAGAAGTCGGATCCCAGGAAAAACATCTTGTTATCCCAGTAGGAAGAAAGATTCCTTGTGTTTGGCTCAACAGCCACTAACCAGGAATCTCCACTAGTAAACATCACTAAAATAGTAATAAACATGTGAATGCATAAACACAAAGTGATGGTGGCCCTAATTCCCAACCCAACACTACAGCCACAATCCCATGAGATTACAAGTTTTACACGGGTTCTATGGTGACACCCGAACACTCTCTCTATCCAAAACCAACATAAAACTCAGGGTCTATCATGAAACAGGAACCTTCTAGGTCTCTCAATTCAAACACTGAGAGGCTTCCTACTTAGGATCCTTCAGGTAACCATGAGTAAAGTCATACTACATAAGATCCTTTACTAAAAAGGTAACGGAGGAATCCTGCATGGGATCCTCAAACTGTAAACAATCGAAGTATCCAACACGAGATCCTCAGAATGATACAATGGTATAGGGATCATGAAAGGGACTCCCTAGGTCATCATATAAGTAAATCTAACCCTCAGGGGATCCTTGGAAGCATCTAGTCTTATAAATTTATAAGATAGAAGGAAACATCCCACATGGGAAACATCCTCAATGGAAAGGTACTAGGCACCAGTCATGAGAGATAGCCCTTGGCTCGTCTCAGATTAAGATCTCAACTATGTTGGTCTGAACACCCAACCTATCATTCATGTCATGTCTCTCACATAAGAGATGATTTAAACTCAAAACTAGAGGAAGAACCTCTATATTTAGGTCAAATCCCCAAAACACCCATTAAGAGTCCTCCAAACTCTCAATGGGTTTCACCATCGCGGTCTATGTGGAAAACCACTTAGAATGGAATACTCATGGCTTGAATTCTGAAATCAGAACAAAAAATATGAAAATACCCTCAAAGGGTACCAAAATAGGAGCACACAGTGTGTAAATACCATGCATGATGTGTATCATCGAGCTCCCACATGAGCATGTATTCTCGCCGGCCTTAGTGTGTAAAATCCCCAAGTACACAGCTTGTGAAATGGGTACATGATGTGTAACCTACACGAGGTACATTCCCATGTCCCTCAACCATCCCAGACATCTACTTTTCCAATCCATGTTCTTTTAAATGGTGTGCCACCCACATGGGGTCTGGTCATGTACTCTACATGACCATGTACCCCTACATGGGTTCTCCTGGCTGTGTACTCAGCTACGTAGCTGAGTACCAGTACATGGAATGTAACCTCCAATACATGGCATGTACTCCTTAAACATTATCTTGTTAGAATGGGAAGAACACACAGTGCATCACCTTTGACTGCACATCGTGTAGCCTGGTTTTCCCAAACAGAAAACCCTCAGATTACTTGAATCCCTCATTTTTGACCCCAAAACAACGTATTCCAAAACTAGGGGCCTTATACAATCATAATAGGTATTTAAACATAAAAAATTATAAATATATGGATATATATGGATAAAATATATATGGACCTACCTTTGGGTAGAAACCGCAAAATCTTGACTTGATTTCGCGGTCCACAGTTTTCGCACGTTGATCCAGTGCATCAAGAGCTCCACAATGGTACCCATCTTCCATTTCCTCTCCCTATCTCTTTCTCTATTACTACTCTCTCATTCAAGAGGCATATAAGGAGCCAAACAGGAGGTGTTCTTGAGAAGGATAACGAAAGGAGAAAAGAAAAGTTAAGGAAATAAAATAAAAAGAAAAAGAAAAAGAAGAATAGGGGTTATGGTCATCCCCAGTGCGTGACTGAAGTTTATACCTCACCTAGGATAAACTCCTCATTATGGAATCAATAGTGGATATAGAATATCAATCTAACACTTCATTAAAAATTTGTGTCCAAATGAACCTGTGTGAACAATTTAATATTTAATTTATTAAATATTAATTATTCTGTCAAAATTCGAACTGCTCGAATTTCTAACAAACTTTTATCCTAGGATTAAATCCATATTCTAGGACTAATGGAGTGGTCATAAAAATTATATGAGGTCATATTATAGGGTAAAAATGCCATTTTACCCCTTTAAAAGCATTCGAATGCAAAAAAATTCAAATTTCTGCTCAAAATTGTAGTTCGGGAAAACATTGGCCCTTACGAACTCCCCACTATAAACCTTATCATCCCCAAGAGGCCTGGTGAAAGGACCAATAGCCATGATTTCAACCCGAGCATCTACATAACCAATCTTTGTAGATTTTTCAAGGACCAGTCTCATCGAATTAATAATTTTATCCTAAACTGAGTACATTTAACTGCGACCAACTTGGTACTCCCCACCATAAGAATACCCTTATCATCATCTCAAAAACAACATCTAAGCCCAAGGGACCACATCAAACACCGAAGCTCAACTGAAAACGAGGCTCACCATCCTCAAATGGCCAAAGGTTTACTCCACACCATATGGCTTACCTTACACTGCTACTCAAGCACAACCTCTATAGGTTTCCTCTTCCACAATAGGGAAGGACATTTAGAAAGAAAAACAGCTCAGTGTAGGGACGACTCTCTCTTAGTACACTCAAGATGAATTAATATAGATCATGATCATCTCTAATATGAGTACACTATGATTCTACCAAGGTCATATATAGCTCTCACCAATCCACACTCACATTCTTCCCAAAACTTTCCAGGATTCTACCATGGGTCAACCATCTTATGGGACCCCATCATTTCACAATGTCACCTCAAGGGTTTGACTCTAATCTAAAGGGACTATAGGTCTCCCATATAGCTCAAAATGTCAAAAAATCTCAAAATCAAGTAAATATAACAATTACTAATGTTGTTTAAAGATGAAAAAATGGCCAATGAGGGCCTGTTCCTCTCCGAGAATCCTTATAAGGATCTCCTCCCTAGAGTTCACAAAACCAACATAAAAGAGAAATTAATCTGAAACTAACTAGGAAACTGTATATGGAAATACCCCCTAGAGTTCCATCTCATAAGAAAATTCTAGGTATCCATCGGTATCATACTCAGTGATCTGACCAGATAACCACCAACCATAGAATCAGTACTCTACAATGGGTTCAATGAAAAGGCATCATGTGCCATATCGACCTACTAGGGTCACTACAGCTCCCGTGTATAAGGATTGAGTCATCAAAATCTCATAGAAATTTTTCAATGTAGATGCACACAACTATCCATAAGAGGGTAATATATAAATAAGTAGACCAATTAGAATATGCCTCAATCTTCATAAAAATCACACACTAGAAGGCCTCTATGATGTGAATCGTACGTGCTGAATTTAATGCATGAGACACCTCTTGCCTTTTTCGACCAAGAGTCAAATACATACCTAGAATCTTTCTAATGTAGAAGAGAAATATATCCATATTAAATCATAACATCCACATAACATTTGTGTCTATCAAATCAAAAATCATATAAAATTGTAACATTGAAGATCAAAACAAAAATCACATGCCCTAGTAACTAGGACTTCCTACCGGAACTAGTGTTCTTGATGCAGCAGTCTGATATCTAATATAGGATTCAACAAATTTCTAATAAACTTGTCTACCATATCCCAAACAGTAAATAATAGAAAAAAGAACACCTCTAATACCACATTGTAACATCTCGACCTGGAAGCCACTAAATTGGTGCTCGGAGCCAGTGAATTATTAGGCATCAAGTGTGCCTCCCTGTATGCCAGAGGCTACTGACTAGAAGTTATGGACTAGATTCTGATAGTTGGTAGATTATGTCCTCTTATTAGAGTAAGAAAACAATAGAAATATCTATGTATCATACACAGCTGAAAATTAAACAGAGTGAGGAAGCAATAAAAAACTGAAAAAGAACATGCTGTAATAATAAAAGAAATGTTGTAAAATCCTAAAAAACAATGTCATACAATACGACACTAATCACCTAATAGTCCAACCATAAATATATAAGAGTAAAAAGTAAACTGAAAGTAAAATTACAGGTCTCTACTAATAACTCTAAGACAAACCATGTACCGAGTCTCCAGACATTGTCAAACTCGACCAGATCGATCAAAGAACCAAACAAGTGTCTCTGCTCGATCATGATATTATATGCCTCATCCCAATCCACCATGAAACTCTTGTTCGACCTAAAAAAGAATACATAAGGTCTACCCATACACTAGGGTGCACAAGTAGGGGTGAGAAAGAATCTCATCAGGGCACCCCAACAAGAAACCTGTAAATGTGTTGTTCTAAGTGTATGAAAAAGAAATGTGATCTGCCTCTCTAAGACAAAAAAACGTTAAGTAAAAATAATGCATGAAATCATAGTCGAACCTTGAGTCTTAAATATCAGTCGACTAGAAAATTTACACCATGTATTTCTATATACATATGTATACATGTATATCCCCCTAATTATTCATCTATACATAAAAATGAATATTCATTAGTATGTGAAACAAATAACAATAACAACATCAGCAGTCTATCCTTGGTATTTTAATCCTTATTTTTTGGACATCATATGAAATGGCATTGAGCTAAACGTCATGCCACTCAATTCATGTGCCATAAAGTTGATCTATGGTCCTGTAATCCCAATTGACATATACCTACTTCGACTAACACTGAAAATTCTTTGATCAAGCTACATCTCCATAGGGGATACTAGTCCTACACCTGGATTAACACATACTCACCTCTAATAACTAAATAAAGGATTTCGTATACTAACAATCAATCCTATAAAGAAGGATCTTAGGGAGTTTTTCCAGAAATCTCATGAGACTAGTAACTGATCTAAAAGACCATGGTCCTTCTGATAATAGAACATCCAGCCTATGAGCCCATCCAAGGAATTCCTACTATGGAAATCCAATTATCACTCAAGTATTGAAAGTCATCATCCCTATGAGACCATCCAAGGCATCCCTCAACTCCATCCAAGTATCAGTTAGAGAACATAAGATATAACCCATTGAGCCTATCCAACGCATACCTCAACTACCTATAAGTATCACTTAGGGTATAACTATATTCATCCAATAACCCCATCAATGGAATCCATTCACTGGATCCATGATTCACTAAATGATTAATAATATCCAACCACTGATCGCATCCATGGAATCCCTCAAATGGATCAATTATTCACTCAATATTTATAAGAAATCAGTCCACTAATCCCATCCATGGAATCCCTAAACTAGATCCATGTATCACTCAGGGTATGTAAGTATACAACCCATTGAACCCATCCAAGGCATTACTCACTAGATCAAAGCATCACTAAGGGTGTAAGCATATTCAACAATTCAGAACTTCCATGGAATCTCTCAACTGGATCCATGATTTAATCAAGGTTTATAAAACAAAATCCTACCAATCCCATCCAAGTCATTCATATAACAAGAGTCCAAGTATCACTCAGGGCATATAAACTACACGTGAGGCTCAATTAATGGATTTAATGAATAACCTTTTGACATCCCACTAAAATATATATCACAAAATATATACATTCAATCTTAATAGCCAAGTTTTAGGCAAAACCTCTAGGTACTGGTAAAATATCTGAAATAACATGGCTCTTATGTTGGATCCCAGTAAAAACATCTGGGCATCCCAACTAGAAGAAAGATTCCTCATGTCTGGCTCAACAGCCACAAACTAGGAAGCTCCATTGGTAAACATCACTAAAACAATAATAAACATGTGAAAACATAAACACCGAGTGAGGGTTTCCCAAATGGCCAACCCAACACTACATCCATAGCCCCACGGGCTTATAAGTTTGGAATGGGTTCTAAGGTGACACTCGAACACCATCTCTACCCAAACCTGACATAGAACTCGGGGTTATTCAAGAAATGGGCACCCAGTAGGTCCCTCAAGTAAAACACTATGATACATCCTACTCAGGATCCTTCAAGTGACCGTTTGAAAAGGCATCCAACATGGGATCCTTATCTAAAAAAGTTAAGGAGGGAATCCTACATGGGATCCTCAAACAGTAAAAAATGTAGGCATCTAACATGGGATCTTTGGTATGATACACAAGTACATGGATCCAATAAGGTACTATCTAGGTCATCATATATGTAAAGTAATCCCTCATGGTATCCTTTTAATCATCTGGTCTCATGGCCTCATAGTTCAAAAGGACACATCTCGCGTGGGAGGTATCCTCACCAAAAAGCTATTAGGCACCAGTCACGAGAGATAACCCATCGCTCATTTCAAATCAATATCTCAACTAGGTTAGTATGAACACCCAACCAATCATTAAATTCAATTATATCCCACAATAGATGATTGAAACTAAAAGTCAAATGAAGAACCTCTCCATTTAGGTTGAATTCACAAAACACCCATTAGGAGTCCACTGAATGCTCTAAGGGTTTCACCATCATAATAATTGTGGAAAACAACTCATAATGGACTACTCTTTGGTCCAATTATGACATCGGGGAACATAATAGGAAAATACCCTCAAAGGGTACCAAAAGAGAAGTACACTGCATGTAGATACCATACACAGCATGTACCCTCAAGCTCCCACGTGGGTGTGTAATCCCACCAGCCTAGGAGTGTAAACTCTCTAGGTACACAACATGTGAAATGGGTACACATCATGTACCCTACATGGGGTACATTCCTATGTCCCTAAACCGTCCTGGTCATCTACTAGGCCAAGATGTGTAATTTTAAATGTTGTGCCACCATATGGGGTTTGGTCGTGTACTCTACATAGCCATGTACCCCTACACGGGTTCACCTGGTCTGATACTCTACAACATGACCGAGTACTAGTACATGGTTTGTACCCTCCTGTACACGGATTTTACTCCTTAAACATCATCTAACACGAATGGGAAGAACACATTGCATGTCACCCTAGAATAAAAACCCTATTTCAAGGTTTTCCCAAATGGAAAACCCTCGGATGGCCTGAATCCCCCATTCTCTCCCCCAAAACAACAGATCCTTCCACTAGGGGCCACACACAACCATAATATGAATTTAATCTTAAACAATGGTATATATATGAGAATATATGGTGTAAACATAAACAGACCAACCTTTGGGTAGAAACCGTTGAAGATTGGGTCGATTTCATGGTCCACGGTAGTCGCATGTCGATCCAGCGTGTTGAGAGCTCCGCGATGGTACCCCTCTTCCCTTACCTCTCCCTCTATCTCTCCCTCTCCATTATATCATGGTTTAGTAGAATAGGAGCATCCACATTGGAGGTGTTCACAATAAGTAGGAGGAAATAAGAAAAGAAATGGAAAAGAATGAAAATAAAAAGAAAAGGAAAATGATGAAAAATGGATCTTGTCATCTTCGGTTCCCGACTCAAGTTTATGCCTCGCCTAGGCTAAACTCCATATTCTGGACTCAAAAGTGGAGGTGAAATCTTCTTCCTGCACTTGTTTCAAAAGCTATGTCTGATTGATCCTCTATAGAAAATTTAATATTTAATTTATTAAAAATTAATTATTAATTGTTCCTTCAAATTTAGAATGGCTTGAATTTATACCAACCCCTTGTCCTAGGGTAAAACCCTATTCTAGGACCCATGAAGTGGTTAGAAAAATTATATGCAGTCATATTATAGGAGAAAATATGAATTTACCCATTTCAAATATTTGAAAGTAAATATTCAATTTTTTATCAAAATTATAGTCCGTAGAAACATGGGTCCTTACACTCAATGTACTCCCCACCATAAGAGTTACCTACCCCAGTATCTTCCAAACCAAAAACTCATAAAAAATGATGGTCCAATAACCATCCCCATACTCAAAAGTACTCATTGGATGCATCATCACTCCTGAACCTCATCAGGTTCTCTATTCATGCCTTTGTCAAATCTTGCATCCCTTATGTACCACATATCATAAGATTTACACCATATGCCCATGTCACACATGGAACCTATGAGGTCCCACATCTCATTATATTCTCATAAGAATTCATGTTTTCTCATACCACACATGCATCGTACTGATTTCTAGATTCCAACACACCTTAAGGAAACATGCATCGCATTGATGCTCCGATTCCAATGCACCTAAAAAATTATGCATCACATCGATGCCCATATATACTCCATGTTCCATGAACCTCACACACAAACACATATATATATATAAAATATCTGAGCTGACACAAACCCATTATCCAGTGTCTAGTAGGTCCAAAAAATATATCTTGTGCACCTCATGCACATAAAACCTGACATGTCATACAAAATTCCATTCCAGAATAAAAAAGATACCCCTGGCATGCCCACATTGTACCTCTAACTATAACTGGATCCTCGACCTACTCTACACCTGGATGGTCTACTACATGTACCTGGTCTAAAGTTTGACTACCTATGTTTGGGCCTCCTTATGGTTCTATACCAACTACCGACCATTGACCCCACAATCGGTTCCTACTATCTCAGTCATAAACTCCATGAGTAGTAAAATCCCAGCTACTAGATCCCATTATATCAATGGATCCAACCTCAGAACCCTTAGTCTACCCAAGTACTTGACTGCCAGTTGTCTGAGAAGGCTTCCTACAAAACCTCTCAAGATACCCAACCTATATGTACTCTCATCACTCCTTCAGTGTCTAGTCATATTGTGTCCACACATGAACCCACTTCCTGCACTAGAATGACACCATTAAATACTCACTCCTCAATGGTATTTTTAAGTCTCTGACCTAATCAGCCAATTGAGACTCCTCTTAGCATCACTTCCCACTATTTGAATCATCACTGCTATAATCACCTGACATTATCACCTGACTAAAATATGAAAGTTCTATAAAATTTCCCTCGACTATTAGTACCAAATTTATAGCCTCTAATAATGAGTTCAACCAAAATATGTTTACCTACACCCTGATAACATGTTGTAAACCATCCTTTAAATGTCTCACCCTTAAGGTGTCATCACCCACCATAAAAGGTGTCAAATGAGAAAAGTATTTTAAAGTAGTTATGTCGTCCATAATGAACATGTCTCTGTGTGGAAGGTTCAAGAACACCTGATCTCTCTCCATTTGTGTATCAAGGAAGAAGTGCTCTAAGAACCCTACCATGATTACCTTATAATTCATTAACTCGTGTCTTCCTTCTAGTACATATATATCCCACCAGCATTTAGTTGGTCATCAGAGCATGTATGTCACCTACTTTAACCTCCGAACTGGGGGTGTCTCAATGTAATCAAAAATGGTCTTCACAGAATCAATCCAGTTCTCATCCACTTGTGGTCCACCCTCATCATGAAATAGCAATGGGTGCTTTGAATGGAACTCTTGAGTCATACATTTATTTGAAGACTCTTCTCCCTGAGCTCCCCTATCAATACCCATAATGACAAGTATAAGGCTTTCCCTTTTCTTCTCATCAAGCCATAGACCAAATTCTATCATATTCAAAGGCTTCCCCACCAATAATAGAACCCATACCTATGCATGTACTTGTGGTTCATGATCTTCCCAACCCTCTAAGGCCTCATCTTGATAGTCAGGGGACTCAACCTGTTCACACTCAAGCAACACCATATCACCACTTTTCTAATGCTCCATCAAAATTCGTATAGGTGGAAACCCACTAAGTACCAATTTCATGGTTAGATAGCCATAATAATATATATAATAATGTAGATAGGGAAATATGTAACAAGTAGCATAATCTCACCACTATTGCATTGCCTCTATACAACCATATCTCATGACATCTAGCATATTATACCCTTACCCACCCATATCATAGCCATGTATCACATATAAATCCACCCTCATGTCACCTCACATAACCACATCAGATTCAGCTATCACATATCAATCTTATGTAGTTGAGTAAGATGCCACCAAAGTGGCTAATAAGGAAAACATTGTTTATCTTAGTTATTATCATTTTAAATAGCTCACCCCATGTAACATTCTATACCTAAACCTATCAGATATAGGACCATATATATACCACATATCATATCACATCACATACAAGTCTCATTAGAACCACATGCCTAGGTTGTCTAAGTAGAATTCCACCAAAGAAAGGATAAGTAGAAAAACATCATTTAGCTTCCTTTGCTAACACTTTAAACAAACCATACCCTTTTAGTGAAATCTAGGATCCCAATGATGAACATAATAAATGTATCAATGTTACATATATATATATATATCATTATATAGGCCAAACCATGTACTGTAAATAAAACCTCGCTTACCATGCCAGGCCAAGGGCCCCAAATCCTCCATTTCCATTCCAGGCTAAGAGTCAAAAATCCTCCCTTTCCATACCAAACCAAGAGTTATATATCAAAATAGATAATAATAACATCCAATTTCACCACTCATGGGGGAAATCATATCAAATATAAAAAGGTAAAATCAGAACAATAATCCCCACCCTAGAAACTTGATCAATCCCCCATGCATGGGGCTATAGGAACCCAAACAATATCTCTAAACCCATATTTGACTATATAATTTTCTTCAATATACTATATCCCAAATAGTAATACCAAAATATTGGTAAATGAAACTTATTTGATACCAATTGTAGTTCCCCAACTTTTTTAACCACCCGAATAATGTTTAGGGCTAGAGGGGCACTTGGCCTTAGGCATGCGTCCTCGTAGGCCAAAGGTTGGTGACAAGCAGTGAGGGTGTAAATAAGTGATAGTGGGGAGGATATACCCTCTAGTGATGATAATAATAATGGTCTATATAAATATAAATAAGTTTATAAAACACCATAACAACACTATACTAGTAACCAGTCATAGAAGAAGTATATACAAAAGCATTAATAATAACAAACCAGCTCAAACATACAATTTTCAAAAGGAAAAATTACATGATACCATCTATTTAAACATTCATACAAATCAATTAATACATGAAAATAAGGATAAAGCGTCACTCGTGGATGACCTCAATATATATATATAAGCATGTTGGTAAAAAAGAAAAAGACTCAAAAGTAACTCCAACTGATGTAGGAACCCAAGTTTCTTACAATACATCCCATAATAAGAAAAATAATATGATCATTAATGTCTATCTCTAGATCCCAAAACATAACCTGATTGAAGAATCATAAATTCTACATGTTTCCTGATGGTCCTGATTAGGGTGTGAGAATAAATCTCATTATGCCACCACCAATATGAACCTAACATAAATTTTTGATAATGTTGGTGTGTAATAAAAAAAATAAACAACACATTCACATCCCATATAATTAAATAACTTACCTTATGCTAAATATATACAAGTATGTAATAACCTAATTCATCCATCACCAGTATAATTATAGTGGAGAGTATACTTAGCATAAATCCCAAGTAATACTTGAAGAAAATCATCCCTCGTGAACCATTAGGCTACACGTCTAAAAGATTCTACTAACACCTCATGCCATCAATCATTTACGGATATCCAAAGGCACACCCAACTAAATACTTGGTCCCTAATATGTTCGATCATAGAAATACCCATTGGCTCAAAGACTAAATTTTGAGGCACATCGATTTCTGTCCTAAAAAAACATAGTCTTCTCAACGTACGATTTCCTAAGGAATGGTAATATACACCCTCCCAAACAATCTTGGCCCAATGAACTCAATATACAGTGAGCATTATCCCCCAACTAATGGTCTTTTCACCATTAACCTATAGATCCTCACCATCCATGTGGATTTCAACAGAAATCACCTTTAACCTTACTGATGGTCAACACCATCCAAAGCTACATCTAACAGAGGAATATAACCACATGATTTCTTAACACTGCCTTATCATCTGAGCCCTATATGTGTACACATGAATCCAATGGTGTTTTGACCAATCAGATAGAGCGAAAGTCATGAAAAAATTACCTAAGCTACATCATCCTAGTACCTTGTTCCCCTATGACTGTGTCACTCAATCTAATGGTCAACATCATCCAAAATCACATGAGCTATGCTAGTAAAATGGTGACCTCATCACCTAAATCCAATAACCACATCACCCAACCTATGATCAACATAACTCGTAGAATTATGGCATTTCCCAACCTAATGAACTATGTCGCCTCATCTAGATGGTCAACACGGTCTCATTCCTTGGTCAAATCCTGTCATGTTCCCATGGAACCAATCATAATAATACAACAATTCAATTTAAATAAATAAAATAAACCCTACATAAACTCCCAAGTATTTATATGCCCTATAACATGGCCTCAGGCATATAATCATGGTTAGTGCATGCCCAACGGTATCCCACAATCTCTTATAATTAAATTAATGACAATGCATTAATTAATTAGGGTCTCTCGCAAACTACCCAATAGCATGCTCAACAATTCACCCACTCCCCCACAAACACCATGAAATCAAATTAAAATCTAGGAACCACCTACCTCGAAACCCTAGATGTAGGATTGCTCAAATAGGCCTATAACTCAAGAAAAATTGGAGGACATTGATATTTTAGATGAATTCATGAAAAATAGGGTAAAACAGCTCATAGGGATTTGGTGCACCGAATAGCAAGGGAAATGGAGAAAAGAAGAAAGGTAATTGAATAACTTGATGATTTAGTTCCAATGAACCTAATAAAAATCAATTCGGAGTTTGGATAACATGTTTTTTGATGTCCAAAACCCATGTTCCACTCAATGGTTCGCTGATCCCGGTTGGCCACAAGGCCTCAAGCGCATCTCCCTAAATTCCAGAGGTTGTTGACAAGTAGTGAGGGCCTAGGTTTTGTCTGTTAGGTGACTATAACCGAATTACCAGAGGGGAACAGTGTATTTTAATATAATAATTGGTAAATATAATAATAAATATAAAATAAACAGATTGAACAATAGAAACGGATAGTAATAATGAACAACTAAAGAAACTAATAATCATATAAAAAAGTTGATGATACATGTCATGTCTATATAATACTAGAAATCATAGATAAAACACAATATAAATAACATGTTATACAAAAAAATGAAAAAAAATAATCCAAGAAAAATCCCCTTAATATTAAGTTATATCTCGATCATCTGCTACCTAGATCCATCCTAAATAAAGGAAGCAGTATCAAGTGTCCAAAGTGGGATGCTTCCCTTTATCAACAGCTACATACATGTAATCTTCCCATGTAAAAATGGTGTCCAGAATAGGGTGTGAGATAAATATTAGTAGGTCACCACCAATGATGTCTAAAACATTCAGTTTGTGTAATATAAACTAATACATTGTACAAGCATGAATATATAAAAGTAAATTAGTATAGTAATGTAAATACTCAAGTACCTTATTTGGCCTCAGCCGGTGTCTTAACATATAACCATTTCATTAATTATTTATGTTCCAGTTTATATATGTAAGTCACATAACGTAAAACCATCACTTAAATCCTAACATGATATTAATAGTGAAAGGATCCAAGATAAAACAAGGAATCCTATAATGATAATTATAATGAATGGGATCCAATAACTAAAGAATCATTGACCTAAGTGGTCAATCCAACTTAGGTAGTAACTGTAAGCCAGTAAGAGGGTTAAGAGTGTAATCCAATGTGAATCTCACTAGGAATTTCATAGTAATAAATCTATTTGAGTCCAAGGATCTCATCCAAGGTAAAATGGGTAAGCAGTGACTGGGTCCAATGGGTGTAACCATAGCGCCTCATGTTCATAGACATCATGTTGGATCTAAGGAGTGTAACCAAGGAATACTATAATAATAAAAGAGGGATCATATGGTGTCATATTGGGCATACACGAATAGATAAGGATCATGTTCCAAGGTGGGTATCAACCACGGAAATCAGCATCCCGGAATTGGAATGGCATCCTTGAGTGCTTGGGGCATTCGCTTTGTAATCCAATGAGAGATCAAGTCCAACCAATCCTATAAATATTTCAAGGTTTGTATAAATTAGGTACATTAAAATTAATTCATTTAATAAATTTTTTCATTTAATAATCATTTCAGTTAATAAGTCAAATTGTACAATCTGTACCTTTCATTAGTGTGATAAGGCTATAGGAAAACCAACCATTTATTAATTCATATAAGTCATAATAATTTTATACGGTTCACTCGGTTACCTTCCATTAGACGTAGAAAAAGGTTCTGTAGATTTGTAACCAAGCCAATCAATTACATTCAATTAGGACAAGTCATATATGTAGTATACTTTCCTAATTAACCATTTAAACATTCATTAATTAAGTATAACACTTAACATAGAAGGGTCAAGTGATACTAATATATTCAAGGGCTAGTCAAAAACTAATTCAATAGTAATTTAATTAAGGAAGATCTTACCACTAGTAGGGTCAAGACAAAGAACACTCAAACAGTGGCATAGACAACCACATCAAACCACTAAATGCATAAATAAGTGAAAAAAACATGGGGTGGTTGTCATTGTGGTCATAACCTCCAATTTTGGATAAAATTTATGAAAATGGTATTATAACATGGTTATAATGACTGAAATCTAGGAACATGAATTTAAACAATCATGCTTGATGAAATCGGTGCACACAAACGACAATTTATAAAACAACCAAACATGAGGGATGACTTATAAACCACCTAACATAGGCTCATATGACTCTCCTCATCTAGTATTAGCCATTAATTTGGCCTAGATTAGAATAGATATGAATAATAGATCAACACCTGGAAAATAAAGCATGTGAAACTACATCTAAATAGCATTGTCGATAGAAAGAAGAACAAATAATTGCTAGAAAGGACTCAAGTACTTTCCGATGCACATCCAACATGGCAAACGAAGATCGAATCAGTGTTTGGACGGTGATATGGGATAAAATTCTATGAAAGAGCTTCAGAGGAGCTCAAAGGAGGAGGAGGATTTTTTTGTTCGATGTTTAAGAAGTTATAGGAATAATAGGTTTAAAAAATTTATTAAGGGAATTTTGTTAAAATAACCCAAAAACAAGGGAGCATGGTTTGGATGAATGGTTGGCCAAATCGTGCCCCATTTTTTCTTCAAGGGGTACTTTTCATGGTCAGGCTACATGGTTAGAGAAATTGTATTCCATCCTTGAAAAAATCCTCTACAACAATGTATACAGTTTTTACATGGGCATGCAGCCCATTTTTCATTTTTAGGGAAAATTTTCCATCCTACTTCACTACACTAACCCATGTCACAAGGTTAAGAGAGACTATAAAAGCTAGGTTGCATGGTTTCTACAAACTCTATGGCCTAGTGTTTTTCTCCACCAGTCGGGTTTTCAAGCCATGAACAAGCCATGTACACCCATGAAACCTTTAAAACATCATTAGGCTACCATATTAGGTCCAAAATAAATAATTATACCAAATTTGAAAGGATCCATACATAAGATAAAAACTAGGTTCTTAAATATCATTTTCTCAAAGCCTAATGGAGGGGATGGAGATCTACATGACCACTTGGTAGGAGGACCATGTGAGGGAGAAAGAAATAGGGAAGACCCTTTTAAAGAATAATAGGAGAAAATAATCATTTTTTCCTTTTTAAAAATCACTATTATTACTGCAATGTTACTGAACAGTTTGGGAAACTGTGTGCAAACCATTCAGTAGCCATTGTCTATGAACCACACCTCACATGGTTGGCCTGCATGGTTTTCCAAACCATGCGCCAACCATGCATGAGTGTCTGCTAAAAACATAAAAACTTTCCACATGACCATGCCCCCCTCATTAATGATTTCTCAATCCATGTCTAGATCCTATGGATGGCGGCATGGTTTCCCCTATGAGGCCACATGGTTTTCCCAAATTATTCACCTAAGTCTATTCTTTCCCAAAATTGAGTTTTTGTCATCTGACACACCCAAAACACACTTGAAACCCTAAGGAACTTTACAAACATTAAAACTCATATAAAAACAAGACCTAGGGTTAAATGAAATATCATAATTAAGTTTGGAAGATCAAGAAAATATTTTTTATTCTCACAAAACTCCAAAAAATTCAAGTGGGTTGAGGATTTTGACCCGCTCAAAAAACATAGGATGTTATAATGTTTTTCATTTAAATTTAATAATTTTAGTCATTTTAAAATATTTTTTTTATCATCCATTATGCCTTTTTATATTTAATTTACCCAAATAGTAATGATCTTCTCTAATTCTATCTATTTCTTTCCTTTCTTGGTTCTTTTATACACCTTGGTTAAAGAGTGATTTGGGGAGACTTATTCCACTGAATTCAATGTAACTCATCCCATATCTTTTTGTTTCTCACCCTTATTATTTCTTAATTGTTTTAATTTATATTGGATAAGTATTTTGGTTGTGATTACACCATTACATGGTGAAATATCCATTATTCATAGGTCTTCATCTTTCCTTATCCAAACGAATCCATGGTGAGAGAATCACTTTCCTTTTATCATTGTATGGATGCATGGAAATTGGGGTAATACTTTATATAGGGTTGTTTTATATTTCAAGGGGAATTAGATTATTATTTGATGGTAATTATTAATGTATTATGGTTGTAATAGTATTCGATTAATTTATAGAGATATCAATATAGGTTATTATAGAGTTTAGTGGTTTATTGATTGTAATGGAGGTTTAGTTTATAATTCTTGGTTATAGAATGTTTCTAAATTATTTATAGGGGTTTTTGGTTACCGTTTCAGTGTTCCTTGAGGACCATTAGATGTATAAGTCTTGAATATGAATTTTGTAGTGTTTTCCAACTCTTTAGTGAATTTCAAGGCTATATATGGGTTATACATTCTATTTTTTTCAAATAAATCATAAGGCCTAAACATTATTTTTCATAAGTTATGATTGAATAGTTATAAAGTAATTTTATTATATTATGTGTTAAAGGATTTTAAATCTGATTTGGTGTAATATTTATTTAATGATTCAATACATATTTTTTTATCATTTTGATTTCAAACCATGAATTAAATTATTGATGGAAGTGAATTAGTTGTATAAGTTAATCTTATCTTAATGGAATGTTTTGATTGGGTTATTCTATGAAATTATTAAGCATGTCTTATTACTATTTTTCTATGGATGGGAAATGAATTATATATTGATAAGATAATATAAACCCTTTTTTATATAATACCAATACTAGAAATGGTATAGGATATTAAATTAGGGGAAATACTTAAATGGTAACATTACCACTATATCAAATTTCTTCCCCTCTAGAGTATAAGGAATGACTAAGAAAATTAGATCTTGACCATAATCTCTATATCCTTTCTCTTTTGATTTTTTTACATGTTTACAAAATATATCATTTCTTCCTATTACAGAATGAATGATTTATAAGTCAATGATTTAAACTTAACCCCATTTAAGAGTTTCATTGACACTGAGGTGACAACTAGTCTAGCTAGGTGGTGAGAAATGATACATTTTTTATACACATAAATTTTCAAAAGATATATTGTATCCAAAATAAAAAACTAAATGTTTTAAAATAACCAATAAATGTTCATTTTCATTAAAGTATAAATTATTGTATCAATTTACTAAAATACTTGATCTTATAAGTTGGATTTACAAAAATAAAACTTTAATTTACGAACATAAACCCTTTATTGTTTTAAATCATGTAATGGTTATAATGAAATTTAAGTATAATTTTATTTTTATAAAAAGTATTAATGTGTATGGTTTTCAATAATGATAAACTTAATTATCTAATAATATTACTTTCCTAAATCACGTTTTTATGGATATAAAACTTATTATTAAAGCAATTTTGTTTTTAAAATAATGTTTTAATTTAACTCCATATCACACTTTACTCTTTATTTGGATTTTTATGAGTTATATTAGTTGAGAATAAAACTATATATACCATACTCAGACTCTTAATTTTTTATCCATAATGTATACTTGATACTCCCCTACTATGTTTAGTTACATGTTAGGATAAGAGTTAGGAAATCAGGGAATGTTGTATATACCATAGTTTATATTAGATCTGACTTGTAACTAACACACCCATAGGGTAATGTTACTCCAAAACTTGTTCCATGTTTGGATTATTGTTAGTGAAATTTTAGGAATTCATGACATATTATTCTTGGTTTCATCATGTTATGTTTTATAATTTTATATATCTTGGATTTTAATGTTAACATGGAAGCTAGTGTAGAATAAAGATGTATTTCTATCTCTTAATGTTCTAAGTATTATGTTTCTTAAATAATAATGTTTCTATGAGAATGGATACAATTTTGATAAGTGATGATCATTCTAGATAGGGTATATATATATTATGTTATTATATGAATTATAAATAGATATTGACAATCGATATATAGGGTTAAATGGGGCACGAGTTGCACCCTAACTATTATATACCCCTTCCCCATTTCCAGGATATGATCCTTTAACTTTAATATTGTATATATTTTCCCATATCCATGAGAATGGTTTTATACATTAAATATTTTTACCCACTATGATAAAAATCATGGTTTCCTAGTCTAGATCATCCTAGGTTCTTAGTGATAGGCTTGAAATAGGTATACCAAGTATAGACTCTCCTGATATAGGGGTTTACTTGATATTTTTTATAATTCAACTAAAAATCACTTGGTTGTTATTATTTACAATATATATTTGTTTTTTTCCTATAAATACATTTTCTATAATGTAGATATGGGCTTTATCAACACTATAAATGCACTTAATAAGTGTTGTTATTTTAAACACCTTTAACAGTCCATGGATTTCTGAGCACTAAAAAATCCATGGTATAGTGGACCCTTTATCGGTGTTATTTTATTATAGATAAAGGGATAATATTATTTTCTCTTTTTGTAGACCATATAAAGGGGTCTATCTATGAGTGATGGTATGGTTATTATAAAAATAACTTTTATCAATGCTAGAAATAGTGTTAATAAAATCCAAGCCACGGTAGTGTGATGATGAAATTACAGAACACTAAAACAATAAACATAGAATTTAATTTAAATTAAATTTAAAACATAGTATAATAATAAAAAATATAAAATGATTACAAAAAATTAAAACATTTTTATGTATAATTACATCAATGTGTATAGTTTATCCCAAACATCAACAAATTCAAAAATATTTTTTCGGTGTCTTTGGATCCCCTCTAAAAAGAGCCCGATCATGCTACCTATTTCCAAAAAAAACCCTCCATGATAAAAAAATGATTTTAAATTCAAAAAAAATAATTCTTACAATAGTAATATTATAATTAAATATATTAAGAATAAATATAATACAGTGTATTAATTAACTGTCACTTTTAAATTGAAAACATACACTTTAAATAATATTAGGTACACCATGCTTCATGTTATTATGAGATGGATTACTATATAAAAAATGATTAATGCATCATTTTACTAAATTATCAAGATAATCTGAGTAAATTTTCTTAGTTTTGACTATATGACACATGATTTGAACTAAAATGTCAATTTTAAATTAAAAACGAACTTTGAGTCATACTAGCCACACCATGTGATATATTGATGTGTGGATGATTGCTATAAATTAAAAATGAATTATTTATCTATTTTATAAATTTTATGATAATTAAAGTGGTTTTTTTGTTTTTAATGAGTGATGAGTGTTTTTAACTAAAATTGCTTTTTTAAATTGAAAACATGCACTTTGAGTTATACTATTCACACCATGTATTAGATTTATGTATAGAAAATTCATATATGTCACAAATGACTTAGAGAATATTTTATAAAAGTATTAAGAAAATAAAGTGTTTTTTCTTATTTCTTGGTGAGTGGAACATGTTTTTAACAAAAATGTCACTTTTAAACTAAAAAACATATTTTGTGCCATACCATCACACTATGTATTAGATTTAGATAAAGATGATTCATATATATCGAAAATGACTTATAGATAATTGTACTAAAGTATCAACACAATATGAAGTTGTTTTCTCAATTTTGATAATGTAATGCGTGTTTTGAACTAAAATGTCACTTTTAAATAAAAATAATTTGGAGTAATATTGGTCATATCATGTTTCTAATTGATTGGAATTTAATTCCTACATATTTAAAATGACTTATGAATTATTTTACAAAATTATCAACAAAATATGAGTGTGTTTAATTACTTTTTAATGAGTGAAACATGTTTTGAACTAACAATGAATTTTTAAACTAAAAATACAAACATTGAGTTATAGAAGTAACATCCTATATTGGATTGAGTTTTGGTTGATTCCTACTCTTCAAAAATGATTTATAAACCATTTTTATAAAATATAAACAAAATCCATGTGTGATTTATTGGTTTTCAGTGAGTGGAATATTTTTATCTAAAATTCCATTTTAAACTAAAAAAATGAACTTTTAGTTATATTGATCACATAATATATCATATTAGTGTGATTTTGATTCCGACACAATGAGAATAACTTGTGGATTTGTAAATTTCTAGATTTAATTAGGTACAGAACGTTTTATATTATTGTCTAAATCATTAAAGTGACCTAGGGTGCTTGCCTGGTCACCCCACTAGAGGTCCTTGGTATCTATTTAAACAATTTAAATGACTGCATGAGATTTATGAAAAATGTTCTATCATTCTTTAATGAGGTGTTTTTGATTAAAATAATTAATTAAGGATTAAAAAGAACTAAGAATGTATTTAATGAAAAATTTTAAAGAAATCATGAAGGGATAAAAATAAATTTAAAAAATAAAATAAAAAGGGGGTTACAGAAAAAGTAAAAATAATTAAAGTGGTAAAATACCATTTTTATTATTTTTATATTTTTTCTTTTACAACTTATTTATTTTATTTTATTTTCTATTTTATTTTCCCTTTTTTCTTTTCTTTTATTTTTTTCTAATTTTTTTCTTCTTTTTTTTCCTTTATTTTTTTGTCCTCTCTTCCTCTCCTCCCTCTCTTCACGTCATGCCCCCCTTCTCCTAGGTGGTGCACACCACCCTCTTCCAACTTTGGAAGACCACTACAGCCTCAAATATCTTCCATTTTTATCCTCTTCTAGTGCAGATTTATCCTTACGGTAAGGCCTATCATACGAATTTGGAATCATAGAGTTTTGTTTTGTATTTATCGTGTAATATGTCAAGGAAGGATTTTACCCTATTTTGGGGTTTTCTTAAAATCATTTTTTTTCTTCTATTTTTGGAAAAATAAAAGACTATTGAAGATCTTAGTATTGTCTAAGACTATAAGGTAGGTAATATACTCACATTCCCTTTATTTCGTTGTGATATATAAAAAAATGCTTGGTTGTGCCCATCGTGGGTACCTATCGACTTTGTTCAATTTCAACCAATCTTTTCAAATCAGTTCTTTTGTGTAATCATTTAAACCTTATTAATCATAAACTGAATTGTTTAAATTGTTTCAACAAGTCCAGACACCCCTTTGGGTGTGCCGATGTGGTCAGTATAAATACTGTTATCCCGAGTGTTTAATTTATCTAACTGCATGAGTTGCACAACCCCATTTTAGTTGTGTCTAAATTAAATTATCATTTAAGAATAATTATGAACCGTGAATTTTTATATTCTTGTTATTTTATTATGACTATTTATTTATTAATTAAAATTTTCATTTATCTACTTTTCCTGATATAGTATTTTGGCTTGTTAAATCTTACGTTGTGATATTAAATTAATAACTTATGTTGCACGATTGTATCTGCTTATATATCAAGTTACAATTATATATAAATACCATTACATATCTAATATTGTGAAATTTTAATTAAATTCAAGGTGGGGAGGGAATTTTGGTTCCATATTAAGGACCCACACATTGATTATTTGTTCCTGACTGGTTACCACTACGCGTCGGGGGGGGTGTCTTAGAATTTTCCATACTGAGACGTCCCTAGGATTTCTAAATAATTATGTGTTAAAACGTTTCCCAAAGGGACCATGAAGGACGGATCCGTTGTAAATATTACAGTACCAATCCTCAAATGATACTCAACCCCTTCTATGCGAGATCAGTATGGGCTCATTGTAAAACCATGCTCGAGCGATACTTGGTCTTTTGAAATATTTCCTTGAATGGGCTAAGTGCTATTGGGTAATTTGAAGAATGTACCGTAGAAATACCTTCAGGACGGGCTTGGACTCCAACTTTCAACTTGGAAATATTAATAATTGTGTAATTAAAGTTTATATAAATTTCGTTTTGAGTCCCTTGATAATTGTGTTCTTTTCTAGTGTGTTCAAGCACACATGGTTGCCAAAAAATTTAGACCCCAAGTTAAAGCACAATCTTAGGGTATGCCTCTTTTTTTAACTTTATTTCATAGGATTATATATATATAAATATATATATATATATATATATATATATTTGCAACCTTTGTATTATAGGTACTTCATTCAGAATCCCGGCTTAGACTGAAGTAGGTGATTAGGGACGTGTGTCGTTGGTAGCCCAGAATGAGTTATTTTATTTTTATTGGTCCTAATTAATTGTCTGAATTTGTTATATAATGACGCACTACATTTATTTATTGCATGAAATGGAAAGATATAGACATTGTGGGTGCCGGCCTACTGGGATTTTATCTCACACCCAAACTCATGTATCATTGGCACCAAAGTAAATTATATACTTGTAGGTATTGACAAAGGGATGTATGCTACTTTTGATGGTTGATCATTTCTTGCTTCTTAGGATGGAGACTAGGGGAAAAGGACTCATCCTTGCTCATGATGCATTTGTCACACATTGTGTCTTTCCTTTTTAGTTGATAGTATTCTTATGTTTTTGTTTTTCATGATTTCAGTTTTGACAGACATCATAGCATAACATTATTTTGTGAGCTTCCGCACTTGATTGTTATTCAATGGGATTATTCATATTTCTTCTGTTGTAGTTTATTCATTTATATTATTTTGATATTTATTAAAAATTATTTTTTAATTCCTTTGTGATAATACCTATTGCCTATGAGGTCGTAGTCTCCCCTGAGGATATGTAAAAAGGCCCTCGCTGCTAGTCGGAAACCTTTGGCATTCAGGGAGATGCACTTGAGGATATGTGGCCAACCCAGCTCAAGGATCCCTTCAGGTGGCACCTGGGATTGGGATACTATAGGATTATTTTGGTATAGTATCAAAACAATATGAATGTTTTTCTTGATTTTTATTATGTGATGCTTGTTTTGAACTAAGATGTCAATATCAAATAAAAATATGCATTTTGACTCATACGGGTCACACTATGTGTCTCATTGATGTGTGGTTGATTCCTAAATTTCAAAAATTACTTATAAATCATTTTCATAAAGTATCAAGACAATTTGATGGTGTGTTCTGCGTTTTTAGTGAGTGAAACATGTTTTCAACTAAAGTTTCATTTTTAAACTAAAAACACACAATTTGAGTCATATCAGTCACATCGTGTATCATAATGATGTATGGTTGATTCCTACTCATCAAAAATGAGTTATGGATAATTTCCCTTAAATATCTATAAAATATGATTACTTTAGGTTAGTTTTTAGTGAGTGTAACATTTTTAACTAAAATTTCATTTTTAAAATGAAAACAAAATTTAATTCATACTTGTTAGACCATGTATCTAATTAACATGTGGATTATTCATACATATAAAAAATAAAATATGGGTCATTTTTAAAAATTATCAAGACTATACGAGTTTGTTTGATCATTTTTTAGTGGGTGATAAACATTTTTAACCAAAATTTATATTTAAACTGAAAACACACATTTCAAGTCATACTGATCACACAGTGTATTAGATTGAGGTGTAGATAACTCGTACACATAAAAAATTACTTATGGAACATTTTCGTAATGTATCAAAATAATTTGAGTTATTTTTATTAGTTCTGACTATCTAATATGAATTTTGAACTAACATCTCAATTTTAAACAAAAACACACAATTTGAGTCATATTGGTCACACCATGTCCATTTAATGTGTGGTTGACTCCTGCATTTCAAAAACTAATTATGGATCATTTTCCTAATTTATAAACACAATACAAATGTGTTTTCTAGGATTTTAATGAGTGAAACGTGTTTTGAAGTAAAATGAAATGATTAAACTAAAAACATGCACATTGAGTTATGTCGGTCACATAATGTATCAAATTGAGATGAAGATATTTCCTCATTATCAAAAATTACTTATTGATGATTTTTAGAAAATATCTATAAAATTTGAGTGTTTTTTATAATTTTTCAGGGAGTTCCATGTTTTAAACTAAAATTCCATTTTCAAACTGAAATCACCCACTTTGAGCCATACTAGTCACATTGTGTATCATATTGATGTGGGGATGATTCCTACATGTCAAAAATGATATATGGATCATTTTTATAAAGTATCAGGACAATATGAGTGTATTAAATTAGTTTTCATTCAATGACATATTTTTTTACTAAAATGTCACTTTAAAACTAAAATCATGCATTTCAAGTCATATTGGTCACATTGTGTATCAGATTGAGGTGTGGATGATTCCTACATGTAAAAATGACTTATGGATCATTTTTATAAAGTATTAAAACAATATAAATGTGTTTGATCAGTTTTGAGTATTTCATTCTTTTTTTGAACTAAAATGAAAATTTTAAATGAAAACACAAACATTAAGTCATACCGATCAAACCCTATGTCTGATTCAGGTGTGGTTGATTCTAACACATCTAAAATTACTTATGGATTATTTTCCTAATGTTTCAAAATCACATGAGTGTGTTCTCTGGGTTTTTAGTGAGTGGAACATGTTTTGATCTAAAATATAATTTTTAAACTGAAAACTTGAACATTGAGTCATATTGTTCACATCCTATATCAAATTGATGTGTGGCATATTCTTAATCATACAAAATGATTTATATACCATTTTCATAAAATATCAAGAAAAACTGAGTGTTTTTCTTGCTTTTCAATAACTGTTACTTTTTTAAGTAAAATACCATGTTTAAACTAAAAACTCTAACTTTGAGTTATACATATCACACCACATATTATATAAACATTTTTCTAATTCATAAACATAAAAAAATTACTTATGGATTATTTTACTAAATTATCAAGACCATATGAGTGTGTTTTCAAGATTTTCATTGAGTGACACATTTTTTTAACTAAAATGTATATTTTATAATGAAAACATTCATTTATAGTCACACCGGTATCCCAAAATACTGAATTTATGTGAGGTTGATTCATAAGTGTCAAAAATGACAGATGGAAAATTTTCATAAATTATCAAAAAAACAGATTTTTTGTTGCTCGGTTTCGAGTATGTGACACGTGTTTTGAACTAAAAAGTCTTTTTAAAATAAAAAAATTGCATGTTGATTCATTCCAGTCACAATGTTTGTATAATTAATGTATGTTTGATTTATAAACATCCAAAATGACTTATGGGTCATTTTTATAAAAAAAATCAGGATAATCTAAGTGTGTTTTATAGGTTTTCAGTGAGTGACACATGTTTTTAACTACTATTTAATTTTCAAACTGAAACCATTAATTTTTTTCATATTTATCACATAATGTATCATATTGATGTATGAATGATTCCTATACATAAAAAATTATTTAAATATTATTTTCCTATATTATCCAGACGATATGAGTGTTTTTTCTAGGTTTTATATCATTGGAATGTTATTACCTAAAAGGTAATTTTTAAATTGAAAACATATATTTTTAGTCATATTAGTTATAACATGTATCAAATTGATGTGTGGATAATTTCTAGACATCAAAAATTACTTATGTATGTTTTTCCTAAATTATCAAGACCATAAGAGTATATTTTTTATTTTTTATTTAATAAAACATGTTTTTAACTAAAATATCACTTTTTAACTAAAAACACACATTTTGAGTCATAATTGTCACACTGTGTATCAGATTAAGGTGAAGTTGATTCCTACACATCAAAAATGACTTATGGATCATTATATTAAGATATCAAATAAATATGGATGGGTATTTTTGGTTTTGATTATATCAGGAATCATTTGATCTAAAATGTCAATTTTCAATAAAATTATACACTTTGATTCACATCATCAACACTTTTTCTCCAATTTATGTGTGGTTGATCAATAAATATCAAAAATGAATTACGTATTATTTTACTAAATTATTATGATAATAGAAGTTTTTTTCTTGGTTTTCTATGTGTGAAACATTTTTTTAACTAGAGTATCATTTATAAACTGAAAACATGGACTTTGATCCATACCAGTCACATTGTGTATTAGATTAATATGTGGTCAATTCCAATATGTAAAAAATTAATTATGGATAATTGTTCTAAAATATCAATAAAATCTATGTGTTTTTATCTATTTTTATTAATGCATACATGTTTTTGAATAAAATGTTATTTTTAAAATGGAAACATTCATTTTGAGTCATACTAGGAACACTATGTGTTAGATTAAAGTGAGGTTGATTCCTATATATAAAAATGATATATGAATAATTTTCCTAAATTATAAAGACTATTAGAGTGTTTTTTTTTTTGAGTGATTGATACTTGTTTTTACATATAATTTCACTTTCAATCTCAAAACACAAACATTGAGTCATATCAGGCATACTGTGTTTCTGATTGACATATAGTTGATTCATACATCTCATAAATTATTTATGGATAGTTTTAATAAATTATAAATATAATATGAGTTTTTTTCAATTTTTTCATTGAGTGTTATTTATTTTAAACTAAAATGTCACTTTTAAATAAAAACATGCACTTTCAATCATACTAGACACACAATGTATCATATAAATATATGTATGATTCCTATATTTCAAAAATTATTTATATATTTTTATCTTAATTTATCACTACAATAAATGTGTGTTTTATTTGATTCTAGTGAGTAAAATGTATTTTGAACTAATATTTTACTTTTAAATAAAAACAGGCACTTTTAAACATATCGGCCACCCCATGTGTCAGATGGATGTCTAACAAATTTATGTATGCCAAAAATGATTTATGGATCATTATTGTAAATTGTTAAGATAAGAAGATTTTTTTTATCAATTTTCCATGAGTGTCATGTGTTTTGAACTAAAATGTTACTTTTAAGCTAAAAACATGCACTTTTAGTCATACCGAGTACACGATGTGATAGATTGAAATGTGGATAATTCATATATGTCAAAAATTAATTATGGACCATTTTAATAAATTATAATGATAAATAAATAATTTTTTATTGGTTTTTAGTGTGTGGTACATGTTTTTAACTAAAATATCTCTTATAAAATGGAAACATTCACTTCGAATCATTTTTAAACTGAAAACACACACTACTAAACAAAAACAGATCAAATGATGACAAAATATCTCTATAGAGAGAATAAATAGTACCTGAGTGAAACATTCCTATTTTATAATTTATCAATAACTAATTTTTTCAGAAGAATTTTTTTCCCTTATAGAGCATAAAATGATTAGATAAGAATCAATTCTCGAAGTAGTCACCTCTTAATGACCTCTATAAAAATTAACTAAATATATTGAAGATAAAAATGATAATAAAATTAACTTAAAAAGAAGTGGATGAATTGAAGATAAATTTTAATAAATAAGTGGAAGGAAGTTACCACTTCATTATATCTATATACATTTTGACACCATGTACCATGCCCACTTGTTTCTAAACAAATCTATTTTTTATTTTTAATTCATGAACTGTTGAAAGTCCTGGTAGTACTAGAAAAATATAAATAAACAAAAAATTAATAAATGTTTTAAATGAAATTGTAATTATAATAGTAAATACCTCTTTGGGGATGTTATTTTATTATCGAAATATGATATCTTTTATAAATCTATAAATGTAATAACCATAATATTTTCCATCAATTTTTTTCAAACTTTATAAAATATTTGAAAAAAATAAGTAATTTTTTTTGTATACATTTTTATAGTGAAATGTTATTATATATACCATAATATGTATCCTTTTTTATAATTTGATAGGCTTACTGTGATCACGGACTAACCTAATACAATGATTTTGACTATATTTAAACATCTCTCTATCATAACATTATTTCCATTAAAACATAATATAAAATTTATAACTTGATGTTTATTTGTATAATATTGAATATAGTATATTATAAATTGATAATAATCATCATGCATGGTCTATTTGTTGGAAATCCATACATTGAATCCAAAAACTAAATATTTTTTCTATCAAATTGATTTCAATGAGAACTCAATACTCCCTAAAAAATAAAAAGGAATAAATAATGAAATAAATAAAAATATATTTGACGTGATTAGATAGTAGATTTTTTTCCCAATAACATGGGTACTAATAATAGTTTTCCATTGGTAAGTTTATTTTAAAACAATGCATCCAATCAATCCACCATTTCTAAAAATTCATTTTCTTCTAATGATCATTATTGTGTAGAAGTGATGTGAGGAATAATAAGTCCAAATTTTTGTTCACAATATTTCCCCTTAAAAAATAATGATATATATTCCTGAAAAAATGAATATTATTTAACTATAATTATTATATTAGATTATTTATTAGATAAAATATATTAATAAAACACAAATCATGTGTACCATTACAACTGAGACTCCCAACCATCCATGCTTGAGGATTTCATCCAATTTCTCAAGACCGAGATAGTATATAATGGTCTGTCCATACATTAGTTATTAAAAATAAATGGTGGTCATATTACAATCATTTGACATTATATCAATATGAACTTGTAATATTGATAAATGTGGAAATTAAATAGGTGGGGTAAAGGTACTCAAAAGGGATCTTTTCTATTGATAGGTTGATCCTTTCTATTTTTTTTGACCTTTTGTTTCCCCTTCCTTTTCTTTTCCTATAATAAATTTTCTCGATTCAAGAGTTTTATTATTAATTTTTAAAGGTTTTTCATAAAAAAAATTATAATGGATATACCTCATTTTGGACATATGTTTTTACAAGATCAAATGTAAATTCTATGAATATTCTAATGGAAAGTTCAACCTTGTGAGCACCCATATAATCAAGGGTAATAGGTATCTTGAAACTTGGCTCATGAACTATGTGAATCCCTACTCTCACATGATCTTTTGTATGTTTTCTTTGATGTAGAATGTATCCTTAGATTTTGTACATAGTACCCCTCATTAAAAGTCAATGAGTGGGAGCTGATATATATAAATCACAATCAATGTCACCCTATAGAATATTAGTACATGAATATTATCAGTATCTTCTTGATTCACATTTCACGAAAATAGTTATGAAAAAATATATTACCTCTATTAAGTTAGGCTATTCAGGGGAATGAAATGCCTTAAATCAAGGGGTGGATGATTATGTAGTGGTTTTTGTTGTGTTGTTTTTTCTCTTTGATTATTTCCCATATCATTATCTAGAAACTCAAAATGATAATTATGTTTTTCTTATAGAACATGTATTCATACCTACATCTGATTCATTTTATTATATTTATCCCATTGTTAATTTATTTTCTCAAAATATGATCATGGTGACAGTTCATAACCCACACCTCGAACACAAACATATTGTTTGGCCACATCAAGGCCACCGATAGTATTCATTCATTGGGTATAAATAATGAAAATTTCTATGTATAAATTGGAAAAAATTATCTTAAAATATGTATTCATTATTATGATGTACTAATTTAAAGTTGATAAAAAAATTATTTCATACATACACATACTTATCATACTCTTTATGTTTTTTCATATAATAGTGTCACATATTTATTTACAAGAGCCTGCTTACATAGAATATGTTGTGGGATGGATGTGTATTCTGATTTTGATTCATCAATGTACATATAAACAAAGAAATATAATTACATTTTTGTTTTATGAAACATAAAATTATTACTCTATATTTTAAAATACAAACCATTTTTTTCAAGTGAAGTGTACCCCCTGTATTTTATTTACATTAGGAGTGAATTGGTTTTGATGCTTGTTGTTTATTTTTAGCACTTATTTATTGTTTCGTAAATTAAAAATTAATAATAAAACTTATTAATTCATATATTTTCATGTAATGTTTTACCAATCACAATTTACCTTAAATGACTCCTCCTCACGATAGCAAATAAATGTATTCTATGTTTCTTGGTTTATCTTGAGTGTATATATTTTTGTTGGGTGGGGATTTAATTTTCCTTCCTCATCCATGAGATGATTCTTTATAAGAATTATTTTAAAGTATTCATAATCCTTTTTAGTAACTATTAATACAAATTTATTTCAATAATAATATATTATAAATGCACTATATAAGGGAAAATAAAGATTAAATCAATGTTTCATTGTTTACTTTTTTAGTAAAATATAGAAATTTCATAACAATGATACCCAAATACATTCTCAAATTACTATCTTTATCATGGGAACAACATTGTTCAAAAAATATACATCAATATTTATGGGAATTAGAGTGTTAAATCCAATCTAACTAATGAAAATTGAATTTTTTGGGTTAACGGGCTAGCAGAGTTCATTCCATCCAACATCTAATTGTATACCTCTATTTCTTTCCTTAATAATTTTTATTAAGACTATAACGCTAAAATGAACCTATTTTTATAGAACATATTTTTTCCACCTTATTCCATTTCCATGGTTTCAAAATTGTCAATATGTTGTTCCTCGAGATTGGTAGCATCGGTATGTGGAAAAACTTGTTGTTCCTCTAGAGATGGTCCATCAATATGTGTAAAAACATGTAATTTCTTATTATTGGGACCATCGTCATATTGAGAAACCTATTTTACCTCACTATTAGGATCACATGTATGTATAGAATACATTATCTACCTAATTAGTAGAAAAGTTAATTTAGATTATGTAAATGAATTATTGAATAGATAATAATATAAGGTAACCTAATGTATATTAAAACCCTTAACATAACTATTGAACTCTCTTTTTTCTTTAATGGTTGAAGGGATTAGAACCCTCAATAGTGTATCCAAATCCGCTCAGAATTACCTCCTATTATATACAATATCTTGTCTATGTTGGTAGAACCATGAAATGATAGTGACATGCCAATGAAACTTCTATCTTCAGTTGAAATGAAATATGACCCTCCAGCGGTTTTGGTCTATAAAAGAACAATTGAACACTTTCTATTTTTTGGTTCTATGACATAAAATACTTACACTACCTATGATTCCATTATGAATTTTTTTTCCTTGTACACTTATTGAAATCCACTTTCACAAATCTCAATTCATAAATTTTAATTTCACTCCTGTTATCAACTTACTTACATTGAAAAATAAAAACATGGAATGTTATATAATCCAACTATTATGTTTTTTGAAAAATCGAAAGTATGAAATATTCTCATAAACTATATTTATATCCTAGTACTAGACGCATGCATTGCTTATACCATAGGAGTAAATATACTATTTTTCACGGTATCACATTCATAATTTTCCTTAGTATATATGGTATAACCATTGATTGTATAAATATTATATGATAATGCATGCACATTAGATCCTCTAACAGGCCTTCAAACTCATCTTGAAATTGAATTAAAATTTATAGATGACTCACTAAAAATATAGTCTCAAAACCATCATATAAACCTTTTATTGGTTATATTTTATATCCATATTTAATCCCTGGATGGATTAGAATTCCTAAGAATTAATTTTTGTGTTTAATCATGAGGTGAAACCTATAAAATATTATATAAAATGTGAAGGTTAGGCTACTCCTCCTATGTAATGGTAATTGAAATAAAATCTCTTCATGAAATTATTTCACCCACAATTCACCCATAGTGATGAATTTTTAGTAGAACAATGCCCTACAAATCAAGTTGGCAGTCTACAAAAAATTCAACAGATTCATCAAAAATATTTTTCACTACAATATAACCTTCTGGAAGGATTTGATTTTTTATATAACCTTTCAAAATAATTATATACCATTCAATAGGTTACATCAATCTATAATGTACCTGACCGTGTTTTTGAATCTCTCAAGCCAAGTGAACCATTATATTAAATAATGATAGTGGGAAGAACATACCTAATTCACATAATATGACAATAATTTCCTTTTTATATTTTTCAATTCCATTATATCAATAAATTTAAGGAATATAAATTTAAATAAGTATCAAATATTGGTTAATGTATTCCAATCATTTTCAGGAAAATTCAATGTAAAGCTACATGCATTAAATCTTATGTCAAAATCTGACCATCATGTGATTTTAGGACCTTTAAATTTAAATCAGTCCTTGACACAATATTCATGATATTTGGTGAATACTCATCTAGATCCTTTACATCATTTTGGAAGATGAAAAATTGATATCTATATTTCCTAGAAAGAGCGTAAGATCCTGTCAGAAGAAAAGTATAACTTTCACCCTTCACTAGTTGCAACTATTCCCGTATCCCCATGTTAATCATGTCCAAACTAGACTTAATTTCATCCTTTATTTTTTTGGGTGTATTTAGTAACGTTTCAATGACACTGTCACATACATTTTTTTATACATGTATGAAATAAAGAAAATGAATGATGTACAAAAAAATTTTGGTATAGTAATTCAAAGGAAGGATCACTTATTCCAAAAGGTTTTTATATTGTTTTTTAAGGAAGGTTTACCAAAATCGTTGACCATATCCTTTATTTTCTCAAACATATGATCATCTATTAGTGGATATAGTATTGTACCTTCTCGTAAACTCCCATAGAGTGATTTCATCTAAGATCACCATTGATGTCATCGAGGTAGAAATTTGTGATGTCCTAGAAACATAGTCTTCAAATAAAGTTTCAACATAACTGGGTGTGTATTATGTTCAAAAATGGAACATCATTTAGTTATTTTAATGATATATCTTGAAAAATATCCATAATCAGTAATATAAATTATCCTCCCATATAAAAAGACTCTCAAAGTAAATTATCCATTTCTAAAATCATTATACAACATAACACTTAAATCCCACAATAATTTTAGATCACCAGTCAATGGATCTAAATAACAATCAATATCATTACTTGGTTTTTTTGTCTTGATATAAGATAAGACAACATTATGTATTTTCACTTCATTAATAACCATGGAGTAATATTATAAATTACCCACATACCAATCCATGTACTATGAGTGCTACTTTATACCCTAAAATATTTCACTACATATGTTAATCATGAATGGTGAAGGTTTCTCATCTTCTTTCCAAATTTCAAATATGGGTGATCAATTTTATTCCATAGAGGAGAGCCTATTGGGTGATGAAGGTTTCCATATTTATTTTTTTTATCCGTATTCCATGTCAATTTACTTGAAATATCCTCATTTACATATAGGATATTAGAACATGTAATGATTAGAAAGTGTCATACAACATTTTAAAAACTCTATTAATCTTTCTTGTATTAACCCTCACCACACTGTGTAAATTGTTTAATTGATTCATGGTCCTTAAAAATAGTATATATTTATTTGGAAAGAAATGTATTATTTTATATGCCATTTCCATTGAACATGTCATTCTTTTAGTATCATATGATCAGAAATAAATTTCATTATCTTCTAGTAGCATATCATTCAAGAGTGTAAGTAGTTCGGTAAAGCAAGTGTCACTCTATCTTTTTTCATCTTTTATATCATATAGCTTCATTATGGATAACAATGTTTTATATTTATTATAACTAACATACAATGGATTTTTTCATGGCTATTTAACTTCTAAATCAATGTAGGAAAATTTTGAAGTTATTCTTGAAATTTCATTATCAATTTCTCAAAACAAACTTTATTATCATTTATATGTATAATCATATCCTCAATATGATCTTCATCATCATTTGCACTTTTAATTATATCATATTATTTATAAAAATGGTATTATCCAAATCACTAGTTACATTCAGATCTTCTCTAGGTTTACTCTAACATTAATAACTTTAACCTACTTTGTGGTTGATTAAGTGTTCTTCCAACTCCTCTGGAAAAATTAGAATTTAATAAAAATAGTATAAACATTGAAAAAGGATTTGAAAAGGTTCATATACGCAATATTTTTCAAACTTAATGAACTTTTTAACCCTATCCTCATACTCTTTTTTCATATGATTGGCATCTATAAATCTTTTATTCATATCAATCCTATTTGATTTAGTAATATTAATATTTAACAAAAACATACATAGAATGTATGAACATAGAATACTAAAAGGTTATTCTTTATACATATACACATATAGTCATCATATTTGATAAAAATTATCATTTCATAAAAAACTTTTTATAACATATAAAGATCAAGAATTATATAAATTCAATGTTTATATGCTTATTTTTTTCATTACATGAATTTTCATATCATAAATCACTCTAATTTTTGAAATGGATTCATTAATGTATATAATATTTAAATGTTCTAAAATTGATATCACCATCTCCAGTTAGTTCACTTTTTCAATGGTCTTCAAGGTCATCGAAATTCATTAGAGGTCATCTAGAATTAAAAAATACTTATAAAAATTTGTATGCTTTCAATTCTACCTATCATATAGTGTATTTTGAGTTTTTATACATAGAACTTGGTTAATTGGGAATGTAATTGAATCTCGAACATAATCCTAAATTAATATAAGAATATCAATATTAAATCATCTTTATTTAAACCATTTTTAACAATTTTTTCTTTTAATACACCATTATATTTTGGTATTTCCAAATGAGTGGGTTATGATATAATACCACTATAACATCCCAGGTAAATAAATAATATGAAATTTTCATATTTATTAATATTTGTGAATTAAATATTGATTTTACATTGAAGGGGATGATACGGTTGATGGCGTACCCAATATCAAACAATGGGTTTCTCCAAAATCTTATGTTTCACACGAGGCTGATTCATGCTGAGAAAGATAATAATAATAATATAATATTATTATTTTAAATGGTATTTAACGCATAACAGTTGTATTGGCAGGAAGGAATGAACAAAACTAACTATATTATAATTAAACAAGTTTTTTAAATGTTTTTACGTTTATCCAATAAAATTTAGAGGCATAAAATGAGAATGAATCCAATTTTAATCATAAATACTCTAATATTTTTAAAATGTTATTTTACCGTCTTTTGATGGTGAACCCCTTTTAAATATAGTTTTTTTAACTTTTATATTTTCCATTTGACAAAATAAACTTCTTATTTAGAAGAGGGAAATAAAAATTTACTTTGGGTAAAATTTGGGAATTTTTCATATAATGTTCATTTTTTAATGAATAGTGAAAAATACTGCATTTAAGGTAAAACTGTATTTTCATTTGATATATTTATATGGTTAGATTATATTTTTAATTGGTTTCAAAGTTTAATTAGATTATGTTTTTACAATTTAATCTAATTTTGGTAAATGGAATTAATTTCAGTTTTTAGTTAGACATAAACACATGTCAATCTTTTGATAGTTAGTATTTCGTAAAAACACACTTTTTGGTTTTAACAATAGGAATTAATTTTAAATTAATTTCTGCAACTTCTGTGTTTTGAATTTAAAAAATTGGATTCCATATTTAGAATAAATAGTTCCAAATTATATAAGTAGGTAACTTTTATTTTTAGACATTAGGAATAGTAACTTTAGTAAATATTTTATTTACCATGGTTAAAGGGTAAATCTGGTAAATAAGGGTAAAAAAATAATATTATAATAATACTAAATTACACTAACATGCGTCCTAATCCTATTTTATAAGATATATCTGAATATGGGAATCCTTGGATTGATTTTAGGACCCCATGGGGCCACTTGTGTGTGAAAATGACATTTAATTACTTTTAATTTAAAGTTAAGGAAAATATAACCTAAACATATATCTTTTGGTGAAACATTTTTTATATTGGGTTATATAAGTGATATATTAAACTATAAATAGTAATTAAAAATATAAAAATAATTTATACATCGTGATATTTTATTTATAATTATTAGATGTTAAATAAATATATTTAATTATGACACAATGATGATGCAGTGATTACTTCATTAATTAAGGGTTCAAATAAATGATATTTTAAACGTTAAAATAAAAGTAATTTGGTTATTTTGATATCATCCAAGAATTTTATGGATCCTATTTACATGTTATATTTGTATTAATAAAGTTTTTTAGAATCAATCAAGTTGTTATGGATTTTTAAAAAGTCATGATATGAATAGTGTAAAAATGGACATAATTCATATTTTAAATATAAAATATTTTATTAAATATTATAAAATTTAAAAAAATATATAATATTAGACAAAATAGTTATCATAAGTAAAAAAATTTATTATTTACTCTTTAATTGGATATTTTTCATGTTTTTTTAACACATTTGATTTCTCAAAGTGTTAAATGCTTGATAAAGCTGTAAGAGTAAAATAGGTTTAATTAAACTATATAAGGATTAAAGATTATAAAAAACCAATTTAATTTTTATTAGATGATTTTATTTTGAATTATATTCAACTTATCTTATAACTATATTAATTTGGACTCATTTATACTTGAAATAGAATTTATAATAAAATAATAATTCATGATATTCCTTAAGTGCCCCTCCTCCCTCTTATAAATGGACACCACCTCCAACCCTTACTCACACATCTGAATCCCCCTTATATCATTAAAAATATTCCCAAATAAGATCCCAACATCTCTACCTTAATCCTATAATACTTTTCCTAGGCATAAGGTAATTTAATAAGGCCTTTTAGCTTAAATCAAAAGGAGTTACCCGATTTGAGGTAATGACTTATCTCAAGTTCCTTTCCATTATTTTCCCTTCTCCACTCCGTATGCTCTTATTATTCTTTGTTTATATAATAACACTAGTATCCTAAATATACTTGGTTTTTTATGAGAATTATTAGAACTACACTTACACACACCTCTTCCTAATGTGTATAGAACATATTGCTTCTGTGTAAAGCGAACTACTACATCATGAAACGATGATTGTTCAATATTCTCCTACTGCCTCTCATGGTGGCCATTATGATGGAACAGTAATTATATATGATATATATGATATTTATTTTATCTCTATGATTCTTTAATTATTATTTATAACATACCTTAATGTTTTTCATGTTTTATAAATATGATGATTTCATTTGAGGAAGTGCGGACTACCCCCCCCCCCCAAAGTGATATGACTCATTCAAGATATAAATGGAATGTATAAAGGATGGAATTAATGAACTTATATAACATATATGAAATATATATTATACTATAATTATAATATACATATTTATCATTTATTTTTATTTCCTTTAAATATAAAAAATAAATGAAAGTAGTGTTCATGTGTACGTATGACTTATCGTCTCCATGAACGGTGCATTTCATTTATTATATCCAAATGCTATTGAATATTATAAATACATATATATTGGATATATATGATATATATGATATCTAAATCATGAATATAATTCAAGAGAAAATGGAATTTTGACCACTTGGACAATTTATAATTATAAAAAGTTCATTTTTGACTCAACTTCCAAACATCGAAAAAAATGTCTGATATGAACTCAAATAATTAACTAACTATTATAGAAAGGTAATAAGTGATATAAAATGAATAATAAACAAGAAAAAGTTTCTGAATCAAGTTTAAATTAACTTAATTTTATTATTCAGGAAATTAAATAATGAACGAGTCAGGTCGGACATGAGGTAAGGGACTTTGTCTCAATCTCCTTTCATTGAGGCATGTTTGGATAATATACACCTCCTTATTTTACACAGAGTATAATAAACCCCTTTTAATTTTATTTTCATTCAAAGGGATTCATTTTTTTCTAAATAGTGTTTTACTAAACGACCAAGGGAATGTTTCTTTTTAACATATGTGGTGACAACAACCTTTATGTCATTGTGAGAATTATTTGATATTTTGATTCCTTAACAAGTCGTGATGTTTTTAAATGGAAAATAAATACCATGAATTCTTTTTACATATTTTGGTTTTGAAAATGGTTTTTAAAGTGGATTTACTATTTCAATATCTTGAAATTATTTCTTGTGATTTCGAAGAAATTTTATGATTGAAATATTAATATTTGTAATAATTTTTGTGTGATGATCATATAATGGTACTTGGAAATTTGAGGGGTGGTTAGGTAATAAAAAAAATGATGGTTAGTTCTTTGATAAACCAAGTACAGGTGGTTATGTTATAACCTCCAATGCATTGGGAATGGAAGTCGGCCATATGGTTATTTTATTTAATTATGATTAGGTCCCAAGTTTACTTTTTTACGATATATGTTTCTTTTTATGGGTTTTATAGTAATGTTTTGGTTACAAAAAAGGTAAGAAATGAAGTTATATTCAGTGAAGTGTTTTTTCTACTTCATTAAGGTGAAAATTATAGCTTTATGATAAGTTATTCATGGTTTACATGTTATTTTAAAAACTAACAGTTTTCCTTCATTCAGTATCCGTTACTAAGATTTTTATGCTCATCCCAAATTTTTGTAATGCTTTTCATAAGACTTAATGTGTAATAGGGTCAAGGATGAGATCAAGGATAAGTCCTACTATTTAAAAAATGGAACTGAACATGTTTCTTTTCTTTTAAGAGTTTTTATTTTATGAAAAATTGGATACTGAGTAGAAGTGTCTAAAAGTAATATTCATGTTTTTTTGTATAAGTTATTACCTAATTATCTAAATATATAAACCTAAAAAGATCCTCAATGTGAATTATTAACTTAATTAATGATTAAGTAATGTTTAATGTTGGGGCCTTATAGTTGGTATCGAAAGTCGGTTTAGATAACTTTAGGAGTTAGAATTTTATTAATAGAATACCCATAAATGATTTTTACATTTGGTTCAAATTGAAATGATATATAATTTGAAGATTACCATGTTGTTTCATCCAAGATATGTTTGGTAATAATGTTTTTCTACAAATGAAATAGGGCAACAGTGTAGGGAAGGCATATAGAGGACAATAAACTTCCAAATCAGCATCCCAAGATGGTTGGAATCAGAACTGAATAGTTTGTTACCGTGATGTCGTAGTTGACTCATGATATAAATGATGGTAGTATACATGCATGAGATCAACCAAATCAACCATAGAGGACCATGTCTATACTGGAGCATTTTATGAGGTAGCATCCCCCATCATTCAAAGGATTATCTGACCATGATCAAGCTGAAGGGTGGATTAAAGCACTGGAAAATATTTTTGATGTCATGGGTTATACAGATAATCAGAAGGTTAATATTTTTATTTATTTATTTGATGTGGAATCATATCAGTGGTAGTCTATGGTTAAAAATATAAGGTACCGTGATGATATTTATTCTCTTTGTTAGGAAGATTTCAAAGGTATGTTTCTCGAGAAATATTTTCCTAAGGCGGTTAAACATAGGATGGTAAAATAGTTCTTGTAATTGGGGTCGTAGGATGAATCAGTGGATGATTATGAATAAAATTTCGCTAAACTATCATGGTATACACCAAATTTCATATAAGATCATGATAGTGGGATAAATAAATTTTACTTGGGACTGAATCCACAATATAAGAGAGAATTAGACTCCTTTGAATTCAAAATCTATGATAAACTTTTCAGATGTTTCGAGAAGGTAGAAATGGAGTTTTCTTATGATCAGGTGTTCCAAGAGAGCAAGAAAAAGAAGATGACCAGCTAGCAGGAAAAGGGAAAGAATTCATCAAATAATCCTAGAGTTAAGAAAATTAATTTTCCATATTGTGATAAGTGTGGTAAAAATAATCCTGGATAATGTTTATCAATGTCTGGGAAGTGATTTTGGTGGGGTAAGACTGGTCATATTTCTCATAACTATAAGGAATATGATCATGAAGGGAATGAAAATCTAGTGATAAGATGTTTTAGTTTAAATTAGTTTGGGAATTATGACAATGTGTGTCCAAAGTTGATTACCTGGGGTGGAAACTACATAGATCAAAAGCACAAGGGTAGGGAAAACTCATTTGTTACATCTACGGTTGATGTGGGAACATCAAATGAAGTGTTATCATGTACTTTTTTAGATTATTCCAGTGTTTTATTTGATTTGGGATCTAAACATTCTTTCATCTTTGAGAAATTTTCTAGTAAATTGGGAATTCCATCTCAAGATATGAATCTATAACTTATTTTAAAAACACATAGGTGAAATTTTGAGGCAAAAAAATTATAAGAATATTCATATCCTTATTTTTGGAATGAATTTACCTGAAAACCTTGTTGTTTTTCCTCTAGTAGAGTTTGATGTTATTTTGGGAATGGATTGGATTCTGTTTACCGTGCCAAGATTGACTATAGAGATAGAGAGGTTTCTTTTCAAAAAGACTTTCAGTTTGTGTACTAGAATGAACACTTATCTCTGATAACATATCAAAAAGCTGAGAAACTAATGAAATTTGGAAATGAATGTTACCTTACACATATTTCTGAAAACAAAGGAACTGTTCGGATTAATGATGTTCCAGTAGTAAATGAGAATTTTTATGTTTTCCCTGATGAGTTTCTTGGTATTATACCTAATCGGGAAGTTGAATTTACTACTGACTTAGTTATTAATGTTAAGAAAATTTCAAAACCCCCTTATCGAATGGCTCAAATTGAACTTTTAGAGTTAAAGAAACAATTGCAGGACTTGTTAGATAAAGGTTTCATTCGACCAAGCACATCACTGTGGGGTACTCCAGTCTTGTTTGTTAAAAAGAAAGATGGTTCAATGATACTTTGAATTGATTATGGAGACTTAAATAATATCATTGTTATGAACAATTGTCATTTTTCTCATATCGATAATTTTTTTGATCAGCTCTAGGGAGGTCAATATTTTTCAAAGATTGACTTGAGGTTGGGATACCATCAGTTGAAAGTAATAGAAGAAGACATTCTGAAGAATTAATTCTATAATAGATATGTCCATTATGAATTTTTAGTTATGTATTTTGGTTTAACCAATGTACCTAATATATTCATGGATCTTATTAATAGAATTTTCCATGAGTTCTTGGATAAGTTTTTTATTATGTTTATTGATGAAATTTTGGAATATTCCAAAAGTAAAGAGGAACAAGAAATTTATTTAAGGTTTTCCTTACAAACCTGAAAATAAAAGAAATTTTATGGGAAATTCAGCAAGTGTGAGTTTTGGTTACAAAAAAATTCATTCCTTGGACACATTGTTTCAAAAAATGGCATAATTATTGATGTTTCTAAAACAAAAGTTGTTGAAGAATGGCCAAGACCCACAAATATAACCGAGATTCAAAGTTTTCTTGGTTTGGAGGGATATTATTGAAGGTTTGTTGATAGTTTTTCAAGGTTATCTACCCCATTGACTAAGTTAACTTGAAAAGGTGTTAAGTTCATTTGGAAAAAAGAATGTGATTATTTTTTTAGGAATTGAAAAGAAGATTGGTGAATGATCCAGTATTAGAATTACCTTCTAGTATTGGATTGTTTTCCTAGTGTAGAGTATGTAACTTCATGCACAATGTGATGATATAATGTGATGGTTTTTTCATATAAGTTTAAGGATTTAAATATGTTATAAACTAATAATAATATACAATTGTATTAATATATATACACAAATACACACATAGATAGATAAATAATCAAAAAAGAAATAATATATATATATACTTATATATAGATATATATATATATATGAAAAACACATTTCTATATTTATATATCTACAAAAACATCATATATCAATTCATTTCCTATAAAAACCCATTAATCACACTCTTATATCACTCTAATTTCAAATATAGTTACTGGTTTGAAACAAACCATAACGTAATGAATAATCTTGAATCCAATAATATTTATAATTCCAACATTAAAAATTACACAAAGCTATTAATTTTCCACCCAATTGATAAAAACCATTTCCATTCCACTAAACCCCCTTTAAATTTTCAATTAATATCAAATAATAAATAAATTACATTATTTTTTAGGAAATCCCTATATATAGTATGTAGCACTGACATTGGGTTGCAGGACCCCCCCCCCCCCCCCCCCCTCCCCTCCAATGAAATATAGTCTTATTTGGGTCACTCCATCATGGTTTTGTTCTTCAGTATGGCTCACTACCCTCCTGGGAGGCTCATAGCCCATCCCCCTCTGAAAATTCCTTGGGAAGAGGAGGTGGATGGCTGGGGATTTCACACCACGCCCAACACCCCTCTAGTCTCTGATGTGGTACATGGAAATGGCATTCACAACATGACACCCATAGGTTATGTCGTGACACCCCTGAAGCTGGAAAACCTGACCTATAAGGTACAAACTATAATTCATTTTGGACTCCAAAAATCTCCCCCTCAGTGATTTTGCTATGAATAAAAGGTCTTCTACCACCTCTGATACCAATTATAATATCTGCATTGGCATTGTAGGACCCTCCACTGCAATAATATCTACTTCAGATCACTCCCTAACAATTTTGTTCTTCAGTAAGGATCACTGCCCATCCACCTCTGAAAAAGACTTTTGATGGGTAGGGGGATTGATAGGGATTATATACCATTCCAAACACCCCTCTAGTCTCCTATGTGGGATACAGAAATAGGTGTCACGATGTGACACCAAGATGTCACATCGTGACACCCCTACATCCAACGTCCATGACCAATAGAGAATGCACTATCATTCATTTGGGACTCCAACATAGTTTATATTTATATATACAATGAATAATAATAACCTAAAATCAAGGAAATCAAGCAATATTGGTGAACCAATATGTCAATCACCCTAAAAATGTAAATTTTTTCAAAACAATTGGGAATAATATTGCACAAAACTGATTATAGACAAACACATGTGAGAAGAATTTTTATAGATGAATAGGGGAAGATAAAAAACAAAACATTAATGAAAAACCTGAAATTTCAACTACGAATCATTTAAAACAAGTTATGAATATCAAACATTTGGTTGAGGTGTTTGATTTTTCCAAAATAAACGAGTTCAATAGCTACAAATGAACATGTGAAGAAAAAGTCTAAAAATCATGAAAATATATGAAAGATCGACTAAGAATCCTTAAAAACTAATTTGGAATTTCATACCTATAGTTTTGAGATTCGATTTGTCCAAAAAAGACTTCAACTGCTACAAAGGAATCATTTTGTGAACACTTGAATGTGGTGAGAGGAGAATCAATTTGTTGGTGTTCATTTTAAAAAGGATGATGTGTTTTATCAGCGCTAATAAAAATTTGTTGATAAAAGATAATTTTATTAGTGGTAAAAATATAAGTGCTTATACATAATGATTTTTTCAGTTCTTTTTTAGCGATGATAAATTAATACCTTTATCAATGCTACAAAACAAAAATGGTACTTCTCAGCGCTTAAGTTTTAGCGCTGATAAAATAAACTTATATCATCACGTAATCTAGTGCTGAAAAATGTAGTGAAATGAATAAAAATGAATAAATAAATAATATTAATTATTTAAATAAAAAAATTACTAAAAATGAATTTTAAAAACAATTTAACCTATAAAAAATTAAAAAATGCATTTATATAAATTATTTATATAAATTAAAAACACATTGAAAATATTAAAACAAAATAAATAAATCGGTATAAATAAATATTAAAACTGAATAAATTCATAATATATTAAAAAATAATAATTATTAAAAAAATTAAAAAATAATATTGAATTAAGGAATATTAAAATTAAATAAATAAATTTTAATAAATTAAAAAAAATTGAAAATTTATATCATTAATTAATCACACATAAATAAATGAATAGAAATGAGTAAATAAATAATAATTATTATATAAATTATTAAACTATTAAAAAAATTCACGACCTGCCCCCTAGGGCCCATGCCGTGACTACCCCAAGCCCGCCTTCCATAGGCTACGGGCTGGCGACAAGCACCGAAGGCGTATTCCCTAAAAATGGGAAGGCATTGCCTTTATAACCTGTAACACGCACAACCATGTACAAGCAAAATACGAACTCAAGTAAACTGAATAGTAAACAGAGTGAGTACAGTAAGTAAAGAGGGTCCAGAATTCAAGCCCAACTAGAAAGAACAAGGAAAACTCGAAAGTACAAGACAAAAAAAAAGTACAAGTAACTGGAACAGCTCAGGTGATCATCCACAAAGGATCCTACTTGAACGGTGGGTACAGATCTCGGTCAGTCCTCTCTGTGGTACGCCTCATCTAGGTCCACCTCTGAGCTACCTCTAGTCCTGGTACCCTCATGCTTAGTCTGTGTTGTCTGTCGTCTACATCCAACACAACAAGGTGCAGGCATAGCCCATTCAGGGGTGAGTAGAACAATACTCAGTAGGGACCCCGAGACCCTAAAGGTCTCACAAAATCCACTAAGGATAAACCAAAAAGTATTAAATCAACAGATAACCCTACTTAGGTATATGCCCATACATATAGCTAGGTTATCAATTAATCCATCTCAATCATGAGGAAACACAGAGGTATTTAATCATCTCACACCAGGTATATCTTTATATACAATAGTAGAGATGATTAGATGTAACTACTAAATCATATTACTCCATTAAGAGGCTCTGCTACTAACCTGCACGGAATCACTAGGAGCAGACCCACATAGGATCACAAGGAGCTGACCCACACAGGATCGCTGGGGCTCACCCACATAATATCGCTAGGAGCTAACCCACACAGGATTGCTAGGAGATGACCCACACAAGATCACTAGATCTTACCTATATAGGATTTCTAGGAGCTGACCCACACAGGATCTCTAGGAGGTGACCCACACAGGATCTCTAGGAGCTGACCCACACAGGATCGAAGGAGCTCACCCACACATGATCGCTAGGAGCTAACCCACACAGGATCACTAGATCTAACCCACACAGTATCTCTAAGAGTTGACCCACACAGAATCTCTAGGAGCTAACCCACACAGGATCCCTAGGATCTTACACACACAGGTAAGCTTGGAGCACTCTTCTCATCATAGCCAGCTACTTGGTTTCCGCACTAGGCTTGCTCTTCTTTGGGAGAGTCTGCTCCCCAAGCCACTGGTCGATTCTACAACTACCATGATGTCCCACGAAGAAGTATCTCAAAGTAATGCCAAGTCATAGGGGTCTCAACGCAATAGATGACGTGTCAATCGAACGTCCGGCCTATGAATTATTAGCCTTTCAGTCCTGAGTGCCCGGTTGGATTCATGATTTATCCAACCCGACTATACCCCATCATAACCTAGATCTTCAGTGGGGTATAATCAAAGGGACTGTCTCGCTCCAAGATTTCCAGTTTCATAGACGGTTCATCAAACGGACGCTTGGTGCCAAAGTTATGGCCTAAAGAATGTAAATGTGTCGTAGTGGGCCCAAGTCCGGTCCGACCCGATTGGACTGACCCAGCCCATCCCAGCCTGGGCCGACCCAGTTCAGGTTGACTCGTCCTGACCCACTGGGTCTGGCTCGGCCCGCTAGGCGGCCCAGCCCATTGGGTTCGGCCCGGCCCGCTAGGCGGTCCGGCTCGTTGGGTCCGGCCCGGCAGGTCGTGAGGGTCCGCGGAGGGCCACGGGTGGCCATAAGGCCGCGGAGGGTTTCGCGAGGGCGCAAGGCCACAGAGCCTCTCAGCTGGGGCTGTTAGATCAGAAGGGAGGCGGAAACTCGGGCGACGGAGGCAACTCGGACAGCGGCGACTCAGACGGGGGCGGCTCGGACGGTGGCAGTGACTCGGATGGCGGTGGTTGCGGCTCGGATGGTCGTGGTAGCTCAGACAGCGTTGGAGGCTCAGCCCGGCACCGGCGGCGTAGACAGAGGTGGTGGCTCGGCCCGGTGGTGGTGGCTCGGCCTAGTGTCGGCGGCTCGGCCTGGTAGTGGCGGCTCAGCCCAGAAGTGGCGGCTCGGATGGCGGCGGCGACTCAGGTCAGCTCGGGTGCGGACATCAAGGAGTGAAGGAGGCTATGGGGTGGCAGAGGTCGCGGATGGTGGAGAATCGCAGGGCACAGAGGTTGCGAGGTGGTGGGGTGCCATGCCTTCCTCAGTGATTCCTGAGTTCCACTGATGCCGACCGCCGGCACCGGTCACCGTCACTGAAGTCGCCTTCTTCCACCGCGAAGGATACACCAATCAAGAAAAATGGCCAAGGGGTTGGGCTATGTTTTTTCAGCCTGTACCCTCTACGTTAGAGAGGTAGAAAGTGGCTCAACAAGAACTAGAACTTGTATGGAAGATATTTGAGAACTTCAATCCCCACAACCTTCATCAATCACTAACCTCATTCCCACAAAAGAAACTTAAGAGGGAAGAACATGGGAACAAAACCCCTACCTCGTTTGATTCATCCACTGATATCATGAGGGAGAAGACAACATCGTTGTGGAGGGGAATACGATTGTCGATTGAAGAAGTTCCACGTTTGAGGATGTCCTGAGGAAGAAATTCAAAGTCAAGTTCGGTGTTCATCATTGGAGAACATTCTCCCAAGTTCTCTAATGATCTCTCCTTTGCTAAGCCTTTTCCCCAATTCCACCAAAATGAAAAGGTAGCCCAAGATAATAGATTATGATATCTATTATTTAGTTTGATGGAACAAATTCAAAATAGCCTAATTAATTAAATTGAGATGGCACAATAATGTTGGAGGATTTGTAGTGGCTCTCCCACATTGAATATGAAGTTTGAGGGTTTCTCCATTAATGGGGAGTTCAAGGGGGTTTATAACTATGGTGGTCCCCACTACCATAACCTCCCATGGGAGGTTATTTAGGGTGGTCCCCACCATCATAACCTTTCATGGGAGGTTTAGGTCTGGTGGTCCCTACTTATCAACATCCACATGTGGGAGGTTTTATCAAATAAAATAAAATGTTACAAAAAAAATATTTTTTTTATTCTTTTCACTAAAAAAAACCCATTTTCTATCTTTCACTCTCGACCCACTATGATCGAGGTGAAGGTCTCCTTAAGTGAATACTGGCGTTTCGAGTTCAATGGTGTCCTTGGATTTCAATTATGAGCACCGGTTCAAAAGATAGAAAAACTCTCTCGCACATTTACTGAACGTACCCAAACAAAAGTTCAGAAATTCATTCCGGGCACTCCGGGCCTCGGAGTCACATGCCGTCAATTTTCCCAGACTCGTAAAATTCCCATTTAAAAAAAATACACTGAATTTCTAGGTCTTTACATTCTCCCCATTTCTGGGCTTTGTATCCCCATAATCCACAACTCAAACTAGGAAATCAAGTGGGGGGTACAGAGCATGAATCTAAGCCTCCCGCTCCCATGTTCTCTCTTAGAGGTTCATGTGCTGCCAGCGAACGCGCACCAGAGTTATCGACCATCCATGAATGATTCATTTCTGTTGATCCCCAATCTCTACTGGAACCTCCGTAAAACTCACCCCATTTTCGACGTCCAACTCTCCCTGGTCAATGATGTGAGAAGGGTTGTTCACCTATCTCCTCAGTAGGGATACGTTGAAGGCATCTTGCACTCGGTGCAACTGAGGTGGAAGAGCTAAGTGGTATGCTACCTCTCCAACTCTGCTAAGGACCTAAAAAGGTCTGATGAACCTCATAGATAACTTGTTTCCTCAGCCAAATCTGTGTAAACCTCGTCGAGGTGGGACCCGTAGAAATATGTGGTCGCCATCCTTGAACTCGAGAGGTCTCCGTCTCCTATCAGCATACGACTTCTGCCTGCTCTATGTAGTCTTCATTAACTCCGAGATAATCTACACCTTCTCTGCGGTAGCCCATACCATCTCTAGTCCCACTAGTGTTGACTCCCCTGGGTCAGTCCAGCACAAAGGTAATCTGCATGGTTGCCCGAACAATGCCTCGAAAGGTGACATCCCAATGGTGGAGTGATAGTTGTTTTTGTATGAAAACTCCACCAAAGGCAATTTATCCTCCCAACTACGACCGAATTTGACGAAACAAGCATGGAGCATGTCCTTTAGGGTATGAATGGTCTGATCAGTCTGGCCATCCGTCTGAGGATGGAAGGCGGTGCTCAAACAAAGCTGCATCCCAAAAGCCTCCTGCAACCCCTTCCATAGCCAGGAAGTAAAATTTGTATCACGATCGGAGACAATCATAAGGGGTACTCCAATTTTTCGCACAATATCTTTCACATAGAGGAATCACAGACTCTTTACTGAACCCTACTCTCTGATTGGTAGTAAATGGGCCGACTTGGTGAGTCAGTCGACGATCACCCAGATAGAGTCCTGACCTCTGGATGTACGTGGAAGTCCAGTCATGATGTCAATGGATATCCCATCCCACTTCCACTCGGAGACCTCCAAAGGCTGAACCAAGCCTACTGGTACCTGATTCTCTACCTTCACTTGCTGACAAGTGAGGCACAGAGAGAAAAACTTTGAAACTACTTTCTTCATTCCCAGCCACTAGTGTTGTCGTCGGAGATCCTCATACATCTTCGCCACTCCAAGATATACCTCTAGAGGGGATGTGTGGAACTCCCTCATCACTTCCTCCTGAAGTGACACTGGTAACATGGTACGTCCTCTGAAGAGGATGACGTGCTCCCCAACTTCAGAAAATCAATCATGTTCATGTCCTGTGGATATCTGATCACGTCGTGCCTCGTAGTCATCGTCCCCACGCTGCGCCTCCCTGACTCATTGAAGAAGTAGGGGAGTCACTATAAGAGACTAAAGGAAAACTGCTCCATATATATCTATAAAGAATATCTGCAAAGTAGCCAGCCGCTCTATCGCCTCACCTAGAAGTTGTATACCAGACCTCCTGCTGAGTGCATCTGCAACAACTTTCCCCTTCCTAGGAGTATAGACTATCTCGAAGTCATCGTCCTGGAGGAACTCAAGCCAATTTTTTTGTCTCAGGTTTAGGTTCATCTGAGAGAAGATATAACTAAAACTCTTGTGATCAGAGTATACTATAAACCATTCTCACATTAGATAGTGTCACCACATCTTCAAGGTGAAGACCACTGCTGCTAACTCTAGGTCATGGGTAGCGTTGTTCTTCTTGTGTTATCTTAGCTATCGAGAACCATATGTGATAACTAATCACTCTTTCATGAGGACACATCTGATTCTGGTCCCTGATGAATCGTAGTAGAGTAAATACCCTACACCCTCCTATAGAAGCCTCAAGATGGGGGCACTAGTTAGCCTCTTACTCAGCTCCTCAAAAATCAGCTGGCATCTCTTCGACCACATGAAGGGTTTCCCCTTCTTCAGCAATGCTGAAAGTGGTGCTGCAACTCTGGAGAAATATTTCACAAACCTCCAGTAGTAACTGGTCAAACCCAAGAAACTATGTACCTCTGTCACACTCCTGGGTGGCTCCCAAGAAAGTACCGCCTCAATATTCACTGGATCCACTACAACTCCAGCCTCCAATATGACATGTCCCAGAAAGTGAACCTCTCGGATCCAGATCTAGCACTTTGAGAGCTTACCATAAAGTTGGTGCTCTCAGAGTGTGTCCAGTAATACCCAAAAATGATAGGCATGCTCCTCCTCAGTAGTTGAGTTGATCAGAATGTCATCAATGAAGACTACTAAAAAGTGATCAAGGTATGGCTGAAAGATCATGTTCATGAGTCCCATGAACACTGTTGGAGCGTTGGTTACACCAAATGGCATAAACAAGAACTCATAATGGTCATACCGACACCTGAAGGTCATCTTCTGAACATCCTTATCTCATACTCTAAGCTGGTGATAGCCTGATCTGAGGTTTATCTTTGAGAACCATCGTGCTCCCTTTAGCTGATCAAAGAGGTAGTCAATCCTCGAGAGTCGATACATGATCTTCATGGTCACCTGGTTTAGGTGCCGATAGTCAACACAAAGACTCAAGCTCCCATCCGCCTTCTTGGAAAATAGAATTGGGGCTACCCAAGGAGAAACACTAGGCCGAAAGAACCCTTTACCATGTAAGTCCTCTAGTTGTACCTGTAGCTCACGAAGCTCTGCAGGAGCCATCTGATATGCTGGTATAGATATCAGTGTCGTCCTGGGGTACAAGTCAATGTCAAAGTCCACCTCTCCACAAGGAGGTAGTCCCAAAACATTATCAGGGAAAACATTCTCGTACTGGTCCACCACTATAGGATAACTCAGACTCTCCACATCAACTGCTCTGAGGGTAAGGCAAGCCAACTGATGTGTAATCGGATGCACCCTCCCTCGGGTAAGTCCATCTTGTGCTACAAAGGATCCCTTCTCGCCAGTGAAGATAAACTTGGTCCCATCCATACAGACACACCGCACGTTGCGCCAAATACAGTCTATCTAAGCATTGACTTTAGATAACCAGTCCATACCCAAGATGACGTCGTAAGGCCTCGACACTGCTACTAGGAGACCCCAGCTGAAGCTCTCGCCTCATAGAGTAAGCTCTCACTTCCGACACTAGTGTGTAATCGTCGAATCCGCTCCCGTAGGAGCCTCTAGCAGTAAGGATCAAGCCAACAGCTCTGTTGGAATCTATGAGCTCCGAACGAGGGAAGTGGAAATAAAAGAATGACTAGCACCTATGTCTATAAGTATTGAATCTTTGGTGGAGTAAACACAGATCGTACCTTGTATCATCACTAGAGCGCTTGTATTGTAGGCCTCAGATGACTGGAGTTGAGCTCGCCCCTATCCACCTGCTCCCTGTGGTCGGGGAGGACCTCTTGGTGGTGGTGGAGGTAACATCTCGAATCATCTCCCACCATCATCTACACGACTAGCTCCTCTTCCACGTCTACCTACTCCCTGTGGACCTCCTCGGTCAAACCTTTATCTCTACCTAGGAAGACCTTCAATAGTCTTCTGATCATCCATACATCAGGTTATATACTCACGAGCCATGTGACCCTACCCACCGCATGTGAAACAATGCCTTCTCCTGGCATGACTGGCTCTGCCTCGGGTGCCCTGAACAACCGATCCTAAATCATGAGGTCGTATACCTGTAGTTATGGTCCTCTTGGACCTCTGGGACATCTATCTACTGCTAGCTTCAGAAGACTCTACTACGTGATGTCCGGTGGGGGGTCTCACTGCTGGGGACTTGTCAGCAAGGAAAATCTCCACCAAGAGGGCTTTCTCTAACACCCATGTCTGCGTCGGGATGCTTAGTGAGATCATAGAAGCCATGATCTCCCGCCTGAGCCCCTTCGTGAAGGTCCGGGCCCTGAAGAATTGGTCCCGCACTATATCTGTGGAGTAGCATGAGAGTTCAGTGACCTTCGCTGAGTACTGAGCTATTGTCATGTTGCTCTGTTATAGATGGAGAAGCTCCTATTTGCGCACTGCGCGAAGAGTCGTCGGGACAAACTCTGCCCGAAACAGGCTCTCAAAGTCTGCCCAGAAAAGTGTCACCTCGTCGTGGACCTAGAGCATCAAGATCCAATATATTCCTACTGCTTCCTATAGAAGGCTAGCGGCAAGGACCACCATGAGATCAGCTGGTGTCCCTAACCGTCCGAAGACTCTCACTACAGCCTCCATCCAATCCTCAGCCGCATGTGGGTCCGTCTCTACCCTAAACATGGGTGGCCTCTGGTGCTGGAACTCATGCAATTCACTCAAGCGGCGTGCACTCTTTTCTGCTGGATCTGGTGGCATCGGTGGCCCAACGGGTAATGGTACCGCTGGTTCCTCTACTAAAAGAGGGCCCTGCAATGAGGCCTTGTCGCTCGGTGGGCTATCAGTGCGTACAACTCTTAGAACCCCAGTTGGTTGTCTTCATGGAGGCATCCTGAAAAGAAACAGGTGCCCCACGGTCAATAAGTTATACCTAGTGAGCTGACTTAAGAGGTCACAATGAAAACTCTTGAAAACACACATGCAATCTGTTTTTGGTGCACTTAGTCAGAAATCAGAAGTCAAGGTCCTGGTGTATGGATACATTGGCTGCCGCACCAACACTGGATTCCATAAAATGATAACCACACTCACTACACTTAACACTATTGTTGTTAAAATGAAATATCAGTGTCCTATATTCTACTGTAGAACCAACTCCTTTGATACCAATTTTTCACGACCTGTCACTCGGGGCCCGTGTCGTGAGTACCCTAAGCCCAGCTTCACTAGTCCAGGGGCTGGCGACTAGCACTGAAGGATTTTCCCTAAAAATGGGAAGGCATTGCCTTTATAACCTGTAACACACACAACCATGCACAAGCAATATACGAACTCAGGTAAACTAAATAGTAAACAGACTTGGTACAGTAAGTAAAAAGGGGTCAGAATACAAACCCAAATGGAAAGTACAAGGAAAACTATAAATCACAAGACAACTGAATGTACAAGTAACAGGAATAGATCCTGTGATCACCCACCAAGGATCCTACCTGAAGGGTGGGTACAACTCTCTATCGGTCGTCTCTGCAATACACCTCGTCTAGGTCCACCTCCGAGCTACCTCCAGTCCAGGTACCCTCATCCTCAGTCAGTGTTGTGTGTTGTATACATCCAACACAACAAGGTGCCGGCATAGCCCGTGCAAGGGTGAGTATAAAAATACTCAGTAGGGACTATGAGACCCTCAAGGTCTCACAAAATCCTCCAAGGATAAACCACAAAGTATGAAATCAATAGACAACCCTACATAGGTATATGCCCATATATATACCTAAGTTATCAAGTAATCCATATCAATCATGAGGAGACACAGAGGTATTGACTCATCTCACATCAGGTATATCTTTAGGTACAATAGTAGAGATGATTCTATGTAACTACTAAATCATCTTACTCCTTTAAGAGGCTCTGCTGCTAACATGCACCGAATCGCAAGGAGATGACCCGCATGGGATCGCTAAGAGCTAACCCACACAGGATCGCTGGAGGTGACCCACACACGATCGCTTGGAGTTTACCCACACAGGATCTCTGGAGCGGACCCACAGAGGAACCCTAGGAGCTGACCCACACAGGATCTCTAGGAGCTGACCCACAGAGGATCACTAGGAGCTGACCCACACACGATCGCTGGAGTTGACCCACACAGGATCGCAAGGAGCTGAACCACACAGGAACCATAGATTTGACCCACACAGGATCGCTAGGATCTAACACACACATGATCTCTAGGAGATGACCCACACAGGATTGCTAGAATATGTCCCACACAGGTTAGCTAGGATCTCTCTTCTCTTCACAGCCAGCTACTGGGTTTCCGCACTAGGCTTGCTCATCTTTAGGAGAGTCTGCTCCCTAATCTACTGTTCGATTCTACAACTTCCATGATGTATCAAGAAATAGTATCTCAAAGGACCGCCACGTCAAAGGGGTCTCAACTCAATAGGCGGCACGTCAATCAGACGCTCGGTCTGTGAGTTATTATCCTTTTAGTCCCAGGAGCCTCGTTGGATTCATGCTTGATCCAACCCGACCATACCAGATCTTAACCCAAACATCAAGTGGTGTATACTCAAAGGGATTATCTCTCTCCAAGATTTATAGCGCCCATTAAATGTTCGTGAAACGAACATCCAGTGCCAATGTTTTTTCCAAAAGAATGTAAATGGGTCTTAGTGGGCCTAGGTCTGGTCCGACCCGGTTGGACTGACCTGGCCCAACCCAACCTAGGCCGACCCGGTTCAAGTCAACTCGGCCTAACCCACTGGGTCCAGTTCAGCCTGCTTAGTGGCCCGGCCCATTAGGTTCAGCTCGGCCAGTTGGGCAGCCCGGTAGGCCACGAGGGGCCACCGAGGGTCACGGGTGGCCGTGATGCCACGGAGGGTGCCGCGAGGGCGCAAGGCCTCAAAGTGGCTCAGTCGGGGGTATTCTTGAGGGTGTGAGGCCATGGGGCGGCTCATCCGGGGATGTTCAGATGGAAGGGTGGCATCTGCTCTGGTGGCGTTAGTGACTCGGATGGTGGTGTCTCAGACGGCGGCGGCTCGTACGGTGGCGGCGGCGCGGAGAGTGGCAGCGGCTGGGCACGGAGTCAGTAGCTCGGATGGCAGCGGCGGCTTGGCCCGGCGGCAGTGTCTCAGCCCGGCGGCAGCGGCTCAGTCTGGTGGTGTCTTCTCGGCCTGGCGGTGGTGGTGGCGACTCGGGTCGGCTTGGCTGCGGACGGCGCGGAGCGGCGGAGGCTGCAGGGCGGAGATGGCAGCTGGGCGGCGGAGGCCGCGAACGCTGCGAATGATAGAGCATTGTAGGACACGGAGGCTGCGGGGAAGTGGGGTACCATGCCTTTGTCAGTGGTTCCCGAGTTCCACCGGTGCCGACAGCCAGCACCGATCGCCATCATCGAAATCTCCTTCTTCAATCGCAAAGGATTCACCATTCAAGAATAACAGTGGAGGGGTCGAGCCATGTTTTTTTAGCCTGTTCCCTCCACGTTAGAGTGATAGAAAGCGCCTCAACAAGAAAAAGAATGTGTATGGAAGATATTTAAGAACTTCAATCCCCACAACCTTCATCAATCACTAACCTCATTCCCGCAAATAAAACTTTGGAGGGAAGAACTTGGGAACAAAACACCTACCTCGTTTGATTCGTCGACGGAGATCGTGAGGGAGAAGACGTCGTCACTAGGGAGGGGAAGACGATCATCGATTGAAGACGTTCCACGTTGGAGGATATCTGGAGGAAGAAAGTCGAAGTCAAGGTCGGCGTTCTTCATTGGTGTTCTTCATTGGAGAGCTTTCTCCCAAGTTTCCCAATGCTCTCTCCTTTTCCAATCCTTTTCCCTAATTCCACCAAAATGAAAAGGTATCCCAATATAATAGATTATGATATCTATTATTTAGTTTGTTGGCACAAATTCAAAATAGCCTAATTAATTAAATTGAGTTGGCATAATAATGTTGGAGGAGTTGTAGAGGCTCTCCCACATTTAATAGGAAGTTTGAGGGTTTCCCTATTAATGGGGAGTTCAAGGGGGTTTGTACCTCGGGTGGTCCCCACTACCATAACCACTCATGGGAGGTTAGTTCAGGTGTTCCCCACCATCATAACCTCTCATGGGAGGTTTTGGTCTGGTGGTCCCCACTTCTCAACATTCACATGTGGGAGGTTTAAACAAATAAAATAAAATGTTACAAAAAAATTTATTTTATTTTATTCTTTTCACGAAAACCCCAATTTCTATCATTCACTCTCGACCCACTGCGGTCGAGGTTAAAGTCTCCTTAAGCGAATAATGGCGCTACAAGTTCAACTGTGTCCTTGTATTTCAATTCCGATCACCAGTTCAAAATTTAGAAAAACTTGCTCGCATGTTTACTGAACGTACCCAAACAAAAGTTCTGAAATTCATTCCGGACTCTCCGGGCCTCAGAATCATGCGCCGTCAATATTCGCAGACTTCTAAAATTCACATTTAATAAAAAAAATTACAAATAATTTCTAGGTCTTTATAAAATTTAATTATATTAACTATTTAGAAGAAAAAAAATATTAAAATTAAAATGAATTTCAATGAATCAATTATAAAAATTTAAAACATATTAAAAATATTAAAACATAATTAATAAAACTGAATAAATATTCATTATAAAATTTTAAACATATTGAAAATATTAGAACTTAATAAATAAATTTGTATAAATTATAAAAAAAATACAAAATTACCAAAATAATAAAAATGATTAAATATAAAAAAAATTAAAAAAATAATATTAAATGAAAAAATGTTAAAAATTAATAAATAAACAGACACATTATATATATACACATACACACATACATACACATGGACATACATGTACACACACATCCACATGCACATGCACATACCCATACAAACAAACATACACATACACATCCACATACACAAACACATACACATACACATACACGTACACATACACATACTTACACAAGCATGTATATACACATAAATATACATACATACATGTATACACATACACGTACATACAATTACATACTTATACATTCAAATACATATGCATATATACTCATACTACATAAATATACAAATACCTACACATAAACACATATACATACATACATGTACAAATACACATACACATACACATATACATACACATACATACACACCTACATGCAGGTACATCCACATAAATACACAAACACATACATATATACATGTACATATGCACTTACAGACACACACATGCATACATACATGTACACATAAACATACACACACTCACACAAAAACATACATTTATATAAACATGCACAACACATATATACACTTACAAATGAATACGTACATACATTCACATGAAGACGTACCCTTACATCCAAAAACATACACATTCATACACATAAGTACAAATAAAGTTTGTATATTTTAAATTATTTAATATGAATATAAATATATAAATTAAAATATGGACTATATATAAATATATATATATGTTCATTTATATTTTTATATAATTGTTCAAATAAAATATTAATATATTATATTTATATATGCAATTTTTAATTAATGTATATAAATATATTACTAAACATTTTTATTAATTAATATCAATTTGATATTTTTTTATATATATAATTATTAAAATTATTTTGAAAATTATTTTTTTATTACGTTATATTTATATAAATCATATTTATATATTATATTCACATATATAAAATTAATGTAATATAAATCATATTTATATATTATATTCATTATGCCCTTTATCAGTTCTTTTTTAGCACTCTTAAAGGGGGGGTTTTATTAGTGCTTTTAGCAAGATTCTATAAAAATCTCACACTTTATTAGTGTTTTTATTTAGCATTGATAATGTTTATCACTTAATAAGAATGAATATATAGTAGTTTTTATTAAATTTATAAAAATGAGTAGTCATGTTCATGCATACACGTGTTTTTTCACTATTGTGTTGAGGTACATTGGTGGTGGCCTACAAAGTATCTATATTCTCACACCTTGTATGGACAACATAGTGGAAAAGAAACTTTATTTTCTATATTTTAGGTGCCTCTTTCATAGTGGTATGTCTTGGGTGGCATAGGAGATAGATCCTCTTGGATTCTAAATCATGGGTGGAGAATTATTTTGGATTATTTGATGGGATTTAGAGGCAGATACACAAGGGCTTCTTGAATTTGTTCTAATTAGTTTTTGACATGTAGAAGCCCCCCTCTTTAGTTCTTTAGGATATGTTTGGTTTTCCATTTATGTGTATAATCGATTGTGGTCTAATTCACTCAGTTTGTAGAACTGTATTTAGTTTTTGAATTAGTTTGATCTATATTCATGTTTCATATATTTCTAGCAACATGTATTGTCTATGTGGTTCATCGAATAGGTAATCTAGTGGTGGGTGTTTATGTTTTTAGTTGGATGTCTAGTGACCCCAAGGTTCATGCTGAAATCTAAATTGATGATTTTCTAATTTTTATCTTACTTTCTATGGTGAAAACTACCTTCCACATATGTAATATAAAACACCCAGTAACTACGCCATCCTTTAGTGACTATGAGGTGTGCCTAAGGAGATGTGGTGATGTGGTTTGAGTGTGTTCCTGGTATTTGGTTCATGATTGTTACAATTTATAACTAGATTAAAATAAAATAAATTTCAAAAATTCCATTCGTATCTTATTTAATCACAATAAACACCCCATTGTGACACACCATTTAAATTATAATAAAAATTATTGTTTAAATATGCCATAAGTTTTTTATAATATTAGTAAATAAATAAATATTTATTTTATTGTTTAAATGACATTATTTCATTAACTGAATCATTAAAATCAATTCATTTAATCCCATAAAAATAACTAAACCTTGAATAATAAATATTTTTTTAGAAATATAAATATTACATTCAATCAAATTATGAATAATATTTATTTATTAATATAATCTAATAAAACTTTAAATAAATAATATCCCTACACTTAAGATATATATTTATTTATGTGATTCTATATAAACTTATCATGTGAACCACTAGGTTCTTTTTTCAACGGTTGTAGATCCAACCCATATAGTAAGAGTGGTATCTAGAAACATATTAAGACCTCATAAGGAAAAGAATAAGTCAAATACAAAAATATTAAAAACCATACCACAAATGTTCACTGTAAAATATAATCTATTTTTTTCACAATATCTCATCAGATAGGATACATACATATTCCATCATCCTTAATTCTTTATATATATTTCTCTCACATCCCAAATCAAAGTTTTCAGTAAACTACCATGACCATGGATTTATAAAATACACTTCCATTTCAATCATAAAGAAAAATATATCTTCATCATAAATTCAAAAGGTAAAATCCTATTTTGATTATTCAATTAATGTCATACCTATATTAGTGTAACTAACATAAGATACTCCTCCATGGATAAATATGACATTTTTTTTATCAAAATTAATGGTATCTGAATCATGGAACACATTAATATCAAGTACAAGGACCAATACACAAGCTATTATATAAGAAAAAACAATGGAACATATGATATGTGGGGTTATTATTGATGTCTAGGACCTCATGACCTTCCTTCTTAAAGATCACTAAGTCTTAACATTATGAGATGAAATATCAACACTTATGAGATCCCAAAATTATAGTCAAAAATAAACAATTTCTCATTATAATAATATATCTATAGCATATGAAATATCATAAATAATATCATTACGAAATCTTGAGGATCTCATTATTGTATGAAATCATAATAACCTATTAATGTGACGAGTACTCTAAGGTAATTATCAAATAGAGGTATATAAAAATATAATTAAAATTTTAATAATATATATATGTGTAATACATGATATATTAATATAGAGTATAAAAAATAGTTGGTTTTATGTCCCAAAATACTACACTCTTATATTATTGAATTCCTAGGAGGAGGAGGGAGATTGTGTAGATTTTGTGGAGAGAGGTTTACGAATGATTGAAGGATTATAGGGAGGTCTCTCTCACATTTTTGAAAGGGTTAAGAAAAATTATTTGAATTCTGAGTCTCATGGTTTTTGAAAGTAGAGACTGAGTTGATCTTTTAGAGTATGAGCATGACTAATATTTATAGGTTAGAGTAGTTCAATGTATCTTTTATTGGTTGAGTTAATATATTATTGATTTAACATAGTAAGAAATTTTCATTATTAATTAATTAAGGTTGAAAGTTCATCACTGTCATTAGTGATAGATTAGTGTGGTCATGTAGAGTGATGGGTGTATTAGGTTGATAAACACGTCTTCCTTATATGTATATCCTCAAAGTGATTTAAAATTTTTAATTTTAAGTGTTTTTGGATTTTAAATTTTGAATTTGGATGTGTATATGAGTTTTTTATATTTATTTTTAAAAGTAATGTTATTTTTAAAGGATGGATAAAATCTATATTTAATGAAAGTGGAGTAGTTTTCACATTTTTAAAATCTTGTATATAAATTTTATAAAGGATCTTGTTCAGTTATGTTCGGTAATATGTGATCAATTTCTATGATTTTCAATATTCATTAGTTTTAGTGGAAGGAATTGTGGTCAATAAGGGGTTAAGTCACGTGATGGGGTGATTGATTTTGTTTCATATTTATTTAGTGTTCTAGGTCCTTTTATGTTGTCAAATTTTTTGAGTGGTATCTTATTTGGTTGTTAGATTTTGGGTTATGTTTTTTTCATGATGGGATTATTATTGAGTTTTAGTTCAGGTTTATATTATTGGAGTGTATTTCATGTGAGATTCCATTTATCAAGGTTATCACTTAGTAATATAATAGTGTTGGTAGTGTGTTTCGGTTCGTTTTGATAGGTTTCTTCCATGGAATTTTTGTGTTTAAGTATTTATTTTTTATAGGTTCTATGTGATTCTCATGGATAAGAACTATTTGAGAGATATATAATATACAGTCCTTTATTTTTCTTATCCATATACATTGTATTTTTTATGTGATAAAGGTGGTGTAGAAGATATTAGAATTTTTTTAGAAGTAAATAAGTTAATTGTTATCATTTTATTGAGAACGCATCATGGTTTACCATTAAAAACACTCATTTTTGGATTTTGTTGATTTTTTTGTGGTTATAATCATGGAAAATTGGTAATTTTTCTAGGTTAAGCAGATTCTGTTGGTTATGACCATTTCAGTGATGGCATATATCATAGTCTGAGTTTAGGGAATGGTGGACCTTGTTTTTGTGTTCTTCGTTAGGGTTGATATTTGGGTAAATTTATTTCTTCCACAAGGAAGGTGGGGAGGCCTATTTTGGGGATCATGGTTGATTATGTCATGGTCTAGTAAATATTGTCGAATGGTCTTGTAGTATGGATTTAATTGGATTAAAATTTAAACAATTATAGTAAGTGAGTATTCTATAATGGTTATATAAGGATTCAAGGGTTATATTAAAATACCATGATGTGGTATATTTGGTTACATTATAGTGGTGGTCAAATCCAATTTTTAAGAACAAAATAAGAAACATGATTTTTATAAGAAAATTTTTTAAGGAGCTGTGGTTTTTGGATCCTCTTTGACTAACGGAAACATATTTAAATGTTTGGGAAAACACATTATAGTGATACAGGGTGTATTATATTATAAATTAACACCCACTATTTTATTTCTTTAATTTCAATAAACCTTGTGAAACTAAGGGATACTCTTAGGTTTCCTTTGAAAACCATGGGATACTCTGATTTATTGTCCTATTTTGATATCAGATTCATATCATCTAGATATTTGATTGAGGTAGTTATTAAGAAATCATCTTGTAGTAGTTGGTATAGATGGATTTGGTAATGGTTCTAGACATAATTCCATATAGGAAATTTCTATAATTCTCTTATATCACCTTTAATAATATTCTTGGTTGATTTGTTGTGTTGACTTACAAAGGTTCCCCCTATATATTTTTATACTTATATTTTCATGGTTATTATTTTATTATTTATATTTATGAATTTCTTAATATAATAATGGTTTGTTCTTATATTATTTAAGTTGTAGTTTGATGGGTGGTTTTCAACAATTCAAATGTTGGTGGGGAGTGATTGACGAATTGTACTTCTTTAGTTATGGGATTGGTAAGTTTTTTTCTCTTACCATTTTCCTTGAGATTTAATTGAGTGAAGAATCTTCATATTATATTTTTTTCTTGAGGCGAGGGAGTGCTAAAATAGAGGAATATATGAATAAAAGATATCTCACTAAGGTTATTATGGTTGATGTAAATGGATTGTGATTGGTGACAGGGTATTATGTGAGGAGGTGTTGAATTTTTATCACTTTATATAGATATTATAATTATTAATGTTTTGATATGGTTAGTGTGATTTCTCTTAAAATAAAAAAAAATTGGATTTTTTATTGGGATAAACTAATATGTAAAGAGTTTGGGAAGTGAAGTGGTTGTAGAATTTTTCATGTTGTTTTCCTTGTTTCTTATATTGTAGAGACTTAGTTTATGTGTTTGGGGGTGTTGTACAGCCACTAGAAAGAAAAGGGGACTATGATGGAAAGGTTTTCATTCCATAATAAGGAATAAAAGTGTATAAGACTTTATGGAGAATATTTTAATAAGTGAATAAGGTTTTTTTTCATTTTTATTTTGATATATATAATCCTTGTCATGGGAAAAATAATATGGTAATAGGTTTTTATTATGTTATTTTATAATTTATTTTATTCTGAAGGTAAGGGTTAATATATAATAATTGTGACATTCTATTATTGAGTATGTTATTGTTTTATGATTCTATGAAAGTGGTTTTGTACTGATATGGAAATTATTGAATAAATTTTTTTTATGGATATATAAAAGAGGTGTGTAGTGTCTATGTTAAGGCGGTGGTGTTGTGAAATGTGTAATTGCGTGGTGATATGATTTTGTTCAGTTTATTCAGTTTTGTATTAGTAGGGTAATGTGGAAGTATGAAAAGATGTGGAAATGTTATGGAAGGGGTCATGTTTCATTATTAATGCATTGGTGGAATAAAAGGCATATAACATTATCCTTTTAACATCTATTATTTATGAACTGACATTAAAAACATTATGGTTGACTTTTGATGTCGATTTCATCGAAAAACAACATTAAAAGTCTACTTTAACCTATGTTTCTTTAGGAACCAGTGTTAAAAGTATATATTTAAGGTATATTCCTAAACAAATCATTGTTAAAAACTTAAAAAAACAATCCCTAAAATATACTTTCATATTTTCATATCACACCACCAACCAACACTATGAAATTTACTTTCCATCTTATAAATTTATAATGTTACCTATATTTCTTTCATTCTCCCTTCAAACATTTACATTACCCTTCATTCTTGATATATTCCCTCTTTAAATTTTTTACATTTTCTATTCGTCGATTCCCAATCATGCTTGAATATGTTCAAATATTTCTTTTTATGTCAAAGGAAGTAATGGAAGAGATAGGTTTTTAAATATAAATGTTGTCAATGATATTAGTATGTAGTTTTACTATGAATATCAATGATCGGAAATTTTTATTGGATCAATTATTTCTTATAAGAGGTAAAATATATTTTATTTTCCATTATGTTATAATATAATTTAATTTTCATTCATTGTTTATAAAAATTTATGATTACAATCATGATATCATGGATTTTCATGATTTGTTTCAACCATATAATGTAAAACTATTTTGTTCTACATCTATTATCAAACCATGATTTTTTTTCATTATTTATTCAAAATATCTCCTCATTGATTCTATGTTATAATAGTTTTATTTTAAAATAAATTATAATTTTCACATAAGTTATGTGAATAAATGATGTGAAAAGTATGTTTCAAAAAAATCTAAACTTATAAATAATTTTTATTATTGGGATTAAATTACTGACATTAAAATTATATTTAAAATCTAACATTCAAGGATTTTTTCTCTAAAACCAACGTTAAAATTTAAAATTAATCGATGATAAAGGACATTTTTCTTCTAGTGATAAAGTGAAAATGTGATTAAGTGGTTATGAGTGATTCAATGGATGTATTTTAATAAGAGGGTTTAGTATTGTTGTTTTATTGTTGTTTTGTTCTCACATTCTAGTTCAGTTAATGAGGAGTTTTACTACCATATATCAATATCCAATAGTGAGTAGAAGTGACTTATAAACTAATAGGTAAGAGTAATGTTGATTTTCTGGGGCCTTTTCACTTTTATTATTATTAATAGTGGTTTTGATGATGTATTTCATTTTTTGTTACTTGACCTTGGTATATTATATTTCTAATCTATTAGTTTATAATTTTATTGAGGTTTATTATTGATTAGTTTAGAGTTATTTTTTTAGAGATTTATTTTTTGGGGTTTTCAATATTTTATTTATGGTTGATATGGTTGAGGCATTATCATGGGTTTTATTAACGGTGTAGTGCTTAAGGATTGGTATATAATTTTTTTTGTGGAGGAATTAGGTTGAATACTGTAGCGAATTAAGCGGGTTGTGGATAATGGAAATTAATGTTTATTAGAATGACATATTTAATCTCGATTTATTTTATACCATTGGTTAATTTCACACACATATAAACTTATATTTGTTTTACATGGATATTGATTTGTCTAGAATATGATCCTAGTAAGTACTCATAAGTTCACCAAAAAAAGAAATAAAAATTGGTGATCACCAAGGATGAAGATTTTTTAGATGATAATACTGGGGTTGTTCGGGTGCTGGATGAAAAGGTAATGGTAAATGAAAATGAAGAATTCTTTATACTTGTTGAGACTTTAGTGCGGTCTAAGGATGGGTGACTTCCTGGAAATATTTTTTATAATGTCAAAAAAATATTGAAACAAGTAGTCAAAATAACAAGTATTCACATTTTAATACATGTAAATGCATTCAGTGAAGTGGTAATTACTTATAGAATTTATCTATAATGAGTCATATGAAGATATGGAACCTTCTGTAAAGATGTTGTTCCATGTGTAGAAAAATATTAAAAAGAGTATAAAATAAATAATAAATGGAAAATAAAAAAATTTAAATTATTAAAAACTATAAAAATTAAAAAAATAAAAAAAATATTAAAAATAATAATAATTTAAAAAATATTATTTGAAAAATATTTAAATAAAGAAACATCGTTGTTCCTTTAAAATAGATTTAAACCATTATGAAAATGTTTCCACTAAATGAATCGCGATAGTTTTAAAAATACTATAGAAGTTTTTTATGCTCTTAGAAATCATTTTGAATCATTTTCGTTTTTCTTATAGTGACATAGAAGAGGAAACAAACAAATTGCCTACAATAAAGGTTTTGTGGGGGAAATATAGATATTGTAAAGGATATTATTTTTCTCAAGGTTCAATGGTGATGGGGCTAAACAAAAAAAAATTATATACCCAAAATTTTTCCCTAGTAATGTTAGTAGCTTATGAATAATTTGGTTATTTCTTTGTCTATGATTTCTTAAATTATTTTGGATTTGTAAAAATTAACCACACGTTAATCTGACACACGATGTGAACATTATGACTTGAAGTGTATGTTTTCAATTTAAGAGTGTTATTTTATAAATTTAATGTTTCATACATGTTTTTAATTTATTTCTTCATTGTAAGACTAAAAAAAGTGTTGTTTTTTATACTGGTGGACTCTTTTTCTCGAGATGGGGTGGTTTGAGTTTGTTTCGGTCATACTAGAACTGTTTATTAGTGAGTGTTATACTAAAATTTCATTTAGTATTCAGTTTCTAAAAACCCCATGATAGGATCTTTCACATTAAATTTATAATTAATTTATTTAGATTTGAGGAAACTAAATACCTTTTCTTATGATCCTTTCTTCGAGGATGTTATTGATCTTTTAAAAGAACCTTTTCAGATTTCCTTTGTTTCAATGTAAGGATCCAAGGATAGAATCCCACTGGTGGTGATCCACATGTCCCTCTTTTATATTTAATCAATTCCAATTGATTTCTATGTTCTAGCATTGTGAATCAACAGTCTTATATCATTTTTTTCATCACTCGTTCATTGATATTAAAGGAATATCTCTTCCATTTATCATTTTTAAGAGGGGAGATAAAAGGAATTCGAGAGATAATTCATTGTGCACAACAATTCTGTATATCTTGATTCCCCTACAAAATAGAAAAAATCATTTATTTATAGAAATCGGGTTTTGGTTAAAAATATTATTTAATTATGTATTGGCCCTTATATAATATAATAACCATCATAAAACCCCATGTCATAAAATAATAATATTATTATTATTATTTTACAATGTGGACTAACTTGTGAAATGATGAATATTATTTATCAGCTTGAAAATAAATACCCATCACTAGATGAGGTCTTGGTTCATTTGAACTTCTTAGTATTTATTGAATTCCCAAATAAAATTATTTTATTTTCTTAAATAAAATTCTATTCACAAACCAGTAAATAAATATTTATTAAATATTCAATAAATTAAATAAATATATTTTATTCCCAATCGAGTGACTAAATTTTAATTTAATTTATGTGATCAATAGTACTTGAATAAAATTATTCCTCGATATTGAGAATAATATGTATTCCATTAATTAAATTCAAATATAATTTAATCGACATCAATGGAAACACTTAGTTTGTTCCCCTTTAGGATTATTCCTCATTAGCATTAGGCTGTTATACCTGAAGTCCAAGATTACTATTATTAAGGGGTCAATGTACCCATGATAAATAACTTAATATCACAATGATGATAATCACATATGAATGATCACTGTGTAGTATAATATTTTTTTCTCAATATGTCATCAATGTGGTTTCACATTGGTGTCATCAACCTATTTTCTCGATGCATCTTTCTTTGAAAATTTGGTAAAATCATTTTTACACCATGAAAATGAAATTTAGAAAATAATTATATTTCAATTAAAGGTCTGAGATATCAACTTCCATAAATATGGATGGTGAAAATCCTTCCTCGAATTATCCATTAATAACATTTCATTCGTGAAACACCCAACATACCCTAACTCACCGAGAACATATGTTGTCATCATTTTTGCCATAAAATATAAGTGCATGAGTCATAACATGCATTAATAATATTCTTAAATTATAAGCCCCATTACACATGCTTTAATATAGGAATATCTGATGAAAACAAAACAAGTGGAATTCATACTAGTAGGTCTGTTCTCATAACCTCTCGTCTTGGAGATTAGTAAGTGTGAACTTCATGAGATGAAGTGCGATCCTCTTGTGAGTGATTTAACATGATAGTCTATATAAAATTTTCCCCATAATAGTATGTAATCGAACTATTGAAAAATATTTTAAGAATGTTGTCATGGAAATTCAAGGTTTTCATTATAGTGAATAACTTTTATGACCTTGTTAATGTGAAAAATACCCTATGACATTACCATATCAATGTTATATAGAAGAATAATCAATATATGGTAAGATATTAATATTGACTTCTTTGAATATACATGAAATCTAAATTATAAAGTAGTTGGATATATGGCACCAAATCCAAAAAACTTCCACTCACAATAGAGACAACTTCTAATGACTAGTTAGTTCTCACATGTAAAAACATGCTTCCATATAGTATGGCTACAGCAGCTAGAACTGTCAATTTTTCTAGGATAGGGTCGGAAAATCCACATGTATTTCCACTAAATAAGATTATAAAAACATTAATATATTTATAAAATCCCTCATTTAGTGATATAACCAATTATCTACCTCTTATTACCATGTATGAATCATAACAACCTGAATAAATCTATAGTCAAAGATTATCATAAAATGTGTTTTCATGGATTTTTCTTCGAGTACCTTTTCTACTAAATCATATAGTAGTAAGGTGCATTTTCCTTATTCTCATGATACATGGGGTTATACCCTTTTATGAAAATATATACCTTCTAAATTTGACATTTTGGTATAGAGGATATAGAACTCATCCATTCCCACTAATTATCATGTCAAGCTCAAGGGAATCCGTCTTGTTTTAAAGTATAAATTTTATAGGAACTCACATAAATAATCAGTCTCTCATCTATTTTTTTAAGGTGACGGGGCTACCAATGTGTGGTGAAAATTCCAAGATTTTTATAGTATCTCCTACCTCAAATGGATCGTTGATAACCCCCTCCGTCATTGGTTTAATGAATTCATTGATGAATACCCAGAAAGAAAGGAGAGGGTTCACATTCTATTGGATGGTTGTTGGTTTTTATGGGAGTCTAAGAATAAGACCTATTGTAATGGGTTCACTACTTCATGTAGGTATTTGGTTTCCAGAAAATGTTTTCTGGTGGTTGAACTAATTCCCCTTCTTAAAATATGGGATTCAACTCCTTCACTTAGGAGACTCGTGCAAGTATGTGTGGCTTCTTCCAGTAGACAGGGTGCATCTTCCTCGGGTCATTGGATCTATTAGATCCTTCCCTCCATTGGTTTCAAGATTATTGATGATGGTTCATGTTGTGATGGTTATACGTATGGAGGTGGTCTTGTTTTTTATCCCAGTGGATTAGTAATTTTTACCTTTAGTTCATCATACGGTCTTGGTGATTCTATAATTGTGGAGGTTTATGTCATGCAAGATGGGTGATAGATGTGTAGTAATAACAATATCATCTTATCATTTGTGGAGACAGACTATGTGGTCATTATCCATTATCTGTAGGGGAAGATCACAGTGCCTTGGTCGATTATTTATCACATTTGTAGATGCAAGACACCTATTCTGTTTCATACATATCATTATAGAAATCACGAATCCTAATTTTTGGCTTCATAGGTTATCCTCAGAGTTATTGTATTTGTTTTACTAGTTTTATATCTCTTCTACTTGGATGAATTCCCATTCTGAGGATTTATTCCATTGGGATTCACTATTTTATATGCCCTTAATATATTTTCCATGTGTTCCCTTTCATTAATAAAAATTTTAATTTGATGTTTTTTTAAAACCCAAAATCAGAATAGGAAATTTCTAAACTTCTTTTTAATCCATATCAGAAGCCAAAACAAACATAAATATTATGGATATAGAAACCACTGGTTGTAATTATTTTTTTTTCATATTACTATATCCTTATTACTTATACTAGATCAAATTGAACTAAATAAATATAAGTGTTCAGTTACCTTAAATACTAGTATTATCACCGCTCCAAACACCATAAACTCATCCAGTTTTACTTTTTAATGTAATTTCAGATAGTTCTAACATCAAGTCTATATAATTATATTGTATTTTTTTGATATTAACCTATTATGATTTATGCATTAGTAATATAAAATTTCAATACATATTGTGACACATGAGATGAATTCCTAGCACTTATGGTTATGAAATTATTTTAGTATCCATATTCTTTTCCATTTTGCATGCATATTCTAAATTAAGGATTGTATGCCAACAAAAATTCAATATTGGATTTTTTTTAACTATTATTTTTAGATTATTTTTTAATATATATACTATGATTAAATTAAGAAAACATGTGGATCTATCTTGTATATCTTGTTCCCTAGAACATGGTTGCTACTTCAAGTCAAACATCAAGAAGTTTTCATTCCATAGTATTAACAAACTGGTAAGACACAACATTTATTTTCCATATGTTATCAACATATCTAACATAGAAATATAGAGTCCTCCCATTAACTGGATAGATACACATTCCAATCATTCATATCCAAACAAATATTCTATGATCATTATGCATGATTTATTCATAGACAACTTTATGTAATCTATATATCTTATTCGATTTTATTAATGTCATCAACCCTTTTAGTTATTTCTACAATACATATACAAAAGGATCTCCTTTTGATTTCATCATATAGATATCTTCCATAAGTATTTCTTTAAGTGATGTGGAATTGACAATCAATAGCCTCATATGATGATCATAGAAGTATGCTTTAGCATGTTTAATTCAAGAATGATTTTACTCATGATGAGAGGTGAATAAGTTTTTTCATATACTAAACTTTTGATAATCAATAATGATTTATTAGTATTGTCTTATACGATCTATTTCCATATTCTCTTGAATACTCACCATCAGTATCATGTAGTATAAAAAATAAAAATAAAAAGTCTCAAATCTTAATACGTGGAGTCCATTACTTGAATTTATATTATCTTATCAACATTATCATATTACCATTTACTTCCTCTTTATATGAACTGTTACTCTAAAATAATAATGTGTGTCTCACCCACCACGGTGAATATAAACCACCATTTTGGTTATGAATTCCAATACAATATGTATGTCTAGAACTACTCCTCCTACTAGGCTCATTGGAGTCCAGTATTTCTATACTGACTCATGTGCATCTAGGGCCTTAAATCATAGAATTTAAGTCTTCTCCCACAATATTTAATGATATAGCTTTCCTTTATATAAATATAGTCAATATTGAAAAGATGTTAATATCCTTATTAGATTTAGGGTCATTAACTCGGATGAACCTAAGTGTTTTGATGTTTGTTTTTATTTAAGGCCATCTTTTAACAAATAGTTTTCAACAAACACTTATTGTTGGGATATAATTGATTCTTATCATACCACATTTTGATATGATATTGATTAGATAATATATTTTTCATATGGTTAGTGGATGAACAAATATTTACAAAAAAAAAATTTGGAAATGGTTAATGGAAAATTTTCAATAAATATAATACTCATCATTTATCTTCCTTTTACTACCATCATAACATTGATGTATAAAAGGAATGTGAGTTAGGGATAAAATTTACTCTACATATATGATCAATGATTACTTGGTTAAGATATACTATGATAATCCATCTCAAATATTTATTTTACCAAGTGCACTCATTTACTTCACTGAGCATTTCTGAAAATTCTAATAAAGTATATAATGTTACATTTATCTTTATAAATGTTCACATGGCTATGTTAACATAACTCTAAAATTTTTATGATTTACCTTTTTTTAAAAGGATTATTTATCTAAAATATAATAATTATTTTGTCTATATATCCAGTATCCTAGATCAATTGAGAAAAAATAATTTTATGGAAATAAAAAGGTCAACTACTTTTAGTTTCTTTTGAAACAAAATTATATTTCCATAATTGGGTAAGAGTTTTATATTTTATATTCATCATTTATTGCAATGGATATTTGTCATTAAATAGTTACTTAACTATTAGTTTAGTATTAAATTTTAATAACAATATTGATTTCAAACATGAATAATGCCTAATTGTGTCTTATTGGAAATTGAGATAAATGTTTTAGTAACATGTATTAAAAGAATGAATAAATCCATTTATTAATTATAAATAGTGATCTCCCCTTGGATAACATAGGTATCACCCCATATCAAATCCATTTGAGTTCAATCTATAATCATTTTATTCTTATTCTTTAACTATCTTCAAATTCATGAATATTGTAAGAATATTTTTATTTAATTCATAAGTGTTCAATAGAAACATTGATGAATATACCTGAAGTAAATACAATTGCTTTCTTCTTCAATTCATTGCAGTTTATTGTCCTATATCCCAGGTTTCCACAAAAGAAAAAAATAACCTCATGTTCATTATTCTTCCCTTGAATATTTTGTCTCTTTGAGGGAAACCATAAAGGTTCTTTTGGATTTATACTAGCCATTGGATCTTCAGTTTTGTATTTCAAACATTTCACCATAAGGGGTGGTAAATAGGTTTCAACCAGTCCTTATCGGCTTGGTGAATTATTGAAAAGATTTTTCTAAGTGACTTATCCTTTTCATTTATCAAGGCCTAGAAAAATAAGGATAACCTTGGTGGTAATTATGATAAGATGATATTAATGGATAATTTATTATCCAATTAGAATCCCAATTTTCCTAAATGATCAATATATCCTATCATTTTGAAAGTATAATCAGTAGTTATATTTCCTTCTTCTATTTTAAAATGATATAGTGAATTGAAAATCTTATTTATTTCAAACATTTCCTTAAATTTCTCAACAGAATGAATATGTGATATTATGGTGTGAGAATTAACGTCCTTATGTTGTATCATCAACTCTTCAGACATAGTTTTATAGAATAATATAACATACATAGGAAGCATCCTCAATATATATTTGGTAGGCATCCTTATTACCTTTTATCACCTGATGGGGGGCATAATAAGAATAGGGGATTCCAACACATAAAACAATTTTTCTAATAATAATTGTTCACATAAACAATTATAACATATCCAGAAATTTTTATTTGTAAGAACATACCCTAACATAAGGAGTGACTATACTGATTTTTTGGTTTTTCTTTCCATTTTATCTACAATAATTAAAATAGGTGATTATTACTTCACTTGATTAAAAATTATTATAGATATACTAATAAAATTAATTATATTAAGTATCCCACTATTTTATAAAGTCTTAATAGCCCTCTCCATTAAACTTGTAATTTCTATTTTCTAGGACATTCTATTACTAAGGATCCAAATACCCCTTTACATAACCCCAACGATGGTTGGTAAATCTACTTGAAGGTATTTAGATAAGAAGTTCTTTTTAAACTATGGGATTACAAATCCTTGATCTATTGAGTGGACTCCCTGATCTTAAAATATTGACATAGATTTCATCAACCCCTACATCCAAGTTACATCAAGTCTAGTGAGGGATAATTATCTTTATGTAATATAGTTAATTCAATCTAAAACCTCCATAAGAACTCCACGTTAAAAATAAATGTCCCAAAAATGGTTTTTCAAACACTTAGTTATATGTATTTCATTCCTAATCAAGTAATTTAAGTCCATGTATGAATTAATATTAATTTGATGTATTTTAATTTGATATGAACAAATCTTATTTTGTTCTATCCTTTATAAAGCTTTTTAATATTAAGTGGGTTTTAATTAATTAATTAACCGTATTGGATAAAAAATTTATGCATAATCTATTTATTTAAATTCCATATTTTCTCATTAATTTATTTATTAATGTGACTAAAGTATTGAATCCATATAATAAATAATGCATAAGATAGAAATTTATAAATAATAACTGACCAGATCATGATCTTATCTAATAGTTGATTTATTGAGAAGACAATAAATCAATATTTATCCAAGGGGAATAACTCCTTTTTCTAGTCATGGAATGAGTTGTATCATTCCACATGTCTATCTGTGTGTCACCTAATTTGGAATCATAATGGTTTCATCTTTAAATACCTCTATTCTCCTAAGTATACTCTATTAATTACAAGTATTTATTAAGAACACATGGGTGATGGGAACCAAAAGGTTAGTTAAAGGGGATTGCATAAATAACATTGGACATGCATGTCCTACAAAATAATTGAGGTAGGTATAACTCACATGCCATCAATTTAATTAAATAATTATTAATTTTAAACCCATTCAATAAACCAATTTAAATAAATTTTATAACATGCATTGCTCTTGGTAAAGCTCATGATCGATCAAATATGCAACGAATACACCAAAATAACTGGCTAGCATTAATTTATTATTCATTATTTATTATTGAGATAAATTCAGTTAAATTAATTATTTAATAAATAAATTAATTAATTCACTTTTATCTTAAGGACCATATAAATTCTCTTGGATATAACCATCATAAAGGAATTAATGAAAAATAAATTGAAGAACAAATAGTTTCAGGTTTATTACAGTAAATTAATTGAGAATTTAAAATTCTTTAAATCCCATATTGAATTTTCCAACACATAAAAGTGCCAATTAATGAAATAAGGTTTTAATTATTCAATTTTTAATTTAATTTAATTTTAAATTCTTCAATTAATTGGGAGACTACCCGACATGTAATATCCAACTGAACACCTTGTACCTCGATTTTTTTGTATCTAGGTTACATGCTTAGGGCTTCGTCATATTGACTCAGCAAGACTACATGACATGTACATGCCAACTACATGTCATGTATCCACTTTCTGTGTACCTAATATACTCATTTGGGACTTTGTTGTGTATCTTGGTGGAATCACATAGTGTGTAAAAGACAGCTACAAGTTATGTGTCCCTTAAACTATGTGTCTGTTGTTCTCAACAAATGGATCGATGTGTGTTTAAGATGTGGGAAATGATTAACTAAACTATGTGTACAATTTATACACATCATGTATATCATTAATACTCTAGGTTATCAATTTCATGTGGTTTTACCATGTTTAATGACCACACATATTACACCATTTATTCCATTAACCTCTGCATAATACATGGCATGTAGGTTGTATACATGCCATATAATATGACATACTTTGTTCCAGGTTGGTCGTTCAACATTCGGCATAAACCATGTGTAATAACTAAGTGGCATGTCATGTATCCTACGCCATGGCCAGGTGCAGTTTATTACGGTACATGGTGTGTACTCTAGCTACACATCGTGTAACCCTATCTTACCGGCCAAAAATTTGGTAGTTCTCTATGGCATATTCGATAACTCTTCATCTCTTCTTACATATTTAAGAAAATGAAATAATGAAAAAACATGATTAATATGTCGATTACATGTTAATTCAAAAAGGATTAAATAATGAAAAAATATGAAATGAAAATTCAACCACCATTGTGTATGGATTAACAATAAAATAAATTATTATGAATTAAAATATTACTACTCGGATACCACTTTTTGGTTCTAAGCACAGTGGAAGTATTATTTGGGGGACGTTATATTGAAATTTATTTTAATATTTGGTTGCCTGAAACCCTGAGTAAGGATATTTCATATTAAATTTATAATTAATTAATTTAGATATAGGGAAAAAATAAATTTTCTTAGGATCCATTATTTGATGATATTTTTGATCTTCTAAAAGGCTCATTTTTTATTGACTTAATTGTGATTTTAGGATCCAAGGGTATAATACCTCAAATAGTTATCCATATATGCTCCTTTGAACTATGAGAAACACCAATTGATTTCTGGGTGCTAGCGCAGTGTTTCAATTTTCTTTCATCACTCATATTGATCTCTCATCCTTCGATCTTGAAGGAATCACTATTCTATTTCACATTATTGAGAGGGACATAGAAAATGAATTCAAGAGATAATTTGTTGTGCAAAATAATTCTCTATATCTTAATTCCCCTACATAATAGACAAAATAATGTATTTTTGGAGAAAGGGTTTAGGTTAAAACATTATTTAATTGTGTACTGACCCTTAAATAATACAATAACCATTATAAAAACATATTCCATAAAATAATAATATTATTATTATTATTATTTTACAGTGTGGGATAACTTGCGTAGTGATTAATATTATTTACCGGCATGAAAATAAATTTTCATTGTCAGACATAGTCTTAGTATGTTTAAAATCCTCGGTATTTATTGAATACCCAAATAACATTATTTTATTCTCTTAAATAATTTTTTTATTCAAAAACCAAAAAATAAATCTTTTTAAATATTAAATAAATTAAATATATATTTTTCATTTAAAATATGGTGGATAATTATTTATTTAATTTATGTAATCAATAGAACTTGATTAAAATTATTCTCCACTCTTCAGAAAAATATTTATTCCATTAATTAAATTTAAATAGAATTTAATCAAGAACAATGAAAACACTTAGTGTATAACACTCTAGGATTATTTCTCATTGGAATTAGGTGAGTATTCCTAAAGTCCAAGATTTATTTTAAGTAATAGGTTAAAGAACCCACGAGAATGAACTTAATGTTTCAAATATGAAAAACTTATATCAATACTCACTATGTAATATAATCTATTTTCATCAATATCTCTTCAAGAAGGTTTCATATATGAGTAATCAACATATTTTCCCAATATTTCTTTCTTTTAACATATGAAATAAACGTCGTTACACTATGGCCATGGAATTGATGTAACAATTATATTTAAATCAAAGGGCCAAGATATCAAATTCTATAAATATGGAAGGAAAAATCCTTCCTCTATTTATCCATTAATAATATGTCATTCATGATGCTCCCAACATACCCTAACTCATCGTGATGATATGTCATCATGGTTTTCATCAGAAAATCTAAGTGTGTGAGTCATGGGATATATTAATGATAATATTAAAATCTATTGATAGTTAAACACACTTGTATATAGGAATATCTGACGATAGTAAAACATTTTGAATTCCTACTAGTGGGTCTGTTCTCATAACCTCCCATCTGGTAGATTACTAAGTGTGAACTTCATGGGATGAAGTCTCATTCGCATGATTTCTCACACCTTATAATTTTTATAATATGTTCGCAATCATTTTATTATCTAACCATTGAACTATATTTTAAGAATATTTTCATAGAACTTCAAGTTTCTCATCATAAAGAAGAACTTTTAGGACCTTAACCAAGTGATAGATACCCTAGGAAATTATCACATTAATTTTATGAAAAAAGAACAATTAATATGTGATGAGATGTTAATATTCACTTCTTTGAATATACATGTAATCTAAAGTATAAAGTAGTTGGCTCTACAACACCAACTCCAACAGTTTTTTTGGTAAATGGTAGCATTATTGGGCTCTTTTGAGAGGGGGTTAGGGTCCAAAGACAATGGAATATTGATTTTTTTGAATATATAGATTTTTATGATATATTTTTGTGCACTGATGTAATTTTAAATATAATGTTTTAAATTTATGTAATATTCAGTTCTTTTCTTCTATTTGTGATGTCAAATTAATTTCAATTAAAATTTTCATTTTATGTTGTAGTGTGTTGTAATTTTATTCACACACTATTATATCATGGATTTTTTCATCACTATTTCTAGTGCTGATAAAATAGTGCTTCATCAGTGATAAAAATAGCACTGATTGAGGCCCCCCTTTATCGGTGATAAATTAGAACTAATAAAGGAGTCCCTTTATCAGTTTTCGTTTTAGCACTAATGAAGGGACCCTTTAACAGTTCTATTTTTAGCACTGATAAAAGACATTAGCTTTTAAATGTGCTTATAACATCAACACTTTTTTTCATTGATGATGGTTATTTCAAGAACTATTAAATCCCATATCTACATTAGTTATTATCACATAGAGGAGAGTAAAAATAAATTTAAATATGTAATAATATAAATATATATAAAAAATACATGATCTAGTAATATAAAGTATAAAAAATTTCTGATTTTAGGGAAAAAACTCCAACAATGTTATACTATAGAATTCCTTGGAGGGTGTGATATATTTAGTAGATTGTTTAGAGAGATTTTTATCCATAATTTGAGGCTTATATAGAGATTTATCTCATGTTTTTTAATTGGTTGATATGAATTGTATGAATTATGAGTCTCATGGTTTATGAAAGTTGAGAGTGGGGTGATCGTTGGGAGTTTGAGCATGACTCTGAGCTCTAGGATAGAGTAGTTTTAGGTGTCATGTATTGGTTAAATTAATCTATTAATGATTTAACAAGGTAGGACATTGTCAATATAAATTTCCTAAGTTTAAAAGTGCTTCTCTACCATTTTTTGTAGTTTTTTTGTCTTAGAGAGTTATGTGTGTATTAGGTTGATAACTTTTTTTTTCTTTCATGTGTAACCTCAAAGTGATTTCAAATTTTTAATTTAAATTAGTTTTGGGTTTAAAATTTTAGAATTCGAAAGTGTGCATTTATTTTATTCAAATTAATTTTAAAATTTAAGTGATTTTCAAATCATGCATAAATTTTTTTTAAAGAAAGTAGAGTAGTTTTCATGTTTTCTAAATCTTGTAAATAAATTTTTTAAAGGACCTTGTTCAGTTATGTTTGGTAATTTTTGATCTCCTACCATTATTTTCAAGATTCATTTGTTTCAATGGAAGGAATCGAGGTCATTTATGGATTAATTCAAGAGATACGGTGATTGGTGTTGTTTCATCTTTCTCCAATGTGATAGGTCCCTTTATGGTGAGACTATTTTTTGAGATGTATCTTTCATGGTTAATATATTTTTGGGTATGTTCTATTGAATATTGGATCAGTGTTTAGTTTTTGTTTTTATTTCTATTATTAGAGTGCGTTTTGTGTTATATTCCATTGAGAAAGGTTATCCCTTTGTAAAAAATAGTTTTTCTAGTGTGTGTTGGTTTTTTATAGGAGTTTTCTTCCATGGAATTTGTTTTAATGTATTTATTTTATTAGGAAATGTGTGATTCTCATGGATAAGAAATATTTGATAGATATCTAATATGCATACCTTGATTTTCCAATCCCTCTACATTGTGGTATTGAGGTTTTGAAGGTGGTGTAAGAGATATTAGAATTGGTTCAAAAATAAAGAAGTTAATGTTTATCATTCAGGGGAGAACATGCCATGTTATACCCTTAACCATACTCGTGGTTAGACTGTATTGATTGTGGTGGTGGTTACTATCATGGATAAGTGGTCATTTTTTAGGTTTAGAGGATTATGTTAGTTATGATAATTTTAGTGATGGTTTATGTCATGGTATGAGGTTATTAAATTGTAGACCTATTTTTAGTGGTCGTGGCCTAGGTTGAGATTTGGGTAAATCTCTTTCTTTCACAAGGAGGGTGGAAAAGCCTACTTTTGTTCTTGTAGTTGATTCTTTCATGGTCTAGTATACTTTGTGTCATAGTCTTGTAGTATGGATTTAAGAAGATTTAAAGGGAAAAATTATAGTAAGTAAGTATTGAACTATAGTTATCTAAGGTTAAAATGTAAGATTAAAGGACATTGATGTGGTCTATTTGGATACATTATGATGGTGGTCAAATCTAATTTTGAAGATAAAAAAAAGAAACATGATTTGTGTAAGTGATTTTTTAAGGAGTTTTGGTTTGTAGATCTTCTTGGCTAACTCAAACATGTCCTGGTTCTTGGGAAAACAGATTGTGGAGATTCAGAGTCTATCCTATTATAAATTCACACCCACTCTTTGATTTATTTACATTCTATCTACCTTTTGTGACCTAAGGAGACTCTTTAGTGTCCTTTGACAACACTAGGATACACTGAATGGTTATCTGAATTTGATATCGGATTCATATGTTCTAGATATTTGATTGAGGCGGTTCTTAAGAAAGAATCGTGTGGTAGTAGATTTAAAGGAAATTGTTAATGGATCCACACATTAGTTCGATGTAGGCGATTTCTAAACATCTCTTATATCACCTTAAATAATTTTCTTGGGTTAATTATTGTGTTTTCTTCCAAAATAAACCCAATATATTCTTTATACATTGGTTTTATGGTTATTATTTTATTATTTCAATCAATTATTTTATTTTTAGAATCATGTCTTGTTCTTATATTATTAGTGTATTAGTTGGATGGCTGGTAGTCAACAGTTCGAGAGTTGATGGGGATTTATTGATGAATGGTTGGTGCTTCTTCTATAGTTAATGGATTTGGAATTATTCTTCTCTTATCATTTTCCTTGAGATTGAATTGAGTAAGGGATGTTCATATTGTATTTTATTATTGAGGTAAGTGATTGGTGAAATAAAGGAAAATATAGATGCAAAGTGTCTTGCTAAAGTAATTTGGGTTGTTGTTGAGGGATTGTTCATGGTGATGAGGTATTATGTGAATAGGTTTTTTATTTTTCTTAATTTATATGGATATTTATGTTATTTATTTGTTGATATGGGTAGTGTCAGGTATCTATAAATAACGAAATTAAATTCAGAGTTTGTGTTGGGATAAACTAAAAGGTAAAGAGTTTTGGAAGTGAAGTGGTTATATCATGTGTCAACCTATTTTCCTTGTTTCTTATGTTATGGAGCCCATGTTTATGTGTTTGGGGTGTTGTATAGCCACTGTAAAGGAATGAGGGTTTTGATATAAATTTGTGTATTCAATAATGTGGAATTGAAGTTCATGAGAATCGATGGAGAAGAGTTTGATAAGTTAACAGGTTTTTTCTTCATTATTATTTTTATATATAGAATACTTTTCATCGGGAAAATAATGTGGTAATATATTTCTATTGTGTTATTTTATTATTTCTTTGATTGTGAAGGTGAGGGTTATTATGTAATTTTTGTTTCACTATATTATTGTGTGTTTTATTAGTTTATGGTGTTGTGGAAGTGGTTTTTCGATGATAGGAAAATCCTTGAAGAAAAAGTGTGCACTACTATAGATCGTATGATATTCAGTACTGGATTTTATTAGTGCTAAACAAAAAAAACATTGATAAAGGAAGAATTTTAATCAGCACTAACAGAAAACATTGATAAGTGGAACTTCAATTAGTGCTAAAAATACTGATAAAAGGGTATCCTTTTTCAACAATATTTTTAGTGCAAATAAATGTTCTGCTTTAGGAGCACATTTTTAGAGCTATTAAAATATCCACCTTTAATAGTGTGAAAAATGAGCTATTAAAGGTCACAGTGAATAATTTAATTTATATATATATATATATATATATATTAAACTAAGATTTATATTATAATAAATACAATTGCGTAAATATAATATATAAATATTATTTATATAACTTTTAATAAAAAATTGTTTTTAACAATATTTTCATTGTTTTATATATAATTAATTATCAAATTTATATTAGTCAAAAAAATGTTTAATAGTATATTTATATACATAATTTAAAAAATGTGTATATAATTAATATAAATATGTTATATTAATATTTTATTTAAAATATATATATAATTATATAAATGAATATATTTATTTAAATATATGATTTATTTTTGAATTTATATATTTCTATTCATATTAATAAATTTAAAATATAGGTACATGTCTCTATATGTGTATGTATGCATGTGTATATATGTGGATGCTTGTGTATGTATATATGTGCACATGTATGTATGTATTATATGTGTATGCATGTGTTGTGTTGTGTGTATGTTATGGATGTATGTGTTTGTGTATGTGGATGTACATGCATGTGTATGTGCATGTGTATGTTAATGTGCATGTGTATGTGTATGTGTATGTGTACGTGTATGTGTATGTGTATGTGTATGTGTATGTGTATGTGTATGTGTATGTGTATGTGTATGTGTATGTGTATGTGTATGTGTATGTGTATGTGTATGTGTATGTGTATGTGTATGTGTATGTGTATGTGTATGTGTATGTGTATGTGTATGTGTATGTGTATGTGTATGTGTATGTGTATGTGTATGTGTATGTGTATGTGTATGTGTATGTGTATGGGTATGTGTATGTGTGTGGGTATGTGTATGTGTATGTGTATGTGTATGTGTATGTGTATGTGTATGTGTATGTGTATGTGTATGTGTATGTGTATGGGTATGCGTATGTTTATGTGTATTTGTATGTGTATGTGTATGTCTATGTCTATGTCTATGTGTATGTGTATGTGTATGTGTATGTGTATGTGTATGTGTATGTGTATGTGTATGTGTATGTGTATGTGTATTTGTATGTGTATTTGTATGTGTATGTGTATGTGTATGTGTATGTGTATGTGTATGTGTATGTGTATGTGTATGTGTATGTGTATGTGTATGTGTATGTGTATGTGTATGTGTATGTGTATGTGTATGTGTATGTGTATGTGTATGTGTATGTGTATGTGTATGTGTATGTGTATGTGTATGTGTATGTGTATGTGTATGTGTATGTGTATGTGTATGTGTATGTGTATTTGTATGTGTATGTGTATGTGTATGAGTATGTGTATGTGTATGTGTATGAGTATGTGTATATGTATGTGTATGTGTATGTGTATGTGTATGTGTATGTGTATGTGTATGTGGATGTGTATGTGGATGTGGATGTGGATGTGTATCTGGATGTGTATGTGTATGTGTATGTGCATGTGCATGTGCATGTGAATGTGTATGTGTCTGTGTATGTGTATGTGTACGCGTATGTGTATGTGTATGTGTATGTGTATGTGTATGTGTATGTGTATGTGTATGTGTATGTGTATGTGTATGTGTATGTGTGTGTGTTTGGGTATGGGTATGGGTATGTCTATGTGTATGTATGTATATGACATGTGTGTATGTGTATGTATGTCTATTTATGTTTATATGGAATGTGTATGTTTATATATTATGTGTATGTAGGCATATGTATGAGTATATATGCACGCATATAGGTCGTATTGTATGTATAGGTGTGTGTATACATGTGTGTATGTGTAGATGTATGTGTATGTATATTCATGTATGTGTACATATGCGTGTGTGTATGTATGTGTATGTGTATGTGTAAGTGTATGTGTATGTGTATGTGTATGCGTATGTGTATGTGTATGTGTATGTGTTTGTGTTTGTGTATGTGTATGTGTATGTGTATGTGTATGTGTATGTGTATGTGTATGTGTATTTGTATGTGTAAGTGAGTGTGTATGTGTATGTGTTTGTGTATGTGTATGTGTATGTGTATGTGTATGTGTATGTGTATTTGTATGTGTATGTGAGTGTGTATGTGTATGTGTTTGTGTATGTGTATGTGTATGTGTATGTGTTTGTCTACAAGTGTATCTATACATGTGTATGTGTATGTGTATGTATGTGTACATGTATGTTTATGCATATATACGTGTGTATGTTTATTTAGTATGTGTATGTATACATATATATATATATATATATATATATGGGTATGTATGTTCATGCACATGTATGTAATTTTATGTATGTGTATACATACGTGTTTGTGTACGTGTATGCATAGCAATGAGTATGTCTATGTGTATGTGAATGTGTATATGAATGTGTATGTGTATATGTGTATATGTGTATGTGTATGTGTATGTGTATGTGTATGTGTATGTGTATGTGTATGTGTATCTATAGGCATTTGTACATGTACGTTTATGCGTATGTATCTCTGTACGTGTATGTCTATTTATTTATTTAATATTATTTATTCAATTTTAAAAATTTTATAATTTTAGTATTTTCGGTTATTTATTCATTTTTAATATTCATTCATTTTTAATATATATATTTATACATTTAATTTTTTTGAAATATATACAATTTTGATATTAATTTATACATTTTAATATATTTATATATTTAATTAAATAATAATATTTTTAATTAATAATAATAAATTTGAAGGTTATTATTTAATTATATTTTTATATACGATCAATACACTACGTACATCAATAATTAGTATTAATAATATTTTTTATTTATTCATTTTTGTTTTTTGTTTTTGTTTTTAATTCGTGCAATTAATGTTATGAATTAATTTTAAAAAATATTTTTAAATTTATTTAATTTTACTTATTTGTTTTTAATATTATTTAATTAAATATTAATTTTTTCATTTTTGATGTTTATTAATTTTTAATATTTTTTGAAATTATTCATTTTTAAAAATTTATGCATATTTATTTACTAAGTTTTAATATTTTCAATGGGTTTTGAATGTATATAATTAATATTTATTCATTTTTATTTTTTATGTTTTAATATTTTTAATATGTTTGAAATTTATATAATTGATTCCTATAAGACGGTCTCCAACCCTCACCATTTTGGCTTGAAACACCATTTTGGCATGAAAATAATCTCCAACGTTCACCATCCCCCACACTATTTTGGTATTTCTCTACAGTGCAACACCAAATTTGGGGTTTCACTATAATAATGCCATTTTTCTTTTTTTATTCTTTAATATTGTTATTAATTATACACAAACTTTTATATATTATTATGTTTATTTATTTGTTATATTTAACCATTCAATTTATAATGTTTATTTTAATACATAACTTTTGTTTACCATTACATAACATTAGTTTGCCCTTAAATAACTTTTTTTACCCTTACTTAATTTCTTTTTACCCTTACATGACTTTAGTTTACTCTTGCATAAATCTGTTTCACCCTTACTTAACTTTTTTACCCTTACACAACTTTGGTTTACCCTTACATAACTTTATTTTAGTCTTACTTAACTTATGTTTACCCTTACCAAACCTACACAAGTGTATGTTTACCCTTACATAACTTTGTTTTACCCTTATTTAACTTATGTTTACCACTACATAACTTTAGTTCACCCTTATATAATTGAGTTTTACCCTTACTTAAAATTTGTTTACAATTACTTAACTTGTACAAGTTTTTATTTACCCTTACATAACTTTACTTTACCCTTACATAACTACTCTTTACACTTACATTAATTTAGTTTACCCTTACATAACTTATCCTTACATAACTTCTATTTACCCTTACATGACTTTATTTCACCCTTACATTACTTTGGTTTACCCTTACTTTACTTTTTTATCCATACATAAATTGTACATGTTTTTGTTTACTCTTACTTAACATTATTTTACCCTTACATAACATCTCTTTAACCTTAAATAATGTTAGTTTACCTTTACATTGATTTTTTTACCTTTACTTAACATATGTTTACCCTTACATAGCTTTAGTTCACCCTTAACTCTTTTTTATCTTTACTTAACATCTGTTTACCCTTACATATTTTCTTTTTCCTTTTTGTAATTTTATGCATTTTTAATTGAATATCATTTTAAAAAAATGTGTCATTTTATTTAATTTTAAATTATTAAAAATTGATATCATGTTTAGTTTAATTTAATCATTAATTATTTATGTAGTTATCTATGTTATTAAAATTAAGACAATTGGGACTTCTATATGTTTTATTAATGAAATTGAGGATGTTCGGTTTGGACATTTTGCACGGATGTTGGTGGAGATTGACCTCATCTCCAACATGATTGATAAGGTAACTCTTCCCCTCCCACTGATAATATCCAAATTGATGTTGAGTATGAAAGAAAGCATATTTTCTATAATGACTATATGGTTGTTGGGCACTCTTTGGAGTTATGTCAGAGGAAGGCCTCCTGTGAGAGTTGTGGGATGAAGGGTCATCCAGCTAATCTCTATCGAAGGAAGTCAAAGATGAAGGATATGGCTATGTCAAAACACATTTCTCGTGATGAAAATGTACCTATAAAACCATTACCCAATGAGGCTAATGTGTTGGTTTTTGAGAAATCCAATTATCGTGTACCTAATTTGAAAGGCACGAGGTTGTCAGTGGATGAGCCTCTAGTGAGAGCTAATAGTGGACCCTCTAATACTCGGGTATACTTTATAAATTAGGTTACATCAAACAATGGTCATGCTATTACTTCCACTGGATTGGTTGAAGATGGAATTTAGACTGGTGGTCTCACTATTACTGCTTCTCCTTGTGGGATTTCAACTAGTAACGGTGTTTCTAGTCTTGTTATTGATGGTGAGACAAATGAGATTTTCTCTACTTTGTTATCCAACCCGGGTGAGGTTGCATGGGTGGAGACTGGAAGTGGTTAGAATAAGAGAATTATTTCTACTGTATATCCTGTTGATATGGATTTTAGTGATGCTTTGAACTCCCAACATGTAAGGCAAGGTGAGAACTTGAAACTTTTACCTATGGTTGTGGATTTCCTAAAAGCTATACAAGACGCCTGGGATAATTCCAATTCATCAAAAATTGACAAATGGGAAAACATCTTGGATGATGAAAGTTATAAAGAACAACAGATGATTTTATTGGACATGGAAAGGGGAAGATGAGTGATATGGCTCCTCTAAAAAGGACACATAAATATTATTCCACTCTTCCAATAAATGTCTCTACCAATCCATCCTCCAAATCATCAAAGGACATGCCCACATCATAGCAGGAAAGGTCCAAGCTAGCAATGCTAAGGACTCTCAACCAGGCTCACTCCCAATCGGAATAGGAAATAGCTGATGATTTTGATTCTGGATATTGAAATAATCTTTCATTTTAGGATTATTAAACTAGTTTTCAAGATGAGGGTTTTTTAAGAACCTTGTTTCTACATAAAAGACTTTGGAATATTCTTGATGTTATTCCAGTGCAGCGCCTTCAGACGGCGTGCGATTTTGAGCCCCAGAGTGGCTGGAATTAAATTTTCAGTGCGTTCACACTGGGCACGCCAAATAAACGGTATAACTCCAAAATGGTAATTCGGATCCTAAATATGATAGTACGGATGGGTCCAAAATGGGGTGTTTACCCAAGGAACAATATAAAGCATGTCGGCGCGGGACGTTGGGACCCCTCGCCCGTTACCGGAACGTTAAAAGGATAAATAAAATAATTAATTTATTCGTTTAATGGTTAAACTCAATTATCTCTTAAAAGGTTTCTCGAATGGGAAAACTGAGGGCACCGTTGAGTCCGGAGCATGTCGTTTACCCTAGGAGAGGTGTGATTTTTGTGGGCGCAGGCCTCCTATGAAAAATGCCACCAGGGGTGTTTTCGTAATTTAGCATCCTCAGACGTTAAGTTTTATAAATTTTGAACGGAGCCTCTGATTGAAATTCTGATACCTCCATTATGCTCAAGAGGTGGTGTTTACCCTAGGCGCGACCTAAGTTCGACTGCGTCGGGGGTTTCGGACGCGGGTTTAATTTTTGAGATAAGTTTTTATTTTGTTTTAAAAGGGTTTTTATTTTATTTAAACACACTTCATCCCCTCCCCCCATTTGAATCGCCCTGGCGAAACCCCCTCACCCTCAACCTCCTCTCCTCTTCCACCTCCTCCTCCTCCCTCCCAATCAAGGTGGAAGAGGTAACGGCGAGGGTGAATCAGCGACGAAGCTTCGGGTATGCCCAGCGAAGTAGGCGTTGTTGCGTTTCCTTTTTTTAAAGATTCCACATCTCTTTTGGAATTCTCTTGGAGCATCAAATTGATGTTTATTTGTCGAGTTATGGATAATTTTGAGTATAGTTCGATCCCGGCTTTCCAACAAATCTTTCGGATCAAAAATCCGAGTCTCGGGGTGCCCGGGGTGGCCCCGGGAAGTTTTCTGGCCAAGAATGGTGTTTTCTGGCGGTTTCAGGGCGGTCCGGCGGGTGACGACAGTGGCGCGGCCCTTCCCAAGAGGCGGCGCGGGCTCCCTCCAGTGGAGGCGTGGTCAACGACGTGCGGGCGAGCGGTTGCGGGAGGCGGCCGGGCAAGCAGTGGTGGTCGGTGCGACCGATGAGCGACCAGGTGGCGCGCCGAGTCTTCAGCGGAGGCGGCCAGGGCTCGCGGACAGCGAGGGTGAGCGGTCGTCGGCCTGGTGGATCGGGGGTCGTGGTACGCGACCCCGCTCGGGAGACAGAGACCCGCCGAATGCGGGTCTTCGCATGGAACAGCGACTGGCCTCGTGGTCGGTCAGTTTGGAGGACCGTGATCCATGCGGGCGAAACGTGGGCCGTGGCGGCTCATCCAGCTGAGTCGTGGGCCAGCCGACTTGTGCCTGTCCAGGGGGGTGTGGACCGGTCGGACCGGTCCGGTCCACCCCCACTTGCGTCTAATGACGCTTAAGCTGGCGTAACTTGTAAACCGGGTGTCGGATTCGCGTGTCGTATGCAGCGACGTGATCCTTGGATCGAGACGGACTTTTTGAGATGGTCTTGGGAATTTTTAATTCCCAGGACAAGGGGCTCGGTGCCACGACGTGTACAATAAGAGGTTTAGTGTTTTCTAAGGTTCTTGTTTTGGGCGGCGCGGACATATCTGATGTCTGATTTGGGCACCGTCAGAGGTATTGAGACCCTAGCGTCGAGACGAATATTTCCAAGGGGTTTTCAGGCATTGAAACCAGAGTTGAGACATGGGCCCCACGGCCTGTATTTTAAGCTGCGGGCCCCATTTCACAACTTTTTCATCAGACGTCCGTTTGGGGCGTGCGATCAGTCGATTATAGGTGTTTTTTGAGAGAATTGTAATGGCGCAATCCACCCGCTTCAATTCCACACGGCGGTGCAGGCCCCACGAGGGCCATTTTGGGAGTTTGCGGTGATTTCCAAGTTCTTCATCGGTTGTCCGTTTTGGACAAGTGGATAGTCAATCTTGTGTACTTTTTCGAGAGGATCTCAATGGTTTGATTCGTTCGTTGCGCTTCGAGACCGGAATGTGGGTCCCACGAAGGACCGCTCTTGTGCGGTATGGAGAAGTGCATATTTTTCTCCGGATATCCATTCCACACAATTAGGCAGTCAATTTGACTTGCTTTTCTGAGGGGATCGCAATGGTGTGATGCGCCCGACTATTTTTGGGACCGAGGATCAGCACCACGGGACATTGTTCGGGTGTAAAGCGGTGTTGGATGACGTTTCCATTGGATATCCATTGGATGCGAGTAAATAGTCGATCTCACATGTTTTTCCACGAGGATTATAATGGTACGATCCATTTGGATGTGTGGAGACTCATTCAAGATCTCATTAAATGTGAAAGCATGAAAGGTGCTCTAGTGGTGGTTCTTCCTGCAGTGTTTGTAGGGAACCCTTGGCGTGTAATCTTTTTCACTCCCGTGTGAGTGGATTAGATTTTTACAGAGATGTGGTTGGCCATTCTAGGTTCGTGGAGGAAGCAGGTTGGAGAAACTGTGTTTTTGCCCTTCGCGTTGACGTTGGGTGTCGTGTGCACGATAGCCTTTGGGCTTGAAATGTGGTATACTCTTGGAGTATACGGGAATTCCTAGAGGTACATGATGTCTTTTGTACCCAAGGATGATTGTGTGCTTGTTTCAGAGATGACATAGGGCCACACTTCATGTGGTCCCCTTGTACGTGTTGTGTTCTACATTATGTACCTTTGACCTCTCGTGATGCAGATGGTCCTTCTGTTAATGATGGTTTAGACCAGCAGGGTTATTTTGGATTCTGGTGTGACCAATACTTTACGCGGGCACTGATCCTCTACTCAGGAGGTTGCTTCCAGTAGGGATGTCCAGAGCATTTCTGAGTTTACCCTCCAGCAGAGACTGGGTAGTGGGTTTCTTGTTGACTTCTTCAGGTTTACCCTCTTGCAGGGCTGGGCAGTGGGTCGCATGTCGACTTCTTCCAGGTCTACCCTCCAGAAGAGACTGGGCAGTGGGTCTCTTGTCGACTTCTTCCCGGTTTACCCTCCAGGAGAGACTGGGCAGTGGGTCACCTGTCAACTTCTTCCAGGTCTACCCTCCAGCAGAGACTGGGAAGTGGGTCATCTGTCGACTTCTTCCTGTTCTACCCTTCAAAAACGACTGGGTAGTGGGTCACATATCGATGTCTTAGGGTCTACCCTATAGCAGAGATTGGGTAGTGGGTCACCCGACAACCTCTTAGGGTCTACCCTCCAGAAGACACTGGGCAGTGGGTCACCAGACGACCTCTGAGGGTCTACCCTCCAGTAGAGACTGGGCAGTGGGTCACCCGACGACCTCTGAGGTTCTACCCTCCAGAAGAGACTGGGTAGTGGGTCACCCGACAACTTCTTTCAAACTCAGTACATTCTTCTAGGATAGTCTGTGGCTTTTCTTCATGACTACTGGAGCGGGACCCTTGGATTGTATGGGTCAGTGATGTGGCAACGTTTTCTATGAGCGGACCTCTCGATTGTTTGACAGTGACGATGTGTGGTTTGACTTTCCCCAAACTCTGAAGTACGAGAGGCACTTTCCCCACTGAGACGTGTCCTTGTGGTGCGACCTAAAACAGTGTGGGTGAGTCAGTGCCACCCAAAGCGGATAGTGTCAAGGTGGGCTGATTTGAACCCCTTGACTTGTAGTTCGGGGCAGGCATACGGATACAGGGCATCGATGGTGTTTACTTCTGGGACTGTTGGCTACTCACTTTCTTAGGCTGATCTAAGGGACGGATATCCCCTTACGATATTGTTCAGGTTTCTTGATAGTGAAAATATATATGTATACCTTGTTCTAGTTCCCACTCCTTCGGTTTTGGCTACTCTCCTTCCAGGAAAGGAAAAGACGCACAGGGTATGCCACGTGATTTCCGTGTCTAGATTCTCGTGGTTGGATGAGTCTACTCTCCTGTTATAGGTAGCGAAGACTTGACGAGAAGTTCATCTTCTCACCGTTTCTAGCTCCTTGTGTTTGGACGAGTCTACTTCTTTCCTCTTATTGGGTTGAGTTGTACTCTTTACTGCACTCTCGGTTATACTCCTTTACTTTTCTATGTTTGATCTACTACTCACCTCTTCAGTACCTCCTCCGTTGCTCCCTCGAGCCTTCGGGGAATCCTACTGAGTATTTTTATACTCACCCCTGCTTGGGCTTTGCCAGCACTTGGTGTTCCATTGCAGATGATGGATAGGTTGGTCGTGACTTTAGTGGATCTTAGGTGTTCGGGAGCTTGGACCTCATGCAGTGGTCGTAGTCAGTTTCCAGGTGTAGGACCCTCCTAGTTGTTTTCTTTTGTTTACCTGTTGTCGGGTTGTTGCACTTTTCTAGTTGGGCGCATGTTTTTCCCTTTTTATTTTCAGTTTACCTTCATCTTTTACTTTGTATTGTTTAGAGGTCGATGCACTTTGTGGTTTATTTATATCAGATGGTACTTTTCTTTTCTTTTTACTCTGCACTTCTGCATTGAGTGGGCTTCGTGTGTGTGTACAGGTACTTAGGCAAAGGCCTCCCCAAGTTTTTGTGCCTTTGGTGCTGGTCACCTGCCCCTGGGCTATGGAGACGGGCTTGGGGTAGTTGCATCTCGATCCTGGGTAGGGCCGGGCCGTGAAAAGGTGGTATCAGAGGTGGTTCATTCATTGGGATGTTGTTCAGACGTCCCTAAAAATGAATTGGTTGGGATCTAGGGCAACATTTTCAACGTGTCTCGAGAGCGGCTCTCAGGCCAGAGAGTCTAGTGATGGTGCGGCGACTGACGTATCCATTGACCAGGACCCTGATAACCCTATTGTAGACTCGGCATGCTGAGACACTCGTTGCAGGAAAATTGGTTTGTGCCTCACATAGGATTGAGTCTTTGACTGTCCTTCTTGATTCAGCTCCACATTGTTGTTACGGTTGTATACATATATGCTCAACCGATCGTGGCACTCCTTGATAACATTCAGGATGTCTTCGCAAAGAAATCCAGCCAGGATACCAGCTTTGGTTCGTGATGATTACCCTTTTAACTACGAGGCCTTAGTCCAGGACCCATCATGCGAGTGCCTTTCTCTGGGTGGTCCGGTAGCAGCACCCCCACCTGGTAAGTAGCAGACAACTTCAGCAGAGCAAACTAAGCTTGAGCGCAGGTTGAGCACGCTGCGTGAGTTCCAGCGACAGAGACTGCTGAGGTTTAGTGGTGAGCTAGACCCTTAGGCAGCAGAGGTTTGTCTAGAGATAGTGGTTCTCCTCTCCAGTCTTGTACATGCACTGACAGATCTTATGGTGGCATTGGTCGCGAGCCTTTTCCACGAAGCAGCTGGGCGTTGGTGGAGTCTGGTGACTCAGTTTCTCGACGAGTCGTCGCTTTCGTGGGGTGACTTTCAGCTGCTATTTCGTGAGGAGTTTTCCCCCTCCTGCTTACACTCTGTTTGGATCCAGGAGCTCCAATAGTTTCATCAGGGAGGGATGATGGTGGCTGAGTACGCGACTAGGTTCGTAGACCGTGCATGTTTTTACCCGGAGTTGGTCCATGACGACAACTTCCGAGCAAGGAAGTTCGAGCGGGGTCTCCACAAAGAGATTCGTGCTGTCATAGTAACCTTGGGTATTTCCACTTATGCCGAGGTTCTAGAGCAGGAACTGGTGATACAGAGATTCTTTTCACGCTCTACAGTTGGTGGTGGCAGCAAGCTCGACAGAGCCGAGACGTCTGTCGCAGCCAGCGGGTGTCGGGTGACAGAACCTCAACGTAGGTGGCTTTCCGATAACTGGACTAAAGGGAGTGGTCATACACCATAGTGGCATCGTAGGGCACCAGTTCATCCTAGAAAGAGTCAGTGTTATGCTTGCAATGGGCAAGGTCACCTGGCGCGAGACTGCCTGACCAGGCATGCTGATAATATCGGGCAGGCAGCAGGTGGACCACCATGACAGAGGCAACGTCGTGATCGGAGTAGCGCCCAGAGAGGTGGTGCTAGCAGAGGAGAGGGGGGAACTGGTAGTGGGGGACGACATTATGAGGTCTTCCCATCACCACCAAGCGGTCCACGTTAGGCTCCGGGAGCTGACAGTTGGGACCACGAACAACCACGAGCTTTGGATGTCTACGATCTTGCAGAGCATGAGGTGACAAGAGGTACGCTCTACAGCTCTTCTACTTTTTGCAGTAGAATTGTTAGACTCTGTATGTGAAAATATTTTCTCCCTGCTCATTGTTTGAGGTGTTACTAGGGTGACTTGGGGTGTCGGTGTAACCCTTTTTTGGTAAGGTAAAAGGCATGGGACCTTTATCTTTAGTCGATGGTATTGACTTCTTCACTCTCTGAGCGTGTAAGAGAGTCTAGGTCGTGGACATCGATTGTGAAACCTTGTGTGACCAGATATCCTTGAGTGTTTCACCATATAGATATTCTGAAGGATGGAATCACCGGGCTTTATCCCAGGTCCAAATGGTGATTCGAGTCATGGAGTGCGATGTAGGAGTTTGGCCGGGGAGGTGAGTTACCCCTGAGGTCCTTCGGTCCATTTGAGATCTTGTGAAGGGGTGGAGAGGTTCCCTACCGCTTTGCCCTAACCCCAAGGTCGGGAGTGGGTGCATGACGTCTCCCGTGTGGATCACCTGAGAAGAAGTGTGTGTGATCCTATGCACGTAATCAGCAAGTGCAGACCACGTGTGAATAGATTAAACCATTTGGTCTGTGTGCGGTGACGCGGGACTGTACAAGAGTTCTTCTGGGTACGGAAGAGCTGGGTGCGGGCTTAGTACCCTGAGTTTTTCCCTGGTTTTTCATTTCAGGGACAAAAATCTTGAAGGATGGAATGATTTAAGATCCCGGTTTTTGCATAAAAGACTTTGTAATATTGTTGATATTATTATAGAGCAACGCCTTCAGACGGCGTGCGATTCCGCACCCCAGTGTGGCTGGAATTAAATTTTCAGTGCGTTTACACTGGGCACGCGAAATAAATGGGATAACTCTTCAACGAAAATTCAGATCCTAAATATGAGAGTACGGATGGGTCTTAAATGGGTTGTTTACCTTAGGAATGATATAAAACATGTTGGCGCAGAAAGTTGGGACCCCTCTTCCGATTCCGGAATGTTAAACAGATAAATAAAATAATTAATTTATTCGATTAATGGTTAAACTCAAGTATCACTTAAAAGGTTGATCGGATGGGAAAACCAAGGGCACCATTGAGTCTGTAGCATTCCGTTTACGCTCAGAGGGGTGTAATTTTCGCGGGCGCGGGCCTCCTTTGAAAAATGCCACCAGGGGCATTTTTGTAACTTAGAAGCCTCGGATGTTAAGTTTTATAACTTTCAAACGGAGCCTCGGTTTGAAATTATGATACCGTCGTTGTGCTCAGGAGGTGGTTTTTACCCTAGGCATGACCTATTTTTGACTGCTTCAGGGGTTTCAGTTGCGGGTTTAATTTTTGAGTTAAGTTTTTATTTTGTTTTAAAAGGGTTTTTGTTTTATTTAAACACCCATCATCCCCTCCCTCCCCTCTGAATCCCCCTGGTGAAACCCCCTCACCCTCAACCCCCTCTCCTCTTCCACCTCCTCCTCCTCCCTCCCAATCAAGGTGGAAGCGGGAACGACGAGGGTGGATCAGCGACGAAGCTTCGGGTTACGCCCAACGAAGTAGGCATTGTTGCGTTTCCTTTCTTTAAAGTTTCTGCATCTCCTTTGGAATTTGTTTGGAGCATCAAACAGATATTTATTTGTCGAGAGAGGGATAATTTTGAGTAGAGCTCGATCCCGGCTTTCCAACGAATCTTTCGGATCAAAAATCTGAGTCCTTGGTGCCCGGGGTGGCCCCGAGAAGTTTTTCGGCCAAGAATGGTGTTTTCTGGCGGTTTCAGGGCAGTCTGGTGGGTGACGACGGCGGCACGACCCTTCCCAAGCGGTGGAGCGGGCTCCCTCCGGCGGAGGAGCGGGCGACGGCGTGCGGGCGAGTGGCTGTGGGAGGCGGCCGGGTGAGTGGTGGCGGTCAGCACGAGCGGGGAGCGGCCAGGCGGGTCTTCAGTGGAGGCGGCCAGGGCTCGCGGACGGCGAGGGTGAGCGGTCGTCAACCGGGTGGATCGGGGGTCGCGGAGCGTGACCCCACTCGGGAGACAGAGACCCGCCGAACGCGGGTCTCCGCATGGAACAATGACCGTCCTCGTGAACAGTCGGTTTGGAGGACCGCGGTCCACGCGGGCGAACCGCAGGCTGCGGTGGCTCAGCCGGATGAGCTACGGGCTGGCCGGCTCAGGCCGGTCCAGGGGGTGTGGATCGGCTGGACCGGTCCGGTCCACCCCCACTTGCGTCTGATGACGCTTAAGCTGGCGTAACATCTAAACCGGGTGTCTGATTTGCATTCCGTCTGCGGTGACACGATCCTTGGATCGAGACGTACATTTTGAGATGGTCTTGGGAATTTTTAATTCCCGGGACGAGGGTCTCGGTGGCATGACGTGTACGATAAGTGGTTTAGTGTTTTCTGAAGTTCTTGTTTTGGGCGGTGCGAACACATCCAATGTCTGATTTGGGCGCCGTTAGAGGCTTTGAGACCCTAGAATCAAGACTAAGACTTCCAAGGAGTTTTCAGGTATTGAAACCAGAGTTGATATGTGGACCCCACGGCCCATCTTTTAAGCTGTGAGCTGCGTTTCACAACTTTTTCTTCGGACGTCCGTTTGGGGCGTGTGAGTAGTCAATTCTGGGTGTTTTTTTGAGGAAATTGAAATGACGCAATCCGCCCGCTTTTATTCTACATGGTGGTGTGGGCCCCATGAGGGCTGTTTTGGGAGTTGGCGGTGATTTCCAAGTTTTTCATCGGTTGCCCATTTTGGACAAGTGGATAGTCAATCTTGTGTACTTTTTCGATAGGATCGCAATGTTATGATTCGTTCGTTGCAATTAGGGACCAAGATGTGGGTCCCATGAAGGACCACTCATGTGCGGTATGGAGAAGTGCATCTTTTTCTCCGGATATCCATTCCACGCAAGTAGGCAGTCAATTTGATGTGCTTTTCCAAGGAGATCACAATGGTGTGATGCACTCGACTATTTTTGGGACAGAGGATCGGGACCACGGGACGTCGTTCGGGCGTAAAGCGGTGTCAGATGACTTTTCCATTCGATATCGATTGGAGGTGAGTAAATAGTCTATCTCTCATGATTTTACTCAAGGATTACAATGGTACGATCTGTTTGGATGTCCGGAGACTCATTCGAGATCTCATTAAATGTGAAAGCATGAAAGGTGCTCCGATGGTGGTTCTTCCTGCAGTGTTTGTAGGGAACCCTTGGAGTGTAATCGTGTTCACTCCCGTGTGAGTGGAGTTGATGTTTATAGAGACGTGGTTGGACATGCTAGTGCTGTGGAGGAAGCAGGTTGGTGAAACTGCGTTTTTTCCCTTCGCGTTGACGTTGGGTGTCGTGTGCACGATAGCCTTTGGGCTGGAAATGAGGTATACTCTGGGAGTATATGAGAATTCCTGGAGTTACATGTTGTGGTTTGTACCCAAGGATGTTTGTGCACTTGGTTTAGAGATGACATAGGGACACACGTCATGTGGTCCCCTTGTACGTGGTGTGTTCTACTTTATGTACCTTTGACCTCTCGTGATGCAGATGGTCCTTCTGTTAACGATGGTTTAGACCAGCAGGGTTATTGTGGATTCTGGTGTGACAAATACTTTACATGGGCACTGACACTGTACTCATGAGGTTTCTTCCAGTAGGTATGGCCAGAGAATTTCCGATTTTACCCTCCAGTAGAGACTGGGAAGTGGGTTGCTCATTGACTTCTTCGGTTTTACCCTCCAGCAGGGCTGGGCAGTGGGTCTCCTATCGACTTCTTCCAGGTCTACCCTCCAGAAGAGACTGGGTAGTGGGTCGCATGTCGACTTCTTCCCGGTCTAACCTCCAGCAGAGACTGGGCAGTGGGTCACCTGTCGACTTCTTCCAGGTCTACCCTCCAGTAGAGACTGGAAAGTGGATCGCCTGTCGACTTCTTCCAGGTCTACCCTCCAGCAGAGACTGGGCACTGGGTCACATGTCGATGTCTTAGGGTCTAACCTCCAGCAGAGACTGGGCAGTGGGTCGCCTGTTTATGTCTTAGGGTCTACCCTCCAGTAGAGACTGGTCAGTGGGTCACCCGACGACCTCTTAATGTCTACCCTCTAGTAGAGACTGGGCATTGGGTCTCCCGACGACCTATGAGGGTCTACCCTACAGCAGATACTAGGTAGTGGGTCACCCGACGACCTCTTAGGGTCTACCCTCCAGCAGAGAATGGGCAGTGGTTCACCCAACAACCTCTGAGGGTCTACCCTCCATCAGAGACCGGGCAGTGGGTCACCTGATGACTTCTTTCAGACGCAGTCCTTTATTCTAGGCTAGTCCATTTCTTTCCTCCTGACTACCGGAGCAGGACCCTTGGATTGTATGGGTCAGTAATATGGCAGTGTTGGCTTTGAGAGGACCTCTCGACTGTGTGATAGTGACGAGGTGTGGTTTGACTTTCCCATAACTCTCAAGTAAGAGGGGCGGTTTCCCCTCCGAGACGCGTCCTTGTAATGCGACCTAAAACCGTGCGGGCGAGTCAATGCCGCCCAAATCGGATAGTGTCAAGGTGGGGTGATTTTATCCCCATGACTTGCAGTTTAGGTCAGGCGTATGGATACTAGGCATCGATGGTGTTTACTTTTGGGACTCTTGGCTACTCACTTTCTTAGGTTGAGATATGGGGTCGAGATCCCCTTATGATCTTTTTCGGGTTTCCTGACAGAGAATATATATATGTATACTTTGTTCCAGTGCCCACTCCTTGGGTTTTGGCTACTCTCCATCCAGGAGAGGTGAAGACGCGCGGGGTATGCCACGTTCTTTTCGTTTCTAGCTTCTCGTGGTTGGACGAGTCTACTATCCTGCTATAGGTAGTAAAGACTCGACGAGAAGTTTATCCTATCACCGCTTCTAGCTCCTTGTGTTTGGACGAGTCTACTTCCTTTCTCTTGTTGGGTTGAGTTGTACTCTTTACTGCACTCTTGGTTATACTCCTTTACTTTTCCGTGTTCGATCTACTGCTCAACTCTTTTCTACCTACTTTGTTGCTCCCTCGAGCCTTCGGGGCATCCTACTGAGTATTTTTATACTCACCCCTGCTTGGGATTTTCCCGCACTTGGTGTTCCCTTACAGACGATGAATAGGTTGGTTGTGACTTTAGTGGTGCTTAGGAGTTAAGGAGCTTGGACCGTGTGCAGTGGTCATAGTCGAGTTCTAGGTGCGGGACCCTCCCACCTGATTGCTTTTGTTTACCTGTTGCTGGGTTGTGGAACTTTTCTGGTTGGGCGCGTGTTTTTCCCTTTTTCTTTTCAATTTACCTTCAGCTTTTACTTTGTACTGTTTTGAGGTCGATGGACTTTGTGGTTTATTTATAGAATTTGGTACTTTACTTTTCCTTTTACTCTGCACTTCTGCATTGAGTGGGCTACATGTGTGTGTACAAGTACTTAGGCAAAGGCCTCTCCGAGTTGTTGTGCCTTCGGCACTGGTCGACAGCCCCTGGCCTATAGAGGCGGGCTAGGGGTAGTTGCGGCTCGAGCCCAGGTAGGGTCGGGTCATGACATTTTCCCTTTTTGTTTGACCCCATTATCTCTCATGTTTTATTTTTCTTTTCATTAATATAAGGTAATGATCTTTTCTTCTGGCTAGGCCTTCTTCAATTATGTTATTAAAAAAATTCCAATTTTAACATATGAAAAGTAAATATTATCTATCTGATTTGTCATGTTTTTTACTTAATCAATCAAGTCATGCAATCAAATTTATTTAAATTTATTCATTTCGAACATGTGTGTGTGTGTGAATAATATAATATAATTTAATTTATTATTAATATTTTTTCATTATCAATATAATTCATTTTTATAATTTTGATATTTATATAATTAATATTATCAATTTATTCATTTTTATTCATTTTTTATGTGTATGTAATTCATATAATTAATGACATGAATTCTTTTTTTTAATGTTTTTAATTTATTCATTTTTAATATTCCTTCATTTAATATTATTTATTCATTTTTGAATATTTATTAATTTTTAATATTTTGGAATTTCTTTGTTTTTTAATATTTAATTATACATAATAATTTACTATGTTTTAATATTCTTAATATATATTAAATTTATATGATTAATATTTATTAAATTTTATTTATTAAGCTGTAATATTTTTAAAATATTTGAAATTTATATTATTAATTTATTTAAATGCATTTTTTATATTTTTTTCATTTTTTATGTATTTATTATTCATGTAATTAATCTTATAAATTCATTTTTATAATATTTTTCTTATCAGTTAAATTCTATTTATTCATTTTTATATTCTTTCAGTTAATATTATCTATTAGTTTTTTATATTTATTAATTTTTATATTTTTTGGAATTTAATCAATTTCTAATATTTATTTATTCATATTTATTTAATGTGTCTGAATATATTTAATTTGCTTTTAATTTATATGAATAATATTTATTCATTTTTTTATTTCGTATTAACATTTTTTTATAGATTTGAAATTTTTTATAATTAAATGTTTAATATTTTTTTAATTAATCCATTTTTAAAATTTATTTATACATGTTTATTAATTTTTATTTAATGTTTTGAAAATGGTATGTTTAATTTATACAATTAATATGTATTTATTTTCATTTTTAAATATATTCATTTTCAATCTTTTATAATCTAAATAATTAATAGCACGTATTCATTTTTTAAATATTTTGACAATCTATAGATTTTTAATTATTAAATTTCACTTTTCTTAACATTCATGCATTAAATATTATTTATTAACTTATAATGTTAACTATTTTTACTTTTTTTGTAATGTATTCATTTTTTAAAATTTATTTATACATATTAATTCATTATTATTTAAAGTTTTAAATATAGTTGTAATGTACATATTTAATATGTATTCATCTTCATTTTAATATATATTCATTTTATTTTATTTTTTTAATTTATATAATTAAAGAAACTTATCCATTTTTTAATATTTTTAAAGTCTATTATTTTAAAATTATTAAATTTTACTCATTTTTAACATTCATGCATTTAATATTATATATTCATTAAAAATGATAATATTTTTTAATTTTCTTATAATTTATCTTTTTTAATATTTATTATTTTAATATATTTTTATTTTATTTAAAAAAAATATTGGTGCTTAAAATCCCACAGATAAATATCAGTTTTATCAGTGCTAAATAATAAGCACTAATAAAAAACGTATTTATCAATTCTAAAATTCCAGTGCTGATAAAGATAAATATTTATCAGTGCTTTTAGTATTGATAATATAATATATCTATATCCATTACAAATTTATTACAAATAAAGATAGGCTTTATCATCGCTTATTATTTGGGTTTTGATAAAACTCATCTTTATCAGCACTTTTTGGATAGTGCTGATAAAACCCTTTCTGATCTTACAAATCCAACCCTAATAGAACCCCCCCCCCCTCCTTCGTACCATTCAAGTTATCACAGAACTCAACATCTGATGCCTCTCCCCCTCAAACTTCTCAGATGAATCAACCCTCTCAAAACCTATGGAATTTGATTCTTTCTACTCCTCTTTAGTCAATATTTCACTATTTCTCCTTTTTTAGTTCTTCTTTCCATGTGTACCATACCACCCCCATTCACCTACTTTAGTGGCTTGACCTAGCCTACATTATGGATACCATGATGTTTTCAATTTCCCAAGTTTTATGTAGCTAAATACTTCATGGTTCTTCATTTTTCCATGATTTCCAAAGAGTTTGGATACTTATCTTTGGTTTTTTTAATTGTTCATGTCTGGAAGTTGATGTTTAAGGTTTTTCATCACAAATTTCATCCTTAGAACAAATAATGTTTTATTTTTTCTAACCAAAAACATAATTATCATTACTATTTCAAAATATCTATTAACCATAAAGAATTTTTTGAGTGAACATTGTTGATCTACGTGTTTTACATTAGATGAAAATTTAACTAGATTCCTTGTAACTTTATAAATATCACATATTCCATTCCTTAATGATTACCACCACTACAAAACAATCTCAATATGCATCATTCAACTCTTATTATCTTAGAACAATAGCTTCATATATCTTAAATGATTCTTTAATATTGTTCCAATACTTATTCCCTCTTTTAGGGAGATTATAACCCTTCAACCACTGTAGGTCGTTTCTTTTCCTGTTACCCTTGTATAAAATGATAACTTGTTAGGAATTATCATGAATAACATTAAAATGTTGAGACTCCTTAAAATTTAGTAGTCCAATATGATCATTATTATTTAATTAAGATCAAAATCTACCATAGGGGAAGAAAAAATGTTCTTAGAAGTTGTTGATGTAATGACAATTTCTTTCATATATGATAATTATATGTATATATTTATAAATAATATCATATTAGGGTTATAATCTCATAATTTCTATGAATTTATTTATTTTTTTAAATTTTAATAATACTAAATAAAATACGACATATATGAATAAAAAATGGATGGGTGTCAATCATATGAAAAAAGAGTATGAGGATGGGGTGAAAAATCTCCTCAAGTTTTCAAAAGATAATTCATTTGAACCTTCTCAAATCCTTTTTCTATGTTTATTCTACTGTTAATCAATACTAATTAGTCCATAAGAGTTGGAAGAACACTTGATTTTTAATGGAATAGATCAAGGTTATAAATGTTAGACTAAACATGTGGAATAATTGAATGTTTCTAGTGGCTGGTATAACACTACGTTTTATGAATCATCTAATATTATTACAAGTGTGAATAATGATTATGTCCATATCATGGAATATAACTTCTTGATATAGAAAATTATATCATATTCCATCTCATCTAGTTATGGGATCAAATGTAAGGGTATTTCTCTCACCTTTAAGTATTAGTGTTGTAGGAATTCAAATAACAAATGGACCTCACACCTATTCTTACAAGGCCACTGACTGGTGGTAGTGTGGGGTAATTGGGTTGATCTCTATGGGTTATTTTTAAGATTCTCTATCCTATTTATTTTATTGTTAATTGTTTTAAGTATCAGGAGGCAATAAGTAGGATATAAAAGGGAGGATGGTTTTTTTGGCCATGAGATGAGGGTGTATTTGGAATGCCATGAAAAAAGATCATTGTGAGGGTTATTCTAGGTCTTTTTTTGATTTGGCGGCTAGGAAACATATCCTAAAAGCATAACTAATACTCCCCGTGAATCAAAAGGACAAATATCCTTCTTTTTGACTGATTATGGCTAGTGGGAGGCCTATTTTCCATGGTATGAATCTTCATGGTACATTGATTAAATGGAACCCCCAACAAAAGGTCTCAAGATAAATACTGATGGTTCATGCATATAGGGACTCATATGGGGTGATGGGTGGTTAGATAATCTCATGTTCTGGTGTTTCTTTCCTTTTTCATCTCCTTTGGCCAGGTTGAGTCCCTCCTCGTAGAGGATTACACATTACTCAAAGGGACCCACGTTTTTTTTGAGAAAAATATTAGGTCAAAGTTGATTGAAACTAATTCTTTGATTCTTCACAACACCCTTAATGATCATAGTTCTACCAAAGGGTTCATTTTCTACCAAATTCAAATATTCAAGGTTCTCCTTGATATTCAGGTGATGTTTCTCTACAAATGTGATGATGGAAAAAAAGTGGAAGATTTCCTTGCTTCTTGGAGTCCTCAAAATACTCCCTATATCTCCTTCAATAGTTTGGGTTACCTTCCCCTTTCATGTGTTGATGTAGTAATGGTTTATGCTCTACGGTTGCATTACTTCCATCCCCCTTGACCTTGTCTCGATCCTTGTGGATATTTTTAGTGTTTTTTTCTTAATAAAAAAATTATATTGATAGTGATGATTATATGGGTGAATGACGATGAAGAACATATTGAGGAAATGAAAATGATGGTTGAAGATGAACTTCATGATTTTCCAAAACTATTTCAAAAGTTAAAGAGTTGTGAAAAACAATATTGTATGTTGATTATACTAAATATACAACATTGAAAATAATACTGAAGCTACATGATATAAAATATGGCAACAGATGGAGTGAAACCATCTTTACTAAACTACTTTCTCTCTTGAATGATATGATACAAAATGATAATGAATTCCCTTGTTGAACATATGATGCTAAAAAATGATATGTTCAATGGGTATGATCTTTGAAAGTATACATATATTTCCAAATGATTGTATAATTTTTTTTAAGGACCATAAATCACTTCAATAATTCCAAAACTATGGTGTGACTCAATATAAGAAATATGAATAAAGTCCTACAAAATTTTTATGTTAGATTCCATTCATTATATAGTTTCGGAAACTATTTGGATGTACGAAGATAACATGGAAATTAACATGTAACACATACAAAATAATTCGATATGGGAAACATCATTACCCAAATGAATATCCTCAACGGACGAAAATTGATCAGGAGTATCATGAATTTTGAAAAAAGTAAAGAAACCTTCATATTTTGTTATCTATAGGAGGAGTGAATCTATTTAATTTATGAATAAAAAATCATAATACATGGTCAGTTATATTTGTAAATTATAACTTTCCACTATGGTTATGTATGAAGATAAAATACATTATATTGTCTTTTCTTATATGAGTACCAAAACAACCGGGTAATGATATTGATGTTTATTTTTCTCCATTAATTGAATGCTTTAAAATAACATGGGATTCATGTATTATGTTTTATGATGATTATAGAAATGATGATTTCACATTGAGTTCTATATTGTATGAGATGATAAATGACTTTCCTACTTATAGAAAATTTTTTGATATAGAATTAAAGGAGCTCAAGGGTGTACCATTTGTGAACATGGTACACACTACGTCAGGTTGAAACATTTGTAGAAAACATAACACACTCATTCTGGTTGAACATCACATATTTCTACCCTAAAGACATGATTATTGATCTTGGATGATATCATTTTATTGTAATTTAGGATAAGGCACAAAACTATCTCCCTTAATAGGTGATCAACTATTTGAGAAAGAAAAAAATATGCACACTGCTTTTAGTAAGCCTTATTTGAAAACCCATTTAAGAACCTGTTGGAAAATGAGATTAGTTTTGTTGAATTATCATACTAAAATTTATTATAAGTCAAATATTTTCTTGATTTCATGCATGTGGAAAAAATATGTAGATGATAGTGTCATTGGAGCGTTACTAAATTCACTCGGAAAAAGGGATGTGATTACGACTAGGTTGGACATGATCGACAAGTGGATATGAGGAGAGTTGGTGTTATTAAAGGTTAAAAAGATAGACTTTTATTTCTCTATATGCTTACATTCTTTCTAGGAAAGAGATATATAATTTTTTTCAACTTACTAAATGATGTAAATGTTCTATAGGGGTATTCATAAAATATAAAGAATATTGTTTCAATGACTAATTTAATGTTAAAGGTCCTCAAATAACATGACTATCATGTTTTGATGAAACATCTAATGTATATAGATTTATGTCGCATTTTTTAAAAGAGTTTATACCATAAATTAACCAAGATTTATTTCTTTTTCATAGTTATGTGCATTAATGTAATAGACCTGGTGAAATTTTTAACTATGGGAAAGAAATTGTTTTCATATTATGTGATTTGGGGATGTTTTGTCCACTATAATTCTTTGATATGATAGTTCACTTGATGGTTTATGTGGTTAAAGAGATTTTTATATGTGGTATTATACATTATAGATGGATGTACCCCATTGAATTGTATATGAATGTTTTGAAAGGGTGTGTCAAAAATCAAATTCAATCACAAGTTTTTATTCAATAGAAATATATTATTAAGGAATCCATTATATTATATATCGACTACCTGTATAATTTGGAAATAATTATTTTAATAAAATATCATTGCACCTGGTGAATTATGGGTGAAGGAATTTTTAAAATAGATATTGTCACAATTACTATTATAGAGTGGGAGTAGGCTAACCTTTAAGTTTTACATAATATTTTAGAGGTTTCACAATATATTGTAACCCAAAAATTAATTCTTAGGGTTTTGAATCCATCAAGGGATGAAATTTGGATATCAAATAAACATAAATAAATTTTTATATGATGGTTTCAAGACCATATTTTTAAGAATTCAACTGAAAATCTAAATTCAATTTTAGAACTTCTTTGACAACAACACAAAGGACCAATTGCACATGTATTAACATGTAATGGTTCTGTAATTAATGGTTATACATTCTTTATGGAGGAATATGATGAACTATTTACTATGAAATATAGTGTATTTAAACTTATAAAATAAGTGATACATGTATCTGGTACCATGGATAGAGATAAAATTTATGTGAATATGTCATAATTTGGCATCATAAAAAAATATGGTAGTTCGATTATATAATAACCAAGTGTTGATTTTAAAATGTAAGCGGGATGATAATAGGATTATAGTAAAAATTTATGAATTGGGATTTGTGAAAGTGTATTTTCGTAAGGAAGGGTATAAGGGGGAATAATTTATAATGGAATCATAGGTAGTATAGGTTTTTTATATTCCAATTCTTACAAATATAAAGTTTTTAATTGTTCTCTTATCAAAAAAACCATTGAAGGGTCAGATGTCAATTCAATTGAGGGTAAACCTTTCATTCGGACATTAAAATAATTTTAAAGTGGTCCCAATGTAGACAAGGTCTTTTATATACGATGAAACCATAATAAAGTTATTTGGAAAATTCATAGAGGGGTAAAATCCCTTCAATCTTTAAAAAAAGGGAGATTAATAATCGGGTTATATTTTTTGTAATATAAATTACATCACCTCATATTATTATATATTCACTAATCAATTTACATAATCTAAATTAAATGTTCAATAAATTCTATAAATAATGGATTTTATACATGTCCACACTCATAATTGTAAAGAACAGCAGGTTTATGAACATGTTAATTAACCAAATACAGAGAAAAAAAATTCTCCACATTTTTATTCTATCAATATTGAGGAACTAAATATTAATGACGTGGAATCTAAAGAAATGGTAAAAGGTGAAAACATATACCCCAGAAAAAATAGGATCATCGTAGCATGATGGTGTTAACAAAAAATATTAAGGTGAGGAGTAGAAGCATCAAATTCAAGGTTGGATGGAATGTACAAGACTAGCCTATTAACCCCAATAAGCCCATTTTCATTTCTTAAATTGGGATCACCACTCTAATGCATGTGACGATTGATATAGATACTTAATTTGGGAATATATTGGGGTAATATTATGATATAAATTCTTAATTTGACTAAAAAAATAATGAAACATCGATTTACAATTCATTATCACTTTGAGAGTGCATTTATACAAGATAATTACTAAATGAAATTTGTATGAATGGTCAATGGAAAGTATTATAGTGTATTTTGAACAATTCTTACTAAGAATCATCTCAGGGATGTTTAAGGGTATGTAAACTCTAATCCACCACATATGTATGCACATACGATAAATCAAGAAACTTGAAATGTATTTATTAGTCATTATAATGAGATAACTTTTTAGGTATATTGTTATTAGTAATACATTAATTTAAAATACATTTATTAATCACATTTATTAAAAAAAATTATTTGTGAAATAGAAACTGAGATTTGAAAATAAGCAGTGTGTGGCAACACCATTGTACCCCTGCCATAAAGTAAGGATGGGTTACTCTTCAGTTGAGAAAAATGGTATCTATTTTAAATATAATGTTATAATTTCATGTATCATGAAACATAAACATAATTATATTCCTTTGTTTATATGAATATTGGTGAATTAAAATCCAAATACACTTCCATCCCATGTCATGTGTTATAAAAGGAGGATCATGTAAATAAAGATATAATACTATAAAATGAAAACCAAAAAATAATGGGAAGAATGTGTAAGTATAACATAATAAATATTTTTTCAAATTTAAATTTTTATTAAATAACAATGATTACCTGTCTTTCTATATCGTTAATCCAGTTCATTAACAAGAATCATCATCAATTATACTTAATGATTGACTAATTTTCGCAGCCATAAGGAGGATAGAAAAATGTAGCCACTTCAATGGTGTGGGTTTTGGGGTGTCTCACAAACATATTTTGGGAAACATATGCACAAGGTTATAAAGATAATAAAATAGATGAGGTGGAAATACAAATGTATAATTTTTAATAAAAACATAACTGGTATTATGAGTTGTCAGATAATGTTATGGGAAGTCATTAAAGTGAAGAAACAATACAACAAAAACCACTACATGAATATCCCCTTAGCTTTAACACAACCCCTTCCCATCAAAGGACTTCCTTGCCATAGGTAATCAATTCTTTCATAACTATTTCTAAGAAATGTGATTTTGGAAGATACAGATACCTTTCTTATGCGAATATTCTATAGGGTAAAAATGATTTTGATTTATATCTATCAGCAATCACCCGTAACCTTTTTTCAAGGGGTACAATGTGTAATATCTGAGGAGATATTCAGCATAAGAAACAGATTCAAAAAGTTTATGTGAGATTGAGGATTCATGTATCTCATGATCCAATAACCGAGCTACCTATTCCCCATGATGATCTAGATGTTGACATGGCCGAACTTTATATTGTAACTTTCATAGAATTTATCTTTGAACTTGTACAAATACATGTCAACAAGGAGTTACTCCTTTATAATTTATTTTTTATTAAAAAACTTTATCAATTAATAAAAAAGTATTGAATTGATGAAGGTTGTTATAAACATAGAATGGGAATGGGAAATGAATGGTTTATTCAAAACAATCAAAAGGATCAAGTAATCGGTCAAAAAGACCTTTAGAAGGTACCTTTTCTCAGCTAGTTTAATTCCCACATTTACTAATATTATAAGTTCATACATATAAAATTTTCAAAATGGTGATACAACCATAATTGATTTTTAAGAACAAATATATGGAGTTTCGATTATATATTTTCTTGGTCTTTACAAAGTAGATAAAATCCTTAAGCATTTATGGAAAGGATTCTTAACTTTAAATGTCTGAATGTGGTATGTTTTGATAATTTCTTAATCCAATAAGTGATCTACTATGTTAATTATAGTAAAATACTATTCATATTTTTTTGTAGGCATATATATTAGACGAATTGAAGGGAAAACCTTGTGAATTTTTTTTTTTGACTCATTATCCCTCACATCACTTCTATATAAAAAAAGCTCATTGGAATAAGAGGAATATTCAGTAATAGTGGAAAAACTAGCCACATTTTTTGAAAACAAACTAAGGGATGACTAACTCTTCTTAATCCCCATGACTTAGGAGTAAAAATCTATAATTTAATCATACTAGATATATTTTAATTCCTTTCATTACTTATTCTTTTTTTAGGAAAAATAGGTTACCCAATGTAATCTATTTGGATACTCTAAGGATTTATTTTTTGGATTAAAATCATGGATACTCAATAAATCGTTTTCAGATGATGACGTTTATCATTTTTTTTATACAATAAAAGAAAAATTTTATAAATATACATAAGGTTATACATTTTATATTATTTTTAAATGAAAATTGTTTTATGATAGGGAGGTGTTTAAATATTGTCGGAATCATGGAATGATGATATTCCATGAGCATAAGAAGTATATCAACTTCTATAAGTGGACATGTATTAGGGTATATATAATAATATTTCACTATTAAAAAATATTTCAAAACAAATTACTTATTTTTTTCAATGTTTCTACAGCATATGAAGAAAACTAATAGTAATGATTATAGTTATTAAAATTAAAAATTTATAAAATATATCATATTTCATCAAAAAACTAGCATCCTTGAAGTGGTATTTCAGATGATAATTAAAATTTCGTTTAAAAAAATTATTAATCCTTTTTTTATTTATATTTTTCCATTACTACTATGAATTTTTACATTCCTCGTATTCATAAGAGATAATATATTTCTTTAGAAATGAATGGACCAAATTAATGGGGTCAGAATATATACAAACATCCTGAAGAGGTGACTTGCTACTACTTATTTGGTTAATTTTATCATCATATTATCTAATTTTTTAGTTAATTTCCATATCATTTTTATCTAATAATTTCTAACATCATAACCCATATTACCACTGAATCAGTTGTCAAACCAGTACGTCACATCTCCTCAAGTGTATCTCCCCGTATGCCAGAGGTTACTGAATATAAATGAGGGTCTTTAGAGATGATAGTGGGGATACTAAACCCTCTTATCAGAGATACATAATGGTATAATAAAATAAATAACAGTCAATAGTGGAAGCAATAATACATAAATGACAAAGCAATAGAAGATAGATTCTTATATAACTGAAAAAAAGTGGTCAACCCTGGTTTATAAAATAGATGAATGCATGACATGGTAATGATACATGAAGTAAATAAATAAACAATACATCATTATTTACAATATAGTATAATATTAAAGAAAAGATGGTAAATCCCCCTGGGTGATCTCCATGAGCATCCCAAGCTCCAGCTCGGTCCTTTTCTCCTAACTCCTAAGTGCATGATATACAACACACAACTTATATCATGAAAATATAAGGTATAATCAGGTACCAAAGGTACCTGAGAAGGGTGTGAGATAAAAATCCCATTAGGCCAGCACCCACAGAGTCTATCCCAATCCCAAAAATGTAATATAAATTAAATAGTGTGCAGACATGTATATACTAAGTAAAGTAGTACAATGTAACTCAATAGCCAAGTACCTTCTTTGTCCCTTAGTTGGTGTCTTAAAAATTAACTATTTCATTATTTAATTATTACTAGATTATAAATAATACATATGTTAGTAATAGTTATTGTTCCAAGATGTAATAAGGAAACCTGTAATGATATCTAATAGTGAAGTTCCAAGTTAACCAAGGAAATGTAGACCTCAAGGGTTTCCAACTCAATAATAACTACTATCTAGATAATGGTAATAGTTTAATCCAAGGATCATAGTACAAGGAATTTCACAATAATATTCCTACCAAGTCCAAGGAGTTAATCAAAGGTTAAATGGGGATAAGAAAAGAATGGGTCTGATGGGATTTAACCATGGAACCTACTTATCAATACTGGATCCAAGGAGTGTATCTAACGATTCTTGTAATGGGGTAAGTGTGTAATCCAAGGATCATTGTCCAAGTAACTCCACAATAATATTTCTACCAAGTCCGAGGAGTTCATCCAAGGTAAAACCGGGATAAGAAATGACTGGGCCTGATGGGCTTTAACCATGACACCTATTTATAAATTCTGGATCCAGGGAGTGTATCCAAGACATCCTATAATTCTATATGTGGAATCCTATTATATCATACCGGGCATCTAGGGTTAGACAAGGATCGGGTTTGAGGTGTATCTCAACCTAAGAAAGTTGTATCTTTGAATTTAGAATGGGTTCCTCGAGTGATCAATTCATTCCCTTCAGAATCTAAGGCGAGCTCGAGTCAGGACACTCCTATTTTGATAATTAATTCATATATAATTCATAAGTTTCAAACCATTACCTTTCATTAGTGTGAAAAGTATAATTGGTCATGCAACTATTTAATTAAAACCATGTGATTCAAGTTCAATTAATAAGGTTCACTCCATTACCTTCCATGAACATGGAAAGGTGTGCTATAGATGTGCAACCAAACCTTCCTTTAAATTTAATTAGGCCAAGTCATATACATAAGTATTCCTTCCATAATATAATTTGAATGAATTAATTAAATTTTGTCACTTACCTTATGAGGGTCAAGTTGAATTGAAAAGTCATAAGCTATTCACAATTTCATGATTAAATAGACAATTAATGTAAAGAGGCTTACCCTTAGTGTGGTCAAGCTTGAGCACACCCAAACGGTGACTCAAAAGTGTTAAAACGCTAAGGACCCAATTATTGCATATCAACCTACATGGGGTGTTGGGGGTTATGGAGATAACCACCAACAACAAATTACATTTATGGAAGGATTATAAGGAAATATCAGTACAACAAGCCAAGAAAGAATAAAATTATAATCACTACTTTTTAGATTGAAGACAGTGCACCTCTGTTGGAGGGGTTTTATTATAAAAGCATGATATTTCTTATCACACAAATCATTAATTACATTTAACATCTCATTTATGAAACATACTCAATTCAAATTTAAGAGTCATTTAATCAAAATACGATACAACATTAATTGAAATATAAGGAAAGTACTATAAGTAAATAATTAAGTCATTATTTATGTTAAGGGGTAAGGAGAGGGACCCAACCTCAAGAATAAGACCATGAAAACTACTTTGGCACTTGAAAGATTTGGTGGTGACCACTTTATATCGCCCTACACCCACACACACAAATATTCATATATATATATATATATATTAACTCAATGCATGTATTCTCCACACCATGAGGGAATACGTACATGGGGGATATATATATATATACAATACCTGAGTATATGTGTGTTCTCCTTCAAAAATGAAAAAAACTCGCTACAACATTAATAAGAACTGAAAATTAATGTGGTAAGGACCAATGCCCCTCAATAAAAATATTAGGAATCCATAAACCAAAAAATCACCAATTATAAAATAAATGACATTGAATAACGAAGGAAAAACTCACCAAAAACTATTGGTGGTGAACCAAATAAATCCAAACCACTTCACCAAGTGTGGAAGTTTCCAGAATCCACAAGAATGGGTCCATGGACACCATTCGCACAACCCTACAATTAAAGAAAACTGAAATTAGGTTAAACCCTCGACCTAGGGTTTTGGGAAAACTGCGTAGGGCGCTGAAGATGTCAAAATTGGCCAGAAATTATGATAATAGGGAAGGAGAAGGCTTACCTCTATGAATTTAATAAGAAACATGAAGAAACATGAAGATATATGAATAGAAAACACTGCATGGAGGAGGCATGGAGGTGGGTGTCGCTCAGCCTAGAGGGCCCCCAAGGGGCATCACGAGTGGGAAAAATTGGGAGGAGTCCCATTTTCTCTCATCCTTAATTCTAGAAACGAAATTAATAATTATAATAATAATAATTATTATTATTATTATATTATTATTATTATTAAAATATTTATATATTTAATTTATTTCTATTTAAATTTTAATTAATTTAATTCAATTTCTTTTAAAAAAACACATCAAACGATTTGGGACACATGGTCATCCAAACCATGTTCCAACTATGAAATTAATTGTGCGAGAACACTATCCATATGTACACATTGTTTGGTCTAGGTGCACGGTTTAGAAAATCATGTGTCGCCCGTGTGACAGCTCCTTTCCACCTGTAAGAAGCCGCACAGTTTGTAACATCCTTGGTAAATAAAGAATATAACATTTTTATATTTGTTAATATTTGTGATTTAAATGTTAATTTTACTTTAAATGGGAGTCTATGTTCGATGGTGTACCCAATACACAACAATGGGTTTCTTTGAAATCTTACGTTGCACACAACGTTGGGTCATACTAAAAAATAATAATATAAAATTATTTTAAATGGTAGTTAACTCCTGGATGTTGTTTTAGAAGTAATGGATATAACTAACTACAATATTAATATACATGTTTTTTAAATGTTTTTATATTTATTCAATAAAAGTTAGAGGCTTAAAATGTGAATGAATCTAATTTTAAGCATAAATACTCTAATATTCTTCAAAAGGTCGATTTGCCGTCTTTTGATGGTGAACCCTCTTTAAATATATTTTTTGTCATATTTATATGTTTCATTTGACAAAATAAAATTCTTCATTAGAATCGAGACATAAAATTTTACTTTGGGTATATTTTTGGTATTTTTCTGATAACATTCATTTTTTAATGAATAGTGAAAAATACAGTATTTAAATTCAAAAGTTCCTTTTAATCATGTTTATTTATTTGGTCATATTGTATTTTTAATGTTTTTTTAATTTATAATTAGATTATATTTTTACCATTTAATCCAATTTTGGTCATTGAAAGTAATTTCACTTTGAAATAGGACATAAACAAGTGTTAATCTTTTGATAGTTATTAATTCTTAAAAACACGCTTTTTATTTTGACAATGGGAATTAATTTTAAATTAATTTCCACCACTTCCGTGTTTTGAATTTGGAAAAATGGATTCCATATTTGGAATCAAGAGGTTCAAATTGTGTAAATAGGTAAATTTTATTTTTAGACATTGTGAATATTTACATCAGTAAAAATTTTATTTACCATGGTTAAAGGGTAAATCTGGTAAATAAGGGTAACAAAATATTATTATAATAATATAAAATTACCCTAACATGTGTCCTAATTATATTTTTTGATATATTTCCTACCATAGTCATCCATGGTTCTATTTTTGGACCCCATGTAGCCACTTGGGAGTGATAATGAAACTTTATATTAATTAATTTAAAGTAAAGACAAAAATGACATAAAAATATATCTTTAAGTAAATAAATTATTACAAGGGGTTATATAAGTTATCTCTTCAACTATAAAAATTAACTTCAAAGATAAAAATATTTCCTACATCGTGATATATTTTTTTTAATTTTGAGACATCAGATAAATAAACTTATTTATAACACAATAATTATACAGTATTTACCTCATTAATCATTGATTTAAATAAATAAGATTTTAATGATTAAAACAATTTCCAAAACAAGTACAATTCTTATTGGATGATTTTATTTTTAACATGATTCATCTTATAGTCGACTTTAATTAGTTTTGGACCTTTAGAAACCTATAATCATTATATAATAAAATAGTATTTTTAAACATTCTTAAAGAGCCCCCCTTCCCCCTTATAAAAAGTCCTCACTTCTAACCCATTACACAAACTTCTCAAGCCACTTGGCTCATCCTAAATCTTCCCAATTAATCTCCATACATACCTATCCCCATCCTAGAATCCTTCCCCTAGGAAAAAGGCAACTCAATTAAACCTTTTGGTTCCAACTAAAGGGAGATACCTGATTTAAAGGTAATGTCTTCTCTTAAGTTCTTTTGTTTTATTTTCCTTCTCCACCCTCCTAAAATATTTTTATTCCTTTATTTTATAGAAAAACCATTATCATAAATATACTAGGTTGTTTTTATGAGAATTATTCTAACTACACTTACACGCACCTCCATCTAATGGGTAAAGAACATATTGTTTCTGTGGACGGTGAACTACTACCTCACGAAACAATGATTGTTCAATCTTCTCCTACCACCTCTTACGGTGGAAAATAATATGGAACTATATTTATATGTGATATATATTATATTTATATTTTTTCTATGATTCTGTATTTTTTATTTAGATATTACCTTTATAGTTTCCATAGTGGGTAAATACGATAATTTCATTTGAGGAAGTGTGGACTACCGGCCCCTCACAGTGATATTACTTGTTCATGCCATACCTGGAATGTATAAAGGACGGATTTATTGAAATTATATATGATATTATACTGGAATTATAATATACATATATATCATTATGTTTTCATTCCATTAAATATGAAATATAAATGAAATTAGTGTCCATGCGTACGTACAGCTTACTGTCTCCATGAACGGTGCATTTCATTTCTAACCTCAAAATGTTATGTGCTATTAAAAATACATATATATACTAGATATATATTATATATATGATATCTAAATCATGAATATCATTATATAGATAATGGAATTTCTATCACATGGAAAATTTATAATTATAACAAGTTCATTTTTAACTCAAGTTCCGAACATTGAAAAAATGTCTAATATAAACTCAAATAATTAAGTAATTGTTATAGAAAGGTAATAATTGATATAAAAGGAAAAAATAACATGAAATTTTTTATTAAGTGAGTATAAATTAACTTTAGTTTATTTTTCAGGAGACTAAAGAACAATCGAGTCAAGTCGAACAAGAGGTAAGGGACTTCGTCTTAATCTCCTTTCATTAAGGCATATTTTGTTTTATACATGACATTATTTTATACAGTGTATAAAAACATTTTACTTCTCATTTCATTCAAAATTAATCTTTTTCTATGAGGTGTTTTACTAAATGATAAAAAGGAATTTTTCTTTTTAATGTAAGCGGTGACGATGACATTTTCCACCGCAGTGAGTGTTATTTGATATTTGGATTACTTAACAAGCCGTAATGTTTTTAAAAGGAAAATAAATACTATATAATCAGTTACGTATTTTGGTATTGAAAATTGTTTTGATAATGGATTGGTTATGTCAATATATTTAAATGATATATTGTGATTGAAATATAGAAATGTTATCTTTCTTTTATATTTTTTTTATGTGTTATGAATATGTTATGGTTTTTGGGCATTATTTACGTATACAGGTGGTTCTATGATAAAACTAGGCAGGTGAGCTCAAGAAAACTCTCCAATGCAATGGGTAACGTGATAGAGGTAAACGTGAATGTTTCTCCAAAGAAATTTAGGGAATATACTATGTTGGGTATTCCAAATGTAACTCCCAACGTAGCTATGACTACTACAGTGTAAGTATGATATGGATGTCACAAGTTACCTTTATGATTTTTGATTTCTATGTGTTATTCATAAATATTATGATTTCATGAGGTATGTTAAAGAGCTTATGTTATGTATGTATTGATGATCTAATGTTTTCTTTCTTTGTTTTATAACCCTTACTGAGCTTTTTATGCTCATCCCATGTTTTGAAATGTTTTTCATAAGACATAAAGATTAATAGGGTCAAGGATGGGATCAAGAAAAAGTCATTCTATCTAAAACCTGGAACTGGAAATGACTCTTTTTTTCAAGAGTTTTTATTTTATGAAATTAATGGAAACTGAGTAGAATTGTCTACTTTTTAATTTTTGAGATGTAATTTAATAGTTATGTCCTAATTTCTATAAAACTCTAAACCTGAAAATATTCTCAATGTGAATTATTCATTTATTTCAAGATTATGAAATGTTTTAAGTCTAGGTCCATATATTTGGTATCAGAGGTTAGTTTTGAAAACTTTAGTAATTAGGATATTGTTAAATTCATATCCAGAAATTATTTTTAGTTTAAGTTATGATTGAAATGATATAGCATTTACAAATTACCATATTTATTTTCTTAAGATATTTTTTTGTTGAGAATGTTTTTTCATAAATAAAACAAGGCATCTGTTATGGGAAGGCATACAGAGGGAAATAACCTTCAAAATCTGCATCCTGAGATGGTCAGAATCAAAATTGAATAGTTTGTTGTAGTGATGGCTCAGTAGACTGAGTTGATAAATGGTGGTTGTGTTTATTGATGATATTTTGGAATATTCCAAAAGTAAAGAGGAGCATGAAATTAATTTATGGGTTCTCTTGCAAACCTTAAAATAAAATGAACTATATGGAAAATTCAGTAAGTGGGAGTTTTTTTTACAACAAATTTCTTTCCTTGGTCACATTGTTTCAAAAAATGGCATAACTATTGATCATGCTAAAACAAAATTTGTTGAAGAATGGGAAAGACCTAGAAATATAAACAAGATTCGTAGTTTTCTTGGATTAGTGGGTTATTATTGGAGGTTTGTTGAAAAATTTTCACAGTTATCTAGCCCACTGAGTAAGTTAACTTGAAAAGGTGTTAAGTTCATCTGGACAAAAGAATGTGATGATTGTTTTTAGTAATTGAAAAGAAGATTGGCGAATGCTCCAGTTTTGGAACTGCCTTCCAGAAATGGTGAGTTTTCTATCTATATTGATGCCTCATTGAAAGGAAATGGTTTTTTGCTAATGAATAATGATCAAGTAATTTCTTAGGATTCAAGTCATTTGAAACCTCATGAGTTAAATTACACTACACATGATTTGGAATTAGCTGCATTTTTTTTGCTTTAAAAAATTGGAGGCATCATATGTATGGAGTAAAATGTGAAATATATACTAACCACAAAAGTTTGAATTATATATTTACTCAAAAATAATTGAAAATGATACAAAGGAGATATTTGGAATTAATAGAGGATTATTATTGCACAATTCATTACCATATAAGAAAGGAAAATAATGTAGTTGATGCTTTGAGTCGAAAAAGTAATTCTTTATTAACCATGCTACATTTGGAACAAGATCCTTTGGTTTTTGATTTGATGAAATTTGGAATATAAGTTGTTGGTGAAGGAAATTACTCTGTTTTGTTTTAGGTTTTAATGAATTCATCTCTATGAGACATAATTAAGAAAGAGAAAAAGAAAGAAAGTGAGTTGGAGAAAAAGATAGAGTTGGTTCAGAAGGGTAAGTTGCCTGATTTTAACATTGATAATGATTGTGTTTTGAGTTTTGGGAAGAGATTATGTGTGCCTTGTGATTCAATGTTGAAGAAAGAGTTATTATGTGAAGATCATAGTTCTCCATTTTCAGTTCATCTTGTCAGTACTAACATGTATAGAGATCTTCGAGAGTATTACTAGTGGGATGGAATGAAAATATATATTTCTGATTTTACTGTGATGTGTTTGACTTTTCAACAGGTTAAAGTAGAGAGGTAGTTACCGAAAGGGATGATTTAGTCCTTATCGATTCCAGAGTGGAAATAGGAAAATATATCCATGGAATTCATTGTGGGATTACCAAAGACATCTCGAAGTAAAAATGCAATCTGGGTTATTATGGATCGATTAACTAAATCTACTTATTTCCTTCCTATTTGAGATCCTTTTTATCTAGATCAACTTTCTTGGTTGTATGTTAAATAGATAGTGAGGTTACATGGTGTTCCCCTCTCCATTGTATCTTATCGTGATCCCAAGTTTACTTCTAACTTTAGGAAAGGAGTTCAGAAGATGTTGGGTACTAAATTAAATTTTAGTACAGCTTTTCATCCTCAATTAGATGGGCAGTCATAATGAACAATTCAGAACTTGGTCGATATGTTACCTGCTTGCTCGATGGATTACTAGGGATGTTGGGACCAACATATTTATTTGGTTAAATTTTCTTATTATATTAGTTTTCATTCAGGTATACAGATTTCTCCATTTGAGGAATTATATGGGAAGTAGTGTCGAACTCCATCTTTTTGGGATGAATTAGGTAAAAGTAAAATGATGGGACCATAATTGGTAGAATAGATGACAGAAAAAGTTCAGTTGATTCTGAAGCACATGAGAACAGCTCATAGAACATTGAAAAGTTATGCGGATAATCGGAGGAAGGATCTTTTTTTGAGGTAGGTGATCATATTGTTCTCCAAGTTTCTCTATGGAAAAGTGTGCTGAGTTTTGGTTAGAAGGGAATGTTGAGTCCAAGGTTCATTGGACCTTATGAAATCGTAGAAAAAGTTTGATCAATTACATACATAGTTTATTTACCTCCATGTTTATCCTAGGTACATAATGTTTTTCATGTTTAAATATTGAGAAAGTATATTCTAGATCCATCTCATGTTTTGAGCTGAGAGGTAGTTCAGTTGTAAGAGAATCTCTCTTATGAGGAACAACTAGCCCAGATTCTTGACTGAAGAGAACAGTGTTTTAGAATAAGGCAATTCCCCAAGTAATGGTATTTTGGAAAACCCATATGGTTGAAGAGGCAACATGAGAATATGAAAATTCTATGAGGGATAAATACCCTCACTTATTTGATAAGTGAATAGAATTACGGGGATGCAATTCCCTAAAAAGGGAAGGATGTAACATGCCAGGTAAATAAAGAATATAATACTTTCATATTTATTAATATTTGTGAATTAAATATTAATTTTACTTTAAATGGGATTCTATGTTTGATGGCATACCTGATACGCAACAATGGGTTTCTTTGAAATCTTACGTTGCACACAACGTTGGGTCATAATGAAAAATAATAATATAATATTATTTTAAATGGTAGTTAACGCTTAGTCGTAGTATTGGCGGGAATGGACAGAACTAAATAAAATATGAATATAAATGTTTGTTAAATGTTTTAATATTTATCCAATAAAATTTATAGGCTTAAAATATGAATGAATCTAATTTTAAGCATAAATACTCTAATATACTTTAAAAGGACGATTTACCACCTTTTGATGGAAAACCCTCATTAAATATAGTTTTGGTCCCATTTATATATTCTATTTGAAAATAGAAAATTCTTCTTTAGAATCTGGACATCAAAATTTAGTTTTGGTATATTTTTGGTATTTTTCTGATAAAATTCATTTTTTAATGAACAGTGAAAAATATTGTATTTTAATTCAAAACTGCATTTTAATCTAATTTATTAATATTGTTAGTTTGTCTTTTTAATTGTTTTTAAAGTATAATTAGATTATATTTTTACCATTAAATCCAATTTTGATCATTTAAAGTAATTTCACTTTGAAATTGGACATAAACAAGTTTTAATCTTTTGACAGTTAATATTTCTTAAAAACGCGCTTTTTGTTTTGACAACAGGAATTAATTTTAAATTAATTTCTGCCACTTATGTGTTTTGAATTTGGATAAATGGATTCCATATTTGGAATCTGGAGGTCCAAATTTTTTAAATAGGTATCTTTTATTTTTAGACATTATGAATATTTACTTCAGCAAAAATTTTATTTACCATGGTTAAAAGTTAAATCTGGTAAATAAGGGTAACAAAATATTATTATAATAATATAAAATTACCCTAACATGTGTCTTAATCCTATTTGTTGATACATGTGTGACCATAGAAATCATTAGGTCGATTTTGGGACCCCATGGAGCCACATGGGAGTGATAATGACACTTTATATTAATTAATTTAAAGTAAAGACAAAAATGACATAAACATATATCTTTTAGTAAATCAATTATTACATGGGGTTATATAAGTTATATATTTGACTATAAATATTCATTTTAAACATAAAAACTTTTCCAACATAATGATATTTTTTTATAATTTTTAGACACTAAATAAATAACATTATTTATGACACAATAATGATGTAGTATTTACCTCATTAATGAATGATTTAAATAAATAAGATTATAATGATTAAAAAAATATTCAAAACCTGTCCAATTCTTATTGGATGATTTTATTTTGAACATGATTCATCTTAACTTCTACTTTAATGATTATTTGACCTTTATAAACCGAGAATAATTATATAATAAAATAGTATTTTTATACATTCCTAAAGAGCCCATCCTCCCCCTTATAAAAAGCCCTCACTTGTAACCCATTCAACACACTTCTAAAGCCCCTTGGGTCATCCTAACTATTCTCAATTAATCTCATTACATACCTATACTCATCCTAGAGGCCTCCCCCTAGGAAAAATGAAAATAAAGTAAACTTTTTGGTTCAAACCAAAGGGAGATACCCAATTTAAAGGTAACGTCTTCTCTTAAGTACTTTTTTTTATTTTCTTTCTCCAACCCCCTAAACTCTTTTTATTCCTTTATTTTCTAGAAACACCAGTATCCTTAATATACTAGGTTTTTCTTATGAGAATCATTCTAACTACACTTACACACACCTCCATATAATGGGTAAAGAACATATTGTTTCTGTGGACGGTGAACTACTGCCTCACGAAACGATGATTGTTCAATATTCTCCTACCACCTTTTATGGTGGATATTAAGATGGAACTATATTTATATGTGATATATATTGTATTTATATTGTTTCTATTATTCTGTATTTTTCATTTATAGACTACCTTTATAGTTTCCATAGTGGTTAAATACGATAATTTCATTTGAGGGAGTGCGGACTACTGCCCACTCAAAGTGATATTACTCGTTCATGCCATACATGGAATGTATAAAGGATGGATTTAATGAAATTATATATGATATTATACTGGAATTATAATATACCTATATATAATTATGTTTTCATTCCATTAAATATGAAATAGAAATGAAAGTAGAGTTCATGCGTACGTACGACTTACTGTCTCCATGAATGGTGTATTTCATTTCTTACCTCAAAATGTTATGTACTATTATAAACACATATATATACTAGATATATATTATATATATTATATCTAAATCATGAATATCATTCTGGAGATAATGTAATTTTGATCACATGGACAATTTAAAATTATAACAAGTTCATTTTTAACTCAAGTTCCGAACATCGACAAAATGTCCGATATGAACTCAAATAATTAACTAATTATTATAGAAAGGTAATAATTGATATAAAAGGAAAAATGAAATTGAAAAATGTTTTTAAGTGAGTATAAATTACATTTAGTTTATTATTCAGGAGATTAAATAACGATTGAGTCAAGTCGGACAAGAGGTAAGGGACTTCATCTCAATCTCCTTTCATTGAGTCATATTTTGTTGTATACATGAGTTTATTTTATACGGTGTATAAAAACATTTGACTTCTCATCTCATTCAAAAGTAATATTTTTCTATGAGGCGTTTTACTAAATGATAAAAAGGAATTTTTCTTTTTAATGTAAGCAGTGACAACGACATTTTCCACCACCATGAGTGTTATTTGATCTTTGGATTCCTTAACAAACTGTAATGTTTTTAAAATGAAAATAAATACCATATACTCTTTTATGTATTTTGGTATTGAAAATGGTTTTGATAATGGATTTTTTATGTAAATATATTTAAATAATATATTTTTATTGAAATATGGAAATTTTATCTTTTCTTTAAATTTGTTTTATGTGTTATGAATATGTTATGGTTCTTGGGCATTGTTTACATATAAGGATGGTTCTGTGATAAACCTAGGGTGGGTGTGCCTGAGATATCTCTCCAATACATTGGGTAATGTGACAGAGGTACCTGTGAATTATTCTCCTAAGAGATTTAGGGAATATGCGATAATGGGTATTCCAAATATAACTCCCTGTGTAGATGTGATAGCTACAATGTAAGTATGATATGGATGCCACAAGTTACCTTTATGATTTGTGATATCCATGTGTTATTCATAAATCTTATGATTTCATGAGGTATGTTAAATAGATTATGTTCTGTATGTATTGATGATCTAATGCTTTCCTTCTTTGTTTTATAACCCTTACAGATCTTTTTATGTTCATCCCAAGTTTTAAAATGTTTTTCAGAGGACATAAAGATGAATAGGGTCAAGTATGGGGTCAAAAAAAGTCATGCTATCTAAAATAGGGAAGTAGACAAGACACTTCTTTTCCATAGTTTTTATTTTATAAAAAAAATAGAAACTGAGTAGAATTGTCTACTGTGTAATTTTTGAAATGTGATGTAATAGTTATGGCCAAATTATCTAAAACTATAAACCTGAAAGGATCCTCAATGTGAATTGTTCATTTAATTCAAGATTATGAAATGTTTTAAGGTCAGGTCCTTATACCGTTACCTGCTATGGGATGCATGGTTTCAGACAAACCATGCACCCAATACAGACCCTTTAAAACTTTGATGTTTTGGGTCTGGCGATCCCAAAACTCATCGAGACACTCGGGAAACTTATTGGACCTTTACCCAAGTCCAAAAAATCACATTAAAGAATTATAAATCATGTAAATTACCCAATGAACCTTTATGCACTTATTATGCCTTCTGTAATTAAGTCTTAAAACCCAATCCAGTGCTTTAATTCCAACTAGAACACCAAAACAGAGATTACAGGATCCTGTTATGATAAAGACACGATCACATCGTCCTCTTGATAAACATCTGACTAATGGTGCTCCCCACCATAGGTCTTAACTTAAGTAAAGGGGATAATTATGATTCACTATGCCTCCACCATCAGAATTGTCATACAAATCATGCCTCTAAGCATCCTAACAATGACCCTAGTGTGATTTCATTAAAAATAAATAGTCAAATACTAATTGACCTAATAGAAATTGGTCATGAAAGCTTTATTTGAAGACACTTAAAACCTTAAAACCACACTCACCATAACCTTAAACGTTCTTTAGAATGGTTCCTTACAACCATAAACATTTAACTATGAGAAGAGTGAACGAGTCAAGCCACATGGATGACTTATCTCGAAAATGTCTGGGTTTGGTGGTTGATGTTGTTTAATATAAATAGCTAGAGTCTTTGAGTCCAACCAATTAATTCCTACTTAGGAATGTAGGAATCACTCAGAACATACCTAGCCTCGATAGGAACCATGCATTAGCGTGCAACACGGATAAATATAACCCAACGAGCTCGAAAACTTTTAAAGATTTAGCATGCCATAAGACCGATGCTCTATTATAACATAAAGGATATTGTCAAGATATGGGAGATGATCATCACTGAACAGAATAAACTAAGATAAATTTATAAGATTACTAAGAAGATCAGTTAAACCACAACCGGTCGACTGTAGAGAATAAACTTAGCTTCATCTACTGGCGCTCTATTACAACCAATCACAATCTTTTACCCCCATAATGATTTATGATATCGCTCAAGATTTAACCACCTAAGTAATCCTTGACCAACTATGTTTTTAGAGGTTGCATACACCATAAATAAGATCAAATTCATGCTTCCAAGCAAGCACCAACACTCAAAAACCCGAACATCCCAAAGGGATTTTAAGAAAAGTGACCATTTTTAATGGTACTCTTGGATTGTGTTCTATCTACATGGAAGGAAAAAATTTACCAGAACATACACGAAACTCCCCGTCTTAAGAGTGTCTTAGTTTTTAATGGAAAGGAAGATAAACTAGTTGATCCCAAGAACAATAATACAAAAAAAACTTAATCATACGTGTGGCACTCCTCCGAGCCATGCTTATGTATTTCAAATCATACCAAGAAGGTCAAACCAAAGATACCAGTGTGTCAAAACACTCGAGTATTTAGAAAACCTATCCCAAGAATTGGGAGGAACTAGATTCCTTGTCTCTCAGGTCACTTCACTTGGATATGGCCCTAGACCATACTTGATATAACATCTCAAGTTTTTAAAAATAGACACTATGTTCGATAGCGTACAAGATACGCCACATCGAACATAAGAAAACAACTAAATATTATTATGTTACCTTATAACCTAACTATTAAAATGGAGAGAATGAAAAATATTAATTGATTTATGAAATTATGGTTTACACATGTTTATAATTTATTATTTTCTGTACAAATTAATTATAAATTAATGTAAACCCCTTTAAAAAATGAAATGTTTTTCAGAAAAACTATTTAAATGAAAATAAGTGAGTTTATAAAATAATAAAATTAATATTAATAGGTTTTATTATATTAAATTTGTTTGTAATATATTCAATTTAGTGTTTAAAATTCATCATATATGTTTTCAAGACCTGATATAAGAATAAATTCAATTTTTTTGATAAAAGAAGTATTTTTCAAAAAAAATGCAGTTTTTCCACCTTCTGAGGGAGAACCAATTTTAAATATAGTTTTGACACTTTTATATGTTATATTTTTCAAAATAAACTTCTTATTTGGAATAAAGACATCAAAATTTACTTTTGTATAATTTTTGGTATTTTTCTGATAAACTTCATGTTTTAATGAATAGTGAAAATATTGTATTTTAATTCAAAAATGTTTTTTCGTCTAATTTATTTATATTATTAGATTTTCATTTTAATTTATTTTAAAGTATAATTAAATAATTGTTTTCATTTTAAGTAATTTTACATTCAAATTTTATATAAACACATGTCAATATTTTGATGGTTTTTACTTTTAAAAAACATGTTTTCGCATTTTGTCAACTGAGACTAATTTTAAATTAATTACTGTAACTATTTTGTTTTAAATTTTGAGAAATAGATTCCATATTTGGAATCAGTGGGTCAGAATTATGTTAATAAGTTATTTTTATTTTTTTGATATTATGAATAGTAACTAAAGTAATTTTTATTTAACGCGGTTAAAGGTAAATCTTGTAAATTCGGGTAACAAATAATATGATAAAGATTAAAAAATAACTCTGACAACTACAAATATTCTATTGTATGAATAAAAGTTAACCATAAACACCTAAGGAACATAATTGACTCGTTTAATGGACTTTTTGCAATGAAAGTGATATAAATATTATTAAAACAAAATAATGTGACATCATGTCACCCTCTAATTTCTTATATGTATAACAATTTTAATATAGTGATAAATATGATAAAACATAGATCATAAATAGTCTATCGAAATGTAATGAAATTATATACATCATTATTTATTATTTATAATTTTTATAGGTTACATAATTACCATAAATATTGACACAATAGTGATATAATAATTATTTTATTAATGGTAATATCAAATAAATGATATGAAAAAGTATTAAAATAAAAATAATTATAATAAATTAGGGTACTCATAGAATTTTTTAGGTGAATATGTAATATTATAAGTCTATTAAATCATTTTCTTAGAAGTTATTTTCCTATTTAGATTTTATTTAAATTCAATGAAATGAATAGTGTCAAAATCGACACTATTGATATTTTAAAAAACTAATATATTATTAAATTATTTAAAAATAATAAAAATATTTCAAAATTACAAAGTAAATATTATAAGGTCTAAAAGTTATTAAATTTTCCATTCATGGTCAGTTTACCCCATATAATTAAGCCTTATAGTCTCTTAATATTTAAAATGTTGCTACCAAAATTAAAATTAAAATATAATAATTAAGTGTAAAACGAAATAAAATGGTTTAAAATAAACTCAAAACATGTCTAAAAATTATTGGTTGAGATTATTTCAAAATATAATCATCTTATATTCAACATAAATAAATTTTGATTCATTTAGATTTAAAAATTAATTTATATTAATTTAATATTTTAAGAGCTTCCAAGGGTGCCCCTCCCCTCTTCTATAAAAGGAACTCACTCTTCTCTATTACTGAAACTTCAAGAACCATTTGGTTATGAAAATATAATCCCAAAATCCTTCATCCAACCATATTCTTGAGGCCTTATTTTAGTCATAACACCCTCTTTAGAGGTGTTAAGGTGTTCTTCAAAGGTGATAATGTGAAAAAAAGGTATTGTTTTTATTTAAGATTTCTATTTTATTTCTTTTTACACTTCATTAAAATCTCCCCCAACCATGATGAAATGTTAAGTCCAGTATCCTGAATATACTAAGATGTTATTCAGTTAATATAATCACCTAAATTCATCTCCAATTTCATCAAATTGTAAATGAACATTTTGTTCGTGTGTACGGTGGACTACCGCCTCGCGAACTGATATAGTTCATTTTTCACTACCATCTCTCAAGAATAGTTATAATGATTGAATTAATTTTTATATGTGATATTAATGACATATTAATCATTATAATAGATTAATATATCGATTATTTTATTACTTTCTGTGCACATAAAAATGCTAATGACATGCATACGTACGTGTGAACTATTACCTCCATGAAGTGATGTGATCTGTTTTTATTCACTATATCACTTATATGATATATATAATTATATTTCATTTATTAATATGATATTAATTATTTTATAATCATTATTTAAATATAAAATAGTACTTACCTTATTTTCATAATGATCTATGAAAAAGGACTATCAAGATAATGTACGACCTACTATCTCCATGATTATAATGTTGTTCATTTTTCATAACAATACATAATGGTTTAATTTAAAAGAATATATGAATTATAAAAGTTATTATAATTTGATTAATAGTATTATTTATATTATTTACTTATTACTATAAGGACTATTGACATCATACCATGTTCATTTTCAACTCAAGTACCGAATATCGACAAAACATCTAATATAAACTTAAATAATTATGTAATTTTTATAACATGGTAATAAGTAATATAAAAGGAATAATAAACATTAAAAAAGTTTTTAAATTATATATAAATTAACCTAAGTTTATTATTTGTTAATATAAATATTATACGTGACGAGTCAGACTCATGGTAAGATATTTTTTCTCTATTTACATTCCATTGTGACTTGTTTGTTGTTATGCATCAATTCACTTTTATTTGGTGTATATACTTCCCTTTGACATACTATATCATAAATCTCATTATTCTCGTGATATTATAAGTTTTATTTAATTTTATTCTTTCTTTATTTTTATTCAATTGTTTCTCAAGTGGTAAGGGATTGCATCTCAATCTCCTTTCATTGAGGCATATTTTGATAATATAAACCACCTTCTTTTATACTATGTATAATCAACCCATTTTAATTTTTATTTAATTCAACAATTTTCAAAATGAATCTTCTTATAATAAATTTTTTACTAAATTAAGAAAGTAATTTTTTTTTCAAATGTATACGGTGACAAAGATATTTCCACTATCATGATTGTTATTTGGTATTTGGCTTCCTCTAAAAGTCGTAATGTTTTTAAAAGAAAAATAAATACCATTTTACCTTTTTAGGTATTTTGGTATTGAAACTGGTTTTTATAATTAATTTATTATATCAATATCTTGAAATTATATCTTTTGATTGTAATGTGGAAATATTATTTTTTTACTTTATGATTGTTTTATGTGTTATGATTATGTTAAGGTTATTGGGCATTGTTTATGTATATGGGTGGTTCTGTGATAAACCAAGGGAGGGTGAGCCCATGATAGCACTCCAATACATTGGGTAATGATATGTAGTTAAATGATATGGTTTGTCCTGATAGATTTATCGAATATATTTTGATGAGTATTCCAAATGTAACTAAGAAGGTTGCTACCTATGTTTCTATGAAAGATACTATATAAGTACGATATGGATTCCATAAGTCACCTTCATGATTTATGATTGCTAAAACGTTTTTTAGGAATCTTATGATTTCATGAGGTATATTAAATAATTTGTGTTTTATTTTTGAAAAGTATGATTTTGAGAAAAAAAATCACGAGTTTAAAATATTTATGGACTAACAGTTTCATTCCTTATTTTATATCCCTTATTGAGTTTTTTGTGCTCATCCAATGTTTTAAAAAAAATTCATACGGTATAAGTATGGGTAAGATAAAGGAAGAATTCAAGAATATTTTTATCAAGAAAAGGAAACCATGTTTTATTTTAAAAAGTTTTATTTTGTGAAAAAATGGATAGTGAGTAGACATGTCTACTTTGTAATATTTGAGTTGTTATGTAATAGTTATGTCCTAATTCTATAAAAATATAAACCTGAAAAGATCATCTATGTTAATTATTGACTTAACTAAATATTATGTAATGTTTAAGGTTAGGGCCTTATACTCAACACCACAATAGATTTATTTCAGAGTGGCATTTCCTCATACGACCATTATCCTAGATGACACCATGACTAGTTATCCATTACTAAGAAGAAATGGAATAAGAAGCAGTCACCCATTCCCAAGGCAAGTATAACCAACTGAAAATGATCATCACTCACTACTAATGCCCATAACAAGGCTTAATAAACCATGACCACACATCTGCAAAAGGGTCTCACTGGAAACTAAATGACCTACTTGGGACAATGGAACTTGAATGTCACCAAACATCTGAAAGATCACAACACTATAAAGGAATTTAAAAATTCTAAGGGTACTAACAACCATGGGTTATCCCCTTCTAAAGCAAAAGAATCAATATTAACACTAGGTCCTGTCAACTAAAATCATCGACTTAAAATCCTACCATCTAAGCCATTTCTAAAGGATAAGAATGCCTATGGAAAATGCTCATGCTTCCGTTCCAAGGAAACTCAAGTGAGAAAATTAAACTACCCTTACATGAGGGTTTTAAATAGAGGAAACCACTATGGGTTCCATTTACAAGCCCTTTATATTTAAATACAATTAATCTTTAATCATAAAAAGATTCAAAGAATACATCAAAGTAGAATAGGAAAGCCTCAAAAAACTCTATTTTTAACCATTAAACATTTATTAACATCCCATATTAAAAATGAAATTGAACAAAACGATTCCTTTTTTATCAATTATGGTGACCTAAAAGGGTCCCATTTTAACTAACTTTATTTTATAAAAATTAAACCCAATATTAGTTTTCAAGTCATTAAAACATTAGAAACCCATATTGGGTCATCTCATACAAATATTCCCAATTGGCCTACTTGAGTCTAGTTGCATTTTGAAAAAAAATCCATTTGATTTCAGATAAAAACTAAAAATCATTTAACATTTATATCCATTTCAAAATAAATCATCCCATTAAATTTAACGTGGGCTTCCATTTCATAATTCATGAAGCACTCATTCACTTCATGGATTGAAAATTTTCTCCCATTAATTGAATCTAAACTGAATTCAGAATTTAACATGATCACATACAATGGTCCAATTATATGGGTGGCCATCTACCAACCTATAATGTGGACATAAACATTATATTTTGGAATTTTCCTCCCATTTACTAACCAATATACCTTTTCATTTAAATTTTAACAACATTTTATAATGGTTTTAATACACAGGTAACCTTTTCCCATCTACAATGAACCCATACACCTTACAACTAAAAAATGGCTCCCGTCTTAATCGCAACCATTTAATTTAAAAAAAAGTAACAAATTATATATATCAAAGCAAGATAGAATGTCACTAAAAGTATCTAACATGGAGGAACATGATGAAATCAAGTAAACATTGAATTTTAATCACAGAAGCATTTTATAACAAGCAGTAAACATAGTATGTATGCTAGTGAATTTCCTAAACAGGTATAAATCTAAGCATGTAATAACACTCAAGGAACAAAATCCAATAAGTAGGAAACCTATAAATAAAACTACATGGACTGACATATGAATTACATGTTAATTTTGATGTACCTAGTATGATGCATGAAATGAAACTTCCTTTTCGAACCAGGCTAGGGGTAAAAATACCATAAATTCCATCAATCATCAAGCAGTGGAAAAATAGTCCAATCACTCAAAGTGAGATCGCATCAACTGTAATAGGAAACACAATGAATAAAAATTCCCAACCCTGAACACTCTTTCATTTCCCTATACGAGGGGTGATCAGTCCCAATCATGGGTATTAACCAAAAACCAACACATTCCAAGTCTCCTGTCTATCCACCGCAAATAGTAAGACAAATGAACATTTTAACCTTCCTTTTATACCACTTTGTAACATCCCGACTTAGCTTACCACAAAACTGGTTTCCAAACCAGTGGATCATATAGACTCAATCACGTCTTCACATATTCTAGAGGATACAGAGTAGCAGCAAGGGTATCAAGAGATTATAGTGGGGAGACTACACCCTCTTATCAGAGATTCACAGTGGTACAATAGAATAAATAATAGTCAATAGTGGAAGCAGAAATACATAAATGAAAAAGAAGCGGAAGAAATATTCTTATATAACTGAACAAAAGGGGCCAACACTAGTTTATAAAACAGATAAATTCATGACATGGTAAATATGCATTAGGGACAGTATTAAACAATACTGCATGATTTACAATATAGTATAATAATAAATAAAAGATGGTAAATCCCCACATGTGATCTCCATGAGCATATTGATCTCTAAATCAGTCCTTTACTCCTAAATCCTCGGTACACACAATACAGAAAACACCCTAGATCATAAAAATATAAGGTATACTCAAGTACCAAGGGTACCCAAGGAGCATGTTATATAATAATCTTAGAAGGATGACACCCACAATGTCTAGCCCAATCCTGATAGTGAAATATAAATTAAATAGTGTGCATACATGTATATAATATGTAAATAAGTACAATGTAACTCAATACCCAAGTACCTGCTTCAACCCTCGGTTAGTGTCTGAATATGTAACCATTTTATTGGTTAATTATTCCCAAATTATAAATAAGACATATGTTTTCAATAATTAAGGTTCCAAGATGTAATAAGGAAGCCTATAATGATATATAATAGTGCAGTTCCAAGGAAATAACCGAGGAATCATATACCTAAAGGGTCTCAAACTTAGTAATAATTGTAGCTTGGATAAGGGTAAGAGTGTAGACCAAGAAGTATAGACTAATAAATTCCACAATAAGATGCCTACTAAGTTCAAGGAGTTTATCCAAAGTAAAATGGGGCTTTGTAAAGAATGGGCCTGATGGGATTTAACCATGGAACCTACTTGTAAATATTGTATCCAAGGATTGTATCCAAGATATCTTATAGTGGGTTAAGAGTGTAATATAAGGAGCATAATCCAAGGAATTACATAATAATATTCTTACCAATTCAAAGGACTTCATCTAAGGTAAAATAGGTCTAAGCAATGACTAGGCCCGACAGGCTTTAACCATGGCACTTACTTTTCAATGTCAGATCCTAGGAGTGTATCCAAGGAATCCTATTATTCTACATGAGGGGTCCTATGGTGTCATACTAGGCATCCATGTTTATAAAAGGATCGGGTTCTAGGTGGGTCTCAACCTAATCAAGTTGTATCCTTGAATTCGGAATGGGTTCCTCGAGTTCTCAAGGAATTCCCTCGGGAATCCAAGGTGATATCAAGTTAGGCCACACCTATTTTAATAATGAAGTCATATATAATTCATAAGGTTCAAGTCATTACCTTTCATTAGTGGGATAATGCTAATTGGACATGGGTCCATTTAATTAAAACCATGTTAGTTGAGTTCAATTAATAAGGTTCACTCTATTTCCTTCCATGAACATGGAAAGGTGTGTTATAGATGTGCAACCAAACATTACATTAAATTTAATAAGGCCAATTCATATACATAAGTATTATTTCCATAATATCATTTGAATTAATTACTTATATTTAAGAACTTACCTTAGGCGGGTCATGTGGAATTGAAAAGTCACAATCTCTTCACAATTTCATGATTAAATAGGCAATTAATGTAAAGAGGGTTATCATTATAGTAGTCAAACTTGAGCACACCCAAATGGTGGTTCAAAAGTTTCAAAATGGTAAAGATCCAATTATGTCATATCACCCCACATAGGGTGTTGGGAGTTGTGGACGTAACCACCAACAGCATCACATTTATGGAAGAATCATAAAGAAATATCAGTACACCAAGATAAGAAAGCATAAAAGTATAATAACTACTTTTTATCTTAAATACATCACACCACCATTGGTGGTATTTTCTTATAAAATCATGATATTTCTTATCACAAAAATCATTTATTACATTTAACATGTCAATCATGAAACATAATCAATTCACATTTAAGAGGCATTTAATCTAAATACATCACTGAATTAATTAAAATATAAATAATGTAATATGAGTAAATAATTAATGTATTATTTAAATTAATGGGGAAGGATAGGGACCCTGCCTCAAGTGCAATACCAGGACAACTACTTTAGAACATGAAAGATTTTGTAGTGACCACTTGAAACTGCACTGCCCCCGCATGCGCATATATTCATATATATATATATATATATATATATAAACACAATGAACGTATTCCCTAAGCCATGAGGGAATACATACATGGATGTTATATATATTTATATATATACATACCTGATTATATGTTTTTGCTCCATCAAAAATGAAAAAAAACTCACTACAACATTAATAAGAACTGAAAATTAATGTGGAAAAGATCAATGCACCTCAATAAAAATACTAGGAACCCATAAAACAAAAACGCACCACTTATAAACTAAGTGACATCAAATAACGAAGGAAAAAATCAACATAAACCATTTGTGGAGAACCAAATCGAGCCAAACTTCTTCACCTTCGATGGTGATTACCGAAATCTACAAGAGTAGGTCTTGGGAGACCATTCACACAACCCTAATACAAAATAAATCAGAAATTGAGTTTAACCCTCGACCTATGGTTTTGACCGAACTATATAGGGTGATAGAGATGCCAAAAATCAGCTGGAAATAGGGAGAAGAGGGAAGGATAAGTCTTACCTCTCCGAATCCAAGAAGAAACATGAAGAAATCTGATAGAAAATGTCGCAATGAGGAGGCATGGAGGTGGGTGTCACGTGGTCTAGAGGGATCCCGGGGGGCGTCGTGAACAGGAAAGAGGGGGTGGAGACCAATTTTTTCTCTTCCTTAAACCTAAAAACTAAATTAATAATTATTATTATTATAATTATAATAATGATAATAATAACAAAAAATATATATTATTATTATCATTACTATTAAAACATTTCCTTATTTAATTTATTTCTATTTAAATTTTAATTAATTAAATTAAATTTCTATAAAAAAAAAAAGACACCACACGGTATGGGTTGCATGGTTGGCCAAGTCGTATGTCAACTATGAGATGAATAGTATGAGCACACTTTCCAATATGCACATCATGCAGGCTTGGTGCGTGGTTTGGAAAACCGTGCATAGCCCATGTGACATCTCTTATCCACCTATAATAAGGTGCACGATTACCTACTATGGGCCACACGGTTTCATAAAAACCATGTGCCCAGTAAAAATCCTTTAAAAATTTATGTTTTTGATCTAGAACTCCCAAAACTCTCTGAGACTCCCGAGAAACTTATCGAGCCATTAACCAAGTTAAAAACATCAAATTAAATTGTTCCAACTCATGGAAATTAGTTTCGAATCTTAGTTTTAAATTCGACCCATCCAGTGAATGAAAAAGTTCCAAATCCCTTGTATTTTTTTCAGTTCAAAAACATGAAACTCTACATAATTATTTAGTTAATTTTCATAGAGATCATGGAGAAATAACTTCATCAAGAATTTATTTTTTGTGTACTATTTTTTTCACTATTAAGAGTACATAATTATCAGATAAAAATTAATTCTCAATAATGTCTTCAATAAGGATAATGCACTAAGGCCTAAATGTCCTAAATTCCTTAAATGTTTTATTTACATTTTGATAATACCCTTTCAAAATGGGTTAATAAAGAACACTTACATGACTCATAGGCCCGGTAGAATAAGTCCTAGTATATAACCTGAAGTCTCATAGGCATAATGCCCAATAAATGACTCGATGGACCAACCAAACTACACTAGAACCATCCCTTCCTAGAATATGCATCATTGAAGGCACCTAGCTCGCCACCACGCATTTTTGATCAGCTATAATTACCCCATGTAGAGATACACGTTTCATGGTACTAATGGTGATTTCCATACCCTATCATTCTTCTAATTCGGTTATCTCTTCTCTAGTGGTTACTACTTGTAATGAATCCTCATCTGATACCTACTATGTGTGATCTTCCTAGGCTGATCTATGGTATTTGTGGCCCAAAATCCCATAGCCTGAATTCCTAAGGTGGCCTGAAGGCCTTATGGCCTAAAGTCCTTGGGTAGCTCAACGACCTTGTGGCCTATAGGCCCAAACTGGTGGCCCGAAGGCCTAAATGGATGAATAGATCAGACTACTATAGTACTGCTACATTACTACTATATTAACCTGTAAATCTTTATACTCTAGGATTGGATATTGGGTTTCATATAGGCTTATGGGGTGTTTTAACCAATTGGATACCACCCCAAATTCATGCTCTAAGTTAATATTTTTTCTCTTCATATATATAATTGTTCTTTATTTTAACTGTTTATGTTCATTAGTGTGTGTTTATAGTTTACAAATTCATTTAAGTGCATGTTTTCTTTTTTAATTTACATTTTTGTTAAAAATAGGTGTGACATACTCAAAAATGAGAAAACACATTCATATTATTTTGATACATTGGGAAAATGATCCATAAGTCATTTGTATTGTGTAACAATTAGTTTTACCTCAGTCTGATACATGGTGTGATCTGTATGACTAAAAGTGATATTTTTTGGTTTAAAAGTTACATTTTTGTTAAAAACATGTGTCACTAAATAAAAAATGATCATACACACTTATATTATATTGATACTTTAATAAAATGATACATAAGTCATTTATTATGTGCAGTAATTATACATGCATCCATGCAATATACGGTATGATCTATATGACTCAAAGTTCAGGTTTTCAGTTTAAAATTATGTTTTTAATAAAAAGACATGTGACATTATCAAAACTAAGAAAAAAAATTAAGATTATTTTGATACTTTAGGAAAGAAATCCATAATCCTTTTGTGACATGTGTCAATTAACCAAAGTTAAATTCAACACATGGTGTGATCGTAATGACTTGAAGTGTGTATTTTTATTTTAAAATGAGTTTTTAGTTAAAAAGATAAATAACATTCCAAAAACTGATCAAACTCGTTCATATGTTTTTGAAAATTTAGGAAAAGTATACATAAGTCATTTTTTTATATAATAATTATTCATACCTCAATTTGATACACAATATAACTTTTATGACTTGAAATGAGTGTTTTCGGTTTAAAAATGAAATTTTAGTTAAAAATGTATTTCACTAACTAAAATCCAAGAAAACAAGATTGGATTGCCTTTATAATTAAGGAAAACTATCCTAGAGGTATTTTTGATGTGTATCAATCAACCACACATCAATATCATTCATAGTGTGACTGGTATGACTCAAAGTGCATGTTTCCAGTTTAAAATTACATTTTAGTTAAAAACATGTGTGACATACTCAAAACTCATCAAAAAAATCTATTATTTTTATACTTTAGGAAAAAAAATTATAAGTCATTTTTGACATGTAAGATTCAACCACACTTTAATATAACCCACAATATGACTAGTATAACTCAAAGTGTGTGTTTTAATTTAAAAATAAAATTTTAGATAAAAAGACATATGACATACCCAAAACCAAGAAAACCCATTTAGAATGATTTGATACTTTATTAAAATGATTGATAAGTAATTTTTGTTGTCTTGGAATTAGTTTCAACTCAATCTAATATATGGTGTGACTAGTGTTATTCAAAATGTGTAGTTTTAGTTTAAAAATGAAATTTCATTTAACAACATGTGTCACCCACAAAAAATCAATAAAATGTGCTTGGATTGTCTTTTATACAACATATAAAAGATCTATAAGTAATTTGTGTTGTATAGGAGTCTATTAGATCATATAGGGTAATGTAAGATAGTCTAGAGGTGGGATGAATAGACCAGATTAAAAAATTAAACAAAATAATAAATTAGTTAAATTAATTATCAAAACTAATTATTAAGGTTAATTAGTAGCGGAAAAAGTAAATAACACAAGGATGGTTTTTATAATAGTTTTTTCTAAAGTGGACCTACTCTACTCTTATACCTCTCTACTCAATGAGAGATGCATGTTCACTAAAAATTATTTTTATTGGGGAATCATAACCCAATTACAGTATTCTTTTCTAGTGGTGGGATAACCACGACACTGACTTTTCTGTAGGGAGTCATAACCCTTACAACCTGCCTTTATACACTGGGAGACACCACCTGGACAGTCCTAAATTTAGATACAGGGAGTAAACCCTTATATCCTAAATTTACAATCCCAGAGTCACAAACCCAAGAAAAAGAATATTAAATAATGATTTTTTGTATAAAATCATAAACAAAAAAATATAAAGTTCATGTGAGAGATGAGAAATAATGTTACAGACTCAGAAACCATATAAGAGAAGATAAACAATGAAAGCACTGGTACTGGTTCTTGATATTTGAATTAACACATCTCATCAAGGAAATTTTATTCGAAACAGTAGTACTTTAGAACTTGATAGAATGTTCAGGTAATGAAAAAAATTATCACACAAACATTGGTTTATATGAAAGGTTGAAAATGTTCACAGTGCATCGAAGATGTTAGCCCATGGTGTTATTGTGTATTGTTGTTTTTTATTTTACTAAAAGAAATATATATATATATATAATAGATATTCAAAAGTTACAGTAGCTCTTCTTCCTTCATATATTCAAAAAAAATTGAGTCAATATTATTCATAAATATCTCCACAAAAATCGTAGCATCATTGCCTCTTTATTCCTGTAGAATAAATATTAAATAAAATAATTTAAAATACTTTGAATAACTCTCCTAATAATATCTCTATAATAATAATAACATTAAATAATTTTAAAACACCAGTATAAATCCATTCAAACTTCTTTAAAAAATTTCAAAACAATTCCTGAAAACTAGCAACACAAACCGAAAGTAAATTCAAATATTTGAATTTAAATAATCTTGTATCCTCCGATATTTTGGAAAAAAATAATGAAATAATTTATTAATTTTATTCTTTAAAAATTTCACCAAAATAATAAATATCTTTTCGTTCCTAATCCTTATATTTAATGTGAATTTATCTAGAAGAAAAACCTCTAAAAATAATCCATATATATATATATATATAGCAGATCAAATTTCAGCATAAAAGAAAAAATCAAGAACAAAAAAGTAGGGTACAAAACATAGGTTACAAAAAACTAGGTTACATAAATTTAGGGTTCATGGAAGTAGGGTTAACTGAAATTAGGTTTCATAGAAAGTACAGTTCACCGAAATTAGGGTTCACCAAAAGTAGCGTTCACCAAAAGTAATATAGGGTTCATTAAAAAATTAGGGTTTCCAAACCATAATTTAAACTATTTTTAAATTAAGTTTTCTGAACCACATTTTTCACTATTTTTAAAATAGTTTTTTCAAACCATACTTTTATCTATTCTAAAATTAGGGTTTTCAAATCATACTTTTAGAAAAACTGGACAATATACTTTAGAAAATTTCAAAAAATAAGTAAAGGATCTTAAAAGAGGATTAAGCCGTTGATAAATAATAATTATTCATATAATGTATTATTAGGTTGAAAATGAATAAATAATCAAATAAATCAAACTTCTAATCCTCCTGACTGAAAATTATATTTTTATTTGATTTTGAAAACCTCTTTTTGGGTGAGCGGGAACCATACACAAGATTACCAAATTACCGAAATAATTCTCCTTAAATCATCAAAAAGATGAAGAAACAACATTTTGGAAAAACAATATCTTTGGAACAGCATTGCATAAATTTATATAATTTATTTAACTTCAAAAATACCTTTTTATACTTCTGTATAAACTAATTAAATCATTATAAAAATGTTTTCTTTCTATAAAATCAAGTTTCATGAAAATATGACATCTACAAAACTTGTATTAAGTTAAACACTTTTAATTTTCAAAACTGTAGACTGTAGAGTTTCTAAAACCACTATAGTAACTTCATTGAATTTTTTAATACTGGAAAAGCATTTTCATAATTCTTAATAAACTAATTAAGTTTAGATAAATATATTATCTATCCAACATGATAATAATCAAACAAATCCAAACACTTTTCATTGACATATCATCAAAATACAGATAAAAATTATAAATTAGTTTATACTAAAAAATAGTATTTGAGTCTAAGAATAATAATCATGTTTGGAATTAAATGTGAACATGATCATAAAGGGTTAAAAAATATAAAATCATATATAATCAAAAAAACATGCACAATCACAAACAATATCTCCATTTTTGTTTGATTACAAAACCATTTAAAATCAATTTATTTCTCCCACTTTTTATAAAAAAACAAATAAGAGAAAATATAAAAATCCCATTAAAAATGTAGTAATAGAAAGTTAAAATTAAAATATACCAAGATCAAATTTTATTTTTTCAAACTGATCACAGTCTAAAGGTTTTGTAAAAATATCTTCTATCTGATTTTCATAAGGCATAAATTCTAAAATAATATCACCCTTGTTCACATGATCTCTAATAAAATGAAATCTAATATCAATATGCTTTATTCTATAATGTTGTATGGGGCTTTTAGAAATATAAGTTTCAGAAGTATTATCATAATAAATAGCCATTTAGAAATATAAACAAAAAATATCATAATTTTTTCTTAATCCATAAAATTTGAACACAACTATTGCTAGTAGTGATATACTCAAATTCTGTAGTAGATAAATAAATAGATAGTTGCATCTTAGATGAACAGGAAATTAAACTTTTCCCAAAAAAATTTACATATACCTGATGTTATTTTTTGGTCAATTCTACCTCCTCCAAAATCAGAGTCAAAATAAAAAGTTAAACAAAAATAGTTATATTTTGTATAAAATAAAGAAAAATCAACAATTCCTTTAACATATCTAATTATTATTTTTACAGATTTAATATGAATTTATTTAGGATCTTCATGAAATTTAGCACATAAACAAACATTAAACATAGTATTGGGTCTAGATGTTGTTTAATATACCAAGGTACCTATCATGACCCTATAAACTTTAATATCAACAGATTTACTAGATGCATCAATATCTAATTTACAAATAGTACCCATATGATTTTTCATAGATTTAGAGGAATCGAGACCAAATATTTTAAACAACTCTTTATCATACTTATATTGATTAAGAAAAATTCTATCTTTCCTTTGAGAAATTTGAATTCCAATAAAGAATTTTAATTCTCCCATTAAACTCATGTCAAATTCAGAATACATCAAAGTAGAGAAATTATGGAAGAGTATTTCACTAGAGGAACCAAAAAATATATCATCGATATATATTTGTAAAATTAAAATATTATTTGAAATTATTTTTATAAATAGTGTTGAATAAAAATTTCCTTTCTTAAAACCATTATTTAAAAAAAATAAAGAAAGTCTCTCATGCTAAGAATGAGGTTCTTGTTTGATACCATACAAAGCTTTAGAAAATTTAAAAAAATGGTTACTAAATTTTTCACTTTTAAAACCAGTGGGTTGAGAAAAATAAACTTCTTCAGTTATAAAACCATTTAAGAAAACACTTTTTACAACCATTAGATATAATTTAAAACCTTGAAAACAAGAAAAATCCAACAAAATTCTATTTATCTCTAACATGGAAACTAGTTTAAATGAATCTTTAAAGTCTATACATTTTTCTTGATAGTATCCTTGAGCAACAAGTTAGGATTTGTTTTTGACAATTTGTCCAGATTCACACAGCTTGTTTCTAAAGACCCACTTTGTTCCAATTATCTTCTCATCCTCAGTAAATTCTACTAAAGTCCAAACATTATTTCTAGAAAATTTATTTAATTCGTATTTCATAGAAAAAAATCTAGTTTTCATCTTTTGATGCATCAGTAGCATTAATAAGAAAAAAATTATAAATAAAAGCATAATTGGAAAAAAAATTAAAACATAATTTCTAGTTTTAACATAATAATAAAAATTTCCAAATACATTTTCAACAAAATGATCCTTTCAAATCTTCCATGATCTCAGATTGGGTTGGGAAGGAGTACGTTGTCCCTCAATTGATTCATTATTATCTTGAGCTATATCTTCAAAAAAATTAAAATCTATAAACTCATCATCAAAAACATTTGAATCATAATTTAATTTAACATTATTTTCATCAATATAACATGAATAGTTTCTTCAATAATAATAGTTCTTTTATTATAAAATATATCAGAATTAACATCATTTTAATAACCAAGAAAAATACCTTCATCAATTTTATCATCAAATTTATCAAAATTATCATTTGAATTTAAAATAAAGCATTTACAAACAAAAACTCTAATGGAATCAACATTTGGATTATTTTTTTAAATAATTCAAAAGGATTTTTATTCAATAAATGTCTCATAAGAATTCTATTTGAAATATAAAATTTATAAAAAATAGCCTCAACCCAAAAATATATAGGAAATTTATATTCACTTAACATAGTTCGATTCATTTCAATAAGAGTAATATGTTTTCATTCTACCACACCATTTTTTCTGTTGTTCTAGGAGAAAAAAAATTCTGAAAATGGAATTTCTTTTCAAAAAAATCAAAATCTAAATTATGAAATTCACCACATTTATCACTACAAATAGAAATAACCATGAAACCTTTTTCATTTTTAACAAAAAGTAGTAAATCTAGATAAAGAATCATTTTTAGGAGCAAGAAAGTATACCCATGTAAATATACTATAATCTTCTACATTAACTAAGGTATATTTCTTTCCACCAAGGAAGGAAATTTGAGTGGGACCAAATAAATCAAGATGTACTGACTATAAAGGTCTATTAGTATATATCTGATTGATAGGCCTAAAATAAATGTTGTGTTGTTTCCCTTTCATGCAAGTGTCACAAACATGATGTTGTTCTTTATTCAAGGAAGGTATTTATAACACATTCTCATTTTTTGAGAGATTGTGTAACATTTTGAAATTAACATGACCTAAACATTGATTCCAAAGGATGTTGTCATTTTTACTAAATTTAAACACTAAACATGTTGAATAGTTAGTTTAGAAAAATAAATATTATAAATATTATCTTTTCGATTAGCATAAAATAATAAAGAATCATATTTAAAAACAAAACATTTATCATTTCAAAATTTAACATCCATTCCATTATCACATAATTGTGATATACTAATTAAATTATAATTTAAACCTTCAATATATATAACTTGAGAAATAAAGGTAAATTTTGAAATACCAACTTTACCAAAACCTTTTACTTTGCCTTTGGAATTTTCTCTGAATGTAACAGTTCATCCATTACATGTGTTGTAAGTGGTAAAATTCAATGCGTCACCATTCATATGGCTTGAGTATCCAATGTCCATGTAACATATTACATTATAAAATTTTAATGTACCAATACTGAATTTAAACAATTTTTGTAAGGTACTCTAGATAATAATGATTTAGAAATCTTATTTTTTTATTATACCAAAGATTGTTTGAATCATAGAGAACAATCATTTGTATAATGAACTTTCATGCCACATTAAAAACAATTGATAGTTTAATTATAACTATATTTACTTTTAACAAAATAAGTTTTATACATTTGGGGTAATCTACTATAATAACCAAAACCATCTTTATTTTTATCTATTTTAGTCAACTACATCATCTTGTGAAGTTTTTGAATAACTTTAATAAAAGTAGATAAATGTTGTTTAAGACATTCAACTTGTTTTTTCTAATTTTCATTCAAATATTGAACTGATTTCAAATTTCATAAAATTTTTAATGATAAGTAGAATTAGTGTTTCTTAACTTTTCATTTTGATTTAAAAGTATTTTATTTTCAAAGAAAAGATCATCATTGTTTTATTTAATATTATTAAATAAATAAACATCTTCAAAAATGTATTTTCTTAATATTTCAATTTATTTATGTAATTCAAAAATATTAATATTATCATAATAATATTCAAAACCAAAACAACTAGAATAAAAACAAGAATTACTAATATTATCTAGTGATGTCATGAATAATAAGTTAGTAAATTATTTTTCATTTCTAGATTGTTCACTAGAATTAGATTCTTCCGTACAACTCCAACTGGTGGTCAATACCTTTCTATCATTCTTCTTATATTTGTATTTATTTTTTAGTTTTTCAAAATCGGTCTTGATATTACCTTTCTTCCTGCAATCATAATAGGTTACATCTAAAGAATTATAATAAGCACTACCTTTCTTATCTCCTTTATATTTTTCATTTTGAGGGTTTCTTCTAAACTAGTTTTTGAATCATTTATTTTTCATTCTTTTGTAGACTCCAGTAACAATATAATCCATGTCTTCCTTTTCACTATCATGTAGATCAGAATCAGAAGATTCAGTAGAAACAACATTTACAAATTTAAAATCTGCACCTCTTCCTTTTGTTGTCTCCTCGACAGCTATGTTATTTAGTTCCAGTTCATATTGTAGTAGTGATCCAATCAATTCATCAAGTGTGTAATATTTTAAATCCATTCTTTTATGAATGGAAACCTTCTTTTCATTCCATTTATTTTTTAATGATTGTAGGACTTGTTCAACAGGTTCATGGTTTTCCAGAGCTTCTCTAATTGAATCAATTCCATTCAAAATTCTTCTGAATCTATTGAATATTGGGTTTATTGTTTCATCTTCACCCATCCTGAAGTCATGGTACACCGCACGAAGCATTCCAAGATTGGTTAAGATTAATTTTTTAGAGCCATGGTGAGTTACTTATAGAATCTTCTAATGTTCGTGAGTTGTCTTACAAGTATAAATGTGACTAAAAATACTTCTATTAATATAAAAATATAAAATATTAAAAACATTGTAATTTAAAACATATTTATTAGACTCATTTTTTATAAGAGTATATGGGTCAGCTTTAGGTAGTGTGTAATGTTTTGACCTGATAGACCAATGCTCAATGATTGACTATTTGAGGTAAGCCTCCATTCAATATCTCTAGTATCCATACTCATTACCATCAAAGTGTGGTGTCTTCTGAGAAATCCAAGCATCAATGGGGATTTAATCCTATTATCTTATAATATAATTATCCTTATACTTTGAGGTCTAGGAATATGTTAGCATAAGTGAAATAAAATTAGACTATATAGAGATATTGGTTAATTATTAAAGGGGAAACATATGATACCAATGTTTGGTTTTGAGAAAGAGAATGATAGAGCTGAACTATTCTTAATAAGGTAATCTATTTGATAGTAATTGTTAGTTCATATTGGGTAATTTCTAATGGCCTAGAGGTGGGGTGGATAGACCAGATTAAAAAATAGAATAATAGATTAAATAAATTAATTATCAAAGTTAATTATTAAGGTTAATTAGTAGCATAAAAAGTAAATTGTCATAACCTGTCCCTTGGGGCTCGTGTCGTGAGTACCTTAAGCCTTCCTTCTATAGGCCAGGGGTTGGTGACTTGCACCAGAAAGGCATATCCCAAAAAGGGAAGGAATTGCCTTTAAACCTGTACACACACATGCCCAACCACATCCCAACACACTGAAAGGGGAAACAAGTATACCACTAAAACAAAGCTGACTGCAAGTACAAGTGAAAGTAAGTGAGCCAGAATAAAAAACCAACAAGGAACTAAAAATAACAAAGTACGAAATGAAACTCTGATGGCCATCTGTGGAAAAATCTACCTGATCGTGAGAGTAGTGAAGCTATTGTAATCCCAATTACTATTTCCTGCCTACTGGGTCCTTCTAGGCCCCACCTAGTACTAGGCCACTAAGTCCACTGTCGTTGTGTCTTTCAGTCCTACCCCTCATACCACCTCTATCGAAACATTGATCGTCTACAACAGAAACAATATGTGCAGGTGAAACCCATGTAGGGGTGATTATAAAAATACACAGTAGGGACCATGATACCCCTGAACATATTTCAGTAATACATGAATAAAAACACCAAAATGAAAATACCATAGAGGTAATACCACCAAGAAAGACCTCAACCACATAGCACGGAGTAAAAGAAGCAGCTCACACCATATTTATTCTAGGGTAGTGATAGTAGCATCATCAGTCACATCATTGAACTCCTCGACTGTTGGATAACTCCTCCTCTATCGAGTAAAGTTTTTCTTCTGGGTCACATAGAGTCTCTTTCCACTAACCTTGGACAATTTTGGTACTCATCCCTGATGAGTACTTTGGGTATGTTGGGTCACACAGAGTCACTCCCCACTGTGGGGATACCGGCACACACATAGCCGCTTTCCTCCTTGGATGAACTAAGATACTATTCTTATAGAGTATTGTGGGTATACTAGGTCACAAAGATCCACTCCCCACCATGCATTTTCTGGGTCACAGAGAGCCTCTTCCCCCTGGGCTGTCGTCGAGCAGTCTTCAGGTCTCAGCCAACTACAGGGTTCCGTACGTAGCGCACTTGGGAGAACCGCTTCTCAAGACATTCTTAGCATCTCTTCAACCATTTAAGTCACCAAAAATCATGACCAAATATCTGAATCATCAATATGGTCTCAACACTGCAAACAGCTCATCAATCAGACGCGTGTTTTGCAAGATACGATCATTTTAGTAACCAGGGAACTGGTTGGGACGGGGCCCGGTTAGACCTGGTCAGACCGACCCGACCAACCAAGCCGGGGGGCCACAAACCCCAGTTTAATTAGATGAACTCAAATTGACTTGGTTTTGGATGGGGTCAATCTGGATCATCTTGGCCAGTGGGCTAGGCCCAATTGGCCTCGCTGGACCCGGCCAGGTTTGGCCGAGGGTCTAGCCTTCCGGGTCACCCGATGACCCAGTCTAGTCAGGCCCGGCCATAAGGGCATAGTTCTTGCTGGCTAGGATGTGAATTTAGTTTTATGGGTCACGGGTCCATCCCGTTGCACCGTGGGACTGGCCAGCTAGGCCTGGGATCTGGCCCGCCGGTGCAAGTCCGACCCACATGGCAGTTTATGCCCCGACTGGCCCGCCGCATGGGACACGGCACAATGTTGCATTTGTGGCCCTCTAACATGGTTTAGAGACTGAATCAACTACCACCAACTATTGGGACAGTCTAAGGATCCTCCTGTTGTGTCGCGGCCCAAGCTAGCCTCAACCCTTTTTCTGGTGCGTCGTCGAGGCGTGCGACCATCCGCCCATGACCCCCGCTGGAAGTACCTTCGACGGGCCACCAGAATTTATCTGGTGGTCCATTTTCCGATCTTTCCATTACTATGGTACTATCGAGTCTCCATCATGTCTTCCATGGCCCTAGATTCCTCTTGTCACCACTTTGAGGATATGTCCATAATGAACACACACCACAGAGGTGCTTGGGCCATGTTCATATCATATTACGCCCTCCGTGTTAGAATTTTATAATCATGGGAGGTTTTTGGATTCGAATTTAAATCAGTAAATAATAATTTCAAACCCCGAATAACAAAATCCCCAAAAGAAAGCTACCATCCCACATAAACACACAATTCATGGATTAACTTGTTTATGGGTTAATCCGTGTTCATTTTTTATATAAAAGAATAGGGAAGAACATTAAAATAAAATAACCCCTACCACGTTTATGTTTGATGTTGAACTATTCATCCTCAAGGTTTTCAAGATGTCTACGCCGTCACTTAAGAATCTGTTCGTTGAGGCACGTCGAAGCCAGTGTTGATCCATCGGCGCATCATTCTTCATTTTTCGTTGGAGAGGGATTCCCCCGGTGGTTCGTCATAGGTTTCCCCGCATTCTTTAATACTCTAAACTCTAACACATTTGAATTGTAAAAAGGAATCAAAAGTTCGGCGATGCTGCACCCATTAATGATGTTCATTATATTAGCGACATTTAATTATCCACATTTAATGGGTCATTAATATAACAGCATCGCAGTTTCAAATGAGCCATTATTTCCCCTCAATTAATGAACCTCGTCGTCGCCTCATCGCTGCAATGCAGTGTCCATATTTTCCACTCAACTATGAGAAATATATAAAATAATACTTTTAAATTATTTTATAATTTTTATTGAAAATTCCAAAAAATAACTTTTCTACTCGACCCTTTCCGGTCGAAGTTAATTCATTTCTAGGAAAATCCTGACACTCCAAGTTCAACGGTGCCCTCATATTTTTGAACTAAGAATCATTTCAAAAGGTAGAAAAACCCGCTCACACGTTTATTGATTGGACCTTAAAAAGTTCAAAAATTCCTTTCGGACTCTTCGGGCCTCAGAATCACGTACCGACGAATTTCACGATCTCAAAATAATTCCATATAATTAAAAAAATACATGGAATTTCCAAGACATTATACTCCCCCTGCCTTAGAAATTTACGTACCCAAATTCTAAAACAAAACTAATTAAATAGACGGGGGTACTGATCAATAATATGAGCCTTCTACTCCCATTTTCTCTCTTAGAGATTCTGGTCCTGCCACCAAACTCAAACCTGAGGGGTCGACTTCCCCTGTTGGACCTACTCCTGTCAATCCACTATCACTGTTGGGAACTCCACAAACATTGCCCCATCATCAATGTCCAGCTCTCTGCAATCAATGGTTTCAAATGAATCATGCACGTACCTCCTCAACTGCAACACATGGAAAACATCATACATCTGGTGCATCTATGGGGGAACATCTAGAAGGTACACCATCTCACAAACTCTGCTTAGGATCTGAAAAGGTCTGATGAACCTCAGAGATAGCTTTCTATCCCGGTCAAATCTATGTAATCCTCATCAAGGTGAGACCTGAAGGAACACATGATCTCCCTCCTCAAACTCTAAGGGTCTCTGTATCCAATCGGCGTAAGACTTATTCCTAATCTGTGTAGTCCTCATCCACTCCTGGATGATATGTACCTTCTCGGTGGTAGTCTATACCAATTCTGTACCCATGAGTGCTGACTCCCATGGGTCTGTTCAGCATATGGGTGATCTGCAAGGCCGCCCATACAAGGCCTCAAATGGTGCCATGCTGATAGTGGAGTGATAGTTGTTGTTGTATACAAACTCCACCAAAAGAAGGTAGTCCTCCCAACTGTGACCGGAGTTGAGGATGAAAAAATGAAGCATGTCCTCCAAGGTTTGGATGGTCCGCTCTTTCTGACCATCCATATGGTGATGAAACGCTGTGCTCAAGCGCAGTTGAGTCAAAAATGCCTCTTGTAATATCTTCCACAACTGGGATGTAATTTGTTCATCATGGTCTGAGATGATTGTCGATGGCACTCCATGGATCCGCACTATCTCTTGGATGTAGTGGCGTCTCAATCCCTCTATTGTTCTCTACTCCTGGATGGGTAGGAAGTGAGCCGACTTGGTGAGTCGGTCAAGGATCACCCAGATAGAATCATGGCCCCTTGATATATGTGGTAACCCTGTCCTGAATTCCATCGAGATACCATCCCATTTCCACTCTAGTACCTTAAGTGGTTGGGTCAAGCCTTCTAGAACCTGATGCTCAGACTTCACTTACTGACAAGTGAGGCATCGTGAAACGAACTTGGCCACTATTCTCTTCATCCCCGGCCACTAGTACTGATGTCGCAGGTCCTGGTACATCTTCACCACATCAAAATTTACCGCTAAGGTGGGTGTATGAAACTCCTTAAACACCTCCTCCTGCAACATCAATGGTACTATGGTGCACCCTCTAAAAAGGATAGTGTTCTCCCCACCTATCGAAAATCCATCTGGAGCCCATCCAGAGGATAATAGAGTGCGTCGAGCCTCCCAATCAATATCAACCAGCTATGCCTCTCTGAATCGTTGTTAGAGTGGGGGAGTAACAGTCATTTACTGAAGGTAATCTCCTACATCATCATCCATAAAGGATATCTACATTGCAGCTAACTACTCCATCACCTCACTCAAGAGCTGCAAACTGATCCTCCTGATGAGTGTGTTTGCCCCCCACATTCCCTTTTCAAAGTGTATAGACTATCTCACAGTCATAGTCCTAGAGGAACTCTAGAAATCACCACTATTTTAGGTTTAGGTCCTTCTTAGAGAAGATATACCTGATACTCTTATGGTCGGAGTAAATTTTAAATTGTTCATGCATAAAGTAGTTCCACCACATCTTCAACAAAAAGACCATCACTGCTAACTTCAGGTCATGGGTTGTGTAGTTCTTCTCATGATGCCTAAATTGTCATGAGTCGTAGGCGATCACTACTTGATCCTACATTAGGACACAACCCAATCCAATACCTGATGCATCACAGTAAACTACATACCCAATGCCGTTCTTGGGTAGTCTCAAGATGGGGGCACTAGTCAGTCTCCTCCTCATATCATGGAAACTCTGTTGGCATTTCTACGTCCACACGAAGGGCTTTACCTTCTGCGTCAAAGCCGATAAGGGTGTTTCCACTCATGAAAGTTCGGGTACGAACCTCTGATAGTAACCAAACAACCCCAAGAAGCTCTGAACCTCAGTTACACTCTTGGGAGGCTCCCAAGAAAGCACCATCTCTATCTTCACGGGTCCAATGAAACTCCATCCTCTGAGATGACGTGTCATATAAAGTGGACATATCGAATCCAAAACTGACACTTAGAGAGCTTTCCATAAATCTAGTTCTCTCAAAGTGTATCTAGGACTATCTGTAGGTGTATTGCATTCTCCTCCTCCAACGCTAAGTACACCAGGATGTCATCAATAAATAATACGAAGAACTAGTCAAGGTAAGGCTAGAAGATCATGTTTATGAGGCCCATGAACACTATTGGGGCATTATTCATGCTGAAAGGCATCACCGAGAACTCATAGTGGTAGTACCGGAACCATAAGGATATCTTCGGTACATCCTCATCCTATACCTGAAGCTAGTGATAGCCTGATCTGAGGTATATCTTTGAGAACCACTTCGCTCCCTTCAGTTGGTGGAAGAGGTCATAAATTCTCATTAGTGGATACTTGTTCTTCACGGTCACCTAGTTCAGGTGCTGGAAGTCCACACACAACCTCAAAATATTATCTGCCTTCTTGGAAAAAATCATAGGGAGTGCCCATGGTGAAATGTTGGGCCTTATGAACCCCTTCTCCTAAAATTCCTCCAGTTATACCCTCACCTCGCGAAGCTCCGCATAAGCCATCTTATATGGGGGGTGGTAATCGGTGTCGTCCCGGGGTATTGGTCGATGAAAAATTCTACCTCTATGTGATGAGGTAGTCCCAGAACATCCACAGGAAAAACATCCTCATACTCATCCACCACTACAAGAAATCTAAGACTCCTCTCATCCACTACACCGAGGATGAGACTAGCCTACCGGTTAGTGATTAGTTGTACCCTACCCAGAAAAAGTATGTCCTATACTACAAGGGTTTCTTTCTCACCAGTAAAGAAAACCTTGGTCCCATCTATGCGGACACACCGAATTGTATGCCTAAAATAGTCGATCTGGGCATAGACTATGGACTACTAGTCCATACCTGAGATGAAATCGTAAGGCCTCGATGCCGCTACTAGGAGATCCTAGCTAAAGCTCTCACCTCCTAGAGTAATCCCACATAGTCGGCACTAGTGTGAAATCGTAAAATCTTTTCTCGTTGAAGTCTCTATCCATATGGATCAAGCACAGTTCCATTAGAATATCTGATCTCTGAATGAGAGTCGTGGAAAGGGAAGAGTGACTAGAACCTATGTCTATAAGAAAAACTGATAGGGTGTATAATACAAATATCGTACCTTGGATCATCTCTGGAGTGACGTGGTCATAAGACTTTACTTCCTAGAGCTGATCTCACCCATATCTTCCTGCTCCCTAAGGTTGGGGTGGACCACCTAGGGGTGGTCGCAGTAACACCTCAAACTGTCGCCCATCGCCTGCCACTCGACTAGCTCCCCTGCCACGTCTACTACCATGTGGACCTCCTCGCTTGAATAGATTCTGCTGCCTCAAATACCCCTCGACCATTTTCTAGTCATCTTTATGGAGGGTTGGGTAGTCACGTTCCATGTGTCCTGGCCCGCTGCACGTGAAGAACTGTCTGGCTCCCTACTGGATCCCCTAGATTTGGGGCCCCGCACTACCCACCCTGAGTCCTAAGGTTGTCCTCTGGAAGACCCAACCCGCTTGGGCCCATGTGTTTGTTATCTGCTACCTGCTGAATACTCTGCCACCTGAGATCTGCTGGTGACTCTAACTTTCTGTGCATGCTCCGCCAAGAAGTTCTCCACAATAAAGTCTCTCTCCAGCACTCCATCCTAGGTAGGGATTCTGAGAGACAACACAGATTCCCTGGTCTCCCACCTGATTCCCTACTCAAAGGATCAATCCCTGAAGAAAGGGTATCACACTATGTCTTTGGAGTAGTGAGATACCTCGGTTAACCTCAATGAGTACTCAGCTACTGTCATGTTTCCCTGCTGAAGGTGAAGAAACTCTTGAATGTGTATATATTGAAAGGTCGTGAGGAAAAACTCCTCCAAATAAAGACACTTGATGTCTACCCAGGTAAGGGCCACCTCATCGTGTTTTTGGGTGGCCAAGCTCCACCATATCCCTTCCAATCCCTACAGAAGGCTCGCTTCCAAGATCACCATCTGGTCAGGCTGTGTCCTCACTAAGCGGAATACCCACATAACAGCCTTTATCAAGTCTTCAGTGACCTGAGGATTTGTCTCTCCCCTGAACCTGGGAGGTCTCTATCTCTAAAACTCATGCAAGGCACTGATTCTATTCACGCCTTCTGCTAGAACCATCGGCACTAGATGTTGACCATCTGGTGGTGGTAGCACTAGTGCACCACCCTGTGGGGCCATCTCTAGAATTGGTCCCTGAACGGATGCCTCTTCACTAGGCGGGATGTCCTCATGACCTCGTATCAGGATCCGGATTGGTCTTCCAAATGGAGGCATCCTAATATAGATCAAGATGTTCCATAGTTAGAGGGTTATACCTGGAGATATAACTCTTATTCAAGAAGACACTTATGCAACCAGTGTTTTCATGTGTTGATCTGAAAAGAATAATTCAAGGTCCTAGTGTATGGATATGTTGGTCGACGCACTAACACCGGACACCCCAAATATGAAGGTCAGATTTACAACATTTAACATTTTTGCTCCAAAACAAAACATAGACTCCCAGTCTTTAAGGGGGAACCGACCACTCTCTGATGCCACTATTCATGACTTATCCCACGGGCCCATGCCATGACTACCCCAAGCCCGCCTTCCATAGGCCCAGGGTTGGAGACTAGCACCATAAAGGAGTATCCTAAAAAGGGAAGGCATTTCCTTTAAACCTGTACACAAACACACCCAACCACATCCCAGCACACTAAAAGGGGAAAAAAGTATACCACTAAAACATTGTTGAGTGTGAGTACATGTGAAAGTAAGTGGGCTAGAATACAAACCCAAAAAGGAAGTGAAAACAGAAAAGTAAAAAAGGAAACTTTGATGTCCATCCACGGAAAACCCCATAAGATCATGAGAGTAGTGAATCTACTGGATTCCAAAGTATTATTTAATTCCTGTCAGGTCCTACTAGTCCCCACCTAGTCCCAGGACACCAATTCCATCATTGTAGCGTCTGTCAGTCCTATCCCCCTGAGCACCTCTATCGAAACGTGGATCGTCTGCACTAGACACAACACGTGCGGGCGAAGCCCATTCAGGGGTGAGTATAAAAATACTAAGTAGGGACACCGAGACCCCCGAAGGTATCTCAGTAATCCATGATGGAAAACACCACAAAGAAAATACCACATATGTAATGCCACCAAGAAAGACCTCAAGCACATATCACAAAGTAAAAGACGCAAGTCACACCAGGTATATTCTTGGGTAATGATAGTAACATCATCAGTCACATCATCAAACTCCTCAGTAACTAGAGAAATACTCCTTTATGGGGTACAGTGGGCATGTCAGGTCACACCGAGAAGCTTCCCACTAACATTGGATTATTGTGGTACTTATCCATGATAAGTACTGTAGGTATGATGGGTCATACAAAGCTGCTCCACATCATGGGCATGCTGGGTCACACAGAGTCGCTTCCCACCTTAGCCAAAATGAGGTACTCCTCCTTTCGAATACCATGGGTTTTTCAGGCCCCAAAGAGTCACTTCCCACCATGGGCCTTCTGAGTCACATAGATCCACTTCCCATTGGGTCGTCTTCGAGTAGTCTTCATGTCTCAGTCAATCGCAGGGTTCCGTACATATTGTGCTTGGGAGAACCTCTCCTCAATTCATTTGTCTCATCTCTTAATCCATGTAAGTTACCAAAAATCATTCACAAATATCCCCCCTCATCAATAGGGTATCAACTCCGCAAACATATCTTTAATCGGACATGCGGTTTTCAAGACACATGTGTTTTAGTAACTAGGGGACTGATTGCGACGAGGCCCGGTCCAACCCGGTCGGACTAACCTGACCAACCCGGCCTGGGGGTGGTACAAATGATGGTTTAATTAGAAGGACTCGACATGACCTGGTTTGGTTTGGGGTTTTTCGGGTCAAGCTTGGCCAGTAGGAGAGGCCCAATACGCCTCGCTGGACCCGGCCCAGTTTGGCCGAGGGTCCAGCATGTCGGGTCGCCCGGTGACCCGGTCTAGTCCGGCCTGGCCCGAATGTCATGGGTCCTGCCTGCTAGGCCGCAGGTCCAGCCCGTTGGGCCGTGGGTCTGGCCCGCTGGGCGGTTCATGCCCTACCCAGTCCACCAGGGGCAGACAGGACCACCTCATTGGGACGCGGTTGGATACCACGTCTGGTCTGCCGCCATTGCCATGCGGGTCATCGTAGGGTGGCCTCCTCTAACGCGATCGAGCGATCTTGTTTGCTACTAACGACCCAAGCGGTGGCCCTCCTACAGCATCATGGCCCTTCCTCTAGCGCATCATCAAGGGGCGCCGCCGTGGGCCACCATAATTTCTCCGATGGTCCATTTTCCGATCTATCTGTGTCGATGGGCCTCTCGGGTCTCTGACATCTCTTCCTTGGCCCCGAATTCCTCTTTCTGCCACTTTGGGAAAAGGCCACAATGAGCACACATGGAGGAGGTGCTCGGGTCTTGTTTGTGTCATCCCACGCCATCCACATTAGGAGTCTATAATCATGGGAGTTCCGGGGATTCCAATTTAAATCAACAAATGATAATTTCAAACCCCAAATAATGAAAGCCCCAAAATAAAGTTACCCTCCTACATAAATGCACAATTCGAAAATCAACATGTTTGTGGGTTGATCCGCCATCATCATTTCTAGAAAATAAAGGGGAAGAACATAAAAATAAAATAACTCCTACCTCTTTGATGTTAGATGCTGAAGCAATCGTCCTCGAGGATTTTAAGATGTCGACGTCACCACTTCTGGATCCGTTTTTTCGAGGCATGTCGATGTCGGTGATGATCTATTGGCACATTGTTCTTTGTTATTCATTGGAGATGGATTCCACCGATGGTTCATCAAAGGTTTACCCAGGTCTGTTAATCCCCTGAACTACAACACGTTGTAATGATAAAAAGGAATCAAAAGTGCAGCGATGCTACGCCCATTAATTATGCTCATTAAATTAGCCATATTTAATGAACCTCATTTAATGTGTCATTATGATAACAGCATCGCGGTTTCAAATGATCCATTATTTCCCCTCCCTTAATGTGTCCCATTTTCGCCTCATCACTACACCATAGTGTCTCCATCTACCACTCAATGATGATAAAGAAATAAAATAATTGTTTTAAATTCTTTTATTATTTTTCTCAAAAATTCCAAAAAAATAACTTTTCTGCTCGGCCCTTGATGGCTGAAGTTAATTCATTTATAAGCGAATCTCAACACTCTGATTTCAACAGTGCCCTCTTATTTTCGATCCGATCACTAGTTCAAAAGATATAAAAACACTCTCACATGTTTATTGAACATATCTTAAAAAGTTCAAAAATTCATTCCGGGATCTCCGGGCCTCGGAATCACATGCCATTGAATTTCTCGATCTTGAAATAATTCCATATAATTAAAAAAATTACAAAGAATTCCCAAGACATTACATAAATAACACAAGATTGTTTTTCATCATAATTCAATCCAAAATGGGCCACTTCTACTTTTATATCTATCTACATGGTGGGATATATGTGTTCACTAAAAATGTTTTTTATTAGAGAATCATAACCCAATTATAGAATTATTTTCTAGTGGATGGATAAACATGACATTTTATTTTTTATGGGGATTCACAACCCTTACAACCTGACTTTAGACACCGAGATTCACAGCCTAAATAGTCCCGACTTTCGATACAGGGAGTCATAACTCTTAGATCCTGAATTTAGAATCTGGAAGTTACAACCCAAAGAAAAAAGAATAACAAATAATGATTTTGTGTGTAAAACCATAAATAGAAAAATAGAAAGTATGTATGAGATATTGAAAATATTGTTACATAATCAGAAACCAAATAAGGGAAGATAAATAATTAAAGAACTAGTACTGAATTTTGACATTTTTATTATCACATATCATCAAGGAAGTTGTAGTTTAAGTATAACTAATTAATTACTTGAAAGAATGTCTAGGTAATGAAAAGGAGTATCGCACAGACATTATCTTGTACGACAGGTTGAAAAAGTTCACAGGGAGTAGAAAATGTTATCACATGGTTTTGTTGTGTATTTTTGTTTTTTAACCTACAAGGGAGAAATATATATATATATATATATATATATATAATATATTTAATAGTTTTATCTACTCTACTTCCTTTGGATATTCAAAATAAATTGATTCAAGTGATTTTATAAATATCTCCACAAAAATTACACCATAATTTCCATCTTATTCTTGTTTAATAAATATTAAATAAAATAATTTAAAATAATTTGAAGAACTCTTCTAATGTTATCTACAGAATGATAATAGAAATGAATGCTTTTAAAAATCTAGTTTAAAACAATCAAACCACATTAAACGTAGTCAAAATAGTTTTTGAAAACTAATAGCACAAACCAAAAGTAAATTAAAATATTTGAATTTAAATATTCTTGTATCCTCCTAATTTATTAAAAAAAGTTAAATAATTTATTAATTTTTATCTTTAAAATTTTCACAAAAATCATCAAAATCTCTTTGATGATAGTCCTTATATTTAATGTGAATTTATCTATTAGAAAAAACTCTGAAAATAATTTATATATTTATGCAGCATATCAATGTTCGGCATAAAAGAACAAAATGGTTGCAAAAAAGTAGGGTACAAAAATTAGGTCACATGAAAGTAGGGTACACGAAACTAAGTTACATGATAGTAGGGTACATGAAATTAGGGTTCACAAATGTGGAGTTCACCGATTGTAGGGTTCATAGAAAGTTGGGTTCACCAAAAGTAGGGTTCATTAAAATCAGGGTTCACCAAAAGTAGGTTTCATGAAAAGTAGGTTTTACCAAAAGTAGCATAGGGTTAATTACAAAATTAGTGTAGGGTTCATTACAAAATTATGGTTGTCGAACCATATTTTTCACTATTTAGAATGTAGGTTTTTCGAACCATACTTTTCAATGTTCTAAAAGTAGGGTTGTCGAACCAAACATTTCACTATTTTGAAATTAGGGTTTTCAAACCATACTTTTCATTATTCTGAAAGTAGGGTTTCTGAACCATATTTTAGAAAAACTAGACAATATACTTTAACAAATTTCAATGAATTTTTAAAGGCTCTTAATAGAAGATTCATCCTTTGGTCAAGAAGAAGTATTTGTAGACATTGTTATTGTCTTTCAAAAAATCAATAATAAAATAAATCCAACTTATACTCCTCCTTAAATCATCAAAAAATAAAAGGAAACCCATTATAGAAAAATTTCAGTTGTGAAAAAGAATTGTAGAAATTCAGATAATTTATTGACCATCCAAATGACCTTTTTATAATTTTATGTAAATAAATGAAATCAATATAAAAACCTTTTATTTCTATATAATCAATTTTTTGTGAACCCGATATCTATATAACTTTCAGTAAATTAAATACAGGTAATTTTTCAAACTATACAATAAAGAGTTTCTAAAACTGTAGAAGAAACTTCATCAAATTTTTAGAGAACTGGAAAATCATTTTTAGACTTCCTCATAAAATAATGAAGTTTATATAAATCTCTAATCTATCTGATGTGATAAGAATGACAAAAATAGGAACACAATGAATTGAGATATCATCAAAATACATTGGAAAATTATAAATTAGTTTATACTAAAAATAGCATTTGAGACTAAAAATAAGAATAATGGTTGGGATTAAATGAGAACATGATCATAAATGGTTAAAAAATATTGAATCATATGCAATAAAATAAAATAAAACATGAACATGCACAAATAGAGTCATATTCATGTCAATAAGACACGCAATGTGACAGTTATGACTCAAAGCACAAGTTTTCAATTTAATGTTTTCATTTTAGTTAAAAAAATATATCACTTACTAAAAACATATCAAACATTATTGGATTGTCTTGATAATTTAGGAAAATTATCCTTATGTCGGTTTTTATGTGTATGAGTCAACCACATATTGATCTGATACACAATGTGACCATTGTGAATCAAAGTGTATGTCTTTATTTAAAATTTAAATTTTAATTCAAAACACACACCACATACTCAAAAATAAAATAAAACATTCAGATTATTTTAATACATTTGAAAAATGATCTGTAAGTAATTTTTGATGTGTAGGAATCAGACATACCCCAATCTGATACATAGTGGATCAGTATAACACTAAATTTGTGTTTTCATTTTAAATATGACATTTTAGTTAAAAATTTGTGTCACTCACTGAAAACCAATAAAATTCTCTCATATTATCTTAATAATTTAGTAAAATAATCTTTAAGTCATTTGTGATGTGTAGTAATTATCTATATATAAATCTGAGACACGATGTATCCGGTATTACTCAACGTGTTTGTTTTCAATTTAAAAATGCAATTTTAGTTAAAAAAAAGTGTCACTAGCTAAAAACCTTGAAAACACACTTTAATTGTCTTGATACTTTAAGTAAATTAATATTGAGTCACTTGTGATGTTTTGGATTCAACCACGCAATTATCCAACAAATGGTGTGACTGATATGATTCAAAATTTGTGTTTTTATTTAAAATTGATATTTTAGTTGAAAAGATGTGTGATGTGATAAAAACAAATAAAATACATTAATATATTTTTATAACTTAGGAAAATGATCCATAATTTATCTGTGATATGTAGGAATAATCCACACCTCAATATGAAACACAATGTGAATGGTATGACTCAAAATGTGTGGTTTTGTTTTAAAAATGACATTTTAGTTAAAAAGACACATGACATACTCAAAACTAATAAAACACATTAAAATAATTTTGATACTTTAGTAAAAGTATCCATAAGTTTTTTTTGACATATAGGAATCATTCATGCCTCAATTCGATAAAAAATGTTACCAGTATGACTGAGAAAGTGTGCTTTGAATTTAAAAATGACATTTTATTTTAAAACATGGGTCTCTAACTGAAAACTATGTAAACATTCTTGGATTTAATTGATACTATATAAAAATGATCCATAATTCATTTTTAATATGTATGAATAAACTACATGTCAATCTGACACACAATGTTGTTGTTTGATACAGAAGGTATTAGGACTCAAGAGGGGGTGAATTGAGTTCCTTAAATTTTTCTTCAATTAGAAAAACCACACTCTCTAGTTATTGACTAACATGTGTTATAAACTTTATCAAAGAATGCATTATAAATAAAACCACAAATAAGAGAAACATACTCAGGTATCTATATTCATTCTGAGAATAGAAGTCCCCTGGTCCACTCCACCACCACTATTCTCAATGAGCGTGATGATTTTCACTATACCAGTCCTTTTTTCGAGGACTATCAGTCCTTTTCCCATACACTACACAACTGAGTGCAAGTAGTTGACACTTAGTACAAGTACATGAGCTTTTAAATGGGATCTATAAAGACTTTACAATCAATATACTTAAAATTTTCTTTTTTTGGTAACCTTTAGGACAAAAAATAATAAAAAAGATAGTTTTTAAAAATTTCATCTCACAACTATAAGTTATAGCTGATAAAAAATAAATATCTCTAAGAGAGATAATTTGAATAATAAATTACTCAAGGAGAGTCTTTTGAATTCAGAAAGAATCATCAATAAGCACAACTGATGAAAATGAGACTTATTATTCCTTATTTTCAAAGAAAAAATGGGTGTCATTTTTTGAATTCTTTGAGAATGAGTTCTCTATATTTTCTTGTGCACTTTACTTAAGATGAAAAATTTGGCTCATCTTTTGAAATGCATGCACTGCTTCTTATTTAAATGCATATCAAAATATCCATAGAATCAAGGATCAATGACACGTCCTTTTTTATTGAAAATACATCATCAACTGTAGAGACAAATAAATATATCATTTTCCTTATCTCTTGTCTCGGTAATTTTCTCTTATTATCATCAATTTTACATTAATGAGGAAATAAATCATTAAAATATTATACAGTAACATTAAATTCTTACTCAAGTTCTTAAATAGTAATAAATACCAATTTTTTGCATGACATAACTGATTTTTAGAATTGAATCCATATAGACGATTGCATATTTGAATCCATGTAGTCGATTTTGGTTTACATAGTCAAATTGAATCATATAGGTTATTTACTCACATAGTAAAAACTGACATAGATGGTTGAAGTGACATATAATATTTCACCATATAGGTGATTCATGGAACTGATTACTCCAAGTAACTATTTTCCATACTCAAATGCTCATATAGATGATTTCTCACGTAAGTGATCTTATCAGCATAGGAAATTTCCAGGTAGGTGATTCCTAGACATATGCAATTTACATATATGTTTCCTTTATGTAGTAAATTGATGTAACCAATTTGATCAACATAGCCAAAAATGTCATGTAGCATATTTTCCAGACATAGGAAAATTTCATCCAAAAATATATAGAATGCATAATTAATGAAATTAACCACCAAACACATAAGAATAAGATAAAACCTAATAAACACACTTAGAAAAAAGATCATTAGTAAAGTATGAAGGGTGTTTGAGACCATAAAAACATAAAGTAAATGGGATATTTGGATCAACATTAGTAGCCCAAAATTCTCCCCATTTTTTAAGATGAAAACCCCCATTAGATATTCAATTAGAAATCAAAAATGAAATTTCAAAAGGGAATAATATAAATTAAGAGTAGAAGATATATATATATTCTAAAATGTAGTGTTTCTCCCCTTGAGTCATTTACTTCTCTCCTTTTTGAAAGTGTATAAAATTTTTACCCTTTTTTGTAAGGTAAAAAACCTATCATCTATTTGGTGTCTTTAAAAATGAATGTTAAAGTGAGGTAAAACATAGTTTAATGTATCACCTTATATTTATGACCAATTAAATTTAGTGTGAAAATATAATTATAGAATTATGGAATGATTGAATTTTATTAAAAAAATAAAGAGACCAAACATAAAATGAAAATTTTCACTAAGAAAAAAATTATAAATGAATAAATAATGAAGTATTTAATTAATTTTGTTAAAATAAAAATATGAATCCACTCATCACAAATAAAAAATATCAGTCAAAGAACCCAGGTGTTATAATGGGGTCAAATTAATATTTTTTTATGAAGGTGGCTTGTATGTGTGGTTGGTTATGGAGGTAGATGGAGTTGGCATTGATGGCGCTGAAGGATCATAAACACATTCTATTGTCTGTCATGTTTGTTGAGAAGTACTATCAGGATCAGGACTAAGAGTTATTCTTCTTCTCATTCTAAACAGGTCTTCATCACACTTGTCGATCCTCGAAATAACATCAATCTGGAGAAATCCAAGAATCAAAAGAGATTCTTACTTATGAATTTTATCTATTAATGTTAACCCATTAAAGATAAATTTCTTAATATTTTATTATTGTCTTGAAGAGAAACTTACAGAATCACTAAATACAAGAGGTAAAATCATAGGAGAAATTTCTATAGTAGATATTCTACAAGTAATATATAACATAACCTTCTTTATAATTAGGTTCACAAATGTATTCACAACAATTATCCTACCAATAACTTACTTCACCTTTTGATCTATATTGTTAAATTTCTCCAGAAAACTATGGATAAATTCCTTAACATCATTGAGATAAGGTTTATAAACTAGAAATCTAAGAACTGTCTTGGGTTTAACCTAACTAGAAACCATAGGAAAATAAATAATGGATTCCACATAAAGAACTGTCTTTGGAGGTTTGTAAACAACAAACTACCTTCCTATAACTAGAACTGAAACTTTTGAAGATTCTTCATATTATTAACATGATTCTATATCATTATACAAATCCATAACATTTGAAAATATTTCCTTATGTTGTTTTAAAAAAGATAGTGTTTTTATTGATAGATTGAATGAATTATGTAATTATATCTCTTGCTTGCTTTGAAACACAAAAATTGTCTTCTAACATATCTCCAAGATATTTTTCAAGATGAATAACATCATTATTCATGCACATATATAACCCAATACTAATATTATTAATATAATCCATGGTATCATGAAATTGACCAAAAATATCATTTTTCATCTCATTCAACGTCACTGGAAGAATCATATCATCTTAGAGGCACTGAATCAGAGAAGAAACAGAACCCAACTATGATAGAATTTGAAAAAAAAATATTCTAAAAATGTGGAATAACTGGAGATTATGATGGAGTGGTAGAAAAGAGTTGGGATTTATTTATAAATTCAAACTGAATTAATATATCACTTTTCAGAGTGTGCTGAGTATCTTTCACTTTAGCTTTAAAAACTTTGATCTCATCCAGAAATACTTGAGATAAACTGGATTGAATTTATAGAGGATTATGAAACATATAACTTTAATATGAAACCAATGTAATAGTCTCACTAAACTCAGCCTTTGTTATGAAAATATATATAAAACTTCTTACCAAGGCTTTCATTTCCTCAGGTTACTTATAACTTATATTAGACATGGATTTCTGCACAGGTGGATCTATTTGAAGACTGCTTATCAATGATGTTTGGGAAGCCACCAATCCAACTATCTTACAAATTTATAACATGGAGATAGAGGACTCTTTAAGTTCTCTGATCTCATCTTTGCATCCAACCAGCTCCACTTTTAAATCAAAACAATCTACTCTCATATCGTCAAGCAATGTTATTGCATCATTTGAAACCACTTCCTTCATTGAGATTTCTTAAAATTTTATTACTGAAGAAGATACTCTATGATTAGTTGAAGGTGAATATACTACCGATGGTGTGTAGGAATGCTTTTCAGATTTCATAAATACATTAGCACCCCTTCCTTTATCAATAGATGATCCAAGAAGAATTTTATCTTCTTATTTATGCACTTTTTTTAACTCTGTACTTATATGAACTTCATAATCAATAGTCCCAATATTACCTAGCCTATCTATGGGAAAAGAAATAGTTGTCTCAAAAACTGTCACCACATACTAATCTTCCCTAGTAAACAAAGAAACTGTAACAACAGCTTAGTTTTGAGTATCCACATCCCCCAAAATCTGAATATTCCCACAAACTATTGAATTTATGACTAAAATTGAAGACTCAATTATTACATATATTTTCTCCTCTACTCTCCTAGAAGACACTAACTTCACTGGTGTATCCTCACTAGGTAGTGATGTATGATATTACTTCTCCTATGTTACACTTTCCTGGCTGACTTCCTTCAAAGAATTTGAAGCAGACTCCTTGGAATATCCAATTATCCTTAAAAGAACATATTATAGGGTATTCCCTTTATGAAATTTCACTACATTACCAACATTTAAATCTACTTATTTCTTCTTCAAAACTAAATAAATTAATGGACCATAAGGATTGTAGTTTTGGTTTCCTTTTCCTTCACAACAATGAGGCATGAACCTAATCATGTATCTTGGAAAACTCAACTTTACATTATTGATCAAGAAATATGTCAAATACATATCTTGAAAAATTACTTTCTACATATATCATTCTATTTTTGTTATACACATATTTAAAAACAAACATAGAACCTTCAATTCAACACACATCCCATTCACATGATTCTTTTCAAAAATATAAGTTCCAAAAAAACTGAACATTTTTGTTGGACCTATTGATCATGTACCAATAAGAGTTTGACTAAAAGAAATTTCCCCATCATGGTTACAATGAAATATATTATCCATTCCAAAAGAATAAAATACTCCTTACTTTCCTTTAACATTTCATGATATTACATCCTATGTTTGATTAAACTGAAATGCTACATTCATCAACAACTCATTAATTTCTTCCTAAAATAGAAAACCTTACTTCATTTCATCAAACATAAAATTCCATCCATGAAACTCAATATCATTCTTTAATATCATTTCAGATGTCTTCATCCACACCATATCTATTGCATTTTCCTCAAGAACTTTTTTTCTGCTTCCTTTGGATTTCTTTGACAAACCTAAGCTTCCATCATCCACATGCTTTGACTTTCCCATTTCAAATAGGTATGTTGAAGGTCAAATAGGGATAAAGAGGTTATTAATGATGTTTTTACTTTAAAGGGATGTAATTTATGTGAATGGAAAAAGGGTTGTGAGTCAATTTTATATTTGGTCACATATATGAATCCCAATTTTCTTACATACTCAATTTTAGTTCAGGGATCCATCCTATTGATAAATAAATAATAATTATAATAATTAATGTGAATAAATGAATTTATATTTTCTAAATTTAAATAAACAAACAAAATGAATAAGATCAATTTACATACAACATTAAACTAAATAATATAAAAAACACTCAATTTTGAATTTCAACAACAATAAAGAAAATTGATTCATTTAAATCAGAATATATAAAACTCATTAAATTTATTTGAAAAAAATATACCTAATTATCTTTTAAAAAAATGATCAGACTCAAGGTGTTTCATAAAAATATGTGTTAATTGATTCCCTATAGAGATAAAGTCAAGAGAAATATCACATTTTTGGGAATGATCTCTTAATGCATGATTCCTTAAGTTTATATTCTTTGTTCCTAAATGATTTATTGGAATGTTAGAAATTTTTATAGAACAAGTTTTATCACATTTAAATGAGACTTGGTTATAATTTAATCCACGTTTCTATTAAGGTGTGTTTCATCCCCAACACTTGTGCACAACAACTTCTAGTAGCAATATATTCTTCTTTCATAGTATATAATGCAACATAGTGTAACTTATTACTAAATTATGATATTGGGGATTTACATATAAAATGAAAGGTTCTTGAAGTACACTTTTTATCTAGTCTATAACCACCAAAGTAGGCATCTGAGTAAGATATTAAATTAAAGTCATAATTTTTTGAGAAAAAGAAAGGAAATAGAAACTATTCTGTTTAAATATCTCAAAATCCTTTTGGCATAATTTAAATGTGATTATTTGGTATTATCTTGAAATTGAGCACAAAGACATACTGCAAAAAAAAATCAGGTCTACTAGTAGTCAAATACTATAAACTACTAATTATTCCTCTATAAATCTTATTGTCAACTCATTTCCCAACTTCATCCAATCCATTTTTTTTATTATAACTCGTAGGGTATTATGAACATTACTACATTCAAGTCCAAGACTTTTAATTAAGTCTAGTACACATTTTTTTATTTAACGCATTCCCAAAGTATTTTTGATATGTTTTAAAATCTAGTAAATAATTTAACTCACCCATCATGATCATTTCAAATTCATTTATCAAGATTTCTGAAAATTCATTCCACAATATTTAATTTGTAGAACCAAAAATTACATCATTAATATATATTTTCCCTAACAAGATATCTAAAGATTTAGTTTTCTTAGAAAAATTTTTCTCTACCATACCTATTGAAAAATGGTTTGACAAAAGAAAAGAACTTAAATGTTCATACTAATATCTAGGTACTTATTCATGTTCATAAAGAGCATTGGTAAGTTTAAAAACTGAATTTGGAAAATGTGGATTTTCAAAACTAGGAGATTTTTCAACATAAAATTCCTTCATTTCAAAACATTTAGAAAAGAAGATTTTACATCCATATGGTAAAATTTAAAATTCATTTATGATTCATATTCCAAAATAATCCTAATGTATTCTAATCTAGATATTGGGAAAAAATTATCCTCAAAGTCTATACCTTCTTCCTAATTATACCCCTTAGTTACTATTCTATCCTTGTTCTTATTATGAAACCATGACCATTTTTCTTATTCTTAAAACCCATTTTCTTCTTATAAAAGGATAATAATAAGGTCTATAAACTAATTCATATACCTTGTTCCTCTTGAATTGGTTTAATTACTCTTATATAGCTACAGCCCAAATTTCACCTACTAAAGCTTCTTCTATAGACTTAATTTCTAACTGAGATAAAAATTCATAAAACTCTACAAGATTTTATATACACCTTATAATTTAAATTCCTTCATCTAAACTTCTTCTAACAGTTTATATAGGATGGTTATTAATGGTTATAGGATTTTTAGGTTGCACATTTTGAGTTTAATTGGCATCCAACCTTTTAGGATTTAGTTATGGAAAATCAAGTTCAGACTCTTCATCTTTTTTATCATCAAAGAGAGGTTTACATCCCATTTTTTCAAAAGAATCACTTAGTTTGTCAATTATAATTAATTTTTTTTCAAAATGATCACTTTTATAAAATACCACATAACTTGATTCTTCAAAAATCATTGATCATTTATTGAAAACTCTATATTATTTTGAAGTGGTATAATAGACTATAAAGATTACTTCATTAGATTTTGGATCAAAATTACCAATATTATCCTTGGTTTTTAGAATATAAATATTGAATACAAAAACCTTAAGGTTTACAACTTTTTTCTTTCTATTTCTCCATATCTTATAGGGTGTTTTCTTTAAAATAGGTCTAATTAGAAGTCTTTTTATGAAATAACATGGTTTATTCACGTATTCATCCTAAAAATGAGTAGGCAAGTAATATTCACAAAACATATTTTTATCAATTTCTTTCAAATTTTTATTCCTCCTTTCAACAACACTATTCTGTTGAGGTGTCCCAATGGTAGAAATGGTATTATTAACACCACATATTAACAATAGGTATTTAAATCATGGTTTTCAAATTCTTCTCTATGGTCACTTCTTAAAATAATAATTTTGGAAACTTTCTCCTTTTTTACCAATCTTCAAAAATATAAAAAAAAACAGACCAATCATTAATTTTAACAATTAAAAAATAAAACCCAGGTAAACATTGAAAAATCATGAACTAAAACAAAAAAAAACATTTTACTCGTAGTCTTTAAACTATAGATGTCCCAAAAAACAAGAAGAATAAGTTCTAGGGTTCTAGATGTAGAAAACTCTTCAATTCGTTTAAAATATGAATTGCATTTCTTGCCCATTTTTCAGGCATCGCATAGCTTTTTTTCATTCAATTTAAGTTGATGTGAATCTAAAATTAAATTAATTTTGGAAAATTTTCTCAAAGATTACCCATTACAATGCTCCAATATTCTATTTCATTTCCATGACTCATTTGTTTCTAGATTTTAATAGTTCTCCTTTTACCTAATCCAATAATTAAGATCTATAGTATATACATTCTACATTTTTGGTGATTTAAATTTAAGAATTTTATCTTTAAAAATAGAACATGCATTATTTGAAAATTAAAAAAATTACCTTCAAAAAAAAGTTGATAGATACTTATTAGATTGTGCTTTAACTATTCTTCATAGAGATATTTTTTGATGAGGAAGGATTATAGATTTCCAATATATCCAAATCCCATAATTTTTCCTTTAGAATTTTCACCAAAACTATCATGAACTCCATCTATATTTAATAAGGAATCAAAATTATAAAAATCTCCACTTATATTCCTTGATCATCCACTATCCACATACCATATTTCATTGGTTCACTTTGACCTTTTACCTAAAAATAAAAATAAAATAATAAATTTTTTTGGTACACATATTTTACTGGGTCCATCAAGGTTAGAAACTAAGGATTTAGGGAAAAAATCTAATTGTGCTATCCAAAACATTCATTACTAAAATTTGAAAAAAAAATCCGGAAAAAATGATTTTTTACACCACATGTAAGATCCCGGTTTTTGGAAAGGTATGTTTTCATTATTTTTTGGGTGAATACCTTGTTTCGGGGTTCATGTTATGTCTTTTTAAAGTATGAGAGGCCTTAGGGGTGTTATGGGGGCTCTGGGCACGAAAAAAGGAAATTTGGGCAAGACAAGCCAGGGCGCACGGCCTGCGCACAGCCAGGGAAAACCGTGCGGCCTACCAAGGGAAATCGTGTGACCCCTCCCCCTATGGATAGAAGCATGCGCATGGTTTATGCACAGTTTTCCAAACCGTTCCGCCAAACCGTGTGGCCTCATAATGTTGGGAAAAATTACAAGTTTTCCACTCCAGGATTTTAAGAACCCACTCGGGTTTTCCTCTCATTCCTCCCTCTTCACCCTAGGAACGAACCAAATCACCCAAGAGCTCCAAGAGGTCAATCTCCCTCATTTCTAAGGATTTTTTGGTGTCGTTGGATGTAGATCAAAGATCTGGGTAAGTCTAATCATATCCTTTCTTCTCTTTTTTGGTTTTGGTTTTGTATCTTCTCTCCTTCTTGTTCCGAAGCTCTAAAACCCTATCTTTTGGCCGAGTTCTAGGTGGAAGATCCAAAGGCTGGTTGGATTGAGGTCTAAGGACTCTATTGAGTGTGCATACAACCACGGTTTCGAGGTAGGTGGTCTACAAAGGTTATCCCATAGTTTTATGATGAATTTTTGCATGTGTGGCTTTGCTTATGGTTTCATTGGTGATCTTTGATCAACCTTTATTTGTTTCGGTATAAATGATGCTTGATAATTGTAAATGGGAACTCTCACAATCCCCGTGGGATGCATGAGAATGACTTGACCTAATTAGGGCCATCCATGGTATGTTCCGTCTTTCCCCAGACTTTAGGATTGTTATTAAACTAGTGACCTTGTTGTAATAAATGGTAGAGCCCTTGACGAATATGTTGGCATGATTGGTTGAACTTGGAATAGATGTTAGGTGATGCACCTAGACTTGGAAATAGCCTAAGGGTTAATTGGAATGGGTTGAATGGTTTATTCATGGGAATGATGAACATGTTAAATGGGTTAATGTGTAAACTGATTAAAGACATGTGTAAACTGATTAAAGACCATAATGGGATGGATTATGGATCTAGTGTTGAATTCTTAGTGAGATAAGAATAACACATGGGAATTGGGAGAATGGTTAAATGATGTAAAATGGTAAGGTGTTAATGGGATGAGGCATAATGTGAATACCTATGTGGTTTGTTGTGAATGGTTTGTCCAAAGGGAAATGGTATGGATGATTGATGGTGACTTATATATAATCATGTGCACATGGCATGGTAGAGTGGGGTGTGACTTGAGGATCTACCCCCATGGGTCGAGCGAAGACCGATGCTCTAAACTCCACCTTAAATGCATGGGTTAGGAATGAGGAATGATGATCTATTCTCTTAATGGTTGCATCCACCCGGACTGAGGCTTCTAGGTGAGAATATGGTTTCATCCACCCAGACTGAGGCTTTGAGGAGAGAATATGGTTACTGTGAGGGGGTTAGTCCTAGTGAGATAGGATAACGATGTGTTTACCCTCTTTCATGTGATTGTTGGCCTTAGAAGCATGTAACATAATATATGTGATTAACCCATGGAAATGTGATGAAATGGTAAGTGATGGTAAATGGTGTGAAATGAATGGAAATGGAAGTGGCAATGGCTTTGTCTCTAAACTGGTCAATGATACCTTGAATAATTTCTTGGTAATTATCATTCATTTTCCTTTTGCATGAAATACCTGTTTATAATGGATATTTTGTAGACGCCGTTGGTGGTGGCCTACTGAGTTGTACTCAGACCATTCTCGGGAAGCCATTGGGTACCCGAGCAGACTTCATGTTTGCAGGTCAGGAAAAGGAAAGGTTCCTTACTAGATAGTTGAGTGGACATGTGTAGCACTTGGTGGAGGATCCGGACTTGGAGTCGGGACCATTTTGGGGATTTTTTTTGTCGTATTTATTTTGGGATTTTGTTCACTTTTTCACTTATAGTAGGACATGGCATATTTATTGTTGGAAACGGTTGTTATACATGTCCCTTGTTTATTGATTATTTTTTCCGTTATTGGTTTATTTCTGTTGCGGATTACTCTGATAAAGAGGGGGTATAGTCTCTCCACTTGACCAAAAAGACCCCCGCTACTATTCGGAACCCTTTGGCGTATGGGGAGGTGTGCTTAAGGTTATGTAACCACGTGGCTCGGAGCACCAGTTTAGTGGCTTCCGGGTCGGGTACGTTACACCATAGGACTATGGTCTTCTCTAACTGCAACTATTTCTATAGTGTCCTAGCTCACCACAATGAAAACAATTAATTTTTTAATGATTTATATTCTTCGAACTTGGTATAAAATAATTCTTATAAAACATTTGTTTTTAAACATGAATTACTATTCCAAATTTACTTTTTTAAAGTTTATTATTACCAGGAATTTTATTTTAATAAATTTACCCTTTTGTAAATACACTAGAAGCATATTTAAATTATTTAACTTATTATTTTTTAATTTTTCAATTTTATTTCCATGTTCAATACATTATGTATTATAATTTTCTATTTTGGTTTTTAAAATTATAATTTATTTAGTTAAGTCCTCTTTTTAGTTAACAATCACTTCGTATAATTTTTTATATAATTTTTTTTTATTTTTTAAAGATTTTTACTTATTTTATAACATGGAAAAATATTCATTTAGTTACTCAAATGAGAAATTTACATTTTCTAATTTAGTTTCATGCACAAAATTATTACAATAATTTACCTCATAAGTATGATCCATAAAACACATATTTTATTTCTGATTAGAATTCTCAAGTTCTTATTCTGGATATGAAACATCACTAAAATACTCAGAATTACACAATTTTTTCTTCATGGATTCCTTAGCCTTTTTCTTTTAATAAACTTTATTGAAGCCTTTATTTTCTATATTTTTCGGAGATTTAGATAATCAATATTGATGTGTCTAGGATTCTTCCATCATAAAATATTAATTATTTAGAATTTATATCTGACTTCTTATATTTTTTGAAAGGTTTATTAAAACCTCTTCTCTTTTTAAGTAAAATCTTGATTTTTTTGGAAAAGTGAGAATAATCACGGTCTGAATTATAACTGATTGAAAAAATTTCATCAGATGACTCAACTATCTGAACTTATTTACACTAGTTTTCACCCTTTGAATTTGATAATTTTAAAAGAAATGTTTTCTTTCTTAACAAGCATGTGCTACCCATGGTCAGCTTCCATTTCTTCCTTATACATTATCAGTGTACCGATAAGATATGTTTTATTGATGTATTTGACCTCTATTAATTTTCATATAGAATCTAAAATACCACTCCACCTTGTTGGTATTATTATAATAACTTTAACAGCCTAATCTGGTTCATTAATAGGTTTTCCTAAAGAAGTAACATTATTTACAATTTATGTGAGTCTTCCATTCAACTATGTGATACTTTCACCATTGATCATTCTAAAAGTGTAAAACATTAATATGGTAGTATTATATCTAAGATTCCACATGTTCTTTGTTCCCTCATATGAAACTGAAATTGTATTTCATATTTCATGGGCTCTTTGACATTAAGAAACTCTATTGAACTCATCCGGACCTAATCCATATATTATTGCATTCGTACATTTAAAATTAAGACCATTTCATACTTTAGGTTTAACATATCATGTTTATGGTTCTATATTTGTAATTTTATAAAGATTCAAGTATTTGAGATAAACATTTACACCAAGTTTCATTAGATATATGATCATCCTTTCCTACCAATATCCATATTTCCCAGCATTTAAATAGGTTGTTCTAACCATAGGCATCCCTTCTCTATTTTTAGTCATAGAAACCATTTTTGAAGAGATATTTAGATTTCAATATTTTACAACTGAGAAATAAAGAATCAGAGGCTTTGATACCAAATGTTGTTGGAGACTAGTCATATTAAGACACAAGAGGGGGTTGAATTGAGTTCTTTAAATTTTTCTTCACTTATAAAAACCACCCTCTCTAGTTTATGACTAGCTTATGTTATACACTTTGATAAGGCATGAAATGGAAATAAAATCATAAATAATAAAAAATGACTCATTAATTTTTAGTGGTTTTGGGAATAGTAGTCCCCTATTCCACTCCACCACTACTCTTCTCTAAGAGTGTGATGATTTTCACTAGACCAGTACTTTTTATGGGGACTGCCAGTACTTTTTCAAGGGATTTCATGACTGAGTGAAAATATTTTACACTTTGTAAAATCATTAGTTCTTTAAATAGATCTACAAAAATTATTTGTGATCAATAAAATTAAAAGGTTCTTTTATTGGGAACCTTTATAATGAAATATAAGAAAAAGAAAATTTTTATATATTTCAACTCATAGTTGTAAGATAAAGCTGAATGAGAAATAAATATCTCTAAGAGAGATGATCTGAAGAATAAATAGTTCAAGGAGAGTCTTTTAAATTCAATAAGAATCATAAATAAGCACAGTTGATGAAAATGATACTTCTTATTTCTTATTTTCATAGAAAAATAGATTATTGTTTTTGGAGATCTTTGAGAATGAGTTCTATATATTTTATTATGCACTTCACTTCACATGAAAAAGTCTCATCAAGTTTTGAAATTCATACATGACATATTATTTAAATTCACAACATAGATCTATATAATTAGGTATCAATGACATTTTCTTTTTTTTTAAATACCATTGAAACAGTAAAGAAAAATAAAAATGTCCTTGTACTTGTCTTCTGTCTTAGTACTTGGCTCATATTATAATCAATTTAACTTTTAAGAGGTAATTGAGCATTTAAATATTTTACTGAATAATTAAATAATTACTCAAGTTCATAAATGGTAATGAATACCAACTTTAAATATGAAATAGCAGATTTTCATAATTGAATCCACATAGATGACTGCAAATTTTAATCCACGTAGACAATTTTGCTTCAGGTAGTGAAATTTAATCATGTCAGCTATTTAATGACATGGACAAAAATAGTGTGGTCAGTTGAAGTGATGTAGCCTATTTAAACATGTAGGTGATTCACATAAATAATTACTCCTCATAACCATTTTACATAGGTGAATGTTCACATAGGTGATCGTGTCAATGTAGACAATTTCCACATAGGTGATTCCTTAACATAGTCGGTTAACATAGTCATTTCATTTATATCGGTGATTGACATTGCCAATTTGATAAATGTATATATTTCCATCACATAGACAAAAATTTCACATATCTAATTTTCCAAATATAGGTAGATTTTATCCAAAAACATCCAGAATGAATACTTAATAAAATTAACCATCGAATGCATGAGAATAAGACAAAATCTGATACACACTTAGAAAAAAAGATCATCATCACAGTATGAATGTTATTTGAGATCATAAAAAGCTAAAGTACACGGGATATGTTGTGTCATAATTGGTAGTCCAATAGTTGTGATCGTTATGACTCGAAGTGTGTGATTTCAATTTAAAATTTTCATTTTAGTTAAAAATGTGTGTTTCTCACTTAAAACCTATAAAACACACTTTAATTCACTTGATACATTAGGAAAACCTTCCTTAAGTCGTTTTTTGATGTTTTCGAATCAACTATGAATCAATATTATACATGTTCTGATTGTTAAGACTCAAAGTGTTCTTTTTAATTTAAAATTGACATTTTAGTTCAAAAAAAGTCACATACTTGGATTTTCATGATACTTAATGAAAATGATTCATAAATCATTTTTGAATTTTAGGAATAAACCCCACATTCATATGATATATGGTGTACCCAGTATAACTTAAAGTTTATGTTTTTAGTTAAAAATTGAAACTTTAGTTCAAAACAAACATCGCATACTTAAAATCGAAAAAATGATCTCAATTTGTCTTAGTACATTAGGAAAAAAATACATAAATATTATTTTTTTGTATAAAGTAACCACACATTAATCTAACATGTGGTGGGATTAGGATGACTCAAAGTGTATTTTTCACTTTAAAAGTGACAAATTTTTAATGTATTATTTCGTATTTTTGTTTAATTTAATTATTTTTAGTATTACAAATATAATAACTTTTTATATAGGTGAAATATTTTTCTTGAGATGGGGTGGTTTTTTGTAACACCTCAAGATTTTATGATATGCCTCTTTTAAAATTTAATATCTTTGATAGTTCATGCTTCACGCAACACTGAGTTCAAAACAATAATATACTATTAAATATGACCTTTATAATAGTAATGTGAACCTTATGAATATTATATAACCAATATAATAGTAACTTCTCCTATTAAAGTATAAAAAAATAGGTATCTTATGAATGAAAATATAATATATCAATATCAAATAATAAGTAAATAAATGTTTCAAAAATGATAAATTAAGTGTTCGTATTTTTGTGAAACATAAATGTTTATTTACAATTTTATAATTAATACAATTATTTAAAAGAAAATGTATTTCCTTTAAATATATTCATAAATTAATATTTTATTTTCTTTTGACTATAAGATGATTTTATGAGACCTTAATTAATTTTTTGAAGTGTCATAAAATCTGTTATAATATTGTTTCCGACGCTTTCGCCAGGGCGCACACATCCGTCTATGGAGGACACACAGTCGTTTCCCTTCATTCCCACTTTCCAAAGGCGGGAGGCATCCACTCCTTGTTCAGGGATGTCTGCTCCTTGATCGAAATGGGATGATGGGATGTCGGTTCTTCCTTCTGTGGATTCCTCCTCAGATCTCGTCACCTAGTCCGGGTCTCCCTCATAGATTTAATATGTTGTTCATGAAACTCTTCCCAGTGCCATATTTCCATGGACGCCGGTTAATTACACTACTTTTGTCAGTACATTCCAAAGGGTCCAGTCAGGACAGAAACCTTCAGTTGGGGGAGTAGTCATGTCAAGGCATCATTAACGTGTCTAAATGCTGGGTAATTGGCGCGTCTATCTTTTTTCCCTTATTATAGGTCTTCTCGAGGGCGTGGAAGCCTGAGGCATCCCACATCAAGCATGGGGAATCATATTCCATAGGCATGTATCTGAGGTTTTCCTTTTCTTCCCATGATTTAACACAGGGTATGCCGCAAATTTAACATCTAACCGAGACGGATCGGGCTGATCAGAACACTAGCTGGAGTGGATTAGATTGAGGAACCCCCTTGAGGGAACACCAATATTGGGTCCAGCGCATGGGCGGCTTCCCGGATACTGTGGAGGGGAATGGGGTGGAATGATCTCACCAGGATGTGACGGCCCGGGTAAGAATCAGGATGGATGATGGGGAATTGAATGGAGCGGGGGAGGAATGTGACTAGACCATTATGAAGATGATGGTAGTGATGGGCTTGAGTCTTGAAAAGACTTCCTATGTATCTCCATGGCAGGGAATCAAAGTCCACGTAGTTCAGTTGGTGAGAACTGATGAGAAGGGGGTTGGAATGACTAACGGGTGATGGGCTTGAACCTCAGGGAGGCTTCCTACAAACCATGCCTTGACATTGATCAAAGTCCACGTAGTTCGGGATGGGGCATCGGTAAACCAACGTGAAGAAGGACCTTGGTCCAATGGGCGTTGGGATTGAACCTCATGAGGTTTCCTACATACCATTCCTTGACATGGATCAAAGACCTCTTAGTTCATAATGGACGCCGGTGAACCGACGTGAAGAAGGACCTTGGTCCGATGGGTGTTGGGCTAGAACCTCGTGAGGTTTCCTACTTACCATGCCTTGACATGGATCAAAGTCCCCATAGTTCGGGTTGAAAAGGGGTTGTTGTACTGATATGAAGGGGTGTCGAAGAAACTGGATGGTAGGGTCACAACGGCTTACCGCTGGATTGGGATGCAATTTAACGTCATGCGGGACGGGGGCGTGTTGGGGAGCTGACATGAATAAGGACCTTGGTCCAGGTGGATGGTGGGCTTGAACCTTGTGAGGTTTCCTATATACCATGCCTTGACACATATCAAAGGCCCCGTAGTTCAGAAGGGATGTGGGTGCTGGAAAACTGACGTGAAGAAGGACCTTGGTCTGATGGGTGAAGGGCTTGAACCTTTGGGAGGCTTCCTACGTACCATGCCCTGACATTGATCAAAGCCCTCATAGTTTGGGTAGGGTTTTTTTAGCGAACCGATGTGAAGGTGAACCCGGGGGTCCACCGGTGATGGGATTGTACCTTTAGGAGGCTTCCTATGTACCATGCCTTGACATGGATCAAAGTCATCGTAGTTCGGGTGTGCAGTTTAACGTCACGCGAGATGGGGAATTTGGGGCTTACGCTCTGAGGCGGCCCATGGTGGAGTTTGTTGAACCGATGTGAAGGAGGTCGGGATGACCAATGAGTGGTGGGATTGAACCTCATGAGGCTTCCTACATACCATTCCTTGACACAGATCAAAGTCCTCATTGTTCAGGATAGTCACAATGGCTTACTGCTGGACTGGAATGCAGTTTAACGTCATGCGGGATGAGGGTGGAACCTGACGTGAAGAAACGATGGGCGGTGGGCTTGAACCTCCTGATGGCTTCCTACGTACCGTGCCTTGACATGGATCAAATATCTCGTAGTTCAGAATGGTGTACAGTTTAATGTCATGTGGGACAGGGGTTGGTGTCATAGTCGATGCTTACTCTAAGCCCACGTGAGTCATGCTCGGTGTGAGAAACAAGAGGTGGTAGGGACCTGACGATCACGTCGCGAAGGGTGCGTCCATGAGAAGCGAAGAGGGTCTTACGCGTTAGGCGGCCCATTGTATTGGGACTTACTTCAGGATGGGGGCCCAAGGGGAGACAAAGCGCAAAGTGAGAGAAAAGGGTAACGGAATAAAGGAGGTGCATCGTTCCCTATCACGCCCTCCACTGGCCCTGGCGGCAGGGAAGTACGGAGGTGCATGGGTGTTACCTTCATAAAAGAGAGCTTGGGGCTTAAACCAAGGAGGTTTCCCTTCCCCACAGACAAACTCCACTCCGAGAGGGAGGATATCATCCCATGTGGGGGGTGATCCCATCCCCGTGGAGACAAGCGGCATAAAGGATGTCCGAGCTGGGGGGACCCTACGTGCGAGGCACGGGGCTGGATCATAGTTTAACATCATGTGTTGAGGATGAGGTTCTTGGCAGTTTAACATCCTACAGCTCGGACGAGGTGGGTTTACTCTACACCCCTAGGACTTACATGACTAGTACCCTCTGATCCTTGTGGGAGGGAAGGTACCGGCAATTCCATGTAAAAGGGGGATCGCAGAGCGAACCATTGAGGGTTCCACGTTAGCGTGGCTATGCGAAGAAGCAATAGCCATTACCGTGCCTATGAGAAGAAGCATTAGGTGAAGCAGCGCTATGGGCAGTATCATCCGGGGGACTTTGAAATCACATCGTGAAAACCTAGAGGGTCCCACGGGAGAAGGAATTTCCAATCAGAGGGGTCCATAGGCAGGGTCCTTGTGTAACTCGGTTGCTCTGCATAGTGGGGGGAACTTGCAAAGGGGTTTTCTTCGCGAAGTGGGGTGCCTTATCCTTAGCATGGGGCGGAGGTGAAAGTGGGATGTTCTTTGCGAAGTGGAAGGCTGTTCGCGTAGCACTGCCATGTGGAGCATTGGTGCCACACGAAGCAAAGTGCTGTGAAGTAGTGGGCTTCGTGAATTACAGTGACCCTGCTTTGGCATGTGGATCACGTGTATAGGAGGGGTGTTTCGCAAATCATAAACGCTCCGCAACAACCCAGGTCCCCTTGGGGATCCCCTTCCTTCTCGAACGCCCTTAGGCTTTGCGAAAGGCATCCCTCTCGGAAGAGGGGCTCAAAACAAGACAATGTGGAGACTTTTCGTGAAGCAAAAATACCTCTCATAGCTCATGGTTCTCAGAGAAAAGGGTGCTTCGCGATTCGGGAGATGAGAAGCTGAAAGGTTGGATTGTCCGCCATGGGGGATCAGGGGGAGATTGGTATTTATAGGAAAGAGGCGACGCGAAGCAGAGCTCACGTGACGCGAAGGGGGCTTCCATTGCTTCGCGGCGGGTCATGAACGTCAACAGGTTTCATGGAGAGATACTGCCTCCTTTTCTTCGTGACGGGTTCACGAACGTCAGGGGAGTTCGCGGAGAGATACCGCCTCCTTTGCTTCACGGCATCCTCGTGAAATTCAGGGTCGTTCGTAGAGTCTACCACCTCTGTTGCTTCGCGGAGTCCTCGCAAGCGTCAATGGCGTTCGCGGGGTGTACCGCCTCTGTTGTTTTGCGGCGGCCGCATTGCTCGGGGTGGCTCCGCGTCGTGGATTCACGAGGCAGGTCGTGGGGCCACTTTTTCTTCGCTCTTTTCTTCAAATATTTTGGCACCAACAAATTCCCCCCCCCCTCAGACTTGGAGCCGTGGAGGGATCAAGGGTCGAAGTCTGAGGGAAATCGCCAAAATTATCGGCAGTTCGCGGTGCTGACTCGCGAAGCGGGCGCGCGAGGCAGACAGGGGTCGCGCGGTCCGAACGCGCCGCGAAGCTCCACATGGGTTGGACGCACTGCGAAGCTCCGAGGGCCGCCGCTTATAAATATGGGGGTTGACCTCTCTTTTTTCCTTTCCTTCTCCACGACTTTTTCATTTTGCGCTCTCAATTCACAAAGGTCCTCGTACTTCATGACTGATCACCGTCAATCGAGCTTCACGGGGAACCGCGATTCTTTGATTCCACGACTGCACCAAGAGAACCTGTGCTCGCAGGCCTAGGCTAACCTCCAAGTCTTGGCATTGTGAATGAGCTCTGCAAACAAGATCCTTGAACGATCTTCATGGCCCGACCTGAAATTTTCCCGAGTTTTGAAACCCAATGGCCCATTAGGAATCTATGTTGGGGGTGCTTGCAGACGCTGCCTGAAGGGATGAGATGGCCAACTGTTTGGGCCTGGGGGAGCTAGTTCGAAGCCACTCAGACCATAATTCTTTGACTGAACTTCTATCAGAGATCCAAAAGAACTATCCACTATGCAAGAAGATACCCTTGTATGTCTTCGGGCTGAGGGATGACATCTTCATTCCTGAGGCGAGTAGGGATGAACCATCTTGCTAGTTCAAAAGCACGTTGTGCCAACACCAATGGTTCAGGGCGGCTGATGGTCATGCGCGGGAGGACTTCACACCTATCACCATCGACTGGCTATACAACCATCTGAACAACATTTATGGAAATCCATTGCAACCGGATACGCCCCCTCCCATGTACCGCACCTTACTGCAGGAATCTTTGAGGGATTCGAAGAAGGGTTGGTCCGATGAGTGGGACCTACGCCAGGGCGGAAACTTCACCAATGATTGGGCATGGGACTACTGGGTAGGCACCTCATGCAAGGATTTTGGAGCCGAGATGAGGAGAGTAGGCTTGTATGAGGTGGAATGGGCCTCCAAATTCCACATTTATCAACCGAAGTAGCTGATGTCAGAGTTGTTGAGCAGATGGTCATCTAGGACCAACCCTTTTCACCTGCACCATGGGGAGGTTGGCATCAGTATGTTGTATTTCCATCAGATTTAGGGGGTCCTGATCTTGGGGGCTATGTATGATGAGTTCCTCCCCATCATGAGTGTGTGGGAGGATCCGAAGCAGATGTCGCGGCTGGTGCTGGCACTGATGGGACTGGTCCCCAGAGAGGATAAAGAAGCGATGAGAGATGTCCACTTTAAGAAGTGGTTCAAACAGTTCCTGACCTTCCTGATGGATCGAGAGTTTCCCTCGAGGATTCAAACTTGTCCGAAGGGGGCTCAATGGGGCAAGGATCACTCATATTGGCGGATCTTGGAGGATAGCCAATGGAAGACCTAGGGTTTCAATGTCAGCACTGAACAGCAGCTGATAGCCAGGCTGGCGGCATTTATAGCGGCCCTTATCTGCGTTTGGATCCTACCAGTGAGGGATACCAACATGGGGGTGCGGCCCAGCTCATTCATCATGGCATCAATGTTGGCCACAGGAAGGAGGATCAATCTGGGGATTCCAATGCTCGTCAGAATGTACAAGATGCTACGACATGTTAGCGAGGGCATAAAGCTGCCGAGGATATGTGGGCCCTTCCATCTTCTGTGTGGGTGGATCACGGTGCACATTAGTGGGGTTTACGAATATCTGATCCCCAACTCACCTCCGGGGTCAAACTTCCACCCATCCATTCTGAATGCAGACGGGAGCTTTCTAGTCAAATTAATCGTGTCGTTGGTACTAAACCAGGTGTGGAAGGCGGACGAGTTTAATTTCCACCTATTTCCATTACCGACGGGGGTACTTACCAATGACGGTTGGGGGACAGAGGAGCATCGGGCCTATCTCCTGGCCTTTCAATGTGGAGTTCTGGTGGAAAGGGTGGACCACGAGCCGTTATGAAAGCTATACACCCCACACCAGTTCGCAAGGCAATTCTGGTGCCTGCAGCGGCTAACCCCGCAGGTCTACTGGGAGGTACGCCACAAGGAGCACCCATGTGTGATGAGGCAATTGTGGCTCATGTTCACACAGGAATATGGGAAAATGTGAAATGCATTGCCTCCACCTACTGCCGCCTTTGGGCTGGTGAATGAGTATGCCATAAGCTGGGAAGAAGCTTATCTGGAAAAAATACTAAAGCAGCCAACTGTTCGAGTTGGTGATTGTGGGCCTCCCCTATCCCGAGGTCGAGGTCGGAGGGCGGCAAGGGCCTCTCGCAGTGGCGGGGCTGCCGTTGAAGCGAGGCCTGCACCAGCTGAGGTTGATGCAGCAGTGGCGGATCCAACAGCAGTGGCGGATCTGATAGTCCCAGGAGAGCAGGTCCATCCTGAGGGGCGGCCACCGAGGGGATTCCGTAAGATATCCACTCAGGCTCTGGGGAAGCGGATGCGCCATATCGACATGCTAGAGAATGTTTTTTTCTTGTAGGTCTGGGACATTTGGGATGTTAACCAGCAACACCTCAGTCCGCCTGAGATGTGGGAACACCTAAACCACCCCGGGATGTATTTACCGGGTATAGGCCCTGTCCGGGCTGGTTTCGCGGTGTCTCCAATGGAGGCGGAGCAATAACTGGATGAGCTGGAGGACTTTGTACATTCCAGTGGTACCCCGCGTCCAATGACAGACCGGGTGAGGGTACTGCTGGATCGAATGGTTCCCCCACAACTGTCGGCCGCTAAGCTTAGGGAGCACTTCCCCCTATCGGATGATTCAGACGAATCCTCTCGAGGCGACGAGACTGGTGGAGAGAGCCTATTTCAGGAAGGCGAAGTTGGCGATCATGACTCAGATCTCGACGATTTAGCAGAGGATCTTGAGGTAACATTCCAATTTTCTTCCCTCGGGGTCTGTTCTTAGGTCATTATGGACCTCTTACCGACATATGAACCATGCAGGAGGACCTGGTACATAGATCTCGTTCTCGCCCCTCGGTGGGTGATGATGCATGACCCTCGGAACCCGCACCTATGGCCGTGTCTAGTTCTATATCTAGCATGGCTAGGACACCTGAGGTGGCTCCTTCTAAATCTCCAGACCTTCCGATAGTATATGGAGGGCCACGCTTCGGGGTCCTATCAGCATCAACTTAGGATCAGTAACAAGAGTTCAATCTTTGTAAGTCCTCTCCACTAAATTCATTACTGTCACATGTTAATCGTACCAACTGACGTCCATGCCCTTCTCTGTCACGTACAGTTCTTTAACTGGCATGGGCTACTGCGGCGAGGATGGTCAGGATTTCTGGCGGCGCCCTTCCCAGAGGCATGCCAGTAATTGTGGAGATAGTTTCCTATCCCACCAAAGATACAGCTTCCCCCATCATTGGCGGGACCAGCAGCAGGGTCGTGCCCGAGGTCATTGAGGTGGGGTCAGACGATGAGGATTTTACGGTCAACCCAAGTCCCGCCATGTTTGATCCAACGCCAGATGCCGCACCTGATCCCACGCCAGATACAGATCCCACTGAAGACTTCTTGTGGGTGTACCCCACATACGAGCCTACTAATCACGCGGACTGGGATGAGACAGCCTCTGATGAAGAGGATAGTAAAATAGTCCGCCACTGATCATGGAATCTGATCACGCGTTTCATCAATGACACCCCCAAGAACTATGGATGGACAATATGGACAGACTTAGCTCATGGTTGCGTGAACTGTGTGCTGGGGGAGTGGATGCCCAGCGCCCTCATCTGCTCATCCGAGATCTTATGGCAGAGAAGATCCGGGAGTATGATCGTGGGTTTAGTGTGGGCTGGCAGTAGAGGAAGGCGACGAACATCAAGAAGCTCCATGAGGCTGAAAAAAAAATCCAACACCTACAGATCTAGGCGGATGAGCACTCAGCCTCTCTCAATGCAAAATCTGAGCTGATCTTGTGATTGAAGGCCCAGCTGGAAGAGGCAGAAGAGCATATGAGGCAGGATTCCAAAGAGATGGTTGTCATTCAGGCTTATGTAGAGCGGGCCCGAGCTGAGTCTGATGAATTGCGCCCCATCGCTGCTGAGGAGGAGCGGGAGCTGAGTCAGCGGCAGCAATTCCTGGATGCCACGAGCCAAAGGGTGGCGGAGCTGCAAAGCTCTTTTGACGGGGTCAATCCGTCCATGGGGAGAGTTGACCCCCGGGTACTGTAATGATTAAAAACCCTTAAATGTAACTTCGTGCTTTGATTTTTTTGAATGTTGTATCATGCACGAGTTCCATTATTTGCACTAGTTCATTGCATCCTTATAATGTTTGTGGAACGTCCAGCGACAATTCCCTAAGATGACGTGGGTCGGGCCCAATGTGAGAAACAAGGGATAGTCGCCTCATCGTCCTATCCAAACATAGGAGTGAAAACCAAGCTTTGGGCATCTGGGGTTTGGATAACTAGTCCAGATTTCCCAGAAATGGGAGAGACCTAACTAGAGAATGAAGTTCTTAGAATAGTCGAATTGCAGTTTTTCCAGCATGCTCTTGTGCACGAGCAGTGCAACACCAGGGGCGCTGAAATCGGTCTGAACGGATGGGAATGGGAAGTGTGAATCACGATACCTAAGATTTAGAACACTACGGGGTGGCATGACTATGGAGGATAGCTGTTGACCATGGAGGAAATGCAGCATCCATATTGCATTATCTTGAAATGGGGAAAACAAATGAGGGCTGAACGCAGACCATGTTCGCAACACAGGGCCTAACTCAAATATCGTCGATCAGTCTTTCGGTACGTTGGCCCAGGATAGCAGGCGGACCATAGTTCGAGCATCCATACTGTTAGGGGGTCCTTCCAAACATGACCAGTCTTCCGTAACATTGGCCCAGGACAGCAGGCGGACCATAGGTCGAGCATCCATACCGTTAGGGGGTTTCTCCAGACCTAAAAGAGGAAGAGAGTCCGAATAAGGGGGGGCACGCAAAGCGTGGAATGTGGAGTGTAGTTTTTTTCAAACAGAATCTAACACTCTTGAAATTACACCACCGTGGCGAGATCACACTGGATGGACGCATTGGTTTGATCATGGATCATTCCTTCTTTTAGATAGGGCCTCTCTGGCAAGGTATTCGTCGCTTCCCAATGTCATCTTAGGGCATCCTGAACTTGTTCAGGGCAGAGTTACAGATGTAAGGTTCCTTACGAGGGGTCCGGCCAAGGGGCCGGAAAGGGGGAGAACAGGTTTTATAACTCCTGGGGGCTGGACCCTAGGAAAAATACCAGGGTGCCCTACTTATCCCATGAGGATGGTAATCAATCCACATGTTGTTCTGGAATCACAGTTTAACGTCATGTAGGACGATGAGAAGCCTGGTTGCGCCGGTACATATCCCACCAAAACTACTAAGCGCACGTGAGTCGTGATCTATGTGGGGAACAAGTAGTGGTGGGACTTTCCCGAAAGAGGAAGGGATGTGATAGGGAAAAGGGGCGCTCGGTAAATACCGGCCCAATGATGCTAGCATGTCTATGTAGCGCACCTAGATGTGCGAAGAGATAAATATGAGTATGTCAGAATTACACTTGAACATGAGGAAGTGGAAATGTGTGAATCATGACACTAGAAATTTGGATCGCAATGATGGTGGCATGAAAATAGAGGATAACTGTTGACCGTGGCGGAAATGCAGCATCCATATCGTGTTAGCCTGGAATGGGGACAGAAAAATGAGGGTCGACCATTGACCATGTTCAAAACATGGGACCATGTCGCAAATGTTGTCATAGATCCGTAAGGACATTGGCCCGAAATGATAGAAGAACCCTTAGGCCCATTATCCATGGAGATCCCTTAAGCCTAGTATCCATGTCGTCCGAGGGTCCTTTTGGATGTGGAAGAGGATAAGGTTCCAAATAGCGAGCTCACGAAGCTTGGTCATGGAAGGAGGGGGATGTCCCCATGGAAATCCCACACATTGGGCTCTTTGTCAAAACGCATCTGAATACGTTAATGATATGTATTAGATAGAGGGAGTCGAGTCCCTTCCCATAGGGAGATCTTATTTTAGGGTCATAGAATTCGGACCATGGATGAGAGGAAACATAGGAGGCGCGTGGTGGGTAATTACAAAAAAAACCTTACATGAATGGGAATCGGGGATGTGTACGGCGCAGTGAACAACCCGACGTGAATGAGGATATAATCCCATACCACACTGCACAACCCCCCAGGGAGAGGTTTTTAGGTCAAAGGACTGAAAATGAGAGTTGAGCTGGGCCTGTGGTAAAATGCACAGGCGTTCCTATATACCCCATGGGGATGGGGATCAAGCTACACATAGTTCTTGAAAGGGTCTTAGATTAAGGTCTTAGAACTCGGACCATGAATGGGTAAGGAGAGAAGGAAACACATGGTGAAGTGGTTACAAAACCTGATGTGAACGAGGACATAAGCCCTACTTGCCATGTGTTATCTGTGGAAGTTCTCAAGTCGATGGACTGAACACGAAAGTTAGGTTGGGCCCACATGGAAGTGACTGGGCGCTCCTACGTATCTCATAAAGATGAGAATCAAGCCATGCATAGTTCTTGGAGGGTGGCACGACATGATGAAGTACTGGTGCAAAGGATGAAAGGGGCGCGCGGGTCTAGCCCTCGCACCAAGAGAAGCGGTATTTGATAAATCTTGTTTGTCCTTTAAGGTGGGTGGTTTTTTTTGTGAAGCGACAGGCCGAGTGTAGTAAGCCTTGGTATCTCCACAAGAATCAATCCATAGTAGGCATTGAAAAATGGTATAGCGTGTGACGGATACCCAACGTTATGTCCTCTATGACGAGGCCACCATAATGCAGTGCCATTTTTCGTCATGCGGCCATGATGATAATGTCACAGTTTAGGGTCGTGTGATAGGACAAAGCATGCATTTTAACGTCATGCAGCGCAGACGTACCAGAGATGATTCTAGGAGGGGAATGGGTAAAGTTCCATGAAATATAACCTATGTTAATAGGTACATGATCCCACATCACACTGTACGCAATTCTGAGAGGGAGACCTCAGGCTGAGGGGCCTACATTGAGGTAAGAGGTAAAGGGGGGAGAGACTAGCTCCCAATGTGCTGGACCCGAAGACGAGACGTCCAAGTGGTCCTATATATCCCATAAGGATGGTAATCAAGCCATACCTAGTTCTATATGGAGATCTTAGTTTATGGTCTTAGAGCTCGGACCATAGGAACCCCGAAGGACGCCGTATTACAGCCCTGTCCCCCTGACGTGCAAATGTGCATTGAGGGATAGCATCAATAGTGTCAATATTCCACCTAGACATGATGAGGTGGAACATAACATGAATCATGCAACCAACATTCAAGGCTTGAAGGGGTTGGTGTGATGACATAGGATTACTACTGACCGTGGCGGAAAAGCAGTATCTATATCGCATTAGCCTGAAATGGGAACAAACAAATGAGCATCGATCACTGACCATATTTTCAATGCGGGGTTTATATCAATTTTTTGTCCAAAAACCTCAGGGGCGTTGGCCCGTAATGGTAGTAGAGCCCTTAGGCATGGTATCCAGGTCGTTCTTGGGGGTCCCTTTAGGTGTGAAAGATGATGGAAGCCCGAATGAAGGGGAACACGAAGCTTGAAAAGTGGAAGGAACTTGACCAAGTTGAATCTGACACTCTTGGTCCTAGACCAGAGTACTCTTAACACACGGTTTAACCACTACAAGGGGTCGAGGGACTCAACTTGAGGGCGGTCATAATATGGTGGGTTCCCAGGAGAAGGGGGCATAGCGCTAAAAACCCTGTACCACACCTATATATCCCCCTGGTGGAGAAGGACAGGCTAAGGGGCCTTTGGTGACCGGGAGATCGGGATATCTCTAAGAAGTGGGCTGGACCCGAATTCTAGAAATTCGGGAGGTCCTACGTATCCTATAAGGATGGTAATCAAGCCACACATAGTTCTAGAGGGTGCCTTTTAATGTTGCGCGAGACAATAAATAGGAGGGCTAATTCTTAGAACAGGGTGCATGTGGTGCAGCTATTGCAAACCCAATGTAAATGATGACATCATCCCACACCATACCATGTGGTCTCGTAGTCAAAGTCCCGAAGGGAGGACAGAAGAGAAAAAGTAGCTGAACTCAAACTGAACCCAAAGACAATAGGTCTGGGCATTCCTACATATCCTATGAGGATGGGAATGAAGTCAAATTTAGTTCTGAGATGATCTTAGTTTAGGGTCTTAGAGCTCGGACCATGAATGGATGGAAACTTTCCGAGTAAGCGTAGACCTCGACCCGATCCCTAATCCCATGTGAGATAAACTCGGTGTGGGAAACAAGGGAGGAATATCCTTATTGCAATACCCAGAATGTCCATCAAAGGGAAGTCGGTGCAGAGTCTTAAAGGATGCCCTTATCATGGATTTGTTCCCCTAATGTGCAGATGCGCACTGAGGAATAGTACCAAGAGTTTCAAAGCTCCACTTGGACATGATGAGGTGGAGAAGGGTGTGAATTGTGTAACCGACATTTTGGGCTTAATGGGGTTGGTGTGCTGATGGAGGATAACTGTTAACTATGGCGGAAAAACAGTCTCCATATCGCGTTAGCCTGAAGTGGGAACAACAAATGAGCATCGACCGCTGACCATATTTGCAACGTGGGATTTTTATTGATTTGTTTTCTAAAACACTCAGGGGAGTTGGCCTGTAACGGTATGAGAGCCCTTAGGCGTAGTATCCAGGCTGTTTTTTGGGGTCCCTTCAGGTGTGAAAGGTGATGAAAGCCTTAATAAAGGGGAACAAAAAGCCTGAAAAGTGGGAGAGAACATGTCCGAGCAGAGTCTGACATTCTAAGTAATAAACCAGAGTACCCTTAGGCACATTGGTGAACCACCGAAAAGGGTCGACGAAGTGTCTCAGGAGGGAGAGGTACATGGCGTGGTCATTAAAAACCTAATGTGAATGAGGACTTAATCCCATAACACACTATATACTCCCCTCGTGGAGGAAGGGTAATCTGAGGGGCCAAGGTTAAATAGAGGTTTTCAAGATATGGGGTTGGACCCAAAGCCTAGACACTTGATTGGTCCTACATATCCAATAAAGATGGGAATCAAACCACATGTAGTTCTCGAGATGCAGTTTAACGTCATGCAGGACGAGAAGGGGAGTAGGATACCCTCAAACAAGGGAGGTGTGTGGTGCGACAAATAAACCGACGTGAATGAGTACATAATCCCACACCACACCATATACTCCTATTAGAGAGGACGTGGGCCGGGGGCCGAAAAGGCCAAGGGGCCTGATAGTTAAGCTATGGTCAGGAAGGCCTGACCTACTTGCAGTTTAACGTCTTGCAGTGAGGACGAGGTTCGGGGAATAAGATTCCCTGTACAGGGGAGGTGTACGACGCGGTGAGTAACCGGATGTGAATGAGGACATAATCCCACACCACACCACATAATCCTATTATAGAGAACCTGGGCCAGGGGCCCGACAGTTGGCCCTGCCCGGAAATAGTTCATCGCTTCGGGACGGGGCAGAACGAATCACTACACTCGATGTTTGGGACATCTTGGGGTGGACCCGAAGATCCAGGGCGGCTATTTACCATGTTCGAAACATAGAACCCCAATGGTGACCTGAGATGGGAGCAACAAATGAGCATCGACCGCTGACCATATTCGAAACGCGGGACTTGTATCGGGTTGTTGCTCAACATCCTCGAGGGCGTCGTCCTGAAGTGGTAAGAGAGCCCTTAGGCCTAGCGTCCATACCATTCAGGGGCCCTTCCGGACAGGGAAGGTGATGGAATCCTAGTCAAGGAGTGGGTGAAGCCTAGTTGTACCCATCTATGAAATATGTGAACATCTTCTGGGAGAGGGACGTACAGCCGTACCAAGGATAGCTCGACGTGCATTGGGGAAAAAGAATTCACCCTTCCATATGTCTTGACCCAGGGGGAAGATTCTGGCTTTTGGGCTGGGCCAATAGAAAAAATGTTTGGGAATTCCTACGTATCCCATGAGGATGGGAATCAATCCATACGTAGTTCTTAAAGGCCATGTAGTTTAACGTCGTGCGGTGAATATGGGGGAGTATAGAAGAATGAGAGTGGGCACATGGAGCGACCATTACAATCCTCATATGAGTGGGTCTAAGGAAGCCTAATCCACATCATATGAGGACCCTCTACGGAAACTATACCCAGGTGGTAGTCAAAGAGAAGAGCTTGGGGATGGTCTAAAAACGAAGCGTCTAAGAATTCCTACGTATCCCATAAGGATGGGAATCAAGCCATGCGTAGTTCTAGAAGCACTGTTTAACATCATGTAGGACGATGAAACGCATCTCATTCAGGGAAGTGTTCGGTGCGACGAGTAACCAGACGTGAATGAGGACATAATCCCACACCACACCATACAATCCCACAAGAGATCTCGGGTCAGGGGCCCGAGAAGGACAAGGGGCCTGAGGCTGGGCCTCCGTCAGGAAGGCCTGACCAGCTTGCAGTTTAATTTCTTGTAGTGAGGACGACGGTCGGGGGCCTGAGGAGGCCAAGGGGCCTGAGGCTAGGCCTCGGTCAGGAAGGCCTGCCCAGCTTGCGGTTTAACGTCTTACAGTGAGGAAGAGGGAGATCTTAGTTTAGGGTCATATAGCTCGGACCATTTTTTAGTTTTATTGTCATGCGAGATGATAATGAGCAGTTTAACGTCGTGGAAGATGATGATGTAGTTTAACGTCGTGCAGGAAAATGTTGCATTTTAAATTCATGTAGGACTGGACAGTTTAAGGTCATGTAGGACCATCGTGCAGTTTAGGTTCATGCGGGACCGTCCAATTTAAGGTCATGTAGGACCATCATGTAGTTTAGGGTCATGCGGGACCGTCCAGTTTAAGGTCATGTAGGACCATACAGTTAAAGGTCGTGTGGGACCATCATGCATTTTAGGGTCATGTGGGACCGTCCTGTTTAAGGTCATGTAGGACCGTATAGTTTAAGGTCGTGTGGGACTGGTGGTGCAGTTTAGGGTCATGCGGGACCCTGAGGCTTAGGCAAAGTATTTCTTGAGGAACTTGGCATTGGTGGGAGGAGTTATGCACTCACCATCCATAGTTACCAAGTATTATGCTCCATTGGGGTATACCTTATGAATGATGTAAGGCCCCTCCCATTTGGGATCTAGCTTGGGTGGTTTCCTGCCAGGGATCATTGGCACTCGGAGGGCCAATACCAGGTCGCCTTGTAGAAAAGAGCGAAGGTGAACCTTCTTTTTTAAGGCTATGGCTATCAAATTTTGATTATTTTCTAGATTGTGAAGGGCACGGAGCCTGTTCTTGTCCAGTTCTTCCAATTCAGCTAGATTGATTTCAGCCACCTTATCTGGCACCTGCTGGTCATATACTGCAGTGCATAATGATTGAAACTGGATCTCGATGGGCAGGATGGCCTCAGCTCCATACACCAGGGAATATGGAGTCACCTGGGTGGAATTGCGAGTTGTCATCCGATATTCCCACAGGGCGTTGGGGAGCTTTTCTGTCCAACTTTTCTTATTCTGACCAACCATTTTCTGCAAAATTTTATAGTGGGTTTTCTTGAATTCCTCGATCTATCCATTTTCCTGTGCGTGATAGTGAGAGGTATGGTTCGAACGGATATTGTACTTGGCGTACAATTTCTTCATCTCAGCTGCTCTAAAGTTGGTGTCGTTATCGGTGAGGACAGTGTGAGGGACTTTGAACCGGTGGATAATATTAGAGCTCACAAAGTCAACGATGGAACGGGCCTGACCACTTTGAGTGGAACTGCCTCTGCCCACTTGGAGAAGAAATCTGTGGCGGTCAGGATGAACCTACACTAGAGAGCTGTCGCCGGTGGATATGGCCCCACGACATAGAGTCCCCACACCAAAAATGGCCAATAATACTTGGTGGAGTGGAGAGGCTCTGGTGGTCGATGTAGTAAGTTAGCATGAACTTGGCACATGTGGCATCTCTTGGAAAACTCAATACAATCATGGATCATAAAGGGCCAGAAGTACCTCAGTCTCCGGATCTGATGGGACAGCTTTGGCCCGGCCTGGTGGGCACTGCAGGAACCGACATGAACCTCTTGCATGACCTGATAAATCTCGACTCCTTGAATGAAACGGAGGATAACACCATAGAAGCCCTACTTATAGAGGATCCTTTCAAGACTGGGACCACTCTGGAGGGTAAACTGTAGTGCGCAGCGTCAGATTCGGTCGCGCTTGGCCCGATCATCCAGGAGGCAACCATTTTGAAGATACTTGACAAAAGGTGCCCTCCAGTCAGGAGTGGCCTCAACCACTGCATCTGAAGAACCTGGGACTCCTGACGTGGAGGATCCGGCGGTAATATGGATTACCCACAGGACGTCGTCATCCTCTGGGGTGGCGGGGGTGATGAATTTTCGGTGTTCCACATGTATAATCAGATCATCCTACTCGAGTTCTACAAGTGACGCAGCTAGGCTGGCCAAAGCGTTCGCTCGACCATTATGTGACCAAGGGACATGGGTAACCTCTGGTTGAGAAGGAAACGGGGCCATTAGATAGAGGGTGCAGTCCAACAATGGCACAAGCTCTGGATTCTTGAAAACATAGTCACCATTGACCTACTTGATGACCAGTTCGGAATCCCATTTCACGTGAAAATGGGGCACATCGATCTCAAGGGATAGCTTGAGGCCAGTGATGAGAGCCTGATACCCGGCCTCGTTGTTGGTGCAGCCTTCTGACAACAGGAATGAGTATGGCAGAACGGCTTGCGCCGGGGTGATGAAGACGATACCCAGACCCACTTTGTTGATCCTAGGATCATTGATCCTCCTATAGGTGGGGTTTTGGGAGGCACCATCGAAGTGAATTGGCCAACATGATCCAGTATGATCGATTGAGAGGGTCACCTCCTCAGTAAAATCTAGGTCCAGGGATTGATCCGCAGAGGTTGGATGGGTAGCTATGAAGTCTACCAATGTCTGCCCTTTGATAGCCTTCTGAGGCATGAACCTAATGTCGAAATGTTGGAGGATTATCGCCCAGCGTGCTAGTTGTCCAGTCAACATGGGGCGATTTAGAATTTACTTTAGTGGGTCCACCCTAGAGACCAATTGTACCTCATGGTGCTGCAGGTAGTGTCGTAATTTCTATATGGAAAACACCAGCGCAAGGAAACTCTTTTTGATAGGGGAGTATCTGGTATCAATATTGAGTAGAGTGTGGCTGAGTTAGTAGAGGTTGTTCTCTATCCCCTCATTGTTCTTCTGGGTGAGCAGGGTGCCAAGAGACCATTCCAGGGTGGTCAAATAAAGGACCAGCGAGTTTCCAGCGACGGGTGGCATCAGGACTAGAGGCTAGAGCAGATACTGCTTTATTTCCTTAAAGGTGGCCTGACACTCTTCATCCCATTCATAGGCGGAGCCTTTCTTCAAGAGCTGGGAAAAGGGCTTACACTTGCCATCCAGATTCGCAATGAATCGGCGTATGTAGGCTAAGCGGCCTTAGAGACCTCGAAGCACCCGAATGTTGCTCGGGGGAGGCATCTGGCTGATGTCCTTGATTTTCTATGGGTTGATCTTGATGCCTCATTACCTAACAACAAAGCAAAGAAACTTCCTGGAGGTGACCCCGAAGGCACATTTAAGCGGGTTCATCTTCAGGTGGTGGGAGCAGAGGAAACCGAACACTTTCTCAAGGTCCTTGAGATGGTCCTGACGCTGACGATATTTGACCACCAGATCATCTACATAGCACTCCACAAACGTCCTGAGAATTGGCTTGAATATGTGGTGCATGGCCTGCTGACAGGTGGAACCTACATTTTTCAGTCTGAAGGGCATAACTTGGTAACAAAAAGTGCCTTGGGGAGCCCTAAAAGTGGTGGAATCCTCTTCTTCAGGGGCCATCTGGATCTGGTTGTACCTGGAATACCCATCCATGAAGGAGAGGGCTTGGAACCTGGTTGTGGCATCAATCAACAACTCTGTCACTGGGAGGGGAAAATCATCCTTCGGACAGTGGTGGTTGAGATCACGGAAGTCGATACAGACTCTGATCTGCCCGTTCTTCTTTTTGACTAGCATAATGTTGGCTAGCCACTTGGGGTACTGGACTTCCTTATAGAATTTGGATTTGATAATCTTTTCAACTTCGGCATCAACCATGGCACCATGATAAGGGTGCATCTTTCTGGGAGGATGCTTGAACCCGTGATGGTTTTTTGGGAGACCAAGGTGGTGGACGGCTACCTGGGGATCTAGTCCTGGAATCTCATCGTTACTCCACGTGAACACATCTCGGTGCTGCTTAAGGAAGTTCACATACCGTTGCTGCTCCTCATGGGACATGGCGGCACTGATCAATGTGGGTCCCAGGTCTACCTCGCTACCAAGGTTCACCTGTACCAGTTTATCGACCGTAGTAGAAACTCCTTCTTCAAAGGCAGGGGGAGCATCCTCTAGATCCTCTTCTCCACTTGTGGAGAGATCTTCTGTGGGGGGAGTTGCTTCTGAGCAACCAGACTCTGATGGGAGGCTAGTGTCGGCTTGAGTGGCAGCGGTCATCATATCAAGAGATTCATGCGCCACTGAGACCATAGCAATGAAGTCAGTCGATCCAATCCCATCTGGTCTTTGGACCAAGGGGCCACGCTTGATAAAATCAATGCAGTAGTGGCACGTTAGCTTCAGCCGGTTAATTCCAGCCTGGCGGAACAGACACGTATGACGTACCACCGTTGCCATGGGTCTGACGTCCCAATACTGTACAGGGGTAGGAGGTTCCAGGATCACCTGAGCCTGGTTGGTGTAGGAGTACGAGGTGATTTTCCGTCGTTGCTTGGACCTGGAAATATGTCTTCCTATTGTACCCAAAACGAAAAAGAATTGCCCCATGTCGGGGGGTCATGGCCTCCAACCGATGGATCTGGAAGATTTAGGCATCATCCAGGCCTACCCAGGGATCACTTGTGACAGTGGTGGGTTCAACCTCACTTGCCAGAATCTGCTTATCCTTGCTCTTGTAATAGTTAGCATCCAGATAGCGGGCTTCACAAGAGGCAAAAGGAGACGCATCTCCTTGGAGCACACCTACTCGACCATTGAGGAAGTATTTGAGGCATTGGTGATATGACAAAGGGACTTCTGCATGAATGTGAATCCATGGAATACCCATCAATGCGTTATACACGGTGTCTTGGGAGACAACAATGAATTCAGTACTAGCAACTTGGCTGCCGAACTGGGTCTTCAAATAGATCTTTCCAACCGGGGTTTGCTCGGTCCTATCATATCCCTGGATCCTTATGTCGGAGGGAGTTATATCATCCTCAGACAAACCAAGCTTACGTAGTGTCAGAGTCGGGATTAGGTTAATCCCAGAGCCCGTGTCAACAAGACAGTAGCGCACTTCCATGCCATTGAACTAGCCAGTGATGTATAGTGGATGAATGTGCCCCTGTATACGAGGGTCTTTGTCTTTTCTAGAGAACGAGATAACTTCCTGGCATTCGGCGTTCTTAATTTCCTCGACGTGGAAGGTTTCTACAGCTGCTACCTCCGTCTCAAACTGGAGGGGGCTCCATAGGGCCTCGGAAAGCGCCTCACACATTTCAGACGACAGGCGAAGAGCCTCAAGGATAAAAAGCCTAACTGTAATGCCAGCAAGGTGCTTCAGAACATCATACTTCCGGGCCAGACACGAGCCTCTGCTTACAGGAGGCCTCTCTACAATTGTAGGCACGACGGGCCCTACCGGCTGGGCTGGAAGCTAGCTAGTGCTAGGTACGTCTCGTTTCTCACTAGTCGAGGCCTGAAGAGTAGCTTCCGGATGAGGAACGTACAATTGAGATTGGCATGTGGTAGGGAAAGACTGATTGTGGTATGGACGAAGCGGCTCTACCTGATCTAGTAGTACAAACAGTGGTGGAGGTAGATCTGAGGGCACCAAATGAGGAGGTTGTGTGTGTTGAGCTCTGCACTGGGCCTGCTGTCTAGTTTTAGTAGCATGCATGGTCTGGCTGGATGTGCCAGCTGATGCACCCCGATGACCCATGTAGTCGCGGCTCCACTGACGTTGACGTCGATCGGGGACATTGGGTAGGTTTGCCTGGAATTCGCCCTCGTTGGGAGTCATATAGGGATTTACCAACTCCACGGTATTAACCGAAGTGTACCCCTGATTGTCGCTTGAGGAGTCATCCACCACTGGGCAGATTCTGGGAGGAATCCCCATCTTAGGGGGCATGAAGTCACCGAGAGTGCGGAATGATGATGATAGTGGTGGAGCGTGTTTCTTCTTCTTGTATCACCGCTGCTTGCCCTTATGGGAAGAGGCTGACTGAGATGATGACGTAGAGGCACTAGATGCAGCCTCTGAAGGCTCTGGCTGATTCAGGCGTGCCCAAATAATACCATGGGCGTGGGTGAATATTTTATGAGCCATCCAGTCATCGTACTTCTGGGATCCGCGGTTGGGAACCTGTTTCCACTCACCTTCATCGTCGCTACCACTTTTTGACTTCACAAAGACATCTGCCACTTGTGTCGGGGATGGGCCCAACCTGACTATGTTGTTATTGACCTGGTCTTGGAGCCAGTCTTTAAACACATAGCACTGCTTGAGGGTGTGCCCCAGAATCCGGTGATAGGGGCTGTAGTTGGGGCGATTGATGAGATTCACCTCTGTCAGCCTTCTGCACTCCGGTAAGCGCACGATCCCCTGCTCTAGGGAACTACTAAAGTAACTGGGGACCTAATTCTTATTGAACGAGTAAGTTTGGTGCCTTCATTCCGGATAGGGGGCTCTGGGATCCTGGCCCTGACGAGGGGCCGGAGGGGGCTACCGAGGAGGTGGAGCCTGATTGTACCGCCTAGGTAGTGGTGGCGCATTGCGCAGGGGAACCTGCCGATTCTGAGGTGGTCGCTGCTGGGCAAGAGGTTGTGCCTGAGGTGGCGGGCCTCTACAAGGTTGCAGATCCGGTGCCACTGGAAGCAATTCTAGCTGTCTGGGGGCTTCTATCTGGGCCACCACGGTGGGCTCGGCTCTGGAATCCCTCCTTTCTAGGATCACAGGTGTCAGCGGGCACGCTTGACTAGCCTATTGCAGAGCTTCCTCAAGGCGCTGGGCCTTATCTGAGAAATCTCGGAACCCTCCAGGGTAATTCTGGGTGATCAGGGAAGGAACCAGTTCTGTTTTGACATTACCTACACACATCTTCAGTAATTTCTCCTAAGTCAGTGGCATGTCGAGGGGGTATATGAGCCCCTTCCACTGGGTGATGAAGTCCGCGACTCGCTCATCAGGCCTTTGCTTTCACTTGACGAGGTCTGTGACGCTAGTATTTCGCATGGTGGAGCTGAAATAGTATTGGAATTTCCAGTGAAGAACCTCCCAGCTGGTCACCGATCCAATAGGGAGCTGGCTGTAGCAGAAGAACGCAGGGCCCTCCAATGTCTGCACAAAACATCGGAGCTTGGCGGCTTCCTGCTGTGCTGTGGTCCCCAACATGGGGCCACACCTAGAGTAAAAGTGGGTCAGGTGCTACGACGGGTCTCGTGTCCCTTTAAAGGGTGAGAAATTTGGATTTCCAAAACTTGGGGGTGCAGGCATATCATCCACCCATGCTGGATACGGCTTTCCATCTAGTGGGACTTCCACCTGGCACGTTTCCAATGCCTCGAGGTGGGAAATGAGTGCCACTATAGGATCATCTGGGTGGGGGTCCCTATCTTGATGGGGATCCCTAACCACGAGTGCATTGTTGGGCTCTTTGACATGGTAGATGGCTTCAACGGCTCATGGAGCGATTGGTGGAAGGGCCCGCGGGGCAGCTGGGGGAACCCGGGCTGGATTCCTCAGATTTCCTCGCTATTCAGGAGGATTTGGTGAGACATATCACGCCCTCGTGTCATGAGTTTCAGCTTCTTCCTTGTCTGCGGGAGTAGCATGATCAGGGTTTCTCGGAGGTATCTCGTCGGGGGGGAGTTGTTCCTGCCCCTACTTCCCCGACCTAGGATCACCATATTCGGGTCGCTGCTCTATAGCGTGCTCGGACAGGAGTTCGTCGACCAGATTCTTCTTCTCAACGAGCTATTTGTGCAATGCGGCCTTCTCGGGGTCTTCATTTGTCTTCTATACTAAGGCATACGGGTTAGAGTTCTTGACAGTTCTGACATGCTCTTTACACTTACTGGCATTCCAACTTAGTACTAGTGACTCGGTGGGCACAAGGTGGCCTAGGAGGTTCCACTGCTGATGATTAATCCTCCCTGATGGGTCCAACAGTGGTGGTACACCCTCAGGGGGTAAGTCTCCATCGATAAACTCCAGCACTTCCTCCTTGTCCACTATGTCAGCCATGTGGACCTCAACCCTCCTTGGGGGCATGTCCTCAATGTCGCATAATGAGTCGGGATGCCGCCAGATAGGACTGAAGAGGCGGTTGTCATACTTTCCTCAGCCATGGACTTTCACATGGGGGGTAGCTTCCCTGATAATTTTGCGGAGTACCTTGAAACTCTGAATGCATTTTTGTTGGAAGGCGCTCTGGCAACCTGGTGAATCTGGGCACTGGACCATGGGGAGTGAATCCAAATCGACCAGATGGCATTGCTCGCCGATTTCCTCAAAGTGCACTTGGCTCCTGGGGTACACCACCCGATAATAATGAAGACGGAAGTGTGTCTCCCATAGGTTTTGACAGAAGCACTCGACTTCCTCTGGGGTAAGGGATTCTGGTGCATGAAAGTTCAATGTTGCCGCCAGCCAGAACTTCTTCGAGAAGTGATCCACTGTAATAATGTTCCAGAAGCTCTTGGGCTCAGATTCAGGGTCTGGCCCCATATTACCCCACTCGTCAACTGGAGGTGTCTGAGGAACCTGTAGCGGTACTGAGGCGGACCGCTGGGACAGTAATCTGAGTGGTCGAGAATACGGAGAACGAGCTGACTGCCCGCCGAATTCTGGTCCATCCTCCAAAGAGTGTGGTGACCTGACCACAACATCAAGATTCGATGGGATGACAGCTGTAGATTCTGGTTCAGGGATCGCGGTTACCGATGATGGGTCACGATGTTGCTCAACCGCCATCGGTCCCCAAAATAACTCTCTATGATCTCTGTTCGAGGTGGAGGGCACTTCTGGTGACGATGATGGTGACTGCACGGTCGAAACCTATGGGACTCCCAAAATTTCCTCCTCCTGGATGTACCTACGAAGAGAGGCGGGAATCCGGTGGACTTCACATTCCGGAAGGACGAGGATAACGCGCCTTGTTCCTACCTCGGTCCTTGACACGAAGGACCGAGGGGAGGGTTCCATTGACAAGTCACATTCTGCTTCATAATCTAAGAAGCGGGCCAGTTTGATCTTCGTCCGGGCCTTCCCAGGATTCTTTTTTTGGTGGCGACGACCCACCTTCCTGCCCCTAGGCAGCTCCTCGGGACAAGGCTGATTCCCGAAATGTAGTCTTGGGGTCACGCTGGTGCCAGGGCAGAGAGGACTTCCATTTGAAACTGCCGGGGTGCGAGGGGTACCAGGAAAATGTCGAAGGGGACATGGAGAGGACCTCCATGAATAGCACCTGAGCGGGCGAAACCTCTGTTGGAACTGGCGGGAGCATGGGGAGGGCCACCATGCTTGGTGCGGGTGGAGCGAGGCTGACCTTCACCCCTTTGGTTGTCAGGGAGAGGAGGACCTTCTTTAGTTGTAGAGAGAACGTAGGGAGGATCCCCATATTGGAGAGGGACTGGATGGGTGATGCCTTCACATCGATAGTCAGGGGCAGGAGGAGAAATTCTGTACCCGGTGTGGTGGGCACGGGAGAGGCTTCCGTGCCAAGTGTCACTACTGCGGTGAAGCCCTTCATTCGGGTTGGGGGTAGCACGGGGCATACCTCTATGAAAAGATTTGTAGCGGGGAAAGCCCACGCTCTGTGGAGTAGTGGTACGGGGAGGACCTTCATATGGGGTGACATCACCGCGGGTTGGTTCGCGGCGATCACCACTCATGCATGCGACCCAGAGAGTCAACCCAGCCTGCCTGTGAGGCGGTTGGGGCCTCGATCCCTGTTGGTCATATAAGTACCCCTGCCCAGTGCATGCAGGGACCTGATGATATGCACCGGTTGTGGCTCGGGCCACATTAGCTGTCGACGTTAACGCCCCTGGGCGGGCATCTTCAACCCGGGCCCAACGCTGGCGTCGGGTCAAGTGAGCCGGTGTGGGATATGCAGGAACATAGCCTACCTTCTCCTCTTGCGAGGCCGGACGGCGGTGCCGATGCGGCTGGGTGGGGGCCCTTTCTTGGATCCCTTGAATCGGGACTCTGACCGGGCTGAGCCGGATGTCACCCACCTCATCAGCGTAAGGCAGGGAGTCGTCAAGGAATTCTAGGGACAGGCTCCCGAAACAATTAAATGTTGGGGTGGGGAGTAGGGGCTCCCTGCGAATCCCTCGAGGGAGGCATTGATGGCGGGTCCTGGATGCCTCCAGGTCTAGGCGGGCCATATCCCGGGTTGGGATTATGACCTATTCCTCGTAACGGAGTAGGAGGTCATCAATCACCCTTCGTTGGATGACTTCCGACGGGGATATGGGGTGTGGGAACCCCACGTTCGTGGATGCAGACGTCGTTGTGGCAGCAGTGGAGCCACGCAGAGTGGCTATGCTGGTGTTGCCCCTGCCCTTGCGTAGGCGGGTGGGCGGTGATCATGTCCCCGTAATAGCAACCTGATTCCTGAGAAGCAGGGAGATTAACTCATCAGCACTGTGAGGAAAAGAAATCGACAACCAGTTCCCCAGCGCCATTCCGTCTTCCATGGCCGGCAAGAGGGATCCACGCCGACAACGTTGTAGAATAGAATGTACAATGTTCTACTGCCCCAACTTCTGGTGAGTTTCATGCCAGGCCCACTATTTTCTATGCGGGACCCGGTGCCAGATATCTGGATCCGGTGGCACGTGAATCTACTGATGTCTCAAGCACTACTAATATCCATATTGAGGAGAAGAACTTCACATCGGGTTCACCATTTCTGTTTTTGACACTTTCACCGGGGTGCGCGCATCCGTCTATGGAGGATGTGCAGCTGTTGCCCCACATTCCCGCTTTCCAAAGGTGGGCGACATCTGCTCCTTCTTCAGGGACGTCTGCTCCATGATCGAAACGGGATGATGGGATGTTGGTTATTCCTTCTATGGATTCCTCCTCAAAACTCGTCACATAGTCTAGGTCTCCCTCATAGATTTAATACGTTTTTTGTGAAACTCTTCCCAGTTCCATGTTTCCATGGACGCCGGTTAATTACACTACTTCTGTCAGGACATTCCAAAGGGTCCAGTCAGGGCAGCAACCTTCAATTGGGGAGGTAGTCACGTCAAGGCATCATTAATGTGTCTAAATTCTGGGGAATTGGAGTTTCTGTCTTTTTTCCTTTATTATAGGGTTTCTCGAGGGCACGGAAGCTCGAGGCATCCCACATAGAGCACGGGGAATCATATTTCATAGGAATGTATCTGAGGTTTTCCTCAGCTTTCCATGCTTTAACATAGGGTATGCCGCAAGTTTAACGTCTAACAAAGATGGATCGGGCTGATCAGAACATTAGCTGGAGTGGATTAGATTGAGGAACCCCCTTGAGGGAACACCAATATTGGGGCCAGTGCATGGGCGGCTTCTCAAATGCTGTAGAGTGGAATGGGGGGGCATGATCTCACCAGGATGTGGTGGCCCGGGTAAGAATCAGGATGGATGATGGGGAATTTAATGGAGCAGAGGAGGAATGTGACGGGACCATCATGAAGATGATGGTAGTGATGGGATTGAGTCTTGAAGAGACTTCCTACGTAACCCCATAGCAGGGAATCAAAGTCCGCGTAGTTCAGTTGGTGAGAACCGACGATAAGGGGGTCAGAATGACCAACGGATGATGGGATTGAACCTCAGGGAGGCTTCCTATGTACCATGCCTTGACATGGATCAAAGTCCATGTAGTTCGGGATGGGGCGCTGGTGAACCGACGTGAAGAAGGACCTTGGTCCAATGGGCATTGGGCTTGAACCTCGTGAGGTTTCCTACGTATCATGCCTTGACATGGATCAAAGACCTCGTAGTTCATAATGGATGTCGGTGAACCGACGTGAAGAAGTTCCTTGGTCCGATGGGTGTTGGGCTTGAACCTAGTGAGGTTTCCTACGTACCATGCCTTTACATGGATCAAAGTCCTCATAGTTCAGGTTGAAAAGGGGTTGTTGTACTGATATGGAGGGGTGTTGGAGAAACTACATGGTAGGGTCACAATGTCTTACCGCTAGATTAGGATGCACTTTAACGTCATGCGGGACGGGGGTGTGTCGGGGAGCCGACATGAATAAGGACCTTGGTCCAGGTGGTTGGTGGGCTTGAACCTCGTGAGGTTTCCTACGTACCATGCCTTGACACAGATCAAAGGCTCCATAGTTCAAAAGGGATGTGGGTGTCGGTGAACCGACGTGAAGAAGGACCTTGGTCCAATGGGTGATGGGCTTGAACATTTGGGAGGCTTCCTACGTACCAAGCCTTGACATGGATCAAAGTCCTCGTAGTTCGGGTAGGGTTTCGTCAACAAACCGATGTGAAGGTGAACCCGGGGGTCCACTGGTGATGGGCTTGAACCTTTTTTAGGCTTCCTACGTACCATTCCTTGACATGGATCAAAGTCCTAATAGTTTGGGTGTATAGTTTAACGTCATGCGAGACGGGGCATTTGGGGCTTACGCTCTGAGGCGGCCCATGGTGGAGTTTGGTGAACCGACGTGAAGGAGGTAGGGATGGACAACGAGTGGTGGGATTGAACCTCGTGAGGCTTCCTACGTACCATGCCTTGACACAGATCAAAGTCCCCGTAGTTCGGGATAGTCACAACGGCTTACTGCTGGACTGGAATGCAGTTTAATGTCATGCGGGACGAGGGTGGAACCTGACGTGAAGAAATGACGGGCATTGGGATTGAACCTCGTGAAGGCTTCCTATGTACCATGCCTTGACATGGATCAAAGACCTATTAGTTCAAAATGGTGTATAGCTTAAATTCATGTGGGACAGGGGTTGGTGTCATAGTCGATTCTTACTCTAAGCCCACGTGAGTCATGCTCGGTGTGAGAAACAAGAGGCGGCAGGGACCTGATGATCATGTCGCGAAGGGTGTATCTGTGAGAAGCGAACAGGGGCTTATGCATTAGGTGGCCCATAGTATTGGGACTTACTCCAGGATGGAGGCCCGAGGGGCGACAAAGCATAGAGGGAGAGGAAAGGGTAACAGAAGAAAGGAGGTGCCTCGTTCCCTATCACGCCCTCCACTGGCCCTAGCGGCGGGGAAGTACAGAGGTGCATGGGTGCTACCTTTCGCAAGAAGAGCTAGGGGCTTACACCAAGGAGGTTTCCCTTCCCCGCGAACAAACTCCACTCCAAGAGGGAGGATATCATCCTATGTGGGGGGTGATCCCATCCCCGTGGAGATGAGCGGCGTAAAGAATGTCTGAGCAAGGGGGACCCTGCGTGCGAGGCACGGGGTTGGATCACAGTTTAACGTCATGTGTTTAGGACAAGGTGCTTGGCAGTTTAACATCCAGTATCTCGGATGAGGTGGGTTTACTCCTCACCCCTAGGACTTACCTGACCGATAACCTTTGATCCTTGTGGGAGGGAAGGTACCGGCAATGCCGTGTAAAAGGGGATCGTAGAGAGAACCATCAAGGGGTCCACGTTAGCGTGGCTATGCGAAGAAGCAATAGCCATTAGCGTGCCTATGTGAAGAAGAATTAGTAGAAGCAATGCTATGGGCAGTATCATCCAGGGGACTTTGAAATCACATCGTGTAAACCTGGAGGGTCACAAGGGAGAAGGAATTTCCAAGCAGAGGGGCCACAAGCAGGGGCCTTGCGGAACTCGGTTGCTCTGCGTAGTGGAGGGCACTTGCGAAGGGGTGTGCTTCACGAAGTGGGGTGCCTTATCCTTAGCATGGGGAGAAGGTGCATGTGGGAGGTGCTTCGTGAAGTGGAAGGGTGTTCGCGGAGCACTTCCCCGTGGAGCATAGGTGCCTCGAGAAGCAAGGTGCCACGAAGCAGTGTGCTTCACGAAGTACAGTGTCCCTGCCTTGGCATGTGGATCACATGTACAGGAGGGGTGTTTCATGAAGCATAAATGCTCCGCGACAACCCAGGTCCCCTTGGGGATCCCCTTAATTTGAGAACGCACTTAGGATTCACAAAAGGAATACCTCTCGGAAGAGGGGCTCAAAACGAGACAATGTGGAGGCCTTTCATGAAGCATAAATACCTCGCGTAGCTCATGGTTCGTAGAGCAAAGGGTGCTTCACGATTCGGGAGCTGAGAATCCGAAAGGTCAGATTTTCCATCGAGAGGCCTCAATGGGAGCTTGGTATTTATAGGCAAGAGGCGTCGTGAAGTAGAGCTCATGCGGTGTGAAGGGGGCTTCAGTTGCTTCACGGCGGGTCGTGAACATCAACTGGTTTCACAGAGAGATACCGCCTCCTTTGCTTCGCGATGGGTTCACGAACGTCTGGGGAGTTCGCGGAGAGATACTACCACATTTTCTTCACGGCATCCTCACGAACGTCAGGGGCATTCGCAGGGCGTACCGCTTCTGTTGCTTTGCGGCAGCCGCATTTCTCGGGATGGCTCTGTGTCGTGGCTTCAAGAGGCAGGTCGCGGGGCCTCTTTTTCTTCGCTCTTTTCTTCAAATATTTCGGCGCCAACAAATATTAAAATCACTATTTTTCGAGGAAATGATAACCTTATTTGAAAACAAATTTCTCATATTCAGAAAATTATTTTCATTAAATGAAGTTAATTTATTAATTTTACATGTCAAAAATTGGTTAGGGTGAATTTTTTGGATTTTTCTAAAGTAGTTGAATTTTTAGTGAATAGTGAAATACGGTAATTTACTGTATTTAAAAAATACAAGAATTACTGATTGATAGATGATGTATGGATAATTTAAGCCAATAATATAATACTATCATTCATTATTTAAATATATTTAGTTTTAAGGTTCAAACTATTGATAGTCTTGATCTAAAATAATAAATAAATGACTAAAATATTCAAAAAACACCCATATCCTCTACTATAAATATCACCCCTCACCACATATTCTCCTCACACCTCCAAATCCTTTAAACTTTTCCATTTTATACTCAATCCCTCTCCCAAAACTATCCCCAACGTTCTAGTTTTTATGGTCTCACTAAATGTAACACCCCAAGATTTTATAGTACGTTATTTCTTCAAAGTAATTCAATAACTTTCACTACACACAACACCGAGTTCAAGTGCACCACGACTTACCAAACTAATCGTTCAAAAGCGGTTATGAATAATATTAACTTAATTTTGAACTTTATATAATCCTTATAATTTTAGAATCCATATTATGAGTTTCTTAGATATAATGTAATAACAAGTTCATTTTTTTCAGATAAAATAAGTATTTTTCAAAAAAATGCACTTTTACCGCCTTTTAATGGAGAACTCTTTTTAAATCCAATATTTCAAAATTTTATATATTCAATTTTACAAAATAAACATCTTCCTTATAATCGGGACATACGAATTTAGTTTTAATAAATTTTTGGTGTTTTTCTGATAACTTTCATATTTGGGTGAATAGTGAGAAATACTATATTTTAACTGAAAAAAACTTTTTTAATCAAAATAATTTATAATGTTAAATTATTCATTTTAATGGTTTGGAAGTATAAATATATTATATTTTTACCATTTAATCAAATATTGGTCATTGTAAGTAATTTCACTTTGAAATTTGACATAAACAAGTGTCAATCTTTTGATAGTTATTATTTCTTAAAAATAAGCCTTTTGGTTTTGACAACGGGAATTAATTTTAAATTAATAAATGAAACTTTTATGTTTTGAATTTGTTAAAATAGACTTCATTTTTTAATTTGGAATATCAAAATTATCTTAGGGTGAATTTTGGGTATTTTTCTGAAAACATTCAATTTTTGATGAATAGTGAAAAACACTGAGTTATTGGTTAAAACCGACTTTTTATTTAAATAATTATTTATTTAATTTTATTTTATTTTAGGTCAAAATAGATACATAATACCTATATAAGTTCAAAATAATTCATTGGAGTCATTTTATAATAAGTTTAGATATATAAAAATTTTATTGAACTTTTTATCGTCTTTTACCCACCTCATATGAGTATTTGAAAATTTGCATAAAACATAATTTTACCACTTCTGTGAGTTTAATTTCAAAAATTCAAGAGACGCGGTTAACCTCAGTAAGTAAAATGTGGTTCAATAATATGAAAATAATTTTTTATGAATAGTAACTTTTGACTTTTATTTACCACAGTTAAAGGTAAAATAGGGTAATTATGGGTAAAAATGATATTATTATTACCCTAACACATGTCCTAATTCTATTGTCTAAGTATAATTCGACCAAAAACAATCTTAGGAATAAAATATTATCCTTTAGGTCCACTTGGATTAGATTAGGACATTTATTATTGTTTTATTTAAAGAAGAGTTAAAATCAATGTTTAATAACTAAAACATTTTTATTATAGGGTTATACATAAGATAAATTCGACTATAAATATTAATTGGAAATATAAAAAAATTTCCTACATAGTTTTATTTTATTTATAATTTTTATACATTAAATAAATAAATTTATTTATGACACAATGATGATGCATTAATTACCGTATTAATGAAAGATTAAAATAACTGATATTATAAATATCAAAATAAATGTAATTTGAGACTTTTTATGAATTCCACTAATTTTATAAGTTAATATTCCATTTTAGGGTTGGTTAGATGATTTTGTTTCGAAGTAATAATGATGTTATAAATTTATAAAAAACAAAATACCAAATAGTGTCAAAATTGACCTAAAAGAGTTTTTTAAACAAATATTATATTATTAATTGATATTCTATTCCTAAAAATATAAGGTTCAGAAAAATCATTAATGAACCACTTGGGGTTCTCTTGGAAGTATATAGTAATTTTATTATCCATATAATATAAAAATACAAAGAGACGTGGTAAATGTCAAACTATTTAACTAAGAGTTAAATCTAAAAGATAAAGTTAATATGGTGACCCAAACCTGTCTAAAACCTATTGGTTGAGTGGTTTTCGATCCATACCCACCTTATACTTTAAAAAATTCACTTTGGAGCCATTAGAAACGGAAAATTAATTTATTATAAAATAATAGTTTAATTTTTTCCTATGGTGCCCCTCATCCCTCTTATAAAAGGGCACTAACCCTTCTCTCAAATTCACACCTCCAAAGCCATTTGGATCAGCCAACCCCTTCCCAAATATCCTCCCAACTATCCTACCTTCATCCTATAGGCCTTCCTTTGGTCATAAAGACAACCTAAGGATCCCTTTTGATCAAATCAAAATGAATAACCTGAAGAAGAGGTAAATATTTCATCACCTCTTTCAAGTTCTTTTTTCCTACCACTTACTATGTCTTTGTTATTTATCATACCAAAATAATAAATCCAGTAACTTATATACATTTTGATTTTATTATAAATATGGCACAACTATATTCATTATTATATCCATCTTATGGATGATAATGTCACCATGCATGCGTACGTACGACTTACCGGCTCCACGTCGTGGTGTAATTTTTTATTCAACACTATGTTATTTGGATGGATATAATGATGAGTAATATGTATATAAATAATGAAAATAACATGATAATGTCTCTGTAAAATTAATATACCATCCAATTCCACACCTTTAAGGAAATGATATTGTCGCTCGTGCGTACGTACGTATTACCGCCTCCACGATGCGATGAGATTCATTTCCACGTTCACCATTCCACGACGATTATAAAAATATATATTACTAATAAGTATTTAATGTATGAAATAATATTGCTAATGTAGATATATATATATATATATATATATGTACTTACATATATCTTATTTACTTAGTTCCGTTCAATACGATATGAAAATGGAAACAATGTTTATGCGTAAGTACGGACTACCGTCTCCATAAACGGTGTTTTCAATTTCATATATATTTATATTGTACATATTTATATTCTAAATATATATGATATATAAATCATTTTTTATATTCTGGATGTATTTAAATCTTTATCTAAGTGATACAATCAAGAGTAACAAGTTAAAACATGTACGATAAATAAAGAGATTATTACCCAAAATGTTAATTTAACATGGAAATTATTATTAAATGGGTAGTATAATGTCATAAATGAATCATGTATGTTATCATAAATATTAATATGGTTATAGAATAATTTAATAACATTTTATGATCTTAATACGTGAGGTTAAATGTACCCTCGACTAAAGGAAAGTGCAAGGTAAGGGTTAATTCCTCAATCTCATTATTATCGGAGATTGTTTATGAGTAAGTATTTACTGAGAAATTTTTATCATCCATGTACATTTTTCGTAAAAATGATTTCAAAATGAATATTTTAAGGATTTTTGAAAGTTACTCTTTATCAAGATTATAATTTTAAATGTTTTAAATATTTATCTTTCTAAATCTTTTTAATTAATGTCCATGTTTTCAAAATGGGTTTAAGTATTTATTTATATGGACATGAATGTTTTGAAATAATAATTATTTTCAAAATTTTCAAAGTGTTATGGGACACTTTGATTCAAAAATCTCTTTTAAAATACTTCCTTTATAAATTCTTTACATTTAAATGATTTCAAAAAAAAATGATATTTTTCTCAAAGGTTTTTAATGATTATTTTCAACTATGTCAACATCCTTTTTGGATATTATACTTGATTGAGGTTGATTGATTATAAATAAAATATTCAATATTGTATTGAATGAGCTATGATATGTTTGACTGTGAATGTTCTATTTTTATACCATTCATGGTTTATGGTTAATTTATTGACATTTCGTATGCTAGTTTTAATATGAATGTTTATGTTATGTTTAAACATTTTCATATGAGGAATGCACTAGAATTAGTAAGTGACGGGTGGAGCCCACTATAGCTCCTCGATGCATCGATAGGTCTCATGAGACAAACTAGTGTCTTGGCATAAGGCCTTGACAAAAAAATTATTTGTAGTCTTGGCACGAGGCCTTGACTATGTGGTAATGATGTCTGACATTAGGCATTACCTCATTATGAAATTAGTTATTACATGTGATTATTTGACTAGTAGAATATACATGTGCATGTTTATATGGTAATATTTGATTTATTTTTTCCATATTATGTTCATTTTTATGTTTAAAAAGGTTGTTGTTTTTATCACTCATCTTTCCTTAAAAGTTTATTGCTTCCTCTAAATTATTTACCCTTACTGGGCATCTGAGATCACCCCTTTCTTATGTTTTATTTTCCCAGGATTCCAATAAGTTTATTATGATTGATATGTAGGGTTAATATAAAGGGAATAATGGCATTATCAAAGAACTATCTATGTTTTGTTTTATGGTTGAAATTATTATATAAAGTTAATGTATGTAATCTATTTTCCAAGACTGCTAAACTGATCAGTCCTTCGGGACTTGATTCCTTGTAATCATGACAATGTATTAAAATAATGCACTGGCTCTGGGTAACTAGGGTTGGGGTATTATACAAAAATACCATTTAAAAGTTTCCTAAGGAGGTTCTCAAGGAGAGGAATTCAAGAGGTAAAATCCTCTTTCATTCTTTTAATTTTTTTTCGATTTATTTTCTTTTCATATCATTTCTTTACCTCATCTATCCAAAAATTAATGATAACTATAGTATATTATGTATACTATAATTTTATTATAATAATGGTATATCCACCATTAATTATTTTGTCTTCCCCTTTTTATTCTCAAAATGAAAACATCGTTCTTCAGGTGCTGATTTACCGCCTTCAAGGACGACGAGTTTTTATTTTTCAATTACACCTTCTATTATGGTCATAAAATAATTTTTATAGTTAAAAAGTACTTTAAAGTATGTAATATATCTTTTTTATGTTTTGGAACCGGTATATTCATATAATATTAATTCATAAGACAAAACTAATTTGTGATGATCGAAAAAATGCCAAAAAAATATACAAGATTAGCATTAATGATTTATCTAATTAATCATAATCATATTTGGAAAAAAATTATATATAAGGTTATTCAATATCCTATAAGCTCATTAATAACATATAATTTAAATTTTTGATAACTATTTCCATTTTACATGGTCTTTTTTACATGTATACAGGTGAACCAATCATGAAAACCCAGGAAATGAACACTCCCAAATGATTAAATTGAATCGTATAACTCATCAAAAAAGGCAATAAATGAACTTAATAAAATTATTCTAAATAAAATACATATTTAATAGGTTGTGAATTAAATTATTAATTAATCTAATTTCATTATCTAGTACATTAACCTCAAGTGCAGAACACTGTCGGACATAAGGTAAGGGATTCTGCCCGAACCTCCACTTTCCATTCAGGTTACACTTTCTCTCTCTTTTTCCCAATGAAATTATTATTTTTATATATAATTCTTCTGAATTATATTTATATGTTTCAGATCATGTATCCAGATAATTTCATACTTCTTTCATGGGTAAATAAAAGTTTTATAATGCTTCTTTTTGAATTCCTCCCAATAAAAAAGCCCGATTTAAGGGAACTTCCCAATTTCATACCCATTGTCAAATACACTCTATAATCTGTTATAAGGCACAAATATTTTTCTAAAATCACACTTTTTATCATGAAAAACTAATTATTTATTTTATGGTTTTTTGAAAATAATTAATCCTTATCTACTTTAAAGGCTCTTTTATATTTTCTCTTAAACCACACTAAAGTGGCTAATTTATAAAGACTCTTTTTACATGTATTAACTTAAGTTGCACATAATTTATGCCTATAACATAACTTCATTTTCCTATTTTTTTCTTTTATGGGATATAAATGTTTATAATATGATTTTATGACAACCACAAATTTTTTTTCCCAAAGAACTCTTCTTTTTAAAGTAAAAAAGGGTATTTCTCTCAAGAATTCCTTGATAATTTTATTAGAGTATTTTCATCTATTTCAAAACTACCTATTAAATCTTATGATTAATTGGGATTTATATTTTATTATACCATATACCATATTTTATTAAATGATTTATGATCAGTTTGATTGTGGATGTGCTATCTTGATTCTATTCACCATATTACTCAGAATGGTTAGTATTACGTTTATGGTATGGGGAAAGTTATTTGTGTTTCGTATGTATATATTGTTTATGTTTCATCCCATTCATATGAGGAATTAATTGGAATTAATAAGTGACAATTATGGACCACTATATCCCCTCAATTCATCGATAGGTCTCATGAGACAAAATAGATATGAATTTGGCTGAGGCCTTAACCATTTATTTCCAGATGTCTTGGTTGTGGTCGTGATGGTATGTTTCAGATGTACAAAATTATGAATTACATCATTATGATATTAGTAATTGATAATCCATGTGATTATTAGAGTAGTATAATATCCATGGTTAAGTTTTATTCTCATGTGATTTTTTATATGGAATTATTAGATCAGTTTTATTCCCATCATATATGCTCAAGTTTATGTTATAATGGCATGTTATTCACTTTTACTTACTATTTATGTTTATATTAGGTTTGGCTGTATTTATTAACCTTAATAAGTATCTATACTCACCCATTTCTTATGTTTTATTTTTCCACAAGATGCAAATATGTTTATTATGAATGACTTACAAGGATAATCTAGGAGCTTATATATGTTTCCATTAGAGTTTCTATGTTTTATTTCATTTCAAGTTGTAATTTAAAACTTATTTTTGTATCTGGTTTTCTAGATCTACTAAATGATTCTGTATTTGGGATGTGAATTCCTTGTTTATCATTCCAGTGTAATAAGGTAAGGTGTTTTCTATGAGAAATTGGTGTCAGTATCTTTACAGTTATTATCAAAGTATGTTTAGTAGAAACCTTTAAAGCTAGATTTAGAAAACATAGATTAGGAAAAATAAACCTAAGATATAATTTTAGGATAAACATAAAAGAACATCTTAGAAATTTGGTGAAGTAGATATCATGTGGTTATTATTGACAATAAATCCCAATATGGATACTATAAGTGGATTTGGTTCTAGAACAGATGTACCTAGGGATAATAACTCTGACAAGGTGCATCGGCCCTGAATCTGTGTAACCCGGTACATGACAACAAGCCTTACTACAAACCTGGTTTGACACTCTTGGGGGATATGCTTAGGATAATTCACATTTTCTTTATAAACCATTATTAATGATTTAAAAGTAAATATTTCCCCAAAGAAATGATGTTTCTGATTATGAGATTAGCAATACATAAATTTTTCTATTTCTATTAAGTGTTAATAGTTTTAAATTATGAATTATGATTAATAATTTAATTTAGTGTATGTCGTTATTTAGAAATGGAACCTAGTGAAAGTAATGGAAACTGTATCAACGCATGTTTTCCATATACAGATTTCCCTCCTATGGATGATAATGATGTTAGAGAATGATATGTAAGTAGATCTGAGAAACTTATAACTATGTTGGGATAACTGACTTGGGTTATAAACAATAACCTTACCCATAGAGAGTATCCTGATACACAACATAGAGGAACAATGTTTGACCAATTATGTGACAACATCCTCGATCATTCATTGGGACTAAAAATCCATTTGTAGAAGAGTAATGGATGAGTTCCTTAAAGAATATATTTCTATCTTTGGGAAGTAATGAAAGGGAGATGGTTATCATGGCAGTTTATCATCTCTTAGGAGATTTTGATCAATGGTGGTTGTTGATTCATAACACGAAGGAGGATTATGAAATTGAGAATATGGAATAGATGTATTTTAAGTAAATTTTCTTGGAAAAATATTTTCCTCAAGAACAGTGAGTGGATATGGAGACACAATTATTAAGTCATAAATAAAAAGTGGATGAAAACATTTCTAGGTATGAATCCAACTTTAAAAGGTTATCAAGACATTCTATGGATTATGTATGTAATCCAAAGAGAAAGTTTGATAAATTATTGTGTTATTACTTTAAGGTAAAACAAGAGAATAAGAGGGTGGTAGAGAAAATAATGGATAATGGGAAGAATAAAAAATGGAATTTTACATCATGTGATATTTGTGAAAGGAAAAACTCTACTGCCTGCATAAAAGGAAAAAAAGTTTTCAAAAGGTGTGGTGAGAAAGCCCATCATGATCACAATTGTAAGGGAACGAAATAAGCTACTAATTTTCAATGCTATAATTATAGGGAGATGATACACTATGAAAATTATTTCCTGAAGTATCAAGGAAACATTCCCCAAAAAGGCCAAGGGATCAAGGACAAGATTATGTGATCACAATAGCTGAGGTTGAAGTTACTAATAATGTGGTTGAAGGAACTTTAATCATATCCTCAAATTTATATAAGTTTTATTTGATTATGGAACATATAATTCCTTTATAAGTCCCCAATTTTCTTTAAAAATCATATATTTACAATTCACCTTAACAAGGGAGTTGTTAGTAGAGAATCCTAGTGGAAACCTCATTGTAAAAACGATGTGTTGAGTAGTTCCTATTATGACACATAAATGTAATCTAATTTCTTATTTAATCATCATATCTATGGTTAATTTTGATATAATCCTTGTTATGGATTTGATTTTGAAATATAATGCCAAAAAAATTCAAATAGAATGAAATTATGATTCTTGATGAAGGTATAGAATTTATTATTTTTAGAGGGCAGACTTCATCATCTAATTCATATCTAGATCCACCTCCATTATCTCTTCTAAATAAAATTCTTTGGAAAGAATAGAATACATCATCTATAAATGAGGAAATAAATATTAAAATTGGGGACATGCCTATTGTATAGGAATACATTGATGTGTTTCTAGAGGATTTACTTGGACATCATCTAGAATAGAAAGTTGAGTTTTCTATTGATTTAATCCCTGATGAAAGACCAATATCAAAGACTCCTTATAGAATGGACATTATGTTATTAATGGATATGAAGAAACAACTAGTTGATTTTAGTAATAAAGGATTTATTTTCCCCATTGTTTCTCTATGGGGAGCCAATGTTCTCCTTTTCAAGAAGAAAGATGGATACATGATTTTGTGCATCTACTATAGAAAAATCAATGTTATTACAATAAAGAATAAGTATCATCTACCTTTCATTGAGGATTTATTTGAAAAACTTCACAGAGCCCAATATTTTTCAAAGATTGACTTTCGATATAGATATCATTAATTGTTTGTGAGGAAAGAATATATTTTAAAGATAGTATTCTGGAATAGGTATATACATTATGAGTTTACAGTAATTCTATTTGGACTTACTAATCCACCCTCTATCTTTATAGATCTAATGAAAAAGTGTTCAAGGAATATCTTGAGAATTTTTTTTTGGTATTTATTGATGATATCTTGGTATATTCCAAATTCTATGAGGATCATGTGAACCACATGCATATTTTTTTGGAGTCTCTTAGAAGAAATTAGTTATATGAAAATATTATCAAGGGTGAATTCTGGCATCAAATTGTTTCTTTTCTTGGACATATTATCTCTATGGATAGAATAGCAGGTGATCCTATGAAGACAAAGGAAGTTCAAGAATGACCTACACTAATGAACATAACCAAGGTACATAGTTTTATTGGTTTAGAAAGTTATTATCGGTGTTTTAATCGTAATTTTTTCTGATTAGATAACCTTTTAACCAGTATTACTCGTAAAGGGGTTAATTTTGTATGGAAAAAAGAATGTGAAGAATGTTTTGAATAATTCAAGAGGAGATCCATGAATGTTCTGATATTGACTCTACCATCAGGAAATAGTGGATTTGTTATTTATAGTGATGTATAAAAAGAAGGAATTGGTTGTTTCTTTATACAGAATGATAGATTTATTGCCTATACATCAAGGTAGTTAAAAATCAGGAATAGAACTATCCAAATCATGATATTGAGTTAGAAGATGTAATATTTTCTATGAATATATGGAAATACTATCTCTATGGTGAAATATGTGAGATATATACTAATCAAAAGAGTCTGAAATATATCTTCTCACATAAATAACTCAACGTGAGGAAAATACAATGGATTGATCTACTGAATGACTATGATTATTCAATACACTACAACCCAGGGAGTGAATAAGGTACCATATAAATTGAGTAGGAAGTATCACAAAGTTCATAACAAAATGAGGATTTACATGGATCTTGTGTTCATGGATCTAGTAAATATGGATATGGGAATTATAAAGAAAGGTGAAACATCACTACTTTTTCAATTAGTTTCCCAACCATATTTATTGGAAATTATTAAAACTTATAATATTGAAGATAAGAATTTTCAAAAGAAAATTAAAGTTGTAAATGATGGGAAGTTGGTAGAATTTGGGTATAATGATGGAATTCTGAAATTTGGGAAGAGGCTCTATATTCACTCTATACCCGAGATAAAAAGGGAATTATTAAATGATGCACATAGCTTTAATTTCTCTATACACCCTTGTAGAACTAAGATATATATATATATATATATGAAGGATCATTTATGGTGGGATAATATGAAGCAGGAGGTTTCTGATTATGTATCAAGATGTTTAGTCTGTCAATAGATGAGGGCTAAAAGAAAACATCCAAGATGATTCATGTAACCTCTGTATATTCCTACATGGAAATAGGATGACATTACTATATATTTTGTCACTGTATTACCAAAAACTCTAAGAAATAATGATTCGATATGGGTAATTATTGATTGAATTACCAAATCTGCACATTTCCTCTCTATAAAGGAGGATTTTCTATAAGATCACCTTACATGACTCTATATTAATGAATTGTTAATAATTCATAGAGAACCTATTTCAATTGTGTCCGATTTTTATCCATGATTTATATTGAAATTCTAGAAAATTCTTCAAAAATATTTGACAATGAGCTTCATTTGAGTATAGCTTATCACCCTCAAACTGACAGGCAGTCTAAAAGGACTATTCAAACATTAGAAGACACATTAAGATCATGATCAATTGAATTTAAAGGTATGTGGGTCAGTATTTAACTTTGGTATAGTTTTCCTACAATAATAGTTCCCATTAAAATATTCAAATGGAACCATATAAAGGATTACCTGGTAATAGATGTCATACACCAACTTATTGGGATGAAGTTGGTGAAAGGAATCTTGTATTGCAAGAGCTTTCAGAGAAAAAAATGGAAAATTAAAAGATTTTTCAAACACATATCAAATCATCACAAAGTTGTCAAAAGTGGTATGCCAATAACTAGAGGAAATATTTGGAGTTTCAAGTGGGAAATTATGTCTTATTTAAGGTATCTTTATGGAAGGGTGATATAAGATTTGAAAAGAAATGGAAACTAATCCTTATTTATATTGGACATTTTTAAATCCTAGAGAGAATTGGAGTTGTGGATTATTTTTTGGAGATTCCATCAATCCTTTTTAAATTACACAATGTGTTCCACGTCTCTTTATTAAGGAAGTACATTCCAGACCCAACAGATGTCCTCACTTCTGAAGGAATAGAATTGAAACTTTATTTATCTTATTTTTAAGAGCCTATCTATATTCTGGACACTAAAGAACAGTTTTTGAGGAATCAGATGACTCAGTGGGTAAAGGTATTTTGGAAAAATCATAAAATTGAAGAGGCGATATGGGAACCAGAGGAATTTATGATGAATAACTACCCAAATATTTTTATGATGTGAAATTTCGAAAATTTCAAGGATGATATTTTTAAAGTAGGGGAGAATGTAACACCCTGATATTTTATGGTAGGCCTCTTTTGAAATTTAATATCTTTGATAGTTTATGCTTCACACAACAATGATTTCAAAACCGTAATATGCTATTAAATATGAGAATTAGAATAGTAATGTGACTATTAGGAATAATATATGACCAATTGAGTAATAAATTCACCTATTAAAGTATACATAAAATTTAGGTATCTTATGAATGAAAATATAATATATTTATATGATGTAATAAGTAAATAAATGTTTTAAAAATGATAAATTAAGTGTTGATATTTTTGTGAAATAGAAATGTTTATTTACAGTTTTATAATTAATATAATGATTTAAAAGAAAAATTATTTTCATGAAATAGGTTAATAAATTAATATTTTATTTTATTATGATCATAATATAATTTTATGAGAATTTAATTAATTTTTGAAAGTGTCATAAAATTCATTATAATATTAAAATCATTATTTTTCGAGTAAATGATGAATTTATTTAAAAATTAAATTTATCATATTTATAAAATTATTTTCATAAAATGGAGCTAACTTTTTGAATTATACATGTTGAAAAATGGGTAGGGGAAATTTTTGGGATTTTTCTAAAATAATTGAATTTTTGTGAATAGTGACATATGGAAATTTATGGTATTTAACAAATACATAAATTATTTAGTCATAGATGATGTATGGTGGATATAATCCCATAATATAGAATTATTATTAATTATTTTATATATTTATTGATAAGGATCAAACTATTGATATTCTTGATACAAAATAATAAACAAATGAATAAAATATTCAAAAAACACCCCTTTCCTCCAGTATAAATACCACCCACCATCACCTCTTCTCCTAACACCTCCAAAGCCTTCAATCTTGTCCAATTTCTACCTAATACCAATTAAAAACCTCTCCCCCGCATTATTTTCTTTTTTTTATAACCAAAATACCATTTCAAAGTTTTGTATGGAGGTTGTCAATGAGAGGAATTCTATAGGTATAATCTCCTTTCGTTCTTTTAATTTTCCTTTGATTTCTTTTCTTTTATTATCCTTTCCTTACCTCTTCTAACCAAACTTTCATCATAAATCTATTATATTATATATAATGTAATTTTATAATTAGAATGTAATATCCACCATCAATTCTTTTCTCTTCCCCTTTTTATTCTAAAAATGGAAACATCGTCTGTGAGGAGGCGATTTACCGCCTTCGTGGACGACGATTTTTCATTTTTCAATTATGCCTTCAATAATGGTAATAAAAACATTTTTATGAATAAAAAAGACTTTAACATATGTAATACAAATTATTTTATGTTATTTAACCATTATATATATATAATATTAATTCATAAGACAAAACTAGTTCATGTTGATCGAAAAAACACCAAAATAATCTAAATGATTATCATTAACAATTTTTCTACTGAATCATCATAATATTTAGAAAAAAATTATATATAATAACATTAAATATCCTATAATTTCATTAATAAAATATATTTTCAATTTTGGAAAATTATTTCCATTTTACATGATCTTTCGTACATATATACAAGTGAACCAATCATGAAAACCAAGAAAACCGTCACTCCTGAACGATGAAATTGAATCTTATAACTCGTCAAAAAGGGAATAAATAAACATAATAAAATTATAATAAATAAATATATATTTAATAGGATCTGAATTAAATTATTAATGAATATAATTTTATTATCCATAATGTTATGCGAAAGTGCATAACACTTTCAGAGATAAGGTAAGGGATTATACCTGAACCTCCATTTTTCATTCGGGTTGCACTTTCTCTCTATTTACCAAAATTTAATTCTTGTTTATTTTATATAATTCTTTTAAATTATGTTTATATGTTCCAAAATCATGTATCTATATTATTTTATCTTTCTTTCGTGGGGAAATACTCATGATAAGCAAGCTTGATTTAAGGGAACTTCCCAATTTCTTAACCATTTTCAAGCACACTCCATAATATGTTATAAGGCACAAATATTTTTCAAAAATCACTCTTTTATAATGAAATACTATTTTAGCTATTTTATGGTTTTATGAAAATAATTCATCCTTGTTTTCTTTAAATACACTTTTATATTTTCTCTTAAACCTCACTAAAGTGGCTCATTTATAAAGACTCTTTTTACATGTTTTCACTTCAGTTGGACATCATTTATGCCTCAAAAATAATTTAATTGTAATATTTTTTATTTTTTGGGATATAAATATTTAAAATCAGATATCATGACAAATAAATATTATTTTTCCAAAATAAATCTTCTTTACATTTTAAAAATGGGTATTTCTCTCAAGAATTCCTTGATGATTTTATTAGAGTATTTTCATCTATTTCAAAAACCACTATTGAATTTTATACTTAATTGGGATTTATATTTTATGATATCATCTAAAATATTTTATTAAATGGTTTAAGATTATTTTGATTTTAGATATTATATCTTGATGTCATTCACCATATTACTCAAAATTATTAGTGATTATGTTTACTATTTGGGAAAAGTTATTTAAATTTCACATATATGTGGTTTTTGTTTCACCCCATTCATATGAGAAATTCATTGGACTTAGTAAGTAATGGGTGGGGTATTTTATAGCCTCTCAATGCATCATTAGGTCTCATGAGACAAAATAGATATGGATTTGGCCAATTCCTTAACCATTTATTTTAAAATATCTTGGTCGAGGCCTCAACGGTATGTTTTCGATGTCCAACATTATGCATTCCATCATTATGATATTATTAATTGATATTCCATATGATAATTTAACTAGTATAATATACATGGTTAATTTTAATTCTCATATTATTGTTTATATGTCATTATTTGATCAGTTTTTTTCCTTCCATATATGCTAAATTTTATGTTTTAATATAATGTGTTTTTAGTTATTCATTTTGCCTTATTGTTTATGTTTATATTAGCTTTTGTTGTATTTTTTTACCCTTATTGAGCATCTAAGATCACCCCTTTATTCTGTTTTATTTTTACCTAGGATGCAAAGATGTAAATTATGAATGAATTGTAGGGATAATATATGAGTTTATGGATTCTTCCAATGGAGTTTCTATGTTGTATTTCATTTCATGTTATAATTTAAAACTTATGTTTGTATCTGGTTTTAAAATATAAAAAAACTATTTTTTATTTATGTATACAACTTCCTTTTTTATTATACCAATGTAAAAAATTAAGGCACCCACTCCAGGAAATTGGGGTCGAAGACTTTACATTTTTTTGGAAAATGGTTACATAATTGGGATCTTTTGAGAGGGGATTGTGGGCCAGTAACAAAAAAAACATTTATGTTTTTTAATTTGTTAATTTTTGTGATAAATTTTACTTATTAAGGTAACTGTACAAATCAATGTTTTAACTTTCTATAATATAATAATTTTTTTCTTTTCTTTGTGATGTAAATTTAATTTCAATTATATTATGTATTGCCTACTATAGTGTGCTATAATTTTAGTAGCGTATTGTTACAGCATGACTTTTATCTACATTATTTCTAGAATTGATTAAATGGTAATTATTCAGTGATAAAAAATCACTGATAAAGGGATACTCTATCAATTCTAAAAATTAAACTAATACAATTCACCCTTTATCAGTGTTAAGCTAGCACTGATAAAGGACCCCTTGATCAGTTATTTTTTTTAGCACTAATGAAGGGGCACCTATTAGCATAGTTTTTAGCACTGATAAAATCCATCAAATTTAAATCCACTTAATACATAAGAAATTTTCAGCCTTGATGAAGGCTATTTAAATCACTTTTAAAGCTCATATCTATAGTAGTAGTGGTGGATATATAAAATAGGCATGCAGTGTTAATGAAGAGGCGGTGGTGTTGTGAAATGTGGAAGTGTGGGGTGTTATGACTATGTGGTGGAAATATAGTTCTGTAGTTGCAGTTTTATGTAGAGGTATAAGATAATGTGGTAATATTATAGAAAGGTTCATATGGAATTGTGGATGCATTAGCAGAAAAAAGGATTTTAACATCAAGCTTTTAATATTGGTTCATTAAGAACTGATATTAAAAACATTAAGGTTGACTTTTCACATTGTTTTCTTTAGAAACCAATGTTAAAATACTACTTTTAGCATTGGTTTATTCAAGAATAAAGGTTAATAGTATACCTTTGACATCAGTTTCTTTGGAAATCAAGGATAAAAGTATACTTTTAACATCGATTTCTTTGGAAACAAATTTTAAATTTCTACTTTTAAGGTCAGTTCCTGATGGAATCATTATTAAAAACTTAAAAAAACCCTAAAATGAAATTTCATATTTTCACATAATGTTACTACCCACAACCATGAAATTTACTTTCCCTCCTATAAATTTATCATACTGATCATAATGTTTTTATTCTCCCTCTAATCATTTCATATTCACCTTCATTCTTGATATATACCCTCTTTAATTTTTTTACATTTTCTATTCATAGATTCCAAATCATTTTTTACTATGTTTATCTATTGAAAATATTTACTTTCTATGTTTAAGGAAGTGATGTAAGAGATGGATTCATTGAATAGAAATGGTATCAATCGTGGTAGTAAGTAGTTCTTAAATGAATATCAATGATCAAAAAAATATTTGATTAAATATTTATTCAAAGAGGAAAAATATATTATATTTTCCCATATATTATCATTTTATTTTGTTTTCATTAATTTTTTGTAATTATTTTTTTATTATTATCATGGAATCATTTATGGATTTTATTTTTTTCATTCATAAAATAGTAAACTGTTTAGTTTTTCAAATGATTATTTAGTTTAACATTAAATTTTATATCTTTTATAGAACCAAAATTTTTGTTGTTTTTGTTTCTCCAAAATATCTCTTGATAGATTCAATGTTATAATATTTTTATTTTTGTTTAATTATAATTTTAATGTTGGCTATGTGAATAACCGATGTGAAAAGTAAGTTTTAAAAAATAGTCGATGTTGAAATAATTTTGAACATTAGTTTTAAATAACTAACATTAAAAATATATTTAGAACATAATTTTCAAGGATTACTCCTCTATAAACAATGTAAAAAATTAAAATTAACTGATGTTATAAGTCTTTTTCCTTCCAGTGATGAAGTGGAAATGTGATGAAGTGGTTTTGAATGATACAGTGGATGGATTTTAATGAGAGGATATGGGGGTCTAGTTTTTTTATTGTTTTGTTCCCATGTTCCTGGTTAGTTAGTGAGGGGTTATCCAACGCTATCTCATTATTTGGTGGTGAATTGATGTGAATTCTGAACAGATAGGTCAGAAATGTATTGATTTTTTAGGCCCTTTTCACTTTTATTATTTTTTTTAGTGGGTTTTAGGATATCATTCATTCACTTTTATTTGACCATGGTTTATGATACTTATAAACCTTTGGTTTTTAATTTTACTAAGGTTTATTATTTATTGGTTTAGTGTTATTTTTTATAGATTTATTTTTTTCAATATTTTATTTACAGATGATATGGTTGATTCATTGTCGTGGGATGCATTGGTGGTGTAGTGCGTAAGGGTTTTATTTAATTTTTGTAGTGGAGGAATGTGGTTCAAGACTGTAGTGAATGAAGTGGGTTATGAAACATAGAAGATTCAGGGCTATGATAATGTTATATTTATTCTCTAATTATTACATTCCATTGATTGATTTCATAGATGTCTACACTTGCATAATTTTTTCACATGGATGCCAGTTTTTTTAGAATATGATCCTATGGAGTACTCATAACTATTCAAAAAGGTGTAAGAAAAATTAGTGATCACCAAGGATGATGATTTTTCAAATGATAGTACTAAGTTTGTTCAGGTGAAGGATGAAAAGGTAATGGATAATTATAATGAAAGAGTCTTTATTATGGTTGAGACTTCAGTGCAATCTATGGATGGGTGACCTCCTGGAACTTTTTTGTGTGATGTAAAAAAAATATTGAAAAAAGTAGGTCAAATAAAATGTATTGACATATTAATACATGTAAATACATTTTGTAAGGTGGTTAGTACTTAAAGAGTTATTTGATAATGAGTAGTGTAAAGTTGTGTAACCTTAGGGAAAGTTTTTGTGCCATATATAACAAAATATTAAATAAAGTAGAAAATGAATAATTAATGGTAAATAAATAATATATATATATATATAATTAAAAATTATATAAATTTTAAACATTTATATTTAATGAAAAAAATTAAATAAATAATTTAAAAAATATATTTAGATAAAAACCATCATTAATGATTTAGTGTCGATTTAAACCACTATGAAAAATTCGTTATTTAGTGATTCATGATGTTTTTTAAAATCATTATAGAATTTCACAATGCTTTTTAGAATGTGATGTAAATTGTTTCCATTTTTCTTATAGTGAGATAGAAGAGGAAAGAAACCATTTTTCAATAGTGAGGTTTTCCTGAGGAAAAATCTAGACAATGTAAAGAATATTATTTTTCTCAAGGGTCTGTAGTGATGAGATCAATAAGTAGAATATATAGATTCCAAGATGTTTTCCCAGTAATGTTATCATATTATAAATCATTTGTTCATTTCTTTGATGAGGATTGCTTAATATCAAGGTTGTTCATAATAAGAATGATCAGGAAAAATTGGAAGATATTGAACCATTTAATGGGGTACTTTCATTTGATTAATTAAGCTGGATGAGTGCATAAGATATTGCTAATTTTAAGATGATTATAAAATGAATAAATAAAATTGAATAAATTACTAAAATAATTAAAAAATGAATTTGTAGCAGTAATTACATAAATTAGAAAACCCAAAAAATGAATACAAAATAATAAATAAATAATATTAATTATATAAATAAAAAAATTGTTAAAAATAAATTATATTAACTGTTTAAATTTAAAAAAAATTATAAACAATAAAATTCATTTAAATAAATATATTATATAAATTTAAAACATATTAAAAATATTAAAACTTAATAAATAAAAATAGATAAATATTATTCGTATAAATTAAAAATATATTGAAAATATTAAAACATAGTAAATAAATATATAAATATTTAAAAAAATAGATAAATTAAAAAAATATTAAAAATTAATAAATATCAAATATATATATATATATATATTAAAAAAAATAATATTAAAAATGAATAAATAAAATGGAATAAATTATAAAAAAAATCCAAAAAGTGAATTCATAACATTAATTACCTAAATTTAAAACACATAAAAATGAATAAATAAATAATAATAATGTTGTTAATTATTGATGTATGTATTATATTGATTGTATAGAAAAAATATAATTATTTATTAACCTTTACAATGTTTAATAATAATTAAAATTTTATTATTTAATTAAATGTATAAATATTTTAAAATGAATAAATAACTATCTAAATTGAATATATTGAAAAAATATTAAATGAATAAATAATAAAAATGAATAAATCGAAAGAATATTAAAAATGAAGAAATTTTGAAAATGAATAAATAATATTAAATTAATAGTAATGAACCACCCCGAGTTGTCATTAAACCTGTCACCCAACACGATCTTCCATAAGGCCTGAAGGGTGTTCTCTTTCCCCACAGGCTAGAAACTAGTGACAGGGCATCACAAGAATACCTTTGGGAATGATTTCACCCAAATCAGAGATAAGGAAAATATAATAAATAAACACAAGCACTAAAATAAATTAACATGCCAACATTTCATAACCAATTGCAATGATCCAACCGATTTTCATAAATATAAACAACATATATAAACAGATGAAAAAACAAGGCAACATATACTAGGCTAACCAAAAATAAAACAACTACCAACCAACCCAAGCTAAACCCAAACAATCTCCATGCATCCTTCGATTTCTCATCACCACCCAACTCATCCCACATCAGCCATGATAAAAACAGAAACCAATTGGGAACATAGAACCTGAAATATATATGTGTTAGTTAAAAATCTCAGCAGGTCACCACAACCAACCGAATCTATGAAATTTATTTCATAATCTAATTCTTCAATGTTAGTTTAAAAATAAGCTATAAATTAAGCCTTCCATCATACTATGTGAAAAAATAAACATTCCACAATCATATTTAAAAAAAATATTTGTTTTCTAAAACAAAAAAAACATTATTTAAAATCAAAAAATCAGCCTAAGTAATTTCAAACAACACATCTAATCTCTTTTCTCAAATCAATGCCTTTGTTTTATCCAAAATGAAAACAGTCATTTTAAAATATTTAATTGTCCAAACCAATCATTAAAATGAAACACCCATTTTGAAATACACATTAAACCACCCAAATAAGAGTTTTTAAATTAAAAAAAGTTTTTCTAGATCATTGAAAACTCATTTTTTAAAGGAAACAACCCAATACACTCACAGGTTAAACACAACAAAGTAGAAACCACATATAATAAGTCATATATCAAGTATACAAAAAAAGGACCCATCATAATAAAAGATGGGGAAATGATACAATTGAATACTAGATCAAAATCACCTCAATCAATATCTAATAAAACAATAAAATGTTTCATAGGATCTACCCTTGGATATCTAATGTGTGAAGCATCTAACCGTATAATAGTTTACCAACCTGAGAACCAGCTATCGGCATGTGCTGAAGTTAAAACCTTAAGTAATCTAACTAGCCCACACTAGAATCATTATGATGACAACCACAACTTTTTCCTTATGCCTAGCATGACTGGGGGGAAACTAGTAATGTGTGAAGAAACTAGAGTAACAAATTATATATCTCACTTATTACTTGGTTTCCCATGAATAATAAAGGAAGTGAGGCATAGAAAAACAAATCCATGTTTAATTAAAGAGGAATAACCAAAGCTTCCCTCACCCTTAACACCCAATTATAAATAGCCCCATATATAAAAATGCCTCATGAAATACACAAAAACATTCCCACGCAAGTGGATCAAACAAGAATCACATAGTCATCAAGAACCCACAAAAGGGGTAAAAGATTCTTGGATAAATCAAGGGGTGTCTTTCACATACACCATTTTGAAACCAATGATATAACTTGGAATTTAACACCAAAACATGGATCAGGATACCAATCCCTTTCTCATATCATAAAACACCTTTCAAAACACCATTTGGAAAATAACAGAAATCACCCACACATTCAAAACATTTCAAAGAAACCCTCAAAAACACTAGCCTTTCTATTTTAAAGCCAAAAAAATCCACTCGCTATCCATTTCCATCAAAACATTTAAAAAGGGTCATTATGGAATTTTCCCCAGGTGTAAATCATGACCAAATTTTAAATCACCATTTTAAATTCATTAAAGAACCACTTTCTAAATCATTTTTAGGTCACATCACTTTAAAAAAAATGGATTTAAATTTTTTTCCAGTATTTGAAAACTAAATCTGATTCACAATTCAAAAATTACTTTTAAATCCATTTTAAAATCCACATGAGAAATTCAAAAAAAATCATAGCACAAACAACCACTTCCTTCCAAAACATGAAAACATGGAATTAACATGAAAAGGCATTTATTCCAAGATAAAAATACAATGAAATGGTTCTAAAAAACCACAAAGATTTCACATGTATTTATAATCTTAATAAAAAGGAACTTATAAAGCCTAATAATAATTTGACTTCCAAAATGAAAGAATTTCATAGAAACACCAAGCTCAAAGAGATGAGAACCAAGTCTAAATGATTCAAAACATGTCACATTTAATGGAGACCACATACATGGGGATAGAAACGATGTCTAAATACCCTATATACCAAAAAACCCAATATTAGATCCACCCAGAACCCTAAAATCAACCATGACAGATCTAGGGTTCATTGGGGAATCCAAAAAATGGATAAGAGAGATGGGAGGATAAAAGATGGAAAATGAGGAACAAATACCTCATAACCACTTGAAAATCTTAAAAGGTAGTCGAAGAATAGAAGGAAGAAGAGGTTTGAACTCTTCCAAGGGATCCCAAGGTTCATTCGACACAATAAGGGGGAGAAGAGGGGTGAAAAATCCTTAAATTCAAAGAGGGAAAATGGGAAATTCCCAATTTTTAAACACCTAGATAGACCACATGGTTTGGCTGTATTGTTTTACAAACCATGCACCAACTGTGTGTCATCCTATATATAATCCAAAGAGGTTATGCAGTTCTCCTTGGGCTCCGCATGGTTGGACAAACCGCACTCCAACTATGCCATTCAGCACTGTCAAAATTATAGAGGCAACAACATGATTATTGTATGGTTTAGGTAAACATGCATAAGATGTTTTCCATGCCCCAAACAAACCATGGAACCTGCAAGGTTTCTCCAAGGGGATCTTGTGATTTAGACATAATTGTGTGTTTCCTGTGCTATTAAACCATGCATAGTTTAAAATAGACTGCAAAAGGAACCCTGTAAGGGGGTGCATAATTTCCCTCTAATTGTGTGCCTTAACCATGCACAGAAGGAATCCTCTCAAAATTTCCAAATTATGAGCTGAAACTCCATAGAATCTTAAACCAAACCTCAACATCACAAAACAACACAAAATAAACAAAACCATGACACGTGGGGTGTCGCATGAATAAACAAACATACACATTACATATATACACTTACACACATACATGCGCATAGAAATATACGGACACATACATACACATACACATAAAAATAAGCATACATGTGTATACACATACACACATGTATACACATGCACCTGCATACAATAACATACTTTTACATACACATACTACATAAACATATTACATAAACATTAACATAGATACACATACATATATATATATATACATACACATACATATATAAATACACGTACAAATACACATACACATGTACATACACACACTTACAAACACATACATCCACATACATACACATACACATACATATATATACATGCATACATGTAAATATGCACATATACACACACACACACACATACTTACACGTCCACATAAATATATGAATACACAAACATACTTTTGTAAAAACACACACAACACATATATACACATACAATACACACAAATGCATACATATATACACATACATACACATATAAAAACATATATACATGCACATACAGATGCACACATATATCCACATATATACATATTCATATAGATATATACAAATATATGTGTATATTTTAAATTATTTGATATGAATAAAAATATATATAAATTCAAATATGAACTATTTTTAAATAAATATATATTCATTTATATATTTATATAATTATTTTTATAAAACATTAATATATTATATTTATATAAAAAATTTCTAATTAATGTATATAAATATATTACTAGAAATTTTTATTGATTAATATAAATTTTATATTTTTTATGTATAAAATTATCAAAAATAAGATTGATAATATTTTTTATTATAATATAGTTAAATAAATTATATTTATTTATAATATTTATATATATATACTTAATGTTATATAAATAATATTTAAAAATATATATAAAAATATATAAATTAAATTATTCATTATGCCCTTTATCGGGGATTTTTTAGAGCTCTTAAAGGGATTCTTTTATCAATGCCAAGAAAAGCACAGATAAAGGGGTACCTTTATCAGTGCTAAAAAAGCACTAACAAAAGGAACCATTTTATCATGTAATTTTTTAGAACTGATAGAGTTCACATTTATCATCACTTTTATCTGGTTCTGATAAAATTCCTTACTTTATTAGTACTTTTTGTTTATCACTGATAAAGTTTAGCACTTGATAAACACAATTATATAGTAATGTTTATTAAATTTATATAAATGAGTAGTTATGTTCAATAATACACCTATTTTCACTTTCGCATTATGGTATGTTGGCAGTGGCCTAATATGTATATGCTCACTCACTTTATGGACTCCTTGGGGGATATATAACTCCATTTTCTATATTTTAGGTTCCTCGTTAGTAGTGGTATTTCATGGGTGGAATAGGAGCTAGAGCCTCTTGGAGTCCAAGTCATGGGTGGAGCATTCTTTTGGAGTCTTTAATGGGCTTAAGAAGAGGATTCATAGGGGCTTCCTGAAGTTTTTTTTTGAGGCTTCAACATATATAACCTCCTATATTTAGTCCTTTAAACTACATTTGGTTATCCATTTACATTAATGGGGGACTATGGTCTATTTCACTAACTTTATTGTCCTGTATCTATTTGTTAGATTAGTTTGATCAGTATTTATGTTTCATATAGTTGTTGTAACACTAATTATCCATGCAGTTTATCAAACAGATACTCCAATGGTGGGTGAATATGTTTTTAGTTTGGATTTCTGGTGACCCCATGGGTCATGTTTACATATTAGTGGATGATGTTCTTATGTTTTCTACTTTATAAGGGGGAAACCTCCTTCCACTTGTATTATATCAAACCCCTAGTGTTTATGTAGTCCTTTAGTGACTAGGAGGTGCGCTTGAGATGTTTTGATGATGTGGTTTGGGTATGATCCTGGTATCTAGGTCCTGATTGTTACAATATATAACTAGATTAAAATAAAATAAATTATTCCAAGGAACTCAACATTTTATTTAATCATAATAATAACCCGCATGTCACACACATTTTAAATAATAACAAAAATTATTGTTTAAATGTTACATAAGTTATGTTTAATATCAATAAATAAATAAATTATTTTTATTTATTTATTTAAATGAAATTATTTCATTAGTTAAATCATTAAACTCAATTTATTTACTTCCATAAAAATAATTGAACCTTGAATACAAAATATTTATTCAGAAAAATAAATATTACATTCACTCAACTTATGAATAATTTTTATTTAGTAATATGATCAAATAAAAAATAGAATAAATAATATTCCAATACATAAAATATATATTTATTTATGAGCTTCTAGATACACTTAACAAGTGACCTTATAGGTTATTTTTTAAATAGAAGTAGATCCAACCAATATACCAAGAGTGGTATCTATCAACACATTAAGGCCCCCATAAAGAAAAGAATAAGTCAAATGCAACAATATTTGAAAACTTCTTATAAATAATAATTGTGTAATATAATCCATTTTTACATGATATCTCATTAGGTATTGTATATACATGTTTCATCATCCTTTTTGCTTGATATATCTTTCTTTTACATCCCAAAAAATCGTTTTCTATAAAATATCATAACCATGGATTTATACCAGACACTTCCATTTCAATTAAAGGGCTAGATATATATTCTTCCTAAATTCAAAAGGAAAAAATCCTATCTTGATCATTCAATTAATGTCATACCAATATTGATACAACTGACGAAAGCTACTCTACCATGGGTAAATATAACATAGTTTTCATCGTACATCAAGGTAGGTGAATTAAGGATAAAATTAATATCAAGTCCAAGAATTAATACACATTATATTAGATAATAAAACCCAATGGAACATATGATAAATGGTGTTCCTATTGACAAACATATCCTCATGACCTCCCTTCTGGGAGATAACTAAGTGTGAACTTCATAAGATGAAATCTCAATGCTTGTGAGCTCCCAACATGTGATAGTCAAAAATAAAATGTTTCTCATGGATATAATGTATCTAGACCATATGAAATATCATTAAGAGTATCATTATGAAATCTTGATATTCTCATTATTAAAAAGAAATGTTATAACCTATTAATATGATGAGTACTCTAAGGACATTATCAAAAAGAGGTATGAAAAAATAATTTTAAATATTTATTAATATATATACATATATATATATAAAACAAACGATCCAATATTAAAAAATATAAAAATATTTGGTTTTAGGGAATGAAATCCAACACTTATATACTATTTAATTCATTTGAGGAGTGAGATATTGTGCAGATTTTGTGGATAGAGGCTTATCCCAGATATAAGGATTCTTTGGAGGTCTCTCTCAACTTTTTGAAAGGGATGATATGAGTTATATGAATTATGAGTCATGTGGTTTTTGAAAGTGGAGAATAAGGTGATATTTTATAGTTTGAGAAAAACTATAAGCTCTAGGTTATAGTATTTTTAGGTGTCATGTATTTTTTGAGTGAATATTTTGATAAGGTAAAATGGGAGGACATTGTCAGTATGAATGTCAGGAGGTTCAAAGAGCTTCTCTATTGTTGGTGGTAGTTTTTTGTGGTCTGGGAATGTTATGTGTGTCTTGGGTTGATAACCTTATTTTCATTTCATGTTTAACCACAAAGTGATCTCAATATTTTAATTTAAAGTGTTTTTCAATTTACAATTTTGTGATTTGGAAGTGTTTGTTGGATTTTTTTTAATTGGTTTTAAAAGTAAATAGATTTTGAAAGCATGTCTAAAATATATTTTTTTTTAAGTTGAGTAATTTTTATGTTTAATAAATCTTGTAAATAAATTTTATAAAGGATATTGTTCAGTAATGTTTGGTAATGGTTGATTTTTTTCCATGAGTTTCAAGATTCATTTGTTTCAATGGAACAAATCAAGGTCAATGATGGGGTTAAGTCATGAGATGGAGTTATTTATGTTATTCCATCTTTCTCTAGTATGTTAGGTCCTTTTATTGTGAGATTATTTTTTGAGAGGTATATTTCATGGTTACTATATTTTGGGGTATGTTATATTTAAAATGGGATTAGGGTTGAGTATTTGTTCTTTTTTCTAATGGTTATGGACACAACAGAAGATCCTAGTTGGTGAATAACCATAAATGTTTTTAGAGGATTTGATGGATCCTTCATCAATTGTTCAAGATAGAGACATCATGAACAATAATTTTTTTCCATCAAATATTGACTTAGATAATCTTGCAACTTAGATAGTATCTTTTAAAAATTAAATTTAAAATTAATTTAAATATATATGAAGAAATAACATCTCGTTTTGGATCATTCCTTATTGATGTTGTTAATAATAAAAAAACCATTTTTTAGTTATAATCATTGCGCTTGTAGGATCCAAGTATAGAATCCCTCTAGCATTGATCCAAATGTACTTCTTTGATATCTGAATGACATCGATTTATTGTTGGGTGATAGTGTGGTGGATCAATCATCTTGCATTATTCATCTTGGTCGCTTCATCATCCTTTGGGCTTGAAGTAGTTCTTCTCATTCTTGAGAATATGAGAGAATGAAGAATCAAGAGAGAATTCCATTATACACAAAAATACTCAATTATTGATTAACCCTACACAATAGACATATCCATCTATTTATAGAGTTAGTGTTTAGGTTAAAATATAATTTAATTTCACAATAGCCATTAAATAATATAATAAACCTAATCGTACCCCATTCCATATAATAAAAATATTATTATTTTATGGTGTGTGATAACTGGAAAAATGATAAATATTATTTTACTGGCTTGAAAAATAATATTTATCTCCAAACTTGATCTTGGTATGTTTATCCTACTTGATATTAAATTAATACTTGGATAAATATTTAATTAAATATTTTATTAATAAATAAATATTTTATTCACAATTCATTGAATAAATATTTATATAATTTATGAGATAAAATAAAATTTAATAAAATTATTTCTCAGACTTAAAAATAATATTTATTTCAATTATTAAATTAAAATTAATAATAAAATTAATCAATATTGATAGAAACACTTAGTGTGTGACCCTCTAGGATTATTTCTCATTGGAATTAGGTGGGATTTCATAAAGTATAATATTATTATATAGCAATGGGTTAAGGAACTCAAGTGAAATAATTGAATGCCGCAACATTGGAAACCATATATGAGCACTTTTTGTGTAATATAATCATTTTATCTCAATAAATCATCAATAAAGTCACACATCTATATCATTAACCTATATTCTTGATACATCATTATTTGACTATCTAGAATAAACACATTTTTACAATATATCCATGAAATTTAATGTAATGATTCCATTCTAATTAATGGGATGAGATATCAACTTCCATAAAGATGGAAGGGAAAAATTCTTCCTTGACTAATCCAACAGTAACATGTAATTTGTGGTGCACCCAGCATAACCCACTTCCTCTGAACATATGGCATCACAGTTTTGGTTAGTAAATATATGTGAATGAGTCATTACATGTCGTAATAATAATATTAAAGTTTAAGAACCATTACAAATGCCCGCATATAGGAATATTTATTGACATGTAATCATATATACTTTCCACTGATAGGCATGTTCTCATAATCACCTATCTTGGATATTACCAAGTAATAAATTCATGAGATGAAGTCTTATCTACATAAGAGTACTTTCACTTGATAGTCAACATTTTATGTGCCCAGTCATAGTATTTTTATGACTTTGTAACTTTATTTAATAATATCCTCATGGATTTTCAAGGTTCTCATCATATCAGAGAACTGATATGACTTTTTCAATGTGAAAAATACTCTAGGACATTATTACACTGAAGTATTATTGAATAATGAATAGTATTTAATATATATATTTTATTAATATTCAAATATTTAAATATGCATGTAATACAAAGTAAAAATAGTTGGTTATAGAACACCAACTCCAATAGTTTCCAGTATTAGAGTTTTTTTCCTATGATATTCGATTGATCAAGGTAATACCTTAGTAATAGAAGAGTGTTGGTAGTGTGTGTCGATTATTTATGAGAGGATTATTCTATGGAATTTGTGTTTAAGTATTTCTTTTATTGGTATCTATGTGATTCTAAATGATGAGAACAATTTATGGGATATCTAATATAGAGGCCTTTATTTTTTTCCCACTACATTGTGGCTTTGAGGTGTTGAAGGTGGTGGTAGAGAGATTATAAGCACTTTAGAAATAAAGAAATTAATTTTTATCATTTTTGGGAGAACATTCCATGGTCTACCCCTAACCACACCTATGGTTAGACTATATTGATTATGGTGGTGTATACAATAATGTAAAAGTAGTCATTTTTATAGGTTGAGAGGAATATGTTGGTTATGAAAATTTTAGTGATGTTTTTTTTCATGGTATGATTTTATGGCTTGGTGAACCCCATTTTAGTGATCATGGTCTAGGTTGAGATTTGGGTAAATTTATTTCTTCCACGTGGAAGGTGGAAAAGTATATTTTTATTCCCATGGTTGATTATTTCATGGTCTAGTAAACATTATGGAATGGTCTTATAGGTATATAAGTAGATTTAAAGGGAAATTATTATAGTAAGTGATTATTACACCATGGTTATTTTAGGTTTTAATGGTTATATTAAAGGACCATGATGTTGTCTATTTGGTTACTTTGTGGTGTTGTGTTAAATCCAATTTTGAATGAAAAAATAGGAAACATGTTTTTTCAAGAGAATATTTTAAAAATATTTGGTTTGGAGATCTTCTTTAACTACCTCAAACATTTCATGGTTATTGGGAAAACACATTATGGTGAGGTAGTGTCTATCCTATTATAAATTCGCACACAATATTTGATTTCTTTAGATTCTATCAACCTTGTTTGACCTAGGGATACTCTTGGGTGTCCTTTGAAAACCCTGAGATACTCTGAGTGGTTATCTTAATTTAATATCAAATTTATATCTCCCAAATATTTGATTAAATAGGTTCTTAAGAAAGCATCATGTTGTATAATATTTAGAGGAATTTGGTAATAGTTCCCCAAATCAGTTCTATGTAGGTGATTTATGGACTTCTCTTCTATCACCTTAAATAATATGCTATGTTGATTTATAGTGTCATCTTCCAAAATTTCCGATATATTCTTTATAATTTGTATTTCATTGTTATTATTGAATTATTTCAAGTTATTATTTTCTTTTTATCATCATATATTGTTATTGTATTATTAGTGGAGTATTTGGATGAGTGGTATTCATTAATACGAGGGTTAGTGGGGAATTATTGACGAACGGTTGGTAATTTTTCTTTAGTTCTTAGATTGGGATAATTTTTTATCTAACCATTTTCCTTGATATTGAAATGAGTAAGGTTTGTTCAAATTGTATTTTTTTTGTTAAGGTAAGGGAGTGGTTAAATATATGAAGATGTATATGGAAGGTGTCTCTATGATGTGGTTAGGGTTATTATAGATGGATTGTGCTTGGTGATAGGGTATTGTGTGTGGAGGTGTTGTATTTGTCTTAAATTAAATGGTTTTTTTATTTACATGTTGATATGGGTATCTTGAGGTTTGTTAAAATAAAAAATAATAAATTCGGTGTTTATATTTGGATAGACTAATAGGTAAATACTTTGTGAAGTGGAGTGGTTAGAGCATGTGTTAGGCTATTTTCCATGTTTTTTATGTTGTGGTGATTATGTTTATGTGTTTAGGGGTGTTGAATATCTAATATAAAGGAAAGGGGGTTGTGATGGAAATTTTTTCATTCCATAATGTGAAATCAATGCTCATGAGAATCTATGGAGAATAGTTTGATGATTTAATAGGGTGTTATTAATTGTTATTTTGATAAATGAAAGACTTTTTATGATGAAAATAATGTCGTAATAAATTTTAATTGTGTTATTTTACTATTTATTTGATTATTAAGGTAAGGGCTAATATGTAATAATGGTTTCATTCTTTTATTTTGTGTTTTATTGGTTTATGATGCTATAAATGTGGTTTTATGATGATAAGGAAATCATTTAAGAAAAAGTGAGGTAGATATATAAAAGAGGTGTGCATCGGCTATGTGAAGGCGGTCCTATTGTGAAATATGGAAGTGCAAGGTTATATGAATATGTTTTGGTTGTGAGGTTCTTAATTTGCAGGGTAATGTGGTCATATTCATTGATTTGGTAATATTATGGAAAGGGTTGCGTGGAATTGTGGATGCATTAGTAGAAAAAAGAACTAAAAACATTATGGTTTACTTTTAACATTGCTTTCATCAAGAACTGGAATTAAAAGTAAACTTTTAACATCATTTTTTTCTATAACTGATGTTATAAATCTACCTTTAAGGTTAGTTATGAATAAATAATTATTAAAAACATAAAAACCCTAAAATGTACTTTTATATTTTCACATAGCTCCACTACCCGTCGCCTATAAACCTATCATACTGCCTATAATTTTTTCATTCTCACTTAAAAAATTCCACATTCCCCTTAATTATAGGTATATTACATATTTAAAGTTTTCACATTTTCTATTCATATATTCCAAATCATTTTTGACTATTTAACACCTTGATTATTTTTAAAAAGAAAACTATGTTTGATTGAGTGTACAAAATGCAAAACTAAGCCTAAATGAACCATTATTATTTAAATATGATAGTTATAACTTAACCATTAAATTAGAGGGTATGAATATGATTCAATAATTTATGAAATTTATATAACTTTTATACATAATATAAATTTATTTATAAATTATTAGGAAATATGAACTCAATTTTTAGTAAGTATATTTTATTCTTCAAAAAATATGTTTCCTTAAAAAATGTTTTTATTGATTTTGTGATAAAATATTATAATTATTTTTTGGAAAATTTATAAATTTTAGTTTATAAAATTGAAAAAAAATTTAAAATCTTCTTATAAAAATTAACTTAAGGTGAAATTTTTTTATTTTTCTAAAATGTTTGGTTTTTTTCAGTGAATGGTGAAAATTACCAATTTTTTAAATACCGTCATTTCCATTCATTAAATAAAGTAACTTAAAGTTATATTGTATTTTTGATTTATGAAATTTAAATATGAACAATTTTATTTTGAATAATATAATTAAATTATTTTTAATCATAAATTTTCATGATTTTGGTATAAGTTTATTTTTATGCTAAAAACACGGTTTTCTACAATATATTTTTAGTGCATAAAGATTATCCATCTTAATTAAATAAAGAATCCCCTGGTAATGAAATATTTAAATGAAATTTATATATTATATATCTATTTATATTAATTTAAATTCATATAATAATTATTTTTATTCATAAGGTTCATATAAGATCATCTATTGCTTGAAAATCACATTTTCTGGAAAACTGTTTTTCATCATGTTTTACGAGTTTAATTTTAAATTACATTATAACAATTCTATGAATTGAATTTGGTAAAATGGATTTAATTATTCTAATATTAATATTTTAGATTATATATTAAGTTCAAATTAAATTTTATTCATAATTAATTGTAAAAATATTAAAAATCTATTACAATGTTTAATGAAAAAACCAGTTTATCAGGTGGTTAAACTAAATGGATAAGGTTTAAAATGATCTAAAACATATGTAATTTCAATTTTATGATTATATTTAGACCTAATATAATCTAAGTATCTATAATGGTCCATTTTTTAGCCTTGTCTCTAATAAATTGACATTGAATTATTTGGAAAATTTGAAATATTACAAGTTTGCAACTCACCTAAATTATAAAAGTTCACCCCATATCCTCTCCTATACACACTTAAATATCATTTTTGATACAAAAATACAAAAAAAAATACCTTCCTCAATTCCCTCCCCATGTCCTATAATCCATTTATTTATTATAAAAACCTCAAATGAAGGATTTTGGGGAAAATCTAAAGAGGTTGTCTGAAGAAGGGGTATCATTCTTAATGGAGTGTTTTATTTTATTTCTTCTTCCACATTTTTATAATATTATTCAGACATGATGATATAATAAAATAGTTGTCTAACATATTCTAATATTTTATTATTTTAATTTAATAACCTACATCTATCTCCTCTTCCATCAAATGGTAAATGAGACCGTTGGTTGTGTGTATGATAGACTACCCCCTCACGAACCGATGTAATTCATTTTCCATCGTCACCTCTCATGATTTTTCCTAATGATTGATGTAATATATGTATATATATATGATATTAATGAAATATTTATAATTCTATAAAATTAATATATCATATATCTTCTTACATTTCCATTCATAGAAAAATGATAATATCGTTCTTGTGTACGTGTGGATTACCACCTCCACGAAGCAATGTGATTCATTTGTCATTACCTCAACACATATAGGGTATATAAAAAGTGTATTTAAATAAATAATATGATATTTGTGATATAATTATAACTCTTTATAGTAAAAATAATACTTATCCTTCTTTCTTTCATGATTGTTGGAAAATGTAAATGTTACTCATGCGTATGAATGTTCTACCATCTCAATGACCAAAACATAGTTCCTTTTTTAATAGAAATCATTAATGATTGGTTTTAAAGGTATAATTTATGTATAAAAATTATTATTATGTAATTATTTTTATTATGGGTATAATTTAATAATTACATCTTTGATCATATTAAGCCTACGGAAGTAATTTTGGACATATGAGTTGAATATCACCAAAATGTCTGACGTGAAATAAATTGATTAAGTAATTGAATATAACATGATGATAAATAAAATAAAATGAATAATAATTTTGTAAATGGTTTTCAAGAAAATAAATAATTAAATATAGTTTATTATTTATGGATATAAATAATTCGCATGACAAGTTGGGCTCAAGGTATGTGATCTCTCTATACCACCATTTTCTTTAGGTTATGACCATTTTCTCTCTAACTCACTTTCTCTCTCTATTTAAATTTATAGAATGATTCCAAATTCTATATATATATATATATATATCACATATATACCTATCTTATTCTCCCTTAATTTAACGGGTTAATACACACCTTATGTTCATTTTTCAAATGCCTTCATTATGAAATTTTCTTTGATTATGATATGTGGTAAGATTATACAACCCATTTCCTTTCCATGGGAAATTATTATGTTTATTACTTATGATTGATTTCCTTTTTATGGAACATATAAATGATGAACAAGTTATTATATTTGAATCGATATAGAGCTTCAATGCATTGGGTATGCTTTTGTCTCATGAGACATTATGTACGTGATTATGGAGTAAACATAATCCATTATGGTGCTTTTTACACCATGTGATATTATCTAGGAAGTTTTCCTTAACTCATTTGTATGTTATGTTATATGTTTTTTCCAAATTTACTATGTTTATGTGATATTATGATACCATATTATTTATGTTATTCTCACATGTGATTACTCGTGAACCTTCTCTTTTATGATAGCATGTTATACCTTCAACTCGCACATAATATTTCCTAATCATGTTTATTTCGTTATTGGACTTTTTAGCTCACACCTTTCTTTTATGTATTCCATAGGTTATCATATACAATTTTAGGAGTTAAAATGGATTCAGAAGCTTGTTATGGGGAATAAAATAAGGATTTCATGTTTTGGTTTCATTTCAATATATTAAAAATAGTCATCTAAAGAAACTGGGAATTTTTTATCCTTGTTTTGTATTAATGGATATTTATTTTAAAAACATATAGTAATATGTGTAAAAAGGATTGAGTTAATATATTTGATATCATGGTATGGTCTAGTTATTTTTGGGGATTAGGACTATATTACTTTAGTGATAAACATAGGGATAATTCTAAGTATAGGAAAATATCCTAAATTTTTGGTGAAGTATAGAGTGAGTGGGTTCTAAGAAATTATATCCCTATTTGGATTATTCAAGTGGATATGGATCTAACACATTTGTACCTAGGGTTAATAACTATGAAAAGGGGTAAATGGGATTTGACTCGATCATCACCAAGTACATGACAACATGCCTTACTACACACCTAGTTTAACACTCCTGGGGGATATGCTTGAGAAATTCACAAACTCTTTATGAACGATTATGAAGGACTTGAATAAATTGTTAGGTTAGAAAACCTAGTTATAAAATTACCATGTATAACCTAGAGTGAAACCTTGATAATCATAAGTAAGGATATTATTATCATTTATAAGTTATTCCTCCTATGTTTATAAGTTTCCATTTTGTTAGTTTGTTAGTTAATGTATTCTTATCTTGTTTTTATTTTTTTATTTAATGGTGGGAAATGGGAGAAATAGTTCCAATAACCAACATGATAGATAATATGATGATTTCCCCAATGATATGAATAACCTTATGAGAGTGGGATCTAGTAATTTACTGGTATTATTAGCTCAACTAACTCAAGTTATGAATAATAACTTGAACCATGTGGAACACCCTCCTCCTCTTAATAAAGAGAAAGTTTGAGTCAAGGATTTTATATGGAAAAGTCCTCTTAACTTTAGTGGATCTTCTGCTCCCATCATTATAAGACAATGTATTAAACCCATTGAAAATATCTTCTCTATCCTCTAATTAACATAACAAGAGAAATTCGCGTTGGTCATTTATCACATTGAGGGAGAATTCAATTGGGGGTGGACATTGATCAAGAATAAAAAATCCAGAGAGGATATTGATTCCATGGTATGGGAAGACTTCAAGAAAATATTTTTCAATAAATATTTTCCTTGAAATCTCTATCTTAAAATAGAGAGGGAGTTCCTTAGACTAAAGAAAAAAGGAATATGAATCTATCCGGGCATATGAGGTAAACTTCCCAAGTCTTGCATGATATGCCTTTGGTTTTGACATCAACACTAAAAGTATAGTGGACCATTTCTTAAGTGGGTTAATGTCAAGTCTATGATAAGATTTATTAATTTTTGACTTTGATAGTTATGAAGATATTTTTCGTTGTGACCTCAAAGTTTAGATGGAGATCAGTGACTCTTAGTGGTCTTGTGGGACTTAAGAAAAAAAGTGTAAGGTGGGGTTTTCTATGAAAGTATAAATAAATAAATCTCATGATGGAAAGAAAACAAAACATCCCACATGCCAAAGGTGTGGGTAGAAGCACCCTGGAAACAATCTCAAGGGAACCAGAAGTTGTTTCAAATGTGTAAAAGAGGGGAATCATGATAATCAGTGTCAAAGGAAAATGAAGAAACCCACTAATTTTAAATAATAAAAGAAGGTTCATTTCAACAAGAATCATGTGGTGTAGTGTTTAAAATTCAAATAACATGATCATTATGAAATATAATTTCCTAACCCAAGGGTTTTCAAAGACAATCAATGACAATAACCTCCAAGTCCTATATAACAAGGAAGGGAATATTATATCACCACTACTAAGGTGGATTCTAATAATTATGTGGTGGCTGGTACCCTGGTTATTCATTCAATAATTTATAGTGTACATTTTTATTCCGGTTATATGAATTCATTTATATCTTTCAAGTTTAGTAGAACTATTTAAACACCACCTCAAAACATGGGAGTTGAGCTATCTATGAGAATAGAAAATGATGTAATTGTTACATCCCAAGTATATAACTTATCCCCATTCAATTTTTGAAGATCGAATCTTCTATAAAATCTCATCTTACTTTAGTGTATTATGATAATATTTTGGGCATAGATTGGATATCTTTATATAAAGACAACATCTAATATTGAGATGGGTTGATCACTCTTCATGTCCCAAGTCATCCTTCAAATCTATACAAGTGTGAGGAGGAGGATGAATCTTTGTTGGAATATTCTATTATAGCATGGATATTATTGCCTTATAACAAAGAATATCTTGCCCAAATTATTTATACAAAGGATAGAATAATTCTTGGAGACATGTTCATTGTGAGGGATTATACTGATGTATTCCCTGAACAATTACATAGTCTTCCTACTGACTGAGTTTTTGTTTTCTCAATCCAAATTATACCTGGATATCTACTCATATTGAATAACCATTAAATAATGGCCACCGTTGAGTTAGAGGAGCTAAAAAAGAAGTTACAAGAGAATATAGAAAAGGGGTTTATATGTCTAAGTGCTTCACCATGGGGCAATTTGATCCTCTATCAAAAATAAGGATGGGTAAATATGTCTCTTTATTTATTATAATAAACTTGAAAAAATAATGATAAATTAAAAGTATCCCCTGCCATGGATATATGAATTGTTTGATCAACTACATGGGGATTAGTATTTCTATAAGGTGGAATTTCAGTTGGGATACCATTAATTATGGGTGAAAAATGAAGATATTCCCAACACTACCTTTTGAACAAGTTATGGACACTATGAGTTCAAATTGAAGCCTTTAGAACTCACAAATTCTCTAAAAATATTTAAGGACATAACGAATAGAGTCTTTATATATTTCCTTGATAGATTTTGGGTAGTCTTTATAGATGATATTTTGATATACTCCAAAAGAAATGAGGGGCATGATGAGAATTTGAATACTATTATAAATTCTTTGAGAAAAGACAATATATATGAAAAGTAAAAAAAATGTGAGTTCTAGATGAAGTAAGTATTATTCATGGGGAATATTATCACCATCAAAGGGATATTTGTTGACCCTATTAAGATAAAATAAATTGAGGACTTTCCATGACCAGAATCTATAATAGAGATTCATAGTTTCCTTGGACTAGCTGGGAATTACCAGAGATTTGTGTCAAACTTCTCATGATTTTCAAAACCAAGATAACTCTAAATGGATTAATTTTTTTCAAAACTTGTGAATATAAAGGGAGATTTAAGAAATTGAAAAGGAGGATTATCACTGCACTAGTACATGCACTTCCCTCATTCAAAAAAATTTGTATACAATGATGCTTCAAAGAAGGTTTTCATTCATATACTAATGTGGAATGATAAATTTATATCCTATACCTCAAGGGAGATAGAATTTAATGATCATAATTATCCAACACATTATCTAGTGTTGGTTGTAGTGATCTTTGCATTAAAAATATGGTGACATTATCCCTATAGGGAGAAGTGTGAAATGTGTATGGATCATAAGAGCCTAAAATATATATTCACATATAAAGAGAATAATATGTGTTAGTTAAGATGGTTAGAGTTGATAATAGAATATAACTACTCAATTCACTACCATCTTGGGAAAGAAAACAAAGTGGCAGATGATCTTAGTTGAAAGGATCTGGAAATATTATCAATGATGATAATTGAGAAGGATTAAATCATCCTAGAATTGAAAAGGATAAAAATGGTAATTTTAAAGTAAGTAGTATCATAATTACTTACTCATATTATTTCTAAACAATCCCTTATAGAAAATATAAACAATGCGCAAAGAGATTCTGTAGAAATTTTGAAGAAGGTGGATGCTATAAGAAAAGGGAGATCCTAAAAGTTCAAAATTGATGAAAAAGGAGTTATAAGATGTGGTTCATGACTAGGTGTACCATAAAATTATGATATAAAGAAAGAGGTGTTGAATGATTCACATAGCTTGACCTTATCTATCCACCTAGGGAGCATGAAGATGTACAGATATCTATGAGAGCACTATTGGTGGGACAATATAAAGAATGAGAACATGGAATATACATCAAAGTGTCTAGTATGTTAGAAAGTGAATGTATTAAAGAAAAATTTTAAGGGTATGATGAAACAATTATCCATACTTTCATTAAAATTGGAAAAACATCACCATGGACATTTTCACTAATCTTATAAAGACATCAAGAGTAAATAATGTCATATGGGTTGTAGTGGATCATCTTGCAAAGACTGCTCACTTCATTAAAATTTGAGAGGAATTCTTAATTGATCAAATTGAAAGGATATACATTATAGAGATGGTGCGTCTTAATAGAACATAACTATAGATTTTATCTGACCAAGATTCAAGATTTACCTCCAAGTTAGGGAAAAACATCAACATGCTCTAAATATTGAGTTTAACTTCAGTACGGATTATCACCCCCAAACTAATTTCCAATCTCATCGAACTATTAAAATATTGGAAAAAATGTTGAGACATACTCTATTGACTTAAAAGGAGGATTGGATCAACATATTCCTTTGGTCAAGTTCTTTTACAATAATATATTTCACCCAAGCATCCAAATGGATCCTTGTGAAGCCCTCTATGGGAAGAGATGTAAAAAACTTGTATGCTGGTATGAAGTTGGAGAACATAAGTTATTTGGACATAAAATGGTTGAATAAATGGTATAAAGGTCAAGACCATTCATCCACACTTCAAGATTTCTCAGATACAAAAGAAGATCTATGTTCACAGTCATCAATGAAGACTAAATTTTGAGGTCAGGGATAAAGTGTTTCTCTACATATCTCTATATAATAGATTCATGAGATTTTGGGAGAATGTAAAGTTAATCCCTAGAAACATTATCCCCTTTGATATTATTGATCACATCATAGGCATGTCTTATTGTCTATCACTCTCACTAACTCATTTTCAAGTATGTGACATATTCCATGTATCCATATTCAAGAAGTACATACTAGATCCCTCACATGTATTTAATTTAGAAGTGATGCAGTTTTAAAATGATCTATCCTATGAGGAGTAGCAGGGGAATATCTTGGTTCATATATATAAAGTTTGACATAATAAGAAAACTAACCTAGTCAAAGTACTATGAAGAATCTATAAATATGAAGATGTAACCTGGGAACTGGAGGAAGCTTTGAAGAAGAATCATCCTCACCTATTTTCACCTTAGTATATAATATTAAATTTCATGGGTGAAATTACTTAAGGGGTAATAATGCAACATACTAATTTTTTTAAAGTAAAAAATAAAACAATGTTTGATAGTGTATAAGACACACAACACTAAGAAAAAACGAAACATGGTTATTTATATATGACTGTGGTAAACTAGACATTCAATTGGAAGGTATGAATATTATTAAATACTATATAAAATTTATATAAAGTTTATAATAAATATTATTGTAATTATAAATTCTTAATAAATAATCATTCAATTTTTAATAAATATTTTTTATTCTTCAAAAATTATGTTTTCTTCAAAAATGATTTCATTTCTTTTATGAGAAAACATTATAATTATTTTTAGGAAATTTTATAAATTTTATTTTATAAAATGAAAATAATTTTTAAAAAAATCATATAAAAATTAAATTAGGGTGAAATTTTGAGATTTTTCTGAAATGATGGGTTTTTTTAATAAATAGTGAAAATTACTATTTTTTCAAATAATGTCATTTCCTTTCATTAAATAAATTAATTTAAAAGGTCCATTATATTTTGGATTTGGTATTAAATTTAAATATGAACCATTTTATTTATAATAATATACTTAATTTCATTTAAATCAGTAATTTTCATGATTTTGGTATTATTTTATTTTTATGCTTAAAACGCAGTTTTCTGCAGACTATTTTTAAGTGCATGAATTTTATCCATTTTAATTAATTAAAGTGACTCATAATAAGTAATGATTTAAATTAAATTTATATTATATATATATATTAATTTAAATTCATATAATAATTATTTCTAGTCATAGAGTTAATATAAGATCATCTATTTCTTAAAATACACATTCTTCTGAAAAATCATTTCTTATCGCATTTTGCAAGTTTAATTTTAAATTAAATTATAAAAATTATATGAATTTAATTTGGTAAAATTTATTCTATAATTGGAATAAATATAATTAATATTATATAATAATTCCAACTTAAATTTTTAATATAATGAATAGTAAAAAGAGTAAAAATTTGTTACCACGGTTAATGTTATAACCAGTTTACTAAAGGTTAAACTGAAGATATAAGGGTTAAAATGACCTAAAATATTGTATAAATTATATTATAAGATCATATTTATACCTTATATCATATAAGGGTTTTTAATGGTCAATTTTGAAGCCTTGGGTCCAAGATATTGGAGTATAATTATTTGAAAACATTGAAGATTTATAAGTGTGCAACTCACCTCAGTTATAAAAGGAAACCCAGTATACTCTTCTATTCACACTTAAATAGTCTTTTATATAATAAAATAAATACCCAAATACCTTTCTAAATTACCTCCCCAAATCCTATAATCTTTTTTTCATTATAAAACCCTACAAGGAAGGATTTTGGTGCAAACCTAAAGAGGTTGTTTGAAGAAGAGGTGTTCTTCTTAACAGAGTATTTTGTTTTATTTATTCTCCCACATCATTAAAATATTATTAAATCATGATGATATAATAAAATAATTATCTCCTATATATTTATATTTTATTATTTTAAAGGCAGAACCTATATCCATCTCCTCTTCCATCAAATGGGAAATGAAATCATCAATCATGTTTACTCTGGACTACCACCTCGCAAATCGATGTAATTAATTTTCCATCATCACCACTCATGGATAGTTATGATGATGTATTCAATATATATATTATATTTATGAAATATCTGTCATTATTTAAAATTAAAATTTCATATCTCTTCTTACATTTCCATTCATATAAAAATAATTGTGTTCATGTGTACGTGTGGATTAGCACCTCCATAAAGCAATGTGATGTGTTTTTCATTATCAAGTCACATGGATGTTATATATAAGTGTATTTAAATAAATAATATTATATTTATGTTATAATTATCATTATTAAAAGATAAAATAATACTTACCTTCTTTTTATCATGATCATTGAAAAATATAAATGTTACTCATATGTATATGTGGTCTATCGTCACCATGATCGTAATATAGTTCATTTTTCATAACCATATTTAATGATTGGATTTAAAAGTATAATTGATGTACAAAAATGATAATTATTTCATGATTATTATTCTAGATATAATTTAATATTGACCTCTTTGACCATAGTCAGCCTACTAATGACATTATAGACATATGAGTTGAATATCATCAAAACATCTGATGTGAAATTAATTGATTAAGTAATTGAATAAGACATAGAAAAAATAAAATAAAAGGAATAATAATATTGAAAAAGTTATCATTAAATTAAATAATTAACATGGGTTTATTATTTATGAATATAAATAATGCGCCTGACAAGTCGGGCTCAATGTAAAAGATCTATCTACCCCCCCCCCCCCCCCCTCTATGGGTTATGACCATTATCACTCTAACTCACTTTATCTCTATCTATTTAAAGTAATGTAATGATTATAAATTGTGTATATATTTCTATAAAATATATTATTATATTATTATCCCTTCTTTTTATGGGTTAATATATGATTTATGTTTATTTCTCAAATTCCTTCATTATGAAATTTTCGTTGATTATGATAAGAGGCAAGATTATGCAACCCATTTTCATCCCAAGGGTAATTATTGTGTTTATGCCTTATGATTGATTTCCTTTTTGTAGAAAATATAAATCATGAAAATTTTAATATGTTTTTCCCAGATTGTTCTCCAATGTATTGGGTGGAGCTTTTTTCTCATGATACGTCATGTATGTGATTGGGGAGTAAACATAATTCATTATGGGACTGTGTCCACCATGTGATATTGTATTGGAATTTAGCATTGACTCATGTTTATGTCATTTATATATTTCTGCCACATTTCCTATATTGCTACAATCTTATGATACCATGTTATTTATATTATTCTCACATGTGATTACTCATGAGTCTTATCTTTTATGATATCATGTTATACCTTTGAATCACACTTTATATATCCTCATCAAGTTTATTTCCTTTTTGGGATTTTTATCTCACCACATTCTTTTATGTATTCTTTGGGTTATTGTATATGGATTTAGGATCTCATTAAATATAATAAAATAAAGATGTCATGTTTTAGTTTCCTTTTTATTCATTATGAACCTAGTCTTACAAATACACAAGGCCTTTTCAATCCATATTTTGTATTAATGGATATTTATGATAAAAAAACACCTAATAATTTGTGTAAAAAGGTTTTGGTTGATATAGTCTATGATTAACAATTGAAAATATTTACTTTCTATATTTAGGTAAGTGATGGAAGAGATGTAGTCTTTGAATAAAAATGGTGTCGATGATAATAGTAAGTGCTTCGTGTATGAATATCAATGATCAAAAATGTTTATTTGATCAATGACTTGTTTGAAGAGGCAAAATATGTTATATCTTCCCTTATGTTCTTGCCTGATTTAATTTTCATTCATTATTTATAATTATTTTTTATTATTATCATGGTTTTATGGACTACTATAGTTTTGGTTTTTTCAGCATTGATTTTTATCAATGCTAGCAAAAATCATTGATAAAGGTCATGATCATATGCGCAAGTCTCACATCAAAATTGTGAATGTTAATCCACTTGTTTATAAATGAGTGTACCACATACCAACACCAGAAGCCTATTGTGGGGATGGTCTCTCATGTACACGCTCCACACACCTATATGGTCCTGCGACTACATGCATGGGACTGCATGGTTCATGGCCCACCCTATGATTCCCACAGGATTTAGCCTAATTGCAAACACATGGGTCGGGTCCTACGCAACTCGGCCCGCCTACCTCCCCCCCCCCCATCTGATCCTATACACGGCCCGACCCACATTCTCAAGTGGGCCATTACCCTAATTTTTTATATGTACCAATAAAAATAAATCAACAAAAAATATAAAATTATTACAAATATTTAAAAAAATTGATATAATTAAAAAATTAAAAATTAAAAATGATTAAATTTAAAAAAAAAATATTAAAAAAATTGTTAATTAAATAATTATTAATAAATTTAATATATATATATATATTATAAATATTAATATATAATATGTATTATATATAGATATATAAAGTGAATAAATTAAAATAATTAAATAAATAAAAATTAAGAATGAGTAAATTAGAAAAAAAATAAAAAAAAATTATTATTTAAATAATTATTAAGAAAAATGAATAAATTTAATATATATATATATATATATTATAAATATAAATAAATAATATTGTTTTTTTTTAAAGGTGAGGCTCAGAGACCCCTTTATTAAAACAAAAAAACAAGTATGGAAACAGGGGAGGAACATACGTGACAAAGCGTCAATAATAAAAACACGCAAAGAAAAATCCAAAAGAGATTAAGTAACCTGATATCATGTTCTCATACTATGATGAGAAAGTATTCCATCCCTACCATGTGGAAGGCATCCTCTCTATGTTTTGACCAGAATCCAGGGTCCATCTTCATCATCAGAAGGATCCACATTGATGTCTTCCTTCATTTCTTCTGCCCGCAGAGCACCATCACTTTTCTGACCATCCTCTTCATTTCTTCCAGATGCAAGAAGATCAAAAGAGTTGTTCATGCTAACATATGTATTCACCTTACCCTTAACAGGTTACACGGGATCCAAATACACTAAAAAAGAGTATCCTTAGGTTTAATTGCCTTGGAGGTCTCCATATATGAATATTCTGATATTACACTGCTAGTCATATGAGTTGAGTCCATACCCTGTTTGATAACTACAGTACCTAATGTGGCTATAGAAAAAACATCTTCCCTGACTTGGAGAGTTCCCTAAATCTTGGTTGAGGAAGAGGCTTCACTAGGAGAGACTGAATTTAAGCCCTTAGATTTATCTGATCTAAGTTTGGATTTTTTTTTTTTGAAGAGACAACACTAGGAGAAGCATTAATATGGTAGTCATGGACCGCTACTGGAATTTATGAAGATTTTGTACACCCAGCCAAGTTAGTTATAGGAGATATAGTGGCATAACCTTCATAATTTTTCCTTTTTTCCATAGAAGGACCAATATATTTCACCCTTCTACTAACAGGGGCAGAGTTAATATCTTTATTATTCACAATTTTACCTTTCCAAGAAGAAGTAATGACAATATTCATCTTCCATTTACTCTTTATACTCATTTTATACTCATCCTGGAACTGTTGGTTAGCCGCCACATGAGCATCTGACTCATGGTTAGTCTGGTTGTCCTCTTGAGAAATTTCAATAGGCTCATCCCCAAACCCCAAATCCGAACATCCCTAAAAGAAAAACTAATCATAGCTAATTGATATCCTTATACAAGATCAATCAATGATTTTGATCTTCTGCTGAGAGGACTAGGAATATGAAAAACCTTCCCTTTCTGCATCTGAATTAAAGATCCATATTTAGACATAGTAGTATCCTTTCTCACTTTCCCAATCTACCTTTGATATATATATATTAGGTGATTGGGGGTATAATTTCATTCAAACACACACGCATACACACCACACACACATGTTAGAAAGGAAGGTCATACCCCCCCCCCCCCTAGGGGATAACCCACTCACTAAGACCTATTTATTTAGTACATGGATGGTAGGACCAGTGGGTATGAAACTTATAACGTGGCCCAAAATCCCAGTGTAGCATCATGTCTGCATTATCCTTCCTGCATCACCGGATACCTACATCATGCCTATGTCATCGCCTACGTCACCACCTACATAGGAGGTTTCTCCTGAATCAACCTATGTCCTTGAGTTAAATTATAATCCTTAGCATCCATCAAGGGAAACTGGTCCCTATCAACCACATTACCAACTTAATCAATGGGTTGGTTATTTCCAAGAGTTTGATTAGTATGATTATCTGCTCGATTCTTCCTCCAACACAACTTTTCATCATAACCCTTTTAGGAAAAAAATAAGCATATAAGACCTCTTCTATAATAATCATGCATATGTCCAATAGATTGACATAACATACAAAAATTAGAATGCTTCTCATACATTATTTGAAGATCAAGATAATCCTCTTCAGTGGAAAACATAACCTTATCAACCAGTGTGACACTAATGTCTAATTCAACAATAATTCTTACAAAATAACCAAATTGAGCAACCTCGATGGCTTTTTCAATTTTAATAGGAATACCAATAGTAGATAAAATATCAAATGGAATATGGGGATGCCATAAAATCTAGTTCAATCCAATTATTCTAATCTAAATTTGAGCTTATGAGTTCTTGAGATTAAACATATTAAATTGGAAATCCAAATATTGAATCAAAATCATTACTTGTTTCAATGAAATGGGGACATATCCACAAGCCCTTCCCTATAATTCATCCAAAGGAAACAAAATGTGGAAAAATACCTTACCAGTTGGAATACACCTCTTGTTTGAGAAACCCTGAGCATTTGTAAGAAGTCTCACTAGGTCCTCAATGGTCCACAATTTCCCACTAGTAGGTAGAATGAGGCATGCCATGATGTAAAATTGAAAAAGATGAATCATATCTTTGATTTCATCCTAATTTTCCATTACATGATTCATGGATCCCCTATGAACCATTCTCTCTAGAAGAGAGTCTTTGAGCGACAAAAAAAGTTTCGTGTTAAAATTTTCATCATTTCCAAGTTCATAGAGCGCTAAAAAATATCCATCTTTCAGATTCCTTGAACAAAGAACAAATTGAGATGAATCCCAAGAACCTATCGCAATAGATTTGTAGGGTTCAAATCTACCATGAGATAGGAAAGATTCAACCAAAACAACCCGATCTTAAGACTCCATGAGAAATTAACCTTAATCGTCACCAAAAGATCGAGTATGAAGCTCTCCTGGTCCTCCCATCCTCTCAACAATCAAATAAAGATATATAAAATTAATAAATTTTAATAATTAAACAACAAAATTAAAAATAAATAAATTGAAAAATTATTAAAAATTTATTAAGGAAACAATTATTAATAAAAATGAATAAATTTAATATATATATATATATTAATTATAAATTGTAATAAATAATATATATTAAATATAAATAGATAAAATGAATAAAATGTAATAATTAAAAACATATTAATGTATTATTCATTTTTAATGGTTTTTATATGTAATTATTCATTATTATATTTAATATTTTTAATATAGAAATATATTCATATATAATTCTATATATATATCGATATATATAATATTTCTAAAAATATGATTTGTAAAATATAAAATATTTATGATTACATTAAATAATTCATATATTTAGTGAAAATTGGTTTGTAATTAAAAATTAATATTAATTAAAAATATGGACTAATTCTATTGAGTAGTGGATATATAATTGAGTGTCGTTTGTTTTTTCAATTTAACATATATCAAATGTGTGCTACATTGATTTCACACATACATATATGTGATTAATGAATTATTATATACAATGCACACAGACAAAATATTTCTATTATTTATTCAGTTTTTAATATTCATTTTATAACTACATTTCTTAACATAAAATATTTAATTTATATTATGTGTTTAATTAGTAAATTTTATCATTTTTTATATTTTTATTCAATATATACTATTTATTACTTTTTAATATTTTTTTGAATTTATTCATTTTTAATATTATTTATTCATTAATAAAATTAATTATTTTTTTAATTTATTATTTTTCAATTTTAAATCACACAATATGTTTGTAATTTTATCCACATTCATTTTTTATTCATACATTTTTATTCATAAATATTTTATGTTTTTAATATGGTTGTAATTTATATAATTAATATATATTCATTTTCATTTAACAAATATAAATATTTATTTTTAATTTTTTTAAATTATCTACATAATTAATGATAGTTATTCATTTTTTAAATTTATTCATTCTTGTTATGATTTATTGCATTGATAGACGATACATATTATATAATTTCATTGTTCAGTTTAACATATATCAAACTTGTATATATATATATACTAACATTAATTTCACGCACACAAATATTTAGGTAATTAATGAAATCTAAATAGAAACACACAAACCTAATATTTATGTAATTTAATAAAAAATTTATACTCATTTCAGAATTTCATTTAGTAGCATAATATATTTAATATATTCTACTTTTAATCCATAAATTTTGTTTATTTATTTTTAATATTATTATAGAATGTATTATTTATTCATTTTTATTATTTATTTGGAATTTAATCAATTTCTAATATTTATTTATACACATTTATTTACTATTTTTAAATATTTTCAATATGTATTCATATTCATTTAAATATATATCTATATTTTAGTTTTTAAATAATCTTTATAATTAATAAAACTTATCCATTTTTTCAATATTTTTAAATTCTACTCATTTTTAGTTATTCAATTTCACTCATTTTTAATATTCATGCATTTAAGATTATATATTCATTCATAATTTTAAAAATATATTTGTAAATAAATATTTTTAAATAAATATATTTATAAATGAAGGTTCTGAGCGCAGCGAAAGCGTTGTTGGGACGAAACCCAACTTTGATTTTTACCATTATCAATGATTACTTCGAGATCAATACGATGATGAATGCCAATCTCCACAGAATAGAATCAAAGATTTAGATAAAGAAATAAGAGGCATGAAACCATTAGAGAGGATCTTTCATATCATGTTTGTAATTAATTTAGTTAATTTCATAAATAAAATAATACATGGATCTTCGGTATTTTCTTCATTAATGATATTGATCGTTTGGAATGACCCTTCCAAATTATCTTGTTGCGCTTGCAAGGATCCAAACTAGAATCCCTCTAGCGGTGATCCACACGTGTTGTGATATCCCTTGATTGACATCGCTCGTTCTCCGAGTGATAGTAGGGAAGAATCGAGTCTCTTCTGTCAGTCATTCCTGATCGCTTGTTCTTTAGCATTGAAGAACGTCTCTCATTATTTAGAGGGGCAGGAAGAGGATTCGAAAGAGAAATTGTTCAGCTCAAAAATTCTCAATTTACCAGGTGTGTGGTTTGGTACATGGCATAATAGATGTATGTGTCTATTTATTGACACGGGGATTTAGTTACAATATTTAATTATGTAACAGTAATTAAATACATTCATCACCTTAGAGAAACCTCATGTTATTAATAATAATTCCATGTCATTATTTATGGTGCGCCAACTTGAGAAAAAGGGAATTATAAATAAAATTCTGCATCACAAAATAATAGCAACGTTATTTTAATTTGTGCCAACTAGTTAAATAATTATTTATCATCTTGCAAATAATTATTTTACTACCAGACTAGCCTTAGTCCTCTCGAACTCCACTTTCATTTATTAAACACCTGAATAAATAAATAAATAAATTATTTTCTTAAATAAATATTTTATTTACAAACTAGTAAATAAATATTTATTAAATTTTCAATAAAATAAATAAATATATTTTACCCACAATCTGGTGAATAAATATTTATTTAATTTAAGAAATCATTTTAACATGAATAAAATTATTCCATTGTCTTGAGAATAATATTTATTAATTAAAATCAAATAGAATTTAACCGAGACCACCAGAAACATTTTGTATGTGACCCCCTAGGATTCTTTCTCGTTGGCATTAGGCATGGTTGCCTAAAGTCCAAGAGTATTGTCTAGCAATGGGTCAAAACACCCAAGAGAAAGAACTTAAAGTCACAAAAATGACATCCACATATGAATTCTCACTATGTAATATAATCTCTTTGTCACAATATCTAATAAAGTAGGTTTCATGATAGTGTCATCAACTTTTATGCTTGATACGCCATTATTTGACTAGCTCAAATAAACTCATCATTATACCATGGCCATGGAATTTTGCACGACGGTTCTATTTCAATCAAAGAGCCGAGATATCGACTTCCATAAATGTATAGGACAAATCCTTCCTTGACATATCCATTAATAACATGCCACTCGTGACACACCCAACGTACCCTACTTCCTGCCAACTGTCTGTGTGATGGTTTTTATTAGTAAATCAAAGTGCATGAGTCATGACATGTATTAATTATAATCATAAAGTCTAAGGATCATTACACATGCTCGCAGATAGAAATATCTAATGACACCAAAACTTTCAGAATTCCTATTCGTGGGTCTGTTCTCATAATATCATGTCTTAGATATTACCAAGTGAGAACTTCATGAGAGTAAGTCTCATCTGCTTACGAGTACTCACACCTAACGGTCTGCATGCTATGTGTCCCATCATAGTACTTCATCCAACCATAAAACTATATTTAAGAATATTGTTATATCATTTCAAGGTTCTCATCATAGCATGGAACTACCATGACCTTATCAATGCAACAAGTACTCTAGGACATTATTATATCATAGTCAAGAAAAACAAGGAAGAATATATAATAAGATGTTTAATATTTAAATACATTAAATGTACATGTAATCAAGTTTCAACCAGTTGGTTCTAGGACACCAACTCTTACAAACTCCCACTTGGACTAGAGCCAACTGCCTACAACTTTCAGTCTACTAGACCTCACATGGGGATCATATTTCTACTGAGTCAAGGCTTTAGTTAAGGGGGTCACCACGTTGTCTTCTATGGAAATACTTCTCACTGCAACTTCACCTCTCTGTGAAAAATCCCTTAAAAGATGACACTTTCGAAGTATGGTCTCCGTCCGCTGATGTGACCTTGTCTCTTTTGCGAGAGCCACCGCTACAGTATTATCACGGTATAGTGTGGTGGGATATTTACGGATATGTATCACATCCAGAACCTAGACAAATCTTCACATCCAAAATGCTTCTTTAGCTGCCTCAGAAGCTGGGATATACTCAAACACTACTTTATAATCTACAATCACACTCTTCTTTGAGCTCTTCCATCTCATTGCACCTTTATTTAATGTGAAGATGTATCACATTTGCAACTTCATGTTATCTTGATTAGTCTGGAAACTAGAATCTGCATATCCTCTAATGACTAGTTCCTCATCTCCTCCATAAACCAGGAACATATCCTTAACACACATTAGATACTTTAGGATAGTCTTGACTGCCATCCAATGGCGGTCACCTGGGTCAGCTTGATATCTGCCTACCGCACTAAATTCGTAGGCAACGTCCAACCTAGTGTATAGCATGTCATACATGACTGACCCAATCACTGATGCACATGGAGTCCTTGCCATTATCATTATTTATTTATATGTTTGAGGACACGTTTTCATGGAAAGATTAATGTCATGTGACACAGGAATCAATCCCCTCTTGGATTGTTCTCTGTTGAATCTCTTCAGTATCTTATCAATGTATATACTATGACTTAGGCCCAACAATATCTTAGATCTATCATGATGGATCTTGATCCCAAGAATATATGATACATCTCCCAAGTCCTTCATGGAAAAGCATTGATTCAACCATTCCTTAAGAGATTTTAAGACCGATATCTTGTTTCCAATAAGTAATATGTCATCAACATATACTATTAGGAACATTATTGCACTCCAATTAAACAGTTTTTAGACACAAGGCTCACATTCGTTCTTGATAAAAACAAATTTCTTTATAGCTTCATCAAAACGAATGTTCCAAGACCTGGATGCTTTCTTTAATCCATAAATGGATTTATGCAACTTTCATACCTTATTAGCATCCTTCGGAGTCAAAAACCCTTCAGGTTGTGTCATGTAGACATATTCCTGAAGGTTCCCATTAAGGATGGCTGTTTTGACATCCATTTTCCAAATCTCATAGTCATGGTAAGAGGTAATGGGAAATAGAATTCTGATGGATTTCATAATTGAAACTAGTGAAAAGGTTTGGTCGTGGTCAATTACTTGATGTTGTTTGAACCCTTTTGCAACCATTCGTGCCTTATAGGTGTTGAATTGTCCTTCCATGTCCAGTTTCTTCTTGAATACCCATTTTCAACCAATATGATTTACATCAATTGGAGGATCTACCAAAATCTAGACATGATTTTGGTACATGGAATCCATTTCATAATTTATGGCTTCTTCCCACTTGGTAACATTTGTGCCACTTAATACTTCCTTTTAGGTTATAAGATCATTATTATCGACTAATAATGAGTCACCATCCTTGGTAACTAGAAAATCGTATTGTTCCAATTCTCTAACCTCTCTTGTACTCCTACGCAGCTCTTGTGTCTCTGGAACAGTTCTTTCTTCCACAGGGCTTTGTGGAATCGGTTCATGTACTAACTCTTGTGTACCTTGAGCCTCAAATTCATTGAAGCCTATCTCGCTCCCACCATATCTTTTGGATATATTCTCCCTCTCAAAAAATGTGGCATGCCTTGCCACTATAAACTTTTTTCTAAGGGGTTTTATTGGTAATTTCCCCTTGTTTCCTTGGGGTATCCTATAAAGGTAAACTTTGTGCCTCGGGGTGTAAGTTTGTAACCTAAAGAGGCCTTAACAAATGCATCACATCCCCACACATGTAAATTAGATAATATGGATTTCTTTCCACTCCAAAACTCTTATGGAATACCATTTATCGATTTAGTTGGTACTTGGTTCAATATGTGCACCACTGTTTGTAACTCATATCCCCAAAAGGATAAAGGAAGACTTACATGACTCATAATTGATCTCACCATGTCCAAAAGGGTGCGGTTCCTCCTTTTTCTCACACCATTCCACTAGGGTGTGCATTGAGGAGTGAGTTGGTATAGGATCCCAAACTCATGTAAGTAATCAATGATGCCTTGATTAAGATATTCTCTACCTCGTTTTGAGCAGGTTTTCTTAATCTTTTTACCACGCTGGTTCTCAACTTCATTCTTGAATTCTTTGAACTTATCAAAAGAATCTGACTTATACATCATTAAGTATATATATCCATATCTTCTAAAATCATTTGTAAAAGTTATGATGTATGAGTACCATCCCCTTGCCTCAACTGGAAATGGTCCACACACATCAGTATAAAGTAATTCAAGAAGTTCTTTAGCCCTTTCACCTTTCCCACTAAATACGGATTTGGTCATTTTTCCTTGTAAACATTCATGACATACACCAAGTGGTTTTAGTTCAAAAAAATATAAATATCCATATTGATATAACTTTTTCAAGCATTTCTCATTTACATGACATAGCCGGTGATGCCAAAGTTTGGTGTGGTATGAGTCATGATAAGTACCTTTGTTATCAATTTCCATTACCTAGTTTGTGTAATCAAACACGTAAAGACTGTTGTATAAGTGTACCCTAACAAAATAAATGATATATTTGTAATAGAAGAAACATTCATTTCCATACATGAAAGAAAATCCATATGTATCTAATATTGAAATATAAATAATGTTTTTAGTAACAAATGGAACATAATAACAACCCTTTAACACCAAGATCATCCCAATTGGTATCATGAGGTGGTATTCCCCGACAGCCATACCCGCAAGTCTAGCTCCGTTGGCTGCTTATAGATCTACCTCTTCTCGGTCAGTCTTCATGAATCTACTTGGTTCCTGTATTTGGATACATATGTGAGCACCAGAAGTTGTATCTAATACCAGATTTTTAGAAATAGATAGATTTCATTTGATAAAAAACGCACCTGATGCTCCCCCTTGCTTCTTTGGCTAGGTGCAGTTCTTCTTTCAGTTGCCCTTCTTGCCACATGCGAAACAAACAGCCTCATGTTCTCTTGCCTCCCCTTTGATCTTCCTTTTCTTGGAAGGTCATGAAAAAGATTTGGGCTTAAATCTCTTCTCCTTCCCTTTCCTCTTATTCACCATAAGGACAAAAGTATTTTCACACTTCATATCATTTCCCACTTGGCGAATGAGGATAAGAAGATCAGATAGATACTTATCAACATTGTTCATGTTTAAATTTACAACAAAGCTAGATAATCTCTGGGGGGGTGATGCAAGAATGAGATCGGTACCCAGTTCTTCGAAGAGTTTAAACCCTAGAACCTCCAGGCCCTTAATGTATCCAATGAGCTTGACTACATGTGGCCCATCTGGGGAACGTTCTCCTAGATTAATTGGAAAGAGTTCCTTAGAGATATCAAACCTTTCCTATCATGCTCTCTCCTGGTAAAGACCATGGAGGTGCTCAAGCGTTCTATAAGCATCCATGTTTTCTTGAAACTTCATGAGCTCACTAGACATTGATGATAGAATAAAACCTTGAATGTTGACCATGTCATTCATATGTTTATAATAAACTATTAAATCCTCATCAATCACCTCTTTGGAAGTCAGATATGGTAATGATAACTCTAGCATGTAAGACTTCGGTTCAGGGCGTAGAATAACCCTAAGGCATCTAAACCATTCTTGGAAGTTACTGCCAGTGAGGATGTTATCTTTATCTAGAATTGATCGCAAGGATAGTGTGATTTAAGAGCTTGTCATTTTTATTCTACAATTAAAAGATCATATCATTAGTACTTTATTGATTACATTTTATGAGAAATAAAAAAAATTATTAAGTCTCCCACTATTTTATCAAGTCCCAATGGCCCTCACCATTGAACTTAGAATGTCCAGTTTACATGATATTCTAGTGGAATGGATCTATATTCCCCTTCGCATAACCCCAAAAAGGGTTGTTCAATATATTAGAAGGTATTTAGGTAGGAAAGTCTTTGCCAACTATGGGTTTTCAGCTCCTTGATCTGTTGAGTGGACTCCCCAACCCTAAAATCATGACTTTGGATTTCCTCAACTCCTGCCTCCAATATTAAATCAAGTCTAGCAAGGGATACTCCTCTTAATGTAATATGGTTAATTCAACCCAAAACCTTTGATAAGGTCTTCCTGTATAAAATTAAGTGTCCTAACAAGGGTTCGTCAAACACATAGTTTTTTTGAGTTTTTCCCTTAATCAAGTAACAGAAGGCTTGGTATAACTTAATATTTTATTTTAGGTATTTTTATCTCTTATGCGTGAATTTTTTATTATCATTATCACATTCTTGTTAATATTAAGTGGAAATTACTTAAGTTATTAACCATGTCTTGATAATATTTACGCATAAGTCTAGTTTATTTTAGTTATATCTTGCATGCTTGTTTAATTCCTTAATTACGTGATTGTGACAACACATCCATAATGATAAACCATGCAACTAACAGAAATAAAATAAAGAGAATGATCATGTGCTTTTTAAATGGAAAGTTTATCTAGTGGTTGATAAACTAACCCTGACATAGGGGAGAAACATCTTGAACCTTTTGGGTTCATGTTTACAGTTTTCCACCTGTCAACCTCTATATCTCCTGGGATTCGTTTTGTCTCAACTCTAGATTTAACTACCTCCACTAGCTTAAGAGGTCCATCTATTACATATGCCTTTTTTAACTCACATGTAGGTGAGGTTTAAAAAGGGGTTACACATAAAAGAAACCTTGGGCGTGTAGGCCCTACATATTAATGAAGATATGGCTCGTAGGCTAACAAATTTAATTTAAATAAATTAATTAAAAGAAACCATCCACATAAAAAAGTCTTGGTCTAGCTCATGATCATCCATACATGCAACAATATTTACGAATAAATAAAAATAGCATTCAATTCTTTAACTGTTCTTGTATATGATAAATCACACTCGAACCAATTAATTATCATCTTTAATTAATCAATACTTTTATCTTAAACCCTTTTTTGAATTTCCTTGAGATTCTCATCCATCATAATTTTAAACAAGTAAATTCATTTAAAATTATATTTGTACGTAACTTGTAACTTGGAGGAAACCAGGTGAATTCTTATTCATAACTACCTAATGAGTAGAAATGAACATTATGAAAATGTTAAATTAAACACATATATATAAAACACTTATCATGTGTTGTGCATCAGCTTTACGTCTGCACGATGGTACACGTCTCAAGGGATTGTTTAATATAATAATAAATTTTAATAAATCTGCTTAATTTGTATGAGTACATGGGGTTTAGTTCTAACTACATGACATGTACTATTTTTCATCATCCATTCGAAGTACGCTCCAGAGGAAACAGTGTGTGAGTGTGCTTCAGAAATATTCATAGTACACGGCGTGTCTAGTAGGCCACATGCTGTGAAGTTCCACATTACACGGTCTCCAGCTAGGCAAGTCATGTACAGGGTACATAGTCCAACCCTAACCTAAAGAGACTACTCCTCATGTTCAGTGGGCCACACGGTGTGTAATCTAGAAACCATGTGCCACATGTTCCTAGTCAACACATGGATTCATTAATACTTAGAAAAACTTCAATGAAACGGCTTGGTTTGGCGGACTAGACCTAGTGTATTGAACATTGGCTACATGGTGTGTACTTACGAATACACACTGTGTGTTCTTGTGTTGTACGTCTAGGAACCTTTGTCACCTCCAGATTAGATCGTATGTCTTATTTTAATCAAAATTAAAAGAAAAGATCATTTCTGTAAGGTGAAAGAGAAATGAAATAGGAGGAACATATCTCAAGATTCAGATTTTCAGAACGATTAAGTTGAATTGAAACAACTAAATTATTAAATGCAAAAATCATCAATGAAATATTTAAATAATTATAAACTATGATGTAACCCCTCTGATACCACTTGAAGGTTCCGGCCATAGTGGAAGTGTGGTTGGGACAGAACTAAACTTTGATTTTTACCATGATCAATGAATATTATAGGATCAATACGATGATGAATGCCAGTCTCCAGGGAATATAATCAAAGATTTAGATAAAGAAGGAAGAGGCTCGAAACCTTTAGAGAGTATCTTTCACATCATGTTTATAATTAATTTAATTAATTTCATAAATAAAATAATACATGGATCTTCATTATTTTCTTCGCTGATGATGTTGATTGTTCGGAATAACCCTTATGGATTATCTTGTTTCACTTGCAAGGATAAAACTAGAATCCCTCTAGCGGTGATCCACACATGCTCTGATGTCCTTCGATCGACACTACTCGTTATCCGGGTGCTAGCGTGACGAAGTGAGTGTCTTGTGTCATTTGTTCTTGATCGCTTGTTCTTCGGTCTTGAAGAACGTCTCTAGTTCTTGAGAGGGGTAGGAAGGGGATTTGAGAGAGAAATTTTTCATCTCAATAATTCTCAATTCACCGGGTGTGCGGTTCAGTACATGGCACAGTCGAAGTATGTGTCTATTTATTGACATGGGGATTCAGTTACAATATTTAATTAAGTAACAAAAATTAAATATATTCATAACCTTAGTGAAAATTCATGCTATTAATAATAATATCGCGTCATTATTTATGGTGTTCCAACTTGAATAAAACGAAAATATAAATATAATTTTGCATCACAAAATAATAGCAGTGTTATTTTAATTTGTGCCAACAAGTTAAATAATTATTTATCATCTTGAAAATAATTATTTTACTACCGTACCGGTCATGGTCCTCTTGAATTCCACTTCTATTTATTGAATATCCGAATAAATAAATAAATAAATTATTATCTTAAATAAATATTTTATTTAAAAACTTGTAAATAAATATTTATTAAATGTTCAATAAAATAAATATATATAATTCACCCACAATCTGGTGAACAAATATTTATTTAATTTATGCCATCATTTTAAGTTGAATAAAATTATTCCACTGTCTTGAGAATAATATTTATTAATTAAATTCAAATATAATTTAACCAAGACCACCAGAAACACTTAGTGTGTGGCCCTCTAGGATTCTTTCTCATTGGAATTAGGTAGGCTTGCCTAAAGTCTAAGATTAATGTCTATAAATGGGTCAAGGCACCCAAGAGAAAGAACTTAAAGTCGCAACAACAACATCAACAGACGAACGCTAACTGTGTAATATAATCCCTTTATTGCAATATCTCATCAAGCAAGTTTCATGATAGTGTCATCAAATTTTATGATTGATACATAATTATTTGAATACTTAAAATAAACTCATCGTTACACCATGGCGGTGGAATTTTTCATGATGGTTCTATTTCAATCAAACGGCCAAGATATCAACTTCCATAAATAGAAGGGACAAATCCTTCCTCGACTTATAGATTAATAACATGCCACTCATGATGCACCCAACATACTAAACTTCCCACCAACTGTTTGTGTGACAGTTTTTGTCGGTAAATCAAAGTGTGTGAGTCGAGACACATATTAATGATAATATTAAAGTTTAAGGATCATTACACATGCTCTCAAATAGAAATATCTGATGACACCAAAACATGAAGAATTCATACTGGTAGGTCTGTTCTCATAATTTCCTATCTTAGAGATTACCAAGTGAGAACTTCATGAGAAGAAGTCTCGTCTTCTTATGTGTACTCACACCTGATTGTCTACATGCTATGTGTCCCATCATAGTATGTCATCCAACCGTAGAACTATATTTAAGAATATTTTTATTGCATTTCAAGGTTCTCATCATAGTGGGGAACTTCCATGACCTTATCAATGCAACAAGTACTCTAGGACATTATTACATCATATTCATGTAGAACAATGAACAATTTGTAATAAGATGTTTAATATTTAAATATATTAAATATCCATGTAATCAAAGTACAACCAATTGGTTCTAGGACACCAACTCTTACAAACTCCCACTTGGACTAGAGCCAACTACCTACGACTTTCAGTCTTCTAGAACTCACATGGTGATAATGTTTCTGCTGATTCAAGGATTTAGTCAAGGGGTCTACCACATTGTCTTCCATGGAAAAACATCTCACTACAACTTCACCTCTATGAGAAAAATCCCTCAAGATATCATACTTCCGAAGTATGTTCTTCATCCACTGATATGACCTTGGATCTTTTGCAAGAGCCACCACTATAGTATTATCACAGTACAATGTGATGGGATCTTTACTGTTGGGTATCAAATCCATCTCATGGATGAAGCTTCACATCCAAACTACCTCTTTAGTTTCCTTAAAAGCTACGATATACTCAGAATTTCCTGTAGAATCTATGGCCACACTCTGCTTTAAGCTCTTCCAACTCACTGCACCTCCATTCAAAGTGAATATGTATCCTTTTTGCGACTTCATGTCATCTTGATAAATATTGAAACTATAATCTGCATATCCTTTGATGACTAGTTCACCATCTCCTCTATAAATCAGAAACATATCCTTAGTACACCTCAGATACTTTAGGATAGTCTTGACTGTCATCCAATGGCAGTCACCTGGGTCAGCTTGATATTTTCCTACTGCACTCAATGCATTGGTGACATCCATCCTAGTACATAGTATAGCATACATGACTGACCCAATAGTTGATGCGTATGGATTCCTTGACATTATATTTCTTTCCTCATGTGTCTGAGGATAAATTTACTTAGAAAGATGAATATCATGTGATGCTGGCAATAATCCCCTCTTGGATTGTTCCATACTGAATATTTTTAGTATCTTATCAATGTATGTACTTTGACATAGACCCAAAAATCTCTTGGATCTATCATGATAGATCTTGATCCTCAGAATATATACTGCCTTTCCCAAGTCCTTCATGGAGAAACATTGATTCAACCATTCCTTAACATACTATAATATGGGTATCTCATTTTCAATAAGTAATATGTCATCAACATATACTATTAGGAAAATGACTTCACTCCCACTAAACCATGTATAGACACAAGTCTCACATTTGTTCTTGATATAACCAAATTTCGTTATGGCTTCATCAAAACAAATGTCCCATGACCTGGATTCTTTCTTTAATCCATAAATGGATTTCTACAACTTGAATACCTTATTAGAAACCTTTGGAGTCATAAACCCTTCAAGTTGTGTCATGTAGACATCTTTCTGAAGGTTCCCATTAAGGAAGGCTATTTTGACATCCATCTTCCAAGTCTCATAGTCATGGTAAGTGGCAATGGAGAATAGAATTCTGATGGAATTCAACATTTCCATTGGTGAAAAGGTTTCATCATAGTCAATTCCTTGATGTTGTTTCAACCCTTTTTCAACCAATCGTTCCTTATAGGTGCTGACATGTCCTTCCATGTCTAGTTTCTTCTTGAATACCCATTTTCAACCAACAGGATTTACATCAACTGAAGGATCTACCAAAATCCAGACTTGGTTTTGGTACATGGAATCAATTTCAGAATTTAGGGGTTCTTTCCACTTGGTAACATCTGGTCCACTTACTGCTTCCTTGTATGTTAGAGGATCATTATTATCAACTAATAATGAGTCACCATCCTCGGTAACTAGAGAACCATACCATTCTAGTTCGCTAACCTCTCTTGTACTTCTACGCAGCTCTTGTGTATCTGGAACAATTCTTTCTTCCATGAGGCTTTCTGGAATCTGTTCTTGTACCAACTCTTGTGTACCTTTAACCTCAACTTCATCGAATTCTATCTCGCTCCCATTATCTATTTTGGAGATGTTCTCCCTCTCAAGGAATATGGTGTGTCTTTCCACTATAACCTTTTTTCTGAGGGGTTATATAGGTAATATCCCCTTGTTTCCTTAGTGTATCCAATAAAGGTACACTTTGTGCCTGGGTGTGTAAGTTTTTTACCTAAAAATTCCTTGAAAAATGCATATCTTCCCCACACATGTAAATTCGATAATATGAATTTCTTTCTACTCCAAAACTCATATGGAATACCATTTATCAATTTATTTGGTACTTTCTTTAGTATGTGCACGGATTTTTGTAACGCATATCCCCAAAAGGATAATGGAAGACTCGAATGACTCATCATTGATCTCACCATGTCCAACAGGGTGTGGTTCCTTCTTTCTCTCACACCATTCCATTATGATGTGTGTGGAGGTTTGAGTTGGGATAGGATCCCAAAATCCCATAAGTAATCAATGAAGTCTTGATTAAGATATTCTCTACCTCAGTCTAAGTAAAGTTTCTGAATATTTTTACCAAGATGGTTCACAAATTCATTCTTGTATTCTTTGAACTTATCAAAAGAATCTGACTTATACCTCATTAAGTAGATATATCCATATCTACAAAAATCATCAGTAAAAGTTATGAAGTATGAGTACCCTCCCCTTGCTTCAATTGGAAATGGTCCACACACGTCGGTATGAACCAATTCAAGAAGTTCTTTATCCCTTTCACTTTTCCCATTAAATTGGGATTTGGTCATTTTTCTTTGTAAACATGCATGATATACACCAAGTGGTTTTAGTTCAAAAGAATCTAAATATCCATCTTGGGGTAACTTTTTCAAGTGTTTCTCAATTACATGACCTAGCTGGTGATGTCAAAGTTGGGTGTGGTATGAGTCATGTGAAGTATCTTTGTTATCGATTTCCATTACTTAGTTTGGGTAATCAAACACATAAAGGTCGTTGTATAAATTTTCCCTACAAAAACAAATTCAATATTTGTAAAAGAAGAAACATTCACTTCCAAACTTGAAAAAAAATCCATTTGTATCTAATCAAGATATAGAAATAATGTTTTTAGTAACATAATCCACATAATAACAACCCTTTAACACCAATATCAACTGAGTTGGCAATGTGAGGTGGTAGTCCCTGACGGCTACAACTGTAATTCTAGCTCTGTTGGCTACTCATAGATATACCTCCCCTTAGTTAATATTCATGAATCTACTTGGTTCATGTATTTAGATACATATGTGAGCACCACTATTTGTATCTAATACCCAATTTGTAGAAACATTTATATGGCATTCTATATCAAATGCACCTGAAGCTTCCCCTTGCTTCTTAGGCTATGTGCAGTTCTTCTTCCAGTGTCCCTTCTTGCCACATGCGAAACAAACAACATCTTGTTCCCTTGCCTCCCCTTTGATCTTCCTTTTAATGGAAGTCCGTGAAGAAGATTTGGGCTTAAATCTCTTCTCCTTCCCTTTCCTCTTATTCACCATAAGGATAGAGGGCTTTTTGCGCTTCATATCTTTTTACACTTGGATAATGAGGATAAGAAGATCAGGTAGAGACTTCTCAATGTTGTTCATATTGAAATTGGAAACAAAGTTAGAGAATCTCTGAGGGAGTGATGCAAGAATGAGATCAGTTCCCAATTCTTTGGGGAGTTTAAACCCTAGAACCTCCAGGCTCTCAATGTAGCCAATGCTCTTGACTATATGAGGCTCAGTTGGGGAACCTTCTCCATGCTTACTCTGAAAGAGTGCCTTAAAGATCTCAAACATTTCATGTCTTACTCCTTCTTGATATAGACCAAAGAGGTGCTCGAGTATGCTATAAGAATCCTTGTTTTAATTAGACTTCATGAGTTCACTTGACATTGATGATAGCATCATACATTGAACATCGGCCGCATCGTTCATATGTTTCTCATAGACCAGGAAATCCTCATCACTTGCCTCTTTGGTAGGAAGATTAAGTAATGATAACTTCAGCACCTAAGACTTCTGTTCATGGCTTAGGATAACCCATAGGCATCTAAACCATTCATAGAAGTTACTACCAGTGAGAATGTTTTCTTTATCCAAAATTGATCGCAGGGATAGTGTGGTTGACGAGCTTGTCATTTTATTCTACAATTAAAAGAGCATATCATTAGTACTTTCTTGATTACATTTTATAAGAAATAATAAATTTTATTTCGTCTCCCACTATTTTCTCAAATCCCAATATCCCTCACCTTTGAACTTGGGATGTCCAGTTTCCATGATATTCTAGTGGAAATGATCCATATTCCCCTTCGCATAACCCCAACAAGGGTTAGTCAAGCTATTAGAATGTATTTAGGTAGGTAGGTCTCTTCCAACTGTGGGATTGCATCTTCTTGATTTTTTGAGTGTACTCCCCAATCTTGAAATCATGACTTTGGATTTCCTCAACTCTTGCCTCCAATATTACACCAAGTCTAGTAAGGGATAATCCTATTTATGTAATATAGTTAAGTTAACCTGAAAGCATTCATAAGAGCTTCCTGTATAAAAGTAAGTGTCCTAACAAGGGTTGGTCAAACATGTAGTTTTATTGAGTTTTTCCCTTATTCATGTAACAGAAGTCTTGGTCTGACATAATATTTTATTTGAGGTATTTTTATCTCTTGTGTGTGAATTTATTATTATCATTATCACATGCTTGTTAATATTAATTGGAACTTACTTAAGTGATTAACAATGTCTTTGTAATATTTACGCATAGGTATGGTTTATTTTAGTTCTATATTGCATGCTTGTTTAATTCATTAATTATGTGATCGTGACAACACATCCATAATGATAAACCATGCAAATGACAGAAAAAAAAATAAAGAGAATGATCGTGATCTTTTCTAATGGTTAGTTTAACTAGGAATTTATAAACCAACCCTAACCTAGGGGAGAAACATTTTGAACCTTCTGGGTTCATGTATACAGCTTTCCACATATCCACCTTTGTATCTCCTGGGATTGGTTTCGTCTCAGTTCAAGCTTGAACCACCTCCACTAGCTTGGGAATTTCATCCATTACATATGCACCTTTTTTTAACTCACATGAATGTGAGGGGTAAAAAGGGGTTTTACATAAAAGAAACTTTGGGCATGCAGGCCCTATATATTAATGAGGATATCTAGCTTACAAGCTATCAAATTTAATTTAAATTAATTAATTAAAAGAAAACATCTACATACAAAGGTCTTGGTCTTGCTCATGATCATCCATACATGCAATGATGTTTACGCATAAATAAAACTAGCATTAAATTCTTTAACCATTCTTGTTTAAGATTAATCATGCTTGAATCAATTAATTTTCATCTTTAATTAATAAATCCTTTTATCTTAAACCCTTTTCTGAATTTCCTTGAGATTCTCATCCATCATAATTTTAAACAAATAAATTCATTTAAAATTATATTTGTATGTAACTTGTACCTTGGATGAAATGCTGTGAATTCCTATTCATAACTACCCAATGAGTAGAAGTGAACATTATGCAGATGTTAAATTAAACACATATATATATATAACATCTATCACATGTTGTGCCTCAGCTTTACGCCTGCATGATGGTACACGTCTCAAGAGTTTGTAAAAGATAATAACAAATTTTAATAAATCTACATAATTTGAATGAGTACACGGCATGTAGTTCCAACTACACGGTGTGTACTATTTTTCACCATCCATCCAAAGTACACGCCTGGGGAAACTACATGTGAGTGTACTTCAAAAATCTTCAGAGTACACGGTGTGTCCAATAGGCCACACCCCATGTAGTTCCTCATTACACGATCTCCAGTCGGGAATATTGTGTACGGGGAACACGGTCCAACCATAACCTAAAGGGACTACACGTCGTGTCCAGTGGGCCACATGGAATGTAATCTGGAAACCGTATGCCACCTATTTCTGGTCAACACACAAAGTCATTAATACTTGGACAAACTCCAATGACACGGCTTGGTTTGGCGGACTAGACCCGGTGGATTGAACCTTGGCTACACATCGTGTACTGCTAAATACACATCATGTGTTCTTGTGTTGTGCGTCCCAGAACCTTTGGGACCTCTGGATGATATCCTCTATTTTATTTTAATCAAAATTAAAAGAAAAGATCATTTCTATATGGTGAATGAGAAACAAAAGAGGAGGAATAGATCTTGAGATTCAGATTTTCAGAACAATTAACTTGAATTGAAACAACTAAATTATTAAATGCATATATCATCAATGAAATATTTAAATAATTATATACTATGATTTAACCACTATGATACAACTTGAAGGTTCTGGGCGTAGCAAAAGCGTGGTTGGGGGGAACCCAACTTTGATTTTTTACCAAGATCAATGATTATTCCGAGATCAATACGACAATGAGTGCCAGTCTCCACAGAATAGAATCAAAGATTTAGATAAAGAATTAATAGAACTGAAACCTTTAGAGAAGATATTTTACATCGTGTTTATAATAAATTTCAATAATTTAATAAAGAAAATAATACCTGGAACTTCAGTATTTTTCTGTTGATGATATTGATCATCTGGAATAAACCTTCAAGATTATCTCATTATGCTTGTAATGATCCAAAATAGAATCCCTCTAGTAGTGATACACACATTCTCCAATGGCATCTGATCGACACCGCTCGCTCTCCGGGTGTTAGTGCGGCAAAGTGAGTGTCTTTTGTCAGACGTTCTTGATCGCTTGTTCTTCGGCCTTGAAGAAAGTCTCTCATTCTTGATTACTTGTTATTCAGACTTGAAGAATGTCTCATGTTTTGGATTTGGTATTAAATTTAAATATGGACCATTTTATTAATAATAATATACTTAATTTCATTTAAATTTTTAATTTTCATAATTTTGGTATTATTTTATTTTTATGCTTAAAACGCAGTTTTCTGCAGCCAATTTTTAAGTGCATAAAGTTTATCCATTTTAATTAATTAAAGTTACCCATAATAAAGAATGATTTAAATTAAATTTATATATTATATATTTTTTATATTAATTTAATTTAATTTAATAATTATTTCTAGGTATAGAGTTAATATAAGATCATCTATTTCTTAAAAAACACATTCTTCTGAAAAATCGTTTTTCATCGCATTTTGCGAGTTTAATTTTAAATTAAATTCTACCAATTATATGAATTTAATATGGTAAAATTGATTTCATAATTTTAATAAATATAATTAATATTATATAATAAGTCCAACTTAAATTTTAAACCTAATGAATAGTGAAAAGAGTAAAAATTTGTTTCCATAGTTAATGTTATAACCAGTTTAATCATAGTTAAACTAAATATATAAGGGTAAAAATGATATAAAAGATTATATAACTTATATTGTATCACCATATTTATACCTTATATCATATAAGTTTTTAATGTTCTCTTTTTGAGCCTTGTATCTAAGAAAGTGGTGTAGAATTATTTGAAAATGCTGAAAATTTACAAGTGTGCCACTCACCTCAATTATAAAAGGAAACCGAGTCTAATCTTCTATTCACATTTAAATAGTCTTTTATATGATACAATACATACCCAAATACCTTCCTAAATTACCTACCCACATCCTATAATCATTTTTTTGATTATAAAACCCTCCAAGGAAGGCTTTCGGTGCAAACCTAAAGAGGTTGTTTGAAGAAGAGGCATTCTTCTTAATTGAGTATTTTGTTTTATTTATACTCCCACATCATTAAAAAATTATTAAACCATGATGATATAATAAAATAATTATCTCTTATATATTTATATTTTATTATGTTAATGGAGGGATCTACATCCATTTCCTCTTCCATCAAGTGGGAAATGAAATCATCGATCATGTGTACGGCGGACTACCACCACACAAATTGATGTAATTTAGTTTCCATCATCACCTCTCATGGATATTTATGATGATGGATTTAATATATATATATATATTATTCATGAAATATTATTAATAATTTAAAATTAATATTTCATATCTCTTTTTACATTTCCATTCATATAAAAATAATGTCATTTGTGTGTACATGTGGATTAGCACCTCCATGAAGCAATGTGGTGTGTTTTTTATTATCACGTCCCATGGATGTTATATACAAATGAATTTAAAGATATAATATGATATTTGTGTTATAATTATAATTATTAAAATATAAAATAATAATTACCTTTTATCCATCATGATCACTGAAAAATTGAAATTTTACTCAGATGTATATACGGTTTGTCGTCCCCATGATCGTAATATAGTTCATTTTTCGTAACCATATTTAATGATTGGTTTTAAAAGTATAATTTATGTATAAAAATGATAATTATTTCATGATTATTATTCTAGAGATAATTTAATAGTGACCTCTCTGACCATAGTCAACCTACTAAAGACATTTTAGATATATGAGTTGAATATCATCAAAACATCCGATGTGAAATTAATTGATTAAGCAATTGAATATGACATGAAAAAAAAGGAATAATAATATTGAAAACAATTCTCATTAAATTAAATAATTAACATGGGTTTATTATTCATGGATATCAAGAACCTGTATGACAATTCGGGCTCAAGGTAAGGGATCTATCTAATTCCCCCCCCCCCCTAGGTTATGACCATTATCTCTCTAACTCACTTTATCTATATCTATTTAAAGTTATGTAATGCTTAAAAATTATGTATATATTTCTCTAAAAAATATACCTAACTTATTATCCCTTCTTTTTATGGGGTAATACATGCTTTATTTTTATTTCTCAAATTCCATCGTTATGAAATTATCTTTGATTATGATATGAGGCAAGATTATGCAACCCATTTTCTTCCCAAGGGTAATTATTATGTTTAGGATTTATGATTGATTTAATTTTTATAGAGCACATAAATCATGAAAATGTAAATATGTGTTTTCCTAGATAGTTCTCCAATGCATTGGGTGAAGCTTTTGTATCATGATACGTCATGTATGTGATTAGGGAGTAAACCTAATCCATTATGGGACTGTGTCCACCATGTGATATTGTATTGGAATTTAGCCTTGACTCATGTTTATTCCATGCTATATATTTCTGCCACATTTCCTATGTTTCTATAATATTATGATACCATGTTATTTATACTATGCTCTCATGTGATTACTCATGGGTCTTCTCTTTTATGATATCATGATATACCTTTGAATCGCACTTTGTATATCCTTATCATGTTTATTTCCTTTTTGGGATTTTTAGCTCACCAAATTCTTTTATGTATTCTCTGGGTTATCGTATGTGGATTTAGGAGCTCATTAAAGAGAATAAAATAAGGATTTCATGTTTTAGTTTCCTTTATATGTATTATTAACATAGTATTACAAATACACTAGTCCTTTTTGATCCTTATTTTGTATTAATGGATATTTATGATAAAAACGTGTAATAATTTGTGTAAAAGGCTTGGGTTGATATATATTATGATTAACTGTTGAAAATATTTACTTTATATATTTAGTTAACTGATGGAAGAGATTTAGTCTTTGAATAAAAATGGTGTCAATGATAATAGTAAGTGTTTCATGTATGAATATCAATAATCAAAAAAATTTATTTTATAAATGATTTTTTTGAAGAGGTAAAATATATTATATATTCCCTTATGTTCTTTCCTGAGTTAATTTTCATTAATTGTTTATAATTATTTTTTATTATTATCATGGTTTCATGCACTACTATAGTTTTGGGTTTCTTCAGCATTGGTTTTTATCAGTGCTAGAAAAAAGCACTGATAAAGGTCGTGATCATGTGCACAATTCTCACATCAAAATTGTGAATGTTAAGCCACTTGTTTATAAATGAGTATACCACATCCCAACCCTAGAAGCCTATTACGAGGATGGGCTCTCATGTACATGCTCCGCACACCTATATGGGCTTGTGACTACATGCATGGGACCACATGGTCCATGGCCCACCCTATGATTCTCACAGGATTTTGCCCAATCGGAAACACATGGGTCGGGTCCTACAAAACTCGGCCCGCCTACCACCCCCCCCCCCCCCCATCTAAGCCTATATATGGCCCGACCCACCTTCTAATGTGGGCCATAACCCGTAATTTTTTATACATACCAATAAAAATAAATCCATAAAAAATATACAAGTATTAAATTTTTTAAAAAAATTGAAATAATTAAAATATTAGAAATTAAAAATGTTTAAATTTAAAAAATATATATTAAAAATTTTATTAATTAAATAATTATTAATAAATTTAATATATATATATATATATATTATAAATATTAATATATAATATATAATATGTATTATATATAAATATATAAAGTGAATAGATTAATATAATTAAACAAATAAAAATTAAAAATGAGTAAATTAGAAAAAATTAAAAAAAATATTAACTAAATAATTATTAAGAAAAATGAATAAATTTAATATATATATATATATTAAATATATATTATTTTTTTAAAAGGTGAGGCTCGAAGACCCCTTTATTAAAATAAAATAATCAAGGAGGAAAACAGGGGAGGAACATTCATGATAAAGTGTCCACAATAAAAACACGCAAAGAAAAATCCAAAAGAGATTTAGTAACTTGATATCGTGTTCTCATACTATGATGAGAAAATATTCTTCCCCTACATGGTTAAGACATCCTCCCCATGTTTTGACTTGAATCCATGGTCCATCTTCATAATCAGAAGGACCCACATTGATGTCTTCCCTCATTTCCTCTTCCCGTAGAGCACCATCACTTTTCTGACCATCCCCTTCATTTCTTCTAGATTCAATAAGATCAAAAGAGTTTTTCATGATAACATATGTATTCACCTTACCCTTAACAGGCTACACAGGAGCCAAATACACTAAAAAAGAGTTGCCTTTGGTTTAATTGTATTGGAGGTCTCCATATTTGAATATTATGATATCACACCGTCAGTTATATGACTAATGTGGCAACATAAAAAACATATTCCCTCACTTGGAGAGTTCTCTCAATCTTGGTAGAGGAAGAGGCTTCACCTAGAGAGACTGAATTTAAGCCCTTAGAATTATCTGAACTGAGATTAAATTCTTTTGAAGAGCCAACACTATGAGAAGCATTAATATGGTTGTCATGGACTGATACTGGAATGTCCAAAGATTTTGTACACCCATTGTGGTAAGTTATAGGAGAGATAGTAGCATGACCTTCATCGTTTTTGATTTTTTCAATATAAAGACCACTAGATTTCACCCTCCTGCTAATAGGATTATAGTTAATATATTTCTTATTCACAATTTTACCATTCTTAGAAGAATCAATGACAATTTTAATCTTCCCTTTACTCTTTAAACTCATTTTATACTCATGACAAAATTGCTGGTCAGCAGCCACATGATCATCTGAGTCATGATTAGTCTGGTTTTCCTCTTGAGAAATTTCAATAGGCTCATCCTCAAAACCCCTAATCAGAACATCCCAAAAAAGAAAATATAATCATAGCTAATTGATCTCCCTATGCAAGATCAACCAATGATTTTGAGCTTCTACACAGAGGACTAGGAATATGAAAAACCTTCCCTTCCAGCATCTGAATTGAAGATCCATATTTAGACACAGGAGTATCCTTTTTCACTTTCCCAATCTACCTTTGATATATATATTAGGTGGTTGGGGGTATAATTACATTCAAACATACATGCACACAAACCACACACAAATCTAGAAAAGGAAGGTCATAGCACCCCTAGGGGATAACCCGCTCACCAAGCCTTACTTATTTAGTACATGGCTGGTAGGCCCAGTGGGTTTGAAGCTTATAACATGGCCCAAAATTCTAGTGCAATGTCATGTGTGCATCATTATTCCTGCATCACCATCTACCTACATCATTCCTACGTCACCGGCTACATCACCACCTGCATAGGAGGTCGCTCCTGAATCAACCTCGGTCCTTGAGTTAAATTATAATCTTTAGCATCCATTAAGGTAACTGGTCCCTATCAACTATATCACCAACTTGATCAATGGTTTGGTTATTTCCAAGAGTTTGATTAGTAGGATTATGTGCTCGATTATTCCTTCAACACAACTTTTCATCATGATCCTTTAAGAAACAAAATAAGCAAATAAGATCTCTTCTATAATCATCTTGTGTATGTCCAATAGATTGACATAACATACAAAAATTAAAATGATTCTCATACATTATTTGAAGTTCAAGATCATCCTCATCAGTGGAAAACATAACCTTATCAACCAGTGTGACACTAAGGTCTACATCAACAATAATTCTTACATAATAACCAATTCGAGCAACCTTGGTGGCTCTGTCAATTTTAATAAGAATACCAATATGAGATAAAATATCAAATAGAATATGGGGATGCCATAAAATCTAGTTCCATCCAATTATTCAAATCCAAATTTGATCTCATGAGTTCTTATGATTAAACAGATTAAAGTAGGAATCCCAATATTGAATCAAAATCATTTAATGCTTCAATGAAATGGAGACATATACCCAATACCTTCACTTTAATTCATCCAAAGGAAACAACAAGTGAAAAAATCACTTTCCAATTGGAATACACCTCTATTTTGAGAAACCCTGAGTATTTTTAAGAAGTCTTACCAGGCCCTCAATGGTCCACAATTTCCCACTAGTAGGTAGAACGAGGCATGCCGTGATTTAAAATTGACAAAGATAAAGTCTATCTTTGATTGCATTCTTATTTTCCATTACATGAGTCATGGATCCTCTATGAACCACTCTCTCTAAAAGAGACTTTTTGTGATGAAAAACGTTTCGTGCTAACATTTTCATCATTTCTAAGTTCATAGAGTGCCAAAAATTATCCATATTTTAAATACCTTGAATGAAGACAAAATTGAGATGAATCCCAAGATCATATCACAATAGCTTTCTGGGTTGAAATCTACCATGAGCGAGGAAAGATTCATCCAAAACAACCTAATATGAAGACTCCATGATAAATTAACCTTAATCGTCACCAAGAGATCGAGTATAAATCTCTTGTAGTCCTCCCATCCTCTCACCAATTAAATATAGATATATAAAATGAATAAATAGTAATATTTAAACAACCAAATTAATAATAAATAAATTACAAAATTATTAAAAATTTATTAAGGAAACAATTGTTAATAAAAATGAATAAATTTAATATATATATATATATATTAATAATAAATTTTAATAAATAATATATATTAAATATAACTAGAGAAAATGAATAAAATGTAATAATTAAAAACATATTAATTTCTTATTCATTTTTAATGGTTTTTATACGTAATTATTCATTATTATATTTAATATTTTTAATATAGAAATATATTCATATATATTTCTATATATATATATATATAACGATATATATAATATTTCTAAAAATATGAATTATAAAATATAAAATATTTATGATTACATTAAATAAGTCAAATATTTAGTGAGAATTGGTTGGTAATTAAAAATTAATATTAATTAAAAATATTGACTAATTGTATTGAGTAATGGATATATAATTGAGTGTCATTTGTTTTTTCAATTTAACATATATCAAACGTGTGTTACATTGATTTCCCACATACATATATGTGATTAATGAATTGTTATATACAACACACACACATAATATTTCTATTATTTATTCAATTTTTAATATTCATTTTATAATTATATTTCTTAACATGAAATATTTAATATATATTATGTGTCAAATCGGTAAATTTTATCATTTTTTATATTTTTATTCAATATATACTATTTATTACTTTTTTATATTTTTTTGAATTTATTAATTTTTAACATTATTTATTCATTAATAATATTAATTGTTTTTTTAAATAATTTATTATTTTTCATTTTTAAATCTCTCAATATGTTTGTAATTTTATCAATTTTCAATTTGTATTTATACATGTTTATTCATTAACATTTTATGTTTTTAATATGGTTGTAATTTATATAATTAATATATATTCATTTTCATTTTAACAAATATAAATATTTATTATTAATTTTTTAAACTTATCTACATAATTAATGATAGTTATTCATGTTTTCAATTTATTCATTCTTATTATGTTTTATTTCATTAATAGACAATACATATTATATAATTCCATTGTTGAGTTTAACATATATCAAACTTGTATGTATATATATATATATACAAACATTAATTTCACGCACAAAAATATTTACGTAATTAATGAAATCTTAAATAGAAACACAGAAACCTAGTATTTATGTAATTTAATCAAATTTTAATACTCATTTCATAATTTCATTTAGTAAAATAATATATTTAATATATTATGTTTTTAATCCATAAATTTTACTTATTTATTTTTAATATAATTATAGTATGTATTATTTATTCATTTTTAATATTTGTTTTGGAATTTAATCAATTTCTAATTTTTATTTACACAAATTTATTTACTATTTTTAAATATTTCCAATATGTATTCATATTCGTTTCAATATATATATATATATATATATATATATATCCATATTTTAGTTTTTTAATAATTTTTATAATTAATAAAACTTATCCATTTTTTCAATATTTTTAATGTCTACTCATTTTTAATTTTTCAATTTCACTCATTTTTAATATTCATGCATTTAAGATTATATATTTATTCATAATTTTAAAAATATATTTTCAAATAAATATTTATAAATAAATATATTTATAAATGTATATTTATTATATTTATAAAATTATATATTTATAATTATAAATATATTTTTTTTATAAAATTATTTATATAATTATAAATAAATAATTATATATTTAAATAATTGTAAAATTATAATAACTATGATTAAATAATGAATAAATTTAGTATATTTATATTTATATTTATTTATTATATATATATAATTATATAAATATATATAATGATTTAAATATATTTATAAATATTAAATTATAATAAATATATTTTAATAATGAATATATTTACTATATTTATATTTATATTTATATTTATATTTATATTTATATTTATATTTATATTTATATTTATATTTATATTTATATTTATATTTATATTTATATTTATATTTATATTTATATTTATATTTATATTTATATTTATATAAATTTATTAGATTTATATACAATTATATAAATATATATAATGATATAAATATATTTATTATTATAAATAAATAATTATAAATTTATTTACAAATAAATTTATATATATATTATGTGTTTGGAGTACAATTATATTAAACATACACACACCACACACACAAGCTAGAAAGACAGGTCATAGCCCCTCCAAGGGATAGCCCACACATCAAGTCTTATTTATTTAGTACATTGTCCAAAGGCTCGATGGGCATAAAGCTCATTATATGGCTCAAATGCCCACAAACTAGCCAGAAGGCCCACTAAAGCTTTATGCATGCATCATGCCTGCGTCAGTGTCTTCCTGCATCATGCCTGCATCACCGCCTGCCAGTGAAAATTCACTCCCACTTAGATTTGAACCCGGGTCTGATGTAGGATTACAGGGAGCCTTTACCACTCAGGCAAGCCCCCAACTTCACAAATATATTTATTTAGAAATATATTTATAAATATATATTTACTATACTTATAAAACTATATATTTATAATTTTAAATAAATAAATATAATTTTTTTAAAAATTATTTATATAATTATAAATAAATAATTATATATTTAAATATTTTTGAATTTATAATAAATATATTTAAAAAATGAATATATTTAATAAATTTATTTCTTAAATATATATATGTAATGAAATAAATATATATAATGATATAAATATATTTATAATTATATATAAATATTTATAAATACATTTAAAAATATATGTATTTATAATTATAATTATAAATCTTTATTAGCATTGATAAAGATACATCTTTATCAACGCTTATTATTTTAGCGCTCATAAAACTCTCCCCCATCTTTTAAAAAGAACTCTAACCCAGCTGATTTCTATCGTACCGTTCAAGCTCTCACGAAAGTTCATCTTTACAACTACTCCCCCTCATTCTTCTCTCGGATGAATAAACTCTCACATCCAAGGTGTGTTATTTTTTCTTCCCATATCTATTTACTTGCTTGTTCGGTTCAGTATTGTGCGATAGTATGGCACAATCTTGGCTCAGTGGTCTCGTGGTTCCATGTTTATGAGATTTATCGACAAAGTCCCCACTATCATTTATCATCCTATGAAGGTTTCTTGGTTGTGGGTCTCTTAATTCTGGATTTTACCCTACTATGGCTCGCATAGGTCTTTCTCTAATGACATCCAGTTCACAGTGTTGTGTTTTTTGGTTTTTGTGATTCCCTAGTTTTTTTGTTCTGGTTTCTCTTGAACCTCCTCTGCCCCGTTGTCCCATCCCCATCACACATGTCCCCATTTTGGTCATTCTCATCGGCTTCAAGGATGTTTTGGGATGGTTTTGGGGGCTCCTATGGTAGTAGACTTATATAGAGTGGTGTTTATGAAGAAGATCACTATTATGTTTCTTCTCTAGTGTAACACATGTTTTTCAGTAACTGAGAGAGTTAGTAAGAGAGTGAATTTCATGGGATACTACCTTTAATAGGGTGTTCAGAAATGGAAAATAAAGGGTCAGTAATCATCATAGGGTAAGAGAGAAAAATATTTTCATTAGAGTCTAATTTCAAAATTAAAATTTTACTTATATAATATTTTGATTTTAAAATATTTATTTTATTTAAGGGAAAAATGTTTTCCGCGTTCTCATTCTAAATTTCCAAAACACTCTTGTAAGGGTATCTAGTTTTAAATATATTCTGATTTCCAAATTGAGTTATAAAAGTTTAAATCATATCATTTTATGTGTAAAGGGGAAAAATATATCATGTTATCAGTTTATGTGAATTTTTTTAATTAATTATTATTTATATTTTTCATATATTTATCTAAATTTTATGATTTCCAAGTATAGTGATTTTGAAAACTCTTACTTTTAACTATAAAGGATACTTAAATCTTTATTAAATGTTTTTTATTAAGTAATGGAATATTCTAAATAAATAGTTGAAGTTGGTTGTTACTTGAGTTAAATTATAAATTGGCTTTTTAATGTGAGTAAATGTAATTATTATTGAATAAAATTTCATTTAAGAATATTATACTAATTATTATTTTCATATATAAATAAATTTTTATCTAATGGGATATTTTAATGAGTTTTGAAGTGTTTATAAATTAAATTTATGGCTGCATTTCTTATTTGGGAAGTTTTTTTCAGAGTAAAAAGGTTCTGAGTCTTTTGAAGCTAAAAATTTCTTTGGTTTCAATTATTTTCTTGGGAATAAATGAGTTTCAATATATTTTAAGAAACTAATGTGATTTTTCTTAACCAATTTTAGGTGTAATGACTTGTCTGGGTGAGTAGATAATTTTTTTAAAAATCATTTTATGATATTATAATTTTAAGAACCTTTTATTTTGTGTTGATATAATTAGGTTGTGAGTTTTTTGGTTATATGAAAATGTTTTTGTTTATGGTTTCATTCATTATGAAAGTGTTTTTGTTTGTAATTATTTATATTAGGTATGATGAATCTTTGAGTTAGAATGTTTTTTGGATTATTTAATTTAGTATTAAATTGCTTATATTAAATTTGCTAAATGATGCTTGAGGGGTATATATTGGTTCAATTGTCATATATATTTAAAACTAGTAATTTAGGTTTGGACCATATGTAATATGCTTTTATGGGAATATTAGGTATGGTTTTAATTGATTTTTATTATTAATTATGAATATAAAATATTAAATTTTTTAATTGAAATGAAATTTAAAATGTTTTTTAAAGAAAAAATTGATATAATGAGTAAAAATCATTAAAGCATGTTTTAAGAAGACAACTCACTCCTTTAATAGGTGATATTTAGTGTGTAAAGTGTATCAAGAAATTTTAATGTTAAAATTATGTAATATGGGTGTCAACTGGGTATTTACAACTAATGCATGGTTTTCTAAAAAAATGGATGGTTAGTTTACATTATTTATTTTTATTAATCCATGTAAACAATATTATTAGTATTTTTATCTATTTAGTATCATTAGGTATGGTTTGAGTGTAAGGCATAAAAAATTATAATATAAAACACATTTATCCTATACACATATAGGATTAGAAGACAGTGGAATAATTTTATAAAGTTTATTATAATCTCCTCTAACCATTCATGTGATGTGGATTTTATTAAGAATGAGAATACTCTTTTGGATATACCTATGAAGATTTTGACTACTATATGTGGGAGATAACTTAAGTGATCCATGTCATTATTAGATTCAGAATAAAAAAATGATCTCAATTATGTGAAATCCACAATAACAAATTTTTTTGGAATGTTTATTAATTAAAAGTATTTGTGTTGTTTTTAAGGAAATTGAATATTGGTTTTGGATATTGTAGGATATGTTAAATATACCTAAGATTTATAACTCTACTATTTTTGAAATAGGGGTTCGTCAGTGGGTTATTTTACAAATATATTTTTTTGAATTCTTATAATACATGGTCTAGAATAATCTACAAAAAAAGAGAGTAACATGAAATCCAACTTCACTTATGCCGTCAAAAACAGTTTCATCCATTTGTTTCATTAAATTCCAAGATCCTTAAACCTGTTTCAAAATTCCGTGATTAGATAACCTTGTATGTTCCATGTAAAGATATTTTACACAAATTTATAAATCCAGTTCATAATTAAATGAAAAATAAGAGAAAGAATTTTCTAAGTATTCCATATAATAATAAATAAATTTTGTTTAACAATAAATTTATTACCAAATTTTCATCCCACACAGCCTCAAATCAAGAACTTCGACCAACAACCACTTGTTTACCATAAGTTTTTTCTTTTCATATCATCATTTTTTAACATGATAACTTGTCAGGATTCATAAGTGATAACATTAAAATGTTGGGTTCCTCTTATTAGAATGATCAATAACATTCTCCTTTGATTATGAATATGTTATGTGTATTTATTTATTTTTTATAAAAAATGAATATTTTATGAACATAATAGAATGAATATGAATCAAAAATAGAATCAAACTAATATTATTATAAAAGAGTATGAATATAGAGTTAAAGATTTCCTCAAGTTTGCAATAGAACATGCATATGAACCTTATCAAATCATTTTTCCATGTTTCTGTTGTTGTAATTCAATACAAATTTTTCCTAAAGAGTTGGATGAACATTTGATTTATCACGTAATAGATCATATCTATAAATATTGGACTAAACATAAGTAAAAATAAACATGCACACTAATTAGGATGGTAATATAGTTTATGGATCATTTGATATGAATATCAATATAATTGACAATGGAGATCTTATGGAAGAAATAAAAATGGAAATTGAAGATGGCCTTTATGATTTTCCAGATTTGTTTGAGAATTTAAATAGTTGTGCTAAGAGACTATTGTATACTGGTTGTACTAAATATATAACATTTCCATCTATATTTAAGTTGTTATATTAAAGTTATATAATTTCAAAGTGGGTAGTGGATAGAGCAATGCCAACTCTATAGAACTACCTGGTCTCTTAAATGATATGATACTAGAAGAAAATGAACATCCTTGTTGAATATATGATGCTAAAATAATGATACATTTAATGGGAATGATCTCTAAAAAATAAATTCTTGTCCAAATGATTGCATATTATTTTTCAAGGACCACGGATCACTCATAAAATTTCCTATGTGTAGCACAAATAGATACAAGAAAGATGAATCAAATCCTTCTAAATTTGTATGGAAATTTCCTATCATTCTATAGTTTAGAAGACTATATGGATGTTAGGAAACTGTGAGATAGTTGACATGGCATGTAGATATAAGAATAAAATATGGGAAAATAAATCATCCAGAAGACTCTCCTTAGTGGAATAAAATTTATTATGAGTATCTTGAATTTGGAAATGAGTTGAGAAGCTTCCATCTAGCATTATCTACAGATAGAATAAATCCTTTTAGTTTATAAAGTAGTGATCACAATACATGGCCAGTTATTTTGGGAAATTATAAATTACCTCCATGGTTGTCCATGAAGTAAAAATTAATTTTTGTGTATCTTCTTATATCTTTACAAAAAAACCAGTAATAATATTGATGACTATTTGGATCTGTTGATTGAATATTTGAAATTGATGTGGGATACAAGTGTTATAATGTATGATGCTCATAAAAGTGATGAATTCTCATTGAGGTACATGTTTTATGGGATGATAAATGACTTTTTGGATTATGGAAATTTGTTAGGATATAGAATTAAATTAATTTTGGGGTGTCCCATTTTTTAAGAATGCACACACTCAGTTTGGTTGAAACATTCCTTAAAGAATTTATTTTTAGTACATTGTATATTTTTACCTCAAAGGCATAAATTTTGGTCCTAGAAGATAGTATTCAATGGGAATACTGAATAATATACAACACCGTCTCCACTAATGGGTGATCAACTGTTCAATAAAGTAAAAGATATTGACATTATTTTTGATAAACCGTTTCTGAAAAAACATACAAAATCAAGTTGAAAAAAGTGATACTTTTTTTGAATTATCATACTAAAAAATTTTGTACGTCATACATTTTCTTGATTCCATGCATGTATAAAAAAATGTATTTGATGGTGTTATTGGCACGTTACTAAATGATCCTGAAAAAAAAAGATGGAATCAAGGATAGGTTGGACATGATTGACATGGGGATAAGGGAAGAGTTGTGATAGATGAAGGGTAAAAGTAATACTTTTCTTCCTCTAATAGCTTACACTCTATCCTGATAAGAAAAATTGTAATTTTTCATTTTACTTAATGGTGTAAAAGTTTTAGAGAGGTATTCATCAACTATCAAGAATGTCATGATAATGAATAATTTGAAGTTATAGGGATTAAAATCACACGAATACCATGTTTTGATGAAAGATTTGATGCCCATTGATTTACATTGCATTCTTCCTAAAAATGTATGACATACATTAACCAGTAATCTTCTTATATTTCAAAGCCAAATACAGTAAATATATAGACATGGAGAAGTTTCCAATCATTAATAAGGAGGTTGTAGTCATATTATGTGAATTAGAGATTTTATTTCAACCATAATTATTTTATATAATGGTCCACCTGATGGTTCAACTTTTTAGAGAGGTTCAACTATGTGGTCATATCCATTACAGATGGATGTAACCCATTTAATGATATATAAAGATTTTGAAAGGGTATGTCTCGAATCAAAGTCATCCAGAAGATTATATTGCAAAATGATATATTGTTGAAGAATAAATTTAATTCTGTACTAATTTCCTATTAGATGTTGATATCTTCGGTCTCCCAAAGTCTCATCATGATGAACGCCTTATGGGAAAAGAAATTTTTGGAAGATATGTTGCTACAATTACCATCACAGAGCAATAGAAATATCACCTTTACATTTTACATAATAGTGAAGATGTTGATCCATATGTTGAATCCCACAAAACAATTCTTGGACATTTGAATCCATCAAGGGTTGAAGGATAGATATCAAATACACATAATAAACAGATTATAGGATGATTTTGAGATCATATTTATAATGAGATATCTAGAAATATGAGTTCAATTGTCAAACTTCAACGGATATCCAGTGGACGAAATGAAAATGTTATATCTTACACTATTTTTTTAATTAATGTTTATATGTTCTATACAAAATAACTTGATTACAATAGTACAATACAAAATATTGGAGTTACACTTATGGTAGAAGCAATGTTTATATCTAGTTCCAATAATAGAAATAAAATTATGAAAATATGTAATATTTCAGCATCATGGAACAAATATACTATTTAGATTATATAACATTTCAAGTGCCTATTTTCTATTTCAAATGATTTCACATTAGGAGTGCAGTGAATGTTGATGAAATGGGATTATTTAATGTGAATTTTAGTGTGGAATGGTATAAGGACAAGTGGTTTATAATGGAATCATAATAAATTCATGTATTTTATGTCTCAGATCTAAAAAAACAAGAATTGGTCAACTTTACACTAAAGAAACTATAGTGTCAGATGAAAATTCATTCATTGGTGGCCCTTTTATTGGGATATCACAATCATTTCATGTTGATTCCTATGTAGACAATGTCTTGTATGTTATAGGGGACCGCAAATAGGGTATTTGGATTCTTGATAGAGGAGCCAAATTCCTTCAACCTTTAAATAAAATAAAGGGAGTTAAATGAGAAAGTTAAACTGTTTTTTAATATACTATGTTTTTCCTCATAATATTATGTGTTCTCTACTATATTAACATAATCTAAATTAAATGTTTGACTAATCATGCAGACAATGACTTCTATACATTATGATGTTACTAATCTTGGGGAATAACAGGTAGTTGATGTTGAAATTGAAGAATTATTAGGGGATCAACAACATGTTGATGAAAAAAACAATAACATTGTATAATCATAGTGTTGAATAAAATTATCAAGGAAAGAATCAAGGTATAAAATTTGAGGTTGGATGGAATCAATGTGGTCAACCTATTAACCCCAATAATTCAATGTTTATTAGTTATGTTGGGGTTACAAAGAGAATAAATGTTCCGATTGATGTAGATTTTTGGTTCCATGTCCATCCTATAATGAAGTAAACCCTTTAGTAAGATATTAATGTAATGTTATGATATACTTTATCAATTTTACCAAAAAATTATGTAATAAAACATTGATTTAATTTTCATCACCCCTTTAAAATTTTATTTATTTTAGATGATTTTTATAAGAAATATGTCTTAATAGCTACTGGAAAATCCCATAGAGGCTTCCAAAAACTTCTTACTAAGTTTCATCTTAGGGATGTTAAGGGGAAACTAAATCCTTACCCACCAGTTACTTGTACACACATTATAAAGCAAGAAAAATGGAATGATTTCACCAGTCATTATGATGATAAATCATTTCAGGTTCAATGTATTCGATAATATATTATTTAATATTATTTATTTTATCTAATTTGATTCAAAAAATTAATTTATGAAAAAAATGAGTTCTGAAAGTAAACAATGTGCATCAAAACATTATACCTGTGTCACAAAGTAAGGATGGGGCTTTCTTCACTAGAGAATGAAATGGTATGTATTTTAAATCAAAAATAAAAGTTTTATGTGATATGTAACAACGTATTTTCATTGGATTATATATAGACTAATGAATCAAAATTCAAATCCACTTCCATCTCACGTCATGTGCTATGGAAGGAGGCCTATATAAATAAGGATGGTAAACTAGTTGATGAAAACCCAAATTTAGTATGGGAAACATGTGTAAGTATGTCATAATAGTAATTTTTTGTGCTTTATAACAGTATTACATAAAAATTTATATTTACGTTCGTATGTTTTTATATTCTTTAGAAATAAGAATCAGTAGTGATTATACTAGAATAAAAACTTATTTTAGTAGCTTTGAAGAGGCCAAAACAATATGGTCATGTTAGAGGTGTAGGCTTTGGAGTATATCTTGGAACATATTTTGGGAAGAAAATTTCCCAAGAAGATACATATCATATGATGAAAGTATTTTAGGCACAAATAGATTCTTTTCAATTTATTACTGTCCAGAATAGTTTGGCAGACCAATATATGCAAAAGGATCAATGAGAACCAATAGTGGAACAAATAACATCACATAAACAACTAAATGACCCCACTAACTTTGAGGCTAGTCATTTTCCTCAACTGCATACTGTACCTGAGGTAATAAATTATTTTATTACTATTTATCCTAAATTTGAATCAAACAACTTCTGATAACTTTATATTATTAAAATTATATAGGATAAACTTGTATGTGATTTCTATCTATCAAAACCCACACACCGCCCTGTTGTGGGGGGTACAGTGTATTATATCTTAGGAGATATACTATAAAAAATAACTCCCAAAAGATCACATGAGAGTGGGGATTGAAGAAGATCAAGATCTGAGCACAGAGTTCCATATTCCACTTGATGATTCAGATATTACAATAGTCAATGATGCTATTGGAAATTTCATAGCATGGATGTCTAATCTTATAAAGATACATGAGGTATTTCCTTAACAAAATTTTTTGAATTAAAAACATATAATAGTTGATGGTAAAAGGTCTTAAGTGAGGTATGGTATTATAGACAGATAAAACAACTAGGAAATAGAAGGTCAGATTAAGACAATCTAGTGAATTGACCAAGAAAACAAAAAGACCTTCTGGGAGTACCTTCTCCCCACCAGTTCCACTGAAACATATATTATCACTACAACTTCATGAAGACATCACATTCAAAGATGTAGATGTATCCTATATTCCATATGAAGGAGAAATATTAGGAAATATTATTTCAAATGTGGTTGGTCTAGTGAGTATTAATGAGATTCTTATGTTTTAATGGATGGGGTTCTCAGTTGTGAATACATACATAAGTTACATTTTCATAATACTTATATCCAAAAAATGGTCTAATATATTCATTAAAGTTAATAAATATTCAAATTTTCTAAAATCTTTTATATTAATACTATATAAATTGAAAACCCTATGAATCATGATTTGGATTCATTAATCTCTGTATCATTTATATGAACAAAAGTTCACTGGAGTTGAAATAAATTGATAAGAAAAAAGATGATCTAAATGAGGAATTTGATAGGAAAATAATAAATGATGGACTCTTTTAATACCTACAATGCAGGAATTTGAGTGGAAAGTAATAGATGATGGACTCTTTTAATTCTTAAAATGCAGGGGTAAAACTCTACAATCTAGTCATATAAAATTTATTTTTATTTTTCATCATTACTTATTATTTTTTGTTTTTTAGTAAACACTGGATGCTGATCAAAATCAATTTAGATACCCCAAATATTTATTTTTTTGGATCCAATGCTTGGATTTCTATCCAACTGACCACACATGATATTTATTGTGAATTTTTAATAAACTAAAATCAATATTTTATATATAAACTTCAAAGTATATGTTTTAGTTTGTGTTTTAACAAGAATTTTGTTATTATAGGGTGATATGTTAATTTGGGCTAAATCATTGTACTAGGTCTATGACTGAAAATAAGAAGCCTATGAATTGCTTTAAATAGAAATATATTAATTTATATATTGAAATATATAACTATAAAACATATTTCAAAACAATTTATTTATTTTGTACAATGTTTCTGCAGTTTTTGAAGCAAGATAACAACAACGATTGTGGATATTATGTTTTCAAATTTATGAAAGATATCATATACCATCAAAAACTATCATCCCTGAACAGGTAATTTCCAAAGGTAATTTCAACTTCATTAAAAATATTTCTTAATCGTTTTACTATATTTTCTCAGTACTACCAAGATTTTAAACAATCTATGTATGGAAAAGAAGAATTAATTTATTTAGAGATGAGTGGGCAGCATACATGGTGTGGGAGTGTTTTCCAACTTCAAATTTATGTGATTACCTACTATGTTTGTGATCTAGTATAGGATATGACCTCAGAAATATATTTTTAATGTGAATCATTAGTAGCATAATATTTATTTTTTATTTTTTATTTTTTTTCATAAGTAGAAGTATAATGGAGAAAATCAATTAGTTTAGAAATGAATGGGCAGAATACATGGTGTCAAAATGTATACAGACATCATAAAGAGGTAACTTCCCATAACTTATTTAGTTAATTGTATCATTATTTTATCTAATTTCTTAGTTAATTTCCTTATCATTTTAATCTATTACTTATTTTGTTAAATTTACACATTAATTCAAAACAGACATCACATGATCAAAACCAAGAAAAAAAATTCATATTATTTTTATACATTAGGAAATTGGTCCATAAGTTATTTTTGATGTATAAGAATTGACCGCACATCAATCTGACACACGATGTGGTTAATATGACACAAAATGCTTGTTTTCAATACAAAAGTGTCATTTTTTTTAAACATGTTTCACATAGCCAAAACTATGAAAATAAGATCAAATTCTTTTCAACCATTATTAAAATGATCCATAATTCATTTGTAATATGTAGGAATTAACCAAACACTAATCTAATGCATGATGTAGTCGGTATGACCTAAAGTGAGTGCTTTAAATATTAAAGAGTCATTTTAGTATAAAACATGCATCACATATCCAAAAATGAACAAAAAAAGCTCAGATTATTTTTAATATTTATAAAAATGGTCTATGATTCATTTATAACCTATAGGAATCGATCACACGTTAATCTGAAACCTGATGTGTTTGATATGGATTAAAGTGTGTGTTTTCAATACAAAAGCCTCATTTTAGTTTAAAACACCCAACAAATAGCTAAAACATAGAAAATGAGCTTAAATTGTTGGAAAATGGTCCATAATTCATTTGTGATGTGTATGAATTGACACGACGTGATTAATATGACTCAAAGTGCATGTTTTTAATAGAAAGTACCATTTTAGTTTAAAATGTGTGTCACATTTCCAAAACCAAGAAAATTATCTCATATTGTGTTCAAACATTATGAAAATGATCCTTAATTAATTTGTTATGTTTATGAATTGATCGCACACCATTACAACACATGATATTGTCAATATGATTCAAAATATGTATTTTCAATATAAAAGTGCAATTTTAGTTTAAAACGCATCACATAGAAAAATCTGAGAAAAAAAGTTCTGATTATTTTTAAACTTTAGAACAATGATCCATAATTCGTTTTTGACCTATAGGAATTGACCACACGTCAATCTGACACCAGGTGTGGTCAGTATTACTCAAAGTGTGTGTTTTCAATATAAAAGTATCCTTTTAGTTTAAAACATGGATAAAATAGCCAAAATGAGAAAATGTGCTCAGATTGTTTTCAAACAATATGGAAATGGTCCATAATTAATTTTTTTTAGTATATAAATTGATATCACGTCAATTCGAGAAATGTTGTGATCAATATGACTCAAAGTTCTTATTTTCAATAGAAAATTGTCATTTTAGTTTAAAACACAAGTCACTTCATCAAAACTAATCAAACAAGCTAAGTTTTTTTAAAACTGTAAGAAAATAGTCCATAATTAATTTTTCACAAGTAAGAATTTACTACACACTAATCTGACACATGATGAGGTTGATATGACTCTAAGTGCGTGTTTTCAATATAGAATTGTCATTTTAGTTTAAAACGCATCACAAATCCATAACTGAAAAAAATAGCTTATATTGTTTTCAAAAATTATTCAAATAGTGCATAATTTATTTTTGACCTTTAGGAATCGACCACACATCAATCTGACACCCGATGTGGTCAGTATGACTTGAAGTGCATGTTTTCAATACAAATGTGTCATTTTAGGTTAAAACATGCATCAAATAACCAAAACCAATCAAAATAACTTAGATTGTTTTCAAACTTTAGTAAAATGGTCCATAATTCACTTGTGATGTTTAAGAATAGACCACACATCAATCTGGTGCATGATGTGACCAATATGACTCAAAGTACATGTTTCTAATAGAAATTTGTCATCTTAGTTTAAAACACATGTCACATCACCCAAACTAATCAAAAAAACATGGATTATTTTCAAACATTAGGAAAATAATACAAAATTCATTTTTCATGTGTATGAATTTACCTCACATAAATCTTACACACGATGTGGTCGATATGACTCAAATTGTGTGTTTTCAATACAAAAATGTCATTTTAGTATAAAATACACATCAAATAGACAAAACTGAGTAAACAATATCAGATTGTTTTCAAACAATATTACAACGATCCATAATTCATTTTTCACATGTAGTAATTGATTGTACATCAATCTGACACATAATGTGGTTAATATGACTCGGTTTGTGTGTTTTCGATACAAAATTGTCATTTTAGTCTAAAACACACATCAAATAAACAAAACCGAAAAAAATATCAAAAGTTTTAAAAGTATAGGACAATTATCCATAATTCATTTTTGTGTGTAGGAATTGACCACACATCAATCTAACACACGATGTGCTTGATATGACTTGAAGTGCATGTTTTTAATACAAAACAGTCATTTTAGTTTAAAGGACACATCAAATAGACAAAATCGAGTAAACAGTTTGAATTATTTTAAAAATTTAGGAAAACGATCTTTAATTCATTTTTCATGTGTAGGAATTGACCGTACATCAATCTAACACACAATGTGGTCTATATAACTCGAAGTGCATGATTTCAACACAAAAATGTCATTTTAGTTTAAAACATACCTCAAATATCCAAAACTGGTCAAATGAGATAGGATTATTTTCAAACTTTATGAAAATGATCCATAATTCATTTTTCACATGTAGGAATTGATCGCACGTCAATACGACCCATGATGTGGTAGATATGACTCTAAGTGCATGTTTTCAATGCTAAAGTGATATTTATGTTTAAAACACACATCAAATAGCTTAAACCAAGAAAATAAGATTGAATTGTTTTAAAACATTATAAAAAGAATCTATAATCCATTTTTCACATGTAGTAATTGACCACACATCAATCTAACATGTGATATGGTTTATGTGACTGGAAGTGTGTTTTTTCAATAAAAAAGGGTCATTTTAGTTTAAAACATACATCAAATAGCCAAAACTGAGAAAATAACCTCAGATTATTTTCAAACATTAGGAAAATGATTCATAATTCATTTTTCATGTGTAGGAATTTATTTCTTATCAATCCAATATAAAATACAGTCGATATGACTCGAATTACATGTTCTCAATAAAAAAGTGACATTTTATTTTAGATCACACGTCAAATAGCCAAAATTGAGAAAATGAGCATGGATTATTTTCAAAAATTAGGACAAAGATTCATAATTCATTTTTCACATGTATAAATAGACCACACATCAATCTAACACATTATGTGATCGATATGACTTGAAGTGCGTGTTTTCGATACAAAAGTATCATTTTAGTTTAAAAGACACATCAAATATCCAAAATCAAGCCAACATGATCAGATTGTTTTCAAACCTTACAAAAAATGGTCCACAATTCATTTTTTATGTTTAATAATTGACCGCACATAAATCTAATGCATGATGTGGCTGATATGACTCAAAGTGTGTGTTTTCAATATAAAATTGTCATTTTAGTTTAAAACGCACCTCACTAGCCAAAATAGATAAAATGAGCTCAGATTGTTTTCAAAAATTAAGACAACGATGCATAATTCATATGTGACATATAAAAATTGATCGTACGTCAATCTGACGCATGATGTTGTTGGTATGTCTTAAATTGTGTGTTTTCAATATATAAGTGTAATTTTAGTTTAAAATGCACATCACATCGGCAAAACTGAGCAAACGAGCTCAGATTGTTTTCTCATCATTTTATCTACTATTTCTTAATTATTATTTTTATCAAGTTTATCTTATACTTATTTAGTTAATTTTCACAGAGATAATGCTTGGTGAAGAACAAGAAATAGTGTGATAATCAAAGGCTTGTTCTCAAAAAGAAAGTCCTCTTGAATTGGCTCTTATCCGTAGTGGGTTTTTTATAACCATAGATGAGTGTCAATTCAAGAGAACCTACTTATGAGAAAAATAAGAAGTGGTTTGATTTGTAATAATCAAATGCAACTCAATTCGATATATAGCGTGTCGGGTATGACTCAAAGTCTATGTTTTTAGCTTAAAATTGAAACTTTGTATTTAATTTATTTATTTATAGTATTACTAACATAAGTATTTTTTTCTTATATAGATGCATTCTTTTGTTCGAGTTTGTGTGGTTTGTTCGACAGCTAATAGAATGATCGGGGTTTGGGGCCAAAGACAAATGAACATTGATGTTTTTGAATGTCTGTGATAATTTTTACATACTAATGTAATTGTGTAAATCAATGTTTGAAATTTCTATAATATAGTATTTTTTCTTATATTTGTGCTGTAGTTTTATTTCAATTAAATTTTGCATCTTCTCGTATATTTTCTCATGTATTTTATTCTGTATTTTCTGGTTTTTTTGTTGCACTATGTTATAATTTAAATAGCATACTGTAGTAGTATTCCCCTTTATCAATGCTAAAAAACGTTGATAAAGGCCTAGTGCTTTTAATCACGCTCTAGTTGTCAGAGCTTTTTTGCATTGACAAAGACCTATTTTAGTGTCGCTAAAGGCCTTATTTTTAGTAGTGATGGGTGATCTTTATTTTGTATATTCATATAATAGTAAATTATTTAGTTTTTCAAATGATTCTTTATTTTAAAATTAAATTTCATATTTGTTATCGAACTATAATTTTTCATGTTGTTGTTTGTCCAAAGGATCCCTTGATGGATTCTGTGTTAGAATAGTTTTATTTAATATATATATATATATATATATATATATATATTAATGGTCTGGGGTTTTGGGGTCCATTACTTGGTGAAAATCTAATGTTGGGTGTTCTGGGTAGTCTGGGAATGTTATAGAGGCTTCTCGGTGAAGCTTAAGACCCCTAACAGTAGACTTAGCCTCCCTGTAGTAGGCCTACCGGTAGCCTTAACCTACTGGTAGGAGGCCTACCGGTGGCTCGGCCTACCAGTCGCTCGGCCTACCGGTCGCTCGGCCTACCGGTCGCTCGGCCTACCGATAGCAGGCCTACCGGTAGCCGCCGCCTACCGGTAGCCGCGACCTACCAGTATCTCGGTCTACCGGTAGCCACGGCCTATCAGTAGCTCGGTCTACCGCTCGCCGCGGCCTATAGGTAGCTCCGCCTACCGGTAGCCTCAGCCGACCGGTAGACCTAGCCTACTAGTGACCACAGGTTTTCCCAGTGGCACCTCTTTTTGCGCAAATTGGCTTTGAAGCCGCGTTTTGACCCCCTTTAAAGACATTAATGGGTTTTAATTAAATTTTGGTGAGGTGTGAGTCCGTTTTAACCGCCCCAAAGGGCGGGGAATTTTAAGTTGGACGTGTGGGGTGTCCCAACCGCGTGGTCAACCCGTGATCCCACTCCTTCCACAGTTCCGAGTTTTTCTCCGTATCTTAACCATCTGAGGGCGCTGTATCTCAGCCCTTATACCCTAAAAGATAATCTTCTCCCTACATTTCTTCTTTCTCGATCACCCTGCGCACAGAATACCCTTCCTCCTGGCGAGTCGTACCTCACCCCACGAAGTTTTCCTGGGTCGCATTCCATGGATCTCCTGCTACCCCTATTTCCAGTTTCCACGGGAGGACTTAAACAATGATCCTTGATCAATCAAGTAGGGACTTTTCTCCTTTGTATCTCCTTTCTGTGTATCATGTGGGGTGGGCATGCTTTTTCTCTGCGTAAATTTGGTGAAACCAACTTAATAAAGATAATGAATGGACCTTTAAAGAATGAAAAGGGGGGGGTGATCGTTGTTCTGCTATGATCTTTCTTGTTGATATATGTTGTGAATTGCTCGCTGAAAATCACAGCTATTGGTGTCCTTTCTCTGCGCACTAATGAACCACTATGATCCTAGATGTTGAATAACCGTAACATGGAATTGGTTAAATTACGTATACTCAGTTAAATAAATTGAAAGCACCCGGATCACCCCTGTTATGTGATAAACCCGGTAAAAACATAGTGGAATTGAAATCCTGGAGTGTGTTAAATCTTTTAAATCTGAAAAATACCTGCTTGGGCCTGCTTTTTGTTGGTGGTATTGGTTGTTATTCCTTCGCGGGACGATTGTGGGTGACCTTATGGTTTTCTTGGATGGGGGCTTGGTTTCTGGGGTGATTTGGGTGGGGATGGGATCCCCTACTGTTATACTTTGTCCGGTTGTGAATCTGAGGCTATGTGGTTACTCTGTTTATATCACGAATTGGGGTGGAATCCTCTGTTGTTGAGGAACCTTTGGCTTCTGGAGTTTTGGGACATGGGGTTGTGTCTCGGGGTTTCTTTGGTTCTAGTACTTTGAGGGATCTCACTTGATCCCTCGTTGTTGTGACTTCACAAGAGAACCGGTTGTGAATGTTTAATTTACATGATGTTTTTCCTTTCTGCCGTTTTTGTTGTTCCATCTGTGAATGTGCCTATTAGTTGCCCAGTAGTGAAGGTATTTACTCATACTAAACCGTTATGAATGACAACTTGAACAAGGGAACTGGGAACTGTTTGTTGTGTGCCAGTTTTCTGAGGCATTAGTGCTTGTGTACCTGCTTGTATCTGGTTGAGGAGCCATAGGTTGGGCTGTGTGTTGGTATATATATATGTAACTATATGTTTTGTGTTTAGTCGCACCCCACCGATGTTGGGCACTTAGTGTCGGACACCCCATTCCATAGGGAAGGGTTTTCTCCTAGTTACTCTCCTTCCTGCTCCCTCTTCCCTCGGCTGTGATGGCTGGAGGCGACCTTACACCCAAGATTATTCGGGTTGGTTTTGTTTGGTGGGTTGATAGCCCAAGACTCTTCAGGAAGGCTGTTTTCCCAAGAATCTTCGGGATGAGGCCCAGGTGTTTTCGGGCAGGGGTTCTGGTCATGGTTGGTTTTTTTTTCAGGTGTCTTCTGGATGAGGCCCAGGTGTGTGTGGGAAGGGGTGAATGGTTGTGAGGCCCAGGTGTGTGTGGGCACGGATGGATGGATATGAGGACTAGGTGTGTGTGGGCAGGAAGAGCGTGGTAGCATCAGGATATTTTCTGTTAGTGAGGAGCAGCTAGCTAGTGGGGGAATGGTGGTGTGGGGTACCCAAATATGTTTTGTGCTTTACTATTACCTTACTGCTTGTGTTCTTTGGTGAGTGTGTCCAGTAAGGTGGGATGGATAGACTCCTTGATAGTGTTTGGTTGTCTGCTTCTCAGGGGACTTTAGTACGTCTACCCACTTGTGCACGAGGGCTTTAGGTTTTTCTTACTTGGTATACTTTGTATTCTCACCCTACGTTTACTTTCAGGTTGTTAGGAGGACTTCGGAGGTCGTGCGGGGCCTTACTAGGCTGGACGTTGGAGTTGTTATTGGTGGCTTTTGATTCTATTTATCTTTGTCCCTTCCTGTATGGTTTTTTACTTTGGAGTTCTTGTATTTTTTGTTTAGTTTTATTATTAAAACAAGAATGTAGTTTGTCTCACTTTGAGTTCCTGGTGGTGTTTGGTGTTGACTCCTTCTTTCTCCCAATCCTGGTTAACAAAAAACAAGGGTAATGCCTCCCATATTGTGAAATTTTACACCCTTGGTGCTAGTCGTCACCCCGGGGCCTACTAGAGGCGGGACTCGGGGGGTCATTATCTCGTCTTTGACTTGAAGAAGGAAGGGCAGTGGAGACCTTTGCCACCCCTTCCCTTGTCTTACCGAAGGTGGGTTGTGACAGAATGGTATCAGAGGATCGAGGTTGAGGGATAGGATGGAGTCTGGAGTTAGGAACAGTGAGGATTGCATGGGATGGTAGGGCAACAATGTTAGGCGACCTTGGTTCATGAAATAGACCAGGGAGGACCAGCTAGGACACGGTATTTTAGGGCCCCCAGTGATCCGATGCAAGGAATCTGAGCCTATCAAATGACCAAGAAATACTACATTTATTTCAGGGTAGAGACTCTTGGGAAGGTACATGCATCCTACTGATTGTGTTTTTACATGATTTGGGGCACCTTGGGGAGGAAAATTTAATAATAATAATAATAATAATAATAATAATAATTCCCTTGCTACTCAGGCTTAGTAATTCTTTGTTTACCTTGCAGCTATGGAACCCAGACGTTATCCACGAGCGACTCGGGAAGTTGAGGCCCAATGGATCGAGGCAGTTGACCAGTAAAGGGTTGACCGAGATGAGGAGGACGACTTGTGGAAGAGGACCTTGCGCTCCTTCCAGCGAAAAACCCTCGAGAAGTACGAGGGTAGCGTTTTTGACTCAGTGATTGAGGGATGGCTCGAGGAGCTATGCATCACCTTCTCTTTGATCTGTGCTCCGAGGGAGTACTTGGTTTCATTGGCCAACAGTCAGTTGAGATGAGTAGCGCGTCAGTGGTGGACTCTTTTCCTGGGAGAGAAGACAGAGGAAGAGGTTTCATGGGCTAGTTTTGATAAGGAATTTCGCGAGGAGTTCCTCTCCTCTACCGCGAAGGTTGAGAAGAGACAGGAATTGCTCTCTCTTCAGCAAGGAAGCATGTTGGTTAGGGATCTGGGGATCAAGTTCAAATATCTCTTGTGCTTTGCCCCGGATCTCTTTCCGGATGAGGAGTCTCGGGCGAGACGATTAGAGGAGGCACTCTGTCCTTCTCTTTAGTACATTGTCACTCCCTTCACTCTTCCGACATACCTGGCAGTACAGAAGAAGGCCGAGATCGTAGAGAGGATGCACTTGAGGGGAGGCACACCGCGAGAGGGGAACTAGCTGGGTTCATCAAAGGGGAAGGCAATCAGCAATAGGCCTCCAGCGACAGGGCCTTCCAAGTTTCGACCAGTGGGGAGTAGGCCTCCACAGTTCCAGTTCCGAGCTTCTGGCCCTCACTCCTTTTCCATAGGGCCAGGACCGAAGTGTTTCGCTTGCGGAGTTTTCAGGAACGTCCAGAGCATGTGTCTAACTTGAGCCCCACATGGTGGAGGTGGGCAGTTCCAGCACCCACCTTAGCAGCATCTGTTGCCGACGAGGCCTTTCCAGCAGCAGCAGCAGGCCCCTGGACCTCTGAGGGATGACCTTGTAGGAAGAGATCGACACCAGGGTGCTCCTCAGGACCTCGACCAGGACGTGGTCGGAGAGGTGGTCGAAAACAACGAGGTAGAGGAGCTGGGCGTGGGAATTTTCATGCCGCAGAGTTAGTAGCTCCGATGGGACCAGAGGTCGTTCGAGGTACGATCAGTTTTTTCAGCACTCTTATTTCTATCTTGTTTGATTTGGGATCTTCGCAATCCTTTGTTATGCCCAAGTTAGCCCATCCTCGGGGTCTGGATACCGAGAGAATTTTTGTGCCCCTAGTGTTGAGAACACCAGTTGGGAGTCAGACCAGTGTATCTTACCTTTTTGGGGGATGTAGACTGATGGTGGGACCGCATCAGTCCAGTGGAGACCTTCTTTCTTTGTAGATGCAACAATACAATGTCATCCTAGGCATCAAATGGTTATTCTCCGTGCATTCCATCCTCGACTGCTATCGGAGAAGGATTGAATTCTCTGAAGAGGATGGACGGCATGTGGCTTTTGTTGGGGAGCGGAGTTATCAGGAGGGGAGTCAACACGTGGAGCCACTCCTTTCTATGCTGAACGGGATGTCAGTGGAGTCGGTGGATGCAGGAATGATGGATGTCCCAGAGGTCGTAAGATAGTTCCCTGATGTCTTTCCTGATGAGGTTGTGACCCTACCCCTTCAACGTGACGTTGAGTTTGGGATAGACTTACAGCCTGGAACCCGCCCGATCTCGATGGCTCCTTATCGGATGGCACCTTCTGAGTTGCGGGAGTTGCGAATTCAAATTGACGATCTGATGGAGAAGGGATTTGTTTGACCCAGCATGTCATCGTGGGGTGCTTCAGTTTTGTTTGTAAAGAAGTCGTATGGTATTCTATGACTCTGCATAGACTACCGGAGGTTGAATCTGGTGATGATAAAAAATCGTTACCCCCTCCTGAGGATAGATGAACTTTTTGACCAGCTGAGGGGAGCAGGTTGGTTCTCTAAGATCGATCTGTGGTCTGCATACCACCAGTTGGGAGTGAAGGAAGGTGATATCTCGAAGATGGATTTTTGGTGCTGATATGGCCACTTTGAGTTCGTGTTCATGCCCTTTGGCATTACAAATGCACCAGCTACGTTCATGAACCTCATGAACTCTGTCTTCCGAGAGTTTCTGGACCAGTTCGTTGTGGTGTTCCTCGACGACATCCTTATCTACTCAAGGTCAGAGGAGGAGCATGTTTAACATCTTAGTGAAGTTTTTGGAGTCCTTAGACACCACCATATTTATGGGAAACTGTCTAAGTACACGTTCTTAATGCGGGAGGTACATTTCCTTGGACACATAGTGTCTCAGAAGGGAATAGCGGTGGACCCATTGAAGGTCGAGGCAGATGTTTCTTGGGAAGCACCCAAGAATGTGGCAGAAGTTAATAGTTTCCTGGGTTTGGCAGGATATTACCGGAGGTTTGTTCCCGACTTATCTCGAGTTGCAGCGCCGTTGACAGCTTTAACTAGGAAGGACCCGGCCTTCATGTGGAGCGACCAGTGCCAGACATCTTTTGGCTACCTAAAGGAGAAGCTGGTTAGTGCTCCAGTGCTCAGACTACCAGAGGAAGGGGTGTTGTTTGAGGTGTTTTGTGATGCTTATGTCCATGGGTTGGGATGTGTTTTGATGCATCAGCGAGGAGTGATCTCTTATGGGTCTAGACAGTTACATCCTCATGAATGTAACTATTCCACCCATGATCTGGAGCTTGCGGTCGTAGTGTTCGCATTGAAGTTGTGGCGGCATTATCTCATCATATAGCTCTTTGTGGTCTTCTCATATCACAAGAGCTTGCGTTATGTCTTTTCCCAGTGAGATATGAACTTGCGGCAGCGGAGATGGGTTGAGTTCCTCCAAGATTACGACTTCGAGATCTCTTATACTGAGGGAAAGGGAAATGTTGTGGTCGATGTCCTGAGTAGGAAGTCATAGAAGGAAGTAGTTCAGGAGTCTTCAGATGCTAGGAGAGCGATGGAAGAGTTAGCAGCCTTGCATTTGGATGCAAGGGTGGAAGGTGGAAGAGGTTGTCTGTTTCAGATGACTGTAGTTCCCTCCTTAGTGGTGCAGGTGGAGGAGTCTCAGTGGGGGGACTCAGAGTTAGAAGTGATGCGAGATCATGTTTATTAGGGAAATGCTCCTGAGGGATGGTCGGAGGATGGTTAGCATCATATGTTTTTCCGTGGAAGGTTGTTTGTTCCAGAGATGATGCTTACATGAGTTCTCCGTGAGTTCCATGGCTCGGCTCTAGCGGTACATCTTGGGGTCTCAAAGATGTACCAAGGCATGAGGGGACAATTTTGGTGGCCCGGGGTAAAGTGAGCGGTGGAAAAGTTTGTGGCTAAGTGTTTGGTGTGTCAGCAAGTGAAGGCTGAACACCGTCTTCCTGGAGGGTTGTTACAACCGTTGGATGTTCCTGAGTGGAAGTGGGATGACATCTCGATGGACTTCGTCACAGGGCTACCTAGGGATCAGGGAAGCTATGATTCCATCTGGGTAGTGGTGGATTGGTTGACAAAATCAGCTCACTTCCTGGTGATTAAGGAATCGATCCCGGTGATTACCTTATCCCAGAGGTACGTCGATGAGGTGGTGCGGTTGCATGGTATTTCGAGGACTATTTTCTCTGATCGACACACTAGGTTTACCTCACAATTCTAGAGGGGATTACAGCATGCCTTTGGCAACCAGCTACACCTTAGCACTGCTTTCCACCCTCAGATGGATGGGCAGACAGAACGAACGATCCAGACATTGGAAGACATGTTGTGGGCATGTGTTCTGGATTTTGGGGGATCTTGGGTATGAAACTTGCCTCTAGTGAAGTTTTATTATAACAATATCTTCCACTCCACTATCGGCATGACACCGTTTGAGGCCTTGTATGGAAGACCGTGTTGTTCACCTGTTTGCTGGACCGAGGTTGGGGAAGCAGCTGTTCTTGGGCCAGAAGTGGTGCAGGGTACCACTGAGAAGGTTCAGCTCATGCGCAAAAGGATGAAGGTAGCCCAGGACCGGCAGAAGTCGTATGCCAATCATAGGAGGAGGCCCTAGGAGTTCGAGGTTGGGAATCATGTGTTCTTGAACGTTTCACCTCAACGTGGGAATCGAAGGTTTGGGAAGGGGAGTAAGCTCTCCCCTAGGTTCATCGGACCATTCAAAGTGTTGGGACGAGTTGGTGAGGTGGCGTATCAGCTGGTGCTGCCACCTCAGTTGGAGAAAGTTCACAACGTCTTTCACGTCTCCCAACTTCGTCGATATCTACACAACGACTCCCACGCCATCGATTGGGGAGAATTAGATGTGGAAGAGGATGCGACCTTCATAGAACGACCGATCAAGATCAAGGATCATAAGGAGAAAGTGCTTTGTGGATGAACCATCCCCTTGGTTCGTGTGTTGTGGAGGTGTGGTGGCCTAGAAGAGAGCACTTGGGAGCGGGAGGCCCAGTTACGCGTCCAATACCCAGAGCGGTTTCGACTTCCTTGTTGTTTTTTTCTGAGTTTTGTTAAGATGTTTCACCGTGTGCTTCAATATAGGAAATGCTTGTTTTCATTAACCATGAGATGATATGTTCCATGTTCCCTCAGTGTGTGTCCGGATGTGTAATGAGGGGAAAACCTGACTACTAATCAGGACGCATTAATGCAGATGCGATTAAACCCGTGCGGGCGAGTCAGTGCCGCCCAAAGCGGATAATATCCTGACATGTAGGAAGGGACTCCCTAACTCAGGTGTTGGGAAGTCTGAATCCTTGTGCTTGTTGTGAATGTTGTAGTTGATAACTTGGGCGAGTATTCCTGGATGTAGGAGGGGTTCTGTCCCAGCTTTGGGACAACTCAGGGGTTTGCCCCTGAGAAGTATCTTAAGAGGGTGGTTGTTCGGAACCCACTCTTCTCCTTTCTGGTTTGTTCTTATAATCTCGGGGACGAGAATAGTTTGAGAAGTATCTGATGTAATGGTTCGGGGTTTTTGGGTCCATTACTTGGTGAAAATCTGATGTTGGGTGTTCTGGGTAGTATGGGAAAGTTATCGAGGCTTCTCGGTGAAGCTTAAGACCCCTAACGGTAGCCTTAGCCTACCGGTAGCAGGCCTACCAGTGGCTCGGCCTACCGGTAGCTTGGCCTACCGGTCGCTCGGCCTACCGGTAGCTTGGTCTACTAGTCGCTCGGCCTACCGGTAGTTTTCCCTACATGTAGCTCGGCCTACCGGTAGCAGGCCTAGCGGTAGCTCGGTATACCGGTAGCAGGCCTACCGGTAGCTCGGCCTACCGGTAGCTGCGGCCTACCGGTAGCTCGGTCTACCGGTAGCCGCCGCCTATAGGTAGCTCGGCCTACTGGTAGTCGCAGCCTACCGGTAGCTCGGTCTACCGGTAGCCACCGCCTACCGGTAGCCGCAGCCTACCGGTAGCTCGGGCTACCATTAGCCGCAGCCTACCGGAAGCTCGGTCTGCCGGTAGCTCGGTCTTCCGGTAGCCACTGCCTACCGGTAGCCGCGGCCTACCGGTAGCTCGGTCTACCGGTTTCCGCCGTCTACCGGTAGAGGCGGCCTACCGGTAGCTCAGTCTACCACTCGCCGCAGCCTACCGGTAGCTCGGCCTACCGGTAGCCTCGACCAATCAGTAGTCCTAGCCTACTGGTGACCACGGGTTTTCCCAGTGGCACCTCTTTTTGCACAAATTGGATTTTAAGCCGCGTTTTGACCCCCTTTAAATCCATTAATGGGTTTTAATTAAATGTTGGTGAGGTGTGAGTCCGTTTTAACCGCCCCAAAGGTCGGGGAATTTTTAAGTTGGACGTGTGGGGTGACCCAACCGCGTGGTCAACCCACGATCCCGCTCTTTCCGTGGTTTCGAGTTTTTCTCTGTATCTTAACCGTCTGAGGGTGCTGTATCTCAGCCCTTATAGCCTAATGGCTAATCTTCTCCCTACGTTTTTTCTTTCTCGATCACCCTGCGCTCAGAATACCCTTCCTCCTGGCGAGTCGTACCTCACCCCACGAAGTTTTCCTGGGACGTGTTCCATGGAGCTCCCGCTACCCCTATTTCCAGTTTCCATGGGAGGACTTAAAAGACGATCCTTGATCAATCAAGTAGGGAATTTTCTCCTTCGTCTCTCCTTTCTGTGTATCATGTGTGGTGGTCATGCTTTGTCTATGTGTAAATTTTATGAAACCAACTTAATAAAGATAATGAATGGACCTTTAAAGAATTAAAAGGGGGGGTGTGATCGTTGTTCTGCTGTGATCTTTCATGTTGATATATGTTGTGAATTGCTCACTGAAAATCACGGGCGTTGGTGGCCTTTCTCTGCGCACTAATGAACCATTGTGCTCCTGGATGTTGAATAATCATAACATGGAATTGGTTAAATTACGTATACTCGGTTAAATAAATTTAAAGCACCATGATCACCCCTGTTATGTGATAACCCCAGTTAAAACACACTGGAATTGAAATCATGGAGTGTGTTAAATCTTTTCAATCTGAAAAATACCTTCTTAGGCCTGCTTTGTGTTGGTGGTATTGGTTGTTCTTCCTTCGCGGGCCGATTGTGGGTGACCTTATGGTTTTCTTGGATGGGGGCTTGGTTTCTGGGGTGATTTTGGTGGGGATGGGATCCCCTGCTGTTATACTTTGGCCAGTTGTGAATCTGAGGTTGTGTGGTTACTCTGTTTATATCATGAATTGGGGTGGAATCCTCTGTTGTTGAGGAACCTTTGGGTTCTGGAGTTTGGGGACATGGGGTTGTGTCTCGGGGTTGCTTTGGTTCTAGTACTTTGAGGGATCTCACTTGATCCATAGTTATTGCGACTTCACAAGAGAACTGGGTGTGAATGTTTAATTTACCTGATGTTTTTCCTTTCTGCTGTTTTTGTTGTTCCATCTGTGAATGTGCTTGTTAGTTGCCCAGTAGTGAAGGGATTAACTCATACTGAACCATTATGAATGAAAACATGAACAAGGGAACTGGGAAATGTTTGTTGTGTGCCTGTTTTCTGAGACAGTAGTGCTTGTATACCTGCTTGTATCTGGTTGAGGATCCATATGTTGGGTTGTGTGTTGGTATATATATATGTAACTGTATGTTTTGTATTTAGTCGTACCCCACCCATGTTGGGCACTTAGTTTCGGACACCCCATTCCATGGGGAAGGGTTTTCCCCTAGTTACACTCCTTCATGCTCCCTCTTCCCTCGGCTGTGATGGATAGAGGTGACCTTACACCCAAGATTCTTTTGGTAGGTTTCGTTTGGTGGGTTGATAGCCGAAGACTCTTTGGGCAGGTTGTTTTCCCAAGAATCTTCGGGATGAGGCCCAGGTGTTTTCGGGTAGGGGTTCTGGTCATGGTTGGTTTTTTTTCAGGTGTATTCGGGATGAGGCATAGGTGTGTGCGGGCAGGGATGGATGGTTTTGAGGCCTAGGTGTGTGCGGGAAGGGATGGATGGATCTGAGGCCCAGGTGTGTGCGGGCAGGAAGAGCGTGGTAGCGTCAGGACGTTTTCTGTTAGGGAGGAGCAGCTAGCTAGTGGGGGAATGGTGGTGCGGGGTACCCAAATATGCTTTGTGATTTACTATTACCTTACTGCTTTTGTTCTTTGGTGAGTGTGGCCGGTGAGGTGGGATGGATAGACTCCTTGATAGTGTTTGGTTGTCTGCTTCTCACGGGACTTTAGTACGTCTCCCCACTTGTGCACGAGAGCTTTAGGTTTTTCCTACTGGGTATACTTTGTATTCTCACCCTACATTTACTTTCAGGTTGTCAGGAGGACTTCGGAGGTCGTGCGGGACCTTACTAGGCTGGACGTTGGATTTGCTGTTGGTGGCTGTTGATTCTGTTTAGCTTTGTCCCTTCCTGTATGGTTTTGTACTTTGGAGTTCTTGTATTTTTTGTTTAGTTTTATTATTAAAACATGCATGTATTTTGTTTCACTTTGAGTTCCTGGTGGTGTTTGGTGTTGACTCCTTTCTCCCAATCTTGGTTAACAAAAAAAGGGTAATGCCTCCCATATTGTGAAATGTTACACCCTTGGTGCTAGTCGCCACCCCGGGGCCTACTGGAGGCGGGACTCGAGGGTCATTATCTCGTCTTCGGCTTGAAGAAGGAAGGGCGGCGGAGACCTTTTCCACCCCTTCCCTCATCTTTCCGAAGGCGGCTAGTGACATATATATATATATATATATATATACTTTTCACATTGGTTATGTGAATAACCAACGTGAAAAGTCAGTTTTAGAAATTAACCAATGTTTTAAATAAATTTTAACGTTGGTTTTCGATCAATGATGTTAAAAATATATTTACAACATCTCTTTCAAAGATGCTTCCTCTAAACTGATGATAGAAATTAAAATTAACCGATGTTGAAATGCTTTTTTCTTTTAGTGATGAAGTGGTTGCGAGTGATAAAGTGGTTTGATTTTAATGGAAGGATGTGGTGGTGTGGTTTTTTTGATGTTTTGTTCTCTTATTCCTGATCATTTAGTGAGGAGTTATCCTACCTTAGCTCGTTATTCGATGGCAAGGTGAAGTGACTTTTGAATATATAGGCAAGATTAGTGTTTATTTTTTGGGCCCTTTTCACTTTTATTGTTACTGATAGCAGGTTTGATGTTGTCTTTCATTCATTGTTATTTGACCTTGGTTTATGATATTTTTAATCCTTTGGTTTCAGATTTTATCAAGGTTTATTATTGACTGGTTTAGTGTTATTTGTTTTAGAGGTTTATGTTTTTGGTTTTCAATCTTTTATTTATGGTTGATATGGTTGATGCATTGGCATGGATTGCATTGATAGTGTAGTTGTTAAGGGTTGATATTTAATTTTTGTAGAAGAGGAATGTGGTTCAAGACTTTAGAGAATGAAGTAGGTTTTGGAATGTGGAAGATTCAAGGCTATGATATTGATGTTATACTTATCCACTAATTCTTATATGTCCTTGCTTGATTTCACACATGTCTACACTTGCATATTCTTTTCACATGGATGCCGATTTGTTCAAAAGGGAGAAAGAAAAATTGGTGATCACTAAGGATGAATATTTTTATGTAATGTAAAAAAATTATTGACATTTTATATAACAAGCATTGACAAATTAATACATGTAAATGCATTTGGTGAAGTTGTTAGTGGTTAGAGAGTTGATTAAAAATGAGTGACGTAAAGTTGTGTAACCTTATAGAAAGTTGTGTGACGCATAAAAAAATATTAAAGCAAGTAGAAAACAAAATGGAAAATAGATAAAAATATATATTTTTTAAATAATTAAAAATAATATAAATTTTTAAAAATTTATTTTTAATAATAAATAAAATACTATTAATTAATTTTTTAAACAAAATATTTAAATAAAAAATTTTGCTAATCATTTAGTGTTGATTTAAACCGACTAGAAAAAAAGAACACCATTAAATTATTCATGAAGGTTTTAAAAATCATTGCAGAATTTAGCAATGATTTTTAGGAAACATGAGAAGGAAGAAACCAATTGCCGACAATAAGGGTTTCACAGGGAGAAATCTAGACAGTGTAAAGACTATTCTTCTGCTCAAGGGTCAGAGGTGATGAGATCAATGAGCAAAATATATATCGACTCATGTTTCCCCAGTAATATTAGCGGCTTATGAATCATTTGGTCATTTATTTGACTAGGGTTGCTTAATATATATCAAGATTGTTCTTGACTAGAAAGATCAAGAAAAAGGAGAAGACATTGATGTTATATTTTTTATACATTTTATTCAAAATATATATTAAAATAAATAGAGTTTTTTCAAAATTGAACCGATGTGTCCCTCACCAAGAGTTGTGTTGTTTCGGTTGAACCAATGTGTTCTTTGACCGAAATGGTGTGATTGAACCGGTGTATCCTCCACCAAGAGTTGTCTTGTTTCGGTCGGACCAATATGTTCTTTGACTGAATCGGTGCAATTCACATCACTTCCGATTTATAAATAAGCGATGATGAGATCGCTTATGTATTAATTAATTTAAATCCTAGAAATTCTCTAGAGTTCCCCCAGTATCGGTGCAGCGGGGTAATTGGAAATTGGTGATCGATTTTCTCCAAACCTTGGTGAAATCCTCGAGGGATAATTCCACCGAGAACCCTACACTATCAACGTGGGGGTGGATTAAGCCCTTATGGATAGTGAATTCGATTCACGTATCAAGGTTTTATTCGTCTTCTTTTTTTGCCAACCTATTTTTCTAACAGTTGAACCATTTAATGGGGTTCTTTCATATGATTAATAATTAAGCTGGATGAGCACACATGATATTGCTACTTTTGAGATGATCCCAAATGGTTTGTTGAGTGTGGAAAAATACAATCGTGTTATGAATTTCATTTGGTCGACTGCCAAGGAGAGTTTTTAGAAAAAGTAGCTTATATGGAAATAAGTTGTTACCTTTAACATCCGTGATTGTTGTATTTGATTGATTGTTGTCTCCTCAAATGTCTCTTTAGCTTATGTACCAAGGTTTCCTTTTGATTGTATAAATATATATTATACATAAATTATCTTAATATGCAGCTCTAATATGTAAAAATCTGAAAGCTGGTTCCCTTCTATTTTATTTCTCAGAATAGTTTAGGCCATATATTATTTCCAGAATTTGTTTTATTATTTTTGTTTATATGCAGATTAATTGGGGTGGAGGAGGGGATTTTTCCTTTTTTTTTTTTTTTTGCAAAATAAAAAAATTAATTCTCTAAAACATAACATCGACGATGCAAATTTACCAAATTACACACCTACATGATAACACGGGGGAAATAATTGTTTACTTCCATATGTTTTTCATAAACTCAACCGAACAACATGCATGGCCGACCGTCCCTTCCCTCCCAAGGCATCGCTAGAGCACAAGCCAATCCACAAACTATTAGTAGAACAGATATATATATATATATATATATATATGTGAAAAATGTCATCATTCTCACCTCAACTGTAACAATTCTGGTAGATAATCGTCTGGTTCATCACAGTAACGTGCAACTCACACGATACTTTCGCCTGTTTAACGTTGCGCGTCAAAAGAGACGTCAAAAAAATATTAACGTAAGGGACATTTCCCTCGCCGCGGGGTTTACGTACCTTGAGAGGGATATGGAAGAATAGGAGGGAAGCGAGGCGGCCTCGGACCTCCGTCACGGCGCCCAGCGGTATGGCGCCCTTCTTCAGATCATCCAACAGGAACACCACGTCGGACAGCACCACCTCCACGCCGTCGAACACCAGCGTCGCGTCCAGGGAGGCCGCCGCCAGCGCCCCCACGCGACGCCCCTCCGCCTTCACCCGCCCCAGCCGCCTCCCCCGGTATCCCACCTCCACCGTCACGCGGTCGCAGTCCACGGCGTACAGGTTCCGGTTCCGGATCCGGACGCCCACCGCCAGCGAGACGTCGACGGCCACGTGGGGGCGGGTGTGGATCCGGAAGCCGTCCAGGCTGAGCCGCACGATGCTGGCGTCGGGGTCGGAGGGCCACAGGGCGTACGCCAGGGCTACCAGGAGGAGGAAGGCGGCGACGGAGGCCAGGCGGCTGCAACTGCAGACGCGGCGGCGGGGGAGGAGCAGGTAGCTTGGGGGTGCGGGAGGGACGGGGTGGTAGTAGGGGTAGCCGGTCTCCGGCTCGGCGGACTTTGATTTCGGGGTGGCCATGGCGAGCGCGGGCTGTGGCGTGTGGGGTGGGCGGCGAGTGGTGTTATAATGGAGTTGGGTTTTTTGGGCGGAGCTGGGAGGGGCTCTTTCTGAGGGCCTTCCTCTGTTGTTCTTTGCAACGTGGGTTATTGTCCTTCATTTTGTACTGCAGTACTAAAGATGAGGATGTGATTATTAAATTTATTTTTCAATTGAATAATTAAATTGAAAATTATAACTGATATGGAGAAAGATAAATAAAATTGACTAAAAAGAAAAAATTTATTTGAGCTTCTCTCCATTCTTATGTCTCCATCAAAACTAAGGAGAGCTACACTACCCTTTTTATAAGCATTCATTACACCAAATATACAAGGGCTATAAAATCGCAGAAATTGGTGATCATAAGTACTGAAAAACATTGATAATCTTGATAAATGGTATATTTATGAGCGCTAAAAAAACCGATAATTAAAAATGTCATTTAACGCCTCTAATAAATACCGTCATTTGTCAACACTTTTTTTCAGTGCTAATAATAACCGTTTTTTGAGCACTGAAAAAAGGTACCCTCCATAATAAAATTATATATTATAAAAAATAATATTTTAATATATAAATATATTTATATTGATATAAATATAATACATTTGATTAAGTATGATTTATATAATACTGGATTTTGTGGAAAATGGTTTATAAAATGATTAAAAATTAATATTATTTAAAAATTGACTAATTAGTGTTGAGTAATAGACATTTTAATAACATCTTGGTCATAAGAAATATTAATAAATAAAATAATCTTTAAGATGCCTTTAAAACATGACTCAAACTTACAACGACCATTACTTTTGATCTAAGTGTCCGTTTAGCCTTCACGAGATGTCAAAACGAATGTTGCAAAAAGATATATGCCATCTGGATCCAAAAGCACCTTGGTGCCTATTTTTTCTTCATAAAAATGTCTTGAAAGCCTCTAAAAATGAGTTTTTAGCCGAGATGCACTATTTTTTTATGATTCGATGGGATTTTAGCTTTATTTAAGAGGGTATTATTTTCTTTTTTCAATGAAGACTGAATTTATTCTCAGAACTTATTTTCATATGGATATCATGGTATTCAAATTTTATTGTTTTTCTTATTGTAGTGTTATTTATAATTAGTGACACACACACACACATACATATTAGCATATATTTACATATAAACAATTAATTTTATAAATAAATATTTAAACATATTTACATGTAAAATACATTTTTAAATATATAAACCATATGTAAATTGAAAATAATTATCCATTTTATATAAAATAAAAGTGTATGGATATGTATATACCTACACACACCCACACACACATAGACATATATATATTTGTGTGTGTGTGTGTGTGTGAGTTCATCTATACTCGTACGAACAAACACACATATATTTTTGTGTGTATTCTAATATATGTAAAAAATATTAATAATATATATATAGACACACACATATGTATAAATATGTAAAAACCCAATGTTTTTCAATGGAAATTACCTTCTCATAAGTATGTCATAAAATCACATGAAAACACAACATAATGAACTACTAAGTGCTAAGTGACCTTTAAACATAAGTTTGTCACTTCTGTGTTTGGAATTTCAAAAATCCGACATACACGGTTGTAATCAGTAAGTTATTTGGAGTCTGATAAGGAAAACATATTTTTTGGTGAATAATAACCTACCCTAATGAATAGTAACATACCTATATGAATAGTGATATACCCTAATGAATAGTAACCTCACCTATGATAGTATAAAAATAATATTCAAGTTGAAAGTACGATATACCTATATTTTAGAATAAGTTAATGAATGTTTTAAAACTGGTTTTGATAATAAATTATTATTTTAATTAAATATTAAAATAATCATATTTAGAAAATTATTTTTGAAAAATGGACTTCATTTTTGGATTCTACACGTCGAAAAACGGTTATGGTGAATTTTTGGGATTTTTTTGAAATTCATGAATTTTTGATGAATAGTAAAATACAATAATTTACAATAAATGCTAAATAAGGGATTTATTGAGTCATTGACGATGTTCTTCTGATGTAAGCCCACTTATTTCGGTATCACATGATAAAATTACTATTCTTGGTTATGGAATACTTACTATTCCATGTCTTTTGAAGAAATAATAAATTAATGATTATAATATTATGAAATCCCTCCTCTCCTCCACTCCCTCTTCTCTTCACTCCTCTCAAGCCTTGTGCCTTTCCATTATTCTACCCAAATCTCTCCCCAATATCCTCCCCCCACGTCCAAAAGCTCCTAGCCTCTTCAAAATACCCAAACCTCTCCCCTTAAGAGGTTCTCAAAGGAGGAAGTCTCCAGAGCTAAATTCCTCTTTCCAATTCCTTCATTTCTTTTAAGTTCTCTTTCTTTTTGTTTGTTTCCTCACCTCCCTTCACCATAATAGTATGATAAATCCAGTAACATACATGTACTGGAATGTTTTCATGCTAATGATATATTTCATTATCTTCTCTCCTTTCCCCACCCTTTTATTTGAAAGAAATGAAAGCACCATTTGAGATGTGCTAATTTAGCACATTCAAGGACAACGATTTATCAATTTCTATTATAATATTTAATTCTAGTAATGAAACCATTTGAGTTATGGTTGAACCAGATTATTATATATGTAATATATCCTATTTTTGGTTCTATATTCTTTTTGTACAAATGGTATTAAGTTATAAAAACAAAACATGTTCTTTGTAATCAAACCCATCGATTAACAAAAAGGGTTGTCACTATGGTTTTAAATAATAATTCAACTTCACTATAAGTAACCTAATTAAAATTAAAACCATGTAATCTCTTGGATGTTCACTAATAGAATATAACTTCAATTCTGTACAACCAATTTCATCTTTCATGTTTACTTGAATATAAGTGAACCGATCTTTTAAAAACCAATGAAACAAACGAGCCCGAACAATGAAATTGAACCTCGTAACTAATCAAAGAGGATTTGAATGAACTAAAAAGGGTTATAATAAATAAATTAAATATATAAGATGTTCTGTACTTATTAATTAATAATCCTAATTTGTTTATTTAGGTCTTTAATAACAAGTGGAAAACACCAACGGATTTAAGGTAAAGGATTCTCCCCTTTTCACTCTTAATCAAGATTTTCCTCTATGCTATGATTTTTTATGGGAAATCCTAAATAGCGTGGTATGTTTTTTCACCTCCACCATACTTCCCTCATGATTTATAAGTGAATAGAAACCCCTTATCTCTCTCATCAATCCCTCTTGGGTACACCCTACACCATGCCGATAAAACTATAATGAATTCTACCTGAACCTTCTTTGTTCTTTTGGGTTGCCTTATCTTGCTTTCAAAATGGCGTTATCTTATCTATTTATGTGAATCTTATGAATTATGGTTAGGTCTAAAATATTCTTATATCAATACCCCTTTCATCACTTTCTTTCGGGGATATACATGTTTTTAAAATATTCTCTCCTTAGAACTTTCTAATAAGCGGACCTATTTTAGGGGAACTTCCCGAATGGTTACCCAATTTCAAGAGCACTATATCCTCTATTGTAAGACATCATTGTATTTATAAAATCAGTATTTTATTATGAAAGCCTTCTTGGTTAAATTATGGTTTTATATAAATTATTTTCCTCTTTTCTATTTGAAAATCTCTATAGTATTTTCCTTAAAACCGCACAAAAATGTTTTAATGCCAATGTTTCTAAAATAAATTTCTCATATGCTGTCACTTCTGTTTGACACCACTTACCATGTTATATGACTATTTTACCCTATGAAAATTCATTTATTTTCTAATTATTTCCTTACATGGACACTTTCATGATACGCCCATTGGTTATGATTTATGTCATGATTGTGGTACCAAATTCTTTCCATGGGCACCCTTATGTTTATGTATGGTTGATTATGTATGACTGGATATGTGGTAAGAATATTTATGTGGCAAGAATATTCATGAAAAATTTGAGATGGGTTCACCCAAATAGCGCTCCAATGCATTGGGTAAGGTTAAGTCTCATGAGATGCGATGTGAAACGGGATTGGCGGTTAGCCTTGACCCATACTGAAATGGGAAATGAGATTGGCGGCTAAGCTTGAACCATACTAAATAAATGTTTTATGATTCTATCACATTTATATGATTCCATGTTTATATGATCCCATGATTATATGATATCATTTCAAATGTTTCATTTTTTGGATATCAATATGTCAGGTCTCCTAACTCATGTGCTTAAGATGTTTCCTTATGTTTGTTCCTTTACTGGGATTTTCAGCTCATCCCTTTGTTCATGTGTTTCCCAGGGTACCCTATGAAGATGTAAGGGCTCAAAGGAAGTTAGGAGCTCATTATGGAGATTACATAAAGAAGTGTTTTTTAGCCCCATGTTTAATGTTATATGTACCTAGTCTTCTAAGACACTAGACTTAACGATCCTTGTCTTGTACTCTGATGATTAATTATGCTTAAAATCATGAAATGTTATATGTAAAAGGCTCGGGTCACTATAAAATATATATAAATGTTGTACCCCACACTCTTTGATTTTCATGATCACAATCACTTTCATATTTATCTAATATTGTGTTTTAAGTGTTGTGGATGATAGGCAAGAGATTTCCAAAGGAATGGCCCAAGAAAGCATCTCAAGTGGACTGAAATTCAGTCCACCGGCCAACCGGTGTGATGGCACCGGCCAGCCGGTGGCACCCAGACTGAACAGTGAGACCTACTGTCTCACCACCGGCCAGCCGGTGGCCTTCTCACCGGCCAGCCGGTGGCTCCTGGGCAGAACAAGTTTCCTTTTTGCAAGGCACCGGCCAGCCGGTGGAGCTGTACCGGCCAGCCGGTAGGCCTGGTCAAACTAGCCGTTGGCTTTGACCAGTCAACTCCAAAAGCCTCCCAACGGCTCCGAGGCCTTTTCCAACGGCTCCAAAGCCCTCCAACGGATACTTGAAGGTTCCTAGCCTATAAATAAAGGCCTAGGAAGCCCCGGAACTTCACCCAAGCCACCGGACACATTGTTGATCATTTTGGCGAACCTCCGGCGGATTTCCTCAAGGAACCCAACGTGCTCCAATCCAATTCCACATCCAAGAGCACCATCAAAGAAGCTTGGAAGCGGCCTTCAACATCTCCAATCAATCAAAGGCGCCCAAGACTTCCTCAAATACGGTTTTTATTGTTTTATCTTTTTGAGCTTAAAATTGGGTTTGTGCTTACAAACCCCAAACTTTTCTCATCCCCTCTTTCTTTTGGGTCTCACATCACCATTAAGGTGTGAAGAGGTTTCTTCAAGCCTTTCCTTTTAAAAGGCTTGAGTTTTCGGTGAGCTAGCCTTCACCCGTTAAAAAGGCTAGTGGGTTCTTGCTATTCCATTGAAAGCAAGTGGGTTCTTGCTAAACCACAAAAAGCAAGATGTAATAGGTCCTAGTGCTACCTCAAAGCCTAGTGGGTTTCTTGCTAAAACTATTGAAAAGCAAGCGGTAGGAATCTCTCAACGGTTGAGTTGGGAGCGGAGACGTAGGCCGGGTTTTGGCCGAACTCCGTTATCAATTTTGTGTGTCTTGCCTCTTTTTCCGCTGCATCTTTCACTTTGATTTTTTATTTGTTAATCAATTTTTTAAAAGGCAATTCACCCCCCTCTTGCCATCTTTTCCTCGCTTTTCTTCCGCCCAACAATTGGTATCAGAGGGCGTTTTTGAATAATTCCCTAAAACGGTTTCAAATTAAAGATCCTATTTTTTTTTATGGCATCTACCTCTTTCGCCCCCGAGGGCTACTCATTGGGTCGGGCTCCATTTTTTGATGGGACCGACTATAATTATTGGAAAACCCGCATGACCACTTTTTTAAGAAGCATAGGATATCCCATTTTTAAAATAGTCATGCAAGGTTACACTCTCTCTTCCCCCGACGAATCCAAATGGACCCCCGCCGATATTAAAAATTTTGAGCTTGATGGCAAAGCCATGAATGCTCTTCATTGCGGCCTTGACCGAAATGAATTCAATCGAGTTTCCACATGCACCTCCGCACATGAAATCTGGAAACTTTTGGAGGTTACCCATGAGGGGACCAACAAAGTAAAGGACACTCGATTGGACATGTACCGTCAGGATTTTGAGTCATTTTCAATGCATCCAAATGAGTCTATTTCCGATATGTTTACTCGCTTTACTGACGTGTGCAATGGAAGGAAATCTCTTGGTGATGATGTTTCAGCCGAGACGATGGTCAAGAAGATCTTATGGGTCCTTCCGAGCTCATGGGCACCAAAGGTGACGGCGATCCAAGAGGCTAAGGACGTCAAAAATATGCCGGTAGAGGAGCTCATCGGATCTCTCATGACTTATGAGATCACGATGAGGAGGCAAGCTCAAATGGAGGGCACACCAATCAAGACACCAAAGAACATCGCCCTCAAGGTACAAAAAGAAGTAAGCTCCTCCTCATCCTCTTCCTCTTCATCATCTTCCTCTTCAAGCGGCGACTCGGAAATGGAGAATCTCGCCCGCCAAATGCACAAATTTTTAAAGATGCACAAGAAGAAGAAGAAATCCCGCAAGCATCGAAAGCAAGAACCCACCGCAAGATCTGAGCCCAAGGTGAAATGCTACGGGTGCGGCGAGAAGGGCCATTAAAATCCCGATTGCCCACTCAACAAGAAACGGGCCACGAAAAAGGAGAAAGGAAAGAAAAAGGTCCTCAAGGCGACATGGAGTGACACCTCCTCATCCTCCTCCTCCTCCTCCTCAAGCGACCAAGGTACAAAATGCCTAATGGCATTCCATGAGGTAACTTCTTCCGATTCCTCATCCTCTTGTTCTTCAAATTCAAATTCTTTAAATCATTTATCCTATGAGGATATCTCACACGCTAGAGACCAACTTGAAAAAGGTTTTCATACTTTATCGTCAAAATTTGTTGCTTTAAAAAAGTCTTTCAAAAAACTTTCCTCCGAAAAAGACCAACTTCTCAAAGAGAAGGAGGAACTCACCCTTAAAATCCAAAATTTCCCAAATGTTGATTCTTTGGAATCAACCATCAAGGACCTTAGAGAATCATTAGCCAAGTTCACCCAAGGTGAACAAAATTTGACCAAATTATTAGGTTCTCAATGAGTATCTAGAACCACCAATGGACTTGGCTACACCAACCAAGCTTCCTCCTCCCATGCACCCACCGTTTTTGTAAGGGGGAGCTCTAGTTATAAATTTTGTAACTATTGCAAAAAACTCGGGCACCTCATTTATGAGTGTAATTGCAAAAATGCCCGGTACGGTCAACCCAAATCTTTTTACTTTTCGGACGAATTTTTTAGGAGAAGACCTGCCATGAAACAAGTATGGATTGAAAAATCCCTTCTTGCGAGTCTCTCCGAGCCAAAATTTTTTTCCTATCCCCGGTGATTTATTGTTTTTATTTAGGGGGAGTTAGGTTCGTTTAAGCCCTTTTGATTTCAATTTCAAAATTTTCGATTCAAACTTTCAATTTCAACTCTTGGTTTCAAATTTCAAAATTCAATTGGTTTTTGATTCAAAACTTTCAATTCAAACTGTTATTCAAATTTTTATTTCAATTTCAAAAATTTCAATTGATTTTCAAATTCCAAAATCTAGTTTTTCAAACATTTCCCTCAATCAAGTTTTATGCCCCACGCTATTTTGATAATCACAAAGGGGGAAAAATTTCTTGATTGATTGGGGGAGAATCTTTTCTCTCATGCTTAGTACTTATTTTCATTTTTAGCATGCCTTCATTTAAGCTTTTACATTGATTAGATAAGTGATTGTGATCATCAAAATAGGGGGAGATTGTTGTACCCCACAATCTTTGATTTTCATGATCACAATCACTTTCATATTTATCTAATATTGTGTTTTAAGTGTTGTGGATGATAGGCAAGAGATTGCCAAAGGAATGGCCCAAGAAAGCATCTCAAGTGGACTGAAATTCAGTCCACCGGCCAACCGGTGTGATGGCACCGGCCAGCCGGTGGACCTGGCAGAGGCATTGCCCACTGCCAGGTTCCACCGGTCAGCCGGTGGCTCTGCCACCGGCCAGCCGGTGGCACCCAGACTGAACAGTGAGACCTACTGTCTCACCACCGGCCAGCCGGTGGCCTTCTCACCGGCCAGCCGGTGGCTCCTGGGTAGAACAAGTTTCCTTTTTGCAAGGCACCGGCCAGCCGGTGGAGCTGTACCGGCCAGCCGGTAGGCCTGGTCAAACTAGCCGTTGGCTTTGACCAGTCAACTCCAAAAGCCTCCCAACGGCTCCGAGGCCTTTTCCAACGGCTCCAAAGCCCTCCAACGGATACTTGAAGGTTCCTAGACTATAAATAAAGGCCTAGGAAGCCCCGGAACTTCACCCAAGCCACCGGACACATTGTTGATCATTTTGGCGAACCTCCGGCGGATTTCCTCAAGGAACCCAACGTGCTCCAATCCAATTCCACATCCAAGAGCACCATCAAAGAAGCTTGGAAGCGGCCTTCAACATCTCCAATCAATCAAAGGCGCCCAAGACTTCCTCAAATACGGTTTTTATTGTTTTATCTTTTTGAGCTTAAAATTGGGTTTGTGCTTACAAACCCCAAACTTTTCTCATCCCCTCTTTCTTTTGGGTCTCACATCACCATTAAGGTGTGAAGAGGTTTCTTCAAGCCTTTCCTTTTAAAAGGCTTGAGTTTTCGGTGAGCTAGCCTTCACCCGTTAAAAAGTCTAGTGGGTTCTTGCTATTCCATTGAAAGCAAGTGGGTTCTTTCTAAACCACAAAAAGCAAGCTGTAATAGGTCCTAGTGCTACCTCAAAGCCTAGTGGGTTTCTTGCTAAAACCATTGAAAAGCAAGCGGTAGGAATCTCTCAACGGTTGAGTTGGGAGCGGAGACGTAGGCCGGGTTTTGGCCGAACTCTGTTATCAATTTTGTGTGTCTTGCCTCTTTTTCCGCTGCATCTTTCACTTTGATTTTTTATTTGTTAATCAATTTTTTAAAAGGCAATTCACCCCCCCTCTTGCCATCTTTTCCTCGCTTTTCTTCCGCCCAACAATAAACACACAACCATATTTTTTAAATGTATATAAAAATAATTTTATAAATATATATAAATATATATACATATGTGGATAATAAATATGTATCTAAATAAATATAAATAAAGTGATATATGATGATAATATAGAAAAAATCAACATGATGTAGTGGTAAAGGCACAAGTGCAGATGAGTGATGGTCCCAGGTTCGAACCCAAACACAAATGCACACGGGTGGATAGGTGTGTGTGTGTGGGGGGGGGGTTCATAAATTTTTTTTAGTGCAGATAAACCATAATTTTATCAACGTTTTTTAGTAGTGATAAAAGATGCATTTATCTGCACTAAAAAAACACAGATAAAACTAGCATTGATAAAAGAGACCGACTTTTAAAAAGACTTACAACATCATTGATTTTTTAGCATTGATAAAAATAAATTTCTAGCACTGATAAATGCTCAATTTTTAGTAGTGAAACTCAAAAACAATTTAACTCATAGGAGATCAGGTGTCCCTGTATTATACTGTCCTTGATAAGGGTGATTAACAAGTTGGACCAGGGCAGTGCGGGCCAAGCCCACATAGACCGGACCTAAATATGTGTGGTCCATTTACACCAAGATTTAATAAAGGCTCTAAAAAATTACGTTTGATCGAGTCCGTTATTTAAACGGACCCATCAACGGGCTATCCCCCCATATGTAATAAGGATTAAAAATAATTTGTAAAAAATAAAATAAATAACAATAATAAGAAATATTAAATATTAAACACATTATAGATATCATATAACTACTAATATATATGTATATATATATATATTCATCACATTATATATATATATGTGTGTGTGTGTTTTTTCATCAAAAAATTATACATTAAATTGAAACATCATTAAAATAAAATAGAAAAAATATGGCTCATGGGAAAAAACACATATTTTGAGGTCAGCCCACATAAGCTCAAGGGTTTTTTTCCCAAGCCCATTTAAGCCCATTTAAAATGTGAACCATATTTTTCTAATCTTACCCGAACCATAAATTCATGTTGGTGGGCCTAACCCATGAGCCCGAGCTCCATTATGAACCCCTAGTCCTTGGGACCCCCTTCCAATAAAGCCTGATCACACTACCCATTATCGAACACACCACTCTCAACTTGAAGAAAAGAAGTGTATAAATGTAATAAAAAAATAATGTTTTTTTAGTAATACTATAATGAAATAAATGAAACATAAATATGATACAATAATTTATATAAAAACAAAAAAAATGAATGATAAAACATCATACATAAATAAAAACAGATAACATAATCCATAAATAAAACATATTACAAAGTAATGTGACACTCGTAGTGTGTTAACTCTCTTTTGAGTATGCGATGCACTTTAAGTCATATTGACTACACCATGTGACAAATTAATATGAATTTAATTCTCACATGTCCCAAATGGATTATTGATCTTTGTCCTAAAATATCAAGACAATTCGAATGTGTTTGCTATGTTCTGAGCATGCAACATGTGTTTTGAACTAGAATGTCACTTTTAAATGAAAACACACACTTTCAATCAGAATGGTCCCACCATGTGTCAGGTTGATGACTGATAAATTTATACACATCACAAATGAACCACAATTTATTTTTCTAAATTATAAAGGAAATATGATCGTATTTTTTCATATTTGAGTATGTGATGCTCGTTTTGAACCAAAATTTCACATTTAAACTACATACATTCACTTTCAGTTATATTAACCACACAATGTGTTAGATTGATGGGAGGATAATTTCTATACATAAAAAATGAATTATCGAACGTTTTCCTAATGTATCAAGACAATCTGAGCACGTTTTCTTGCACTACTGGAAAAATACCCTATACCAACAGTTTGGAACCGTTGGTATAGGCCCTCAAACCGTTGGTATAGACTATACCAAAGGTTTGGAGGACCGTTGGCAAGTAAGCCGTGACAATAGGTCTATACAAACAGTTTTGGGAAAACCGTTGGTATAGACCTATACCAACGGTTTTGAAAACATTTGGTATAAGTAATATGAAAACCTATACCAACGGTTCTCAAAACCATTGGTATATGTATTTCAAAAAAAAACATTCGGTGGGAATTGATCCCAGGACCTCTAGTTTATAATTGAATGACTTAACCACTAACCTAACATGACTTTTGTGAACATAATTTCATAAATATATATATGTATTATTATAATAATTTTAAATTTTGATTTATATAATGTTCTCGGTAAGAAGATTCGATTAAAAATCGAAGGACCTATACCAACGGTTTTGAGAACTGTTGGTATAGGTCCTTTGATTTTAGGACCTATACCAATGGTTTTGGACAAACCGTTGGTATAGGGGGGACCTATACCAACGGTTTGGCCAAACTGTTGGTATAAGGTCTCTATAATGGACCTATACCAACGGTTTGGCCAAAACTGTTGGTATAGGTCCTATAGGTCCCCCCTATACCAACGGTTTGTCCAAAACCGTTAGTATAGGTCCATATAAGTGACCTATACCAACAGTTTTGGCCAAACCATTGGTATAGGTCCAAATTAATGAACTATACCAATGGTTTGGCCAAAACCGTTGGTAAAAGTCATATTTCCAGTAGTGTTGATTTTGAGCATGTGACATGTGTTTCGAACTAAAATGTCACCTTTAAATGAAAACACACATTTTTAGTCAAAACGAACACACTATGTGTCAGATTAATGTGCGGTAAATTTCTAAACATAAAAAATGAGTCACAAATCATTTTCTTTTATTATCAAAGACAATCCGAGTTTTTTTATTTGTTTTGAGTTTTTAACATGTGTTTTGAACTAAAATGTCACTATTAAAATGAAAACATGCATTTTCAGTCATATCGACCGCACCATGTGTCATATTGATATAATATTAATTTCTACAAATCAAAAATGAAATAAAAATATTTTCTTTTATGTATTAAGATGATCTGACTATATTTTCTTGATTTTGAATACGCGACACACATTTTGAACTAAATCACTTTTAAATGAAAATATGTATTTTCAATCATAACGACTGTATCATGTGTTAGATTGATATGAGGTTAATTTATACACATCAAAAAGTAATCATGAATTATTTTCCAAAATTATCAGTAAAATTGTAGTGTGTTTTCTCAGTTTTGAGTTTGTGATATACGTTTTGAAATAAAATATCACTTTTAAACCTAAAACATGCACTTTTAGTCATACCAGACATATCATGTGTCAGATTAACATGTGGTGAATTCATACACATATAACATGAAATATTGATATTTTTTCCTAAAGTATCAAGACAGTCCAGGTGTTTTCTATTGATTTTGATTATGTGACACACATTTTGAACTAAAATATCACTTTAAAATGAAAACATGCACTTTCAATCATAAAAACCAAAATGTGTGTTAGATTGATAAATGATTAATTCATAAACATCACAAATTAATCATAAATAATTTTCCTGAAGTATTGGGACAATATGAGTGCGTTATCTCAGTTTTGAGTATGTGATGCACATTTTGAATAAACATGTCACTTTTAAACTAAAAATATGCACTTTTAGTCATATTGTCCCACTAATACATATAGACTCTTTAACAATGAGAAAAAGGGATTTAACAATGCTAAAAAAAGCATTGTTTTCCTTAGTGCAGTGGCACGCAGGCAGGTGAGCAAGTGCCTAGTGCTGTTCAAGCGGTAGGGGTGGCTAGCGTTGTTGGGGGGGGGTGAGGGTAGAGAGAAATTTTATAAGGGGGTAGAGTGCTGATAAAATGTGGCATGGTCCACCATCTGATTTGTAGAAAAAAATTTATTTCTTAAGATTTATCAGTAATTGTTTTAGCATTGATAAAATCCCCTTTTATCAGTGCTAAAAAAGCACTGATAAAGGTCAAAAAATATGTTTTTTAAAAGATTTTTTCCCTATAAATCATAGGGTGGAACCCCCTTTTATCCGTGCTCAACCACCTTATAAAAGTGCTTATCTAGAATTCCCCCCCTTTAACAGCACTAGCCTCCCCCATCAACACTAGACACCTACTTACCTGCCCATATGCCATTTCCTTTGCTGGGTTTCGAACCTGAGACCTCCCCCTTAGCCACTCCCCTGTGTTGTTTTTTTTTATTTTATGATACATCTATATATTTATATATATTTCATTATATTTTTTTATCCATGAATATATATATATATATATTTAAATATATATATATAATATGTTTTGTGTATGTGTGTGTTTATATATACATACACACGTACATATATTTATATATATGTGTGCATCTATAAATATAATTATACATATTTATATTTATTTACATATATTAAATATTAATATTTATATACATATATTAGAATATATAGATAAATATATATCTATTTGTCAACACACACACAAATATATTTATATATATATAAATATTATATATATATATTAATTGTATATGTATATAAATATTCATAAATTTTATTTTTAAAAAAATGGATATTATTTTTTTATTTAGGTAAGGTTTATATATTTAGAAAAATATTTTATATGTAAATATTTTTACATATATATTTATAAAATTGAATTTTTAAGTGTGAATATATACAAAATATTTATATATTTTTATATATTTGATTGAAAAATGATAAAAATTTAAAACCATAATATCAAAATAAATGTAATCCCTATGAATAAATTCAATCCCAACCAAAAAAATAAAATAAGACCCCCTTAAACGAGCCTAAAATTCCATGAAATATTAAAAAATGGGGGTACCTCGACTAAAAACTCAGTTTTGAAGGGCTTCTGGGTCTTTTTTGGACATAAAAACATGATTGGGGTTCTCTAAATACATTAGGACGTAGAGATCATCATAGGATTTGATTTGATATATGATAAATCCCAAACAGAAATCTAGATCAAAAGTTATGGCCGTTTGAAGTTTGAGTAACATTTTCAACTTATTTTAGAACATTTATTAATTTCTTGATTTTTTATATCTTCAAATTGTTATTAAATGACTATTACTCGATAATAATTAAAAATTCATTAATTAATATTATTTTTTTAATTATTTTATAATCTATTTTCACTAAATATCTTATATATTATTTGTAAATGCATATTTAGCCTTATATAAATCATATTTTATAAAATATATTATATTTATATCAATATAAATATATTTATATATTAATATATGATTTTTAATGATAAATATTTCTTAATGAAATATACCTTTTATCAGTGCTAAGAAAAGCACTGATAAAATTACCTCTTATCAATACTAAAAAAAGCACTGATAAAGAGGATATTTTTATCAACGTTAAAAAAATCACGAATAAATGAGTACTTTTATTAGCACTTTTTTAATACTATTAAAAGCACAATCAACAACACTTTTTTAGTGTTGATAAAAGTACCCCCTTTATCAGCGTTTTTTAGCACTGTTAAAAGGTGGCGTTGCATAAAGCTAATTCTATGGTAGTGCCCGCACCATGTGTCAAATTGATGTGAGGTTAATTTGTACATGTAAAAAATAATTAATGAACTTTTTCCTAAATTATCAAGACAAACCAAGATCATTTTATCAATTTTGAGTATGGGATGTGTGTTTTTAACTAAAATGTCACATTTAAAATAGAAACATACACTATCAGCCATACGAACCATACCATGTATGAGATTGATGTTAGGATAGTTCATACATATCACAAATAAATTATCGATCTTTTTTTTTTCTAATGTATAAAGACAATCCAATCATGTTTTATTGATTTTTTGTATGTGATTTGTGTTTTGAACTAAAATTTCACTTTTTAATGAAAACAAACACTTTTAGTCATAACACACTACTGTAAAATAGACCTTTAACAACACTATAAATGGCCTTTATCGGTGCTTGATTAGTCACTGAAAGTGGCTAATATTCATTTTTAAGATCTTAATATTAATGTTTTTAAAAGTTCATAAACATCAATTTTAGTCCAATTCAGAAATTGAACTTCATTTCCCATCATTGTGCAATTCATGCTTAAAATGTCAATTTGGGTACACTCAATAATTTGCTTGTGGAAATTACAATATTCATCATTTTAAATTGAAATTTTGGGATATTATTTATCACTTTGTTTGGAACATTTTATCTTTTAGGTCCGATGGATGAATCCCAAATGAAGATGGAGAATTTTGCGCCTGAAGGCAGAAACATGCTGGAAAAAGCATAATGAACCTAAGGCCCATCAAACAAATGTGGGGCCCAGACACCAAGCCCAATGAAGCTTACATTTATACAGTAGAAATATAAAAATATGAGGATCATTTTATTCAACTGTGGCTGGAGCTAATTCTGAAGTTATCATGATGATAAATGGATCTGAAGTTGAGATTTAAATGGTGGACATGACATTAATGCTCAAAAGTCACACCATTTAGACTATAACTTCCAAACGGATAAGCTAAATTTCCTGAAAGTTTTACAGCTCATAGAGGACAGATGGATGAAGATATTTCTCTTCTAAAGCCCCTCCGGATTCGGCCTTCTTCAATTTCGAATTCACACGTCAATGTGGTGGACGAATCTGGACAGTTTTCCGGGTCAAATTCAAAACATCAATTTCCTTTTGATTATTCACCCTCCATTTGACTCTATTAATTGTTGGGGGGTGAATTAATTGTTGGGGGATGTACCTAAGGCTCCTAATATGCCTATATAAGGAGCTAGTGGTGAAGGGAATGGGGGTGGAAAATTTTCTTATCATCTTGGATGCTTTGTTTCATTGTAATGTTTTGCTTCAAAATTTCCTTTGTAATGTTTTCCATTTCCATGTAAGTTTTTTTTGTATCTTTATGTTCTTAATCAACTTATTATCTTATATATTTTCCATTTCATTTATTAAAACTTTATAATCACAAAGCACAGTGATATCTCTGTGTTGTTGTGAATTAGTTCACACATAGGTGTGAATTTCATTCACACACACAGAGGAGTGCTCGTTATTTCCGCGGTTTTAATTTCTTCAATCCAATTCTTGTTAGCCATCTTCCGCCCACCATTGAGATTATACCATCAATGGAGGGATAAACCCTTAATGGGTTGATCTTAGGAGGATGCAAAGGCTGGATTGAATGTTATTTTATGAACGAATTGTTGTTAAATGGATAATTAATTTAAGACATCCATTCTTCAGTTATTTCTACTCTTCATCTTTACTGTGTTTGAGCAAAATAAATTCAATTACTAAATGACCATATACCTCGGAGAGATCATTAATTTGGTTCTCTAAGTGTATAAGGGATTAGTAATTGTGTTTAGTAAGCACGAAACCAGAAAATGATGAAGGTAGTGTTATTTTTGATGAATGGATTCATCAAGAATTAATAAAACCAAAATTGTTTAAAGAAGAAAAATTCATTCAATCCACCCCGAGCATAATCCTAGATCAACCCATTTTCATTAAATTGAATTCATGTAGGTGTCTTAGTGTTATTTAAACCATCCAAAATCAAAACCAAAGTTGGCTACTTCATAGGCCATCCTTCACCAAATCATAGCGTCTCAAGGTTACTTCTTCGGTCCCTGTGGACTCGACCCCTACATGTACTACATCGATCGCTTTTACCCGTAGGGTAAATTTGGGCACAACCAAATTTTGGTTCCATTTCCGGGGACCAAGTAAGTTCCTTAGACCAAAAACCCTCTTTTCTTACCCCAATTCTTCTATTCTCATCCCAATTCTCTTATCTTTTCCCTTTCTCGTTTTTTTTTCTTTTGGCGCATGTCCGCCTACACCCGCGATAACTCAAACAGATTAGTTAGGGTGGATACTTTTAGGGCTGGGGAGTCAAGCACTAAAAGAGGTCTATTTCCGTTAGATCCAAATCTTCCTAATACTCCAAATTCAGACGTTGAGTTCGATACAATGGAGAATATCCCACAAAACCAAATCATAAACCGGGGAGGGAACCAAAATAACGGGCATGACCCTAACTTGGGAATTGTTGCAGACCCGACCATGAATGACTACCTCACACCAACCTGGACCAATGCACCCTCATGCATTAGGAATGATAACATAGGATATGCCCAATATGTTTTCAAACCCCATGTCTTGAACCACCTTCCAACCTTTCATGTGATGGAGTCTGAGATGCCTTACCTTCATGTTAAAGAATTTAATGACATTGTCGAAACCATGTGCCCACTAAATCAAATTGAATCTGCTAAAATGAGACTTTTCCCTTTTTCCCTTAAGGACCGAGAAAAGAATTGGTTAAACAATTTGAGACCAGCATCCATTCACTCTTGGGACCAACTTCAACGAGAATTTTATAAAAAATACTTCCCCCATCACAAAACAATTGCACTTAAAAAGTGCATACAAAACTTTTTTGAAAGAGAGGGAGAAACATTCTATGAAACATGGGAAAGGTTCAAGGACACATTAAACATGGTACCGCACCATGGTTTCTTAATCCCAGAACAAGTGAGAATTTTCTATGAAGGGTTGGGTCCCGGAAACAAACAATTCATTGATATGATGTGTAATGGAACCTTCAAAAACAAAGCCCCAAATGATGCTTACGAGTATCTAGAAAATCTTGCTGAACAAAACCAAACATGGGGAACATCACCATACTATGAGAAGCCACCCAAATCTGGTGGAATGTACAATCTTGGAGAAGAAGAAAACCTTAGAGAAAAACTTGCTGCACTCACGAGGAAAGTTGAGGAGATTGATCTTAGGAAGGTCCAGAAAACCCAAACTGTTGAGCTTGTTTGTACAATTTGTGACAAGAATGACCATAAGACTGATAATTTCCCAACCATTCCTTCCATCAAGGATGTTCTTTTAGGAGGACCACCAGAAGAAGTTAATGCAATGAACTTTCAAAAGCCACAATTCACGAACACCTTCAATCCAAGGTATAACGACCATCCGGGCTTTCGTTGGAAGGACAATCAACAACCAACACAACAACAATGTATCAACCCATACCCTCAACAAAACTTTCAACCTCATAATAAGTTCCAACCACAACCGGTCCAATTCCAACATCCTCATGTCCAATATCAACAACATATCCAACAACCCATTCAACAACCTATCCAACAACCAAAGTATCCTCCTGGAATAAACCCACAAGCTCAAGCACCAACCCAAAATGTTCCACAAAGCCTACTAGAACAACTGTGCAAACAAATGGACAAAATGAACTCAGAATTCTCATCTATTAAACAAGAACTTAAAACCATAAAAACTGGAAAGGCACCCATGCCCACATAGGCCATTCCACAACAAACATCAAGGGGAGAGACAAGTTTCACTCAAACAACTCACGAACAACTAAAGGATGTGACAGTTTTAAGAAGTGGGAAATCAATTGAAAAACCTGAACAGATAAGTCAGAAACCATGTGAAGCTTCAAACTCTAATGAAAATTCAAATGAACTACAAGATCAAACTGAAGAAACTGATAATAATGTGAATGAAACAACACTTCAACAAACAACTCCACAATCTGCACCATTTCCTCAACGCATGAGGGGGAAAACTAAGCCTGAATTGAGTGAAACATTGAGGGAAATAATCTCACAAGTCAAGTTGAACATTCCCCTTCTAGATGCCATCCAAACCATACCTTCCTACTCAAAATACCTTAAGGACTTGTGCACTTTTAAAAGAAAATTTTCACATAAAAACCAAGTCCTTTTGGCTGCTAATGTGAGTACCACCATTCAAGGGACCATTCCTCCTAAGATGAAAGACCCAGGATACCCTTACATAAATGTTGAACTAGGAGAGAACAAAGTTGTCAAAGCCTTGTGTGATCTAGGTGCTAGTGTGAACCTCATTCCATATGCCATGTACTGTCAGTTAGGGCTCGAAGAACTCCAACCAACATCTGTCACTCTTCAACTTGCTGATCGTAGTATTCGAGTTCCAAAGGGGATATTAAAATATGTTTTGGTGAAAGTTGAAAATTTCATTTACCCATCTGACTTCATTGTTTTGGACAATCACACAAGCTTAGGTCCTAGGGAGCAAACCCCAATCATACTTGGTCGTCCCTTCCTTGCAACAATCAACTCTGTAATCCTAGTCCGAAATGGGAACATGACCATCACCTTTGGGAACATGAGCTTAGACTTGAACATCTACAATGAAAACTCTCAAATTGGGGATGATGAAGAGATCCATGAGGTTAATTGGATTGGTAGTGTTGATAATGAACTCAATGAACATCAAGGAGTTACCGAAGGATGGTTAAGTCAAGAAGAGATTGATTTTCTTTATTCACATGAGGGAAATTTGCCTCCTTGGATTGAATCTATTTCAGACAGCTCTATTGATGAATTTCTAGAATCACCAATCAATGATACCATGGTTGAAATCAATAACATTGAGTCCATAGCCATTCATGACACTACTCTGGAAAATTTAGTGGATGAAAATTCTGTTCACAAGGAACCAATTTTGTCAAGAAATCTGAACAAAGAAACTAAGTTCAATACAAAGTCTCATCCATTCTTGGAAAGTCATGACCAATCTGATCTTGAATTTAAAGTCTTACCTTCATCACTAAAGTATGCTTTCTTAGGGGACAATCAATCCTTTCCTGTTGTCATTTCTTCCTCCCTTGAATCCGATCATGAGAGGATGCTTCTAGATGTTCTTAGGAGACACAAGAAAGCCATTGGATGGACCCTATCTGATATCCCTGGGATTAGCCCACTTATCGGGACTCATAGAATTATTCTTGAATCTGAGTCAAAGCCATGTCGTCAACCTCAGAGGCGACTCAACCCTAATCTCATGGAAGTAGTGAGAAAATAACTTTTGAAATTGTTAAAAGCTGATATCATCTATCCTATAGCTGAGAGTGAGTGGGTTAGCCCAATCCATGTGGTTCCAAAGAAGGCTGGAATCACAGTAATAACCAACAAGGATGGAGAGATGCTTCCAACAAGAGTCAGTAGTGGATGGAGAGTTTGTATTGACTATAGGAAGCTCAACTCTTGTACCAAGAAAGACCATTTCCCCTTACCCTTTATTGATCAAGTCCTCGAGCGAGTGGCGGGTCATCAATTCTATTGCTTCCTAGATGGATTCTCAGGGTATAATCAAATCAAAGTCTCCTTAGAGGATCAAGGAAAAACAACCTTCACTTGTCCATTTGGCACTTTTGCCTTCAAACGCATGCCCTTTGGGTTATGTAATGCCCCTGGTACCTTCCAGCGGTGCATGATGGGAATATTCTCGGATATGGTGGGGGATTTTTTAGAGGTCTTCATGGATGACTTCTCCATCTTTGGGGATACTTTTGAGGGATGCCTTATAAATGTTGAAAAGGTTTTGTCAAGGTGTGAGGATAAGAATCTCATACTAAATTGGGAAAAATGCCATTTCATGGTAAGGGAAGGACTTGTTCTAGGTCATCTGGTATCTGGTAGAGGGATTGAAGTTGATAAAGCTAAGGTTGACATCATTCGTCACCTTCCCTCTCCTAAAAATGTTAAGGAATTGAGGTCCTTCTTAGGACATGCTGGTTTTTATAGAAGGTTCATTAGGAATTTCAGCTCTATTTCTCGACCACTTTGTGCTCTATTGGTAAAAGATGCTCCATTTTTATGGACAAAAAGCTGTGAGGAATCATTCTCTACACTCAAGTCAACTCTTATATATCCACCTATCATGCAATCTCCAAATTGGAAACTTCCTTTTGAGCTCATGTGTGATGCAAGTGATTTCGCTGTAAAAGCAGTCTTAGGACAACGGTGTGAGAAAACTCCACATGTCATTTCTTATGCAAGAAAATCTTTAAATGATGCACAAATAAATTACACCACCACTGAGAAAGAGTTGCTTGCTGTTGTCTTTGCCTTAGAGAAATTCAGGTCTTATCTCTTAGGATCACCCATCATTGTCTTCACTGATCATTCAGCCCTAAAATACCTTTTTCAAAAACAATATGCCAAGGCTAGATTGATTAGGTGGGTCCTTCTTCTTCAAGAGTTCGACTTAACCATTAAGGATAAAAAGGGTGTTGAAAATATTGTAGCTGATCACCTCTCTAGGATGGAATTCAAAGACAACTCACACCACCTCTCTGTGTCTGATTCATTTCCCGATGAGCACCTCTATTCAGTGAGTGATTGCCCTTGGTATGCTGACATAGCAAACCATTTGGTGATGGGTGACATTCCAAAATTCATGGGGACCCAAGCTAAGAGGAAATTCCTTTCTGATGTAAAACACTATGTTTTTTATGATCCTTACCTCTTCAAGTTCTATCCAGATCAAATCATCAGGAGATGTATTCCTGAGTCTGAGCAAGAGTCCATTCTAAAATTTTGTCATGAAGAGGCATGTGGAGGCCACTTTTCAACAAAGAAAACCACTGCAAAGGTCCTACAAAGTGGTTTCTACTGGCCGAACCTTACTAAGGATTCCTTCTAATTCTGTAAAAGTTGTCCTCAGTGTCAGAAATTAGGATCCATTACCAAAAGGAATCAAATTCCCCTCACTCCCATTCTAGTCGTTGAAATCTTTGATTGTTGGGGAATTGATTTCATGGGGCCTTTTCCAAACTCTAAGGGATACCTCTACATCCTCTTAGCTATTGATTATGTCTCAAAATGGGTTGAAGCCATTCCCACCAAGTCCAATGACCACCATGTTGTGATCCGATTTCTAAAAGAGCATATATTTTCTCGATTTGGAATTCCTAGGGCTATAATCAGTGATCGTGGAACCCATTTCTGCAACCGCCCATTCTCTTCACTCATGTCTAAGTATGGTATTACTCATAAAGTTTCCACTGCATACCATCCTCAAACCAATGGTCAAGCTGAGTTGGAAAATAGAGAAATTAAACAAATTCTTGAAAAAACTGTCAATCCCTCTAGGAAAGATTGGACCGAGAAACTCTTAGATGCCCTTTGGGCATATCGAACTGCTTTCAAAACTATCCTAGGCATGTCACCGTATAGATTGGTTTATGGAAAAGCATGTCATTTACCTATTGAAATTGAGCATAAGGCCTTTTGGGCAATAAAAAAAATGAACTTTGACATTTCTTTGGCTGAAACAAAAAGGAAATTAGATCTTAATGAACTCGAGGAACTTAGGATGGAGGCTTATGAAAATTCAAGGATCAATAAATCTAAAGTTCAAGCCTACCAATCTAGGAATCTCAAAGTCAAACACTTTGAACTGGGAAAATTTGTGCTCTTGTATAGTTCAAAACTTCATCTACACCCAGGAAAGCTAAAGTCCAGATGGCCTGGTCCATACCTAGTGCATCATGTGTACCCTCATGGGGCAATAGAGATTCAGGATCCCACAAGTGGTCATGTCTTCAAAGTCAATGGTCATAGGTTAAAACCATTCATTGAATCATTCAATAAACAAGAAACCAAGGAGGAGTTAACTGAGCCAACATATGAACCAGAGAAAAATTGATAGATTTAGGGTACAAGTCGGGCTAACGACGTTAAACAAAAGCGCTGCACGGGAGGCAACCCGTGGTTTTCATGTTTCCAATCACTGGGAATCATCTTTTGTTTCCTTCTGCTTAATTTTGTTACTTTTTTTTATATAGACTGTTGACCTGTTCTTCTTTTATGAGTAAGGATGGGTATGAAAAGGGAGAACCGTATTCATCCATGTCACGCGGTGTGATCCCTGAGTAATACCTTACCCAGAAATTTAAAGAATACAATGTATCATCAGTTTATTTTATTTATGTTTTTGTAGGTTTAAAAAAAAAATTATTAGACTCTTGACCTGTTCTTCTTTTATGAGTATGGATGGGTATGAAAGGGGAGCACCGTATTCATCCGTGTCACGCGGTGTGATACCTGAGTAATACCTTACCCAGAAATTTAAAAGAAGACAATGTATCATTAGTTTGATTTAAAAAAAAACATGAAAATGATGGTACTTGGAATTAAATAAATCATTGTGTTGTTTGTTTTGTCTGCTTTGTCCTTCTTTTTATGGTTTAGGAACTATTTTGGGTGATAAATGTTCAATCAAGGAGGTGCCTACATCCCCAAAGAGATCAAAGGAGTAATTTGGAGCATCATAAACCTCAACTTTAAAAACCAGGTGAATTTGTTCCATGTTTTTCATTCTCAATTTTATCTTTGAACTCCTCTCCTACCCCCTTCTAACTTTTTTTTTCTTTAAACACTGGGGACAGTGTTATTCTAAGTTGGGGGGGATAAAAAATGATTTTTATTTTGAATAAGAACATGCATGGAAAAAAAAATTCCATTAACCATAAACATGATAAAGACACATTGCAAACTCTAAAATTGGATATCAAATAAATTTTGCATGCCTTGATTCTGATTTTAATGCAAGTTTAAGTTCATGAGCATAGTTTTTGGAAAGTGCGGTTGTCCGATGTGATTTTTCAAAGTTTACATTTTCATCCTCTTAATAAAAATTCCACAATGCACGTCTTTTGGATTGTGGGTGTAAATTTGAGTTCTTGGGTCCCTTTCATTATAGCATAGGGTTCTGGGGTCACTTTTAGTATAATTTGAGTATCAAAAAAAAAAAATATTGAAAAAAATAATAATGACCACATAGAGCAATGTTTTTTCCAAATGCATGGCGTCCGACACTTGGGGATCGTGACTCTATAGTTGTCTTGCCCAGAGTTAGGCTTTATATCTCTATTGTAGAGCATGAAATTGACAAAATGCGTGGCGTCCGACACTTGGGGATCGTGACTCCATAGTTTTCTTGCCCAGAGTTAGTCTTTTCATATCTATTGTGGTTAAAAAAAATGAAAAAATGGATACTCATCTTAAGGTTTAATGTGATTCCCACCTAGCGCTTTCATTTTTTCCCCTTGAACAATAAAATGGGCCCCATATCTTTTATGATGCACAACACTTTATCATGCTTAATTGGAATTGGATGAAATGTGACGATGAATTTGAACAAAGGAATGGGCTTGGGCTTGGGATATGCTTATGGACCTAGCTTTTTTTAAATGATTTTGATGGGTTTTCATAATTTTTTTTGGTATTAGATAATTGGGTGAGTAATGTGTATTTAAATGTTTTTGGAAAAGGGGATTTGGATTTCATATTTGTAATTTATTTTGCTCGGGACTAGAAAAACTCAAGTTGGGGGGTGTGATTAGTCACTGAAAGTGGCTAATATTCATTTTTAAGATCTTAATATTAATGTGTTTAAAAGTTCATAAACATCAATTTTATTCCAATTCAGAAATTGAACTTCATTTCCCATCATTGTGCAATTCATGCTTAAAATGTCAATTTGGGTCCACTCAATAATTTGCTTGTGGAAATTACAATATTCATCATTTTAATTTGAAATTTTGGGATATGATTGATCACTTTGTTTGGAACATTTTATCTTTTAGGTCCGATGGATGAATCCCAAAGGAAGATGGAGATTTTGCGCCTGAAGGCAGAAACATGCTGGAAAAAGCATAATGGGCCTAAGGCCCATCAAACAAATGTGGGGCCCAGACACCAAGCCCAATGAATCTCAAATTTTACAGTATAAAGATAAAAATATGAGGATCATTTTATTCAACTGTGTCTGGAGCTAATTCTGAAGTTATCATGATGATAAATGGATCTAAAGTTGAGATTTAAATGGTGGACATGACATTAATGCTCAAAAATCCGTCCCACCATTTCGACTATAACTTCCAAACGGCTGAGCGAAATTTCCTGAAATTTATACAGCTCATAGAGTACAGATGGATGAAGATAGTTCTCTTCTACAACCCCTCCGGATTCGGCGTTCTTCAATTTCGAATTCACACGTCAATGTGGTGGACGAATCTGGACAGTTTTTCGGGTCAAATTCAAAACATCAATTTCCTTTTGATTATTCACCCTCCATTTGACTCTATTAATTGTTGGGGGGGTGAATTAATTGTTGGGGGATGTACCTAAGGCTCCTAATATGCCTATATAAGGAGCTAGTGGTGAAGGTAATGGGGGTGGAAAATTTTCTTATCATCTTGGATGCTTTGTTTCATTGTAATGTTTTGCTTCCAAATTTCCTTTGTAATGTTTTCCATTTCCATGTAAGTTTTTTTTGTATCTTTATGTTCTTAATCAACTTCTTCTCTTATATATTTTCCATTTCATTTATTAAAACTTTATAATCACAAAGCACAATGATATCTATGTGTTGTTGTGAATTAGTTCACACATAGGTGTGAATTTCATTCACACACACGGAGGAGTGCTCGTTATTTCCGCGGTTTTAATTTCTTCAATCCAATTCTTGTTAGCCATATTCCGCCCACCATTGAGAGTATACCATCAATGGAGGGCTAAACCCTTAATGGGTTGATCTTAGGAGGATGAAAAGGCTGGATTGAATGTTATTTTATGAACGAATTGTTGTTAAATGGATAATTAATTTAAGACATCCATTCTTCAGTTATTTCTACTCTTCATCTTTACTGTGTTTGAGAAAAATAAATTCAATTACTAAATGACCATATACCTCGGAGAGATCATGAATTTGGTTCTCTAAGTGTATAGGGGATTAGTAATTGTGTTTAGTAAGAACCAAACCAGAAAATGATGAAGGTAGTGTTATTTTTGAAGAATGGATTCATCAAGAATTAATAAAACCAAAATTGTTTAAAGAAGAAAAATTCATTCAATCCACCCCGAGCATAATCCTAGATCAACCCATTTTCATTAAATTGAATTCACATAGGTGTATTAGTGTTATTTAAACCATCCAAAATCAAAACCAAAGTTGGCTACTTCATAGCCCATCCTTCACCAAATCATAGCGTCTCAAGGTTACTTCTTCGGTCCCTGTGGACTCGACCCCTACATGTACTACATCGATCGCTTTTACCCGTATGGTAAATTTGGGCGCAGCCAGTGCTAGAAAAGCACTGACTCCTTGAGATAAGTTAAAAGCCTTGATATTTTATCTACACTAATAAAGGGGTCCTTTATCGGTGCTAAAAAACACTAATAAATGGTTTATTTACCAGCACTTATAGAAGTACCGATAAAGGAAATTTTATTAGCGCTCATTGAAGTTATGATAAAGGACTATACAATAGTGTGCTGTAACAACACACTACAGCACCACTGCAATGTGCTGTAACAACTCGCCACATCACTAGAAACACACCAGATATAAAAAAACTCCCAATACAGGATTTAAATGAAATTAAATTTACAACACAAACACAAGAAAAGAACTATATTATAGTCATTTCAAACATTGGTTTATACAATTACATAAATACAAATTATTACATACTTTTAAAAACATCAATTCTTCTTTTTCTTTTAATCCTAACCCAACTCATGCTATTGTCAAAAAAACCACCCCTTCTCGAGAAAAATAATGCACCTGTATAATAAAAAAATTCTTATTTTAGTAATAGTATAAAGAAATAAATTAACAGAAAGTATTATTTTTACTAAAATTGATGTAAATTTTAAATAAAAAGATTCACTTGGAGTCATACCAATCACACTGTACATCAGATTGAGGTGAGGATGATTCCTACATGTCCGAAATGACTTATGGAACATTATACTAAATTATCAAAACAATATGAATGTGTTTTCTAGATTTTGAGTATGTCAGTTTCCTTTTTTACTAAAATGTAATTTTAAACTCGAAACACACACTTTTGACTCATTCCGTTCACATCGACTGACTGAAAATTAATTTTTTTATTATCACAATCCTCTTTTTAAGGGTTGAGGGGGAACCAAACATGACATCATGACTTAAACAAAAACCAATCCTCCACAGTCAGATCAAGGAAAAAAACAACTCATTCAATACTACAAAGCAAGGCTCCAACCTGACAACATAACCATGAATTCCAACTTCCACCGACTCATTACTACTCAGCAAGCTATCCCATGCATGAATGGACAAGCCTAGAACCAATGGAAATTCCATACCCTCTCAAACGTCTGAATCAGAATAGAAATTCTAGGTGAAAACTCATACTCCAAACCTTCTCTGAAGCACCCCTTTATAGATGAACTCGTTGCAAATTCCCTTAAATGCAAACCACATGTCCACAAGGAAAAAATTTCCACAACCAGCATACCACAAAGAAAAAAATTCAACAACATCACACCAGAAACCTTCAATATAAATTTCCTTGTTCTAACGTCAGTGATGTGATTTCATCCTCAACCTATTTGAAATGCTCCTTTGGTTTTCTTCTTTCAATGGATATGTCATCCTTACGAAATTCCTCCACATATTTAATGGAGTTTAACAAAAACTCCTTCACATTATTCTAAATAGAACCTCCATAGGAAATTTTTGGGAAAGTTCTTTAGTAGTATGAAGTGACTGAGAATTGTCACAAAGATTTCACTGATAGATAAAACTGAGAGATACAGATCATTATCTCCCTATCCATCGCATGCTCCTTCACTGAAGGCAGATCATCACACACCAAGAAACCGAATCAAAACACACCACAAAAACATCACCAAAATAGAATAATGAATAAAAATTCACCAATGAAAGATGATCTCATTGCATCTTGTCTACACCACCATCGCAACGCAGAGCAAAAACGAACCTAGAATCACGAACAATCAAATGCCAAACACAAGCCAGAGCCAAATCCTGTCACCATCCTCTTGTTCTCACTTGGAGACCACCTTGAACTGTCGCGCGTGCTTCCAGCTAACACAAAAACGTTGAGCTGATCCTCATCCAGGATAGGTAGGAACAATGACCGTTGGCTTCCCCGTGCCGCCAAATGATGCCCTACCCATCGAGAAGGGAAAGAGCTAAGACATGCCAATAATCAGTGGGAAATTCAAAGACATTCACGCCCTTGAAATCACCTCGACACATCCCCTAGGAGAGGAAACACCATCACAAGAGCACCGAGTTGGAAACCAAATAGATTTCAAAGTAGACCCGAGGTAGAGAGAAGATAAGCGGCAACAAGGGAAACCCTAATCTCGTCAGCACCCCTTACGAGCTCATCCTCATCTCCTACCTCCAGTTTCCCATTCCGATCACATTGTGTATTAGTTTAACATGAAATAGATTTCTACATGTTAAAAATAACTTATGAATTTTTTTCCAAAATTATCAAGAAAATCCGAGCACATTTGATCGGTTTTCAGCGAGTGACACTTTTTAACCTAAAATGTTGATTTTTAACTGATAACGGATACTTTGAGTCATATCAGGAACATCTTGTATTGGATTGAGGTGTTTCTAATTCCTACACATCACAAATTACTTATGGATCATTTTCGTAAATTATCAAAACAATCCGAATGTGTTTACTTGGTTTTGAGTAGGACAATTTTCCATTTTTCAAAAATTGATGTCAATTTTAAATAAAAATACGCACTTTGAGTCATATCGGTCACACCATACATTGGATTGAGGTACGAATGATTCATACACATCCCAAATGAGTTGTGGATATATTTATAAAGTATAAAAATAATCTGAATGTGTTTTCTCAGTTTTGAGTGTGTCAGTTGTATTTTTTATTAAAATGCCATTTTAGCTGAAAACACACACTTTTGACTCATTATGATCACATAGTGTATCCGTTTAACATGAAATGGATTCCTACACATAAAAAATGACTTATGAATAATTTTACTAAATTATAAAGAAAATACGAGTGTGGTTGATCAGTTTTTAGCGAGTGATACTTTTTGAACTAAAATGTTGATTTTAAACTGATAACAGAAACTTTGAGTCATACCAGGAACATCGTGTATCATATTGAGGTATGGATGATTCCTACATGTCAAAAATTACTTATGTATTGTTTTTTTAAAGTATCAAGACCATATGACTATGTTTTCTTGGTTTTGAGTAGGACAATTTTCAATTTTACTAAAATTGATGACAATTTTAAATAAAAAGATGGAATTTGAATTATACCGGTTACAACGTACATCAGATTGATGTGAGTCTGATTAATATATGTATTAAATGACTTATGGATCATTTTTCTAAAGTATCAAAACAATATAAATGTTTTTGATTAATTTTGAGTATGTTGGTTTTCTTTTTTACTAAAATGTCATTTTAAATTGGAAACATACAATTTTGACTCATTCCGATGATATCATGTATCAGATTGAGGTACAGATGATTCATACACATAAAAATGATATATCTATTTCTTTCCTAAAGTATTTAAACAATTCGAATTATTTTTCTCCATTTTGAGTTGGTCAGTTGGCCTTTTTACTAAAATTGATGTCAATTTTAAATAAAAACACGCATTTGGAGTCATACCGGTCACACCGTGCATCAGATTAAGATGTGTTTGATTCATGCACATCTCAAATCACTTATTAAATATTATACTAACATATAAAAACATTTTGAATTTGTTTTTTCGGTTTTGAGTAATTCAGTTTGTTTTTTTTACTAAAGTTGATGTCAATTTTAAATATAGATGCTCTTAGTGTCATATCAGTCACACCGTGCATCAGATTGAGTTTAAAATGACTCTCACATGTTCCAAATCACTTTTGGATTATTTTCCTAAATTATCAAATCAATCTGAATGTGTTTGTTCAGTTTTGAGTACATCACTTGTCTTTTTTACTAAAATGTCATTTTAAACTTAAAACATGCACTTTGACTCATATAGATAACATAGTGTATCGGTTTGATGTGAGACTAATTCTTACATGTTAAAAATGATTTATTAATCTATTAGTTAAATTATCCATAAAATCAAAGTGCATTTTCTTGGTTTTCAGTGATTGACATGTTTTAAAGTTAAATATTGATTTTAAACTGATAATGGACACATTGAGTCATATCGGCCATATCATGTATCAGATTGAGGTGTGGATTATTCTTAAAAGTCCCAAATGAGTTAAGGATCATTTGACTAAAGTATCAAAACAATATTAATACGTTTTCTTAGTTTTTAGTATGTCAATTGTATTTTTTACTAAAATTAATGTCAATTTTAAATAGAAATAAGTACTTGGAGTCATACCGGTCCATTGAATTTATTTATCAAACTTCCAACACTAAAAGAGAAGCTTTGAACAAACCACATCAACTTGAAAAAAACAATCCACATGTATAAGAAAATAGATATGATTTATAATACTAAAAAAGAATAAATTAAACATAAATATGAAATAATACATTATTTCTATGGATAATGATTTTACTATACAAATATCAAGATTACCTCTATGATTGAGTAATGGAGGGAACTTGAAGGAAAGTGATAAATGTCAACACTGTAGGGGTGAAAGGTTTTGAGGGAGAATAAGTCTGTGGAAGCTTTGGTATAAAAGGCTTGAAATATGAAAAAATCACCCCAACTAGAACAAAAGAATCCACCTGTATAAGAATGAAATTATTATATGAGTAACACTAAAAAGAAATAAATTAAACCTTAATACGAAATAATATATTAATTATATGGATAATGATTTTACTGTGAAAACATCACAATTACCTTGGTAATTGGGCAGAGGTGGCGTCATTTCTCTTCTAGAAAAGGTAGTGGAGATAACATGAAAGAAAGTGATAAATGCAATACTATAGGGGTGAAAAGGTTTTGAGGGAGAAGAATTATGTGAAAGTTTTGGTGTAGAAAGGCACACAAGATGTATAGACCACCCCAAATCAAAAAAAAATAACCCACCTGAATTAAAAAACAATTATTATGTGAGTAATAATAAAAAGAAATAAATTAAACATAAATATAAAACAATATATTTATTCTAGGGACAATTATTTTACTTTGAAAACATCAACATTACCTCCGTAATTGAGCATAGGTAATATCATTGATCTTCCTACAAAGGAATTGGAGATAACTTAAAAGAAAATGATAAATACAACACTATAGGGGTGAAAAGGTTTTGAGGGAGAAGAAGTCTGTGGAAGTTTTGATGCAGAAAGGAATAAAAGATGGACAAACCACCCCAAGTCAAATAAAAGAAACCACCTGTATAAGAAAACAAATATTACATGAGTAATACTAAAATTAAATGAATTAAACATAAATAAAAAACAATATATTAATTCTATGGACAAAGATTTTACTATGAAAACATCATGATTACCTATGTGATTGAGTAGATATAGCGTCGTTTCTCTTTTTGAAAAGGTATGAATCATGGAAAGAAATATTCTAAAATAAATGAAAATTTCAAGGGATAATGAAAATAAAAAAATATTTCATTATATAATTTTTTGGTAAAATATAGAAAGTATATCGTAACATTACCTTTACATCTTTTCAAAGGGTTTCCTTCATTATAGTTTGTTATTTCGAGGGATTAGTAACATCATCATGTATAGAAGACATTGTATACATGAGTAGTCAAACATTTAATTTAGATTATTTTAATGCAGTAGAGAGCATATAATATTATGAGTAAAAACATAATATATTAAAAATAATTTTACCTTCTCATTAAAATCTCTTTATTTTTTAATGGTTTCAATGATTTTGTTCCAAAATCAAGAATCAAAATCCCCTCTTTGTGGTCCCCTCTAATGTAACAGACATTGTCTACATTGGGTCCGATATGAACTGATTGTGATGTACCGATTAAAGGGTCAACCTCAGTTGAATTTTCATCCGACTCAACATTTTTTTTAGTCACCTGTAGAAAAATAGACCAATTATTATTTTTTGGATCAGAGACATAAAATAATTTCACTACTTGTGATTCCATTGTGAATAGATCATATTTTTTCCCTTCTACACTAAAAGTCACCTTCACAAATCCCATTTCATCAACATTCACTCCATTGATATTTTTAACCCATTTTCAATGAAAAACCGGCACTTGAAATTTTGTATGATCTAACTTTTAAATCTGTTCAATAATTCCAAATATGACATATTTTCATAAATTGGATTTCTATCATTGGAACAAGATACGTGCATCGCTTCAGAAAAAAACAAAACAACACTATTTTTCATCGTACTGAAGTCATCATGATATTTTAATAGAACATAAAAACATTTATTACAAAACCAGTGTAAAATATAACATTTGAATTCGGTCCTCTAGCTAGCCATTGAAGTCGTTCATCAATTGAATTCATATTTTTAGATAACTCCTTATAAATTTTATCTCTGAACCATATTATAAACTGTTCATTATATATATTTTATATCCATCCTTCATCCTTTGATGGATTAAAATATCAAATAATTTCTTTATGGGATTCAATGTATGAATCAAAATATTCACTATTATGTAATATGTAATGGTTTTTCTACACCCGCATAGTCAATGTAATTTTAAAAACATCTCTTTCAAAAATCCCTTCGACCAGAAGGTGTTCTCTTTGACAAGACTTTGTGAGACCAATGATTTCAACATCTAATAGGTAATCGGCACATAATTCAATATCTTCTTCAACAATATATCATTGTACAATACAACCTTCTGTAAGACTTCGATTCTCGACACAAAATTTCAAAATATTTATATATTGTTCAATGGGGTGCATCCATCTGTAATAAATATGACCATATAGTTTAACCTCTCTAACAAAGTGAACTATAAGGTATACCATTATATCAAATAATGATGGTGGTAAGAACATATCTAATTCACATAATATTACTGAAATATCCTTATTCATGATGGGAAACTTTTCTGGGTCTACAAATTCACTGTATATGGATTTGAAAAAGAAGCAAATTCTGGTTAATTTATGTTGTACATTTTGAGGAAGAATGTAATAGACAACAACAAGAATTAAATATTTCATCAAAACATGAAATTTGTGTGATTTTAGTCCTTGTAACTTCAAATTAGTTATCGACACGACATTCTTGATATTTTATGAATACCCTTGTGGAAATTTTACACTAGTAAGGAAAAGGAAAAATTGTAATTTTTCCTATTTTGATAGAGTGTAAGCTATTGGAGGAAGAAAAGTTTGCCTTTTACCCTTCTCTGGTTACAACTCTTCCCTTATCCCCATTTCAATCAAGTTCAACCTAACCTTGATTCCATCTTTCATCTTTACAGGAAAATTTAATAATGTGGCAATAACACTATCAAATATATTTTTTTCTACATGAATGACATCAAGAAAATGTATGACATACAAACAATTCTAATATGGTAATTCAAATAAAATTGATCTCTTTTTCTAACCTAATTTTGTAAGGTTTTTCAAAAATAATTTATCGAAAAGAGTGTCAATATTTTCTTTATTGTACAAATGATCGCCCATTACTGAAGAAAGTGTTGTACCTTGTTTGATATTCCCATTGAAAGTTGTTATCCATGATCAGTATTTATGTTGTCAAGTTAAAAATTTATGATGTCTTAAAAACACAGTCTTCGGGGAATGTTTCAACTAAACTGAGTATGTTCATTTTTCACAAATGGGACACCCCAATATTCCTTTAATACTATATCCAAATAAATTTCCATAAGTGGGAAATCAATTTATCATTCTATACAACATGAAACTCAATGTGAATTATTCACTTCTATGAGCATCATACATTCTAAAAGATGTATCCAACATCAATTTTAGATCTTCGATCAATAGATCCAAATAGACATCAATATCATTACTGGGTTTCATTGGTCTAGATATAAGTAGAGACAACATAATGTATTTACACATCATGAATAACCATGGAAGAAAGTTATAATTTACCAACATGAAGGTCCATTTACTATGAGTACTACTCTATACACAAAAAAGATTTATTCCATCTGTAGATAATGCAAGATTCAAGTTTCTTGGCTCATTTTCAAATTCAAGAAACACGTAATCAATTTTATTCCACTAAAGAGAATCTTCTAGATGACGTAGGTTCCCATATTTAATTCTTGTATCTGCATTCCATGTTAATTGTCTCATGAATTCATGAAATCCATATAGTCTTATAAAACATGGAATGATAGGAAAGTGCATTACAAATTTTGAAGGACTTGATCCATTTTTCTTGTAACAATCCGCGCCACACTTATTAAATTTTATTAGTGATTCATGGTCCTTGAGAAACAATATGCAATAATTTAGTCAAGCATGTATTTTTTTAAAGATCATTCCCTCTGAACTTAACATTTTTTAGCATCATTTGTTCGGCATGGTAGTTCATTTTCTTCTGGTAGCATATCATTCAGGAGACCAAGTAGTTCTGTAAAGCTGTTGTCTCTCCATCTACTGCCATCTTTCAAATTATATAACTTCAATAAAGCTAAAAATGTTGTGTATTGAGTACATCCGGTATAAAATGGTTTCTTAGAACAACTATTTAACTCCTCAAACAACTATGGATAATCACGAAGGTCATCTTTAATTTCCATTTTCATTTCTTCAATGCGATCTCCATCATCATTTACAAAGGTATTCATATAAAATTATTCATAAACCACAGTATCATCCCAATCAGTGTCAATATTCAGTTTTCCCCATGTTTATTCCAATATTTATAGCTTTGATCTATTTTGTGACAAATAAAATGTTCTTCCAACTTTTCCAGAATAATTTGTCTTGAATTAAAACAACATAAACATGGATATAAGATTTTAGAAGGGTTATTTTCATGCTCTCTTACAAACATGATGAGTTCTTTACCTCTATCTTCATACTCATTTTTCAAATGATTAGCGTGTATCCATTTTCAATTCATATCCATCCTATTAGGTTCAAAAAAGATTATTTTGTACAATATATAAATAAATACACATAAGATATTCATTATCGAAGGTGAAATTTATAGACAGTTCTAATAAGGGAAACTCAACATTTATAGATTTGTTTCAAATAATTTTAGTATGTTGAAGAAAATGGGTAATTGGATTTAAGAAAAGAATTACTACACTATGGAAGGTGTTATCCTATGAATTCATTCGTAGGTGGAAGTTATAGACAACTCATCCTCATTTCATTTTCCATGATACATACCCACACTTAATATTTACAGGTAATACACAAAACATATCTATTATTTCTTCACATTGGATCTACATGAGATGTATATTTTTATTTATCACACATTAAGAAATGGGTATTTTAGAAAATGAAACTCCTAAATTATATAATAACCCCTCCACCACCCTTTCATAATAACAACTAAAATTATGATCCCTCAATATAAGCTACAAATAATCTTTATAATTTTCATACATTACACTTTTTAGAGGTCCTAGTCTCAATAGGATGTCCTAAATTATGCAATACGAATAAATATTTAAATATTAGATATGATTTCATTTATGTAACTTACAGTTTCTTATATTTATTTTCCATTTAGATTATTCAAATACCTATTCTTAATACTAATTTACCACTTTAATAAAATCGAAATAAAATAATTATACTTCTATAATAAATATATTACAATAAAATTAACTTCATATTAATTCTCATCCATTGATTATTACATGTTATTTTTGGGTCAATTTAACCACCAATATGAAGGGTGATATAAAATGATATCATTGATTATTATGAAAAGCTAACTATTTTTTTTATTTTTTATTTATAATGAAAGGATTTTTGTTTATGGTTCTATAAAGGTAACATGACAATTTAACCCATTCTTAATAAACCACCTTATGTTTTTCAAAATTTACTAAAACAATCATGTTATATATTCCATGTTGGGGAACCATACCTAAAATATCCATGTAATTAACATGGACCATATTAACTCACAATGAAACTATAATTATTATAAATTTAGTATTAAGAAGAATATAAAATCTTAAATAGGGATTAATAACCAAGATATCTATATAGAAATAGATAAGTAATAATTGAAACTATTATCAACCAATGATAAATAAAAATTAAAAACTAAGAATTAAGCTTGAGGAGCAAGCTGGGTTGTAGACATAGATAGAGAATAAAAATGATTCAAAACAAAAATTTAAAAAGACCAAAATAGGATATCCAAATCAGTAGTCAATCAAACAACAAATCATAAACAAATAATTCAATTCATAATCTAAAAGAAAAATAGTATAAAAGGACCGAACTGTAAGAAGTCGGTTCTTCCTTTGAGGTATGAGTCTTCTTTTTCATTTTCTTTTTACATTGTTTTTGAGAAAAAGAGGGAAAATGGGTAGTACTGGAAATTTCTAGGTTACACACCATGTACTCCCAAGTACACGTCTTGTGTATGTTAGGCATGTACTGACCGTGTGATGACTAAGTACATGTCGTGTGGTGTCTGTGTAAAAAAAATACTACATGGTGTGTAGTATTCCTTAACATGCCATGTATTTTACTTTCCATGTACCGATTGAGTCCTATCCGTGTGTTGAACTGTGTGACGCATCTAAGCCGTGTAATGAACAGGAAACCCGTGTAAGTCAGAGTACATACAACCTAATACATGACATGTAGGCCTTAATACACACCGTGTACTTTTATTTTTTATTCATTTTTATGGGAGAGCAACGTGTCTCATTTCTGAAAATATATTCTTCTTCCCTGTTTTCAGACTGTGTCACTTTAGGATGTCGAGAACATTTCTTCTCCAAGATTCTTCATCCGACATCCGTTCTTCAATCCGTTAGTGACTGCGGGATCACATCAGGAAGGATAAACCCACACACCCTATTTTGTTCTTATTCCTTTTTCTCACACTCTACAGTTTCCATCCGAGCAGAATTTCTAGGATTTGACAGAAACATATATCTATGAAGATCAGCTTCAAATTGGAGATCTATATCGGACGTGCCTATGTATATGAGTCCAAGGTAGGTGGGGCATACTTTATTTTTTGTTTTTGAAAACACATGGGGGCTGTGGATTTTAGCGCAATGATGGGTTATTGAGTGAAACCCAATTAAGGAATTGTTTATGATTCTTATACCTTGAGGGATGCCAATGGGTATTCCCTGATTTTTTGTGACTGAGCATGGCTGGGAAAGGGTCCGTTGGTCTTGGGTTTTCTTTTGACCGAGTATGCTGAAATGGGTTTAATATGAATTGGTTGATTTAAACTGTTGAGTTTATTTCATTGAAGCATGTTAGTCTTGATAGAGGAATTCATGACCTCAATATTGCTATGTGATTACTGTGACTACTGCATTACATTATTATATTGTTTTCCTCCTGAAGTTGATTTATTATGAATATATATATATATATATATATATATATTGGTGTTGAGAATATATATGCAGGAACCCTTGGGGTTGTGTTGGGAATGGCCCAGAATTTCTTGAGTGATGTTGATCATAGGTTGGACATGGACCAAATTTAATTGAGTGGTTTGACCACATGATTGGGCATCATGGACGTCATATTTGAGGTAGTGTGACTGTCAGGTTGGGCATGGCTCATATTACTTAGATGGAATGACCATCAGATTAAGTGACAGGTTGGCAGGGACACAAGGTGTTAGAAATGATGGTGGAATGGGTTCTTATTTGGTAATTACAGCTCACCTGTGATTTTGGTCATGTGCACATAGGTTGACTCTGTGATGAGGTGGTATTTACTACTAGTGTGGGTAGAGGCCCCTGATAGTTTCGGTTTAGGTATTATCGGCTTGGGGGGGTGCTTGCCATAGGAATCCACGTAGAAGGTGGGGAGCCTTTAGGGGGATAATGATGAAGCTACCAGGTTGGGGGTTGATGCACTCTGTGACTAAGGCCTTGTGACTAGAAATTATTGAGGGCATACATCATTGTTCCTATGGTTATTATTTGAGGACATACATCGTTGTTCCTCCAATTTCTGTGCTATGGCCCGGTGTGAGCTTTCGAGCAGGGGTCCGTGGGACCAGGATACTATTGGTTGGGCATTCCTTTGGGATTTCAGTACTTGAGACATGAGGTGTTTGGAGGCATGTGGTGCCGGGTTTTATGTTTAAGATTCCAACGTTGGCCAAATTAGGTGACACTCCATGGTGGCTGCCGAGCACCAGTGGAGTCTATGTTTACTTTGGGAATTTCACTATTTACTTTTTATATATGCATGTTTTCTTAAAAAATACATTAAGTATGAACCGTTGGTGGTATCCTACTGAGACATGTCTCACACCTTGGACATGCCCATCAGGACGCGTGCATACTTTATGGATTTATGTGTAGGAAAGAGATCAGCTTTAGGAGCTGGATCGTATTAGCTATTTCATGGAGATTGGCATGGACCCTGAGGTCATGCCTAGCTGGATTTTACTTTGTTTTTATTTCTTTAGTGTATTAGTATGCTTACTTTATTTTGTAGCTATTTTTGGTTATCCATAGGCGACATCGTTTATTAGCATGTGTGACCTGTTGTGGATGCACGATTTTTTGTTTCAGTAGTTGTTATAAGTGGTGTTCAACATGATTTTCTATTTATCTTCCGTTGCTTCTATTTATTTATCACTTCCACTATTTATCCGAGATTTTTGTGATTCCTCTCTACGGGTCTGGTTTAAGTCTGCTGAATCTTTTTATTCCATTGCATGTTATACTATTATGTTCAGAACAATGCCTTATCTTTCTTCAAGAGGGTATAGCCTCCCTAATATACCTATTACCCCCTCGCTGCTAGTCAGAAGCCTTTGACGTTCTAGGAGGTGCACCTGAGGTAAGTGACACCAGACCCATTTAGCACTGTTCGAGTGACTGTTTGGGTCGGGATGTTACAAAGTGGTATCAGAGGAGTGTTTTATTGATTGGGATTTAGTAGCAGCCTTTTGATGGCTACTAATGAGATCGATAATGATTTTTATTTCTACTAGTTTACTATTGGGGATATGGTAGACTGTAGATAGGTTGTTATTGAAACTGGGTTTCTAGCTTGTGCTTGGGTGCTTGTAGCCCTAGGTACGAGGGACGAACCAAGTTACTATGGGTGGGAATATCTATTTTCTTTGCTCATATTACAGTTTACATGATTTCCACCTTGGTGGCTCACTTGGTATGTGATTTTATTTATTATGATATGTGACCCTTGACTCGGTGCGGTAAGGGAGAATTGGACCATGGCTCGGTATGGAAAGGAATGATTGTTTTGATTTTTTATAGACACATTTTTAGGGTATTTAAATTTCATATATTCATGTATTCTTTGTGAAGTGATAATACCATGTGAAAAATATCAAATTCCATGCTCTAGATTCTTTTGAAATGTGAATGGTGAAATTCCTAATAGTATTGCTTGTTTATTTCAATGTGATATTCCATGATTTAAATTATGTAAAAATTTCATGTGGCATGAGTATTAGGCCTGGATTGTATAAAAGTAGGTAGGTACTATGATTGAGGTGATGTTGATCACCATGATTGGGTGTCATAGACATTGGGTTTGAGGCAACAATGGTTGTCAGGACGGACATGGACCAAGGTACTTTTGATACTTGGCTCTGTTTAGGATGGGTAAAGAGGCCATGTAGCTGGAATTCCGGGGGGGCATGGTTGCGGTGGGGTATATTAAGGGTAGTTTTTATACGATGCCTCTTTAATATTTTCTTTATCTTTCCTATATATATATATATATTGTTATATATGTGGGTTGTCTAACCATTTATGGTATTCAGTGGGTTCCTCCTATACGACTTGATGGAACGTCAGGCATGTGATGGTACAATGCCGTGAGAGCACGATTAGGTTCAGAAACCTGAGGGATTGGTAGAGCATGAGCCATAGGTACAGGCTCATATACATGATCAATTTCATGATCCAGTTAAGGCTGAGGAGTAGCCAGGTTTGGCAGCATTCGGGTCGTGGCTCGACGAGCAGCTCCGATCTAGTCTGGTACGCGTCTTATAGGGGATCGACAGAGGTGTGCAGGGAACAAATACCCCTATGTCTTACCTTACATGGGAGTTCTAGTCATAGCATCCACTGGATTTTTAGGGTGAGGGTGGACCACATGTGGTTGAAAACTGAATACAGATCATGCAGATGATCATTGAGCAGCTTGAGATGCTTCCAAGGCGGAGGGTCAAGATGGCGACGTACATGCTGAGAGGACTGGCGAAGCATTGGTGGGATGTTCAGGTTCAGGCTTACATAAATGAAGGAATGTCATGAAAGGAATTTGAGGACAAGTTTTTTGATCACTTTTTCTTGGATATGCTGAGGGCAGAGAGAGTTCGGGAGTTATTGAGCCTCTAGTAGGGTGACATGTCCTTCATGGATTATACAAATTCCTTCACTGAGTTGTGGTATGGTAAGAGATGAAACCTCGAGGGTGAGGCACTTCGAAGATGGCTTAAAACACTCCATTATGGTGCAGGTAAACATCTTTAGGTTGGCCTCATTCTCTAAGGTGACGAATTAGGCACTCATAATAGAGGGTATCCTAATGGAAAAGTCTCTCATGAGTCGGGTGGTGGATTTAGGTGATGGTTCATATAACAAGAATTGAGGTTGGGTTGTCTTCTATTAGGGTAGTCAGGACAAGGACTCATCTAGAACACCTTTTGGAAGTTCATTAGTGTTTTTCCTTTAGTATGGGAAGCCATGGCATGTCTATACTCAGTGCGATAGGCCTCTAAAGAAGTGCCAAGCATGTGGATAGGTCAGATATCTGGAGAGGTTCTGCAGGCATCCTTCTCAGACTGCAGGCAGGTCGGGACTAGGATAGACGGTGGTGTATGGGGTTGATTCAAGATCGTTACCAGGTGAGGGTAGCCAAGGCTCAATTTCACACAGAAGAACATGGAAGAGATAGAGGGACCCTACTGAGGGGTCAGTGGCCTGTGACTAGATCAACATTGCAGGGAGGTCAGGCATCAGGAAGTCATGCTTCAAGCTAGGTATATGCCATGGATCTAACAGGGGTAGAGCAGGATAGTGACTTAGTGATGTTTATAGGTACACTACAGGCATGATCGTGATTTCTATTTTGTTTTCATTTTGGAATGGCCAGTGGAGGCATGTCTGTTTTGAGTGCACGAGGTGCACGTGATGTTTTTTGGACTGACTAGATGCTGGTCAATGGGTTGGCACCATTTCAGGTGTGTGATTATATATATATATATATATATATATATATGAATGAGGTGATGAGGCATTAGGGCATCGTTGGATGTGGGCTACTTGAGGTGCCTTGGGTATCTGGGCATCATGGATGAAGGTTTCGTGAGGTGCCTTGGGCATCATGGCATCGGGGATGTGGTTGTGATTGTGGTTCAAGGCACCGAGTTATTATTAGCATCCATGGGATGCAGGACCTCATTATTCCATGGGTTCTATGGGCTTGAGATGGGCGCCGATGTGGTGTGGGTTTTGATTGGTGTTGTAAAGGACACATGAGCACTAGATAAGGTGCAGGGGTGATGATGCATCATGGGAGGACCTTGGGTCGAGGTAATAGGTTGATGGAACTTTTATTGATTGAGTTTTGGGCCAGAGTTGTTCTGGATCTTTCTTCACAACCCTTGGAAGGGAAATTTGGGGATGAATTTCTTTAAGGGGGGAAGTTTGTAAGAACCTAGTTCTTCCTTTGAGGTACAAGTCTTCTTTCTCATTTTCTTTTTACGTTTTTTTGAGAAAAATGTGGAAACTAGGTAGTTTTAGAAATTTCTTGGTTACACGCTGTGTACTCCAAAGTACACATCCTGTGTATGTTAGGCATGTACTGACTGCGCAATGACTAAGTACATGTCATGTGGTGACCATGTAAAAAAATAATCTACTACATTGAGTGTAGTGTTCCTTAACACATTGTGTATTTTACTTTCCATGTACCAGCTGAGTCCTAGACGCGTTTTGACCTGTGTGGCGCATTTAAGCCGTGTGATGACCTGGAAACCCTTGTAAGTCAGAGTAAGGGAAATCTATGACATGACATGTAGGCCTTAATACATGCAATGTGATTTTATTTTTTATTCATTTTTATGGGATATCATCATGTCTCATTTCCAAAAATATATTATTCTTCCCAATTTTTGAAAAATGTCGATTCAGGACACCGAAAACATTTCTTCTCCTAGATTCTCTATCTGACGTTCGTTCTTCAATCCATCGGTGACTACAGGATAAAATCATGAAGGATAAACCCATGAACCCTATTCCATTCTTGTTCCTTTATCTCACATTCTGTAGTTTCCATATGAGCAGAATTGTCTGGATTTGAAGAAAACATAGATCTACAAAGATTGGCTTCGAATTAGAGCTTGGTGTCAGACGTGCCTATGTCTACATGTCCTAGGTAGGTGGTTCATACTTTATTTTTTGTTTTCACAAACATGTGGGGGTTTTTGATTTTATCACAATGAAGGGTTATTGAGTGAAACCTTATTAATGCATTGTTTATGATTCTTATACCTTGAGGGATGCCAATGGGTATTTCCGGATTTTTTGTGACTAAGAAAGGCCGGGAAAGAGGCCATTTCTCTTGGATTTACTTTTGGATGAGTATGACGAAATGGGTTTAATATGAATTGGATGACTTAAACTACTGAGTTTATTTCTTCAAAGAATGTTAGTCTTGATAGAGACATTCATGACCTCAGTATTTCTATATTATAACTGTGACTACCGCATTAAATTGTTGTATTATTTGCTTGCTTAAGGTGATTTATTTTCAATATATATATATATATATATATTGGTGTTGAGAAAATGTATGCAGAAACCCTTGGGGTTGTGTTGGGCATGGACCTAATTTTCTTGAGTGATGTTGATCACAACTTTGGAATGGACCAGATTTAATTGAGTGGTTTGACCATAGGATTGGGGGTCATGAACATCATATTTGTCGTAGTGCGACTGTCAGGTTGGGCATGACCTGGGTTACTTGGATGGAGTGACCTTCAGATTGAGAGACATGTTTGCAGGGACATGAGGTGTCAGAAATGATGGCGGATTGGGTTTTTATTGGGTGATTACCGCTCACTTGTGATTTGAGTTGTGTGCACATAGGTTGACTCCGTGATGGTGTGGTATTGACCACTCATGTGGGTAGAGGCCCCTGATAGTTTCAATTTAGGTATTATCGATTTGGGGGTGTTTTCCATAGGAATCCATGTAGAAGGTGAGGAGCCTTTGGGGTAATATCGATGAGGCTATCAGGTTGGGGGATGAGGCTCTCAGTGACTGAGGTCACAAGACTGGATATTATTGAAGGCACACATCATTGTTCCTCCAGTTATTATTTAAGGTGATTAATCACTGTTCCTTCAGTTGTCGTGCTATAGGCCAATGTGAGATTTTGAATAGGGGTCCATAGGAACGAGATACTATTGGTTGGGAATTCCTTTGGAATGTTGGTACTTTATACATAAGGTGTTAGGAGGTACATGGTGCTGGGTTTTTTGTTTGAGATTCCAACGTTGGCTGAAGTAGGTGACACTCCATGGTGGCTGTCAAGCACCAGTGGATTATGTGTTTACTTTAGGAATGGCATTGCTTACTTTATTATATATTCATCTCTACTTAAACACATATATTAGGTATGCACCATTGGGGGTATCCTACCGAGACACATCACACACCCTGCACAGGCCCCTCGGGATGCGTGCAGACTTATGGATTTGTGTGTAGGAAAGAGATCTACTTCATGAGATGGATCATATTAGTTGTTGTATGGATATTGGCATGTAACCCGAGGTCACTCCTAGCTGGAGTTTACTTTGTTTTTATTTATTTAGTGTATTAGCATGCTTACTTTATTTTGTAGCTTCTGTTGGTTAGCTATGAGTTCCATCGTTTATTAGAATGCATGGATTTATGTGGATGTATGATTTGTTGTTTCAATAGTTATTATAAGTGGTGTTCATCATGATGATCTATTTATCTTCTTTTGCTTCTATTTATTTATCGTTTTTTCTATTTATCTGATATTGTTGTACTTCTGCTCTACGAGTTTGGTTCGAGTCTACTGAGTCATTTTATTCTGCTGCATGTTGTACTATTATGATTAGACCAGTGCCTTATCTTCCTCTAAGATGGTATATCCTCCACACTATACCAATTAAACCCTCAATTCTTTTCGGTATCCTTTGACATTCGGGGAGGCGTGCCTAAGGTAAGTGACACCCGACCCGTTTAGCACTATTCGGGTGGATGTTTGGGTCGTGATGTGACAAAGAGGTATTAGAGGAGTTTGTTCTTGACTAGGATTTAGTGGCAGCTTTTGGATGGATACTAATGAGAATGAGACATCTTTTTATTTCTACTGGTTTACTATTTGGGATATGGTAGAATAGAGATAGGTTGTTATTGGAACTGGGTTTTTAGCTTGTGCTTGGGTGCCTACAGCTCCAGGTATGAGGGATAGACCATGTTACTAGGGGTGGTAATTGCTATTTTCTTTTCTCAGATTATAGTTTACATGATTTCCACCTTGTTGACTCACTTGTTATTTGATGTTATTGATTGTGATATGTTACCCTTAACCCAATGCGGTAAGGGAGAATTGGACCTTGGCTTAGTATGAAAAGTCATGATTGTTTGTCTTTTAATGGGAATTTTTTTAGGTAATTTCAATTTCATATATGAACATATGATTTGTGAAGTGATAATACAATGTGAATAATATCACATGCCATTCTCTAGATGCTTTTTAAATGTGAAAGGTAAAATTCTTGATAGAATTGCTTGTTTATTTCAATGTGATATGCCATGCTTTAAATTATGTAAAAATTGCATATGGCATGAGTTTTGGGAATGGATCATATACGAGCAGGCATGTACTATGATTGAGGTGACGTTGAACACTAGGATTGGGCATCATGGATATCAGGTTTGAGGTAACAATGGTTGTTAGGACGGGTGTGGCCCGATGTAATTTTGATACTTGGCTCTGTTTAGGGCGGGTAAAGAGGCCATGAGCTCGGGATGCCCGGGGGCATGGTTTTAGTGGGGGAGAGTAAGGGTAGTGGTTATGCACTGCCTCTTTACTTCTTTCCTTATCTGTGATATATATATATTATTTTATATGTGGGTTTTCTAAACCTTTATGGTATTCAGTGGGTTCCTCCTAGATGGCTTGATGGAACATCAGATGGGTGATGGTACAATGTTACGGGAGCACGATCGGGTTTAGAAACCTAAGGGATAGTTAGATCATGAGCCGCAGGTACATGCTCAAGGACATGATCAGGTTCATGATCTAGTGCAGGCCGGGTAACAGCTGGGTTTGGTAGCATTCAGGTTGTGGATCAACGAGCAGCACCGATCTAGTCTAGTACATGTCTTACAGAGGATCGATAGAGGCACGCAGGGAATGAATCCCCCTATGGATTACCTTACATAGGAGTTCCAATCGCATCACCCACCTCTTTTTTAGGGTGAGGGTGGCCCATAGGAAGATGAAAAATAAATAAAGAGTATGCATATGATCTTCGAGCAGCTCGAGTCGCCTCTATGTAGAAGGTTCAAGTTAGCGACATACATGTTGAGAGGACCGGTGAAGCGTTGGTGGGATGTGCAGGTTCAGTATTGTAGACACAAAGGACTGGCATGGATGGACATCGAGGAAAGGTTTTTTGAGCACTTTTTCCCAGAGATGTTGAGGGTAGATAGAGCTCAGGAGTTCTTGAGCCTCTAGTAGGGTGACATGTCAGTCATGGACTATGCAACTACCTTCATTGAGCTATCTTTCTTTGCACAAGGTATGGTAAGTGATGACACCTCGAGGGTGAGGAACTTTGAAGATGGATTATGGAACACCATTAAGGTGAAAGTTAACATCTTAAGGTTGGCCTCATTCTCTGAGGTGGTGAATTAGGTGCTCGTATCAGAGGGTTACCAGATGGACAAGTCTCGCCTAACTCGAGTGGCAGTTTCAAGTGATGGTTCAGATAGTAGGAAGCCAGATCGGGATGAGTTCCAGTAGGGATGTCAGGATAAGGAATTAGCTAGGCCACCTCGTGGCAGTTCATCAGTGGTTTTCTTTCAGTGTGTGTAGCCAGGGCATGTCCGGACGTAGTGCAATAGGAATCCAAAGGAGTGATGAGCATGTGGATAGGTTATACATCTAGAGAGGTTTTGTAGGCAGCCTTATCAGACCCCCAACATGTAGGGACCGGGATATATGGTGGTGCCTGAGGTCGATTCATGATTGGTACCAGGTGAGGGTAGCCGAGGCTCAGCTGCACATGGAGGACATGGCAGAGATAGTGGGACCTAACTGATGTGTCAGTGGCCGGTGACTGGAGCAGCATCATCGGGAGTTCATGCATCAGGCAGTCATGCTTCAAGTTAGGTACATTCCATGGAGCTACCAGGGGATGAGTAGGCTGGTGAGTCACTGACGGTTATAGGTATGCCACGGGCATGGCTGCGATTTCTCTTTTGTTTTAATTTTGGAATGGCCAGTGGTGGTATGTCCATTTTGAGTGTATGAGGTGAACATGATGTTTCTTGGACTGACTAGATGCTGGTGAGTGGGTTGGCACCATTTCGGGCACGTGATTATATCTATAAATATATGAATGATGCGATGAGGCATCAGGGCATCATTAGATATGGGATACTTGAGGTGCCTTGGGTATCGGGGAATCATGGATGCAGGTTACTTGATGTGCCTTGGGCATCAGGGAATTGAGGATGTATTTGTGATTGAGGTGAAAGGCACCTGGTTGTTTTGAGCATCTATGGGATGCAGGACATCATTGTTCCATGGGTTCCACGGGATCGAGACGGGGGCCGATGTAGTGAGGGATGTGATTGGGTGTCATGAAGGACACAGGATCACTAGATAAGGTGCAGGGGAGACAACACATCACGAGTGGACCTTGGGTCTAGGTAATAGGTCGATGGACCTTTGATTGATCGAGTTTTGGGCTAGATTTATTTGGTATATTTCTTCACCACCCTTGGAAGTTCAATTTGGGGATGAATTTATTTAAGGGGGTAAGTTTTTAAGAATCTAGTTCTTTATTTAAGGTATGAGTCTTATTTTTCATTTTATTTTTACATTGATTTTGAGAAAAAGGGGGAAAACTGGGTAGTTCTTGAAATTTCTAGTTTACACACTATGTACTCCCGAGTACACACCATGTGTATGTTAGGCATGTATTGACCACTTGATGATTATGTACATGTCATATGGTAACCGTGTAAACAAATAATATTCTACATGGGATGTAGTATTTTTTAACATGCCGTGTATTTTACTTTCTACCTACCGGATGAGTCCTAGCTGTGTGTTGACCCATGTGATGCGTCTAAGCTATGTGATGACCTGGAATCCCACGTAAGTTGGAGTACAAAAAAGATACTACCTGGCATGTCGTCCTTAATACATGTCATGTAATTTTATTTTTTATTTGTTTTTATGGGAGAGAATCACATATTGTTTACGAAAATGTCTTCTTCTTCCTCATTTTCATACTGTGTTGATCCGGGATTTTGAGAACATTTCTTCTCCTAGATTCTTCATCCGACATCCGTTCTTCAATCCTACGGTGATTACAAGATCGAATCAGGAAGGCTAAACCTACGCACCCTATATTGTTCTTGTTCCTTTGTCTCACACGCTTTAGTTTCCATCAGAGAAAACTAGTTAGGATTTGATGGAAACATAGATCTATGAATATTTTCTTTGAATTGGAGCTCAATATTGGATGTGCCTACATCTATGAGTCCAAGGTAGTTGGTGCATACATTATTTTGTGTTTTTGCAAACACCTGGGGGTTGTGGCTTTTAGCGCAACGATGGGTTATTGAGTGAAACCTTATTAATGAATTTTTTTATGATTCTTATACCTTGAGGGATGCCAATGGGTATTCCTTGACTTTTTTGTGACTGAGAAAGTCCGGGAAAGAGGCTGTTTGTCTTGGGTTTACTTTTGGCCAAGTATGCCGAAATGGGTTTAATATTAATTGGTTGATTTAAAGTGTTGAGTTTATTTCATCAAAGCATGTTAGTATTGATAGAGGCATTCACGAACTAATTATTGTTATGTGATAACTATGGCCACCACATTCAATTGTTGTATTGTTTTCCTACTAAAGGTGATTTATTGTGAATATATATATTGGTGTTGAGAATATTTATGCAGGAACCCTTAGGGTTGGGTTGGGTGTAGACCATATTTTATTGAGTGATGTTGATCACAGGTTGGGCATGGACCGAATTTAATTGAGTGCTTTGACCACCGGATTGGGCGTCATGGATGTTGGATTTGAGGCAGTGTGACTTTTAGGTTGGGCATGGCCCGAGTTACAAGGATGGCGTGTCCATCATATTGAGAGACAAGTTTGCAGGGACACGAGGTGTCAGAAATGATGGTGGCTTGGGTTCTTATTTGGTTATTACTGCTCACCTGTGATTAGAGTCACATACACACAGGTTGAATCTATGATGAGGTGGTATTGAACACTCGTGTTGGTAGAGGCCCCCAATAGTTGTGGTTTAGGTATTATTAGTTTGGAAGTGCTTGTCGTAGGAATCCACGTAGAAGGTGAAAATAATTCAGGGGAATAACAATGAGGCTATCGAGTTGGGGGATGAGGCTCACCAGGACTGAGTCCATGAGACTGGATATTATTGAGGGCATATATCGTTGTTCTTCTAGTTATTATTTGAGGAAAAACATCACTGTTCGTTTGGTGATCATGCTATGGGCCCATGTGAGATTTTGAGAAGGGTTCCATGGGACCGGGATAATATTGGCTAGGATTGCCTTTAGGATGTCGGTAATTGAGACATGAGGTGTTAAGGGGCACGTAGTTCTGGGTTTTATGATTGAGATTCTGACATTGGACGAAGCAGGTGACACTCCATGGTGGATGTCGAGCACCAGTGGAGTCTTTTTTTTCTTTGGGCATTGCACAGTTTACTTTATTATATATGCATGTCTGCTTAAACACATATATTAGGTACACACCATTGGTGGTATCCTACTAAGACACATCTCATACACTGCACGATCCCCTCGGTACGTGTGTAGACTTTATGGATTTATGTGATGGAAAGAGATCAAATTTAGGAGCTGGATCGTATTAGATGTGGCATGGAGATTGGCATGGAACCTGAGGTCATGGCTAGCTGCAGTTTACTTTTTTTTCACTTTCTTTAGTGTATCAGCATGCTTGATTTATTTTTTAGCTACTATTGGTTATCCATGGGCGACATAGTTTATTAACATGTATGACCTGTTGTGGATGCATGCTTTGTTGTTTCATTAGTTGTTGTATGTGATGTTCAACATGCTGTTTTATTTATATTCCATTAATTCTATTTATTTTTCGCTTCTTATATTTATATGAGATTTTTGTGCTTATGCTCTGTGGGTCTAGTTTGAGTCTACTGAGTCATTTTATTCTGCTGCATGTTATACTATTATGCTCTTACTAGTGCCTTATTTTCCTCTGAGAGGGTATAGTCTCCCCACTATACCTATTACACCCTTGTTTCTAGTCGGCAACCTTTGGAGTTCGGAGAGGTGTTCCTGAGGTAAGTGACACCTTGCCTATTTATCACTTTTCAGGTGGCTATTCAGGTTGGGATGTTACACGAACTGAAAGTAACTCATGACCTCATCGAACAAGAAATCAAAAACGAAAAAAATACACAAATAAAATTGCAAGGCCTACCTCGCTAAGTTGAAGAAAATATGCTTTGAAAACCATAATTGAAACCGAACACTAGAAGTTTGATGATGTTTGAGCAATTGGAGGCCATCAAGTGGTGTGAATCGAGCTTCAATTAATAGAGGAGGAGCACCGAAAGTGGGTGGATTCTACAGAAATCTTCTGATATCACGATGAGTTCACAAATGTTTAGGTTTTTTAAATATACCAGGACACTTTTATTAGCACTTAAAAATTATCTCTAATATAGAGTCCTTTTATCAGTGCTTAAGTAATAAGTACTGATAAAATGACTCTTTATCAATGATTATTTAGCACTAATAAAGGTAGGTCTTTATCAGCCCAAAAAAAGTTCTGATAAAATCTATATTTATCAGTGCTAAAACACTAGCACTGATAAATATTCATTTTATCGGTGCTTTTTTAGCACTGATAAAGTCTAATCTTTATCGACGTGAAAAAAGTGCTGTTAAAGACCTACCTTTATCAGGACTTATTAATTAAGCACTAATAAAGGATTTATAATTATAATAATATATAAAAATTTGTAAATATATATATACTTAATAAATATATATACTTAATAAATATATATACTTAATAAATATATATAAATATAAATAAATTAAATTTATTTATTATAATTTTATAATTAATTATTTATAGTTATAGAAATATTTTTGAAAAATAATATTTATATCTAATTTTTAGTGCATGCATATGCATATTTGTTTAAAATGAGTGAAATTAAATAAATTAAAAATGAGTACACTTTAAAAATATTGAAAAAATGGATAAGTTTTGTGTGTGCATTGCATATAAAAATGTATTAATTACGTATATGTGAAATCAGTATAACACACATTTGATCAATGTTAAATTAAAAAAAAAATCAAATTACAGATTCAATTATATGTCAATTGCACTATGCAATTAGGTAGTATTTTTAATTTATATTATTTTTTAATTATAAACCATTATTTACTAAATATATGAATATTTAATGTAAATCTCATAAATATATTGTAATATATAAATCATATTTATATACATTAATATATATCTATATATTTAATATATACAATTTATTAACATTAATTATCATAATTATCTAATTAATAAAATGTTTAATATTCAATAATGTATAATAACTTTATTCATTTTTATCAATAATTATTAAATTAATAAAGTTTGTAATATTTTTTTAATATTTTTTTTATTTTTAATTTATTTAATTATTTCATTTTATTTATTCAGACCTTTATCAGTGCTAAAAAAGTACTGATAAAATCAAACTTTATCAGTGCTAAAAATAAATCACTGATAAAGGTTCAATTAATCAGTACTAAAAAAAAGCACTAATAAAAGGTTAAATTTATTAGTGTTGATAAAGATGCCATTTATTAACACTTTTTTGTAGTGATGATAAATACCAGTGCTATTTAATGCTGGTTTTGTAGTAGCGACTACTACACCGTGTGTTGGATTGATGTGCGGCTAATTCCTACACATAAAAAATGAATTAAGAATCCTCAATATAAATTATCAAGATAATCCAAGATCTTTTTATCAGGTTTAAGTATGTGATGTGCGGTTTTAACTAAAATGTTACTTTTAAATGAAAACACACACTTTTAGTAATAACGACTACACCATGTGTCAGATTTATGCCAGGTTAATTCCTATATGTGACAAATGAATCAAGGATCATTTTCCAAATGTATCAAGACAACCATAGTAAATTTTCTCAATTTTGAGTATATGATTAATTTTCTAAAATAAAATACCCTTTTAGGTCTATCTCTACTCCTTTTACAAATTGATTTATTAATTAAGATTATCCCATTAACAAGTGCATCCTTAGTCCATATTCTAACATGTACACACCATCTTAATCTAGTATCAATCATCAAAAACAAAGGATGTCACCATCAGTAACACAATATTCATGATTGATGTTTATCAAACCATGAAATCTTGATTTTTTATTCACTATTACTATTTAAATACCACATATTATTATATTAATTTATTCTAAAATATTTAAATTGAAATAGAATTTATATAATATAAGAATATAAAATATCATAAAATATTTAATAATATATTAAACTGAATAACACATTCATACATATGAATTTCCAAACATTTATTTACTCATAAACATAAGACAAAACTCTTCATTACTGACCATAAGCTGTATGTGTGAAGAAACATGGAACTTTTTTAGATGATTCTTCACTAATTAAATATGATTATGGTATCCTACAGTGTTGGGATATGATGGATCTTACCTTACCTATTAATGTTTTAGGTGTTAAACATTTTCATAATATATAAAAATGATAAGATAATTAACTAAATAAGAATTAGATAAACCATGACTTCATAATCTCTATGAAATAAAAAATCAACAATGCGATAGGAAACCACTTATTCATGATGTATATAAATATTTTGACACCATGTAAGCTTCCCATTCATTCCAAAAACAAATCAACTTCCACATTTGAATATGTGAACTATGAAAATATTTGTTGAGTACTTGAAAAATATAGATAAACAAATGGTTAATAAATATTTTAAAATAAATTTTAATCACATTTGGAAATATCTCTTCAAGGATGCTAATTTGTGGATAGAATATGATATCTTTTATAAATTTACAAATTTAATAACCACAATAATTCTCATTAATTTGTTTCAGACACTACTTAAACATTGAAAAAAATAAGTATTTTTTATATATATTTTGGTAGTGATATAATATTTTGTATACCATAATACTTAATCAATTGTATAAATCTATAGGATTAATGTGAAAATTTACCATAGTTATACCCTGATTTTATGATAAATAAACACCACCCTATCATTACAAAATTCTTGTTAAAACATAATATAAAACCTATTATTTGAAGCTTATTTGTAAAATATTGAATACAATGTATTACAAATACATAAAGGGAACTATTTGTGGTTGATTTGTTTGATATCCATGCTTTGGATCCAAAAAATATATCTTTGGAGTATCAAAACTGATCATAATGATAATCCAGTGATTTTTAAAATAAAAAAAGGAATAAGTAATGGAAAAAATAAAAATATATTTTATATAATTATAGAGTAGAGTTTTAACCTTGTAGTTTATTTATTAAGAAAATCCGATCATCTGTAATTTTATTTTCAAATGTTGTGGCTAATTGGTGTTATATTACTGAAGTTTAATATTCTTCCATTTATTTTTTTAGACCTATAAGAGACATGGAGATTAGTTAATCCAAAATTTTATTTACTAGGTCTTCCTTTTAGATTTTTGTGATATAAAAACCTATATAAAATATGAAAAGTATTAAAATGTAATTAACATAGTAGTTCAATTATTTAACATAAAGATAAATAAAATCTACCTCATGTACACATTCAAAACTAAGTCTCCCAATCATTCATTCTTAAAAATTTAATTTACATTCCCAAGACCAATCATATAATTAATGTAATATCATTAAATTTTTTCTTAAAATTTAATAATGTCCATACTGTTATCTAAAAATTCTATATCTGCATGAACATGCATTTTCAATAAATGTGGTAGTGAAATTAGTGGGGTAAAGGTACTGTTATAAGGACCTTTCAATCTAATATTTTATCCTTTAGATTGTATTAACTCGAACTTACATTTACCCTTTTGTTTCTCTTTTTGTAATAAAATACATTAGTCATACCTTTTTTCATTAATTTTTAAAGGTTATATAAAATAAATTGTAAAGGAAAGAACAAATTATCATCATGTATCTTTATAAGTTTAAAAGTACATGCTATGAAAGTTACAATAGAAAGTTTGACCATTTGAACATCGAGACCATAAAGGGGATAAATTATCTCAACACTCGACTCATGAGATACAAGAATCCAAAATCTCACATGATATTTTATAATATTTTTATTACATAGAATATCTCCTAGGGTAATGTACATTATAACCCACTCAATAAAGAAATGATTGGGTGATAATAAATATAAATCAAAATAAAGTTCACCCTGTATAATTTTAGTATAAAAAGGTATCAATAGTTATTTGATTCACATTTAGTAGAAAATGTTATGAAAAAATCAATTACCTTAGGCAAGGAAGGCCTTTGAGGTGAATAGAGATCCTCAAAGATTGGTGTGTCTCTTCATGTTGTGATTTCAAATGTTTTGATTCGTCATATTGATCCTTTTGAAGAAACAGGTTCATCACATCATCTTTCCAACTAAATTTTTATTTTAAAGAATCTATCTATGCCTCTGTGATTTTAATTTTCACATTTATACCTCCAATGTCTTAAATTTATCATAGTATGCTATGGGTGACAATCTAAAACCATCACCCCTAATATATTCATACTATCCAGGACACTTCAAATACATTTAAAGTAGTTGTTCATCAGGTACATTAGATGAATATTTTAATGTTCAAATAATATAAACAATATCAGAAAATAAGTAGTCACTATTTTGAAATACTATTTTACACTAGAAAAATTGTCTATTATGTCATACGTGCACACTATTCCCATACTTTATTCATGTTTTCATGCAACAAATTAGAACTTTATAACCAGTTACTTTGATTTTTTTAGTCATTGGGGTGTTAAGAGAAGGATTGAGGAATGAAAATTAGAGCCCAAGTTTAGGATTCTAGTAGTGTGTTGGTTTTGTAGTGTGGACAATACCCTTGCACCATGGTTTTGTGTCTTCTGTCTTGGGTTTAAAATTAGTAGCACCATTTGATCTCATTATATTTCCTATGATTCCCTCAACCCTTTAGAGAGTCTAGTGTGGTTTTGGGGGATCCTTCATCACCATTTTTCTAAATATTTCTCCTCAACCTCAGGAGATTGATTATTAATGATCTAAGGTGAGTTTTTCTCCTATTCTTATTGGTTTCCTTCCTAATTTTATTTTTGGAGTTCTTGGTAGTAGTGTTGGTTTGTGATGGAGGTTTTTATGACATAACTTTAATGATATATGTTTTTATTATAGGTTTTTAAGGATTCCTTTTAATGAATTGTACCTTGTGATAATATCTTCCTCTCCTTTTTCCAGCGTAGTGGCTGTGAAACTTCGATTGAGGTAAGGGATTCGAGAACACTCATTTATTTTTTATATAATATAGAAGTATTGAGATTTTTTTTCTTTAAGTGTATGGTAATAATTAACATAATGAAGATAATTAATAATAATAAAAGAAAATTAGAGGTAATTGGGTGATTTTTCTATACTTTACTTGATTTATATTACACTACAAGAAAACCGCCTATTAGCGGCAGTTATTTGTGCATATAGCGGCGATTTAAACCGTCGCTATATGATGTGGCAGTGGTTTACAGAAACCGCCACTAAATTGGGCATTGAAAATCTATTAGCGGCGTTTATTTTCATTTAGAGGCAGTTTAAGGGAAGTGTCGTAGCTACCTCATTTCACGGTGGTTTTACTGATTTTAGCCGCGGTTTTTACGAGCCCTGGATTTCATTTTTTTAGCTGTGGTTATAACCTCGATGAATAAAATAAAATCCAGCGGCCGTAAAACCACCACTAAAGTCACGAAAACCGCCGCAGAATGCACGCTGGTGATGTGACTCTGTAGCGATGGTTAAAACCACCGCTAAATGTAAGGCAATAGCAGCGGTTATAACTGCCTCTAAGTAAAAAATACTTACGTTTAGTGGAAGTTTTAACCGCCGCTAATTTCTGACCAGTACACTTTAGCGGCGGTTAAAACCGCCGCGAAAAGCTGACCAGAAAATAAAATAGCTGTTCTGCTTCCACTGCACCACTGCCTTGAAAAAAAAATCAAACCAGAAATACCAATAGCCTAACAGATTAATGCACACAAAATTTAAAAAATAATAGAGACAACTAGTAAAAAAATTATGGTCATGATGCTTGGAAAATATAGTGGAACATCATAAATGGATATGTGTAGTGAGGAGGAGTAAAAAACATGACCTGAATTGATAGAGAATGGGTACAACACCACACAACACATTATAAGGTTGATTTAAAATTAGTTTAGATTAGTGATTCATGGACATGGAATACTCATTTAAAGTTATAGAATTAGGACCATGTGGTGATCATTCAACTCAACCATGCTTGAGGTGAACTTCGTCCCAACCCCTAAGCCCTGCTGAGCCATGATTGATTCAATAATCAAGGATATTTATATAGTTATAATTGATTATAGGGGTGAACCCAATGAGGGGAATAAGTGACCTGAAAATATCATGATGACAATTACAACTTTTGAGAACTGGGAAGTGAAATGGGAGTAATCGACATAAATAGAATTATTATTGACCATGTTTGAAACATAGGATACCTGAGTTGGTTGAGAATAGGATGAAAAATATCATGATAAACTATTCATGGAGATCAAATCATGAGTTTTATTAGTAAATGTACTTCATTGAATGAGCCTGAGATGGTATGTAAGACACTATGTCCATGAATCATTTCATTAGAGATCCTTTTCAGATTGGTAGGGTGAGGATTATCCAAATAGTAGAATGTGTGAACTGCACAAGTGTATGTGGGGATGTACCATATAGAATATTAGGTTCCATGGGAGATATTTCCTCATGTGCTCAAATGTTCAATTTAAACATGTGGGTTGAAAAGATTCAAGCCTGTCCCAGAGGGAAACATCCCCATGATGAGTTGCTAGTAGGGATGGGACTGAGATGAAATATACATGCATCAATATGTGTCTCCTCATAATGGGCATCAAGACAAACACAGTTTTGATGCGTGACATGGTAAGAGACTATTTTCAGTGGAGTGATTTCATCTCTGACAAGGATATCATATCATCTCAAATTTAGAGAAATACAAGTTTTATACGGGTAACGTGTGGTTCATTTCATACTTATCATATGAGAAATCTCAGTTTTATATGTGGTAATTATTTTTATAATCATCCCACACTTATTGAACGAGGCATCCTTATTTCATTTAATAGGGTATGGTTGTTAATTAACATTGTTTGCTGAGTACATTGGGCTTTGATGTTTAAAATAATACAACATGGACTATGACTACAACTAGTTTAAATTCCTAGAGCTCCAAATATAGGAATAGGTTTGATTTAAAGGTCTCCAAGCTTTGACCAAAGTAGATAGGAAAGGGAGGAACCTATAATGAGTCGTTGATAGGGTTGTGACCTGGATTAAATATTTATATGTAAGTACTTATATCGTGATTATTGGAATCAATCCACATGTTTTTATGATTCACGGTTTCATAGGATACCAATGCCAGAAGGGTTTACCTTCTTGGATGATGATATTGAATAATTACATATTATTATATTAGGCATCGAGAATTTATAAGAGGTGAAATTATCTCTCTTTAAGCGACATATCAATTTTTATGGGGTTATATTATCTATCATTAATAGATATATATATTTTACACGGGGTAATGATATAGTTTAAATTCATCTTATTAAGATTTTAGAAGGTATTTTGCATCGATATACCCATTATTTACTTCCTCATATCAGGAAATGAGAGCATCTTGGCCCACTGATGTGTCAACATAAATGAAAGGAGATTATTGCTAAAAAAGAGGCCCATGTGAGTGTTTTGGGGCAATGAAACCTTATTTAATGGATTATTATATGGTGAATCATAATCTAGGCTCAATGATAGAAGATATATGCATCAATACGTATCCCATGGAAATGGGAATCAATCCACCCATAGTTCTAGAATGTTGTGGAAATAGATGTTTGATGAAACTCCAGGGATGAATGAACCCATGTGATGAATGTATGAGCATATTTTATTGTCATAATGCTTGGACTAGGGATCTATTGATATAAACTGTTATAGTATAGATTGGTGAGGTGGGGGAATCAAGAATTTTTTTGTAGTGAATAAAACCTGGGGTTATAGGATAAAATAGGCCCTTCGACCCATGACGAAATTCTGTATATGATTGCACACAATGTAAGATCATACAACCAAGACCATGATGAAAAATCTAATTTCATTATTCATAGAATAGGATGATGATTATCTACATGGTATCTATGTGTCATGGTATGGGTAAAAACCAATTTATAAGGGGTTAATGTAGTCCCATGTACCACATGAACATTTTGATATGAACTGAACATTATTTAAGGTTATAATCTGTGGACCGTAAATGGAGAAATGGGGCCAAAGGCTTAATAAATTTACATCTAGAACCAAAAAAAGGATGTCTAAGCATCATTATGGATCCCGTGTGAGTGTGAATCAAGACACATGTTTTTCTAGAATATGGTATAGTATAAGAACAACATTGTAACTAGGGGTAATCCTATATATAGAGGGAATTTTGGAATATAATGATTATCACGAGGCATCACATTTTGAAGGAATGAGATAAGGATAAAGTTTAATGTAATGTCTTGAAGAAAATGAATTTTTTTCATCTCACATAATGTGATGCTTCCATGTTTTATATGAGGTAATGTTTTTGAACATATCATAATTATTGTAAGAGGAATCCAAATTTTATATAATGTAAGACTTTTAGATAATCTAATACACATCGTACAATGAATCCTAGTTTTATACGGTTTAATACCATCTACCATTAAGAGGAATATAGGTTTTATATGGCTTATGACTACATTTTATCATCATGAACATAATATGATAACCATTAACAATGTATGAAGATTCACTATCTACACATTTTGCCTCACCAAAGTGTCCACAACACTATCCCCTTGATCACTATGAAATGACCCAATTTGTTCAACACATCAACAATGGGTTTAACTCCTAGTCATCCAAAACCTCGACTACCAATTCAAACACATGCCTAAATGGAATGATGTATACCACACTCGAGAAATCAAGACATAAAAGGAAACATCAGAAATCAATAAAATGCATAAAAGGAAACGTGAGAAATCAAGAAAATGTTAGGACATGAAAATGTTTGGTGGAAAATATGTTCCAAACATGTTACATATACAAACCAAATGTTCCCATATTTGTTCAACACATCAACAATACAACTACTCATGGTCTGATGATGCATCGTCACCCTCTCCACCTCCATCTCCACTTTCTGCTGTCACTTGTAAGAACATTATATTGAAAATTAAATAATGTTTCATATTTATATTAAAACTTAAAACCAAAGAAAGTTTTCAAACTAAATGATTTTGATTTTTTGTGATTTACCTACTTACCACCAGTCGATGAACTACCACTGGGGGCATATCTGCTCATCTTCTGATGTATATCAGTCATCACTTTCTGCAAAGCGGATATCTGAGCCCCCTGGTCTTGAACTGTGGTTCGTAGAGAAGCAATATTCCTCTGAGCATCTTCGGGTATGGACTGACTATAACTAGGAGTAGATGCAGCTGAAATCCCTGGTGGCATACCAAATACCTCAGATGGTATGGGTTCGAAACCCATCCCACACACTCTACCAGGATGCTCCTTCCCAAGGACTTTAGCAACTAGGTCATCCTGGGAGACTGAGTATGACTGCTTAGGATTGACATCCCATAGTTCTTTAATTTTTACCTATAAATCAAATATCAATATATATTAAAACAGTAAAAACTGATAATAAGTTATTATAATAATAAATTGACTTCATACCCCAACTTCTTTGGCAGGCTCATTAACAAAACTTCCATCTGGTTTTTTGTGAACATCCAACCACAGTTCAGTTTGGGATGCTTCGTGCCCTATACTATGTGACTGCATTAAGTAAAGATAAATCAACAATTCAATATATTAAACAAATAATATTGTCTTATAAATATTTAAACTAATTAAAATATCACCAATGTTGTTCTGCTTCTAGAAAAGCTTTTTGAGCCCGCAATGTGAGGGATGACTTTCTTAGCTCGTTTGATGCATTCTATCTTGAGAGATCCTAAAATAAATAAAAATTAAATTTAATAGTAATGTATTCAATGTCATATCCTCTTCATATACATGTATAAATGTAAAATCAGGATAATATAATAATATATATTTCAATACCATCCATTTCTCATCACGATGTCTGTCAATAAAAACTTTCCACTGTTCTTTCGGTACCCCACTGGGTAGCTTCTCATACATTTGTTGCACGATCAAGGAATTATCGTTGACATCACACCACAATCTCCATTTTAAATATTTCCATTTCTTACCAAGATTTTTCAACATCCACTTCCATGCTATCACATCAGCAACTGTAAAGCGGAAGAACATCTGTATACAGAAATTCATTTTGAAAATATTAGTAACATGACATTCAATTAAACCATAATGTAATAAAATTAACTTTATTTGGAAATCAAAAAATTCATTTTTCTATCTTAGAGGCATATGTCTCCAATCATCATAAGAAATAGGAAGGGAAATGGGCACTACTACCAGCTAGCCTAGAATCTAGCCAAGTAACCCTGTGGCGTCATCCGTAGAGACCCCATAAGAATCAAATGGAACGAATATATTCTTGCCATTCATATTCCAAACATCTGAAATTTTTATGTTTTTCTCCACGGTTTCATTTTTTTCATCTTCAATGTTCAAAAAATTAGTATAAACAAAATGCAATAAATTTATTTAATTAAAATTTGTACCTATGATAGTGACACTCCAGTATGCTCATGATGAACTGGAAGGGGCGTGTCGCTGCCCCACTACTGAGGCTCCTAAAGGGGGATTCGACGAATCAACCTCTAATGGGACACCCACAAATGGTGTGAGAGATGGTGTAGGGGGAGATGGTGTAGGGGTGTGGGCAGCTGGTGCCTCAGATTCCATGTTGAGGGAGCCAGATGGATCGTCATCTATCGCAGAACTAGATGAAATAATGTACCAATCACTCCTTGGTATTCTGGTCATTTAATCAAATAAAATTAAGTTAATAATATATATTTCAAAAAAATTATGTAGAAAAAAAAATTTAAAAATGAAAATAGATGCCCAGTACTAACAGACAAAATATATATAACAATGATAATGAATGACTGCATAAATAAAACAAGTGGTTACTGAATGAATAAATAATTGTACATACAATCATTTTACTCTTCAATCATGTCAGTTTCCTACTCCATTGCTTCATCTTCTTCATTTATCCTTTCTAGACTAATATTTTCAATATCACGATGGACAAATAATTCTGCTTCCTTTTGTTGATTAAATTCAATTTCAGAGGTCAAATATTCTACTTCATCACCCATATCATACAAATATCTTTGTATTACGTGAGAAACTACACTCCACCCTTCATCCAAAACATCATTCCCAAAATATACCATTTTTTCTTGCGATGCTAAGATATATGGATCATGCAGCTCACGATCACCAACATCCATCAAGTGAGTGAATTTCACAGAAGTAAATTGAAAGGAATCTCTTTTAACACCTCTGATAATATCGACCAATTTTCATTTGAATAAAACAACAGAAAAATGTATGAGGTAGTTTAATTCAATAATATCATGCATCTTTTCATAGTATCCCACTTCAAAAAATGTAAATATACCACTATTCTATGTTTTCAAACCCACTTCTTGATCGACTGTACGAAATCTAAATCCATTCACATTATAAGCGTTGAACTTTCTAACTTGTTTTATAGGACCTCTAGCAAGAAACTTCAAATCTTCTGACAAGTTTTCTCGAGTATCAGTATTCATGATCTGAAAAAAGAAATATAATTTAATAGATTTACAAAATGTATGTGTCAAACTAATATTCATATTTATTACAATATTTATGAACTTACACATCGTGCAAACCATTCTACAAGCTCATTATTCACAGATTTTGTTATATCTTTCTCATTTCGTGTTCGGACTCTCATTCATCTCTTTTTTTGTATCCTCGACTCTTAAATAAATGGATCTACAATTTCACTATTCAGAAGAACATATCTATGTGCCTGTAATAATTCAAATTCTATCAGTGTCACATTTGAGGTCCTCCCAACTGATCGGCCAATAGAAAGAAATATTTTTGATTTCTAATTCATTTTAGATTGGGTGGATGTGTCTTCAACACATCCAACTTGACTAAATCTTTTCTCAATATCATCCAAATATCTATAACAAAAGGTAAGACACTCCTCAGCCAAATAGGCTTCAGCAATAGAGGCTTCTGGTTGAGATTTATTTCTTACATATGTTTTCAAATTCCCAAGATATATGTGAAATAAAATAATAATATTATGAATTTATTTAAGTGCCAAAAATTGTTTACCTAACTGAAAAACATATAAATAAAATACCTCTCAATTGAATAAATCCATCGATAATGAACGAGGCATCCTAATTTAGCTTCCTTAACCAAATGCACAGTTAAATGCATCATGACAGTAAAAAATGATTGAGGAAAGATCATATCCATTGCACAAAGGGTCAATACAAACCTCTCCTAAAGGTTGTCAAGATGAAATGGATGTAGAGCTTTCTCACATAATTTCTTGAAAAATGTACAGAATTGGAGTACAACAGCAGTAACCTTTTCAGGTAATAATGTACGTAATGCCAATGGTAGTAACTATTGTAACAAAATGTGTGAATCATGAATTTTCAATCCATGTAACTTATGATTCTTCAAGTCAAAACACCTTGAGATGTTACTTGAATAACCATCAGATACCATCACATTCTTTAAAATTCGAAGGAATGTATCTTTATCCCTATTTTCAGTGCAAAAATGGTCGGAGCATACTTTTCATTCTCATCTGGCTAGATATCAAGTTTTATGTTCATTAATTGTAAGTCTCTGTGAGCATTGAGATGATCCTTAGACTTTCCATGCTCATTAAGTAATGTGAAAATCAAATTATCACAGACATTCTTCTCAATATGCATCACATCAAGATTGTGCCGCAACAAATTAAATTCCCAATACGGAAGTTTGAAGAATATAATTTTTTTCTTCCATTGTTCTGTTCTGATTTCACTTGATGATGCACCTCGGACCCATTTTCCACTATCATTCAAATTATGAACCTTCCCAAATTCTGTTTCAACATTTTCAAGCTATTTCAATATTTCAGAACCAGTTAACAACTTTGGAGGTGGTCTACGATCAATGGAACCATTAGATTTTGATCTGTTCAACTGAAATCTATGATATGCATCGAGAAATCATTTATGGCACAAGAAGCACCATTTTCTACTGTGAGGTAGCCGTTTGGGCTCAAAATCAAAGTTACAAATGGGACAAGCCAACCCCGTGAAAGAGTTCCAACCAGATAAATTCCCAATCCCAGGGAAGTCACTAATGGTCCACATTAAAGAAACATGCATTTTGAACATTGTTTTAGAAGAAAAATCAAATTTCTCAACACCTTTTCTCCATAACTCTTGTAATTCATCAATCAAAGGCTGCAAGTATACATCGATATCATTTCATGGCATTTTTTTCCTAGGAATAATCATCAAAATGACAAAAGATGTTTGTTTCATACACATCCATAGAGGCAGATTATAAGGGATAAAAATAACTGGCCAAATGCTATAACTGGTACTCAAAGTACCAAATGGGTTGAATCAATCAGCAGCCAATCCCAATCAATCATTCCTAGGATCAATTGAGAAATCTAAATGTAATGAATCAAATGTATTCCACGATTGGGAATATCATGGATATATCATTAACCCATCATTATTATTATCTACAGAATGCCACTTCATGTGTTCGGTGGTTTTTGATGACATGAATAATCTTTGCAATCGAGGCTTTAAAGGAAAGTAACACAAAACCTTTGCTGGTGTGTTACTTTTCTTATTCTCCATGAAATTATGTTCATTCACACTTCCAATATCACCCTTTGACTACCATATAGAAGAAGAACATTTTTTGCAATTCTATCTACTTGAATCCTCTCCCCAATAAAGCATACAATCATTGGGACACACATGTATTTTTTTATAATTCAGACCAAGCTTTTTAACAACTTTTTTCATATCATAAAATGATTCTGGGATTTTTGCTTCAGGAAATGCATCATGAATCAATTACAATATCATGTACATTGCCTTATTTGTAATTCCACATAGATATTTGCTATGATACAACTTCAGTAGAAATGAAAGCTTTGAATATTTCAAACACCCACTATTCAACTCTTGATTTACATCGTCAACTAAATCATGAAACACATTTTCCTCAATGAAGTTTTATCTTACATTTGGCACCACAGAATCAAGAGGAGGATCCAATGATATGTTACAATCTTGATCTGCTTGTGTTACAGTCTCAAAAACATCACTTGTCACGTTGAAATTTTTAGCACCCTCTTCTGGTTGTTCTGATATGTTTTGATGCTGATAATGGTGTCTTGCAGTGCTGAATGCACCATTTATGAGGTTTTACATTTCATTTTCCATTGTCGACGAACTTGGGATCTCATTATGTGGATTTACATCAGTGATCAATCTTTCTATAACGTTTGATTCTCCATGTCAAATCCAACACAAATATTGACCAGGGAATTGCTTTAGTATTAAATGTTTATAAACTTCATATCTCTTCAAACATGTTCTAAATTTACATTTAGGAAATGGACATCTTATTCTCCCTTCAACGGATTGATTAGAAATTAAAAAATCTAAAAACTCATTCAAACCCTTAACATACTGAGGTGTGTTCCTCGGTAATGTGATCCATCTTTTATCCATGTATATCACAATGTACCTACACAATAATAAAAAAATTAAAACACATAGTTACTACTAAATAGAGAAAGAGATTCATATATAAAATAGTGTAAGATTACAGAAACATAATATAATAAAGATGATCCCCTGAGTTAGATATGAACCCTCTATTGTTTGGGATAGGGGAAGTTTCTTTGGTAAAGATAAACAGCGTGCTAAAAACATGGTAGCTACTTTACCATGAAAACCAAAGCACATTATTAATTTGGAATGATCTCAGGGTCTCGGGGTCACCGGGGTCGCGGGGGGCCGGGGGAAGTGGGGTCCCTGGGGTCACGAAGTCACCCGGGTCGCGGGGTCATGGGGGGTCGGGGCCTTATATTTGGATGAATTCATTGTTTTTTACTTGGAGTGGAAAGAACCACGTGAGGGATGGTAATCTTGAGGCATGATAAGTGGCGGTGTTCATGGAAATTCAAGATGAAATAACTTGGGAGATTAGGTTTTGAGGTTCTACAAACCTTGGGTGGATTGAATTCCTAGACCTCTCTTTGGTGTATTCACATATAAAAGAGTGGTGGTGTGACTTGAGGGTTATTTGGATCATATATGTGTTAGTGATCATGAGTGTAGAATTATGGTTAAATGGGATGATCGAGGATCTGACCATGGAGTTGAACTAAGATTCAGATTTAGACTTCGGTGTGGCCATTGAACATTTTTTTTATTCTTTGAGTTTTAAGGAATCATGGTCAGGATATGATAGCGCATTGATGGGTAGGATTGAGCGCCTTTGGTATAATTCATCTAGAGAAGGACTTACTAGTGTTTTTTCATAAAAATTGAGGTGGTAAGGTGGAGAACACATTAGAAATGTCATTCAAGATGCGGATGATGTGGTTTGGGGATAAAACAAGGGTATTTGAAGAATAGTTGATGTGTTTGGGCTTGTGTTTGGAGTTTCATAGTAGAATCATGTTGGGAATTTGGAGATGATATGTGGGGTGTTGGTACTATCCTCCAGGACAACATAATAAGATAATCAGAATCACATAGGTGGAAATAGATCCTCAATGGAATTCTCTCTAAACATTATATTCGGGAACTTGGAAGAATTATATTCATCCAAACCACTACAATAAGTTAGAATGAATTCAATACCATTCAGTTTAAAACACAAAAGAAATTTATGGAAAGTAAAGTAAATGACAGTATGAAAGAACACTTTAGTTTTATGTTGTTTGGATTGAAATTCTGGATTCTATGGGAGAAACACAACAAAATTCCATTTTACTGAAAAGAAAAGATTACAACTTTTGAGTAACAATCCATGACCTAAGGCATTACTCAGGCATCCCTATAAAGTCACTAGAGTCTCATATGGTAGTAGGAGATTCCATGCAAATGTATTAAAAGTATAATGGATTCAATGACCATATATCACAAGTATGAGGTACTCCAGACCTTAGTAATACTATAATTAGGGATGTGATTACCATGTATTACAAGTACAAGGGATTAAATGACTAATTATTCTAAGTATTAGGGACACCATGCTCAGGTGTCACAAGTATAAGGGACACAATGCCTGAGTATCACACATATAAGGGATTCTATTATTGAGTAACACATGTTTGATGGACTCCATGATCGAGTATCAAAAGTATAAGGAACACCATACCTAAGTGTCATAATTCCTTATAGTCAAGTAGGCCTTATAATCTATCAGAATTATAGTTTAACAAGGGAGTATCCCTTTTTATGTAGAAACAGGTGATATGGTCTCATGAAACCCTTCTCATCAAATTCATTATAGTCATTACAATTAAGATTCAATAAAAAACCACATAGAATGTGGTCTGGTCACCTAAGAATGCAAAATACCAAGGGAGATTTTAATTGAACACCTTAAGTTGTTGAAATAGTAGACATGGATTAAACATAAATAATAACAAAGTGATAATAAGTTTTTCTATCAAGTATAACATATTAAACACGGGTTATGAGTATGTTTAATGAATCGAATGAAAAATCAACCATGAATCTTCATAATTCATAATATAAGTAGACAATAATTGAGGTAAAATTACTAGAATTCAAACCTTAGGGTTCGTATAGGTCGTCGGGGTCACGGGGGGTTGAGGTCACCGGGGTCGCGGAGTCTCCGGGGTCGTGGGGTCGCCGGGGTCGCGGGGTCGCCGGGGTCATGGGGGCTGGGGTCATGGGGGAAGCGGGGGGGTTGGGGAAGCGGGTTCGTGGGGTGAGAAGGGGGGTCGGGGTGGGGGGGAAGGTTCGAAAGTGTTAAAAAAATATTGTTTCGTGGTGGTTTATTATAAACCGCCGCAAAACCTTTTTAAAAAAGGGTTTAGCGGCGGTTTCTAAAACCGCCGCTAAAAAACCGCCGCTAAAAAACCGCCACTAAAACCAATTTCGGTTGTAGTGTTATTTCCGTATACTCTTATTGTTATCTTTGAAGAATTTTTGTTACTTCTATGATATATGAGTATTTTTTTTTTCTGAAACTGAGTTATTTAAATAACCATTTATAAATGGTTAATCATTTAAAAATGGGAATAAATCAGATGCATGGAATCAAGAATTAATTTTTGGGTTTTCATGAAAGAGATGTTAAATAAATTTCAAATAAGGTTAAAATAAATATTTGGATGTGTCTTGTAGTTTTAATTGGGTGTGATTTATGGGGGTTTTACTTGTGTTGGGGTTGTGATTTCCATATGATTTTTTTGTGGATAATTTTGGATGGGTTTTAGGGATGTTGGAATGTTTGATAAGAAAGTGGTGTGTCACATGACATGGTGGGTATAGGGTGACAAAACTATTGAATTAGAAATGGTCATGGGTATTATTATGTGGAAATGGTATAAAATTGTGATGGATGTGATGTTTATTGAATTTTGTTTTGATGTAGGGTTGTGTTTAAGATGCCTATTCATTTGGAATATAAGTTTTGTAAGTGAACATATAACTAATTAATGTGGGATGGAATTGAATAATTTAGAGGCTATTAATGAAATATAAATGTTTCAAATTGAAGGGTAATTATCAAAAAAAAGTGGTTGATAACAAAATAATGATTTGTCATTAAATATATAAATGAATGACATAATGAACATAATGTGCATGGTAATACTAGAAATATGGAAATGGTGAAATAATATAACTTGATGGGAATATGTGAATGGTTTTTGTGGATTATTTTCTTGGGAAGTAGGGTTGGTTAGTGTTCAGTAATTGGAAGCATTGTTTGGTGTGTGGAAACAACCATGTAATGGTTGTGATGGTTGTGATAGTATAGTTTTGGTGAGAACCCTTTAGACTGGGCTTAAATATGCTTATACAATATAACGAATTTTCTTATTATTTTAATATGCACCCCACTAGAGTTAGATATTCTCACTGATGGACAAATGTTCTTGGTTCCAAGTGTTTTCCTTAAATATATAGGTTAGTGAGTGAACAAATGAATGAATACTCCTTCTTCCCCACTATCTTTTCCAAACATGGTATGAATATGATGATGGTTCATGGTGGATATCTTTCATGGTAGTAGGATGGAACGAGGTTTATTTCATTCATGTTTATGATACCCTACTGTCATAGATATAGTTATGCAGTTGTGGTAGTGGATCAGTTCCAACATGAGTACGTTGAACCCTATATAGGTTGTGGTAGGTTGGGCTATGATTTGACCCAACTTAGAGGTAATATTCATATTTAGACTAGTGATAACATGGGAAATTAGATCCTAAGTGGGTTGGACTAAGTTGAACTTTAGTTTGACCCACTTCAACTATGAACTAATATATGGATATGGTTTTGATGATATAGAAGCGTTGGATTCTCCAGGTCATTTACCATTGGGGCGTGGGAGTGAAAACAAGTGGGGAAGAAATGAGAGGTGCCTTTTTAATATAATAGTTGATATTATTCTATTACATTAGATGTGTTTTTTAGTGAGTGTGACTTGGTGAGTCATGGTGATAGTTAACTTGATAGGTGTTGGTTGATTCTACTATTTATTCATTGGAGAATTAGTATGATTCTTCCAGTTTTTTCATGTGAGGTCTTTATGAGAGTCCTACTGAGTGTATATTTTATGTTCACTCCTATATATATAAATATGTTTTATAGGTTTTTAGGAGGGGTTTGATGACCAAGATATACATTAATATCTTATATATTTAGATTTATATTGGTGTTGTTGTCTAAGAGTTTACTATGATATTTTTATCTTGGTATTTGTTTTTATAAGATATTTCATGTATTGTGGTATCTTGGTTTTATTTTTTATCATGGTGTTTATTTCTATATTTCATTATTTATTATAGAAATTTATGAGGATAATGCCTCCCATTTTTGTGATCATACCCTCAATGATAGTTACCCCCCATGACCTATTGGAAGAAGCATCTGGGGGATCTCTCTCATCTTCACTTTAAGACCAAAAGGGTATCCTTATGCTGAAGAATCATGAAAAAGTGGTATCAGAGCTTTTGGTTGAGAGACAATATGAAGTTTGGGGGTAGTCATTGGTGAGAATTATATTATTTAGTAGGGAAAAAAATTGGATGAACTATTTTAATGATGTTGTAAATGGATACAGACTAAGACATAATATTTTAGGGTCCTCTATGACCTAATGTAAGGACTATAATCATATAGAATGTACTATGTCAAGTTCTTCTACTTGTAGTGTTGAGACCTAGGAGAGGTACTTGCATTATGCTTGTTTGCACTTGTGTTTGGATTGGGGAGATTATGATAAATTAAAATGAATCTGATTGAATAAACCTTAATGAATTTGATAAAACTAAGAATAGGTGTTTGTTATTGATTATAGAGATGCATGTTGGTCATTTTTCAGATTTGGATCAAGTTGGTGAGTTTTGGAAGGAAAATCTGGTTGATCCCCAAAGGTTTGGCCCAATTGAGGAGGATGATCTTTGGATAAAGATGATACGTGAGTTCTAGCATCATGTATTGGCTAAGTATGAATGGATAATATCTCATTTAGATACTAGTTATTGTCCAGAGGATCTTAAGATCACCTTAATCTCAATCCATGTCAGGATATAGTATCAAGTTCCACTAGATGTTAGTTGGATGTAGGGAGTGGTGTGGTGGTGGTGGATGTTATATCTTAGGGAGAGGAAGGAGGTAGATGTTTCATGGTGTGATTTCCAATAGAAATTTCATGCATATTTACTATCTTTGATAATGAGATAAGAAAATAAGAAAAATTTTATATCTCTTGAGTAAAGGAACTTGAGTGTGTATAAGATTAACATTAGGTTTAAGGACCTTCTTCACTTCACCCCTATCTATTTCATCAACGAGGAGTATATAGATTCATGGTTGGTGGAGGTGAGGCACATCGTTACTCAATATTAAGTCACCTTATTCACACAACCTATTCCTATAGATGTGTCAAAGGAGGATGAGGTAATTGAGAGGATTGTTACCTAGCTAGGATCATCTCAATAGGTGATACATCATAGCTCCCCAAGGAGTGGGGCTATTGGTGAAGTATCTCAGATTCCTAGACCTTTGAGGTTCTAACCTACAGGGTTCCAACCTAAGTACTTTTCTTCTTGTTTTTATAGATATGGTGGTTCTCACGAATCCATCAAAAGATCTATTCTAGTGTGTTTTGTTTATGGTTTCCATGTTCATCGGTGATTTTAGTGTTCGATCATCCAGGGGGATCAATGTGGTACAGGTGGTCAATTTCTGTTATAGCCTTATCAGTAGGTACATTAGGCCATTTTTCCATCAATATGATATAGAGCTAGTATCTGATAGCCTAATGGTGTTCTTATCCCATAGGGATATGGGGATGAACATGTTAATTGAGGTTATAAACCACAACGTGGAAGAAGAGTTAAACGCAAGTAGTCATATGCCTCAGAGATAATGATACTAGATGGGCCAATGATTGTTTGAGGTACCATCTTTTTTTCATATACCTTGGATTATGATTTATTTTATTTTGGAGAATCGTAGTCCGTTATTTCACCCACTATGGTTCGAGCCTTGGGATTCAAGTTTGAGAGGTTTCTAGTGCCCATGGAGTTTTATAGGAAAGTTACAGGTTAGACAAGTCTACTTGATATGTGTTGGGGTTGTGAGTTGATGGTGGAGAATCATCAATCATCAAGAGATTTCTTATTATTGTAGATAAAAACCTATGATTTTATTCTTGGTATTGACTGGTTGTATTCTGTGTGTGTGGTTATTTATTTCTTCGAAATGGGAGTTTTGTTCTACAATGAATAATGACAACATGTAGTATTTGTTAGAAAGTGGGATCATCATATGGGTCATAGATGTTCAGAGCTATTACTGTCTTATACAACTATGTTGTCTCCAGATTTAGTATAGGAATATGTGGTGGATTTTTTTATAGTTATGAAGAATTTTTATATTTTTTCCTAAGGAGGTTGTGAATTTACCTCCTTGACATGGTATTTAGTTCAGGATAGAGTTTCACCTAGGTGCCTCTCCAATTTAAAAAGCTCCCTATCAGATGAAACCTTATGAGTTGTGAGAGTTAATGATCTAGTTTGAAGATCTGATATAGAGGGGTTTCATGAGGCCCAGTGTGTCATCGTGGGGTAATCTAGTGTTATTCTCTAAGAAGGATGATGGTGGCTTGAGGCTGTTTATAGACTATTAGAGGCCAAATTAGGTGATGTTCAAGAACTATTACCCTTTATAAGGATTGATGATTTGTTTTAATACTTAAAGGGACTAAACTTGTTTTTAATGGTTTATTTTTGATCCAGGTATCACCAGATGTGGGTGAAAGATGAGGATATATCAAAGTCTTATTTTAGATATTATTATAGGAACATCGAGTATGTTGTTATTTAATTCAGTTTCATTAACACCCTATATATATTCATTATAATCATGGATTCTGTGTTTCACGAGTTCCTAAATTATTTCTTTGTAATTTTAATCGGTGATATACTCATATACTTGATGTTGGAGGAGGATAATGTCGATCATCTTAGAGGTATTTTATAGGTCCTACAACATTAAAAAATATTTATAAAATTTTCCAAGTGAATGTTTTGGATGTGTGAATTTCATTTACATAGGAATGTGGTGCCCCGACATGGATAAATTGTTAATACATTGAAGATCTAGGATATTGTTTCTTGTGGAGAACCAATGAATGTTCTTGAGGTACCTAGATTCCTTGGTATAATGAGATATTATCAGAGGTTCATGTCTTATTTTTCTCAAATTATGATCCTATTTAAAACCCTGGCATGTAAGGCCCATGCCTTTATTTTGATGGATTAATGTTAGGTTTATTTTGACTTCCTAAATGATAGGTTGGTCAATGCTAATGTCCTTCAACTTCCATAGGAGAAGGTGATGTTTGAGGTATTCAGTGATTCTTCCCATATTAGTTTGGGTTTCATATTAATTTAGTATAGGGAAGTGATATCATTAGGATCTAGGAAATTAATTCCTAATGAGAATCATTATTCCACCCATTATTTTGAGTTAGTATCAGTGGCGTTTCTTTAAGGGTTTGGAGACATTACCTTATTAGTGTACACTCAATGGTCTTCATAGATAAAAAGATCATAAGGTATATTTTCATTAAGTGGGATTTTATTTTTCATCAATGGTGGTTGATGGAGTTTAAGGATGGCCATAAATATATTTATAACCCGAAATATATAATTATTTATAACTCATGGGTTGGTATCAAGGATGAAATTTCGAATGTCCTAGTGGTCTTCCCAAAAATATATTTTTTATATTTTTAAAGTAGAAGAAACAATTCATATAGTGATGAAAAATGTATAAGGAGTAGGGAACAGAGTGATGAACCTATGGAGAATAAGATATAGAGACAAAAATATAAGGAATGGAGAAGGAAAAGAAGATTCAATAAGAAACATGCCCAGATTTAGGTCGATCCACTCATCTACTACCTATCATTGACCTCAAATGTACTAAACCATCTCAAGACCTCACTCAGTGGATGCTTGATATCTTGAGTCACACACCTATCTAACCAAAGAGTGAAAGAGTGATTAACACTTCCCTTTGGTGGTTGAGCTCTCACTTCACCACTTACAGAGTCATTGTCCACCAAGAGTAAAGAAAATGGATGGTGTTTGGAATGATGTGAAGACCTCAAGGCAACATTGGGGTTTCAATTACTAGAATTGTACTTTCATATTAGCACTTCATTGCTAAATGTTATATATCAAGACACATTGAGGAATAATAATAAGAACATACATCTATTTACAAAAGAGAAAAATAGAAGACAATAGAAGGAATTAGGGAGAGAATAAGAACTACTGATTATATCCCATGTTCGAGCACCTACAAAATATAGCTAATTAATCTCTCTAGGAACAACACAACTAGTTTCCTCAATTATCACCTCCTACTCCACCCCTATCTCTCAGTGACCCCACTTCTCGGTGCTTAGGGATGTATCCCTTTTTCACCTCTTACTCCTTTTCTTCTTTACTTGATCCCTAAAAAAACCTACTTCTTGGTAGAATCTACCCCCCTAGAATAAGTAAACATACCATGATCCTCTATTTCAGTAATAAAATTTTGAGCCTCATAAAACCTTATACTCACCACCACATACAAGTTCTAATGGTATAAAAACCCATATTATAGTGCACATAACTCCCACATGATAATTTTGGTTCCTATAGTTGATTTCTCATGTATCAGTTTACTGACTTTTCCATTTATTCCCATGCATTTTCTTTGAATGATGAATCCATTTTTGCCCACATATCCATTTCAGACTATGTTAGCAAATGTGTCTATGAATCCTTTTCATCCAACGTATTTAATTGTTCCCACATAGCTGCTGTGGATGATGTATCCATTTTAAATGACATAGACATTTATGACCACATAGTCGTTTTGGATAACAAATCTTTTTTGCTCACATTTCCATTTTGTTCGATGCAGATGATTGTTACCACATAGACTATTTTACAATGAAAAATCCTAAAAACACAAAAGTCTAGAAAAATTTAAAACCAAAAACCAAATAGGATTTCAATTAAAATCAAAAAAAATTATTTTTTCAAAAAATATACGAGAATTTAAGAATCAAATAATGAAAGTTTTGATAGTAAAAATATATAACATTAAATAATATTTTCAAAGAATAAAATATTCAACCATGTTTGTTCCATATTCATAGAATATTTATTAAGAAACTAAAATTTTCATTAAAAAATCATTTAATTCACCCAAAATAGATGTGGAAAAGTTTGATAAAAAAGAACCACATTAGATTTATTATAGTTTTATGACTTTGTGATCTCCTACAAACTAATGATGGTAAATTTTTTTGCTAATGAAATGCATAATAATTCATAGGTAGATGATTCTCATGAGTTTTGAGATGATTGTAGAGGGATAAAGGAGCTTTTAGTGATGTATTTTTATGAATAAGAGGATGGTGTTAGAGTCTAAATATACCAAATGATAGTGCATTCATCTTTGATGCAGTGGTTGGAGGAGTCTCATTGTGGAGACTTGGATTAAAATTTGACAGGGAACCATATATTTCATGATGATGCCTTAAAGTGATGATAAAAGAAAAAATGACATTAGATGTTATTTTATAGGAGGTTATTTTTCCCATCGGTGATACACAACAGGGTTCTTTTTGGATTCGATAGCTTAAATTTTCTAGTGTATTTGGGTATATCTTAGTTGTATCATTACTTGAGGGGTCATAACTGGTTACTCAGGATGAAGTAGTCATTATCATATATCATATAATTTTTATTAGTATGACAGTAGGTGAAATAAGTGAATCATGTTCCAGGTGGGTTTTTTCATCTATTGGATGTCCCTAAGTGGAAATGGGAGTGTATGTTAATGTTTTTTTCACCATTTTACCATAAATCCCAAGGTTGGTGAGATTATATATAATAAATCATATATCTATTGATAAAATCATCCCATTTCTCAAAGATTAGGGAGTTAGTTATTACGGATTCCCTAGCCAGGAGGTATGTGGATGAGGTTATAAAAAATTATGGTGTATTGAGTACTAACATCTTCGACCAAGATCCTTATTTCACCTCATGAATCTGGGTATGTCTTCAAAGTGATTTTGGTTCTCACATACATCTTAGTATTTATTTCTATCCTCATAAGGATGGGTAGATAAAGGAAGAGACCCATGGTGTTTTAGGTTTATGATTATGTTTTCTTGAGGGTTTTCCTTCTTCATGGGGAGTGGTGGTTTATCTACGAGAATATGTTCTCTCCCTAGTTTATTAGTCCTTTTGAGGTATTATAGCATGTTATTGAGGTAACACATCATTTGGACCTTCCCCCATGGTTAGAGAAGATCCATGATGTCTTCTATGTGTTCCAAATTCATTGGTATCTTCATAATGAATCCCATGTCCTTGATTGGGGATATTTAGATATAGAGGTTGATGTGACATTATTAGAGCGGCTGGTTTTGATTTAGGATCATCCAAAGAAGTTTTTTTTGTGTAAATGTTTTATCCCTATAGTTAATGCTTTATGGAGTCATGGTTTCCTAGAAGAAATTACTTGGGAATGGGAGTTAAAAATGTGTTCTTATCATCCTGATCTATTTTGAAGATTGATTTTTGGGTGATGTAATGTTTGAATTGGAATTAGTTTATTAAATTTTTTTATTTTATATGTTTTTTTTATGGGGTTTTATTTTTTGGAGAGGTATCTCCCATATAACATTGGGTTGGTGATCACTATTATTATTTGGGTCGTGGTTTTCATTCTTGAGGATTAAAATGAATTGATATTATCTAATGTAACGACTCAAACCTTTATAGACATTTAATTTGTGTGTTTTGGGTGTGGGGGTGCTAGTAGTAGGATTGGGTAAATATAGGTGGATGGAAAGTTGAGGATTCTAGTTTGGGGTTAAATTTGTGGTGTGGCATATACCCTTGTATCATGTTTTTGTGCCTTCCAACCATGGTATAAAATTGAGATCACCCATGGATCTCATTGTATTTACTTATATTACCTCAACCATTGAAAACATTCAATGTGATTTTGGGATATCCTTCAGCACCCTTTTTCTTAGCATTGGTCCTTAAATTTAGGAGATTGATTGTTAGTGATATGAGGTGAGTTCTTCCCCTATTCTTTATTTCCTCTATGATCATCCTTTAAGAGTCATTTGTATTAGCGATGGTTCAAATTGGAGGATTTTGGGACATGGTTCTGATGATATATATTGTGATTATAGGGTTTTGAGGACTCCTTTATGTGAATCAGGCACTGTGATAATCTCTTCCTTTACTTCATCTTATGTATTGATTGTGAAGCTTCTATTGAGGTAGTGGATTTATAAAATATACTTTATTTATTCTATAGTGTTGAATTAGAATGAATATTTTTCCTTTAGGTTGATGGTACGAATTATCTTAATTGATATAATGAATCGGATAAAATGAAAAATTGATAAAAAAGGGGTGATTCACATACTCTTTACTTGATTCATTTTGTCACTTGATTTTATTGTTGTTATTGTTGATAAATTTTAGTTTGTGCTATAATATATTAGTATCGATTTCTAAAACTTATTTACTGAAATAAATTTTCAAAAAAGTTTAATCAGTTAAATATGGTAAGAAATTGATTATATGGAATTAGGAATTTATTTGTGGTTGTTCTCAAAAGAGATGTCAAATAAACGTGAAAACAAATTAAAAGAAATTTTTGGATGTTTCTTGTATTTGTAATTGGGTGTGATTTCTATTTTTTTGACTTGTATTAGTTATTTGACTACTATGGTCTTGAGTTTGGATAGTTGTGGCTAGGTTTTGGGGACGTTGGCATGGTTTTGGTAGTGGGTAATACATAGATTCCATGGATGGAATAGGGTGAGGAAATTGTTGATGTGGAAATGATAAGGGGATTGTTACATAGATTGGAGATAGAATTGTGAAAGATGTGGTGGTTGTTGTATTGTGTTGTGATGTAGGGTTGCATTTTAGATTCTCAGTGGTTTGGAATAAATGGTTGGTAATGGAAATTATGGAAAATAAATTTTCTCTAGAATTTAATAAGTTAGAGTCTGTTAATGAAAGATAAATGTTTGAAATAGAAGGGTAATAACCAAAATGAAAGTGTTTTATGGATAAGCTATTGTTTCTTCATAAAATATTTAAATGGAGTACATAATGAATGAAATGTGATTGGTAATATGGTAAATCAAGAAACTATGAAATAATAGGACTTAATGGGAATTTGTGAATAGTTTTTATGGATGATTTACTTGGGTAGTGGGGTTGGTTTGGTGATTAGTAATTGGAAGTGATGGTTGGTCTATAGTAATGGTAGTGTGATGGTTGTGATGGGTGTGGTAGTAGAGTTTTAGGTTGAACCCTCTGGGTTGGTATTGTGTATAAAGTTGAAGGTGATTTTAAATATTTTTATATCTCTATCCCAATCTATGGTCTAAAGTAGTAGTTTTTTTGTTTGGGTTTCATAATTCCTCAATAACCAACAATGTCATTTTTGGCCACTGAGTATCATAGAATTTTTCAACCTATGGTATGAAACTGATTCCAGATAGATCCTATTATAATTTCACTATGAGAGGAAAGAACATCCTTTGTGACCATTCTTGTTCAATGGTTCTAGATTACAGTGCCTTCTATAATTAAGGAAATTCTATTCAATTAGAAGCGAAAGTGATGTTTAGGGGTCTATTAATTTATAATGAAAAGAGTATATCTCTTGTGGTGGTTGAATTAGATTCTAATTTGAATTTAAAATATTTTAAAGTCCTCCAGGTTTCCCATTAGACCATGTCTTATACATTCCAATAATACATAAACATTTTACTTCATAATGTAAGTATTCAAAAAACACAGCAAGAGGAAAAAACGACATACATTTTTTCTTCTAATAGAGATAAATCACACCCACTCATTATTTTTCCTCTTTATGATATTTTCATTGTGAAAGTAATATTATTTTCGATGGGGATGCATAAGGATTAAATCATTTCAGGCCTACTTAACTTCTCATTGTTTTCCACCAATTTTTTTCATAATAAAGAAATTATCTTCTAGCCAGTTATATTATATGACATATTTTCTTGTGTTTTTTTTTATAAAAACCCCAACTGAGTCAGATATTCTTAATGACACCCAAATGTTCTTGGTACAAGGTGTTTTTTCTAATCATCCAGGTTTTCGAGGGAACGAATTACAGACTACTCCTTTTTATCCACTATTTTTTTGGATGTGGTATGGCTGCGATGATAGTACATGGTGGGAGTTGTGAATGGTGGGAGAAGAGCATGGGGTTAATGTCCTTCGTGCTCTTGATACCCTACTGTGATGGATGGGGGTCATGTGGTTGTGGTAGTGGATCTATTCCAACATGAGTATGTTGGACCTTGTGTGGGTTAGGGTAGGTAGGGATATTATCCGACCCATATCAAAGTTGATATGTGTATTTGGATTGGTTATGACATGAGATGTTGGAACCTGAATAGGTTTTGGTAGGTAGGGATATGGTCTAACCCATATCAGAAATGACATGATATATGGACGTGGTATTGATAATAGGGAAGAGATGGAATCTCCGGGATATTTGTCATTGGGGTGTAATAGAGATAAACTAGTGGGGAATCGGTGTGAGGTACCATTTTTGTTATATTCATTGATATTATTATATTACAGTTGGATATAATTTTTGGTGAAGGATCCTTGATGAGGATTAGTGATAATTGACTTTATAAGTGTTGGTTTGTTCTATTAATTATTCATTGGGTAATTAGTATGTTTCTTCCACTATTTTTATGAGGGGTCTTGAGTAGGATCCTAATAAATATACATGTAATTATCACCCCTTTATGTATAAAAATCTATTTTATAGGTTTCTATGAGGGATTTAGTGACTGAGCTGGACATTTATACCTTGGATCTTGTGATTTATATTCGAGTCACTACCTAGGAGTTTATTTTGATATTTTTATCTTGGGATTTGTATTTGTATAACATTTAATGTATTGTGGGATCTTGGTTTTATTCTATATCATGGGGATGGATAGTGGTTTTCTTTATTTATTATTGGGATATATTAGTATTATGTCTCCCATTTTCATGATTATACCCTCGATACTAGTTACCAGCTCAAATCCTATTGAAGGTAGGCTTTGGGGGTTCACTCTCATATTCACTACAAGCCTAAGAGGGGTTCCCAGTGGGTGTGGATTGTGATATTTCATCTACGTTTTGTCCCTTATATTTACATGAGACTCCTTACAAAGCACATAATGTGGGGTGTAAGTGGATTGAGAATATAATTCATTAATATTCATATAAACAAAGGAACATAATTACGCTTTTGTTTCTTATCACATGAAAGTTTGGTTGTAGATTTAAAATACATACCATTTTTTGTTCAAGTAAATCATACCCCAACTTTTTTTATAGTAAGGGTACATTGGTTTGAATTCACACTATTTATTTTCTACTCACATTTTTTTCATAAATTAATAATTACAATTCAAAGTGATCAAGAAATGTAATTTAAAATAAAATAATACCAATTATAATGTACCTTAAATGCTTCCTTCTCACAATTTCCAAAAAATCATCCCAATTTTCTTGGTTTATGATGTGTGCATATATAGCTGGTGATTGAGGTTTTACTTTCCCCTCAACATCCCTATGATATTATTTATTAATAAGTGTATAAAATAATCTATAATCCTTTTTAGAGACCATCAATATAAATTTCATCATAAATCCCACTAATATAAATATACTCTATATGGGATAATAAAGAGAAAATTGATTTTTCATTATTTTATTTTTCAATAAAATAGAGAAAGTATATCCTAATGTCATAATAATGTATTCCCAAATTGTTTTCTTAAACAAATGTAGTACATTTTACCACATATCTATATCATTTTACATGAGAATTAAATTACTAATCCCAATGTAACAAAATAATATGGACTTATTGACATTAATTCCATCCAACCTATAAGTTTAGACATTTACCTCTATCTTTAACAATTTTTTCTAATAAAGTTTCACTATACCAATCATATATTTTTTCAACCATATATTCTTCACCTTTTAAAATTTTTTCAATTTAAATATATTCAAACTATTATTCCTTAACATTTGTAGAATTAGCAGTTAAGAATTATTTATCTACATAGGAAGTTAAAAATTTAATTTATATTACAAAAATATAATAGTGAACACATAATATTATGAGGAAACTAGTTGTATATAAAAAAATAGTAAGAGATATTTGAAATGTTCATTGAAATATTATTTTGTTTAAAGGTTGGAGGGATTTGGAACCCCTATTGTGTATCCAAATCTCATATTTATGGTCCCCTATAACATAAAAGACACCATCTATATTGGGATCACCATGAAATGATTTCGACATCCCAATTAAAGGGCCATATTTAATATAATTTTCATTTTAACCTTTAGTTGTTTTAGTCACCAACAAAATAATTAACTAATTTATGTTTATGGGATTCAAGGAATAAACTACTTGTATTTCCTATGATTTAATTATGAATAGTTCATCCATGTACCCTTCCTTACTGAAACTCACTTTCATGAATCCCAATTCATTTACTTTAACTGTACTCTTGTTATCAACACATTTATATTGAAAAATTACCACTTGGAATATTTTATAATTAAAATAGAATATTTTTTAGTTATTCCAAAGTATAGAATATTCTTGTAAATTATATTTCTTCCCTTGGTATAGGATACTTGCATCAATTCCACCACATGAGTAACTCTACTATATAGTATCACACTATGATCACACTATTCCTTTATATATAATATATAACTATTAATAACATATCCATTGTAAGATAATGTAAGTACACTTGGTCCTCTATCTATCCATTTAATTCATTCTAAATTTGAATTCATATTTCTCGAAAAATTCTTAAAAATAGTCTTGAAACTAATCTACAAACTGTTTATTATGTGCATTAGATATCCATCTTTCATCCCTTAATGTATTTAATTACCAAATAATTACTTTAAGAGTTTCAAAATATGGATAAAACTAAATATTGTTATATAAAATGTAAATGTGAGACTTCTCATGATCTATACTGGTAATTGTGAAAACATATATTCAAGAAATTCCTTCACCCTAATGGCACCCACTATGATGAGATTTTGGGAGACAAATTCTATACACATATGATAAGTTATGGGTACATAATTCAATATCTTCCTCAATAATATATTAATCTATAATAAAAACTTCTAGACAAATTTTATTTTTGACATACCCTTTGAAAATATTCATATACTATTTAAATGAGTATATCCATGTGTAATGTGTAGAACCAAATAGTTATATCTCTCTGACCGAGTGAACTTTTATATCAAAGAATAAATGTTGTAAGAACAAATTCAATTTATATAACATGATAAAAATTTCCTTTTACATAGCGGTAAACTTCACTATTTCTATAAATTTAAAACATATAGCTTTTAAAATAAATAAAATCCCAGTTAACATGTTTTGGAAATTTTTAGGTAAAATCAAACAAAAAAAATATATACACTAAATCTTGCATCAAAATATGATAGTTGAGATATTTTAAACCCTTTAACTTTAAATTAACCATTGAAATTAAATTCTAGATATTTTATGACTACTCCTATAGAACATTTACACCATTAATAAAGTTGAAAAATTGAAATATCTATTACCTAGAAAGAGTGTAATCCACTAGAGGAAGAAAAGTACACATTTCACCCTTAATTAGCTCAAAATATTCTCTTACCCCATATCAATCATGTAAAACCTAGCCTTAATTACATATTATTTTTTCAAGGGAATTTATTAATGTTCCAATAAAACTATCATATATATATTTTTTCTATGTGCATGACATCAAGAAAATGTATGACATATAAACAATTCCAATAAAGTAATTCAAAAAAACTGATCTCTTTTTATTACCCTCTCCCATAATATTTTTTAAAAGGATTTATTAAAAATTTTGACAATATCCTTTACTTTCTCAAAATTCTCATATACTATTAATGGAGAAGGTATTGAACCCTTTTCTAAATCCCTATTGAATAATGTTATCCAAGATCAATATTTATGTCATTAGGGTAAAAATATATGATTTCCTAGAAATGATATCTTAAAAAAAAATTTCAACCTAACTGAGTGTGTAATTTCCTAAAAAATGGGACACCCTAACATTCCTTTAATGCCATGTCCTGAAAAATTTCTCTAAGAAGGAAAGTCATTTATCATCTTGAACAACCTAGATCTCAATATGAACTCTTCATTTCTATGAGAATCATGCAATGCAACAATTATATCCCATATCTATTTTAGATTTTCAATCAATTGAGATAAATAAATATCAATATCATTACTAGGTTTTTTTGGTCCTGATATAAATAGAGATAACATAATGTATTTGTGTTCTATGAATAAAAATGGTGGAAAGTTACCAATATAACTGATCAAGTACTATGAGTGATAACTTCTACTCCAAAGGATTCATTTTATCTATAGAGAGCACAAGAAGGAGGTTTCTTGATGAATTTAAAAATTTAGGATACTCATGATCAATTTTATTCCACTGAGGAGTGTCTATTAGGTGATGAAGTTTTCCCATCATAAATTATTTTATCTGTGTGCCATGTAAACTTTCTGGCAGTCTCTTAACTTCTATATATCCATATAAACCATGTAATGATTTAAAAGTTACATGAAACATTTGTAAGACTTCATTAAAATTTATTTTATAAATCCACACCACAGTTAGGGCATTTATAAGTGATTCATGATCCATGTGAAACAATATACAATCATTTAGATAGGCATGTATTCTATCATATATCATACCAATTGAACATAATTTTTTTAGAGTTATATATTTGATACGGAAGATCATTATCTTTAGGCAACATATTATTCAAGAGATAAAGTATTATTGTAAAGCCAGTGTCACTCCATCCAGTTTCAGAATTCCAATTATATAGCTATGATATAGTTAAAAATTTGATATAATTAGTAAATCCAACATACAATGGCATATTTTCACATCTATTTAAATTATCATTTTTTGGACAATTGTGAAGGTCATATTAAACTATTGTTGTAATTTCCACAATACAATATCCATCATCATTCATAGTTGTACTCATATTAGACAATCTATAAACTATAGTGTTATCCCAGTCAATAGCTATATTCAGTTCTTCCCCATGTTTAGTAAAACATTTATAACTTCAATATCTTCTATGATAGATTATGGTTTCTTCCAACTCATATAGATAAATTGATCTTGAATAACAACAATGAAAAAACATACAAATTATTTTAGAAGGGTCATTTACAAGCTTTATTATAAACTTTATGAACTCTTTAACCCCACCCTTATACTCTTTTATCATACAATTGGTATTCATCCACTTTTGATTAAAATACATCATATTTGTTTTATAAATATTCATATTTATCAAAAAAATAAATAAATACTCATAAGTTATGAATATATTGTATTATTTTTTACTAGTGTAAATTGTATGAAGTATAAATTTAAAAGAATATGTGTGAAAATTATGATGCATACATAAATGAAGATGAAAACTAAAATCTTCTTACAAAATTCACATATTGAACCAAATTTTCTTTAAAATATTATAAAATTTACAATGGAAATTTCAGTGTACAATCCTTTTGTGTTATATCTTATAACATTGATATAATTATATTTAATTATTTATTATGGTCTATGAAAATATCTACTTAAATTTTATATAAATATAGAATGTTTGAGTATATATATTCTATAAATTTTAGTCCATGTTTTGTGATCTCAATTTTAAATCTATAGCCTTTAGATTCTACTTATTTATTAAAAAATTAGTATATATATATATATATATCTATATATATCATATTACAATAATTCAATATTTTGTTGAAGTGATTCAGTCATTATATGATCATATAATGGAATGTTTTATTCTTCTTAATCATACATTATGTGCAGTTGGTATACCTATCCTTCTTATCCAGTGTTTCAATCTTAAAATAATTCCACCTATGATAATGCTTAATGTAGATACATATTCTATAATTTCTATTTTTAAAAAATGCATTCAAATATAAGATATTTTGTCCTCAATATCCAAATATTATTTTCTTCATGTTATGTAGTTTTTTAGTAGTGTTTTATCTACTTTATTTTGTGATGTCATTATCGAAGAAAATTATAAATAATTTAAAAAGGTTATCATATGGTTTATATAAATAGTTATTTACTCAAACTAATTGTTTTATAACCTAAATAATTCCTTGAAACATAGGAAAATAGAAAATTAAATTACCCCTTTTCCCATTTGATATCATGTAGAGTGGTTTATTAAAAATTGTTCAATGTATGTTTACTATGATCTAAACTGAATATGTTTTGTACAATACAGTTTCCCTATGTTGGTATATTAATTATATCTCATGAAATTATGTACATAAATATTCACTCTTACATAATGTTAGTATCTCATCTTGAAATAGACACATGAAGATTAATATTATTCAATTTATATTTGAAACCTAGATTCAAGTGAAAACTAATGTTCCATGCATGATCACCTTGGTCTACATAACATATGTTATATGCTCTTAAATTTCCCTTTATGATCCTAAAATTTATTTAAAAATTCCCAAACAACTTCAACATGATTCAATATAATTCAAAATGATTCTACTAAATTTCATTTAATTGTTTTAACTTATTTTATTTCTATACATGTTAAACATTTTTGGGTTTTTGTGCATTGTTTCTACTCATAATGATATGTGTTTAAGTAATCATTATCTAAGGGGTGTCTCCACATTTCATTACTCTCATATACATTTTCCTTCAACCGATACTCAACTCAAGTGTAATTTAACAACTCAATTGATATGTGATATTGAAAACATATTGAAAATAAATACAATATCTAAAATTCATGAACACCTCACTTTGAACTAATAGATATTCTATCATGTTTAAAAATTTTCAATGCCTATATCAAGGTGAATAAAAACATTCTTCTCCCTAAAATAAAACCATAGATAACCCTTATCCTTATCAAAAAATTATCCACAATTAGGAAATTATAGGATGCTAATTTCATTATATATAAAAATCTATTATAAATAAAAGTAGAAAATTTCTCTATTTAAAGACACATAAAAATACACAATCATTAAAAATAAGAAAAAAGACCAAACATTGATCATTCATCAAATAAATAGTCCATTTTAGACTCTATTCTTATCATCCCTTTTTTTATTTTTCAAATAAGCCTCATTAAGGTCATGTGAACTTGTACAAATGAGGCTTGGGATTTTTTTTAAATGGGAATGGGTAGATGAATGAAAGGAACTGTGAAAAAATAATGAATGGTCAGTTGAGAAATCCCTAAAAAAAGTTATGAATAGAATACCTTTGGTTTTAAGTGTCAATTCATCAAAAAAGTTCTATAAAGGATACTACAAAGTTATGGTTCTATAAGAGCTTAAATGATGAGGAGCGACACAACTATTAGGAATCTTAAAAAGATGGAATTGGTTTTATCAGTGCTTACTAAAAAACAAAGATAAAAGTAAAATTTATTAGTTATAAAATGAAGTGTTGATAAAGACACTTTTTTATCAATGTTAAAAATAATTGGTAAAAGTACATTTATCAGTGATAAAACTTTAAGTGCAGATAGAAGTACCTTTTATCGATGCTAAATTTAGCAATGATAATGATATTCTCACTAGCAGTTAATTTAGCATTGAAAAACACTGAATATATATGAAATTCAATCATCGTGTAAGTTTTTTTGCAATATGTATGCTTTTTCCCTTTAATAAAAATCAAAATTTTAGGATATTAAAAATGAATAGATAAAAATATAAAAAATGAATAATTATTAATTATATAGTTATAATTAGTAATTATAAATTTATATAATTATATAATTAGTAATTATATTAATTTTATATATTATTGAAATATTAAAAATGAATAAATAATAATAATTATATAAATTACTAAAATATTTAAAATGAACAAATATTAAAATAAAAATGAATAAATATAAAAAAAATTAATTAATTTAAAAATATTTATAAGAAATAACTAATTAAAAATCAATAAAAAATAATTGTATAAAGATTAAAATATAAAATTATGAAAATACAAATGAATAAATATTTATTATATAAATTAAAAACAATTTAAAAATATTAAAAATTTATAAATAAAAATTTATAAATAAATATTAAAAAAATGAATAAATTACAAAATATTAAATGAATAAATATTAAAAATAAATAAATTACAAAAATACTAAAAATGAAAAAAATATTAAATATTAAATAAAAATATTAATTGAATAAATATTAAAAATGAATAAATGAATAAATTAATAAATAAAAATGAATAAATCACAAAAATATTAAAAAATTTAATTAATAATTAATTATATAAATTTAAAAATATTTAGCATGAATAAAAATAAAAATAAAAATGAATAAATATTAAAAATTACATTTTAATAAAAAATATTTATATTAAATTACTAATTGTATAAATATATATAATATTTATCATATATAAAATGTTAATATTAATTATATTCAAATAATTTCAGTAATATTTAAAAACATTTTTTAATTATATAAGTGAATAAATATTTAATATTTTAAAAATGTATACTTATATAAATATTTAAGAATATTACTATCTCTGTTTTAATTTACATATATGTGTATAATAAAATATATACAATGCATATAATATTAATGAGAAAGGATTGGTTCAAATCCCTTTATTAAAAAAGAAAAAGAGTAGGGAGGATGGTTATTTACAAGCCTATATCAGCCATCCAAGTTGTGGGAAACATTAAAAACAAAATCAAGTAAAAAAAATCAACATCAAAAGAAATAAAGACAGAATGTATCATAAACCCCATTGATCTCTAAAACAATATTAATATGAAAGAATAAATCAATCAGTAGTAACACCTGAATGATAAGATCTACCTCATCAAAAATTCTAGAATCTACTCAGCTTGCCTAAATAGTGCCTTATTACCCAAGATGTCTCCAAAAGATGATCAATAAAACCATTGGATGTATAATACAATAGTTTCTTTAAGAGACCTCGTCCAAAAATTTCTACCAAAAGATATAAAAGAATCAAGATTCCATAATTAACCCGTATAGTTGGGAAAACCATGCGAGAAGGTTCCCACTAAAATAATGGAGACCCATTTAACCTGGAAAGCTTCAAAACAAAACAAGAAACATCCTTCATGCAACCTAATCCTACATAATAAAAATACAATAGTCAACGGAATCATACCAAATATAGAAATTAGATTTAGTTATATGCATTATCTTTGCTAATCACATAAAATTTTGATCTCAAACATATAATATGGAAATGTATATGACCTATTGGATATCATTATCTTGGATAATAACTTTGTCTCTAAGGAATAGTATGCCAAGGGTTATGGTTTCCATCATCTGAAAGATCTAAATATTTTAATGATTTTTTAACCACATACTAGACTTAGAGATCAACTTTCCCATTATCAAGAATATGTTCTTGATCCATATTATTATTACATATATATATATATGTGTCACAAACTTGCGGTTTATCCATGAATTCTTAAATTTCCCAATATTAGGATCCTCAATATTTATTGAATTCTGTGACTGGTCATGAGTAGATGACAAGTTTGAAGTATCAACCACACAACATGTCCCCATCTCTAAATACACATAAATACTCACACTTTGTTCAATAATAATATGTGAAGAATGTATCCCAGATTTAATTCTCTTTGAAGCCTAAACTTATAATTTGTGTTTACCATTGTAGTCACTTGATGATAATATCCTCTTCTATTTCCATGGTTAATAGTCAGTATCATTTTTTAAAACTAATTCATAATTTTATTCAACATCAATATGTTTATCACCACCTTCAATCACCCCAATGTAATTTTTCAAGTAACCCTCACCAATCACTTCAGGGTGATAATACAAAAACTGAACCTCAACATTCAACCATGGAATTTCAATCTTCCCTAAAAAATTTCTTATGTAGGAATGATTCTACCTGGACTATATAGGTGTTTAAGTATACTCTTTCACTCTATGACCCTGCACTTGACAACTGAAAACCCTTTGATCTTCCTCTATAATCTGTTTACCATTATTCCTATTGAATGAGAGGCTCTTTTATACTTAAGCAGTTATATCTTTCCCAAATTTAGTTTTGGGATTCTATAACCCTAATACATTATCACTTACTTGGATTTGTGCAAGAACAGATGAGTTTTGACCCTAACCCTCTTACCGAGAGGAAAAAATAGTCTCAACCCTTGTGTTTGTATCCCAATATTTTTTCCTCCTCATTCCCACCATTAAAATTCCATGTGGCTGTAATATTCCCTTTCCATTGAGAACCTAAAACAAAGGAATTATAAGTATTAATACCCTTCCTATGAAAATCCTTTTTAAAATTACCTCTAAGAATATAATTCCCCAAACTAATAATTCTACTATAGTTTCTCTTTGAATGTCCAAAGGCACAACATTCCCCACAAAAAATTTGATACTTCTCATACTCTATTCTAAAATTACTGGTATCATCATGTGTGGAAAGTATGAAATTATCTATGGCAGTATCTCTAAGATCTAACCCCACCAATATCCTAGAATAATGACCAAACAATGCCAATTCGGTCTCTCTATGTAATCTAATTAGGACACCAAAAACAACTGTAATGTTATAGGGAATTCTCAGATTCCATAGTATCCAATTGAGTTCGTGAGATCTAATACAATATTGATTTAATGAATTAATATTAGACATATTGAAATTAGTATACCATTCATGGAAACAAAACATAACTAATTTTAGGAACAAGGAACCAATACCCCATGCTCTTTTCTCAAACTCTTCAAAATGGAAAAGGCAATGAAAAAAGGCTCCCCCAATTGATACATACTTCTAATATAGAAATACCCATATTAAGGAAACATGAATGACCTAACCCTCATGAAGCAATGAATTTTACTCCTTTAGAAGAATGAGCCAGGTGATAGTAAAATTATTCCACATAGAAAATCTCTCTAAAATGGCTTTTGAGTTTTCCTCCATGTGAGTCATAGTGCCCCTATTTACAATTATTCCAAAAATAAAATCCCTGAAAAAATACAATGATCGAACTCCCAATGATCCATAAAATTTTCACTCTAAAGAATCCTCAACATGAATACCATTAGAACAAATCTTCTCTTTATTTGAAGGATTGTTCCAGTTTCCACTAGTGAGTAACTTCTCAATATCGACTATGAAATCCCTAATAAACACCAATGAAAAAAAATATTTAGAATCTCTATTGCATCTCTCATAGAGACCTCACTAGATGAACTATCCTCCAATAATTCATATAATATTAATTTTATTATAATTTCTAAATAAAATAAACTAATACTAATTACTAATATATAAAAATTATTATATTAATTAATATTTTTATATAAATATTAAAAATACCTAATTATATAAATGTATATAATATTATTATTATACATAAAAAATATTAATAATTATAAATTGTATTTAAATATTATTAGTCATATTTACAAAAATATTATCAACTATATAAATAAATAAATATTTTACAATAAATAAAAACATATCGTTATATTTATAAATATTATAACTGTATTTTATTTAAATAACAACCATTTTCGATACATTTTACTAATTAAAATATAAATATTAAAAATTTTATCAGTTTTATTTAAAAAAATTATATTAATTATTTTTTATATTTAAATTATGACTTAAAAAACTAAAAATTTCACAGACATATATAATATTAAAATACACACACACCCACACATTAAGTTGGGGGATTACTTGATTGGTAAAGTCTACCCATAATCTTGCATCAACCCTAGGTTCAAATATAGTTAGGGATGGATTTTTAAGGCACTGTACAAGTATTATATCACTTTAGTAGTTCAGGTGATATAATATGTATTATAGAAATATTAATATTCATAAAAAATGGATTTTAAGCTATATAATAGGGCCTTCATGCCACACATTCTAAAAATATTAGGGCCATGAAAGTAGAAAAATGACAACATAATCAACAAAGGATGATTCATGGTGGTTAGTAGGAAACAACATGGTGTGTGGTGGTTGTAGATAAAGGGTGTCAGTGGGATAATGTCTTGATAGTTGGATTGTGATATCGAGTGACTCAACCTGCCCCCACCCACTTGGAAACCTGGTGTGGGATAATGAGTGTCCTGGTTGGATGTAACACTAAGTGCATGTTCCGAGAGTAATGGGGATCTCCATAAGGATCTCCATGGAATAAAAAAGGTTCACTAAAGGTCACTCCATGAGGATAATATTTTTAAGTCATGAATACTAGTTCCTCACTAGAGGATCCAAAAGGATCCCTACATGAATTAGTAGGTTGACACTCTTGGAAACACATTGTTACTATGGGTGTGGGGGTGCCCCTTTAGGGGTTCCATGGGGAATTCCTTGACATTGGCCACACAAAAATGGAACTCACTATGATTTGGTGCTGAGCATGATGATTTCAAGAGAGACACCATGTTATGGTGCATAAGTTCAATGAAATATACCATGGCGCAATCTGGTTGGCCATGGCGCATGTGGGAATAATAATAATAAGGTGCTTAGACACCACCAAGTGCTTGTTATAAGTATTGCGGGGAGTTCCAAAAGAAGCCCCATGGAACATAAAAGGTGCACCATAGGGAAATACATGAGGAGCATCTTTTTAAGGCATGAGTCTTAGTTCATCACTATAATATCCATAAGGATCCCTATGGGAATCAGTAGGTCAACACACCTGGAAACACATTGTTACCATGGGTGTGGGGGAACCCCTTTTGGGGTTCCATGGGGATATCCTTGACATAGGCCACACAAAACTAGAACTCACTATGATATGGTACTGATCATGATTATTCCAAGAGAGACACAATGTTATGGAGCCTAAGTTAAATGAAATAGACCATGGAACAGTCTGGTTGTCCATGGTGCATGTGGGCACAATAATAGCAAGGAAATTAAACGCATCATACCTCAGGGACTTTAGGTAATTAAATTTTTAGTCCTATAAGGGCCATAATATGTAATAAAATAGGTCTAATGGGTGTGTCATGAACCAAACAATCTGGGCCCTCTTGGCTAATGAACAATTGATCCATAAAAATCGCCAGCCGATCTCTAATAGGATGGGGGTTGGTGACAAGCTCTAATAAGTCATAATGGAAATGGGAGGCCTTTTACTAATATAACTATACACATTCACCCAACCATATCCATTAAACAATGAAAATGAATATAAATAAAGGATAATAACATCTAGAGTAAACCATGCATGCAATAACCTCTATAAAATAAATTAGATTATGACAGAATAAAAACAAATTATAAAGGGGAAAAATACACACCCCACCAAAAATGAAGTACCATCCTGACATCAATTGGAATAAATAAAAAATGATATATATCTTTACTCCTAATTTCTAAGTTCCAACCACCTTATGTGGTCAATGAACCTTGGTATCACTATGCTCCACCAAAGTCACCACTGATCTATTTTTCATTTTTATAAGACATGACATGGGTGGGAAATGGATATAAAGGGGTATGTATATTCATACCCAGTAGGAAGCCAAAAAACTGAATATAGAGAAATAAATAGATACAATAAGAGTTTATCTCAATAATAAAAATATATAAAAAACAACCCAATAGGTACACATATATAAATTCTCATAAAGAAACCCAGATGAGAGAGAAAGGAGGTCTCCGTACCACAGCCCAACCAATGTTTATGAGTCTACTTGCAGCTCCAAAAATTCTTCATTGATGCCCAACATCAAGCACAACCTCACTCGAATATTTTTGTGGGTTCTTACTCCTTGTTACAGCACTACATTACTGAGGGATCCACAACTGTCTTGGAGGACCCACATACTGTGGGAGATTGAATATGGAGAAGTACCACTCTATAGATAGAGGAACCACACCTAGTATAGGGGGTATCATCTCTGTCTAAATAAATAATATGGGGATCCCACACCCTAGTGCAACATGGGAGTTCTAACCCCTACATCTCTTTGATGATCCTTACATGATCACTTCCATCATCAATCATCCCCTAATGAGGCATCATGCTAAAAAATCATCCATCATATCTCATATTCCACAATGAAGGAATCTATCATGTTTAACCTGAAAAAATTATTAGGATTGGCTACTCATAGGAAAAAAATTGAATCCAAACAAAGGTGATACGAGAGGAATAAGTTTCTGGGAGAAGTACACAGTGTGTATGGGGGTCTATATGGAATTTAACCCCACGTCGTCTCCTAGACATGTTCTCCAATATACACATATTAGAATCCATGTCATGGTAAACGACATGTACTGGTGTTACATGTGACATCTCAAACACCCAGGGCTTACCCGTGTGATCTTGGATATTCCTGTGTACTTTGGTCTATGCCTGTGTACCTAGACATGCCCGAGTACTATCCCATTACCATGTATTCCTAGAGTACACAGAGTGTCTGATCGTATGGGGTCTTAGGAGTGTGCTAGTTGGAACATGTCTTGGATACCTGAGTAGTTTCACATGGTGTGTGGGCATAGCCACACAACGTGTGATCCTTAACTCTGCTAAAAAACCTAGCACCACAACCTGGGGGGGGGGGGGTTCTAAATGCCATGTGTTCTTCCAGAATACATGGAGTATAGTTAGTATTTTTCTAGACCCTGACCAACTTCACTTGGTTTATAGATATGGAATTTCCACTTTGGATCTCATCATTTGACCACCCAAAACTCAAGGAAATCACCTTCGATCATTTTTTACCAGCCTCTAGTGGCTGGAAAACAAAAACTGACAATCTACACAAAGTCGCTGTGCATCTCATGCACGTCCTATCACTCGTCACCGATCATGGATCCTAGATTCATGAAGTATCACCCACAATCAATCATGATCCATTTTAAAAAAAGTAATCCATTCATCATGATTTCAACCACTATAAATCTGGGGGTTAGATCAGGCTTTAACCTGCCCCAAAAATATTGAATCATGACCCCATAGTCCAATGATGAAGAACATGATGAACATGTGGGGGAAAAGAACAAGAAAAAGGGTGTAACCATTATTGTCCAAGATTTATCAACAAAAAATTTTTTAAATGAGGAAAATTGGGTGATAACATGGTATAATCAATAATAAATTAAATTAAACAATTTAATTCACATACTGAGCTCAGGCGAAGGATTAAATAATCACAGATCAAATGTAGATAAAATATCCATGCTCAATATTTTAATAAAAAGAGATAAATACACAATTTTTTAGACCTAACTTTATGTGGATTTATCATTGTTGAGTAATTAATTCTCCAATGAAGGAGAAGTGCTGCTACATTTGCTGCTTCTCGATCCATCTCGATCTGATCATCCTTTGTCCCCTGATATCAATCCTCTAAGGAAGAATGCTCAGATATCCCCTCAATTCTCCCAAGGTTTATATAGATAACCATGGATAATTTTTATAATGAGGTATATATAGTGGTATTTAGGTTGTGTGCATTTAAAATAAAGTAAATAAAATAATTTATTTATTTTAATTAAACACACTGCCAACACCTTCCTCAACTAGATGTCCGACACTGACCAAACTTGGTCATGCCTATGGTAAAACCCATATTTTTAAATCAACTATGGTCTCATATTTATGATTTGAGACTCAATTTTAATGTTATTTCACTATTTAAGGAAAATAAATGTGCATGATATTAATATATTTAATATTCTTATAATATCAACACCGAGATCATCATGCCTCAGAATCTCATGTTGTTGTAGTTCATGGCACAAAATCATTCTTTAATATATTCCAAAGTCTTACAAGAAAAAAATTGAGTCACTACATTCTCCCATACTTTATGTATTTTCACCCCTAAAAGCATGAGATAAACAAAAAGGTCAGAAAACTAAGCTCGCATCTGGATCTTTCACTGCCAGGTACTTTCCTTCATTTTCTCGTGCTACCACAACACATGAACCAAGATAATGGTTCATCCTTACAGGATCCTATCCTATCAATCCTCAATTTCCATTAGGTAATCTCTGAATGTGGCTCTATCCTAGATTTACAGATCACCCTAGTTAATAATGTACATCAGATAGTGCACGTATCTCCTCATTTGTGAAACATAGAAGATTTCATACACCCAGTACAACTATGAGGATAAGGATAGGTGGTAATTAACCTCACTAACCATCTATAGGATCCCAAACAACTAGATAAACCTTGAGGATAACTTTAATCCTTGAAAAACCCTCTATAATCCTCATCATGGGGAGAATATCAGGAAAATATAGTATCCCTAATCAAACTTCAAGGTCCTACAATGTCAATATTCATAATAAATATATCATCTCTATGCTATACTATTATGCTCACAGATTACCTAAACCCTCTCTGTCGTCACATGCACCATCTACGACCCAATAAGAGATGTATCATAAATCTCAGTCCATCATAAGGGTAACCTAAGGGGATGAATTTATAGTTCTTTGAAAGGTTCCATGCTGATCATAGGGTGATAACTATTATTATAAGAAAACTCTATGAATGGGAATTGATGCTTCTATATCTTACCAAAGTCCAAAACACAAACCCTCATCATATCCCCCATCACCTTTATAGTGCACTAATTCTTCCTATATTCATAGGGTTGAAATGCTGTACTCATCCTGAACAGGGTACTAAAGGTATGTTTCAATCCTCTCCACAGCTATGATGTAAACAACACATTATGATCAGAGATAATCATCTAGGGTACATCATGAATTTGGATGATCTCCTACATGTACAACTGCCCAAAAATATTCAACTAACTTTTCTCCTTGATATAAAAGAAGTTCATTGACTTTGTAAGTTGACCAACTATCACCTAGATGGAAAATGGCCTCTCGTTGTCTATGGTAGATCTATCACAATGTCCTTGGACATTCCATCCCATTTCCACTCCAAAATATATAGAGGCTGTATTGAACATGTAGAAACCTAGTGCTCTTATTTCATCTACTTACACGTGAGAAACTGAGAGATGAACTCAGTGATGCTCCACCTCATTCCAACCCCCCAAAATAACCACTGAAGGTACTTGTACATCTTTTACACTTCAGGATGTAAAAAAAGGGAAGTTTCAAACTACATCATCACCTCTTTCTACATTGTGACTAGAACTACCATCCATCCTCAGAAAAGGATGACACACCCCCTTATTCAGATAATGCATCTGGTGAATATCCTGAGGATATATGGATAAGAAGAACCTCAAATCCATGGTCTCCTAATTGAGCCTCCCTCACACACTAGATAAGTGGAGGAGTCAACATCCTTGACTAAAGAAAAACTGCACCCTATCCTCCACTAGGTCCTGCTATTAAGAATACAACTACTCAGATGTATCCTATACTAAGAAATAATGGGACTTCCTACTAAGAGAATATGATAATACATTTACCTTCCCAGGAGTATAGACTATCTCAAAGTAATATTATTATAGGAACTATAACCGAAAACTCTATATCAGGTTATTAACTCTCTGATTTAATATGTAACTTATACTTTGGTGGTTTATGTAAACAACAAAACAATCTCCCAGAAGATAGTTCCTCCACATATTCAAAGAAAATACTACCACTGGAAACTCTAGGTCACGAGTCATGATGTTATAATCATGGGGACTCAACCACCTTGACCAATAAATGATCATTATCCATGTCTGCATCAACACACAACCACTCCCAGCTCTAGAGGCATCACAAAACACTACATGCCCCACACCCCTCTCTGATAGTCTCAACATTTGAGCATTGTTAAACCTTAACCTCAACTACTCAAAGGATCCATCACACTTATCTTTCTAGGAAAATGGATTCCATTTATATGTAAGGGATATCAAAGGGGATGATACTCTATAAAATTCATTCATAAACCTCCTATAGTACCCCACAAAGCCAAGAAAAATTCATACATCTGACAATCTCTTGGGTGGATCCTAATAAATCAATGCATTAATCTTTACTAGGTCTATAGCTTATACATTCTCATATATGACATTCCCCAGAAATAGAGCCTCATAGACCCAAAAATTGCACTTTGAGAGATTACCCTAAAGTGGGTGCTCCCAAAGTAAGTCTTGGATCAATCTCAAATGCTTTGATTTCTCCTCTTTTGACACAAAGTAAATGATTATGTAATCAATTAAGACAATCAAAAATTGTTACATGTATGGATAGAAGATATAGTTCATCAAATACATAAACAAAAAAGTGAAATTCATTACACAAAAATGAATCATAATAAACTCATAATGTCTATATAAATATTAGAATGTTTCTATCAGAATATCATCCTCAAGAGCCATCAATTAGTGGTAGTCAGAATAGAGATTGATCATTAAGAACCAAATCAAACCTTGAAACTATTTAAAGAGGTTTTAAATAATTTTAAAGGGTTTATTTTTGTTTATCATTACCTGATTCAGGTAAAAATAATCAACACAAGGCCTCAAGATACCATCCTTCTTTTTCATGAACAATACTGAAGCTTCCCAAGGTGACATAGTGGGTTATGATAAAACCCTTCTCTTAAATGTTATCTAACCAAATACTTAGCTCTTAGATATTGATAGAGAAAATTTTATATTCTATTGAAGATATCATTATGTTCCTAGGATTCATGTTAGTGCAGAATTATATCTTCCACTTTGGAGGTAGTTCAAGAACATCTTTACTGAATATATACATATAGTCATCCACTATTGAATGAATACATATTTTTAAAGATCCCACGTTTCTAAGGGATAAACTTGCTAACCAATGAGTGATGGGTTTTAGCTTTCTTCCCACAATACCCACTAGTTCCACCAAAAGATCTCTCTCTCCCACAAATTTGTCCAAAGGAATCCAACTCACCTATGATCATAGTTCATTTGGGCCTGAACCATAGACAAATAGTCTATACCCAAGATAATGTCATAAGGTTTCATCATGAAGACCAATAGGTCCCATGTTAAACTACCTAGACCAAGAGATAGATCTCACTTCCTGAAGATATGGGATAATAAATAAGTGTTCCCTATAGGTACCTCTAGCCACAGTTTTTGGGATAAAGTATCAACTGAGAGTTCCATCTCTCTCACTTGGAATAAGAAGATGATGGAATGAGTCACACCTGTGTCAACTAGTACTGAGGAAAGAGTATAATAAACACATATCATACCTTGTAACATCTCATGTGTAGCTTATAAATATCCCTCCATGGCTTACAACTATCCATGACACCAACCAACAGCTCCTTATGTATGATTTGGGCCACTAGGTGGTGGTGGTGGAAGAAGCTCATATCATCTTCCACTATAAAATTCCCCCCCTCTAAATCAAATCTTTCTCTTTTTCCAGTACCACCTCCAAAAGGGCCTCCCTAGACACATATACGAGATCTTTGATCATGATGATACCTCTATTGTGGGGGTCCATCCACTGTCTACCTATCCTTCTCAACATGAAGGGTCAAGAAATCATGATTCAAGTGACCCCATCCATCAAAAGCATAACATCTCCCCTATCCAGGATTAATAAATCATTTACATGATCCATGGGATGTATATCCTTGTGTTTGATTTTGAGAATGATAATGTATCCTCTACCAAGACCTTGATGTATAACACTTGATACCTATCATAGATGAATAAAAAATATGCTACCCACCACTAGATTCATCTTTCTGGTGTCCCTATGCTAGAAATATCTGAGTCACCAGAGCCCTCTCTAGTACTCCAGCATAAGTTGGTAGGCATAAGAAGATACAATGACTCAAATGTCTATTGGAATACCCTTATCAAATTTAATTTCCTAAAAGAATACATCTTGTACCATATTAAAGGAGTAATAGATAAGGTCAGTTAACCTTTAAGCATACTTATGAACTATCATAATACCCTGTTGTATCTCAAGAAGATCCTAGATTTGAAATGAGCATAATAACATGGTGTAAAACCCCTCACTAAACAAATAATAGAAGCTAGACCATGAGAGAATCATATCATCATGGGTCTACATGAGTAGAATACACTATCACCCAGATAATCCATGGAAAAGACTATATACTAGAACAACTATCTAATCTGTCAGGGTTCGAATGAGTCTAAAGACTCAAATCACCAACTCAAGACAATCCTCTATTGCCTGAGGATTAGGCTCACCATTGAACCTTAGTGGCCTCTAATTATAGAAATCACAAAGTGAACTAAGCCTGCATGAATCAATTTCTTGAACTACCATCACTATATACTGCTCGACACGTGAGGGTTCTGTTCTCTACCCTCCTGGAGGAAATACCTTACAGGATTGACCATGAACTAAGTCCTTATAACATATCAGATCATCATCATGATCTAAAATTTGTAACTTAGCTATCTATCTTTGTTAAGGTACCCTAAAAGTAATCAAGATGTACCATAGTTAGAAGATAATATTTTTATATGAATCTTACTCAAGAAGTAAATTTAAAGGAATAAATCCTATATGATGCATGTACCATTGTTCCCTGTATCTGATGTCTTGGTATGATGATTCAATAAGAAGATAGTCAGAGTCTTGGTGAATAGATATTTCATCCGCCATACCAACACTGGGTTCCCTAGCCTAAAAGATACACTTAATACACTATAACATCATTGAACTAAGTACAAACCAATTCCTCATAAGGGGGAAAAATCCAAACACCATCCTAAGGAATGAACTAATCTAACACCAATTTTTCATGACCTAACCCAATAAGACCTTCTGGCTGACAGAAGGATAATCCACAATAATTCCAAGCCCACATCCAATAGCCTATATGCTAGAGAAAAGTTTCAATAAGGCATAATGTATACGGGAGGAGTTTTCCTAATGTACCTATATGCATGCACCCGACCATCTCCATGCAATAATGAAGAGGAATATAATAAAATGAAAGTTACATCTAGAGTAAACCATGAATGGAATATCTTATAGGGAATACATAAGTGTACAAAAAAATAAAACCAAAGTATAATAAGGAAAAATACATTCCCAACCAGAAATGAAGTCCTAACCTAAATAAAAATAGAATAAATTTAAATAGAGAGAGATAATGGCTCTTGATGTCCATGTTCCGACCACCGTATGCAGTCAATGCACCCAAGTATCACTATGCTCCAATGAATTCATTATCTATCTGTTCATTGTTTGCATAATATATGACATGTGTGGGAAAATCACATGCAAGGATGCGTATATGTATACCCAACAGGATTCCCTAAAAACCAAAGGGGGAGAAATATAGAGATTTTAAAAGAGGTTAGCTCAACCATAGTAAGAGGGAAATGAGAAACTAATAGGTACACAAACTTATATATTTTCTCATAAAGAAACCTAGACAAGAGAGAAAGAGGATCTCCATCTCATAGCTCAACCAAAGTCGATGAGCCTTCCTACAACTCCAAAATTCCATCACCAATTCCCAATATCAAATGAATCCTCATTAGAATATGTGGGGAGGAAACAACTCCTTACTACTATGATCCATAGCCAAGAGATACACAACTCCCATATAGGTTCTTCACCCCTCCAGAGATCGATGATGGAGGAGTATCACTATGTAGATAGAGGACTCACACCCAGTTTATGGGAGTACCATTTCTATATGTATAAAGAGTATGGAGGACCCATGCCTTGGTATGACAGGGGAGTTCCGACCCTGAAATCTATTTGATGATCCTTCCCTAATAAATTCCATCATCAAGAATTTCCTAAAGAAGTTTCATTCTTAGAATATATCACATAATGTTCCATATGCCACAACAAATCACACCATCACTTTCTACATGAAAATATTCTCAGGATAAGATAATTCTGAGCTAAAATATGAGTATAAAGGAAGGTGATATGAGATGATGAAATTTCTAAGATAAATACATGGTATGTAAGGGGTTCCACATAGTGTGTGACCCTACCAGGTCCCCTATATGTGTTCTCCTCAGGACATGAATTAGAATCCATGTCATAGTACATGGTGTATAAAGGTGCTAAAAAATGTGTCTCAGCTACTCAAGGACTACCTGTGTGCTCCTAGATGTGACCATGTACTTTGGTCCATGCACATGTCTATGGTTGTGTACCAGGTTGTGCCTGAGTACTAGCCCATGCCTGTGTACTACCGATGTACATGGCATGTCTGACCACATGGTTTCTTGAGTGTGTTCCAGCTAAAACACAACTTGTCCACCTATGGGGGCCACATGGCATGTTGGCCCAACCTTATGGCATGTGATCTGTAACTCTTACTGAAACCCTAGCACCATATCCAGGGGGATACATGCCATGTGTTCTTTCGAAATACATGACATGTAGTTGGAATTTTTCTATATCCATACTTCCCTTTATGTGGTTTCTAGATCCACCCTTTCCACCACGTATCTCACCATTTAACTACCAAAAACTAAATTAAATTGGATATAACCATTTATTCCTAGACTCCAATTCCTGAAAAATGGAAACCAAAAATCCAAAAGAAGTCGTAGCGTGTCTTGGGCATGTACCATCACCCATTGCTTCTCTTGATACATATTAAGAACAATGATAAGTTAATTGTGAATACAACCACCATGAATTTGGGTATTTGATCATATCCAAACTCACTTTCACAATGTCAAATTGTGATCCTGAGGTCCAACGATGTAGAATGTGAAGAACAGGTGGGGGAAAAGCACAATGACTGGGGTGTAACAATCATTGGCCAGTTATTCTCAACCAATTATTACATAAATGAGTATAATTGGGTGGGAATATGACATAGTCAAGAATAAACTAAATTGGAAAATTTAATTTTTATACTGGGATCATGTGAAGGATCAAATAATCACAGATCAAAAGTAGATAAAATATCCATGCTAAATATTTTAATGAAAAGGGTGAAATCCACAATTTATGATACCTCCATAAATTTTTATTGATAATTGGTGAATAATACATTTTCTAATGAAGGAGAATCCCCACTTTGTTCACTACTTATCAATCTACCTTGATCTGATCAACCATCGACATTCGATCACTATCTACCAATGAAGAACGCTTAGAGCACCTCTCAATTCTCCCAGGGTTTAGGTGACTAACCCTATAGAATTTTATAATGAGGTAAATATAAAGAGATTTAGGTCGTGGGAATTTAAAATAGAATAAATAAATTTAATTATTGATTTGAATTAAAGGAACCTCCAATTAATACCTCAACTATACATCCAACACTGACCAACCTTTGGTCGTACCTAGGGTAAACCCTTCATTAAAAACTCAACCGTGGCATCATATTTTAAATTTGAGACTCCTCTTGAGTGTTATTTAACTATTTTAGGATAAGTACGTGTGCATGATATTAATATATTTAATAATTTTATAATATCAACACTGGGTTCACTGGGCCTTGGAATCTCATGCTCTCTCAATATCTAGATTTGAAAATATTCCTTAATATATTCGAAAGTCTTACAATGAAACAATTGAGTCACTATAGGGTGACATACAATCCTTATGTGGAGGGATGAGGCTTTACCCACTAAGGTGCCTATGTGTGTTCTTGTTTGGTTATTGTAATCCCCTCTAGCACAAACACACACACATATTTATAAAATTTCATTAACCAAATTTGAATAACAATAATTGTTGGTATTATAAATGATGGAAAATATATAAAAATAATATTAATAATATATTTAAACAAGAAAAATTTATATATAATTAATTTTTTATAATTAGAGTTCAATTTTCAATTCATTTAATGAAATTAAAGATACTATTTTCATTGAACTATATATTTATAGTGATAATTATATTTATTATAACAATATATATTATATAATATATATATTTTGAAATAGGATAAACCATGGGACATCCCAACTTCTATTTATTAAATAATGAAAGATAAATAGAAGAGATGTAAGACTGACTCAAGTGACATCATTCACCTAAAGAAATAACCCACAAAATACACATATAGTACACATTAATATATAAGACAAATCCCATAAGGAAAAAAAGAAAATAAATTAAAACAAAAAGGAGAAACCATCAATGTCCTGGACACACCAGTAATAATTTGTAATAAGCACTAGAATCATATAGATGTATAAGGGAAAGACAAGAAACAAAAAAACTATTGCCTAGATTTGGAGTGAGTAACCATATTATAATAGCCATCCATTACACCATGTCTTCAAGGTTAAAAATCTTGTCTCTAGTTTCCTACCATCTTCCAAGAGTGAAATTGATATTCACCCCCATCCTCTACTAGAACAAAACCTATGACTGGATGAAGTTATAAGGAGGTATTAAGAACAACATATTTATATCCTTTAATTCCAATAGATTTTTTTTATTAAAAGATGCATAAAACGATCCAAGCATGAAAAAATAGTTAAAAATTGGTACTTGTATTTTCACCACAATTCTCATAGAAGTACTCATATTAGAAGTCCTTTTAAGAGAGAGGTCATATGTATGTGACCCTTTTATAGGGCCACTTGATGGACCCATCACCATGCCACAATTTTTAGGAGCAATGGGAAAGAGTTATTTCGACATCATTATTGACTAAAGTAACTTGAGACATGGATACAGTAGAAACATTCCTACCTCTAGATCTTCCACTATTATCCAAGGTAGCAATATGATCCCTGTTATGACTAATATTGATAGGAGCTCCATTAGAATTTTTTTAAAGAAGATTTGAATCTATCACCGCTTCTTGTAATAAAACCACCAACAATTCCAATAGGGAAATAAAGGTCCTTCTCAAAATGGTCTGAAGAAGTTATAACTCTTAGAACCTACTAATGTGTAGGATGTTGTCTAAACTGAATCTAGAAATCCACACAAGAAGAGCTATCAATAGGTCACACAAAATCATCCAAGGTCTTCTTCACATGCCTCATTCCCCCTAAGTCCAACTGCTCATATCCCATAAGAAAATAATCCTTCATGGAATTATATATGGCAGGGGCCTCAACATATAACTTTATCATGACTTTGTGACCCATTTATGTGACCATCCTTTCCACTTGACACTTTTGGTGATATAAATCCTCTTGCACAACAAGTTCAAGGCCTGATTGACTATCCAAAAGATGATCAACACCTTCCTCCACATTAGAAAAAAATATTGGAGCATCCTTGGTTGTTGCATCTAATCCCTCTTCCACTACATCATAAAATGAGTAATAAATATTTCCTAAAACATACTAAGATAATATTGTTGTTTCCAAGGTTTCTTAAGACTAGAAAACTGTCCATGTATAGAATTCACCAGAGTCTAAAACCCAACAAGCCTCTCCACAAGCTAACTAACCTCAATAATGCATTGGTTATTCCAAGAACCTGATAAAGACAGACGCTGACCATGCTATGA